>CM059021.1:22187706-23408112 GCA_030272315.1 Paspalum vaginatum
GGGTCACGTCATGGTGGTCCTTTGCCCTTATTACCTTTGTTACCTTCACCACGATAGTCTTGCTCGGTATAATCATCATCTTCGTCTTCATCTTCATCGCCATCTTCAACTACATGATTAGAGGACGCTTTGGATTTCTCTGAAGTAGAAGAAGCCTGACTTGAGGCAGCAACCTTGTTCTCAACCGTGTCAAGCCGAAACACCAAATTGTTGACCGTAGTGGGAAGCTTGGTCACAACCGGAGTAAGTTCTGCCCTGAAATCACCAATAAGCATGTTTTGCGTAGCAACAAGCTTCTTAAGCCCATCCTTCGAAACACAGTCATTAAAGTCTTGAGGGGATTCATCGCCTGCCATGGTTAGTGTTGGCGGCTCTTAGCCTACCGGATTTTACTCCGCAAGCGCACGGAGACCGCTGTAGCCTTTCACCCTAGGACTATTCCAAGGTATCGTATTTATCCATAGGGAAGCATTGAGATAGAGAAATCAAACTATCATTCATCCAGCTATTACTACTCTTTCACGTCAACCGATAGCTAGGAACGATTGACACCAAGCACCATGGGATACAAGCCAAGCACCGTTGGCAAGAAAGCAGGTAAAGATAGGAGGATAACGAGGTGAGAAGCTCGGATTCCTGATTAGGACTTTCTATACTATAGTGAGCCAGTTAGACTAAGCTAGACCAACATGTTGCTCTGACGGAGGTAATGACTTATCTAGTTGTCTGGGATACTTACTTCGCCACCGAGCCTGCTAACCACTTCCGGGCACCAGAGTGCTGATAACCCAGACGAGAAAGGCGGGTGTCGCAGTAACTCAGCTATGCGGCTACAAGCGACCCGAACGACAAGGGTGGACTACACAGGGTACACTCCCGCTGTCACCAGGAGGACCTACCAAAGCCGAGTGCGCCTAGTCTACGTGCACACCGACTACCCAAAACTAGTGTAGGATCTAATCACTTGCGAAACCAAGGTGACCGCAATTGTAGACACCACGTCTACGTTTGCAGGCACTACTTCTACTGACGCTATCAGGTAGAAGTATACACAACCGTATAGTCTAATGCTATAAAGAGCATACGAGGAATCAATAAGCATGACAAACTAAATATTCATTACCCCTCAGAGCAACTCTAACTATAGTCTAAAAGACATTACAGGCATTAATAATATCGAAAGCAAGAGTAAAGTAAATGCTCACAAAAGTAAAGAAAGATAATGCATTAAATATCTCAAGTCTTACAGGAAAATAAAGATACAAGAAGAACTCATACCGAACTCCAGAAGATGGCTCCGGAACGACAGAGCCCTACCTCTAACTCCTAACCAAACACTACTTTTAGAGTGGAGGCACCACCCGTAGGGTGCCTCATAGAGAGGGAGAGAGAGTTCACATGGGAATGGTACAAGTGAAGTGAGGGGGTGCCTATCTATTTATAGGTGGAGGAGATGGAATATTCCAAGGCATCCTATGCATGATTCTTCCCCCAACATGCTCCTTGGACACCACCTAGCGTCCCAACCGACATAGGAAGGTCAGTGGGACTATTCCACACGTGCAGGAGTCGAAAACCGGTCAAGAACCGGCCGTTAAGGCCCCTTACCGGCTGTTGGAGTGGAAAACTGGCAGTTACAGGTGTTTTCTGGTCAAAACCCGAAGCTTTGGGCGACTGGACCAGTGGGCGAGCATCCCTGGAGTGCCATGTGTCCAAGGCTGGAGCCGAACTACGCCTAGGCCTCTCAGCTGGCGCCGCGTGGCCACTTGGGCCGGAGCGCGGGCTCGCGCGCTGCGCCGTGGCCGCCACGCGTCGCCCCTAGAGTGGCTCGTGCGGGCGCGCGGTTGTAGCTAGCGCTGCCATGCGTTGGCGCCTGGTCATTTCCCGCCGCGCCGCGTAAGGACTAGGGGTGCTGACGTCAGCGATGACGTCAGCACTCCTTTTTAATTTGATCTTTTAATATCTTTTGCATATGAGCTCCAAACGATGCAAATAATATGTCTGTTGGAATTGTCTCGACGATTTCTACGCAATGGTGTAGTCTTTGGTGGCATTTGAGGTACTTTTTAGTAGTGATATTTGCAATACATTCTCAAGCCCTTTGTGCATGAATTCTCTCTTGCTCCATATGATATACTTTTGCATGGAATTTGAGCATCTCCCTGTGATTCGTTTAGGTAAATAATGCACAGAACTTTATTTATACACCATTTATTCACCGAGGAATTGACGGATCGAAATGGTGAAATAACGATTGTCAACAATTAGCAAAAACAAAAAAACAGAGACAATGACACAAGATTATCCCTATCTAATAGGTAGGTGGAATCGCTCACACTCAAGCGTGTACTAGCGCTTGCAAATGTTCTTACCATGCAGCGCAAATGACGATGGCTACCTGGAAGGAATGACAGTGGCAAAGTGACAATAACACACATAGAACGTGGGATGATTGCGAGGTCCGACTTGTACTGCTCAAGAGAAAAATATAGTGGAGCTTGGGATGGCTCAATATGTGGCTAAGCAAATACAATAGTGTAACAGTTAAGCAAAGCTGAATAATGATCCTAAGTATGTGTTTGTTGATGGCCAAAAGCTGGTCCCAAGTCAAAACACAAAGTGTCACAGGAATAACAAGTCAAAGGTAGAGGGTGGAGGGGGAGGTGGAAACAGCACCAACAACAAAAGCCTTTCTTGCAACTCTTTTCTCTTTTTTTTTACTTGTTTTTTTAACTTTTTTTTGCACTATTTCTTTTACTTATTTTTTTGACACTTCTGTTTTCATAGCAGGAAGTACCACAAAAACAATTTTAGAACAAACGGAAACCAGATGTGTGCTATGGAGCCAAAACCGCGAGAGAAAGTACGTCAAACACAAGCATGGAAAAACTTCAGGGCCCGAGAACCCTATTTTCTAGGCCGATTTTCACAAAAATCGCAGCAAAGCCGGGGATGACGAGATGCGAAGTTTTCTGCCATTTCTAGAAATGTATACTTTTCCCCTATTCCGTGAGAGCCAATGGACCGGCTCCATTGCCTCTGGAGTGATGAGTGATTATCAACAGTAGCAAGACCTAGAAGGACTTGGGCACAAGACCTCCGATGGACAGGAGGCCCTCCGATGGACTGGAGGTAGAGGGAAGTCCTCCGAAGGACTGGAGGCACACTCGGCGTCTGTCGGCCATAGGAGTTCGGTATACGGAGGAGTGGCATGGCGACGGCAGGGGTATGTCCTCCGAAGGACTGCGAGGCTGCCCTGATGGCATAGGGGATGCCGGGCGCCACCGCGGTGCTCCAAACCGAATGCGTGGCGCGAAGGCGTGCGAAGGAAGGCTTTGGCGGCTTCGGCTCAAAACCGTCATCCAAGCTACCCAAGCCTTAGTGAGTTGGGCCACGACTCGCCAAGATAGAGAAGATGGGCCAAATCTGGCCCAGGCGGAGACTTCCTAAAGTTTCTCAGGTTTCTGACTTCAAAACCGGGGGCGGATCGCGGATTGGACTACTGGCCATGTGGAGAGCATCCGAGGATTGCGTGGAACTTACGAAGATCAAGACTTCATCGTGGTCGTCCATCCCGAAATATCCTGTAATCTTTCGTTTGAGTCCTTAGGGTTTGTCTAGCTGTAGGGACCAAAGTGCAAAACTGTCTAAATAGCACTCGGGTATAAATAGGTCCAAGGCAGGGTCATTAGAAGGTCTCTTGGCTGCTAGGATTAGTCCTCACTTGGTGATTTTTGTCCTTAAGCTTTGAGCTCCATTCTTACAGGAGGTTAGAGTAGGATTTAGCCTCCTAATCTTGAGGGAAGGTGAGGGTGGTTGCTTGGGACGAATTTCTTCTTGTATGCTGAATCTTTAGACCCATCTTGGGCACTTAATTGAAGAAAATTCGTGCAGCAACCTTTTGTTCTTCTCCTCCCCCTCTCTCTTTGGTTTTTGGGTTCAATCCTTGCCTTTTTGGGTGTTTTTGTTGGGCAAGCTTGAATCCCTTTCCTTGCTGATGTTCTGGACTTGCTAGGACGTGGAGATCATGAGTTAGTTCATCTCAATCCTGCTTGGATTGCCACGAGCAAGCCTCTTTTGTGTTTTCCCCTTTCTTGCCCAAGAATGGCTATTTCACAAGATCTGAAATTCCCGCTGATTCCGCGGTTACCTTGAGTTGATCTGTTGGGAATAACTTTGAAATAGGGTCCAGATAACCTGTGCTAAATTTTCGTGAAGTTTGGTGGGGGCACATCTCCACCGGATAGTCTGGCAGCGCCCACCGGACAGTCCGGCGTGAGGCGTTGTCCGGGCAGTGCCACCGGACAGTCCGGCAACAGGAACCGGATAGTCCTGGTCCCCCCGGACAATACGGTGTTGGCCACCGGATAGTCCAGTCCTGCCAAGGAGCTGCTGTGTTCTTCCCGGTTTGGTTTTTCCGCTGTGATTTTGCTACGGATTTTCACATTACTCCCTTAAGACCATTCTCTTTGCTTACTATGAGTCAGTGAGACGCACCTAGGTGCGGTGAGTGTCTTGTGGCGGTTATTGCAAAATCAGTTGCTCCGTTGTCATTCTTGTTCGGATCTTGAGCTTTCTTGCATTGGTGTGTATCCTCACAGTGGACGGAACCCTTGCACTGCTAGGCATGTATCTGTTCAGTGGACGGTGCTTAGTTTCGGTTTCCACTTGGGGGTCTGTGATTTTGTTATTTCAAGTGCTCCTATTCACCCCCCTCTAGTCGCACGTCTCGGTCCTACAATTGGTATCAGAGCCAGTTAGGTTTCTTCATACCTTTACCGCTTTACCGGTGAGAAACCAGTAGCGACTATGACTCACTCTGGGAAGATTCCGGTCCTTGGTTCCGATGGCTACTCCTACTGGAAGTGTAGGATGAGAGCTTTTCTTGCTTAGCCAGGGCCTAGGATATATGGGATGCTACTCAGAGTGTGAACTTTGTGGTGCTTCCAGTTGCCCAGCGCACCACCCCAGCGATTGTGGCTCAGCATGATGCGAACGCCAAAGCTGTTTACTTTCTCTTCTCAGGACTTGGTCCAGTTGATTATGAGAAAGTGAGCCACCTTGAGACTGCCCATCAGATCTGGTCCCTGCTGAGTGCACACCATGAGGGTACTCAGTTGAGACTTACAGGCGCGAGTATGAAAATTTCGTCAGAAGCCTGGTGAGTCCATCTATGACTTGTGTGGTCATTTTCAATCGATCATCAACAAGTTGCGCGTTAACTCCAGCCCTGAGAGGATCCCATACACCGACCATCAGCAGGCTGTCAAGTTGCTGTATGCGTTGGACAGGAAGGTATGGGAGATCAAGGTTAACTCGATCATCGAGTCTGAGGCCTATGACACAATTGGAGTGGAGACTCTTTACAACAAGCTCAAGGCCACAGAGGTGGATTACAAGTTGAGAGATTCTCTTGCTTGTACTGGCTCCAAGAGCCTGGCCTTGGCTTCTCCCTCCAGTGAGGCCGTTTCTAACCCCCAGCTTCACAACTTTTCATTTTCTGACTCTTATGTCTGTTACAGAGGAGCAATTGGCGTCACTTGGGGATGATGAGCTTTGTCTGGTGTCTAGCCGCTTTCAGCGCGCCTATGACAACTGGATGAGCAAGAAGAGGGGCGAGAGGCCCAAGTGCTTCGAGTGCGGAGAGGTCGGCCACTTCATTGCCGAATGCCCAAACAAGCAGAACGACTACTACAAGAATGCCAAGAACCACTCCCGCGACTCCAACAAGTACCTACTCCAGCAAGCGTGACCACACCAAGCACCGCTCCGGCAATATCAAGAACTTCCGGAAGGCTTTCAAGAGCTACCAGAAGGACAACCGGAAGCGGGACAAGGCCTTCTTCGCCGATGCTTGGTGGTCTGTGTGGCGGATCAGTCTTCCTCCTCCTCGTCTTCATCGAGCTCAAGCGATGAGGAGATCGTCACCAAGTGGGACAAGAGGAGGGACCAAGGCGGTCCAGCTGGACTCTGCTTTGTCTCCACCAAGTCCAAGCGCAAGCATAAGATGCACCGGAGATCCTTTTGCTCCATGGCGCTTGAGGACAAAGACGACAAGGGCAACGACAACGACTCCTCCGATGAAGAGGTAACTCCTGAGCAAGCTGAAAATTCTTGAGATGTTGGAGTCAAATAGTCGTGAGTTGAAAGCCTAGGATAGGTTGTTGGAGAAGGCAACCAAGAAGCTGCAGAAGCAGAAAGCCAAGTTGGCTGATGCTTTAGCTGAGATAGAGAGGCTGAAGAGTGTGTCAGCCCAGCCTAGTGAGACTGAGTGTCCTACCTGTGAGACCCTGATGAGAGATCTCTGTGAGCAGAAGAGCAAGTATGCTCATTAGGTAGAGGAGATGGATAGGCTGAAGGTAGAGTTAGGCAAGCTCCAGTCTAAACTGGATGAACCTAATTTTGAGTGATGTGACTGAGTGTGAGATGTGCCCCCACCTAGCTGTTGACGTAGCTAAGCTGAAAGTGAGGTGGGAGGGACAACTCAAAGAGTTGGAAGAGCTTAGGGCTAGACCCACGCTTTTGGGTGCGTGCATGGTCTGTCCTACTTTGGAGAGTGAGCTTGTGCAGTTGAGTGCTAACCTTGAGATGCTTTTAGCATTCCCTTGACACTTGTGAGAACTGTCTCACTCTAAGGTTGATGTTGGTGGATAGGGATGCCACCATTAAGAAGTTATAGAAGTCTGCTTTCCCTATTCTCTCTCTAGACTGCCCTACTTGTGCTGACCAGACTTTAGTTCTGATGGATCTGAGAGAGGAGAAACAGACTTTGGTTGGTGAGAACAACCGGTTGAGAGAAGTGCTTAGTTGGATGTATGCTAGAGAGCCCCAACTTAGGATGATCTTGGAGAGCACCAAGAGAGCTGAGGGTGATATGAGTGGACTTGGGTTAGGACAGAGTAGTACTTCGGGTGAGAAGAGGAGTTCCCCAATTAAGCTTGAGACTGCCTCTCCTCAGTCTAGCCCTACTGTTGATGGGGTTTACCATGAGCCTCTTAAGCCTGCCCCAAAGAAGCAGTTCTGGACACCGAAGCCCCCACAGGCTAAGCTGGACAGAGTAGTGACTAAGATTCTCAAGCCTCTAGTGAGCAAGGAGAGAGTCCAACAGCCTGTTCCACCCAAGGCTACTCCACCTAAGCCCAAGGCTCAACCTAAACCCACTCCCAAGAGGCCTGTCTACCACTGTGAATTTTGCCAGCGGAATGGCCACTTGGAGGAGTTTTGCTTTAGGAGGAAGCGAGTTGAGAGGCAGGAGAGACCCTGGGGGAACCAGGATCAGTTCTACCAGGGTGGTAGGCTGGATCCTCCCCGTCGCGGTGAGATGAGAGACCGCTTTGCTGGTGAGAGAGGAGGCGGCTTTCAGGCCCATGTTCCTAGTGGAGAGAGGCGCTTTCCCGGTCGAGCTCCTAGTCATTTTCAGCGCAGCCATGGATCTTCTGACCGAGGCTTTGGAGGTAGAGGGTTTGAGAGCTCACGCTTTAGAGGTCGTGGGTACCCAAGTAGATGTGATGCTTACTTTGACTGTGTTTACCCCACTTTTGAGCAGATGGCTCGGCACTGGTTCAGCAGTTACACTAACCCTAGTGCCGGACCATTTGCTCACTCTCGCTTTCCTTGATTTTGCAGGATCGAGGCCTGGAGGACATATGGATCATGGACTCCGGTTGCTCTAGGCACATGACAGGGCACCGCAGATGGTTCTCCATCCTCAACCCCATGAGCACCAAGGAGTACATCACATTCGGGGATAATGGTCCAGGTAAAGTGTTGGTTGTTGGTTCTGTTGCTCTTTCTGGCAAGCTTTCCCTGAGAGAAGTTGCTTTGGTGAGGAATTTGGGGTTCAATTTGATTTCTGTCTCGCAACTTCTCAAGGAAGGGTTTGAGGTTCGTTTTAAGGAGGGTTCCTCTTGTGTGCTTGATGTTAAGGAAAACATTGTTTGTCAGATTTTGCCCTATGGGCAGGTTATTAAGGTTGATCTTGCATCTGTTTCTGGCCCTCCTCGGTGTTTGGTAGCTAGTCCTTCTGCTGATATTTGGAAGTGGCATAGGAGGCTTGGCCATTTGAGTTTTGATCTGCTAGTCAGGTTGAGCTCAATGGATCTGATCCGAGGATTGCCCAATTTGAAAGCAGAAAAGGACTTAGTATGCCACCCCTGTCATCATGGCAAGATGGTTGCCACTTCTCATGCACCTGTCAATCAGGTGATGACCTCTTACTTGGGTGAACTGCTACATATGGACGCGGTTGGTCCTGCTCCGGTACAGTCGGTCAGTGGGAAGTGGTATGTGCTTGTAGTTGTGGATGACTTTTCTCGCTATTCATGGGTGTTCTTCATGGAATTCAAAGATGAAGCTTTTGGTTTTGTTCGGGATCTGGTCTTGAGGTTAAGGAATGAGAGTCATAAAGTCATGAGGGCTATCCGCAGCGATAATGGGGGAGAATTTCGTAACTCTCGTTTCGAAACCTTTTGTCGTGACCTTGGTCTTGATCACTAATTCTCATCTCCTTATACCCCACCGCAGAACGGTGTTGTGGAACGAAAGAACCGCACACTTGTAGAGATGGCACGGACAATGCTTGATGAGCATAGGACTCCGTGGCGCTTTTGGGCTGAGGCTATGAATACGGCTTGTTACATTGCCAACCGTATTTTCCTACGGGCTTTCTTGGGAAAGACTTCGTACGAGCTACGGTTTGGTAGGCAGCCTAGCGTCAAGCACCTGCGTGCATTTGGCTGTAGATGCTTTGTGCTCAAAAAGGGGGGGGCCTTTGGACAAATTTGAATCTCGCTGCTTGGATGGTATTTTTCTTGGGTACGCCTCTAGCTCTAGAGCATATAGAGTGTGGATCCTTGATACTAGACAAGTGCTTGAGACCTGTGAAGTTTCCTTTGATGAATCTATGCCTTGAACAACCCCTGCATTTGAGCTTTCAGGTGATGATGAAGGCCATCTTTGAAGATGAGGAAGGCGAAGTAGATGCCTGGTGATGCAGGAGCCACTGCACCGGTTGCAGCTCCTGCCCCCCCTCTGCTATGAGCTCTGAAGATGAAGGAGGACCCTTGCCTATGGCTTCCTCTTCACTCCCCCAGCCGCAAGCTCGAGCAGAGGTTGGCCCCGCTGAGGACGCAGGGAAGGTGGCCTCCGAGATTGTTCCATCTCGGCAGGTCCAGCGGGATCACCCTCCAGACAGGATGATTGGAGATCTACACCAGCATGTCACACGCTCTTCGGTTAACTCTCTAGCCTTTTTCTGTCACTTCGCATTCGTTGCTTCTTTCGAAGCCCCAGGATGTGTCACATGCATTATCTGATCCTAGTTGGGTGAACGCCATGCATGAGGAGTTGGAGAACTTTGAGAGAAACCATGTCTGGGATTTAGTTGAACCTCCACCAAATTGCCACCCTATAGGAACCAAGTGGGTTTTCAAGAACAAACAGGGTGAGGATGGGATGGTTGTGAGGAACAAAGCGAGATTGGTAGCCCAGGGGTTCTGTCAGAAGGACGGGGATAGATTATGAGGAAAGCTTTGCTCCTGTAGCTCGTTTAGAGGCTATTAGGATTCTGCTTGCCTTTGCTGCCTCTAAAGGCCTCAAACTGCAGCAGATGGATGTCAAGTCAGCTTTTTCTAAACAGTTACATAGAGGAGGAGGTTTATGTGAGACAACCTCCTGGCTTTGAGAGTGCCAAGTTTCCAGACCGGGTGTATAAGTTGAGAAAAGCCCTGTATGGTCTGAAGCAAGCTCCAAGAGCTTGGTATGCTACGTTGAAAGCCTTTCTGCTCAAGTCTGGTTTTGTGATGGGTTCAGTAGACAAGACTTTGTTTCTATTGAATCGTGGCAGGTGACACCCTTCTAGTTCAGATATATGTTGATGACATTATCTTTGGTGGTTCATCTCACGCTTTGGTGTCTAAGTTTCCTGAACAGATGAGTAGTGAATTCGAGATGAGTCTAATGGGTGAGCTTCAGTTCTTTCTCGGGCTTCAGATCAAGCAAGGCCCAGAAGGAACCTTCATCCATCAAGCCAAGTACACGAAGGACATTCTGAGGATGTTTGACAAGGGAGATCTCAAGCCCATGGCGACTCCCATGTCAACACAGACGGCTCTTGATGCGGACGAAGAAGGGGAGGTGGTGGACCAAAGAGAGTATCGAGGGATGATCGGCTCACTTCTGTACCTGACAGCGACCAGGCCAGACATTCAGTTCGCAGTCTGCCTCTGTGCGTGTTTTCAGGCCTCACCAAGGCTATCACATCATCAAGCGGTGAAGCGCATCTTCAGGTACCTGAAATACACTCCTGAGCTTGGACTTTGGTTCTCTTCAGCTTCGTTGCTCTCTCTTAGAGGGTATTCGGATGCTGACTTTGCGAGTTCTCGGCTAGAGCGCAAGTCTACTTCTGGCACCTGCCAATTTCTCAGTTCCTCTCTTGTCTCTTGGTCCTCACGCAAGCGATCTAGCGTAGCCACTTCCACCACAGAAGCTGAATACGTTGCTGCTGCTAGTTGCTGCTCCCAGCAGCTTTGGATGAAGTCCACCTTGAGCGACTTTGGTCTCAGTTTTAGGAAGATCCCTCTCCTAGTAGACTCTACTTCTGCTATTTCTGTAGCTAAGAACCCCGTCTTGCACTCCAGAACCAAACACATAGACGTGAGGTTTCACTTCTTGAGAGATCACTACGAGAAGGGAGATATAGACTTGATCCATGTAGAGACTGAGAACTAGTTGGCCGATATCTTTACCAAGCCCTTAGACCTAAGCATATTTGCTCACTTGCGTGGGGAGCTTGGTGTTTGTTACCCTTTTAGGTTGGGGTAACTTTGGTATAGTTTAGGTTTTGCTTTGCTTTTTCTTTCTTTTCTTTCTTTGCTTCTCTTGCATTTTGTCTCATACCATGCATTGCATTGTAACATATGCATTTTCACTTTCACTAGCACTAGAGCTCTTCTGGTGATGCCAAGTTAGTACTTGCTTGTGCTAGATTGTACAATTGCTTGCATGATCATGGTTGGCTAAGCTCCTTGAATCTGTCTAATATCTTTTGTGAGCTCAGTCACTTTTGCTTCTTCAAAATAAAAAAACCATGATCACCACTTGACTTGGCTACCTAGCATGTGTTGGAATGTTGAATGCTATGCTATCTTTTCATGCTTGGATATGCTAGTCGTATGCCTGTGTTACACTGATGCCTTAGCATTTATGGCACCTTGTTCAAATCTAAAATCTGAATGAATGTGGCTTACAAGTCGTGTCCTATGAGCTAAATTGAAAAGATCTAGGAGGGTTCACTTGTCACACTGATCTAGTTTGAGATAGCTTGCCTTTGCACTGTGGCTTGAATTTGGACTAGGCTGTGTATGACCAAAATCTTGTCTTAAGCTTCTGTTGGTTTTCTGAACCTAGGCTTGGCATTGGTTGGTAAGAAGTGGCAACGACAAGTGAATAACCCCTGGCACATGATCTGATTTGCTTAAAGTTCAAAATTGCTAAATCTGAAATCTGCAAGTCTCTAAACTGCTTATGGCCTGTTGTAGATACCTTGGTTGAGAGTAGCACACCGTGTATGTTTTGCTAGCATCTTGCTATTCATGCCTATCTTGCTAGATGCTATTCATGTTGGTGATGCTTTCTTTTCAACAACCCTGGAAAACATGCTCCTGATTTGTATAAGATAGATTTAATTGAGCTTGTTTGCATGCTTCCTTGCCCTCACTTGCTCTGTATGCTAGAACTTGTATTTACTAGCTTTTCATCCCCGCTGAGCTCTTCGTGGTACACTTCCTGCACTTCATGGCATATTTTGAGAGGGAGTTGTCCATTTCAGGAGGAGTTGAGTTCTATGAACCCTTGATGTGTCCATTGTTAACAAGGAGGAGAGATGTTGACCCTTGAGGAGAGAGATATTGGACCAAGGGGGAGGACTATGTAGAGATCTAGTTGAGGGGGAGTTTGAGCTTTTAGCATGCTCTTGCATCGGTGCGTTGAGCCTTTTGGCTCTTTCTGGAGGAGCCGATGTTTTTGCCTTAGCATGACTGTGTTGAGCCAGTTTGCCTCTTTCTTGAGGGGTCATGCTTTAGTTTGATCCACTGCGTTGAGCGGTTTCCCTTGTCTTAGGCGGGTCGATCTTTGACCTTGTTTTTTGTTGTCTCAAATTGCCCTTTTCTGCCAGTATTTGGTCTTTGGGCATCTTGAGCAACTGCTTCTTTTTCTTCTTTCTTTTTGGTTTTATGTTTTTTCTTTTGTCTTTGTTCTATTTCAGGTTACAGGTTGAAGGTGTTGGCAATGCACTCATCAACGGGGAGATTGAGAGCCAATGGACCGGCTCCATTGCCTCTGGAGTGATGAGAGATTGTCAACAGTAGCAAGACCCAGAAGGACTTGGGCACAAGACCTCTGATGGATAGGAGGCACTCCGATGGACTAGAGGTAGAGGAAAGTCCTCTGAAGGACTGGAGGCACACTCAGCGTCTGTCGGCCATGGGAGTTCGGTATACGGAGGAGCGGCATGGCGACGGCAAGAGTAAGTCCTCCGAAAGGACTGCGAGGCTGCCCCGATGGACAGGGGATGCCAGGGCGCCACCGCGGTGCTCTAAACCGAATGCATGGCGCGAAGACGTGCGAGGGAAGGCTTTGGCGGCTTCGGCTCAAAACTGTCATCCAAGCTACCCAAGCCTTGGTGAGTTGGGCCACGACTCGCCAAGATAGAGAAGATGGGCCAAATCTGGCCCAGGCCGAGACTTCCTAAAGTTTCCCGATTTCTGACTTCAAAATCGGGGGCTGGATCGCGGATTGGACTACTGGCCACGTGGAGAGCATCCGAGGATTGCGTGGAACTTACGAAGATCAAGACTTCATCGTGGTCGTCCATCCTGAAATATCCTGTAATCTTACATTTGAGTCCTTAGGGTTTGTCTAGCTGTAGGGACCTAAGTGCAAAACAGTCTAAATAGCACTCGGGTATAAATAGGTCCAAGGCAGGGTCATTAGAAGGTCTCTTGGCTGCTAGGATTAGTGTTCACTTGGTGATTTTCGTCCTTAAGCTTTGAGCTCCATTGTTAGGGAGGTTAGAGTAGGATTTAGCCTCCTAATCTTGAGGGAAGGTGAGGGTGGTTTCTTGGGACGAATTTCTGCTTGTATGCTTGAATCTTTAGACCCATTTTGGGCACTTAATCGAAGCAAATTCATGCAGCAACCTTGTGTTCTTCACCTCCTCCTCTCTCTTTGGTTTTTGGGTTCAATCCTTGCCTTTTTGGGTGTTTTTGTTGGGCAAGCTTGAATCCCTTTCCTTGCTGATGTTCTGGACTTGCTAGGACGTGGAGATCATGACTTAGTTCATCTCAATCCTGCTGGATTGCCACGAGCAAGCCTCATTTGTGTTTTCCCCTTTCTTGCCCAAGAATGGCTATTTCACAAGATCTGAAATTCCCGCTGATTCCGCGGTTACCTTGAGTTGATCTGTTGGGATAACTTTGAAATAGGGTCTAGATAACCTGTGCTAAATTTCGTGAAGTTTGGACAAGGTCTGATCATGTTATGATTTGAAATCATCTTTTCTGCGACCCTACCGGACCATCCGGCAGAGGCCACCGGACAGTCCGGTTCCACCGGATAGTCCTGGCAGCGCCCACCGGACAGTCCGGCATGAGGCATTGTCCGGGCAGTGCCACTGGACAGTCCGGCAACAGGAACCGGAATAGTCCGGTCCCACCGGACAATCCGGTGTTGGCCACTGGACAGTCCTGTCCTGCTATGGAGCTACTGTGTTCTTCCCAGTTTGGTTTTTCCGCTATGATTTTGCTACGGATTTTCGCATTCCTCCCTTAAGACCATTCTCTTTGCTTACTGTGAGTCAGTGAGACGCACCTAGGTGCGGTGAGTGTCTTGTGGCAGTTATTGCAAAATCCTTTGCTCCGCTAGTCATTCTTGTTCGGATCTTGAGCTTTCTTGCATTGGTACGTATCCTCACAGTGGACGGCACCCTTGCGCTGCTAGGCACGTATCTGTTCAGTGGACGGTGCTTAGTTTCGATTTCCACTTGGGGGTCTGTGATTTTGTGATTTCAAGTGCTCCTATTCACCCCCCCTCTAGTCGCACTGTCTCGGTCCTACACTCCGAGTTTGGAGCGAAAAGTTACGGCCGTTTTACTGACGACACCTCAAATTAGGGTTTCACGGCGATGGATGGGTTTCACGGCGGTGGATCGAAGGAGAAACAAAGGGGAAAACAAACTGTGGACAAGGATGGAGATGGAAACACAAGGACAACGATGAAGAACAAGCCCTAACTAGCAACAAACTCAACCACAAAGGATAGAAACTCAACAAAGCAAACTTAAAACAACTATTGTGGCACTATAGGTAATGCGACAGCGGAATTTTTTGTCTTTTTCCAGACTGTAGGTATATGAAAACAAAACTAATCTAAAGGATAAATAGAATTACCTAATGGGCAACCTAGAAACTAATACCAATTGATATGGGATAGGCCCGATCTTTCGTGAGGTACGTCGGTTTAGGAGTGGAGACTCGACATCGGTGATGAAGCCTCCGAGCCAAAGGTTCGAATCCTTGCAATCACGACACCAGTGCTCTAATGGTTATCGACCACGTGACTCGCATAATTGACCTTGCCAAGAAAGCTATCATTCCTGCAATGCAACCGAAGAACACCAGCAAGAACGAGGAAAAACGCAAATCTCAATTGAGTTGCACAAGTTGGGGTTTCACAAACCGATGCACGGCAAACTGTTCTCAACATAATACTCTTAAGCAAAACCCAAACCCTAACATGTGTGGCGGCTACTGTTTATAAGAGTTTAGGTCGACCAACAAGGCCTACACGCGTCTATGATGGACTCAAAGATGATACATGGGCCAACAGCCCAAAAAGAGGGAAAACAGCCCCTGGATAGATTCTGATCTCTAATTACTTTCATGAATTCCTAATGACTCCGAAACTCCAAATGACCTGAAACTGTTGGAATTGGAAAGGTTATCGTCTTAGCTTTCCAGGCATATGTGGATCGTCCAAATTGGAGTCTGTTTGTGGCCTCAATAATGATTTTACTGATGACTAGTCCTGGAGGCCGAGGAATTCGACTCCGAGTATAATTGGGCCTCCATCTTGACTTGGTCAGTCCTTCTTGCCCTCCTCCTCGTGCGAGATGTTCTCCAAGGCCTTCATGTTCCTCTCCTAAGTTCCTAAGTATAATATAATCAACCATAATATTCGGTAGCATACCATCCTCAAAAGTATATGTACGGGCACTTAGGAACTGAGCTGACCTATTTGTTCAATTGTCTTGCACGTGCTCTTGTAATAGGTCCTTGCATAGTCATAGAAGTGATGTCCTCATCAGACCGGCTCCATTGCCTGTGGAATGATGAGTAATTGTCAACAGAAGTCAAGACCTAGGACTTAGGCACAATCCCTCTGATGGACTGGAGGTAGATGGAGCAGAAAGTCCTTCGAAGGACAGGAGGCATGCTCGGTGTTAGTCGGATATGGGAGTTTGGTACAAGGAGGAGCGGCACGGCGACAGCAAGTGTAAGATCCTTTGAAGGACTACGAGGCAACCCCGATGGGAATGTGTGTGAAACCTCCAATCATATGCATCCCTACGCACTGTCCTGAAGTCTATCCTTTTGTGATCCCTTATCTCATTGAATTTGCCTTTTTCTTTGTAGTTGATCACTCTTTTGCCTGTGGGACCAACTGTCACTGAGTTTGCTTTGCAAGATGAGCCTATGGAGGTGGATCAGGAAGTGGCACAAACTCTTCCTCTTCTTCCTCATTCTCATCATCATCAGAAGGAAGAGCTAGACCTTTTCCATGAGGCCTTGAAGCGACCATAAAGGTCTCATCCTCAGCCTCATCATCATCCATGGATGTATCTGTAGCCTCCACCTCATCTAAAATATTCATGTCTTCATGAGGGGTGGGCTGCCTAGGTCCCTACCTGGATTTGAGAGTTCTCTTCCCTTAAAAACCACCTACACCGGTGTCCACCATGGGAGAAGAGGTGTCATTGCTAGAAGGTGTTTCTTTCTGAACCTTCTTTCTCTTCCCAACATATTTGAAGCCATGGATCAATCATAGGGTCACGAGATAGAATACGAGTGAAAAACATGATGGCATGAGCAAAGATGTGATTTTATGGCAGGAACATATGTGACACATTTGGGGGCCCAACAAACAAATCAAGAGCCAAAAAGACCATTGACCCTAGGCTTATTGATCTTTACTAGACAATCCAGTGACCACAACCTAGATAGTCTGGCAGAGCCAGACAGTCTAGTAGAGTCAGTAGACCTAGAATCGATGGACCTCCCAAATTGTCCATGGAAATGATTTGATCTCTTAGAATGTGATTCATATGTGTAGCAGGAGTATTTCTACCAAACGAATCAATGAGCCATGCACTGAGCAAAGATATTGGATCAAAAGTGCACAAAGTACCTGATACGACAATCCCAATGGAATATGATGACAACACATATCAAGGACCAATCACAAGGAATTGTGCTAAAAAGATACATGATGAGGTGAACGCTAACTTAAGCTACATGACAAATTATAGTGAATTGGTCATACTTCGACCTCCTTTTGTTTGATTGAACATAAGTACCATGGAGATTCATCCCCAATTCATGCTCATGTGTGCAGCCATCTCCTTCCCCCTTCTCTAGTTGGATTTTGGATGAAACTCAAAGGCTTTTGTGGTTTTGCTTTGCCCATGTGTTAATCCCATTCTTTTGGCTCTTTTGGACTTCGTAAGACGTGGAGATTATGACCTAGTTGATCTAAATCCTACAGGATTGCCACGAGCAAGTTCCACGTGAGTTTTCCCCTTTCTTGTCAAAATTTCCCCTCTTCAAGAGATCCGAAATTCCCGCTAATTCTTTGATCTTTTTGAGTAGATCTTTTGGGAATAGCTTTGGAATAGTTCTAGGATAGCCTATGCAAAATTTTATGAAGATCTGAGAAGGTTTGGTCAAGTTTAAGGTTTGCAAACTCAAAATCCGAGGCAGTTTTCTAGGCTCACCGGACAGTCCGGAGCAAATTCACCGGATAGTTCGGTGGTCCTAACAGTCTCCAAATGGGATGAATTTTCAATATGTTGTTCCGCTTGTTTTTGTCAGCTTGTGGTTAAAATTTCATGATTTTTCCAGCCCATTTGACCAGGTTTTGGCAATTTTCTTTGCAGCCCTGTCTGTCTAAAAATTCGCTATCTGACTATCTGATAGGGCATGTCGGACAGTCTGGTCGTTGTAGTGGTTTAGTCACCAGATTTGGTTCAAGTTATTCCTAAGGCTTGTGGCTTGTTCTAGGTGGTTTTTGGGGTGCCTAGGATCATTCCTAAGGTCTTTAGCATCTTATTTGCTAAGAGGCCTTGGTGATCGCTACGTGGTTCCTTTTGTGTTGTTTGGAGGCTTTTGCTTTCAGTGCTTTGCTTCGCCCTTGTGTTTTTGCTTTGGATTTGCATTCCCCATTGCCTAACCATTCTATTTACTTGCTGTAAGTCAGTGAGTCGCACTTCGGTGCGATGATTGTCGTGTGGCGCACTTGCAAGTTCCATTGCCTCGGTGTCTTGCAATCTTGTGTTTGTTGTGTTGCTCGCTGTTTTCCCACTATGTGCATATCCTTTAAGGGGACGGTACCTTTGTGCTGCTAGACACATATATGTTCAGTGGACGGTGTCTAGTTTCTCTCTCAAACACCAGTTTTGGGGGTCATGATTTTGAGTTTTCAAGTGCTCCTATTCACCCCCTCTAGTCGCATGCCAAGCATTGCTCCGGCAAGATCAAGAACTTCTGGTAGGCTTTCAAGAGCTACCAGATGGACAACTGGAAGCGAGACAAGGCCTTCTTTGCCGAGCTTGGTGGTCTTTGCAGCAGATCGTTGTCCTCCTCCTCATCTTTGTCAAGCTCTAGCGATGAGGAGATCGTCACCAAGCGGGACAAGAGGAGAGATCAAGGCAGTCTAGCTGGCCTCTACTTCGTCTCCACCAAGTCCAAGCACAAGAACAAGGTGAACCGAAGATCATTCTGCTCCATGGCGCTTGAGGACGAGGACGACAAGGGCAACGACAACGACTCCTCCGATGAAGAGGTAACTCCTGAGCATGCTGAGATCCTTGATATGCTGGAGAGGAATAGTTGTGAGTTTAAGGCCTAGGATAAGTTGTTGGAGAAGGTAGCCAAGAAGCTGCAGAAGTAGAAAGCCAAGCTTGCTAATGCTTTGGCTGAGATTGAGAGGCTGAAGAGTGTGCAAGCCCAGCCTGGTGAGTTTGAGTGCCCTACTTGTGAGTCCATCATGAGTGACCTTTGTGAGCAGAAGAGCATGTATGCTCATCGGGTCGAGGAGATGGATAGGCTGAAGGTTGAGTTAGGCAAGCTCCAGTCTAAACTGGATGAGCCTACTTTGAGTGAGGTGCCTGAGTGTGAATCTTGCCCCCTCCTAGCTATTGAAATAGCTGAGCTAAAGGTGAAGTGTGAGGGGCAGCTCCAGGAGTTGGAGGAGCATAGGGCTAGACCCACGCTTTTGGGGGCATGCATGGTCTGTCCTACCTTGAGGAGTGAGCTTGAGCGGGTGAAGAGCTGACCTTGAGGTGCTTTCAGCACCCCCTGACACGTGTGAGAACTGTCTCACTTTGAGTTTGTTGTTGGTGGAGAACGATGCCACCATTTGGAAGCTTGAGAAGTCTACTCCCGTGATTTCCTCTCTAGATTGTGACACCTGTGCTGCCTAGACTTTAGTTCTAGAAGGACTGAGAGAGAAGAAGTTGATCCTTGAAGAGGACAACTATAGGTTGAGAGAGGTGCTAAGCTGTATATATGCGTGGGAACCTCAGCTTCGGATGATCAGAGAGGCGAACAAATGTGGTGAGGGTGACACTAGTGGACTTGGGTTGGGAGAGTGTAGTACCTCGGGTGAGAAGAAGAGTGTCCCGATCAAGCCTAACACAGTCTCTCCCCAGCCTAACACTACTATTGATGGGGTTTACCATGAGCCTCCTAAGGCTGCACCAAGGAAGTCATATTGGACACCGAAGCCACCACAAGCCAAGCTGGCAAGATAGTAGAAAAAGTGCTTAAGCCTTTAGGCTAGAAGCAAGTCTAGCAGCCAGCACCACCTAAGGCTTCACCACCACACCAGAAGCCCAAGACCCAACCCCAGCCTATGCCCAAGAGACCTGTCTACCACTGTGAGTTTTTCCAGCAGAATGGTCACTTGGAGGAGTTTTGCTTCAGGAGGAAGCGGGCTGAGAGGTAGGAGATAGCTTTGGGGAAATAGGATCAGTTCTACTGGGTGGTAAGCAGGATCCTCCCCGTCACGGTGAGTTGAGAGACCGCTTTGCTGGTGGTGAGAGAGGAGGCGGATTTTAGGCCCATGCTCCTGGTGGTGAGAGACGCTTTGCCGGCCGAGCTTCTAGCCTTTTTCAGCGCGGCTATGCACCTCGTGACTATGGCTTTATAGGTAGAGGACTAGAGAGCTCACCCTTTGGAGGTCGTGGGTACCCAAATCGTCGTGATGCTTACTTTGACTGTGCTTTTCCCACCTTTGAGCAGATGGCTCGGCATTGATTCTGCAGTTTTACTAACCCCAGTGCCGGACCATTTGCTCACTCTCACTTTTCTTTATTTTGCAGGATCGAGGCCTGGAAGACATATGGATCAAGGACTCCGATTGCTCTAGGCACATGACAGGGCACAACAGATGGTTCTCTAGCCTCAACCCCGTGAGCACCAAGGAGTACATCACATTTCAGGGATAATGGTCAAGGTAAAGTCTTGGGTGTTGATTCTGTTGCACTTTCTGGCAAGCTTTCCTTGAGAGAAGTTACTTTGGTGAGGAATTTGGGGTTCAATTTGGTTTCTGTCTCGCAACTTCTCAAGGAAGGGTTTGAGGTTTGCTTTAAGCAGGGTTCTTCTTGTGTGCTTGATGCTAAGGAAAACCTTGTTTGTCGGATATTACCCAATGGGTAAGGTTTTTAAGGTTGACCTTGCATCTGTTTCTGGCCCTTCTTGGTGTTTGGTAACTAGTCCTTCTGCTGATATCTAGAAGTGGCATAGGAGGCTAGGCCATTTGAGTTTTGATCTGCTAGCCATGTTGAGCTTGAGGGGTATGATCCGAGGATTGCCCAATTGAAAGCATAAAAGGACTTAGTGTGCCACCCTTGTCGTCATGGCAAGATGGTTGCCACTTCTCGTGCTTGTGTTAATCAGGTTATGACCTCTTATCTGAGCGAGTTGTTGCATATGGGCATAGTTGGTCCTTGCTTGGGTACAGTCAATCAGTAGGAAGTGGTATGTGCTTGTCGTTGTAGACATCTTTTCTCGCTTTTTGTGGGTGTTCTTCATGGAGTTCCAAAGATGAGGCTTTCAGTTTTGTTCGAGATCTGGTCTTTAGGATAAGAAATGAGAGTCATAAGGCCATGAGGGCTATCCACAGAGACAATGGTGGAGAATTTCGTAACTCTCATTTTGAAACCTTATGTCGTGACATAGGTCTTGATCACCAATTCTCGTCTCCTTATACCCCTCGTCAGAACGGTGTCGTGGAACGAAAGAACGGACGGTACTTGATGACCATAGGACTCCGCGACGCTTTTGGGCTAAGGCTATGAATAAGACATGTTACATTGCCAACCGCATCTTCCTACGAGCTTTCTTAGGGAAGACCTCGTACAAGCTACGGTTTGATAAGTAGCCCAGTGTCAAGCACCTGCGTGCATTTGGCTGCAGATGCTTTGTGCTCAAAAAGGGGGGCATTTGGACAAATTTGAATCTCGCTGCTTGGATGGTATTTTCCATGGGTATGCCTCTTAATCTAGAGCATATAGAGTATGGATCCTTGATAACAAACAAGTAGTAGAGACCTGTGATGTTTCCTTCGGTGAATCTATGCCTTGCACAACCCCTGCATTTGAGTTTTCGGCACCTGCCGGTTTTTTAGTTCTTCTCTTGTCTCTTTCTCTTATCTCTTGGTCCTCACGCAAGCAATCTAGCATAGCCACTTCCACCACAGAAGCCGAATACGTTGCTACTGCTAGTTGCTGCTCCCAGCTGCTTTGGACGAGAGCTACCATGAGTGAGTTTGGCCTCTGCTTTAGGAATATCCCTCTCCTAGTAGACACTACTTTTGCTATTTTTGTAGCTAGGAACCCCGTCTTGCACTCCAGAACCAAACACATAGATGTGAGGTTTCACTTTCTGGGAGATCACTATGAGAAGGGAGATATAGCTTGATCCATGTGGAGACCAAGAACCAATTGGCCAATATCTTCACCAAGCCCTTAGAGCTTAGCGCGTTTGCTCACTTATGTGGGGAGCTTGGAGTTTCTTACCCCTTTTAGGTTGGGGTAACTTTGTTGTAGTTTAGGTTTTGTTTTACCTTCTCTTTGCCTTTCTTTGTTTTTCTTGCATTTTTTATCATATCATGCATTGCATTGTATCATATGCATTTTCACTTTCATTAGCACTAGAGCTCTTCTAGAATGACTAGTTAGTACTTGCTTGTGCTAGATTGTACAGTGCTTGCATGATCATGGTTGGCTAAGCTCCTTGAATCTGTCTAATCTCTTTTGTGAGCTAAGTCACTTTTATTTCTCGAAAATAAAAAATCATGATTACCAGTTGACTTGGCTACCTAGCATGTGTAGGAATGTTGAATGCTATGTTATCATCTCATGCTTGGATATGCTAGTCATATGCCTTTGTTAAGATTCTGCCTAAGCATTTATGACACCTTGCCTAAACCTAAAATCTGAATTAAATCTGAGCATTTTGTGTGTCTTTTGAGCTGAATTGAAAAGACCTTGGTGGATTCGCTTGTCACATTATTCTAGTTTGAGATAGCTTGCCTTTGCACCTTGGCATGAACTTAGACTAGGCTGTGTATGACCAAAACCTTGTCTTAAGCTTCTGATGGTTTTCTTAACCTAGGCTTGGCATTGGTTGGTAAGAAGTGGCTAAGACAAGCGAATAACCCCTGGCACATCATCTCACTTGCTAGTTCATTATTGCTAATTCTGAAATCTGCAAGTCTCTAAATTGCTTATGGCCTGTTGTATAGGCTTTTGGTTGAGAGTAGCACACCTTGTATGTTTTGCTAGCATCTTGCTGTTCGTGCCTATCTTGCTAGATGCTATTCATGTTGGTGATGCTTTCTTTTCAACAACCCAGAAAAACATGCTCTTGATCTGTATAAGAAAGATTCAATTGAGCTTGTTTGCATGCTTCCTTGCCCTCACTTGCTCTGTATGCTAGAACTCGTATTTACTAGCTTTTCATTCCTGCTGAGCTCTTCATGGTACACTTCCTGCATTTCATGGCATATTTTGAGGGGGAGTTGTCTAGTTCAGGGGGAGTCAGATTCTATGAACCCTTGATGTGTCCATTGTCAACAACGGGGAGAGATGTTGACTTATGGGAGGGTTCATGGACCATGGGGAGAATTCTAGACAGATCTAGTTGAGGCGGAGCTGTGCATTTCATGGGGAGTTTGAGCTTTTAGCATGCTCTTGCATCGGTGTGTTGAGCCTTTTGCTTCTTTCTGGAGGAGCCCATGCTTTGCCTAAGCATGACTGTGCTGAGTCGGTTTGCCTCTTTCTTGAGGGGTCATGCTTTAGTTTGATCGACTGCATTGAGCAGTTTCCCTTCTCTTAGGGGGTCGATCTTTGGTTTTGTTTTGTTGCCTCAATTTGCCCTACTTAGCTTGTGTTTGGTTTTGGGCATCTTGAGCAACTTTTTTCTTTTCTTCTTTCTTTTCAGTTTTACGCTTGTTTTCTTGTCTTTGTTCTATTTCAGGTTACAAGTAGAAGGTGTTGACAATGCACTTATCACGGGGGAGATAAAGAGCCATTGGACCGGCTCCATTGCCTCTGGAGTGATGAGTGATTGTCAACGGAAGCCAAAGACCTAGAGGGACTTGGGCACAAGACCTCCGATGGGCGGGAGGTAGATGGAAGACCTCCGAAGGACTGCAGGCATGCTCAACGTCGGTCGGCCATGGGAGTTCGGTACACAGAGGAGCGGCACGGTGACAGCAGGAGTACGATCTCCGAAGGATTGCAAGGCGACATCGATGGACTGGGGATGCCAGGTGCCACCGCGGTGCTCCAACCTGAGTACATGACACGAAGACTGGCGAGGGCGTTGGCGAATTCGCTCAAATCCACCACCCTACCACCAAGTTACTAGACTATGCGAATGGGCTCATTCTCGCCGAGATAGAGTGAAGTGGGCCGTTCTAGGCCCAGGAAGGAAACCCTAAAGTTTCTTGGTTTCTGACTTCAAAACCGGGGGTCGATCGGTGGATTTGGACTACTGGCCACGTGGACTTCATCCGAGAGTTAGCGTGCATCCGAAGAAGATCAGGACTCCATCGCGGTCGTCCGTCCCTAAGATAGTTGAGTCTTTTTCCGTTTGCCCCCTACTGTCGTTTCTGTAATATAGGGGTCTTAATGTAAACTTTGTCTGTTAGGCTTGGGCTATATATACCTAAGTGGCTGGTCATTTACGTGACTCTTCCACCTCTAGAATACCTAGGCTTAGTTTCCAACCAGCCAAGAGCTTAGAGAGCAAATTTGGTGCTAATCTAGGATTTGAGAGTCCCCTAGTCTAGTACTTTGCTTTAGTCGGAGAATGAAGGGCAGTAGGCTATAAGGAACCCCTTGTAAACTGATTTCAACTTCCAATCGAGGGAAGATTCGTCCCCAATTCGTGCTCATGTGTGCAACCATCTCCTTCCCCCTTCTCTTGTTGGATTTTGGATGAAACTCAAAGGCTTTTGGTGTATTGTTTTGCCCAAGAGTTAATCCTATTTTTTTCGGCTCTTTTGGACTAGCTAGTTCATCTCAATCCTGCAGGATTGCCACAAGCAAGGTTCCCTTGAGTTTTCCCCTTTCTTGCCCAAATTTTTCTCTCTTCACGAGATCTAAAATTCCTGCTAATCCTTTGATCCTTTTGAGTAGATCTTTCGGGAATAGCTTTGGAATAGGGCTAGGATAGCCTATGCAAAATTTAGTGAAGATCCCAGAAGGTTTGGTCAAGTTTAAGGTTTGCAAAGTCAAAATCCGAGGTTGTATTCTGGGCTCACCGGACAGTCCGGTGCAACATCACCGGATAGTCCGGTGGACCTAAAGTCTCCAAATGGGCTGAATTTTTAGTATGTTGTTCCCCATGTTTTCCTCATCCTGTGGTTAGAATTTCATGATTTTTTGAGCCCTTTTGGTTGGGTTTTGCCAATTTTCTTTGCAGCCCTGTCTGTCTGAAAATTCCCTATCAAACTATCCAGTTAGGCATATCGGACAGTCCGGAGGTTGTAGTGGTTTTGCCCATGGATTTGGTTTAAGTTGTTCCTAAGGGTTGTGGCTTGTTCTAGGTGGTTTTCGGGGTGCCTAGGATCATCCTTAAGGTCTTTAGCACCTCATTTGCTTAGAGGCCTTGGTGATCACTAGGTGGTTCTTTTTGTGTTGTTTGGAGGCTTTTGCTTTGATTGCTTTGCTTTGACCTTGTGTTTTTGCTTCAGATTTGCATTCCCCACTGCCTAACCATTCTCTTTACTTGTTGTAAGTCAGTGTGTCGCACTTTGGTACGGTGAGTGTCGTGTGGCAGACTTGCAAGTTCCGTTGCCTCGGTGTGTTGCAATCTTGTGTTTGTTGTGTTGCTCGCTGTTTTCCCGCTTGGTGCGTATCCTTTCAGTGGACGGAACCTTTGTGCTGCTAGACACGTATCTGTTCAGTGGATGGTGTCTAGTTTCTCTCTCAAGCACTAGTTTTGCGGGTCGTGATTTTGAGTTTTTAAGTGCTCGTATTCACCCCTCCCTCTAGTCGCACGTCTCGGTCCTACACTTCTGATATTCCAAAGATTGCTTTCATTACTAGATTTGGGCTATATGAGTGTACCGTGATGTCTTTTGGCTTCACAAATGCTCCTGCTTTTTTCATGAATCTTATGAACAAAGTGTTTATGGAATACCTTGACAAGTTTGTGGTGGTGTTTATTGATGATATCTTGATCTACTGCAAGACAGAAGAAGAACATGAAGAATACTTGAGACTAGTTTTGTAGAAGCTGAGAGAACATAAGTTGTATGCAAAGTTGCGCAAGTGTGAGTTTTGGATTGATCAAGTGCCTTTCTTGGGACACATCGTTTAAAAAGGTGTAATCATGGTGGATCCAAGTACGGTCAAAAGTGTTATGGATTGGAAACAAACAGAGGTTGTGAAAGAGGCTTGTGGATTCCTAGGTTTGGCAGGATATTACAGGAGGTTCATTGAGAATTTCTCCAAGATTGCAACGCCGATGACATCATGACTTGAGAAAGGTGCTGAATTTATTTGGACAAAGGAGAGGCAAGCCTCATTCGATGAATTAAAAAAGACACTCACTACAGCCCCAATGCTTACTCTACTAGATCCAACAAAAATTTTTACGGTGATGCTTCAAAGGAAGGAATGGGATGTGTATTGATGCAAGAAGGTAAAGTGATAACTTATGCCTCATGCCAATTGAGAAAGCATGAGGTAAACTTTCCTACACATGATTTGGAGTTAGCAGCGGTGGGGGAGGACTATCATGTTAATCCATCGAGCAAGAAAACACATGGTAAGGTGTTTGATTTTTGTGGTGTTGTGCTTCCCTGGTGCATCGTCCCTAGCTAGTTTTTTCCAAAACTCATGGGCATTAAAGCTTGCGGGTTTGACTGCTATGGAGCAGCGTGGTGAGAACCCGAGAGCATCGCTAAACTGATTGAGTGTCAGCTCATGCTCAGTGTTGAAGAGTCTGAAGTGAATAGCTGTGTTTGACTATAGTGTCCCGACTCGGAGGGTCATGAGAAACTCCTTTGTGAGGTGCACTATGCCTCCCACGCAAATGTCCGCAAAAACACTCTAGCCCACAGCGTTAAAGACCTCAAAAAATTCATCGAGCATATCTGTGCTTGTCATGAGGGTTTTGTCGAAGCACTTGGTGAGGCTGTAGGGCTTCATGTGTAGGCGCCTCAGTAGGTCGGCCTCGATCTGGTTGCGTGTCTAGATGTGGGAGTCTAGTAGCAACACTGGCTGGTCGTGGATGAGGTAGCCTCCTCATCTGGTGGTCTGACGCTAGAGGATTCTCGATCGGAAACTGCTTGTGAGTTCTGGCCTTGTGAGCCAGAGGATGTCGGGAAGAGGATGTGCTGCCCCGCCTTGCTGATCATCGTCCTTGCCCTCTTCAAGGGGCGCTTCATCCTGCAAACTCAACACAAGCACGACTACAAAAACGACAAGGTAATGTTATCGTTAGATCGTTAGTCGCTTTTGCGCGGTGTGACACCACCTCAAACCGTTCTGATTCTTGCAAAAGAGAGGGGCTAGTAGCTAATTTATTTGGCTAACCAAATTTTATTTGAACGTTACTTTGGCTAGCAAAAGGAGCTTAATTAACTACTAAGCAAGAGAATTAGGTAGGGAGAAGGGATTGCAGTGTGTTGCTGGTTGGTGCAAGGTGAGAAGGAGGAAGAGGGCTCGTATTTATAGGTGACGGGGCAAGCTTCTAGCAGGGAGGAGGCTAGGTGGCCATGCAGTGGCTGGGCAGCCATGATGGCTTGCCGGCTGGCCATGGACAGGGGCCAAGCGGCATTGTTCATGCACGCGAGGGTGGTGCAGCAGGGGAAAAGAGAGGAAGAGAGCTGGGCGGCCATGATGTGTTGTTTGCTGGCCATCATTGTCATCATTTTCATGAGAAGAAGAAGGAGAGCAGCCAAGCGTGTTGGTGTGGGAACAAGAGAGGTCTAGGTGGCAATGATGGAGGCCGGCCCACCAAGCCTCCATGCTGGGCTCTTTTGTCTTTGCCTTCGGTGGTGATGGAACTTTGGTGCAGCCACTTTGCTTGTATTTTGTGTGAAAATTTTGACATGTACCTGGTGTATAAACTTAGGTTAAAGGCGCATACACAGTTAAGGGGAGGTTTTTAGGGGGCTAAGTGGCTGGGTGCCCTTTTGCATTTGTATGCGGGCTTTCGAAAAGAAAAGGAACCGTTCTGATTCTTGCAAAAGAGAGAAGGAGAGAGAGGAAGAGATGGCTGGGCGGCCAACCAAGCTTGGTGGCCGGCTGGCCATGATTTGATTTTATTTCTGAAATGCAAGGAGAAAATTAAAGCTATTTACACGAAAATAGAACTTACGTAAAATGAAAAAAATAAATATGCAGTGGAATGAGGAAATTAAACTAGGGGGGAGAATAAATATGTCGTGAATGATAATGCCAAGTTTTTATCTCTTGGTGATGGTGAACCATTTGCCGCCCTTTGGAATTTTGTTTGCATGAAAGCACGAGGTGGCAACCAGTACATTTGTGTGCCATTCATTTGATGTCGTAGGTGGCTCGATGGCTTGGTTACTTGTGTTATGCCCTTTTTGTGATGTCGTAGGTGGCTCATGGGCTTGTTGATTATTGTTGGGCCTTTCTGATGATGTCATAGGTGGCTTGTAGGCACCGACCTTATTCACCAGAGCTTTGCCTCATGGTGTCATGGGAGTTTTCCCTCCCGATTCCTAGGGTCTGGGGATAGCCTTTTTGAGATTTCCCTTTTTCTGCTCTTGTTCTTCTCTTCGTCATATGGCAGCTTCATGCTCTTATTTGTGTTTCATGAATGCAATGATGCTGTCCATTTTTGCCTTGGGGTCAGTCTGTGTTGAGGATAGTCTTTGGCACATATGTTGGCATTGTGCAACGAAACACTTTCACTTGGTTGCACTGCTCCACTTTTGGTTTAAAGATGAATGTCTCCCTCATACCATTGATGTTCAACTGGACTTATCTAGCTCCAACATCAATGCTTGCATCCGCTGGTGCTCAAGAATGGTCGCCCATGGATGAGCGGTGTCTTAGTGTCGATTTCCATGTCCAATACCACAAAGTCCACTAGGACCAAGAAATTCCGGATTCTTACCGGAACATCCTCAGCAATCCCAGCAGGGTACTGAATGACACTGGTCTGTGAGTTGTAGGCACATGGCAGTGGGGCCGAGTGCAGCATGGTTTCATTTGTCAAAGACTGCTTTAGGCATAATGCTGACGCTGGCTCCAAGGTCACATAAGGTGTGATCCAAGAATTGGTTCCCGATTTGAGCATGGAATGGTAGGACTTCCAGGGTCCTTTTTCTTCTGAGGTGGTTTGTTGAGTATAGCTATGCTACACTCCTCTAGTTAGGTGTACTACTTCTGTTGATCACAGAGGTTTCTTATTGTTGAGGATGTCTTTTAAGTACTTTGCATACGTCGGTACCTGCATGGCATCTTAGCAGGGGGATATTGACATATAGCTTGTTAATAACCTCAACAAACTTACTATATTGTTCATCGGCGGTAGTCTTCTTGTTGCGTGGAGGGAATGGCAATACTGTTCTGTCATAGAACTCAAGTGGAAGTGATTTCGGTGGTACCGTCTCCTCCGTTCCAAGTCTATTCTCGTTGTCTTCCTTCTCCTTAGTTCTGGTGGTCTTCTCCTGCTCCTTACCTACACTATTAGGATGTGGCAGGTCCTGTGTGGACTTACCTACCCTGGTGGTGACAGCAGCTATATGCTCCTTGGGAGGCAGTTCCTGTTGACCCAGAAGCTTTCCCATATTAGTGTTAGGCAAAGAAGCAGCTAACTGAGCTATCTGGGTTTCTAACATTATATTAAAGCCCAATTGGTTTTTCATAGCACTATTAAGAGTTTCCATTTGGAAATAAGTATATTCAAAGAGCCTATCATTTGCATGGAATTTCTTGCTAATGCTCTCGTTCACAGCCTTCTAATCAAATGAATGAGGCTTGTTGAACTGCTGTGAATTACCTGAGGAGTTACCTTGTCTAGAGAAAGGAATATATGGTCTTGCATTCTAGCCTGGCTGAGGACGATTCCCGTTGTTGAAATTGCTAGAATTCCTAACGAAGTTGACGTCTTCCGGTCGAGTTTCGCAGCAGCTATTCCTCGAGTGCCCCGTACCTCCGCAAACATCACAAGTCATGCGAGAGTCGAGGCCCTGTACCAGTGCGGTCTCTAGATTGTCTCCTAGCTTCTTTAATAGCAGATCCATCTTGGCGGCGAGCATGTCAGAGCTATCGACTTGATGGACCCCATGGGTTTAGGTACTATACCTCTCTTCTTTCTGTCCCTGGTTGGTGGCTATCTTTTCAATAAGATCTTTGGCAGCTCTCACGCTTTGGGATAAGAAGGATCCTCCTACGGCCACATTTAGGTGCTCTTGTGCCGCACAGTTTAGTCCATGAAAGAAGCTTTGGATGATGAGCCATTGTTCCTGTAATCGTTCCCAGGCCTCTGCCACTGTTTCATCTGTGAGCTAATGAAAGCTCGAGATCTTGTTCCTCAATCCATTTGTCTTCCCAGAGGGAAGTACTTCGGCTAGGAATGCGTTTGAACATGCATCCCATGTCAGCAGTGTGTCACGATTGAGGTAGAACCATTGCTTCGCCATTCCGACAAGTGAAAATGGAAAGAGGCACAGTTTGACGGCATCGGGGGATGCGCCTTTCATTGTGAAGGTGCTGCAGATTTCTAGGAATTATTGCAGGTGATTGTTGGCATCCTCCAATGCTAGTTTGTTGAATGAGATAGCTTGAACCATATGGATAACTCTGGGTTTGAGCTCAAAGTTCTCTCCCGCTTGAACTTCAGGTCCCATGGGAACATTGTTGCTTGATGGGATGAATAATTCACGAATGGTCTTTTCGGTCATGACGGTGATAAATGGAGTTCGACTCATTGATGTAGATGTTTCAAGGTCCCTCGGTACTATTGATGGTTGTTATTGCACTACCTACAACCATCAACCATCCATGAACATGAAGGAAAATACAACAAAGTGCAGACTAACCCTTGCTACAAACATAGTTTCACGAGTTGTGTTGAATATTTGATTGCATGTTGTTGACGGCACTTAAGCACGCCAAACCTTATACTGCAAGCGCACAGTATCGTAGTAGCTTTTCCCCAGGATGATTATCTTGGGTTTTGTCAATCTGTGGAATAATTAGGTTTAAACTACTATTAATCTAAAATTAACTTAAATACTAACCAGCTCTAATAGATCTAAACAAGCTTAAAAGAGGATTAGAACTATTCTAATTATACTCTAATTATGGTCCAATCTATAACACAAAATGATAAAACTAGGCTTAGATTAATAAGCGAGAAAGATATGATTTAAACATAACAAAAGGATCCACAAGAGATATGAGACAAACAACTTATATACTAAGAACCACCTTGAGATAAGATCTAACGTGAAGCAAAGATTAAACTTGATCATGAATGTCAAAGGCTTACTCAAACCTTTCTCCGACTCTACTGTCACTAAAACCAGTTAATCGATGAACTAGTAAACCCAAACCACCTATAAGCATGAGCAGATTCAATCAACTAATAAAAGTAAAAAGATCTCTTAAAAGAACATGAAAATGTTTAAACCCTGGCCTAGCAACATATTGGCATTGAGCATTGCAAAGCTATGGATCATAAATCATGCATAAACAAGAAGATAAGTCTAAAAGACAAACTTTATTGATTGAACTCAAGGTTTCATCAAAATAACATAAGAAGTACGAGAAATTACTCGAGACACATCGTAATCCTGAAGCATAGTCGTCGAGATCTATAAGATGAAGAACATGTCGAAAGCTGAACTCGAGCCTCCTTGGGAACCCCGTGGTTGGCCGACCCCCTCGAGTTCCTGCTTCCTCTTGCTTCCTCCTTTCACCGAGATCTCTTTCTCTATGAGTTGAATGACTTTGGACCCCGAACTCTGCCCTAGACGCTCTGCTTACAATGAATTGGCGTTGTATGGATTGGTAATTGATCCTTCTTCCCCTTTGGAGGCTCTACTTTTATACTCCAAAGGGTGTTCCATACATGGAATATAATAAGTCGGTTGTAAGAGTCCTAATAGACCTATTTCTATGTATATACAAGTATCTAGAATATTCTTGGGCGTCCATATACTTCTTTGCTTGTGGAAGAAGTCTTTATCCTTGTCCTTCCCTGAAATCAAACTCTCCATAATCTACAGCCTGTAGTATTTCAATCATAACTCCCTCATCTGAAGTCTAAATAAAGCAAACTAGAACTCTAAATTGTAGAGCTCAAAGAGATCTACAACTTTGTTATTCAAACTTTCTTCATTTGATGTTGTTATGTCTCCGAATTGGGCCCACAAGGTGCTACTATCATGAATCTCGAGAATATTTCAGGATTTAACTCTTCAAGCAATCTTTATCTTCTAGAACCTCCTTAGTATTGGGCTCTAACCTTCTAATTGGGCTTCAATTAGCTCTTATTTCAAATCCTGCTCTTATTAGCATAAATCTTTTCTTCGAGAAATCTTCAATATTATCACAATTATACCCAATTTTACTGCAAAAATCAATATTGCACAAAAACAAAGAGCATTCTCGAAAACGGGGTTATTTGTTAGCAAAACAAGACTAAATCATAAGATTGAAAAGGCATAAAATTATATAAAATTAGAGCATAAATTTAGTCAAAATTTTGCGTCAACAATATTTCCACACTTAGATTTTGTTCGTCCTCGAGCAAAGGTTTGATAAAACTCAACTAAATTTAAGCAAATTCTAAATAATCACTTCTCAAAATAATCTCACCTTAGAAATGAATCAAATCATAATATGGAACTTTAGACCAACCTTTATGCATATACATCCCCACAAAAATTTATCAAAGTTAAACGAATCATAACAATGCCAAAGCTTTCTTTCAGAATTATAATAGAGGGTTTTCATAAAATGAAAATATTCTTTAAAGATCAAGAAATTACTTTGCCCTTTGTTAAGCTCTCAAAAGGCACTCTTATATAAGTATCTACCCTATAAAATTTTACTCTCTTTCTCTCTTCTCACAGGAGTTTTTAGAGGAGCTTGGTAAGGGCTTAGCAAAGCTACTCATTTTATTGTCTAGTTAAGATATCTCTCTAAAGATCATCCAATCAACTTACATTAACTTGGTCATCGAAATAAGGGAATTAATATATATAGAGACAAAGAAAAAGAAGATATAGATAGTGGACATGTGCAATATTAAATGAAGTGGAATAATTTCCAGAATTTGCACATGGTTGGAAAAGTGAAAGTTTTTGCTCATTACACTAATAAGATAATAAGACTCTCTTTCTTACTTCTTCCTAATTCTACCTTTTTTTTCTTTTCTCCTTTTCCTAATTCTACTATTTTATATTTTTTTCTTTTTTTTTCAAACGATCCTTTTCTCTCTATTCTTCTTTTTTTTCTTATATACTAGTGCCACATATACAAAAAAAAAATTAATCTCGGAGCCTCCCCCTTCTTCCTCAAAATTCTCTAAAATAACTCTTTTTGAATCTATTCTACTCATAAGTAACTAATGAGCAAAACTTCACTTGTATGGGTAAAAGATAACAAGAAAGCGAAAAAGGCTCAAAGGATAATAGAAATTGCTCTATTGATATAAGCAATTAGAATATGATATTAGGCTAGCAATAGATAAAACATAGATGACCAAAATAATTTAAGAGATTAAATTTTTTAAAGGGATCAAACTTAACAAAACTCACATGAGATAACTTGCTTATAAACTGGCTTTTGTAATCTAAGCTCTATTAGGAATTTTAACTCTCTCTCAACAAAGGGACAGGAAAACTTGATCAAAGAAAAGAGATTTTAAATTAAAAAATAACTAAACCTCTAATCTTTTTTCTTAATTAAAATCTTGGCAAAGCTATAAAACATAATCCCTGTAATAAAGATTTGGGTTGTGCATTACTAATTAATCTCATAAATTCCACATTAGTCAAATCATGAAAACTTAAGCAAAACTAATCATCAAAGTAAAAATAAAGAACAAACTTAAATAAAGTGAGACAATTATTCAAACACACTCCTTTATTAATATAATAAGACTTACAAAAGACTTATATAGACTTTATTAAGACTAAAAAAAGAAAACACCTTTAACTCAGACTCTAATAAAACTCTTATTAACTCACTTATAAAAACTCACTAATAAACCTCACTTATAAAAACTCACTAATAAACCTCACTTATAAAAACCGTATAAAACCTATATGTTATTTATCTAGATGTGGGGAGATACTATAATAACCTTCCCACAGTTAAACTAAGCAAAGCTCCTTATTTTTCCTAATCCTCATCATCATACCAGTGTTCATCATCCACTGGGTCGTCTAGAGGATCATTATAGAAGGTTGGCTCGTAGTAGACTTGGTCTTCTTCTTCCTCTCGCTCTTGTCTTGTAACATCAGTCCATATGGAGTAGAGAGTTTCACTCTGCTTCAAGCTAGCCCTCTGTAGATCCTTAACTTGCTCCTTCATAGAGCCAATGAACTCAATGATATCCTTTTGAGTCTTGTCTATCCTTTTCCAAAGTCTCTCCTCCAAGTCTTCGACCATCTTGACAATATTAGTGTTCTTAACCATATTAGCATAGATAGCTTCTCTACACACTGTGCAGCAGTCCACCCCATCTGTTCCCCCAATATGATAAGTGTTAAAACGAGGAACAAGAAAGATAGAACTCACTTCCTCAGCTTCTGAGTCTTCTCCATGGCTGTTGCTCATTGATTGATCTTGGCTTGAGTTGATTGTTCCACCAAAGCTACTTGACAATTCTTGATAATCAACTTTGGGCATCTCTCTAATCCTTTTGGACCTTCTAGTCTTCATCTCCTTTGGTTGAATTGAGAGCTTGGCCATGTTCTTCGAAACTTCACGCCTTTCGACGAAACCACGCACCCTCGCCTCTTCCTCGCCATCAGAGAAGACAACTTGCAAAAAGTTGCGGTGAAACCCTGGAAAGCAGAGGCAAGTCGGCCGAGCCAAACCCCCCTGGTCGGCCGACCCCTCCTCCTGCTTTGGCGAAAAGTCATCCCTCTTCTCGAGCTAGCTCTCCATCTCTCTAGAACTTCTCGTGGCTTGGTTTGGATGCGTTTGGAGTTGTTGTCTCGAACCTATGGTGTGCCCTTACTTTTATACCCCGGAGATTGACAAGATACGGAAACGTGACAAGGAATCCGAACCGAACTCTACATCAAATATGTTGGGAAAACGTCAAAGACTATGCTACCAAAAATTTAACCAAATCCGACTTGTAAAAACCCTGGGTCAGTCGACCAAGAGCCCTAGGGTCGGTTGACATGGGGCTTCCTTCTCGCAAAAAGTCCCCAGATTTTGTTGGTAACTTTATTTCCTAAATTAAAAAATATATATGTATAGAAAATTATGAAAAAAATTACGAAACTAAACTCGACTATATATACATATGTGTAAAAACTATGAAAAGATAGGGATTTAGGTCATAGTAACGTACCCTTACTTCCTTGAATTCATATGTGTCAACATAATTGATTTGAAATTTGTCCTCTTCAAGAAATACCTTAAGTCTTTGACCGTTTACCATAAAATGTTTCCCTTCTATATCCATAATTGTGACTGCTTCGGTAGGCGATACATCATGTACTATATACGGCCCATCCCATTTACTTTGTAGCTTTCCTTTTCCAATTAATTTGAATCTCGAATTGTAAAGAAGAACCTTATCACCTTCCTTAAACACTTTCTTTTGGATTCTCTTATCAAACAATCTCTTAACCCTTTCCTTATAAATGCTGGCATTGTGATAAGCTCGTAATCTCACTTCATCAAGGGTACTAATTTGAATCCTTCTTTTGATCAAGGCAACATCTAAATCCAATTTTAATTCCTTAATTGCCCAATAAGCCTTGTGCTCCATCTCCATTGGTAAATGACAAGTCTTTCCATAAACAAGCTGATAAGGTGTCATCCCAATAGGAGCTTTATATGCAGTTCTATAAGCCCAAGGAGCATCATTAAGCTTCTTTGACAAATTTTTACCTCCTTTAATTACTGTCTTCTTTAGAATTTCCTTCAATTGTTTATTTGATGTCTATGCCTGACCAATTGTCTGTGGGTGATAGGCTGTAGAAACTCTATGCTCAATTCCCATCTTTGCTAGAAAGTTAGTAAACTCCTTTCCAATAAAATGTGATCCCCCATCTGAGATAATAACTGTAGGAACTCCATATCTTGGAAAAATAGTATCCTTAATCATTTCAATGGATTCCATAGTAGATGCCTTCTTGCTTGGTATAGCTTCTACCCATTTCGAAACGTAATCCACAGTTACCAAAATGTACTCATATCCATGTGAATTTTCAAGTGGTCCCATAAAATCCATTCCCCATACGTCAAATATACCAATCTGTAAGTTATATGTGAGGGGCATTGAATTTCTTGCAGTAATATTTCCAGATCTCTGACACTCAGGACAAGAAGCAACAAATTTCCTTGCATCTTCTTGCATTTCTGGCCAATAAAATCCACTCCCCCATATCTTAGCTTGGGTTCTGAAATGACCATGATGTCCTCCGTTTTTCGCAGAGTGGCATTTCCTTAGGATTTCCTTTCTTTCCTCTACAGGCACACATCTTCTAAGGACACCATCTGATCCGTATCTATATAGGTAGGGAGCACTCCAATAGTATTTCTTTGCTTCGGCAAAAACTCTTCTCTTTGAATTATAGTTGAGGTGTGGTAGTGGTTCTCTTATAGCTCTTATTACATCTCTCATCCATGTATCCTTATCTAGGACTGCAAAAAGAGTATCGTCTCTTAGTGTATCTTCAATTGGTGGACCATCCTTTCCATGGTTCATCCTTGATAAGTGATCTGCCACAACATTCTCAACTCCCTTCTTGTCTCTGATCTCCACATCAAACTCTTGTAGCATTAATATCCATCTAATGAGTGGAGGCTTAGCATCCTTTTCAGTAAGTAGGTACTTGATAGTAGCATGATCACTGTAAACTATAACCTTTGAATTAACAATATAGGATCTAAATTTCTCAAAGGAAAATGCTACTGCTAACAACTCCTTCTCTATAGTAGCATAATTTTCTTGAGCCTCGTTGAGAGTCTTGCTGGCATAATAAATAGCATGAACTTTCCCATCTTTTCTTTGTCCCAGCACAGCTCCTACTGCATAATCACTTGCATCACACATGATTTCAAAAGGTAGAATCCAATCTGGCGGCTGAATGATTGGTGTGCTAATAAGTAACTGCTTCATTTTTCTAAAAGCAAACTCACATTCTTCAGTGAACTCAAATGGAATATCCTTCTGGAGTAGATGAGTAAGTGGCTTAACTATTTTCGAAAAATCCTTTATAAACCTCCCATAAAATCCAACATGTTCGAGAAAACTTCTTAGAGACTTGATATCAGTGGGTGGTGGTAACTTTTCTACTACCTCTATTTTGGCTTTGTCAACTTCAATTCCTTTCTCGGATATGATATGTCCCAACACAAGTCCTCTTTTAACCATAAAATGACACTTCTCCTAGTTTAACACTAAATCAACCTCTTCATATCTTTTAAGAACCTTCTCAAGATTTCTTAAACAGTGATTGAAAATCGTGCCATGAACTAAGAAATCATCCATAAAAACCTCCATAATATCTTCAATAAAGTCTGAGAATATTGCCATCATACACCTTTGGAAAGAAGTTGGTGCATTACATAGACCAAATGGCAATCTCCTATAGGCAAAGGTTCCATATGGACAAGTGATGGTAGTCTTGTGTTGATCATCTGGATCAATAGGGATTTGGAAGAAACCAGAATATCCATCTAAATAGCAACAATGGGTATTCTTTGCAAGTCTTTCTAGCATTTCATCAATAAAAGGTACTCGGAAGTGATCCTTTTTTGTAGCTTTGTTGAGCTTCTGGTAGTCTAAGCACATCCTCCAACCAGTCACTATCCTTTGTGGAATCAACTCATTTTTCTCATTTTTAACTACAGTTAATCCTCTTTTCTTAGGTACACAATGGACTGGGCTTACCCATTCACTGGTCGGTACTGGGTAGATAATTCCGGCATTTAAAAGTTTGATAACTTCCTTTTTCACTACAGACCTCATCTCATTACTCAGCCTCCTTTGATTGTCAACCACTGGTTTGTGATTTTCCTCCATTGGAATACGGTGAGTATAAAATGCTAGACTGATTCCTTTTAGATCTGCTAGAGAATAACCAATTGCTTTTCTATGCTTCCTTAACACTACTAGCAGCCTTGCTACTTCCTCTGAACTAAGCTCATCACCAATGATCACTGGGTAAGTTTTATCTCCTCCCAAAAATTCATACTTAAGTCCATCAGGTAGTGGCTTTAGCTCTACATCTGGCGCCTCCTAATGTCGCCTAGTGGCTCTACTGGAATGTCTCGGGTTTCTTTAGCATTTTGTTCTAGTTCATTAATGGCAATGGTTGTTTCTTCGGAGAAGAAACCTTCCTCTTCTCCTTCTAAGACTAGATTTAGTGGCTCTCTAAAAGCATTTATACAACTAATATTCTCTATCTCCTCAATATCAGCAGTGAGATTAATGGGCACTTTAGATGCCGGTAGAAAATCAAAATTATAAGTTAAACCATTAACATTAAGAGCGACTTTCCCTTTTTCATTATTAACTACGGCATTAACCAACTTAAGAAAAGGTCTATCAAAAATTAATTAACATTATCATAATAGACATTAATCACATAAAAATCAGTTGGTATAATCTTATCAGCAAAGTTAACTTCAACATTCTTAATTAAGCCTATAGGTTTAATTATTTCATTGATAGAAAGTTTAATCTTAAGATTAGTATAAACTAAACATGGTTTATCATAAAGTTTAGAATAAACTTCATAACTCATTGTACTTACTTGGGCTTCCATAGAGAAGTGTATGTTGTTGAAGCTTTCCTTGTTGATGGATCATGAAATTCCAGTTGAAGATTCCTCTGTTGGTAAATGGATGATAACCTCCTCTGTTAGTGATGATTCTTGCTTGACTCCAATCACTTGCTTCACTTTAGAGACAAAGTTACTATCTAGCTCCTCTTCCTCGAATAATTTCTGCAGCATCTCCCCTGTATCTTGACTATCAGCATTTTTCCTTAGTGATATTTCTGGTGGAAACAGCTCTTCTTCCTCTACTAAGTCTTCTGGTGGGAGTGGTCCTGCACACTTGAGTGTATCTCCAAAATCCACGGGCATCCAGCTCATTCTCTCAAATTCTGTCAAAGGTTTTGCACCTGCAAGACTTCTATATTCTACACTCTTGATATCCTCTTGAGGTGCAAATCTTTCAAACTCTTCCTCATGAAATGCATATGAAACTAGAGTCTTGTTCACAGGTAGCTGGTCTTCAATTGTGGCAGGTGTAGGCGCCATGAGCTCTTCATCTGGTTCATTCACTCTTCTGACTTTTCTCTCTCTTTCATTCTTCGGAGTCAGACAAATGTTGGATAGGATCTTTTTAGGTTTACTGCTTGACTTCCTCATGAGTGATCCTCCTGCGCATGTGTTCACATGCTTGAAAGCTTCTGACGTCAGACCGAAGTAGAATATCTGAATAGCCATTTATGACGTCACTCCAAGTAGTGGTCCTTGCAACAGTAGATCATTAAGTCTCTCCCAAGCTTCGTCGATGTCTTCATCCTCCTTCTGCTCAAAGGCCCAGGTCTCTTTCCTCAACTTGTGCACTCGAAGTAAAGAGAAGAACTTGGTGAGGAACTTTTGTTCTAGCATTCCCCAATCTCCTTGAGCTTCAATTGAGGGAACTTGGTACCATCTTTTGGCTTTATCGACAAGGGTAAATAGAAAGAGGTTCCACTTAACCCACTCAACTGGGACTTCATCTTGGTGGAAAGTGTGGCACACTTGGTTGAGCTTCTCCAAGTGCTTGTAAGGATTTTCATCGTCTTCTCCACTGAACAGATTTTCAGTAGCAATCCGGATGATTCTTGGCTTGAGCTCGTAGGATTCTACTTCTGGCTTCTTGTTTCATTCTTGAAACTTCAGATCTTCAGCCTTTGGGGTTGAAAACTCTCTTAACGTTAAATTCTGTAGGTCTTCAAGAATCGTAGTCATATCTGACGCAAAAACAGAAACAAAACATAAACAAAAAATCTATGAGAGCAAAGTTGCTGGGTTAGTTTGAATTACAAAAAAATTAACACAAGAACGAATGATGAACGCTAAAACTAAATTAAAAGATTAAGAACGTAATTGAATGACTCTAGATAATGAGAACTAAGATTTAACACATAAAATCTAAACACAGAATAGACAATTAACGCACAATTAGAAAGACTATTAACAAACAATTAGAACAAGATTAAAACACAATTGGTAAACACACTAACTATCAAAACTAGTAGTAAAATGGTTAATAGAAGATTTATATTAATTTAAACAATAATCGAGTACCTAGCAGCGGTGCTAGAAAAGCTTGTTGACGGCACTTAAGCATGCCAAACCTTATACTGCAAGTGCACAGTATCGTAGTAGCTTTTCCCCAGGATGAGTATCTTGGGTTTTGTCAATCCGTGGAATAATTATGTTTAAACTACTATTAATCTAATATTAACTTAAATACTAACCAGCTCTAATAGATCTAAACAAGCTTAAAAGAGGATTAGAACTATTCTAATGATACTCGAATTATGGTCTGATCTACAACATAAAATGATAAAACTAGGCTTAGATTAATAAGCGAGAAAGATATGATTTAAACATAGCAAAAGGATCCACAAGAGATATGAGACAAACAACTTATATACTAAGAACTACCTTGACATAAGATCTAACGTGAAGCAAAGATTAAACATGATCATGAACGTCAAAGGCTTACTCGAACCTTTCTCCAGCTCTAATGTCACCAAAACCAGTTAATCGACGAACTAGTAAACCCAAACCATCTCTAAGCATGAGCAGATTCAATCGACTAATTAAAGTAAAAAGATCTACTAAAAGAACATGAAAACGTTTAAACCCTGGCCAGGCAACATGTTGGCATTGAGCATTGCAAAACTATGGATCATAAATCATGCATAAATAAGAAGCTAAGTCTAAAAGACAAACTTTATTGATCGAACTCAAGGTTTCATCAAAGTAACATAAGAAGTACGAGAAATTTCTCGAGATACATTATAATCTGGAAGCATAGTCATCGAGATCTACAAGACGAAGAACATGTCGAAAGATGAACTCGAGCCTCCTCGGGAACCCCCTGGGTCGGCCGACCAAACCCCATAGGGGTTGGCCGGCCCCTTGGGTTCCTGCCTCCTCTTGCTTCCTCCTTTCGCCGAGATCTTCTTCTCGACGAGTTGAACGACTTTGGACCCCGAACTCTGCCCTAGAAGCTCTGCTTACAATGAATTAGCATTGTATGGATTGGTAATCGATCCCTCTTCCCCTTGGGAGGCTCTACTTTTATACCCCGAAGGGTGTTCTATACATGGACTCTAATAGGTCGGTTGTAAGAGTCTTAATAGACCTATTTCTATGTATATACAAGTATCTAGAAGATTCTTGGGTGTCCATATACTTCTTTGCTTATAGAAGAAGTCTCTATCCTTGTCCTTCCTGAAATCAAACTCTCCATAATCTGCAGCCTGTAGTATTTCAACTATAACTCCCTCAACCAAAGTCCAAATAAAGCAAACTCGGACTCTAAATTCTAGAGCTCGAAGATATCTACAACTTTAGTAATCAAAGTTTCTTCATTTGACGTTGTTAAGGTCTCCGAATTAGGCCCACAAGGTGTTGCTGTCATGAATCTCGAGAATATTTCAGGATTTAGCTCTTCAAGCAATCTTTATCTTCTAGAACCTCCTTAGTATTGTGCTTTAACCTTCAATTGGGCTTCAATTAGCTCTTATTCCAAATCCCGCTCTTATTAGCATAAATCTTTTCTTCGAGAAATCTTCAATATTATCACAATTATACCCTATTTTCCTGCAAATATCAATATTGCACAAAAACAAAGAGCATTCTCGAAAACGGCGTTATTTGTTAGCAAAATAAGACTAAATCAGAAGATTAACTTTTGAAAAAGCATAAAATTATCTTAAATTAGAGCATAAATTTAGTCAAAATCTTGCGTCAACACAAGTGCAAGATCAGCCGAAAACATGTCAAATATGGCTAAGTCAGGAAGGTCACGGACCAAATGGCCAGGCAGCCCGGCCTCCCCCTAGGCCGCCCGGGCTGTGAATGTGCCCAATTGAGCCTATCTTCGACCTGCATGCACACTAAAGACGTGTCAACACAATTCCAAGGCCCAAGCCAAGAACCCAACATCCTAAGTACCGGAAGGCTTGCCACCTCATCAATCCAGCACTTGGATTGGTGAAGTCAGCAATCCGTGGGACTTCAATCCTGCGGCTAAGGAAGAAGCACATGTGAGATCCAACCATTAAGGGAAAAGCACAGGTTTTAACCGCCAACCACCCTGCAATCGACTTGGGGAGTGAAAATGGACCACAAGATGGAGTAAGGCGGTGGATCCAAGGGCAAGCCAGGCCGCCCGGCCTCAGGTGGGGCCGCCCTGCCTCCTAACTAGCCGCCCAGCCTGCCACCTGCCCCCTTAACTGCCTTACCGACCATATAAGTACCCCTACTCACTTGGTAACTATAAATACCCCCTGGCGGCTCATTTGTAAAGTGTGAAAGTTGAGTGGATCACGCCATTGTCTAGTTAGTAGCAATAGGATAGTCCAAAGAGTTAGAGTTAGAGTTGAGTCTGAGTCTTTGGCACAGGGATTCCAAAGATAGCTTCGACTCTACTAAAGCTCTTGTATCTCTCTATCTTGTACTCTTGCTACTTCAGTATATATACATTATTGATCTATCTTTCAGCTATACTTCACTTTATTTCATACACTTGCCTAGTGTGGTGTACCTTATTGCATACTAGATCAAGGCTTAGTTTTATGTTGTCCTTGAGTTATCTGAATCTTGCTAGACTTGCTGGTGCTATAGGCTTTCCTTAGGCTCTGATCTAAGGCTATGTCAGTCCTAACCCTCTGATCAAGGACGAACTTTAGTGATCAAGTTGCCACTTGATCACTAGTTTAGCGTGCCATCTTACCCACGCAGATCTGGTTGGTAGCCCCTGTTGGTGACAACATTAGGGAGCCTCTGTAATCCGACCCTGTCGTTCGGTAAGTCCGTAGGCATTAGCCAGTTGTCGTTCGGTTGGCCAACAATCTACCCCCGTGCCTCCTCGGTGTAGTCTGGAATTTCGCTCGACGCAAGACCCTAGTTCATGTTCGTTTAACTCAGCTCAACCACTAATACTCCTTTGCAGTAGTTTAGAAATAGAGTTTGGATATCTTAACCTCACTCGTTGTCCTCCCAGGCAACTACCTAGTTGTGTACTGCTTTGGTCCCTGTTTACTCTTCCCACCATACACTATCTTGTCATATCTTACCCCCATTATAAGAATAGCTGGTGTTTATCTAAGTTATAGTATTATTTAAAGTTCGAACATATCATTCCACCTATTAGCCCTTGCTTCCCTATGGATTTTTACGATACTCAGAATACTCTGAGTGAAAAAGCTACAACGAATCTCCATGCGCTCGCAGAGTAAAATCTGTTACGCTAAGAGACATCAACAAGCTTTTTCTGGCGCCGTTGCCGAGGAAGCAATTGACAATAGAAGTTTGATTTGTTTGAACCTAGGTACTTATAACTTGATAACATACCGCTATTTCTTAGCGGGCTCATTTGCCTCTATCTACTTTATTGTTGGGTTGACAGAGAGGTGTATGACCGGTTTCGGCCTACCGGCAAACTTTCACAACAATCCGGAGTCACTGCTCAGAAGGAGAGTCCATCAAAAGACAATCCACAGGCAGAGGCCTGTGCCATTATCAATGGAGTTTGATCCACAAGCACAAACACAATGGCTGTGCTTGAGAAGACCATCCGTGACTTTTCCATCCCATCCAGCAACAACATCCCCATGGGCCTAATGTGCAAGTTGGAGAAGGATTCGAGCTCAAGCCAGATGTCATCCACATGGTCCAAGGTAGTCCATTCTGCGTATTGGCATCGGAGGATGCAAACAACCATCTCCAGAAATTCCTACAGGTATGCAGCACTTTCACCATCAAGGGTGCAAACGCCGATGCTGTTCGACTTCGCCTTTTTCCGTTCTCACTCATCAGGAAGGCAAAACCGTGGTTCTATCTGAATCGCGCAAACTTGGTAACTTGGGAGGCATGCTCAAATGCTTTCCCAGCAAAATACTTCCCCTTGGGGAAGACAAGCTCACTGAGGATGCGATGCAGGTACCTACATACGCGAAGTACCTAAAGGACATCCTCAACAACAAAAAGCCACTTCCGTCCACCGAAGTCGTGCACCTCATGGAAGAGTGCATCGCTACTCTACTCAACCAGCCACCACAAAAGAAGAAAGATCCAGGAAATCCAACCATCTCATGCTCAATCAGGACCAAGCACTTTGATCAAGCTCTCTGCGTTCTAGGAGCTAGTGTGAGCGTCATGCCAAAGGTAGTATTTGATAAAGTCACATATGCTACACTTATCCCTATGGCTATGTGCCTGCAGCTAGCGGATCAGTTGATTCGCTACCCCGACAGGATCGCTGAGGACATTCCGATCAAAATCTGGAACTTTATTGTCCTGGTGGATTTCGTGGTGCTCGACATGGAGATTGATAGCAAAATGCCGCTCATCCTTGGGCCACCGTTCTTAAGAACCGTTGAGGCCACTATTGACATTGGAGCTAGACAAGTCCACCTCAACATCAATGGCAGACGGGAGACGTTCGCCTTCAAGCCGAAGGTAGAACAGTACCGACAGGTAAAAATGTTTAAATGTCAGGCACCCCGGGAGACGCCTAGAGAGAAGATCGACCTCTCGCCAAGTGAGTCGAAAGTAGACTCTCCCATCCTAGAAATGGAAAAGATCTTGCTTGATGGAGAAGCTCAAAAGCTCAAAGCCGATCGCAGAGCTGAGTCATAAAGACGTGCCTCAATGGCCAAGCCGCCAACAAAAGAAGCAGGAGGCAAGACTCCTGTCATGAAGGTCGCCACCACAACAACGAACACACACAAAGAGTGGCAGAAGAAAGAAGAAGAAGCGCCAAAAGCCAGGCCAAAAAAGACCCAGAATAAAACTCAAAAACAAAAGGCTGTGGCAACTAAGAAAGTATGGCGAGCCAAAGTTGCAGCGCAGACGGCCGCTAAGTCTCCGTCAAGCACTGGCTCTACATAAAAGGTATCACTTGCCCTCCCCAAGAGGTAAACTGGTGCTATCCCCACTACATATTTTATTCCTACGCATTTAAATTTCCTTTATGCATTTGGAAGTTTCTAAGTTTCTTTTATATCACTGCATGTTTGATTTATGCATAAGATATTTATTTTTCATCTCCTATATTTCAAAAAAAAATTTGGGGCCGCCCGACTCCGCCTGGGGCCGGCTGACCCCCTGCACACCACACCAAGCTGCCTGGCCCTCCCAGCTCTCCACTAACTGCATGCATGCACAAGTGCCAAAAGCACTAATCGCAAAATGATGAAGCACTGGCCGCTTAGCCTCCCACCGACGCTGTCCGACCTCAAATTTGCACCGTTCGCGTCCCATCTCCACTTGCATGCACCCACTAGCCTAAGGGACATAGGCTCAGGCCACCCAGCTCCTAGCGCTGGCCGCTCGGCCTCTAGCCAGGCTGCCTAGCCCCCTTTCGCCCATGCATGCACGATCCCGCGCCTATAAATACGCATGCAAGCTCCCTTGAGCTCCTCGCACCGCTCAGCAGCGTGAGCTCCTTCTCCTCCATCTAATCACTCTTAGTCTAAGCACCCAGCTTAATTTTTAGCACTTAGAAAAAAACTCTACCCAATAAAATAAGTGCTACACTCTTGCTCGTTGAACGTTTTGTGGAGGTTCTGCCCCACAAGGATGACTAACCTCAGGACGACAAACCTCTGGATGACTAATGCCTAACGCTAACATCTGTAACTTCTCTATCCTTCGGTTATTCTCTTGTCTTGCATATTTGTTTTGCAGATGTCATCATTTTTCAAGAAGGCAAAGAGAGCCCTGAGCAACACAGGGAAGGGCCAGCACCTCACATTTCAATCCTTGTCGAGTGAGCATTCGCGCACTCATTCACGGAGTGGAAGTTCAAGGACACCTGCTGTGTCCGACAGGATGTCCATCAGTGAAGCCTAAGGCCAGGAACAAGATGACATAACATCATCACAAGCTCTACCGCAGTGCCGATTGCTGACGCTCCAAGACACCACCATACAGAACGACACTGAAGCATAGAAGTTGCAATGTCTCACCACCAAGACCTTTGGATGGACAAGGTACTTCGTTGCTTTCTTTCTCGTCGCTGTAGGTATGCTGGTCCCGTTTATGCAAGCATTCAACTATGTGGGATGGTTGGACTTCACAAACATCACAGAAGAAGGATCCATCCTTCCCACTATGGAGTTCCTAATGACTCTTCACATGGAGAAGCGCTCAGGTACAAACACCATCCATTTTCGTCGATTCAACACTGATTATTCCATTACCTCCAGGAGGTTTAGTACTCTCCTAGGCTTCCATCCAAACTGCTCTTTAGCAGAGGAGCCTGTGGGGTATAACATGAAAAATTTTTGGACGGAAATCTGCGGAGAGTATGTGAGGGGGAAGCATAGTGCCACAAAAATCCACAACCCTACTCTGAGACTTCTAGCTTGTTGAGTCTTGCTCGTCGTTTTCCCACGTAGTGGAGTACGTTGTGCACCAAACGAAGATCTTAAGTGCCTCTACGCCATGTGTAGAAAGAAGTGCTATGCCCCGGTCATCGACATAGTCCGTCATTAGATGGAAATGTTGAAGACCAACACCCCCATTAACATCACATCACTAGTCACCAGGATTGCATCCAACCTGGGCCTCCTAGAGAACACCCAGATTGAGTACATTCCTGATGACACGTCACACATAATTAGGGAGCATCACTTCATCCAGGCACACTTCATGAAACGGGATGAGAGTGGGAATTTAGTCATGACTTGGTTTGGGCATAATTTCGAACTGCCGCTTCCAGCGCCACAGTACGAGCTATACAAAGTTAGGAGCCTAACCATGCAGCTAAACATAGAAGCACCACGCTAAAGCATTGGAGGCATCATGACTAGAGGCCAACGACGCTGAGCTGAAGAGCGCATAAGACAGGAACAAGAGGAAGCAGGAATAGGCTCATCCTAGGCACACCACAATGCACCATCTGCACATGCTGACTCGGAGATATCAAGGCTCCGTCGGTACGCCCATCCCGAGCCATGGTACCTTACCAGCAGTGGTGGCGATAGTTCATACCGGACATCACATGATACCCGGTATCATGCGGATGAGAGTGCGTTGCACCACCTCAGCAGAAACCCAGGTCACTCTACATCAGCCCGATTCCACACCGACAGCATGGCCAGCATCAACTCCGCAATGGAGGGGATGAACCTGGGCCAGTATAACAGAGGCTGTACCAGCAAGTGGACGACATCCACTGACGCACCGAAGAAATGGACCAATGGCTCGAGGAGAACAACACCATGCTCCAAAACCTGAATGAAATGGTGGAAGCCGGCTTCATCAATGCTCAGGACTTCCACAACTATTACTACTAGAACACCTAGCTTCATTGAAGCTTGGTGGGGATGGCAGACCGACACAAGCATGCTTCCTCACGACCCATCACAGGGTAAGGCCCCCTGATTCTCATCCTTATTTTGCAGCATCAGCCCTCGACAGCAGCAGCCGTAGTACCAGACCTACCAGTCCTTCCAGCAGCAGTCCGTCAGCAACACCCGTCTGACCCGAGAGTATGTTTCTAATAATAATGTTTATTATTTGTTCCTTTATGTTTTGCTAAGCTAAAAAAAGTGTCAACAAATCAACTCTCAACTTTGATATATTACCTTCATATGGAAATGATGAATAGTTGCTCTATCATGTCTTGATTAGTTGTCTATACAAACTATGCTTAGCTTAATTTCGAGCTTGTCTGTATAACATGAGAACTTGATCTTTTACCTTGTGGATGCCATTTTGCACAAAACTTGTCTAAGTTGTTGTGAGAAATGATATGAGTAAGTAATAAGACCAGCTCTACATTTTCTTAGTAAGGTGAACATCTCAGGGTATTCTTTTAGAAAACTGAAAATAAAGTTCCCCCATTGGTTTTAAACACCTACCAGAGCCAAATACACTGAATATATCTGAGCTACTTGTTTAAGCTACTTAATGTTGTTTTGAGCTTTGTCAAATTTTGGGTCTCATAGAATGGAAACATCTCTATCATATGAGTCGTTGGAGCAAAATACCACCACCACATATGCATTCATCCACTCTGGGTGTGCATCCATTTTATCTCCAAGAAAATATCCTCAACCTTACTTCTTCCAAATCAAAACGAGGTAGGATGTGGAGCTATAAAAAAAAGAGAAAAATAAAAGCATGCTAAACAAAGCATGGCAAAAGTATGAAAAGAGAAGCATGCTAGTCAAGCATGGAAAAAAGAGAGAAAATACAAAAGGGCTCCACATTCATACCTAACATACCAAAGGAGGAAAAAGGAAAGGAAATAAGGAGATCCATCCATCCAGCCACCAAATAAGCTCCAATGAAGAACAAGATTTGACCAAAGAAATGTACTACATCAACTAATCTTGTTCTTCATTGGAGCTTATTTGGTGGCTGGATGGATGGATCTCCTTATTTCCTTTCCTTTTCCTCCTTTGGTATGTTAGGTATGAATGTGGAGCCCTTTTGTATTTTCTCTCTTTTTGCCATGCTTGACTAGCATGCTTCTCTTTTCATACTTTTGCCATGCTTTGTTTAGCATGCTTTACTTTATTTCTTACACTTGCCTAGTGCGGTGTACCTTATTGCATACTAGACCAAGGCTTAGGTCTGTGTTGTTCTTGAGTTATCTTAATCTTGCAAGCCTTGCCGATGGTATAGGCTTTCCTTAGGCTCTGATCTGAGGCTAAGTCAGTCCTAACCCTTTGATCAAGGATGCACTTTAGTGATCAAGTTCTCACTTGATCACTAGTTTAGTGTGCTATTCTACCCACGCAGATCTGGTTGGTAGCCCCTCTTAGTGACAGCATTAGGGAGCCTCTATAATCTGACCCCGTCGTTCGGCAAGCCCGTAGGCGTTAGCCAGTTGTCATTCGGTTGGCCAACTATCTACCCCCGTGCCTCCTCGGTGTAGTCTGGAATTTTTCTCGATACAAGACCCTAGTTCATGTTCGTTTAACTCAGCTCAACCGCGAATACTCCTTTGCAGTAGTTTAGAAATAGAGTTTGGATATCTTAACCTCACTCGTTGTCCTCCCAGGCAACTACCTAGTTGTGTACTGCTTTGGTCCCTGTTTACTCTTCCCACCATACACTATCTTGTCATATCTTACCCCCATTATAAGAATAGCTGGTGTTTATCTAAGTTATAGTATTATTTAAAGTTCGAAGATATCATTCCACCTATTAGCCCTTGCTTCCCTGTGGATTTTTACGATACTCGGAATACTCTGAGTGAATGTCCGTGTGCTTGCAGAGTAAAATCTATTACGCTAAGAGACATCAACAAGCTTTTTCTAGCGTCGTTGCTGGGGAAGCAATTGGCAATAGAAGTTTGATTTGTTCGAACCTAGGTGCTTATAGCTTGATAACATACCTCTATTTCTTAGCGGGCTGATTAGCCTTTGTCTACTTTATTGTTGGGTTGACAGAGAGGTGTATGACCGGTTTCGACCAACCGACAAACTTTCACAACAATCCAGAGTGGCTGCTCAGAAGGAGAGTCCGTCAAAAGACAATCCACGGGTGGAGGCCTGTGCCATCAACACTGGAGTTTGGATCCACAAGCACAAAGCAACTAACACCAACAATGGCTATGCCTGAGGAAACCATCCGTGACTTTTCCGTCCCATCCAGCAACAACATCCCCACTGGGCCTGAGGTTGCTGTTGGGGAAGGTTTCGAGCTCAAGCCAGGTGTCATCCACATGGTCCAAGCTAGTCCATTCTACGGATTGGTGTCAGAGGATGCAAACAGCCATCTCTAGCAGTTCCTGGAGATATGCAGTACATTCACAATCAAGGGTGCAACCGCCGATGCTGTTCGACTGCGCCTTTTTCCGTTCTCACTGATTGGGAAGGCAAAACAGTGGTTCTATCTGAACCACAACAACTTGGCAACTTGGGAGGCATGCTCAAATGCCTTCCTTGCAAAGTACTTTCCCTTGGGAAAGACAAGCTCACTGAGGAACCGAATCTCGAGCTTTCAATAGCTCGCTGATGAGACGGTTGCGGAGGCGTGGGAAAGACTTCAAGAGTACATCACCTCCTGCCCCCACAACGGTATGGAAGAGTGGCTGATCATCCAAAACTTCTTCCACAGTCTACACCGGACCATGCAAGAACACCTCGATGCAGCCGCTGGAGGATCCTTTTTATCCTTAAGCGTTGCGACTGCACGCACTCTCATTGAGAAGATGGCAAGCAACCAAGGATGGAGACAGGAGAGGGTGAACAATAAGCCCCGCGGAGTCCACCATATTGACAGTACCGACATGTTGGCTGCCAAGATGGACCTTTTGCAAAAGAAGCTAGAGGATACTCCTGAAGCTGTGCCGGTCCAGGCACTGGATTCTCGAATAACTTGCGAGCATTGTGGGAATACCAGCCACACGGGGAACAGCTGCCCTGGAAATGGATCGGAGGACGTTAACTTCATCAACAACAATAGCTTCAACAACGGGCCTCGTCCTTAACCAGGTTGGAACTCACGACCGCACCTACCTTTCTCTGGTCAAGGTACGTCTTCTGGCAGTTCTCAGCAGTTCAATAAAAATCCTTTCGATCCAATGGCTGTGAACGATAGCATAAGTGAGAAATTCCTTGCGAATGATAGAATTCTAGAAAACCTGTCGCTTCAAATGGAAACTCTTAATAGCTCCATGAAGAACCAGCTGAGTTGTAATAAAATGCTAGAAACTCAGATAGCTAAGCTTGCTGCCGCTTTGCCTAGTCCAACTTCAGATAAGCTTCTGGGTCAGCCCGAGGCACCCCCGAAGGAACATATCAATGTTGTAAGAACAAGGGGTGGAAGGTCTACACAAGACCCCCCACATCCTAGGAATGTAGGGAAGGAACAGGAGAAGCCAGCTGAGCCAGAACAGGAAGATCAAGTGGCCGAACCACAACCTGTTATGGAAGCACCAAAGTCGGCTCCGCACGAGTTCTACGACACCACTGTGCTCCTTTTTCCTCAAACGCAGAAAAAGACCACTGTCGACGACCTGTTCGGCAAGTTTGTGGAGGTAATCAAGAAATTATATGGCAATATCCCATTGCTAGATGCAATGCAGGTACCCACGTACGCTTAGTACCTGAAGGACATCCTCAACAATAAAAAGCCACTGCCGTCCACAGAAGTCGTGCACCCCACAGAAGAGTGTAGCGCTGCTATACTCAACCAGCCGCCCCAAAAGAAGAAGGATCTAGGGAATCCAACCATCTCATGCTCAATCGGGACCCAGCATTTTCATCAAGCTCTCTGTGATCTAGAAGCAAGTGTGAGCGTCATGCCAAAGGTAGTCTTTTATAAACTCATGCATGCTACACTTGCCCCTACTTCTATGTGCCTACAGCTAGCGGATCAGTCGATTCGCTACCCCGACGGGATCGCTAAAGACATTCCGGTCAAAATCCGAAACATCATTGTCCCGTTGGATTTCGTGGTGCTCAACATGGAGATTGATAGCAAAACGCCGCACATCCTTGGGCGACCATTCTTAAGCACCGCTGAGGCCACTATTGATGTTGGAGCTGGACAACTCCACCTCAACATCAATGGCAGATGGGAGACGTTCGCCTTCAAGCCGAAGGTAGAACTGTGCCGACAGGTAAAAACATTTAGACTTAAGTGTCAGGCACCCCAGGAGACACCTAGAGAGAAGAACGAGCTTTTGCCAAGTCAGTCGAAAGTGGACTCTCTCATCCTAACAATGGAAAAGATCCTATTGGATGGAGAAGCCTGAAAGCTCAAAGCTGATCGCAGAGTCGAGTCACAAAGACGTGCCTCAATGGCCAAGCCACCGACAAAGGAAGCAGGAGGCAAGACTCCTATCACAAAGGTCGCTGCCATAACAACGAACCCACCCAAAGAGTGGCGAAAGAAAGAAGATGAATCGCCAAAAGACAAGCTAGAAAAGACCCCGAATAAAACTCAGAAACAAAAGGCTGTGGCAACCAAGAAGGTATGGCGAGCAAAAGTTGCAGCACAGATGGCCGCTAAGTCTCCGTCAAGTGCTGACCCCGAGCAAAAGGTCTGACTTGCCATCGCCAGGAGGTAAACTGGCATTATCCCTCACTGCATATTTAATTTCTGCGCAAGTATTTTTCGTTACACCACTGCATGTTTAAATTTAAAAGTTTGCATTAGTTTAAATTTTTTTTCTTCTGCATAAGTTATTTTCATCTCCTATATATGAAAAAAATTTGAGGCCACCCGGCCCCACCTGGGGCCGGCCGACCCCCTTCTGCGTGCCAGCCCAGGCCGCCCGGCGCCCATCTAGGCTCCCTTGTGCATCTGGTATCCCTTCTAATCACTAAACACCAAAGTATACTAAGCACTAGAGGCCAACCGGCCACTTGCCTAAGCCATCCAGCCTCGCTCCCGCACTGCTGCTATCCCTCCACCACGCACGACACCAACCAGCCTAAGGGACAAAGGGCCTAGGCCGCCCAACCTACCCCTGCTGGCAGCCCGGCCCCAGCCAGGCAGCCCGGCCCTACCCTGAGCCGCCCGGCCTTCCTCTCCTGCGTGCAGGCTCCCTCTCGCGCCTATAATTACGCATGCATGCAGCGCTCAATTCTCGCACCGCTCAGCAGTGTGAGCGCTCTCTTTCTCTCCCTCTAAATACTCTCTTCGCACTAGTTAAGCACTTAGTCTAATTTCCAGCACTTAGTCAAAAATTCTGCCAATAAAATAAGTGCTACACCCTCCCTTTCTTAATGGTTTGTGGAGGCTCTGCCCCACAAGGACGACTAACTTTTCTAGACAACTGACTTCTGGACGACTAACCACTAATGCTAATATTTGTAATTGATGTTCTTTGTGTGTTCTCTTGTCTCTTAGTATTTTTTTGAAGGATGTCTTCATTTTTCAAGAAAGCCAAGAGAGACCTGAGCAACACAGGGAAGGGACTGCACCTCAAGTTCCCGTCCTCGACAGGATCACGCTCTCACTCGCAGAGGGGGAGTTCTAGGACTCTAGCGCCGTCCGACAGGATGTCAATCAGTGGTGCCAAAAGGCACCAAGAGCAAGAATAGGATGAAGGAACATCATCACAACCACCGCGCCGTCTTCTAACTTTGTAGGACATTAACATCCAGAGCGACGATGAAGCACAGAAGTTGTAGGTCCTCATCACCAAGACTTTTGGACGGACGAGGCACTTGGACACCTTCTTCCTCGTCACTATAGGTATGTTGGATTCATTCACGTAGGCATTTGACAACGTGGGATGGCTGGAGTTCTCGAACATCATGGAAGAAGGATCCGTCCTTCTCACAAAAGAATTCCTGATGACCCTCCGCTTGGATAGACGCTCAACAGGTACAACCATTTCTTTCCATCTGTTCAATACTGAGTTTGCTGTTCATCCGAGGAGGTTCGCCGACCTCCTAGGTTTCGCCTCCAACTGTTCAGTAGGAGATGAGCCCACGGGCTACAGTATGAAAAATGTTTTGGACGGAAATTTGTGGAGAATATGTTAAGGTGAAGCATAGCACTACCAAAATCCACAACCCTACTCAAAGACTTTTGGCTCGCTGGGTCTCACTCGTGGTCTTTTCACGTTGTGAAGTTCGTTGCGAACCCAACGAAGACCTTAAGTGCCTATACGTTATGTGCAAGAAGAAACCTTATGCACCAGTCCTAGACATAGTCCATAATTGGGCGGATATGCCGAGGACCAACACCCCTATAAACATCACCTCGAGAACGCCAAGATTGAATACATTCCGAATGACTCATCACACATTATTGGGGAGCAGCATTTTATCCAGGCACACTTTATGAAGAGGGATGGCTAGAACTTAGTCATGACATGGTTTGGGCATAATCTCGAGCTGCCGCTTCCCACGCCGCAGTTCGATATGTACAAAGTTAGCAAACAGACCATGCAGCTCGACGTGGAGGCACCATGCCAAAGCATCAGCGACGTCATGACTAGGGCCCAGCAATGACAAGCAGAATAGCGCTGAAGGGCACAACAGGAAGCAGAAGAAGAAGAAGCAGACCACTCGTGGGCACCCCATATGGAAACCCCGTTAGGCACATCCTCGGAGTTATCACTACTCCAACGTTATGCCCAACCGGAGCCATGGTACAATAGCAGCATGGATGGAGGTGGTTCATACCACCAACAGCCATATGCTCCTGAGTACTATGGGGCAGGTACGTCACATGGCCTTGAAAACACAGGTCCCTCTGCATCAGCCCGGTTCAACACCGACAACATGGCTGGCCTCAACGTCGCCATGAAGGGGATGAACATAGACCGGTATGACAAGAGGCTGTACCAGCAGGTGGACGACATCCACTGATGTACCAGAGCGATGGGCCAACAGCTCTAAGAGAACAACACCATGCTTCAAAACCTGAACGAAATGGTGGAAGCCGGTTTCATCAATGCTCAGGACTTCCACAACTATTACTACCAAAACTCCTAGCTTCATTGAAGCTTGGGGGGATGGTAGTACAACATGAGCATGCTTCTTCATGCCCGAACCTTAGAGTAAGGCCCCCATTTCTCGTCCTCATCTTCTCCTGTGCAGCAGCAGTACCCGTCCAGTAGAACCAGCAGTCCTACCAGTGTCAGCAGCAGTCCTACCAACAGCAACAGTCCTACCAGCAACACCAGTCCAGCAGCAAGGTAAGTTGTCATAATAATATCTATTTTGTTTCCTATCTATCTAAAAAAAGATGTCAAATAAAATAAACACCCAACTTTGATATATTACCTTCATATATGGAAATGATGAATAGTTGCTCTATCATGTTCTTGTTCAGTTATCTATGCACAAACTATGCTTAGCTTAATTTCGAACTTGTGTGTATAAAGTGAAAACCTGACCCATTACTTTGTGGATGCCATTTGCATAAACATTGTCTAAGTTGTTGTGAGAAATCATATGACTAAGTACTAGGCCGGCTCTACATTTTATTAGTAAGATGAATATGTCATGCTATTTTCTTGAAAATAAAGTTCCCCTGTTGGTTTTGAAACACCTACCAGAGCCAAATACACTGAAAATATCTGAGCCGCTTGTTTAAGCAACTTAGTGTTGTTTTGAGCTTTGTCAAATTTTGAGTCTCATTGAGTGGAATCATCTCTATCCTGTGAGTCATTGGAGCAAAATTCCACCATCTCATATGCATTTACCTATTCTGGGTATGCATCCATTTATCTCCAAATAAACACCTTCAACCTTACTCCTTCCAAATCAAAATAAGGTAGGATGTGGAACCATCAAAAAGAGAAAAATAAAAGCATGCTAGTCAAAGCATGGCAAAAGTATGAAAAAGAAAAGCAAGCTAGTCAAGCATGGCAAAAAGAGAGAAAAATACAAAAAGGGCTCTGCATTCATACCTAGCATACATAAGAAGGAGAAGGAAAGGAAACAAGGAGATCCATCCATTCACAACCACCAAATAAGCTCCAATGATGAACATGATTAGTAGATGTAGTACATTTCTTTGGTCCAATCTTTGGCTTTGCAAAATAAACAACCTAAGTAAGCTAAGTTCTTCCACACCCTGAGCTCCACATAAGCTTTAGTATAGGAAGTTCTTGGCCGTGCTCTTGGCCTTAAAAGGTGAGGATACACTTATGAGTGATCAAGAGTACCTCTGGGGAAACTTGTCTTATTTTGAAAATCTGCAAAAACACCTGAAATGGGAGTCCCAAAAGAAGTGTTTTGAGCTGAGCCTGCAACTGAGTCGTTCCTTCTCTAAACCACCCAAGACATGGTGAGTCAAAAGATGCACCACAGGTATGGAAAAGGTAATCATTGTATACACTATGGTTTGAAATCAGAGCATGAGTGTCGGTTATGCATAGTTTCTATTCTCGAACACTGATATTTGCAGTAACTCCTGATCCATCACCCATCTTGGCTTTACTCGAGGACGAGCAAAGGTCTAAGCTTGGGGGGTGTTGATGGTCGTTTTTGCACTATCTACGACCATCAACTATCCATGAATATGAAGGGAAATGCATCAAAGTATGGACAAACTTTTGCTACTAACATATCTCCACGAGTTGTGTTGAAATATTTGAATGCAGGTGACAAAACAAACTCAAACATGGTGAAATGGAGCCAATCCAGGAGGTGGCTTACCATATGGCTAAGTTCCTTGGACTGCCCGGTGTGGTAGAACCACCGTTTTAATACGGGCTAAGCAAACCTGTCACCTCTAGCTTTCAGTGTAATTAGACCGAACTAAACCCTGGTCATCTGTCGAGAGTCAAAAAGGCTCTCGATATCACCTTTTCTAGAAGAACCGACCCCATACACATCCAGCCCTCGATGGAGCCACAACAGTTACATCATCACATGCAGTTGAATATAGCATAAGTAAACTTTATTTTACAAACTAGTTCAAAATAAAGATATAGGGCCATACGAAAGGCAAGTCCAAAATGGATAGCAGAAGTGATTTCAAAAACATATCGCAGCGGAATCAAAATATATTAGTAGTCTTCATGCAAGGGTGAATGAGATGAGCAGCACCGAGCCCATCGGTACTACCCTTCTCCAAGAATTTGTCCAAATTTCATTGGTACCTGCACTCAAAAGGTGGGGGCAAACCCTGAGTACTAATTACTCAGTAGGACTTAATGGATTGGCTTACAGCTGACGCAAAGCTTGCTTACTAGCATGTGGATCCTCAGCCATTGATTTTAAATAGAAGTATAATATCATAAAGTAACGTGTTTCATCATTTGTATGTAACTACATAACATTTATAATAACTTGCAGAAATGTAAGCAACACAGTAGTACAAGCATGTATTATTTGGAAACATGAGTAATAAATATAATATATTCAAGTAGTTACTACGTTGCTCGTGTGCATTATCAGCATTCCCACACCTGGTGGGCATCAGCAATTCGAATCAATTTTAATTCTGGGGAATAACTATCAAGCCAGGGGTATATGCTTACTAGCCATCGTGTTCCCACATATAGTCCCCATCTCCACCTGCCTCGTCCCAAGATTCAAAGCGTCCCCACCAAACCCCTGGATTGTGCCCCCATAGTGAGCCTGCCGACATCTCAGTCTCCCCGCAACGAGTACAAAGCTCCCCCGGGCCTTCTGCCTCCATCTAGTGGATGGGCGGCACCTCGAAAACTCTGGACGAGCCCAGGTAAGACTTTCACCAGTCCCATATCCCGGTTAAGTATTCTAGCAATGTAATGCCAGACAGCAGGCGAAAAGTGGACGGGCCTTAAATGACTCAGGCGGAGCCAAACAGTACAACAACACACACCCCAAAATAAAATTATTCTCCGCTCGGTCTCCATTTAAATCATAAGCATGATTGTTACTTTCTCAATAGTAAAAGTTTTTGTGATTTTTGAAATCACCTACGCAACGAGTAACTCCTTTCACTCATGTCTACTCGCACCTAGCAATTCTAGGCAACTCGTCCTACGAGCTCTAGGTATAAGTGCTAGGGCCAGGGCGGCCGTGTAGTCTAATGCAAGGGTTTTCAATCAACTCCTAATGCGGATGCGTAATCATCAATCAAGATAATATGAGCTAGGAAATTCATGGTCCTGCCTACCTTTGCTTATTTTCAGCCAAACCAACAAATTAAGCTAATGTTAGTTTGCCGGTTGTGAGGCTTTGCCCCAGGCAACCCCTTGATCACTTGGACAACTCCTCCTTCCAAATACCACTTGAGGGGCCTCCAAGTGGTATTTGGGTCTTAGCTGGTCTTTTGGACACCGTTGCTTGGAGTAGTTCCACGCACCTGCTTCTTGATCACGTATCTGCATTAAGTGTCACTATATAAATGCCATGCACGATGCAGAGAATGGAATGCATGAATATCAAGCACACATTTGAACAATCATTTCATGGATAGGCAGAAAGGTGATTGATAAGTACCTAGCAAAGAGTATTGTTCTACACCTAGAGCAACCAAACACAAATACAAGTTCTTGTGCCTTTTATCAGTTTGTAAGTAAGAGGAAGAATGCATGTTACTGTCATTTTTAGTATAGTTGTACACGTGGTTTACAAAACATGGTATTAAGCCAGAACCCTATATGAATTTTGGTGGAATTTTCATAGCACAATAAATAGCACTTTTCTATTTTTTATTTAATTGACCATAGCATCTGTCATTTTAAATCACATATCAAACAGCAAGCAAAGTACATGGAACTTTATTTCTAGGCTAGACTAGCTCAAATGAGTACAATACCATTTCTATTATGTTTCCTAGACAAGCTTTATGTTGCATGCATTTCCATATACATAAAATATAGTCGTTAATAGGACTAGGGGTAGATCTGAAATTAATAGTGAGTCTTAGGGTTATCAGAAACACATGTAAACACATATACTAAAACTCTGCCACTCCCTAATTTTATAATTTTTGGAGCTCATTTAACCCACTTTTGCTAATTAACTTATAAAACAATGCTTGCACACAAGCAGGGGCAAAACAGTCATTTCACATAGCAAGGCCTAACCCACTGTGTAGATCTATTCATAAGCTATACAACAAAACAAGTTTCACATTTTTATGATTTTTCTACAAATTTATAGAGCATTTCAAATTCATATGCCAAATCCGGAAGATCTGGACCTTTATGCAATTAATCTTAGTTGGCAAGGGGTAGCAGGAAAAAAGCCCAAGACACAATAAATAGAAAATCGAATTTGTTGTACCCTAAGGGTCAGATCTGCAAAAATGCAAGGGCTCGGGATTTAATGCGAAGAATCTAATAGATCTAGGGGGTTTATGGCAGTTTTCACAAGACACAGCCAATAGTGCAATAATAAACCATAAACGCAGGGGGATTTATGTAAAAAGGGCCCTTCTTCTACCTCGCGACAGGGGCAGGAGGCGCGCGGTGGGCTGCGTTCCCACGCGCAGCGCAGCGCGTGGGGGCTTAGACTTGGAGCCGTGGTGGTTCGAGGACGTGTTCCCGGCGATGGGGATCGTTTCCCCCAAGGTCTCGCCGCGTGGGATGCACAGAAGAGGCAGTGGTGGTGGCGTGAACCTAGGACGGACACGGCGTGGCGGTGCATGACGGCTCCGGCTCAATCCTGCGGCTTCGGCGAAGGAGGTAACAGAGGATGGGCTTCTCGGTTGCGCGCGGTGATGGAGAACGAGGATGTGGCAGCTCGGTGGCACGGGGATGGCCCGGAGGTGGATGCCCACAGTGAGGTCGACAGCGGCCCGGCGTTCATAGCATGCGCATTCATGTGAAGGGAGTTGGAGGTGGCTTAGGGCATCACGGATACGGGGAATCGGCGGAGGATGGTGGCGCGGGTGTGGTGCTTGCGACTGTTGGGCGAGAGGAGCACCAAAGCAGGTGGTGCAAGCTTGAGCTCGGGCCATGGCCATGGCAGTCATGGCGCCCGCGTGCGAGAAAGAGCGAGACAGGGGAGCAAGAAATGGGCACAGGAGAGGCAGGGAGAGTGGCGAGAGAGTGAACGCGCCCGGGATGGCGTCCAGGTGAGGCCGGGCGAAGGCATCGCTGACAGGGGAGCTAGGCAACGCACCGGTGCGTATCGGCTGCGTGGTGAGCTCGGCCTGGCCATGGCCGACCGCACTGGATCGACGGGCCCACCCGTCAGTGAGACGAGGGAGGGAAAAATAGGGAAAAAGGAGAAACACATTTGCGTTGGTTTTGTTGGCCTCTGAAAATCCTGAATTTGACCATTTTAAATGCCGATTTTGAAGAAACTCCAATTGGAAGAATTGTTGAACCCTTTGCTATCTACAACTTTATGAAAAATTTTGATGCCAAATTCTAAGCGGAAATATGATTTAGATTTGAATTTAACTTACAACCCAATTTTGACACACCCAGCTCTCCAGATTAGAAATTCCAAAAGTCCATTTTCTTGTCATTTTCACAATGGGGGTTTTATAACAATGTTGTCCTGAATTTCATGAGCTACACTTTTCTCAGATAGAGTTTTGGCAAGATTATGGTTGTAGATCAAAGAAAATTAGAATTTACTAAGCAGGTCATATTTGGGACAGATTTCATGTGCTGACAGAAAAAGGCACAAAACACTATGCGAACCTTTATGCATGTCAAAACTCCAATTACCAAAGTTGTTCAGCATAAAATTATTTACACAGTTTAGGTATACAAAGTTTCTTCCAATTCATCACAAATTTTTAAATACAAGGCCAAACATATTCAGAGGTTTGGTAAAACAGCAAGTTTACTTCATGTGGAGTCTTTTTTGTTTTCAAGCTTTGGGATATCAAATGAAGTCCAATGAGATCAAGGCCTAGTGCATTTGAAAATTGATGAGTTTAATTTCATTTCATAGAAAGGAAGATTGTGAAGTTCTATAGTGAAATCAAAAGTAATTTTTGGATGAAGTTTGGGCAAGGGCTGAAAATCTAGACTTAGGAATTCTTCTCTAAGTATAGACTGACTTGGTTTGGTTGAACTTTTGAACCTCTTAACGTCTGATTTTGAAAATGGTCAAAATAGTAAATTTGAAGGCAACATCTTGAACTAAAACTTTTGTATTTGATGTCTTGCATGAAAATGTATAAATTTTTAACTACTCAACCAACAACACAAAGTTTCACATATTCAACTTGAAAATTTTGACTTAGTGGTTTATTGGCCATCGTTATTGTTCTTCTCAAATCATGATTAGGTCCAAAACCATGATTAACATTAATCTAATTGTGTGTCAAGGCTTTTGAGATGCCGGGGGCATCACACCCGGCCCCACCAGAGGCCGCCCGGCCCCACTTTCAGGCCGCCCGGCCTGTGTTTGGGCCCAATTGGCACCAACTTCGACCTGCATGCACACACATGCCACGTCAACACATCTCCAAGGTGGAATCCATGAAAGCCGTATGCAATCAACTGGAAGGCCTTGCCACATCATTGATCCATCACTTGGATTGGTGAAGTCAGCAATCCTCAACACTTCAATCCTATGGACTAAGGAAGAAAAACAAGTGAGATCCAATGGTTCGGGAGAAAACACAAAGATAACCGCCTTAACCACCTTGCAATCTACTTGCGGAGTGAAGATAGACCACAAGATGAAGTATGGCGGTCGATCCGACGGTTGACCAGGCCGCCCGGCCTGCCACCTGCCCCCTTAATCGCCATACCTACCCTATAAGTACCCCCACTCACTTGGTGACTATAAATACCCCCGAGCTCTCACTTGTAAAGTGTGGAAGTTGAGTGAAATACACCATTGTCTAGTTTAGTAGCACTAGGATAGTCCTGGGAGTTAGAGGGGGTCTGAGTCTTTGCCTCATGGATTCCGAAGTTAGCTTCGAGTCTAGTAAAGCTCTTGTATCTTTCTATCTTTGTACTCTTGCTACTTCAGTATAATATACTATGTTGCGTTATCCTTTGAGTTATACTTTACTTTATTTCTTACACTTGCCTAGTGTGGTGTACCTTATTGCATACTAGACTAAGGCTTAGGTCTGTGTTGTTCTTGAGTTATCTAAATCTTGCTAGCCTTGCCGGTGCTAATAGGCTTTCCTTAGGCTCTGATCTAAAGCTAAGTCAGTCCTAACCCTCTGATCAAGGACGGACTTTAGTGATCAAGTTCTCACTTGATCACTAGTTTAGCGTGCCATCTTACCCATGCAGATCTGGTTGGTAGCCCAATCTTGGTGACAGCATTAGGGAGCCTCTGTAATCTGACCCCGTCGTTCGGTAAGCCCGTAGGCGTTAGCCAGTTGTCGTTCAGTTGGCCAACTATCTACCCTCGCACCTCCTCGGTGTAGTCTGGTAGTTCGCTCGACACAAGATCCTAGTTCGTATTTGTTTAACTCAGTTCAACTGCGAATACTACTATGCAGTAGTTAAGGAATAGAGTTTGGATATCTTTATCTCACTCGTTGTCCTCCTAGACAACTACCTAGTTGTTTACAGCTTTGGTCCCTGTTTACTCTTTCCACCATACACTATCTTGTTTATCTTACATCCATTGTAAGGATAGCTGGTTTTTATCTAAGTTATAGTACTATTTGAAGTTTGAACATATCATTCCACCTATTAGCCCTTGCTTCCCTGTGGACTTTTACGATACCTAGGAATACTCTGGGTGAAAAAGCTACAGCGAATCTCCGTGTGCTTGCGGAGTAAAATCTGTTACGCTAAGAGACATCAATAGTCAGCAATCCATGGGATTTCAATCTTGTGGCTAAGGAAGAAGCACAAGTGAGATCCAACCATCAAGGGAAAAGCACACGTTTTAACCGCCAATCACCATTGAACCGACTTGGGGAGTGAAAATGGATCGCAAGATGGAGTAAGGTCGGTGGATCCAAGGGCAAGCCAAGCCACCCGGCCTCAGGTGGGGCCGCTCGGCCTCCTACCTAGCCACCCAGCCTGCCACCTGCCCCCTTAACCACCTAACTGACCATATAAATACCCCTACTCACTTGGTGACTATAAATACCCCCCTGGTGGCTCATTTGTAAAGTGTGGAAGTTGAGTGGAACACACCATTGTCTAATTAGTAGCAATAGGATAGTCTCAGGAGTTAGAGTTGAGTCTGAGTCTTTGCCTCAGGGATTCCGAAAGTTAGCTTTGAGTCTGGTAAAGCCCTTGTATGTTTCTATCTTGTACTCTTGCTACTTCAGTATAATATACATTATTGATCAATCTTTCAGCTATACTTTACTTTATTTCTTACACTTGCCTAGTGTGGTGTACCTTATTGTATACTAGACCAAGGCTTAGGTTTGTGTTGTCCTTGAGTTATCTGAATCTTGCTAGACTTGCCGGTGCTATAGGTTTTCCTTAGGCTCTGATCTAAGGCTAAGTCAGTCCTAACCCTCTGATCAAGGACGGACTTTAGTGATCAAGTTCCTAGTTGGGCATGCTATCTTACTCATGCAGATCTAGTTGGTAGCCCCTCATTGGTGACAGCATTAGGGAGCCTCTGTAATCTGACCTTGTCATTCGGTAAGCCCGTAGGCATTAGCCAGTTGTTGTTCGGTTGGCCAACTATCTACCCTCGTGCCTCCTCGGTGTAGTCTAGAATTTCGATTCGACGCAAGGCCCTAGTTCATGTTCATTTAACTCTGCTCAACCGCGAATACTCCTTTGCAGATGTTAAGAAATAGAGTTTGGATATCTTAACCTCACTCGTTGTCCTCCTAGGCAACTACCTAGTTGTGTACTGCTTTGGTCCCTGTTTACTCTTCCCACCATACACTATCTTGTTATATCTTACCCCCGTTGTAAGAATAGATGGTGTTTATCTAAGTTATAGTACTGTTTAAAGTTCGAACATATCATTCCACCTATTAGCCCTTGCTTCCCCATGGATTTTTACGATACTCGGAATACTCTGAGTGAAAAAGCTATAGCGAATCTCCATGCACTTGCGGAGTAAAATCTGTTACGCTAAGAGACGTCAACAGGTACCGGTCTGTGCCCATGGATAGTCTTTGCACAGAATCTCCTGAGCAGTGACTCTGGGTTATTGTGGAAATGTTTCGGTAGGTCGAAACCGGTCATACACCTCTCTGTTGCAACCATAACAAGACAATAGAGCAAAGTGAGCCTGCTAAAAACTAGCGGCAAATTTGTTAAGTACATAGGGTTTGAAATGAGATATCAATTATCTCTCTGCCAATTGCTTCCCTAGTAACGGCGCCTAGAAAAGCTTGTTGGCATCTCTTAGCCTATACAGATTTTACTCCGCAAGCGTATGGAGAACACAGTAGCCTTTCACTCGGAGTATTCCAAGGTATCATAAATTTCCATAGGGAAGCGGCATGCGAGAGAGTGTAATTGGATAAACTTAAATCGAATGAACCATAAACTTAAATAAATGTACCAACTAGTAGTTAGACAGGGGTAAGCCAATAAAGGATAAGTGTATGGTGGGAAGTAAACTTAAACTACCAAAGACATTTGTAGAAAGGTATAGTTTCCTAGGAGGACAACGAGTGAGATAAAGTTCCCAAACTCTATTCTATTTGGCTACAAAGTCTATATTGTGACTAACTAAAGGAATTCAACTAAACAAGCCAAGGTCTCGCGTTGAGCGAAATTCTAGCACCCTCCAGGAGCTAGGGGTAGATAGTTCGCCACCAAAAGAGAACCTAGCTAATATCTACGGGCCTCCCAAATGACGGGCCTAGGATACATAGGCACACCACACGCTGTCACCAAGTGAATCTGCGTGGAGAGGATGGCACGCTATTGAGAGCCAATGGACCGGCTCCATTGCCTCTGGAGTGATGAGTGATTGTCAACAGTAGCAAGACCCAGAAGGACTTGGGCACAAGACCTCCGATGGACAGGAGGCCCTCCAATGGACTGGAGGTAGAGGGAAGTCCTCCGAAGGACAGGAGGCATGCTCGGCTTCTGTCGGCCATGGGAGTTCGGTACACGCAGGAGTGGCACGACGACGGTAGGAGTAAGTCCTCTGAAGGACTGCGAGGCTGCCCTGATGGACAGGGGATGCCGGGCGCCACCGCGGTGCTCCAACCCGAATGCGTGGCGCGAAGGCATGCGAGGGAGGCTTTGGCGACTTCAGCTCAAAACCACCACCCAAGCTACCCAAGCCTTGGTGAGTTGGGCCACGACTCGCCAAGATAGAGAAGATGGGCCAAATCTGGCCCAGACAGGAGACTTTCGAAAGTTTCCCGGTTTCTGACTTCAAAACCGTGGGCGGATCGCGGATTGGACTACTGGCCACGTGGAGAACATCCGAGGATTGCGAGGAACTTATGAAGATCAAGACTTCATCATGGTCGTCCATCCCAGAATATCCTGTAATCTTTTGTTTGAGTCCTTAGGATTTGTCTAGCTGTAGGGACCTAAGTGCAAAACTGTCTAAATAGCACTCGGGTATAAATAGGTCTAAGGCAGATCATTAGAAGGCCTCTTGGCTGCTAGGATTAGTCTTCACTTGGTGATTTTCTTAGGGAGGTCAGAGTAGGATTTAGCCTCCTAATCTTGAGGGAAGGTGAGGGTGGTTGCTTGGGACGAATTTCTGCTTGTATGCTGAATCTTTAGACCCTTCTTGGGCACTTAATCGAAGCAAATTCCTGCAGCAACCTTGTGTTCTTCTCCTCCCCCTCTGTATTTGGTTTTTGGGTTCAATCCTTGGCTTTTTAGGTGTTTGCTTTGGCCAAGCTTGGATCCTTTCGTTCGCTGATGTTTTGGACTTGCTAGGACATGGAGATCATGACTTAGTTCATCTCAATCCTGCTGGATTGCCACGAGCAAGCCTCTTTTGTGTTTTCCCCTTTCTTGCCCAAAGATTGCCATTTCACGAGATCTGAAATTCCTGCTGATTCCATGGTCACTTTGTGTTGATCTTTTGGGAAAACCTTTGGAATAGGGTCCAGATAGCCTGTGCAAAATTTCGTGAAGATTGGACAAGATTTGGTCTAGTTTGGGTTGGAAAATCCCCTGTCTGCGACTCTACCGGACAGTCCGGCAGAGGCCACCGGACAGTCCGGTTCCACCGGATAGTCTGGCAGCGCCCATCGGATAGTCCGGTGTAAGGCTCTGCCCAGGCCGGGCCACCGAATAGTCCGGTAGCAGGCACCGGATAGTCCGGTCCCACCGGACAGTCCGGTCCTGTCAGGAAGCTGTAGTGTTTTTCCCATTTTGGTTTTTCCGCTGTGTTTTTGCTTTTGATTTTTGCATTCCCCCTTTAAGACTATTTTCTTTGCTTGCTGTGAGTCAGTGAGATGCAACTCGGTGCGGTGAGTGTCTTGTGGCGGTTTTTGCAAAGTTCATTGCCCCGGTGTCATTCTTGGTTGGATCTTGAGTTTTTCTTGCATTGGTGCGTATCCTCACAGTGGACGGCACCCTTGCGCTGCTAGGCACGTATCTATTCAGTGGACGGTGCCTAGTTTCAGTTTCTCTTGAGCTTTGCAGAGCATCCACTTTGGGGTTGTGTTTTTGAGTTTTCAAGTGCTCCTATTCACCCCCCTCTAGTCGCACGTCTCGGTCCTACAGCTATAAACGTACTCTAGCTATGCTTTAGTAATAATAGATCATCATTTATCAGAGCAGAGGACCTAACTAGAGCATGGCATACAGGTTGGATTATAGCACCGGCAAGAATAACAAGACTTAAATATCCTAAGCAACCACACCCTAAGCCTAGCAAGTATGCAAACAAAGGTACACCACACTCGCAAGAGATTGAACTAAAGCAGATTATAAATATTCTACTAGAGATACAAAGGTATAAAGATACAAGAACTTTACCACAGTCTTGAAGATATCCCCGAGAATTCTGAGGCAAAGGTCAACTCACTCTAACTCCTAGGACTATCCTAACGACTAAGAAAGGGAATGACACACTCTAAGGTAGGTTGTAGCTTCACATCTTCTCCACTACAAATGAGCTCCAAGGTATATTTATAGTACAAACCAATGAGGGAAGTACTTGTAGGCAGTGTAGGTCAACGAAGGGGGTAAGTCAATTGCCGAGCGGCCACCCCTATGGCTAGACAGCCATAGGATCCACTGACCTTTGCATTCCTGTAGCTGAGATTTCCTCCCCATTTCGGTTGGTGGTTGAATAAGTTAGTGCCACGCAAAAACGGGACCGAGTGATGGTCGGGTGGCCGTGCCCATTGCTGTGGGGGATAAATATCCCCTGGGTACTCATGAAACATATTCTCTACATGGGCCGATGGGGGGCCCAAGCTAGGGGCTGACCAAGTGACTCAGGCTCGAGGTGCCAAACACCTTGGCGCACAAGACAAGGACTTATAATCTAAATCGTCTAGGAGACATAGAAGGAAACCGACTTGTAAACCAAGCCACGTCGGACTATATAAGGTCAGCTGGGACCCCTCCAGCAGAGATCTATCTCTCTCTGCCTCGAGATCTCGTCATCGCATACCAAACCTCTGGCTAGCTACGCCCTTATGGTAATCTGAAGAACTCAAAGCAATACAATTGGCAACAAACAGGACGTAGGGTATTACGCATCTCGCATCCCAAACATGTATAAATCTTGTTTCCCGTTATGTTTCACATGAATCATGGAACTACAGTCGATCTAGACAGATTAAAAGCATCATGTGGTGCATTGCCAGTATTAAACACCGACAGTTGGCGTGCCAGGTATGAGTGTCTACATCGACATCAGGCTAGCTCCATGGCTGATCTTCACCAACACATCTAGCTCATTCGCAAGATTGCGAGAGCAATCTTCTACATCAACATCAAGCTCTAGCCACATATCATCACTCTCAGCTCCATCCCATTCGTCATCGGCAGATCTGATCTACAGCTTGGGTCTACTCGCTATGGCATCCATGATCAAGATACAAGTTTACCTTTGTTTGTTGCTGCAATGGATCAGTTCATCACCTCGAGATTAATCAGGCCTGGTACGACAATGATACAGAAACTCAGTAGCAGGAATCAATGATGCTGTCAACAAAATTCGTCGAGTCAGATGTGTTTCAGCGCTATGCCCTGTATCCAATCAGCATCTACTGTTTTTCGATTGGCAATTCATGTTCTTATACGTGAGAGAGAAGACTATGGCAAATCAAAGTAGAGCAAGTCCGAATCAACACCGAGTCCGGTCACCGTGTCAAGCAAAGAGGCTAGCAGATCAATATCAGTCCACCTGTCCTAATTCATGTCGAAGACGCCAGGCTATTCTATTCAATATCGGTTCATGATCCAAAGCAAGATCAATCACAAGTACCAGCAGGGCATGCATGCATCGTCACGTAAATGCTACATCACGTGAAGTCTGATTTAAGTATCCAAAAGAAGCTAGCACGTGCATACTGCTACTAGTTGAATAGACTTGGAGGTCTCCAGAACTGATTACTCAAGGGTCAACAATTGCTCTGGTTCATGTATATGGACTTATGCGGCAGGCGTCAGATATGGATGCCTCAACTCAATCTGTACACGAATTTGGACCCAAAACCAGTCAGCAACGCAGTTGGTCACCACTAACAACTAAGTCATTTTTAATATGCATTTAATTATGCTAATTTATTTTTTGTGTATCTGACCATCTCATCTGATCATCCCGATATTATTTATATTCAAGTATTTTCTTTGCAAACAATACTACTCGAGCTGTTTTCCTGATTATTGTTTCAGGAAAATATTTCATATCGGCATAAATATTCGCAACGTATCGAAGCACCATATCTGCACTGTCATTGATCTCTAATTCTCGCCATCTATGGTGAAGGGCAATGAGCCATCACCAGACTGCAATCAATTGAATTATTTCTAAATCATCAAGCTATTGGACCTCAATTGAATTATTTCTAGAATATCTGAGTTATTGGATCAATTGGATCACTCGGATTATTTATCACGGATGACCCCGATTATTTCTAGATTACTCAGGCTGTTTCTGGATAACTCAGGATTTCGGATCACTCGGATTATTTCTGATTACACAGGATATCAAGTCACTCGGATCACTCAGGATATCGGATCATTCATACTATTTTGGGATATTGAAATATTTCTTGGCAAGGTATGCGCTTTCACAAATCTTTTCTGCAGCATCTTATATTTCTCTAAGTCGAATCTTTTCTATTGCGTCTCATGTTTTGCCAAGTCAAGACTTTTCTTTTGCATCTCGTGTCTCGCTAAGACAAATCTTTTCTGTCGCATCTCGTGTTTTGACAGATCTAAGTATTTTTTGGCAAGATCTGTGCATGCAACAATGGGCGTCATGAACTCTATATAACCACCGTTAAAATGAGGCAGACGGTTGGCCCGCCGGCACTACATGCCTTCGCTAAACTCAGAAAAGGTTACCTCTAAACCCTTCACATGGGGCAATTAGCTTGGGTCGCGGAGTCCGACTCAGGTTCGGTGCTACATGCCTTCGCTACACTCCGAAAAGGGTACCTCTAAACCCTTCATACGGGGTAGTCGGTCTGGCCCACCGACACTCTATGCCTTCGTTATACTCAGAATTCAAAATAGGGAGCTCACTTCGCAATGCACCATCGACTCCGGGGTAGGGCTACCGCTCGCCTTGCTGACTCACTGCTTCGTCGACTCAGGGGCTGAGCTGCTGCCGGCCTTGCCAATTCACCACTATGTCAACTTGGGGGCTGGGCTACCACCCACCTTGCTGACTCACTACTTCGTCGACTCAGGGGCTGTGCTGCCGCTCGCCTTGACAACTCATTACTTCATCAACTTAGGGGCTGTGCTGCTACCCGCCTTCCCGACTCACCACTTTGTTGACTCGGGGGCTTGGCTGCTGCCCGCCTTGCTGACTCACCACTTTGTTGACTCAAGGGCTGGGCTGCCACCCGCCTCGCTGACTCACCACTTCGCCGGCTCGGCGGACTAGGCTGCTGCCTGCCTCGTTGACTCCTTCGCCTGCCCGCCTCCCCAAGATCACTCGGAGGAATAAGTCGCTTGACCCTCAATCTAATTATGCTAATCAGCTTGAGGCTCGAGGGTTGCATGGAGGATACCATCAGAATTTTTTTGAAGACTACAAAGCAAAGACTACGAGGCAGAACATTCAAAAGGCAGAATCTGGACCTTTAAGCCGATTGTAGCTCAAGTCGACTTAAAGCTCAGGGGCTTGTGGGGCATAGATATCCCTAGGGTCCTCATTAAGCATATTCTCTACATGCATTGACGGAGGGCCCAATCCAGGGGCCAACCAAGTGACTCAGGTCTGAGGTGCTAAATACCTTGGCACACAAGACAAAGACTTTTAATCTAAACCATCTAGGAGTCATAGAAGGAAACTGACTTGTAACCCATGCCACGTCAGACTATATAAGGTGGGCTGGGGCCCCTCCAACACAGATCTATCTTTCTCTTCCTCAAGATCTCATCATCGCATACCAAACCTTTGGCTACCCATGCCCTCATTGTAATCTCAAGAACTTAGAGCAATACAATTCGCCACAAATAGGACATACGGTATTACACATCTCACGGCCCAAACCTGTATAAATCTTGTTTTGCATGGTGGTTCACACGAACCATGGAGCTACAGTCAATCTAGACACCATTAAAACCATCCCATGGTACATCCCATGGTGCATTGCCAATACTAAACACTGACAATGGGCGGGCGACTATTGGATTTGCCGACTTCGGCGATCCAACGTCTTGCATGCCCTTTGGATGGCGGTTGACAGTTATTCCGATGTGTTTCTTTGTGGATCACTGGATTCGGAGTTTGTTCCATCCTTGGCCATTGGATGCAAGTCACTTGGATTTATGACATGGAGGCCTTCCGATACTTGTCACGTTGGAAACTTGGCTCACAGTTGAGTTTGTACACTTGACACACTTCTTTTGCATGCAGGGTCAGAGTGGAGGACAATTGACTCGGTCGGATGGCCGGGTGGCCATGCACATGGCTAGACGGACATGCTGGTGCTTGGTGATGCTGAGGGGTGGTTGAGCAGCCATGGTCATGGCCGTATGGCCATGCATATGGCCGGGTGGCCATGCCCCTATGCCCGTTGGCTGCCGGAGTCCATTTCCTTGCCATGTCACCTCATTTTCATGTGTATTTCATACCTACACTAGAATATTTGTACAAAACTCATGGAACTCATTAGTGGTAAGGGTTAGTCCAATAAAGTCACATGTTTTGCTTCATTTCAAGGAAAGTTGATGGTCAAAATCATGAAATAACGACCGTCAACAATGTCGTGAAAGGGAATTCGATTGCAAACATATAGTGGGAGTATCTTTTGTTAAATTGTTTAATGAAAGATCTACATAAAACATTATGATGAATCTTTGCATATTTACTTCCTGTTGTAGTTGATCATGGCCGCTAATCCCAATCTGAGTTCTAGCTTTAATTTGCGATCTATTCTTGATAAAGAGAAGTTGTCTAGAACCAACATTACTAACTAGTATCGCGAGTAGCCTTATCCTGAGGATCTTGAGAATGGTGCTACTGTAGCTGAGCGCAGAGCTTATGAAAAGCACTGCAATGACTTGCTAGATGTTGGCTGCCTCATGCTTGCCACCATGTCCCCTGAGCTTCGAAAGCAATATGAGGACTCGGATGCCTACAATTTGATTGAAGGGCTCTGTGGCATGTTTGAGAACCAGGCAAGAGTCAAGAGGTATCACACCTCAAAGGCCTTGTTCGGTTGTAAGCTAGCTGAAGGGAGTCCAGTCAGTCCTCATGTGATCAAGATGATTGGTCACATCAAGGCTCTCGACAGACTTGGTATTGAGCTTGATCCAGAGCTTGCGATGAATGTGATTCTCCAATCTCTGCCTCCTAACTTTGAGCCGTTCGTTATGAATTATCATATGAACAGCTTGGATAAGACTCTGTCCAAGTTGCATGGGATGCTTAAAACTGCTGAGGATAGCATCAAAAAAACCTCAAATCATGTGATGATGGTCCAACGGGATAGCTAGAAGAGGAAGTGCAAGGGCAAATGTAAGGCTGACGATAGGATCCAAAAGCCGAAGCCTGATGCTAGCCTAAGGGTAGTCCCTCTCCCTTGGACAAGTGCTTCCACTGTAGTGAAAGTGGGCATTGGTCAAGGATCTGCCAAGATTACTGCCAGGAGTGGACTTCGGGTATTAATGTTATTGAAATTAATCTCGCGACTTCTTCTTGTGAATCATGGCTATTTGATACCGGGTCGATGATTCATAACTGCAAATCATTGCATGGACTAAAACAAACTAGAAGTTTTGCTAAGGGTGAGTTGCATGTGCGCGTTGACAACGGAGCGAAGATTCTTGTGTTGGCAGTCGACACATAGCACTTGTCGCTTCCTTCGGGATTAATGATGGAGTGAAATAATTGTTATTTTATTCCAACATTGAGCAAAAACATTATCTCCTCTTCATGTTTGGAGGAGGATGGTGGTTATGAGATAATAATAAAGAACAAGTGTTGTTCTATTTATTTGAATAACATGCTCTATGCACCTTGTCCATTAGTGAATGCTAAATGACTCAAGCTGAGTGGTTTGAATCTTACTTTTATCTAGCATTGTCGCTTGGGCCATATTAACAAGAAACATGTGGAGAAGCTCCATAGTGAAGGACTACTCGACTCATTTGATTATGAATCATTTGAGACATGTGAATCTTGTTTACATGGCAAGATGACAAAGGCACTCTTCACTGGTCAAGGTGAGAGGGCGTCTGAGTTGTTGGCCCTTGTACATACTGATGTATGTGGTCCAATGAGCTCTGTTGCTAGAGGCGGTTTTCAGTATTTCATTACTTTTATTGATGACATTAGTAGGTATGGCTATATCTACTTGATGCGATATAAGTTCGAGTTGTTTGAAAGGTTCAAAAACTATCAGAATCAAGTCCAGAACCACTCGGGCAAGTCAATAAAATTCTTATGATCAGATCATGGTGGAGAATATCTAAGCTAAGAGTTTAATGATCATCTAAAGAGTTGTGGAATTGTTCCACAGCTGACTCCACCCGAAACACCACAGTGGAATGGTGTGTCCGAGGGGAGGAACCAAACCTTGTTGGACATGGTGAGGTCAATGATGAGTCAGGCTGATCTTCTGTTGTCCTTTTAGGGTTATGCTCTAGAAACTGCTGCGTTTACATTGAACTGAGTTCCATCGCAGTCTGTGGAGAAGACACCATATGAGGTATGGACTGAGAAGAGTCCTAGGTTGTCTTGCCTTAAGATTTTGGGTTGTGAGGCTTATGTCAAATGTTTGACATCTGATAAGCTCCATCCTAAGTTGAAAAGTGCTACTTTGTGGGCTATCCTAGGGAAACCAAAGGATATTATTTCTATAACCGGGAGGAAGCAAAAGCGTTTGTTTCCCGGAATTGTGTCTTTTTGGTGAAGGAGTTTCTCTTAAAAGATGGAACCAGTCGGAACTAGGAGCAACTCAAAGAGGATCGAGAAACACTGGAGAATGGTTCTGATCCGACTACTTTACAACAGGATGAGTCAAATGTCGAGCACTCTGTTGAAACACCATTAGCCCCGCGTAGGTCACAAAGGGCGCATTGTGCACCTGACCGCTACATGTTCCTCACCATGGGTCAGCATGATGTATTGTTGTGGGACAACGATGAGCCTACGACTTACAAAGAAGCCGTGATGGGACCCGACTCTGAGAAATGGCTGGAGGCCATACAATCCGAGTTGAAATCCATGGATGACAACCAAGTTTGGAACTTGGTCGAGCCACTTGATGAGGTGCGACCTATCGAGTGTAAATGGGTTTTCAAGAAAAAGGTAGGCGCTGATGGAAATGTTCACATCTATAAAGCATGGCTTGTGGCAAAATGGTTTCATCAAATTCAAGGTGTTGATTATGTTGAAACATTTTCACCCGTAGCTATGCTAAAGTCCATCTAGATCTTCCTAGCGATTGCCGCATATCATGACTATGAGATGTGGCAAATGGATGTCAAAATGGTTTTCCTTAATGGAAACCTAAGAGAGGATGTGTACATGACACAACCTGATGGTTTTGTTGATCCAGAGAATGCTGGGAAGGTATGCAAGCTTTTGAAGTCCATCTATGGACTCAAGCAAGCATCTCGGGGTTGGAATCTACATTTTGATAAAGTGGTTAAAGGGTTTGGTTTCATCAAGACGTAGAAGAACCTTGTGTATACAAGAATGTCAATGGGAGCGCACTCGTTTTTCTGGTCTTATATGTAGATGACATGTTGTTGATCGGAAATGACATTCCTTTGTTGGAAGCTATGAAGGACTCATTGAGAAAGAGTTTCTTGATGAAGGACTTGGGAGAAGCAGCGTACATCTTGGGCATAAAGATCTATAGAGATAGATCTAAGCGCTTAATTGGATTAAGCCAAAGTACATATATTGACAAGGTGTTGAAATGGTTCAACATGCATGATTCCAAGAAAGGTTTCTTGCCCATGTCTTGAGCAAGACTCAGTGTCCATCGACTACTGATGAGCAAAAGAGGATGAGTGAGATCCCATATGCCTTCGCAATCGGATCCATCATGTATGCCATGATATGTACTCGCCCAAATGTTTTCTTTGCTCTAAGTGTCACGAGCATATACCAGTCTTGTCCGGGTGAACGTCATTGGATTGCTGTAAAGAATATCGTTAAGTACTTGAGAAGGACTAAGGATGTGTTTCTAGTGTTTGGAGGTGAGGAAGAGCTCGTTGTAAAGGGTTACACCGATGCTGGTTTCCAAACAGACAGAGATGACAGTAGATCGCAAGCCAGATTTGTATCCTGCCTCAATGGTGGAGCGGTTAGTTGGAAGAGTTCCAAGCAAGATATGGTAGCTGATTCCGCAACAGAAGTCGAGTATATTGCAGCTTCAGAAGCTGTAAAGGAGGAAGTTTGGCTCAGAAAATTTGTTTCTGAGTTGAGCATTGTTCCAAGTGCTTCATGCCCATTGGACCTATACCGTGATAATATTGGTGCCATTGCACAAGCTAAGGAACTTACATCACACCAAAAGTTCAAACATATACTCAGGCGATATCACCTGGTCAGAGAGACAATAGATAGAGGTTGTCGGTACCCAGCTAGCCGGGTACCCGCTTACACTAGACAAAGATCACCAGTATCGGCAAGAGCTGCAGTAAAAGGAGGGCCTAAGACCGCATACAGGCGGGCCCGGCCTACTCCTTATAAAAGCTGGCCCGCGCGCCCAGCCCACAGGGGAGGCCCCGGACCTCCTTCAGCGAGGTTCGAGCCCCCCCCCCCCAACCACGCGAGGAGTCCCTCAGGGGAAGGTGAGGTCCGGACCTCTCGGAGGTCCGGAGCCAGCGCCTTCGGTGGTCCGGGGCCGCCACGTGCCCACAGGGCACGGGGAGGTCTAGCGCTGCCACGTGCCCATAGGGCGCGTGGCGGAGCCTTCAGACAGGGGTCTCGCCCACCTACTGCATTTATTGCGGGCTGGTGAGCGTGCCCCGTTGCCGCTGACACCGCCGCTGTCAGACGGGCATGCCCCGTTGCCCGCTGACACCACCGCTGTCAGACGGGCGTGCCCCCGTTGCCCGCTGACACCGCCGCCGTCAGACGGGCGTGCCCCCGTTGCCGCTGACACCACCGCCGTCAGACGGGCGTGCCCCAGTTGCCGCTGACACCGCCGCAGTCAGACGGGCGTGCCCCCGTTGCCGCTGACACCGCCGCTGTCAGACGACGGCGACTAATCTAAAGGGGCGCGCCTTACCGAGGCACGACGGCAGTAGCAGGGCACTACAGTCGACTTCCCCGGCATACGTTGGGGTCTATATTGAGTAAACAAGTACGCTGTACTCATCATGAGCCGCGCCACGCGCGGCGGCCGCGCTCAACCTAATACTAGGTAGCGGCGCTACAGCGCTACTACGAGCGCCCCGTCCTGTCACGCCAGCACGTCGCCTGCCCCCTCGGCCTCTGAAGCCTCTCACCGGGTTTAGCGGCCGATGGAACAGGACGGCGTAAAACAGGACGACGTGGCGCCATATCCGGGTGGCAGGACGGCATGGCGCACCTTCCGGGCTATACCGGGTCGCATCAGTGGTACAGGCGCGACGCATGGGAGCGTTGGACATCAAGCACAGGATAGAACTGTAGCATAGAGGAAATGGGCCGGGACCACCTGTCGGGGCCCGGCCACCATGTACGTGCCCCCCCTTGGGCAATAAAAGGGGAGGCATACGCAACACAAAGGGGACAGACTCGGCTAGGACAAGCTCACAATCTCCACCGTCTTCTCCAACAGACAGGAATACAAGAACACACCCACAGTGGACGTAGGGTATTACGCTCCGGCGGCCCGAACCACTCTAAATCCTCTCGTCACCATCGTGCCACCACCGACCTAGCTAACAACGATCGCTCCCCCTAACTACTCTTAGTACTTAGGATCTTGGTCGGGTGCATTCCGCCACCCGGCCGGAGCACGCTCGCTCCGACAGAGGTGATGTGAAGATATGTAAAGTGCTCACAGATCTAAATGTAGCTGATCCGTTGACGAAGCCTCTCGCACAATCTAAGTTCGAGGCGCACACACGAAAGCAATAGGTATTGGATACCTGAGTTGACTCCAGTGTATGTGGGATCAGAATTTGATATGTTTTATTTTGAACAAATGTTATTCGTCTTTGTTCCATGAACATGTTGCTGCAAAAATGGATCAACGAGTACGTGACTCGTTCTTGAGACTCTTGTTTAAATATCGTGTTCCAAATAGTCCCTAGCATATAATCTTTACGTGGGACAATAATGATTCTAGGGCTAGCAGATGGATTGATTGATCATCATGTCTTGCAGATCATAGATATTGGATATCAAATCAATGATGTGGACATATGTTAGAGAACATGGTGTCAGATTGACTCACTCCGAGACGTTGCTAGGATTGTTATGCTTATATGTGCCATCAAGCGCTCTCGAGTGATATACCCGCTAAATCCTTTGACCTGAGATCACCATTGTTTCTCATTGTGCGAAGTGGTACCAAACGCTACTCCGTAACTAGGTAGTGATAAAAGTAACTTTCGGGTCCATTGCGAAACATGGATTGGGATGTATGTGGATCAAGATGGAATTTGCCCCTCCTTCATAATGGAGACATATCCTCCTATTATCACCAAAATTTAGCCGATAGGTATTTGGGCCGGATCGGCTGATGGGCTAAATTTGGTCACCTAGGGAAGAGGCGATTCCAGAGACAAGTGGGCCACGTATTTTTTTTATTTTCCATTTGAATTAGTCATAGTTTAGTTTAAAGTAGGGTTTTCAGATATAGAAAGAGTCAAACTTGAGGTCCAAGTCTACAGACTATAAATATGTACCCATGTTCTACGCAATGAATTGATGACATACGTTCCCAGCAACTCGTGTTTCCAATCTCTCTGGGCGCATCGACACCCCTAAGAAATTAGGGTTTTTAAAGGTAATCGTCATGCTGCTCTAATGGTTTTTAGATCCGTTAGGGCATTAGGGCATGAGCCATATGGTGAACCGTGTACTGAAGTATTTTTGATGGCATGGTTCGCTAGTTATCCCAATGAATCTCGTATCGAGCCTAGCTCGACACGAGATCCTTTAGTTACCTCGATGAATCTCATGGCACGATTTGCTTGGCACAAGATCGATCTTTACCTTTGCATGTTTGTCGATCTGTTTATGTATCTATGCTTCATGTAGTAGATCGATATTCATGTAGCTCATGTTACATTACCTAATCGCTTGTTACAATCCACGACATGCCGCAACAGCGTGTGCACGCGACTTGCCGATTGATCAGCGTAGCTTGAGCACCCTAGCTATACATGTCACAATTTATATCTATTTAGTTAGATGGACTTTTCTGGAGGTCCTAGTTTGAAGCTGATTTAATTATGCAGATCTGTTATATCATGTTTTTAGTTAGGGTTTTATATCTACTGATCTTTGGACGCGGTTTTGGCTTTTACTATATTTATTCATGCATGTTCGATGGACTACCCAATGTTTCTACATCAGCCGACTAGAGTACACGACATTTCGTGGTTGCCGATCCAAGCGATCAGGAATGAACTTAATGTTTAGATATATTGTGTACGCTTTATAGGGAGAACAGGAGCCAACAGTTGCGATCACCTAACCTTCCTAGCTGCAAGATCAAGATAGGTGGCACGCCCGCATCACCAAGCACAACCAGGATCGGCTTCCCCACTGAAGCCGATCAGAGCCGCACGACAGAGAGACGAGTGTAGCAGCAGCATGATCCTCGGCTCTCGTGTGCTCTGCACCCAAAACTCACCACCCGTCGGTATTTGGGTGCAACACACTTTTGGCACGCCTAGTGGGACCTCACCTTCATTCATACTATTGTCAAGCAATGGTGCTAGAAACTTCCAAGAAGGGTGCGATGAAGATTTCGGTTAGACATGATCCGAGTACATGGCCAAAAGATAAAGATGCACCACCCATGCTTGATCAACTTCTAGATGAACACAAAGAAGCTTATGATCGCATACTTGCTGGATTAGCAGAAGAAGTTCTTGACCACTTCACCTGGACTCAGAGTGGTCACATCAAGTGCACAGGGTATCTAGAAAATCTTTTGGATGGCATGGATATTTCAACACCATCTGAAGAGAGCACCAGAGCACTGCGAGCGGAGATGAACGAGATGGTAAGCAAAGCCATGCTCCGCCAGTCTGAAGCCGTGTTGAATTCTATGGAAAGCTTGGTGGCGTGAGTCATCAAAGAAGTCTTGGTCGGTGAATACCAAGAAACCAGACCACACATTGGCACTTCCTTTGGAGAGGCCAAGTTCTACACTCGGCCGATTTACATACCCATCAAGACACCAGAAAATACCAAGGCTGAGTTCATTATGCAAGCGCCAAAACATTTTGGAGACTAGTCTACATGCTATGATGAACCACCAGCATTCATACTAGAAGGGTTCTTCGGCCAACTCATCTATAGGCCACTACGTGAGGGAGAAGAACCTTCATGAAAGCCTCCATCAAGCAAGCAATTTCACCCTGTGGGCCATGTGGGCAGTGGCAAAGACAAGACTAATGAGATTGCTGATTGGCAAGCTCGATTTGGATTACGACCGGTTTTTAACAACCAGGCCAGTTTTTCTATTCCTAATGGATTAGCTACTCAAGCCAATCTAGACAAATACTTCAAGAACCAATTTGAGTTGATGCCAGTGAAGGGTACTGTCACCTATGCCAACCTGTATCCTGAGGTGTATGATCAATTGCCACCTCCACCAATGTTTAAAGTTCTAGAATTTTCCAAATTCAATGGCAATGATAATACTAGTACTGTGGAACACGTCAACCGATACTTGGCACAGCTGGGAATCGCAGTATCGGCTGAACATATGAGATTCGGCTTTTCTCTTTATCTCTTACAGGCTCAGCTTTTGGATGGTACACATCATTGGCACTAGGATCCGTCACGACATGGAAGCAGTTGGAAGAGTTGTTTCATGCACAGTTCTTCTCGGGTTTAGAGGAGGCTACTTTTTCAGATCTGATGGCAATCCGTCAACACTCAGGGGAGCCTGTTAGTCAATATATTCAGTGGTTTAGGGAAGCTAGGAATAGGTGCTATCCTCTCAATTTGTCAGAAAAATACTTAGCTAAAATGGCATACAATGGACTACTTCGACACATGAGAGTTGCTTATAGGCTGACGGATTCCAACTCCATCGGCCATTTATTATTCAAAGTAGTTGTTTATGAGCGCACTCATGCGGAGTAGTACTAAGAAGGGCCACGTAGGGCCGTCAACTTCTTGCAGGATGAAGAATCGGCCGATGAAGAGGTCGATGTAGCGTTTGTGCAGTGGGGCAGATCAAAGCAGCCGTTGCCTTGTCAATGGCTCAAGCGTCTAGAAACACCTGCCAGTTATGACTTTGACATAACTAAGACAGAGCAAATCTTTGACCTCTTACTCAAGGAGAAGTGCTTGGAATTGACACCAGGTCACAGGATTGCGCCAGTGGAAGAACTGAAGGGTCGGAAGTACTGGAAATGGCATAACACTTTCGATTCTCATAGTACAAATGACTGCAGAGTGTTGCGCCAACAGATCTAGGCTGCAATTGAACAAGGGAGGTAGGCCTACCCCAAGAGCCAGATGAAGATAGATAACACCCCATTCTCTAATGTTAATATGGTTAGTGTGGCATTTGTCTCTCATTAGCAGGAAAAGCCGATGGGCCTGAACCAGGGTAAGATCAGGATTGCCACATCAACTAAATCATCTAAGTTCCTACAACAGATCCAAAATGCCATTGAAGATGGTAGGGTCATCACTAAGAAGCAACTGAGCCCTTTTCATTTGACCATCAACATGGTGGATGCTGCTTCTAGCTCGAAGGATACAGGTAAAACCAAGGCCGAGGCGGACGATGATCGACCGTTAGAGTTCTGGCTAGAAGAGCATTTTTCTATGGAAGATATAGCCAAGAACCGCAAGTCACAGCCTGAGTCAGGAGTCTTGATCGGTATGTATGCTCAACACCATGAACGACATGAGCAATGCCGTAGGCAAGAATGAGAGGAGAATTATCTGCGCGAGTGTTGACGTCTCTTAGCATAACAGATTTTACTCCACAAGCGCACGAAGATTCGATGTAGCTTTTTCACTCTGACTATTTCAAGTACCGTAGAAATCCATAAGGAAGCAAGGGCAAATATGTGGAAAGACATGTTGAACTTTCAACGGTACTATGTAACTTAGACAAATACAGCTATTCTTACAATGGGGGTAAGATAAACAAGATAGTGTATGGTGGTGTGAGAGAACAGGGACCAAAGATCTTGCAAACTAGGTATAGTTGCCTGGGAGGACAATGAGTGAGATAAAGATATCCAAACTCTATTCCTTAACTACTGCATAGGAATATTCACGGTTGAACTAAGTCGATCGAACACGGACTAGGGTCTTGTGTCGAGCGAAATTCCAGACTACACCGAGGAGGCATGGGGGTAGATAGTTGGCCAACCGAATGGCAACTGGCTAATGCCCATGGGCTTACCAAATGACGGGGTCGGATTATAGAGGCTCCCTAATGGTGTCACCAAAAGGTGCTACCAACCAGTCTATGTGGGTAAGATGGCACGCTAAACTAGTGATCAAGTGAGAACTTGATCACTAAAGCTCATCCTTGAACAGAGGGTTCCTTGAACAGAGGGTGAGTTTATAGCACCGGAAAGTCTAGCAAGATTCAATGAACTTAAAGAGAACACAAACCTAAGCCTTGGTCTAGTACGCAAAAAGGTACACCATAGTAGGCAAGTGTAAGACATAAAGTAATATAGAAATGAAAGATAGAATTATGACTTGTATTATACTGGAGTAACAAGAGTACAAAAGATAGAAAGATACAAGAGCTTTACCAAGACTCAAAGCTAACTCCAGAATCCCTGAGGCGAAAGCTCAGACTCAACTCTAACTCCTAGGAATAAGCTACTGCTACAAGACTAAGACAATGGTGTGTTCTTCTCAACTTCCACACATAACAAGTGAGGCCAAGGGACCTATTTATACCCACTCGAGCAAGAGGGGTATTTATAGTGGTGGTAGGTCGGTATGGTGGTTAACTCAGTGCTGGTGTGGACACATGGCAGGCCTAGCGGCCTCGTAGGGGCCGAGTGCCTAGTTCTGAGGCTAGGTAGCCAGGTGGCAGGCCGGGCGGCCGCTTGATCCACTGACTTAGCCATCCAATGCTCCTGGTTGCCTCTCGAAGTCAGTTTGAGGTCAGTTTGGCAATTAAACTTGTGCTTTTCTCTAGAATGTTGGATCTTCACTTGTGTTTATTCCTTAGCCATAGGATTGAAGTGCCTTAGATCATTGACTTTACCAATCCAAGTGCTAGATCGATGAGGTGGCAGGTCTTCTAGTGCTATGCATGATGCTTTCGTAGTATACACCTGGGAATTGTGTTGACATGTCACTTATGTGCATGCAGGTCGAATATGAGGTGTTTTGGCCACTTTTACTGGCCGAGCAGCCAAGTGGGGAGGCTAGGCGCCCTAGCCCACTGGCCGAGCGACTAGGGTCTTTCCTGACTTAGCCATATGTTGATTTTTTTTCATCTATTCTTGCACCTGCAATCAAACACAACTCATGGAGATATGTTAGTAGCAAGGGTTTAGTCTACACTTTGATACATTTTCCTTCATTTTCATGGATGGTTGATGGTTGAAGATAGTGCAATAACAACCGTCAAGACCCCCCCTCAAGCTTAGATCTTTGCTCATCCTAGAGTAAAGCCAAGATCTATTATGGATCAGGAGTTGCTGCAATATCAATGTTCAAGAAAAGAAGCTCTGCATAACCGACACCCACGCTTTCATCTCGAACCATAGTGTATGTATCAATCATCCTTTTCTCATACCCGTGGTGCATCTTTTTGACTTATCATGTCATGGGCAGTTGAGAGAAAGAACGACTTCGTTGCAGGCTCTAGCTCAAAACATTTCTTTTTTGGGCTACTATCTCAGGTGTTATTGAATATTTTCAAAATAAAAGCAAGTTTCCCCACAGGTACTCTCGATCGCTTAATAGTGTATCCTCACCAAAAAGGGCCAAGAGCACGGCCAAGATTTTTCCTACACTACAGGGTGATGGAAAAACATAGCTTGCTTAGGTTGTTTATTTTGCAAAGCCAAATATTGGACCAAAGAAATGTACTACATCAGCAAATCTTGTTTATCATTGGAGCTTATTTGGTGGCTGGATGGGTGGATCTCCTTGTTTTCCTTCCCTTCTCCTTCTTTTGTGATGGGTACGAATATGGAGCCTTTTTGTATTTTCTCTGTTTTTGCCATGCTTTGACTAGCATGCTTTTATTTTTCATACTTTTGCCATGCTTTTACTAGCATGCTTTTATTTATCATTGATTTGAAGGCTCCATATCCTCCCTCATTTTGATTTGGAAGGAGTATGGTTGAAGGTATTCTTGCGAAGATGTATTGATGCCTACCCAGAATAGGTAGATGCATGTGGGATGGTGTAATTTTGCTCCAAAGATTCACAAGATAGCGATGATTCCATTCAATGAGACTCAAAATTTGACAAAGCTCAAAACAACACTAAGTAGCCGATAAGCTAGCCTTAGATATTTCAGTGTATTTGGCTTTGGTAGGTGTTCAAGACCAAAAGGGAAACTTTATTTTCATTTTTCAAAAGAATATCATAAGATGTTCATCCTACTAAGAGAATGTAGAGCTAGCCTAGTACTTAGTCATGTCATTTCTTGCAATAACTTAGACAGAGTTTATGCAAATGGCAACCATGAAGTAAAAGATCAGGTTCACAACTTTATACACTTGAGCCCAAAATTAAGCTAAGTATGCTATGTACATAGGCAACTAATGAAGAACAAGATAGAGTAACTATTCATCATTTCCATATGAAGGCAATATATCAAAGGTGGGAGTTTATTTTATTGACTCCATTTTTTATAGAGCATAAAGAAGATAAGGAAAAGAAAAGATAACTAAATATTATTATTACTTACTCGTCTTGCTGGTAGGACTGCTGCTGGGACTATCGGCACTACTAGGACTACTGGTACTGCTGCAAGGGAGAACGAGGTCAAGGATCGGGGGGACCTTACTCTGAGACGGGTCGCCGAGGAGGCATCAAGGAAGCATGCTCACATCGCATCCGTTTACCACCCCCCAAGGTTCAATGAAGCTAGGGGTTCTGGTAGTAGTAGTGATTGTACAAGTCATGAGCTTCACTGATGCCGGTCCCCACCTGTTCTCTGATTTCCTAGAGAACGTTGGTGTTGGCGCGAAGCCGGTCATCTATCGCTGCGGTACATTGGGCGATGGCATCAACCTGCTGGTATAGCCGGGGGTCATACTGACCTCTAGGTTCATCCCCTCCATGGCAGAATTGATTCCCACCATGTTCTCGGAGGTGAACCGGGCTGATGCAGAAGGTCATACGTTCCTGTCAAAAGCTCTAGACCGTACTTGCCCCATAGTTCTTGGGAGCATACAATGGTTGGTAGTATGGACCTATACCACTGCTGCTGTACCACGGCTCCGGGTCGCCATACCATCAAAAGTTTGATAGTTCTAGATCTGCACTTCACGGTGTTTCCATGTGGGGTGCCCATGATGGGTCAGTAGATTCTTCCTCCTTAGCTTCTCGCTGGCATTGCTCGGCTCTTCGTTGTTGGGCTCTTGTCACGACATCTACAAATCTTTGGCGTGGTTCCTCCATGTCGAGCTGCATGGTTAGGCAAGCTACTTTGTAAAGGTCAAACTGAGGCGCTGGAAGCGGCAGTTCAAAGCTGTGGCTAAAGTAGGTCATGATCAATCTACCCCCTTCTTTCTGCATAAAATGCCCTTTTATGAAGTGCTGCTCGCCCAATACGTGTGAAAGATCGTGAGGGATGTACTCGAGCTGGGTGTTGTCTAGGACGCCTAGTCTGGATGTGATCCATGGGACGAATGAGGTGATGGTGATGGGGGTGTTGTTTTGCCACAGTTCCATCTAGTGATGGACAATGTCTATGATGGGGCCATAAGGCTTTTTCTTGCACATTGCGTAGAGGCATTTCAAATCCTCATTAGCGGTGCAGCATGCCTCACTACATGGAAAGATGACGAGAGAGACCCAACGGGCCAAGATTCTCAGAGTAGGGTTGTGGATTTTTGTAGTGCTGTGTTTTCCTGAAACATCCTCACCATAGATTTCCCGCCAAAAAGTTGTTTGAACATACCCCAAAGGTGCATCGGCTAGGGTACAGTTTGAGGAGAACCCTAGGAGATCGCTAAGCCTTCTTGGGGAAATGGCAAACTTTGAATTGAAAAGGCGGAAATGATGGTCGTACCAATGGTGAGTCACTCCATGCAGAAGGCTCATCAGGAACTCTTTGGTCAGAAGGACGGATCCTTCTTCATCAATGTTCCAGAATCCAGTCCACCCTAGCGTACTCGAACGCTTGTGTGAATTGGTCCAGCATGCCGATGTTGGCGAGGAAGAAGGAATCAAAATACCTTGTTCTCCCAAAGTGCTTGGGATCAAGGCATTCCAATATCTCCGCCACACCATCATCGCATGGTACAATGTCATGGATGGTTAGAAGCGTACGCTATGCCTAGGGTTGCGATGATGTTGTCTCATCCTGGTGGTGGCTGGCACTGATGGACATCCTGTCGGATGCTGCTGGAGTCCTCAAACTTCCATTCTGAGAGTGGGAGTAGGACAGAAACTTGAGGTGTAGGCCCTTCCTTGCGTTGCTCAGGGCTCTCTTGGTTTTCCTGAAAAATGAAGACATCCTACAAAATAGACACAAGAAAATACCCGAGGCAAAAACAGCAGTTACAGAATAAAGTTAGCGTTAGCGGTTAGCAGTCCAAAAAGTCAGTCATCCGAATGTTAGTCGTCCTTGCGGGGCAGAGCCTCCGCAAACCGTCCAACAAAATGAGGGTGTAGCACTAATTTTATTGAGCAGAATTTTCCTAAGTTCTAAAATTTACTAAAATTAGGAGAGTGATTAGAGGAAGAGAGAGAGAGCTCACACTACTGAGCAGTGCAAGCAGCGAGTGCATCTATGCACTCATATTTATTGGAGCGCGAGAGCAGGCAGGGAGTAGCAGGGAGCTGGGCGGCCTTGGCAGGAGGCCATGCGGCCAGTGGAGGAGGCTAGGGTAGCCTAGGGCCTATGCCCCTTAGGCTGGTCAGTGTCATGGCAAGGGAAAAGATGGGAACGGTGCAAGGAGGAGGACGGACGGTGTTGGTAGGGGCCGGGCGGCCTGATTGCTCTGCACTCCTTGGTCAGTTTGTGCATGCATGCAGTAGAGGGGGCGCAAGGGGCTAGGCGGCTAGAGGCAAAGGCCAGGTGGTCAAGGTGCCTATGTGGCTCAGCCACTCACTGGGTCCGTGATTAGCAAGAGCAAAAGGACACCAGGGGGCTGGGCGACCACTACTGGGCCCTGGCGGCCTTGGCACCCAGTGCCCCTTGGTACTTCATGCAGGAGGGAAGTAGGGGGTCGACCGACCCAGCTGGGGCTCGGTGGCCTCCCACAAAATTCGATTTTTAAATGATATGAAACAAAATATGTGCAGAAATTTAAACTCATGTGAAATTTAAACATGCAGTGGTTGAAAGGAAAATCAAATTTGAAAGGAATTAAAGGTGCGTGGAAACTTTAAATATGTAGTGGAGGGTAATGCCAGTTTTCCTCCTAGCGAGGGCAAGTCATACCTTTTATGCAGAGTCAGCGCTTGATGGAGACTTAGCGGTCCGTCTGCGCTGCAACTTTTGCACGCCAGATTTTCTTGATTGTCATGGCCTTCTGGTTGGGAATTCTACCTCCCCTCTTTTGATCGGGCTTGGCTTTCAGCATCCATTCTTCTTTCTTCCGCCATTCTTTGGATGTGTTTGTTGTTTTGGCGACGACCTTTGTAACAGGAGCTTTGGCTCCTGCTTCCTTTGTTGGTGGCTTGGCCATTGAGGCATGTCTTAGTGACCCGGCTTTGCGATCGGCTTTGAGCTTGCAGGCTTCTCCATCTAGCAGGACACTCTCCATTGCTATAATGAGACGATCCACTTTTGACTGGCTCGGTGAGATCTCGATCTTGGGTCTCGGTGTGCCCCTGGGTGCCTGACATTTGATTGTTTTCACCAGTCGGCATGTTCGACCTTCAGCTTGAAGGCGAACTATTTCCCTTCTGCCATTGATGTTGAGGTGAACTTGTCCAGCACCGATATCAAAGTTGGCCTCAGCAGTGCTTAAGAACGGTAGGCCCAAGGATGAGCGTCATTTTGCTGTCAATATCCATATCGAGCACCACAAAGTCCACCAGGATGAGGAAGTTTTGGATTTTAACTAGCATATCCTCGGTGATCCCGACAGGGTAGCGAATCGACTGATCTGCCAGTTGTAGGCACATGGCAGTAGGGGCAAGTGTGGCATGTGTTAGTTTATCAAAAACTACCTTTGGCATGAAGCTAACACTTGTCCCAGTTCACAGAGAGCATGAGATAGTTGGGTTCCCTAGATCCTTTTTATTTTGTGGCGGCTGGTTGAGTATAGCAGCGCTACACTCTTCCATGAGGTGCACGACTTCTGTGGATGGCAGCGGCTTCTTGTTATTGAGGATGTCCTTCAGGTACATAGCATACGTAGGAAACTGCATCAAATCTAGAAGTGGGATGTTGACATATAACTTCTTGATTACCTCAATGAACCTCCCGAACTGGTCATCAACTGAGGTCTTTTTCTGTCGTTGTGGAAAAGGGAACACAGTGGTGTCGTAGAGCCCATGTGGAGCTGACTTGGGTGCTTCCTTCATCAGTTGTGGCTCACTAACCACTTCTTCTTCCTTCTGCTCTTTCCCTGCATTTCTAGGATGTGGGGGGTTTTGTGTAGACCTTCCACCCCTAGTGGTTATAGCATTGATATGTTCCTTCAGGGGTGGCTCGGGCTGTCCCAAAAGCTTCTCCAAAGTAGTACTACACAAAGCAGCAGCAAGCTGAGCTATTTTTGTTTTTAGCATTTTATTAAAACTCAGCTGATTCTTCATGGCACTATTAAGAGTTTCCATTTGCAAAGACAAAGATTCAATGACTATAATTAGCATAGAGTTTCTTGCTTATGCTATCGTTCATAGGTTTTTGATCGATTTTTTATTAAACAGCTGTGAAGTGCCAGAAGATGTACCTTACCCGAAGAAAGGTAGATATGAGCGTGAATTCCAACCTGGTTGAGGACGAGGCCCGTTGTTGAAGCTATTGTTGTTGATGAAGTTCACGTCCTCCGATCCATTTCCGAGGCAGTGTTGGAGGTCGTTATTTCACGGGTTCGACCGCCAAGTCCTCGGTAAATAAATGGGGTATACAGAAGATTCTATGCATTATTCACCAAACATTAATGAATCCCATGAGTTTTGGTGGTTCTCGATGTTTCACAAGGAGATGCTCAAATACCATGTAGACGACATCATTTGGAGCAAGAGAGATTTCACACAAAAGGGCTTGAGAATGAATTGCAAATAACATCAATATGAAGTATCTCAAATGCCCACATGGACCAGACCATTGCAAAGAGCTCATCAAGATAATCAAAATGGAGTTCTGGTTCACTCAATTTGCAGTCCGAACGCAAAAGGTATGGCCATCGCAAGATCGATAACGTGCAGGGGCTGTGAGAGACTGGTCGGGCAGCCATGACTTTGGCTGGGTGGCCAAAGGCATGGCCGGCCGACCGTGCACTCTCCCAAAATACCTTGTCCTTCATCTTATTCTTCCAAGGATGTTACCAAGATCCAAAAAACATGTGGAGGAACAAGCCCAAACCGAACCCAACGTCGGAAGGCCATCACATGGGCCAAGGAATGGCTGAAAGGCTAGAATGATGGCCGGCCGGCCATGCCTATGGATGGCTAGCCATCTCAAATGGCTGGCAAGCCACCCCAAAAGGCCGCCGGCCCATTACTTGGCTGCCCGGCCAACTGACTTGCTGCCCCCACCGACCTTCTTCGCCCTATAAATAGAGGGACACTCCCCCCACTCCAAAATGTACCAGTTTGGTGCTTTCAAGAACCATTCCAATGTGAACTCTCTCTCCCTCTCTAGGAGGCGCCCTACGGGTGGTGCCTCTACTCTGAAAGTAGTGTTTGGTTAGAAATAGAGGTAGAGCTCTGTCGTTCCGGAGCCATCTTTAGGAGTTCAGTGCGAATTCTTTTCTATCTTTATTTTTTTGTAAGACTTGAACTATTTAATATATTTATCTTTCTTTACTTTTGTGAGCATTTACTTTACTCTTGCTTTTGGTATTAATCATGCCTTAGCATAGTTATGTCTTTTAGACTATAGCTAGAGTTGCTCTAAGATGTAATGAATATTTATTTTGTTGTGCTTATAGATTCCTCGTACGCTCTTTATAGCACTTGATTATATGATTGTGTATGCTTCTGTCTGGGATACCAGTAGAACTAGTGCCTGCAAGCGTAGGCGTGGTGTCTACAATTGCAGTCACCTTGGTTTTGGAAGTTCTCAGACCCCACGCAGTTTTGGGAAGTCAGGTGTGCAAGTAGACTAGGCGCACCTGGCTTTGGTAGGTCCTCTTGGTGACAGCGGGAGTGTACCCTATGCGGTCCACCCCCGTCGTCCGGGTCGCTTGTAGCCGCAAAGCTGAGTCACTGCGACACTCACCTTTCTCGTCTGGGTTATCAGCACTCTAGTGCTTGGAAGTGGTTGGCAGGCTCGGTGGTGAAGTAAGTATCCTAGACAACTAGATAAATCACTACCTCAGTTAAAGCAACGTGTTGGTCTGGCTTAGTTTGTCTAGCTCCCTCCAGTATAGGAAGTCCTCATCAGGAATCTGAGCCCTTACCTCGTTGTCCTCCTAGCTCTATCTGCTTTCTTGCCAATGGTGCTTGGCATGTATCCCATGGTGCTTAGGTGCCAAACGTTCTTAGCTATCGGTTGATGCGAATTAGTAGTAACAGGTGGATGAATGATAGTTTGATATCTCTATCTCAATGCTTCCTTGTCGATAAATATGATACCTTGAAATACTCTCGGGTGAAAGGCTAGAGCGGTCTCTGTGCACTGGCGGAGTAAAATCCGGTAGGGTAAGAACCGTCAACAAGCTTTTCTGGCACCGTTGCTGGGGAAGTGCCGAGTTAGAAAATCATTCTGTTATTTATCCTTTTGTTGTTGCTCTTTCATTTTAATTTGAAAACCCAAAAAAATTATATATAAAAGAACCCATTTTTCTTCAATGATGCTCTATGCGTTGTGTAATTCTTGATCATGTGTGGTTCTTGAACCCTTTTCATGCTATCCAAAGTCATGGGACGCCTGACCTATGAGACTATATTTATAGTGCAACATAGCTAGGGCCAGATCCTAACGTGTGCCTAGAGGCTAATTTTCCAAATTAAGGCGTGGTGCTTAGGTTGGAATTAGTCGTTTTCTATCAAATTTCATATAGTGTCGAGTTTGGTAGATAAGCTATGGATGATCTTTGGTAGTAATCATTCCGTTGTTAGATCATGAGCCGCGATTCTTGAACTAGCTGGATCTCTCAAGTTTCAATGGAGGCATAAAATCCCGGTGATGTTCCAAAAATATACCTGTTTTTTTAGGCCATGGATTTGAGCAAAAGTTGAAGGAATGGAAGTCATGGTTTAGCAATATGGTTTGTGCTAGGTTTTGATTGAGAATATTTTGCTAGCACTCTCTGAACAACGGACCCGGTGGTTAATACTCTTTATACATATTTTGGACCCATGTATATGTTGTCCACTAAACTGTTGTAGGAGGCATTCAGTCCCCACACGAGAGGAAAGGCCAGCATGGCTGACACTCTCATGCTCATCCTCTTGTGGGCTGTCTAGTCCCTTTATGGGAAATGAAAGCATCATGATATGTATAGCCAGAGTAAATAGTGGTGGTGAGCAATGGAGAAATCTTGATAACTTCCGCACTACAAGAACACACCATATCAGGGTAACATTCAAAGGCATATCGCATTATGCTGTCGTCCATGCTTAATTTTGCAAGCTAGTAGGCCACTGGTCTACTGCCCCACAGGAAAGTTGCGTGCTTGATGGAGTTGTGGTGTAGATCCCAAAAGTGGCCGGCATAGACGTCTCTCATTGCGGGGGAGCTCCGTCTTAAGCACTACAAAGGCAAATACAAATCCTACAAGCATGGTGAGAACATCGATGCCATGATGTGCAGTCGATGGCTGTGTGGCACATAGGCAGACAACGACTGGTGGCTCATGTCATGCACGACAAGTATCAAGCCCAAGAAAAACATGATAGGGAGCAAGTTTGGAATCAACATTCAATGCAGAAACTAAGCTTGGGGGAGTAAATTGTCTGGCATATGACAAGCTTTCTACAAAATGACCAAAATTCCACTGCCCACAAAGCAGCGCTCATGTCCGCTACTCTAACATTCCAGTTGACCAACCATGGGAAGAGAAGGAGGAAACGGTTATTCATGAATCACATCCTCCTCAATGCCCAACCCCGATGGACCTCTCTAGAGGTATGTTCTCAGTTGAGATGGTGACCCATTTCCTGACATCATGGGTGTCTCTCTATACTGTTATTGGGCAAGGCCTCCCACTGGAAACAAACAAAATTTAATGCGAAACTCAAAGGGTTGTTTCATGGCACCACAGAAACAAGTTTGGGGGAGGATATGCCGAGAAGCACCCATCGTCCAACCCAACCCCTTAGAGGAAGGACCTCAATATTCAACCTACGATAATGATTGAGCGCTTGAAGAAATTGAGGATGCTCTGCACTAAGTTGAGTAAGTGTTAGCATCCATCTGCTCTACCGGTCGGATGCCACAGGGACTCAACTCTAGCATACGTCCATCAACTAAAGAATTACACTATGCTGATATGATGGATATTAGAGTGATTCAACTCCAGCATATGTTCGTCAACCAAAGATTTGTGCTACAATAATAGGATGAATATTAAAGTTCACCCTGCCATAGCATCCATCTCTATGTTTACCACTCAATCTATCTAGGAATGAAGAGCCTGCTCAAGTACTCTCTGGGAGGGGCCAAGGCTCTGTGAAACATGATCCCGAGCCTCAACAGCCTGTGATATGATAGTAGCAGCAATAGAAGAGCATCTTTAGAAGTACTTGGCCGCGATCGCAATTGTGTGACTTGGAAATAATGTTAGACTACAGGCAAACATGATGCGGGAGCCAGAGATCCAACATCAATGCATGAGACATTCACCAAAAGCGAGCAATACCATGAGACTGAATTTATCGACACTCCCGACACTATGTAGACAGTCCAAAAGGCAGCATCGGAGATATAATGGAGCAAGAGTAGAGAGAGGTTGGCCTAACATAAGTGAGCAAACACAAGCAGCATCGTCGTCACCCAGGGTGTAAGCGAGCTTGGGGAAGGAAATGTTAGGTAATATTGAAGCTCAGTTTCTTGACAATCACTTGCAAGAACTAAGCTTGGGGGAAGATCACTAGGTGAGTATCCCGAATGCTCTATACTTAATTGAATATCTCAAATCCTGAAAATTGCCATGACACCAAAAAAAGATTTACTTTTTTGTTATCCCAAATAAAAAAAACACCTATAAAAATTTGCATAATCTAAAAACAACAAAAAGATTTGCTTTTTACCATGAATAAACTAACTCCTACACTGCTAAAACTTTGTTTATATCCTTGCTTAAAGGAAATGTTGAATAGTTGCTCTATTAATTTCTTGTAAGTATTTCGTATACAACTTGACACTCTCCTAAAATTTTGAACTTATTGGCATTTCCCGTGATCCTTCCTCTAATCTTTGACCTTGTGGGAGAAAGTGCTTTCAGTTGTTGTGAGAAGTGATATAATCATAGTATGAGTTTAACCCATCTTCATCTTAGTAAGGTGAATTCTTGGAGTTTTATTTTTTGAACATTAAAATGAGAAAGTTCCTCAGTGGTTTAATTGCCTATCTAGAGCCAAATGCTTACATGATGAAACCTCTACATATGCTACCTTTTGTTATGTTGAGTTTTGTCAAATTTTGAGCTCTTATGAAGTAGTGGCACTTCAAGTCCCGATCAAAATCCCTCACACCCACCTTCATTTGCTAGCCTTTCTCTATCTGGTTATGCTTAAATCTACACTGGATTCTAGCATCCACCTTCACCAGACATTTCTCCACCATATTCATCATCCACTTACCTATCCGCAAATATGGTCTTACAAATAAATACTCTAGTCATATTCTAGCAACAACCCCAAAGTTCTCTTAGAAGAGGAGACATGGAGCTATCAAAAAAAGAGAAGAAAAAAAGAAAAAAAGTGAACAAAAAGGATAAAGAAAAAGGAAGAGAAAAGAAAACGATAGCTCAATGCACTCTAAAGCTTCAAAATTTCAAGAGGGGGTTCATGAAATAAGGAGTTTCCATCCATAGACCATATCCGTCCACAAAACAAATCCACTATCCTTTGATAGGGATGAGAAGTATCACAAACTTTGCTAGGACCAATTTTTGACTCAACAAAATACATGACATAGGTAAGCTAACTTTATCCCTACCTTAAGCTCCACATAAGCCTTTAGTTGATAGGGAAAAGTCTGGCCATTGGCCTGGTGAGGAATCTGAAACCACTTGAGTGATCGAGGGTACCATTTGAGGAACTTAATGCTTTTATTTCAAAAAATTTCAAAACCCTCTGAGCATGAAACCACAAAAGGGATAGAGTTCAGTGACACTCTAATGCCATTGTTCTATCCCTCAACCACCAAAGACAAGGTGAGAAAAGCTAGAAGTCCCACAGGAATGGACAAAAAGATTGGGGTACACTTATGCCAATTTCTTCAATTATGAAGGTAGAATGGTGGGTTGTGCACTTAATACTTGCAAGACATTGACATTGATGCAACTCCTGATCAGCCAAGACTAAGTCTTAGATTTGCTCGAGGACGAGCAAAAGTTCAAGTTTGCGGGTGTGTTGTCGGTCGTCATTTCACGGGTTCGACCGCCAAGTCCTCAGTGAATAAATGGGGTACACACAAGATTCTATGCATTATTTACCTAACACTAATGAATTCCATGAGTTTTGGTGGTTCTTAATGTACCACAAAGAGATGCTCAAATTCCATGCAAGACAACATCATTTAGAGCAAGAGAGAATTCGCACAAAAGGGCTTGAGAATGAATTGAAAATAACATCAATATGAATTATCTCAAATGCCCACAAGGACTAAACCATTGCAAAGAGCTTGTCGAGATAATCAAAATGGAGTTTTGGTTCACTGAAGTTGGAGTCCGAACGCGAAAGTTATGGCTGTCGCAAGATCAATAACGTGCAGGGGCTGTGAGCGACGACCGAGCGGCCGGGTGGCCAAAGGCATGGCTGGCCAGCCATGCATGCTCCCAAAATGCCTTTTCCTTCATCTTATTCATCCAAGGATGTTAAAAGGATCCCAAAAACATGTGGAGGAACAAGCCCAAACTGAACCCAATGTCGGAAGGCCATCACATGAACCAAGGAATGGCTGAAAGGCTACAATGATGGCCAGCCAGCCATCCCTACGGCTGGCCGGTCGCCCCAAAAGGCCACTGGCAAATTACTTGGCCGCCCAGCCATGACTTTAACCGCCCGTACATGTTCAACACGTCTATCAACTGAAACCGACTTCCAAAAGGCATCCTAGGCATTGGAGAAGTGAGGCGGTGCATCAGATGGCCGCTCGGCCTCAGAGGAAGGCCGCCCGACCAAGGGACATGGCCGCCCAACCTCCGTGATGGCCGGCCGGCCACCCACATGGCTGCCCGGCCACCCGACTTGCTGGCCCCACCGACCTTCTTTGTCCTATAAATAGAGGGACACTCCCCCCACTCCAAAATGTACCAGTTCAGCGCTTTCAAGTACCATTCCCATGTGAATTCTCTCTCTCCCTCTCTAGGAGGTGCCCTACCAGTGGTGCCTCCACTCTGAAAGTAGTGTTTGGTTAGGAGTTAGAGGTAGGGCTCCGTCATTCTGGAGCCGTCTTCAGGAGTTCGGTATGAATTCTTTTCTGTCTTTATTTTCCCGTAAGAGTTGAACTATTTAATATATTTATCTTTCTTTACTTTTGTTAGTATTTACTTTACTATTGCTTTTGGTATTAATCATGCCTTAGCATAGTAATGTCTTTTAGACTATAGCTAGAGTTGCTCTGAGAGGTAATGAATATTTAGTTTGTCATGCTTATAGATTCCTCGTACGCTCTTTATAGCACTCGATTATACGGTTGTTTATGCTTCTATCAGGGATACCAGTCGAAGTAGTGCCTGCAAGCATAGACTTGGTGTCTACAATTGTGGTTACCTTGGTTTTGCAAGTTCTCAAACCCCACGCAGTTTCAGGTAGTTGGTGTGCATATAGACAAGGCGCACCTGGCTTTGGTAGGTCCTCTTGGTGACAGCGGGAGTGTACCCTATGTAGTCCACCCATGTCGTTCGAGTCACTTGTAGCTGCATAGCTGAGTCACTGTGGCACCCCCCCCCTTTCTCATCTAGGTTATCAGCACTCTGGTCTCCGAAAGTGGTTAGCAGGCTCGGTGGCGAAGCAAGTATCCTAGACAACTAGATAAATCATTACCTCAGTCAGAGCAATGTGTCAGTCTAGCTTAGTCTGTCCAGCTCACCCCAGCATAGGAAGTCCTAATCAGGAATCTGAGCCCTTACCTCGTTGTCCTCCTAGCTCTACCTGCTTCCTTGCCAACGATGCTTGGCATGTATCCTGTGGTGCTTGGTGTCAATCATTCTTAGCTATCTGTTGACATGAATAATTAGTAATAGGTAGATGAATAATAGTTTGATATCTCAATCTCAATGCTTCCCTATGGATAAATACGATACCTTGGAATACTCCCAGGTGAAAGGCTACAACGGTCTCCGTGCACTTGCAGAGTAAAATCCGGTAGGCTAAGAACCGCCAGCAAGTAGTTGTTTCCCGTATGGCCGGTATTACCGCAGTGCTCGCAGGTCATTTGAGAATCTAGTGCTTGGACCGACACAGCTTCAGGAGCATCCTACAGCTTCTTAAGCAGGAGGTCCATCTTGGTGCTGAGCATGTCGGTGCCATCAATATGGTGAACTCCATGGGGCTTATTACTCAGCCTCTCATGTTTCCATCCTTGGTTGCTTGCCATCTTCTTGATGAGAGTACGGGCAGCAGTGATACTCAAGGATAAGAAGGATCCTCCAGCGGCTGCATCGAGGTGTTCTTGTGCGGACCGATGTAGCCCATGGAAGAAATTCTGGATGATCAGCCATTGTTCCATACCATGGTGGGAGCAAGCTCGAGATTCGGTTCCCCAGTGAGCTTGTCTTCCCTAGAGGGAAGTACTTTGGTAGGAAGGCATTTGAACATGCCTCCCATGTCGCAAAGTTTGCGCGGTTCAGATAGAACCAAATGTTTCCCCTTCCCCACTAATGAAAATGAGAAGAGGCAAAGTCGAACAGCATCGGCGGTTGCACCCTTGATCGTGAAAGTGCTGCATATCTCCAGGAATTGCTGGAGATGGCTGTTAGCATACTCTAATGCCAATCCACAAATGGACTAGCTTGGACTATGTGGATGACACCTGGCTTGAGCTCAAACTCTTCTCCATCTACACTTCAAGCCCAGTGGGGATGTTGTTGCTGGATGGGACAGAGAACTCATGGATGGTCTTTTCGTCCATAGTCAATGTCGGTGAAGTTGTACTCGTGGATCCAAACTCCAATGCGGCACAAGCCTCTGCCCGTGGATTGTCTTTTGACAGAGTCTCCATCTGAGCAGCGACTCTGAATTGTTGTGGAAATTTGCTAGTAGGTCAAAACCGATCATACACCTCTCTGTCACCCAACAATAAAGTAGATAGAGGCAATTGATCCCGCTAAGAGATAGCGGTATGTTATCAAGTCATAACTACCTAGGTTTGAACAAATCAAACTTCTATTGCCAATTGCTTCCCCAACAAGGGTGCCAGAAAAAGCTTGTTGATATCTCTTAGCATAGCAGATTTTACTCCACAAGCGCACGGAGATTCGATGTAGCTTTTTCACTCAGAGCACTCTGAGTATCATAAAAATCCATAGAGAAGCAAGGGAGAATAGGTGGAATGATATGTCGACCTTTCAACGGTACTATACAACTTAGACAAATACAACTATTCTTACAACGGGGGCAAGATAAACAAGATAGTGTATGGTGGTGTGAGAGAACAGGGACCAGAGATCTAGCAAACTAGGTATAGTTGCTTGGGAGGACAACGAGCGAGATAAAGATATCCAAACTCTATTTCTTAGCAACTGCATAGGAATATTCGCAGTTGAACTATGTCGATCGAATATGGACTAGGGTCTTGCATTGAGTGAAATTCCACACTACGCAAAGGAGGCATGGGGATAGATAGTTGGCCAACCAAACGGCAACTGGCTAACGCCTACGAGCTTACCGAATGATGGGGTCGGATTACAGAGGCTCCTTAATGCTGTCACCAAAAGGGGCAACCAACCAGATCTGTGTGGGTAAGATGGCATGCTAAACTAGTGGTCAAGTGAGAACTTGATCACTAAAGCTCATCCTTGATTAGAGGGTGAGAGATAACTTAACCTTAGATCAGAGCCTAAGGAAAGATTATAGCACCGGGAAGTCTAGCAAGATTAAAAGAACTTAAAGACAACACAAACCTAAGCCTTGGTCTAGTATGCAAAAAGGTACACCACACTAGGCAAGTGTAAGAAGTAAAGTCAAGTATAACTGAAAGATAGAACAATGACTTGTATTATACTGGAGTAACAAGAGTACAAAAGATAGAAAGATACAAGAGGTTTACCAAGATCGAAGTTAACTCTAGAATCCCAAAGGTGAAAGCTCAGACTCGACTCTAAATCCTAGTACTAACCTACTGCTACAAGACTAAGACAATAGGTGTGTTCTTCTCCACACTTCACAAGGGAGGCCTAGAGACCTATTTATACCCACTCGAGCAAGAGGGGTAGTTATAGTGGTGGTAGATCAGTATGGTGGTTAAGTCGGTGCTGGAGTGGACACATGGCAAGCCGGGCGGCCTCCTAGGGGCCGGGCAGCCTGGCTCTAAGGTCGTGCACCAGGTGGCAGGCTGGACAGCCGCTTGATCCACCGACTTAGCCATCCAACGCTCCTGGTTGCCTCCCAAAGTCGGTTTGAGGTCGGTTTGGTAGTTACACTTGTGCTTTTCCCTAGAACGTTGGATCTTCACTTGTGTTTCTTCCTTAGCCGCAGGATTGAAGTGCCCTGGATCGCTGACTTCACCAATCCAAGTGCTGGATCGATGAGGTGGTAGGTCTTACAGTGCTTTGCATGTTGCTTTCACGGTTTACACCTTGGAATTGTGTCGACATGTCACTTGTGTGCATGCAGGTCGAAGATGAGGTGTTTTGGCCACTTTTACTTGCCAGGCGGCCAAGGAGGGTGGCCAGGCGGCCTGGCCCACTAGCTGGGCTGCCAGGGTCTTTCCTGACTTAGAAATATTTTGCTTGTTTTCAGCTGTTATTGCACCTGCAATCAAATATTCAACACAACTCATGGAGATATGTCAATAGCATGAGTTTAGTCTAAACTTTGATACATTTTCCTTCATGTCATGGATAGTTAACAGTTGAAGATAGCGCAATAACGACAGTCAACAGCGAGCAATGGTACTACCAACAAGAGCCCGCAACCAATCGAGTTACAGTCTGTGTGGATTACCACTATAAGCAAGAAGAACATCGTCACCTAAACCAATGGCAAAATAAAGAATGTCGCTACTGGCAAACATCGACATCACCACCAATGGCGATGGGGCTGTGAGTCCAGGGGGCATTGGGATTGCCCATTTTTCCAATATTGCTGGAGCCAAGGAATGAAGCGCTTGCCAACTTTGGAGGACTGCCCTGAGTGCTCAGTTCCTCATCACCCTGAGGAGAGTGCATCTGTGTTCCAACGTTTGGGCTGTCCACGTTCATTGCCACGGCACCACCTACAACTATCTCTGGACAAACGTATGTGTGAACTCGTGAGCAATTCGGAGCCAAAACAATCAGATGCACGCCATTTGCATGAGCTAGAGGAGTCAAGCACAAAGCGCGAAGAATACCACAAGCCCAAGTGGTGTCCAGATGGTCTCTCTCACTCCCAAAAACACATAGTACAAGTGTCTGTGCGGTCTGGAGGAGGCTGAAGTAAACTATCGACGGCTGTTAAAGCAGGTTAATTCAGGCCATGTTGTTATACCATCATACAAGCACAAGCTTCCATCAATGTTCCCAAAGCGACCGGCTATTTGGAAGAGAAATCATCAAGACCAACAGCAGCTGAGGGACCCGATGGAAGATGATACAGAGGACGATCTAATAGAGGATGAAATAGCCAATCCATCGGCCGATATCAACATGGCATTCTTCTTACCTGATGAGTTTCATAATCCTCCTGTAATCCAGGAATCAATGGCTCAACTTAGTTTGGGGCTAGCGGACTATTGTGTTTGAAAAGCCGGCCGACAAAAAATATTGTCATTTGAAGCCGCTATACCTCAAAGGTACATCAATGGGAAACCCGTGAACAAGATGATGGTGGACACAGGTGCAGCGGTCAACTTGATGCCATATGTGGTGTTCAGAAAAATTCGACAGGGGCGACAATGAACTTATCAAGACCAACATCGTTCTCAACGAATTCAAAGATGATCCAACTGGAGCCAAAGGTGCTTTCAACGTGGACCTAACAATTGGAAGCAAATTAATCCATTCTTCCTTTTTTGTTGTGGACACCAAAGGACCATACTTGCCTTGCTTGGCTTAAGACTAGATTCATGCAAATCGCTGTGTACCATCAACCATGCACCAATGCCTCATACAATGGGATGGTGACGAGATCGAAATTGTGCCTATCGATGACTCTACCAATGTCACTGTTACAAAATCTTCGTTCTAGGGGGCAGAAGGAGTAGAGTGCCTTACTGGGCGGGGCAGCTCGATTGGGACTTCATTGAAGGTTAAAAAGGACTTGTGCTGGTACCAGCAGCCGGCATTAATGTGTAATTACATAGCTTCATATGAGAGGCCGATCTAAGCATTGGCTGAATTGTAAAGGATTTAACATTGATATATGTTGCATAGCTTCATATGTCTGTTGGAGGTTGGAAAGCCGATCCCTCCAATTACTTCGATGGTCTGACTTGGGGGGCAAGATATATGATGACACATACGTATATGACAGTCGGTTGATGTTTTGCCATTAGGCCCAAGGCCGATGTTTTGCCATCAGGCCCGAAAAATATAAAAGCCAATGTGCTGCCATCTACTTTAGCAAAATATAAAAGCGAAGCCAATGCATTGCCATTGACTTTAGGTACCCCATACAAAAAAAAATTACAGCCGATGCTTTGACATCGATTTTTTTGGACCCTCACACAAAACGAAGAATACACTATCATTAAGTCTTACATAACATTGTGCCTGGGGGCACAATCAAAATACGTTTGTGCCAAGATATCTTTCCCAAACTACTGAAGGAATTGTTGAATAGTTGTGATCGCTTTGAGACAGATAGGGTCAACAGAAGAAATAATTGCATTATCAGATTCATTAGTACCTAGCGTTAGACAAGGTCGTTAGCTTTTTGACTTCAGTAAAACCAGATGACATGTTCTCCTTCAACTCTTTCTTGGTGGCCTTGATTTCTTCAAGCTCAGATGACACAGCCTTGATATCTTCATCAATTGTTATAAGCCTTTTCTGAAGACAGTTGATTTCTTTGGCAATTTTAGTTCTTGACTTATGTAGATCTGTAAGCTTTGAAGATAAAATTGATGAGGCTTTGTCATCATCAAAGCCAACTTTCTACTGGTTCAGGATTGCACACTTGTTAGCAATTTCTTTCCTCAAGGAGGATTGGGCATCTTAGGATGCGATATGAGCTGCGGCTGTTTCTACCTCCTCCTTGAAGAAGCCAAGGTACGCTACTGGACAGGAGTACTCGCCTCAAGTTAGGAGGAAGTTGGTCTATTACTAGTTCCAAGGTTGTACGAAGTACTTCACTATCTTTGACCAGCTGTATGACTGGAGTGCCAAGCAATTTTGCCATCTCCTGAAGCCGATGTCCAGAGTTGAAGGATCAAAGTTGAGCAGTGCTGACAAATTGATGGACTGTAGAAGATAGCAAGGTTATACAAAAGAACCAAGTAAAGACAATCTTGTCAAGCAGTACATTTACCTCAACATTTATGGAGGTCCCTTCATCAACACTTTGATACATCTCTGGATCAGGATTATTCTGCTGGTGAGAAGTGCAATGGCCATTGGAAGAAGAAATTGTTATCATTAGGAAGCTTACAGTCGACTCGACATGATCAGAGATAGATGGGGTAGGGGACCGTGTCCTGGAACTTTTGGTCTTCTTATAGCTAGAGCCTTTGGCCAGTGATCTGTTTACCTCATCTCGTCGGCGTTTTGAACGATCACCTAGAAAATATTATCCTATCAAGAGGAGGTGCTAATTTCCCATACAATGGTACAGAGGCTGTGGAAGAGTAGCTGAATGGTTGTCCAGATTCTTTGGTTGGCACTGGTCTTTCCTCGCTGCATAAAAGAGAGTCAACAGTCGTACAGGGATTATGGTAAGAACCGATGCAATAAAATTACCTCTGTTGTTGAAGGGTTATAATAGGAGTTGATGCAGCGAAGTATTGTGCCGAGAGGACCTCTGAACAAATGCGGCTTCCAAGTTCCCCACCAATTGTTAAAACCATCCGCGGTATATACGAACTCCATGTCACATGGGATGGGAATGAGAAATTTATAAAAGAGGTTATATGCACAAAGAGTCAGGAGCTATTCAGTGAGATTGGCTCGCTCGTGGAAGATGAAGCAAGGGGAGGCTTGGTTCATGCCAAATTGCCGAGCAGCTACAACCGGCTGGTGTGGTTCATAGCCAGGTTTAGTGATCCTGTTGCTAGTGCTCATACTCATAGGAAGCAAGCAAGGACAAATCATGGTAGCATATATTCATCGAGTGTCATCATCATCGGCAAAATTGTCAAGTTTCAAAAAGGAAGGATTTTTGAAAATCTCTAATCCAGAATAGGCATTGAAGGTGGCTACGGTATGTTCATGATAAAATAATTTGAACCATTTGGCCATCTCTATTTCATTATACTTGCTGCCTAGAAGCCAAAATAGTGCCAGACCAAAGAGGGTACGTCGGATATTTTTGCCTGAGGAAGTGGGGAAAGGTGTGTCTTGCAAATGCAGGAATCTTGGGATGTACCAGTTGGAAGTACAATTAACACCAAATCTGTAGAAACCACCAATGGCCTCCCAATTTAATGTGTTCATTATTCAGAAGTCTGCTGGTATTCAAGGAAAGGTATCGATACAGTATACCCAGGAACAGTTTTCCTAATGCAAATATTTGGCCGTTTGCTAAAGCATTAGCCAAATCTAGAAAATCTTTAGTTGGAGCAAGGGGAGGACCACAGAAAAGGAAGTGGTCTAACCAAAGATTTCAAAAAAGTTGTATGCTCTCGGTGATCGACTGACCCCGAACGTTTCTTATGATATTCGATGTATTGACCCCAGTTTTTAGCTGTGGCCTTGTCTACAATCTTAAGCCTGCAAACTTCCAAGGAAAAGGAGAAGGGCGGGTTGAATGGATATCCAGACCGAGGATCATGACTACATCCATCAAAGTGGGAGTCATAGGACCAAGGCCAAACAGGAAACAGTTCAAGGCGTCAGACCAAAAGTAGCCAACCGCTTAGAGAAGGATCTCATGTTTCTCTATTGGTGAAAGGGTAAGAGAGAGTGCATCTGCTATCCCTATCTTGTGCCAAATTGATGATTCATAGTACTTGGGTACTTGATTGTGCCAACTAACCCATCCTTCCATGGGGAATGGTCAAGCCCTAAGTTGGTCTATCCATAGATTTGGATCTAGATTTTGAGCTATGAAAGGGGTTCTTTTCGTTTTAGCAAGTGGTGGCTCCAAATATTGCAGGCCTAGGCTAAAAGATTGAGGAATCAAGATATCATTTGGCTGCATAATCACAAGATGGAAAATGGGAAAGCGTGAATAACAAAATTATCTTTTCCTGCAAAAAGGGAAGGTCGAAGTAAATACCTTCAGGCCAAAGATTCTTTGGGGTAGTGTTTTTTCCACTGATGAGCTCATTGTGTCCATCGTGTTTGAAGAAATGAGTTATCTAGAGGAAAATGATTAGCTGTGATGGCATGAGAAAGGAGTGTGTCTTGTTTTATTAAACACGCATGAGTTCAAAGTTTGACTCCAAAGTCGTTTCACCAAAAGGAGCCGATGAAAGATCGGCCGATCCTAGAGTAAAATATCGTCAGTCAGAAGCAAAAGCCAAATCTGATGCAGTGCTATCAGATCAGCTCATGAGGATGCAGTAAAAATAAAGTAGCAGGGTGGCAAGTTCTATTTAATATGAAACTTCATTACTGGAGATTTTTACAAAACATAGTATTGAGCAAAAGCTAATTAAAGGGGCTAATCCCTTTGAGCCGATGCAACGTCTGTTGAACCCTAATAGCTACCTAGTACTATTAGTCGATGGGATGCATCAGCCGGTGCCAGCACCACCATCGTTATTACTGCCAAAGCTCCTTCATCGGCGACGGGGGTGCAACACCATTGGTGAAGATGTAGATGGTGGCCCCTTCCTTTTCTTCATCGTGTCGTCAAACCAGGGTATGTCGACGCTAGAACTGGGGCAGTCGAGGACTACTCCAACGTCGGTGTAGCCACTGGTGATTGAAGACTTAGAGTCATCGCTAGCTCTGAAGTCCCAACAACCATCATCGTGGTCAGAGGGTAGCTCCAGGAACTACGGCGGCTCTGGCGGGTGCTCTGGGAAAGGCCATGGCGACGACGATGAAGGGGTAGTTTGCTTTGGGGCCCAGAGGGCTAGCCAAGCCTTGTCCGCTTTAGTAAGCTGGTCCTTCCTCCTCCGAGTCAGCCGCCTTGGTTGGCGGCGCAGGGTCTATTCCTGCTGCTGATAAGGGGGCAAAGCCCAGCGGCACGGCTATGAAGGGTGGTGGCAGTGACGGAGAGCGCGACGATAGTGGTGGAGTGATGCTACTTCCTACAGGAGACTCCATCGGCGGTGATCTCTTGAGGGAGATTGGGTTTTTTTTCTGCCGGTGCGAGGGAAGACGAGGAAAAGACTGTAGCCAAGGTGATGGCTAAATACTACTTTGAGAGGAAGATGAAGGGGCCCCAGGAGCAAATTTCGAGGAAACAGACTGGGCAAACGTGACGGAAATGGCAGAACCGCCTGGCTCTCCATCTTTGCATTAAACTTAGCTTTCAAATAATTCTTATCACCAAAACTAGGGGGCATGTGTTATCACCAAAATTTAGCCGATAGGTATTTGGGCTGGATCGGCTGATGGGCTAAATTTGGTCACCTAGGGAAGAGGTGATTCCAGATGCCAGTGGGCCATGTATTTTTTTTATTTTTGATTCGAATTAGGCATAGTTTTGTTTAAAGTAGGGTTTTTAGATATAGAAAGAGTCAAACTTGAGGTCCAAGTCTATGGACTATAAATATGTACACATGTTCAACGTGATGAATTGATGACGTTCCCAACAACTCGTGTCTCCAATCTCTCTCGGCCAATCGCCACCCCTAAGCAATTAGGGTTTTTTAAGGTAATCTTCATGCTGCTCTAATGGTTGTTAGATCCGTTAGGGCATTAGGGCGTGAGCCATATGGTGAACCATGTACTAAAGCATTTTTATGGCACGGTTCGCTAGTCATCCTAATGAATCTCGTATCAAGCCTAGCTCGACATGAGATCCATTAGTTACCTCAATGAATCTCATGGCAAGCTTTGCTTGACTCGAGATCCATCTTTACCTTTGCATGTTTGTCGATCTATTTATGTATCTATGCTTCATGTAGTAGATCGATCTTCATCTAGCTCATGTTACATTACCTAATCGCTTGTTACAATCCACTGACATGCCACTGCAGTGTGTGCATGCGACCTGCCGATAGATCAGCATAGCTCAAGCACCCTAGTTATACATGTCGTAATTTGTATCTATTTAGTTAGATGGACTTCTTTGGAGGTCTTGGTTTGAAGCCGATTTAATTATGCAGATTTGTTATATCATGTTTTTAGTTAGGGCTTTATATCTACTCATCTTTGGACACTGGTTTTGGCTTTTACTATATTTATTCATGCACGTTCGATGGGCTACCCGATGTTTTTGCATCGGCCGATTGGAGTAGACAACATATCGTGGTTGCTGATCCTAGCGATCAGGCATGAACGTAACAGTTTAGATCTGTTGTGTACGCTTTATAGGGAGAACAAAAGCCAACAACCGCGATCACCTGACATTCTTGGATGCAAGGTCAAGCTAGGTGGCACGCCCGCATCACCACGCACAACCAGGATCGGCTTCCTCGCTGAAGCCGATCGGAGCCGCACGACAGGGAGACGAGTGCAACAGCAGAGTGATCCTCGGCTCCCGTTTGCTCTGCACCCGAACCTTGCCATCCGTCGGTATTTGGGTGCGACACCTCCGCCAAGTTCATTGTGCTAGCACGCCAAAACTCGATGTTGCCTTTCCGCACGTGTGGATACCTGTAGAGGCATTGCTACGGCTTCTATGCTGATCAACCGATCAGGTTTCGAGGGCAGCCGACTGGTTCTTGATCGAGATCGACTAAAGGAATCGGCATCAGCTCTTTTCACCAACAACCACTCACGCGTGCATGACTCGATACTCGGCTGCCTCGACTCGTCTTCTGCTACACTGCGCATCTAGTGGTAACGATCTATGATCTCTTGCTTGTACGTGTTCCTATGTTTTACGCGGTAGATGAAAAACATTTTCATGCTATGGTAGCCTACCCCGTAACCCTACAAAAACTTGAGCATGTCCAATTGGTTACCCTTGCTGAAATTTTGAGTGAGAAATATATTGAAAAATGTGTCTGCTATATCATGCTAGATAGACTTGTTGAGGTTGATGAAATCCTTGAGAATGTTTCAAAAATATCATCTATGAAATCTTTATATGGTGCATATAGCTACAAGATTACATTCAATATAACTGGACATGATGTTGAAAACAAATTCAATGTTTGTGCTCTCTACATAACTTGTGATGAGCTTCCTGATTTCAAGTTGAAACGAATAAGTATCATATCATGTGGTCCACATTTCATCGAAAATGACTTGCATAAATTTCTTAATGCTTGCTAGTTTGGAACAAATAATGTTACCCACTTGTTCATACTTTTTGAAACAAGATACCGACAATGTGCTGAAAGATGACATGTGCACTCAAAAGTTTTTCATTCATAAAAGGGAGTATTGAGGTTGAAAGGTATATCTCCAATCCATTGTATGTGTTGTGCAAAATGAACTTTTGTGATGTCTCAAGAGTCTCTTTTCCCTGCATAAGAATGCTTGACCTTGCAAAAATAAAATCAAATATTTTGAATCAGTTGTGCTATTGGCAAGAAATTTTGTTCTCCCATCAACTAAATTGTTTGCAGGACTAGCGAAGAAAAGAATTTTCCATCATAGGGTGACCCATGAACTAAATATGACATATCAAAATAATCGAAGTAAATAAATTCAATACACACTTCATGTTGCTGCTCTATAAGAAAGTCTATGGATAAAAGTAAAAGGGTTCAAATGACTAATCCCATTAGTTGCAAAACATATCTCCTTTAGATTGATTTCAGGAGAAGAAATGCCAAGGAAGACTTCAGTTGAAGGTAGGGAGTAAGATATGGATTTCCTTAGGGGATCAACATTTAATCTTTCGTATGACCAACATCACAAGGTGAAAGCTACACTTGCCTCTAAATATTATTATTCTCATAAGGCAAAGCTACTACCTGGTTTATATGATTATAGATTCAAGAACTTTGTAGTGATGGAAGATGATTATGAGTTTGCACAAGTGAAGTTCCATTCGAACCTTCAACTATACTTTGCCAACACAGAAGAATAGAGTCGAGGACAACTCCTTTTCAAGAGGGGGAGGATGACACAACCATCCCAATGGAATATGATGACAATACATATCAAGGACTAATCACAAGGAATTATGCTAAAGAGATACATGATGAGGTGAATGCTAACTTAAGCTACATGACAAATTATTGTGAATTGGTCATACTTCAACCTCCTTTTGTTTGATTGAACATAGATACCTTGGAGTGAAAGAAGCAGAAGGAGTACTAGCATAGGAAGAAGCAAGTATTTGCCACAACATATTGCATAGCACATGGAGAAAAGGCAATAGCACATCTCTACTAAGGACTTAGTACATGGTCAGTTTGGAAGTCAGTTTAGAGAGACATAAATAGCACGTCTCAAACGAAGACTTAGTACGCAATCAGTTTAGACTGCCAGTTCTGAGCACCAAAAGATGACATCATAACTCCTTATTCTAGATGGATCTAGGGATCCATGAGTACTTCATGGAAAGCCTATCAAGTCTACATTCCAACCCAACAAATGGCGCATCTTTTCGTGTTCTCAGTGAAGAGTTATGACCGATTTAGTGCAAACTGCACAGAAGGTGCGCGAGTTTCCAATCAAGATTTAATTCATGCAATTTCCTAGGCCAATTTTCTCTAGTAATTCGAAGGATCCTTTCACACTCAGCTATGAGGGTTGTTCCTCGTATAAATACTACTTGTATCTCCACTTTGAGAAGATTTTGATAATAAAAAAAACCAAAACCTTTGTTCAACTGAGTGCTAACAAATTCAGAGAGAGTTGATCTCTTCCCCTTTGCTCTTCTGATTTCCTTGAGGGATTACAGAAGTGGCCACTTCATCGACCCCTAATTTGTGCTCCTAGTTCTTTGATTCTAGGTTGTGTTGGTTGGTTCTTTGAGAGTGTGGTTGGGCTTCGTGTTTTAATTGCCAGGTTGGACTGCTGATCCGGCTGCTTGTAGCTAGTTATCTTGTTCTTGATCCCATGTCATGAAGATCGAGACCGCAAACCGCATCAGTACCTTCGAGAGAGAACCCTTAGGCAAACTTGATGGAGAGGCCAGGTGAATCGTATACTCCGGTGATGCAGTGGTCAATCCCCACCAAAAACTCCTAAAATCCATAAAGGAACAAGGAGGTCGCCCTTAAATCGCCCAAAGAGTTAAGAATAAGATGAAACTGGTGGTGGAAGTGAATGAGGGTAAAAACACACAGTGGATACCCCTTGGACCGCAGGTGGGGTAAATCCCGCGTATACTGGACAGTTCGGTACCTCCTACCAGACAGTCCGCTAATACCGGATAGTCCAGTGGGGTGCGTCGGATAGTCCGGTGCAAGTGATTTTGCGAGACTCAAGCGGAATATCTGAGAATTGTGCCATTTTCCTTTTATTTTTTGGTTCATTTATGAAACACAATCCTCAGGAAAGAGATAGAACTTTGATACAAAGATTTTTGTTAAATTCTTTGGTCAAAAGATGATTTAGTTGAAGTAGATGAGTAGGAGATAAATTTCTTTTGCAACAACAAAGCATTTTGAATTACACACAGGGAGAAATCTCACTATGTGTGGTTACGCACAATCAAGCACAAAGAACAATAACCACATATAGAGAGAGGTTGTTCACAAAGATCTCAACAACAAATGTTTTCAAAAACCCATTTTTACTATACTAGTGAAATATCAAGTCTTGATAATGATAATTAGTATGTTTGACTCATATTCTCCTCTTTAAGGCATAAAGGCACTATCGAGCGAGAACATCGACGAATGCATCTAATTTCAATAAGGCTCATGAGACAGACTCATGACAAGACATACCACTAGCTTCAACCGTGGGAACCATCCACAAAGTGTGTTAGTTTGATTGAAAGTCTTATCAACAATGTTGGCATATCTAACTCACAGCTCCTATCATATTTGAATTACCAAGCTCTCAAGACTAACTCATGAGCTTTTAAGTTTCAGAGGTATCAATCAAATATGCATACTAGAGTTAGAGACTTATCAATCCACCAACAACCACATTGGGGCCACAGGGCCTAAAAGCACTTACAATGCATATACATATATATAAACTCATACCTTGGCCTTGACTTTTCATAATCATAAGGATATGAAAATTAACTCATTCTAGGTTGATGCCTTGGTTCAACCACTATTTGAGCTTTATCAACCATTGTTTCAAGCTGTTTGATCTTCTCATTCAACCAAAATTCATTGAAGCTCCACAATCTTTCTCACATAGAGTCATTAGTACCACAGTCCTTTAGCATAATTCTACTCCCCCTAAATGCATGCTTATGGCCCTTGAATAACCTTTTCTGCAAGCTCAAGTTTTGTTACAATCTTGGGAATTAGAAGTCAAACTTAGGCAAAATATAGAATCATAAAATAAATACTTCTGCAGATATACTCACAGTCACAAAGACTTGATATCTTAGACATGATTAGCAATGCTGATCAATCAGCTGAATATTAAGGCTTACTGACAGCTTTGACCATCACCAGACAGTCCGTTGATACCCACTGGATAGTCTGATGGATGGCAGACTGGTTAAAGAATACCCGATCGGTTGCACCAATGGTCCAACCGATGAACCAACAGTATAGGCAAACTGGTGCCAGCTTTGCTCAACCAGTGGAACCGGTGAGGCCTGAGAAAATACACTAAGTATTTTGAAATTCTTCGAATTGTATTTTCATTGCTTCTTAAAAGTTTCCACATATGTCCCTGCATATTTCAATGCACAAGCTCCTCAAAGAGAGCTGTCAACGTATCACAGGAACACAAGTATAAGATAGGAGTGGAATTTGAACTTGATTTGCTTGGGCAAGGCTCAAATAACTAAGAGTTGATTTTGTCCAAGCCATCAAGGATCTAGTCAAGCACATGTTACCCATGATGTCATTGAGGATGAAGATATTACAATAATTCATATCTTGGCTTGTGGTGGGAAGAATTGATCTTGAGTCAGTAATTTTGTTTAGAGTTGAACTTCTCAACATAGCCAAGACCCTTAATGCATCCTGCAGGGACATGTAGGTCTTCAAGCATGTTTTGGTACCCAAACTTGGTTGGCTCCATTCTTGTTAGTCACATAGACCTTGGGCACCCAAATAATCTTGGTAGCCTTTAGTGCATTAGTCATCTTAGGCTCACCATTGCTAACTTTGGGCACACAAGGCACATTAATCTTTTTATTGAAAAGGTTGTGATGAGTGAAGTTACCATGTGGGCAATCCTTACCAAGATGCCCCTTTTTCGGCAATTGTAGCAAATTCTTTGCCTAAAGCCCTTGGGTAGCTCTTCTGCATTGTCTGAGTAGGCTTTCTTATCTCCAACCTTGTTGTGTGACTGAACTTGTCTTCTTGCCTTGATTTTAGCATCTTGAGCTGCCACTGGCTTCACCGGATAGCCCGACACACTACAGTCGGACAATCCAGTGTCACCGGATAGTCTGGTAGCTTGTGCTGGATGGTCCGATGAGCCAGAGCTGCTCACAATCTTAGTCTTGAGGATTGGGCAACCATCCACATAGTGTCCTTTTTCCTTGCACCAATGAAATCTCCTCTTTGCTTTGCTCTTCTGCCTTTTTTACCTAAATTGCTCTTGTGCTTTTGTGCTCTTTTCATCATTGTTAGACTTGATGCTTGATGACATGGATAGTTGTGTATGGTTTGAACCCTCCTCAAGCTTTTGCACCATGTTGTCACGGATATCTCGAATAGGTTGCACACAACGCTTGCCCTTAAGCATAATCAAGTCTTTTCTCAGCTTTTAAACCTCTTCCTTGAGATCTTCATTTTCTCATGCAATGGAGTCATCACAAGATTCTACGATAACATGCTCAACATAAGAGTTACTTGCTTTAAGGTAGCAAGGGTTAGTACAAGCAAGAATAGGTTCAATTGAAGTGGAAGAATTATTTTGTACAAGAGGTTCGTAGGATTTTACCGATGTGACAAATACCTCATGTGCTATTTCTAGCATGCCAAGTGTGTTAATGAGCTCCCCACTCTCATCTAGAAGCTCATCCTTTTCTTGTTGAAGGGTTGGGAATTTGTCATTGATCTTATTCAACAATTCTTTTCTTTCTTCACTTAGCTTTTCAAGCTTCTCAATGTAAGGAGTGACATTTTCAAATTTCTCAACTTCTTTGGTCAGCTTCTCACATTTGTTCAGATTGGGGACCTTCAGTTCAAGTTCTTTTTCTTCATGTGCATCCTTGAGATCCTCTATTTTCTTCATTAGAAGATCTTCTTGCTTCTCAATGGTTTGTTTATGTTTTGTGATGACCTTGACAAGCTTCATGACTCTTAATTGATCTTGCTTTCTTAACTTACCAAACTCTAGATCTTCATTAGTGATCTAATCTCCATCTTCTTCTTCATTACTCTCACTCATTTCATCCTCACTTTCTTCATCTTCTTACACTTGGGTGAACATGATTCTTCACTTGGTCGATAGCTCTGCTCTTCAATGGTTGATGTAGCCCCACTGCCATTGCCGATAGTCCGGTGGGAGTTACCGAATAGTCTGGTACATCGGATAGTTCGGTGTTCTCCACCAGACAGTCCGGTGTCTATAGTGACTGCAACAACAACTGCCTTTCATGTTTCTCCTTGCCTTCCATGCCTTCACAGAGGCTCATTGTCTCTTCTTCTGAGTCCTTCACATGGGTGTTGGCTTGTTCTTGAGCTGGCATGCAAACATATTCTTGAGGCTGGCCCAAAGTTCATGGGCATCCTTAAACCTCTTGTACTTTTCAAACAGCCACCTAGAAGTATCTAGACTTAAAGTGCTCAAAATGTAGTTAATGACTCGAGCATTGAGCTACAAGCGTATTGTCTCCTCATGAGATAGGTTATCTCATTCATAGCTAGAAGGCAATATGCTTACATCTACAATCTGCTCTACAAGTGAACCATTGGTCCTAAGAAAATGAAGAATATGAGCTGACCATTGAGAGTAGTTAGAGCCATCAACCACGAGTGGCTCACAATATACATCACTAGATGTTGACATCTTTTCTCATGGCAACTATCACCGGACAGTCCAGTGTCACACAGAGAGCTAGCTCAAGAATGTAGATGTGTACAAGAATACTTATTGAGTTGTGGAGTTTAGTCTTCTAGTATCTGGCTCAAGAATGTAAACGTGTACAAGAATACTTATTCGCGTACATGCCGCGTTTGACTCTTGGACTCCAACAGGATTGTTGAGACTTGTGAAGTTACCTTTGATGAAACCATGCCTTGCACAACCCCTGGCTTTGAGCTTGCAGGTGATGCTGAGTTAGGTACTACCATCTTTAAAGAAGATGAGGAAAAATATGGAGGTGTTTCTGGTGATACTACACCTGCTACAGCCCCAGAACCTGCTGATTCGCTTCCAGAGAATGAGAAGGAAGCTCCAGTACCTTCTCCTTCGACTACTTGGGAGCTACCTCCACAAGATCCACTAGTACATGCAGAAGGGCCCGCTGAGCCACAGTGGTCTCAGATGGTCCAGCGGGATCACCCTTCGACGAACATCATTGGTGGACTGCATAAGCGAGTGACAAGATCAAGGTCCACTTCCCTTGCTGTCTTTTCACACTCTGCATTTGTAGCTTGTTTCGAGCCCCATGATGTTGGACATGCTATGTCTGATCCGAGTTGGATCAATGCCATGCATGAGGAGCTAGAAAACTTTGAGAGGAACCAAGTTTGGGTTTTAGTCGAGCCTCCACCACACTGCAATCCTACAGGTACCAAGTGGGTGTTTAAGAATAGGGAGAGAAGGATGGAGTAGTGGTGAGAAACAAGGCTAGGCTAGTTGATCAGGGTTTTTGCCAGAAACAAGGGATAGATTATGAAGAGACCTTTGCTCCTGTAGCCAGATTAGAAGCCATTCGCGTTCTTTTTGCTTTGCAGCTTCAAAAGGGTTCAAGTTATACCAAATGGATGTGAAGAGTGCATTCCTGAATGGGTGTTGACGGTTGTAATCTCACGATATCAACCGTCAATTATCCACCAAATGAGGCGAAACAAGTGAAATAATAGGACTCACCCTTGCTACTAATGAGTTCCACGAGATGTACATGAATATTTGGATGCAGGTACCAAAATATGTCCAAAATGGTTGAAAACAAGCCAAAGACCAATGATGGGTGACAAAGGCCATGGCCTGCCCGGCCATGATCCAACAAACCAGTGGCCGCCGGGCCGCTAGTCAGGGTCCTGCATGGCCGCCTGGCCATGTGGCATGGCTGCCCAGCCACCTTACATGCACAACTTTGATCCTACATGCAAACAAACACAAGGCAATGAAGATCCAACCATACAAAAGAGTATCCAATATATCTAAGGGTCGAAAGAACATCAAAACATGGATCGGTGACGTCATCAATCCGGGGGAACCAACATAGAACCAACGAGTGGAAGACAAGTGGCCGCCCGGCCACCTTCGGACATGTTTTGCACGTGCACCAACCATCAACCAACATGGGGAAGCAATATCAACCGTTGGATCACGGAAGTCGACTGGATCCTATGGCTGACCGACCATCGGGGTGGCTGCCCAGCCATGTGTCATGGCCGCCTGGCCTTGTAGGTGGCCGTCCGGCCACCGACCTACCCCCTAACTGACCTAGTGTGTCTATAAATACCTCCCTCACTCGGTTGTACTATAAATAGACCCCGAGAGCTCATTTGTAAGGTGTGGAGTTAAGTTCAAGTTCTATCTTAGAGTGCTACACTATTCCTTTAGTAGTTAGGATAGTCCTGGGAGTTAGAGTTGAGTTGAGCTTTGCCTCGGAGTCCCTGGAGTTATCTTCGAGTCTATGGTAAAAGCTTTGTATCTTTGTATTCAGATTATCTCCAATATAATTTCAGTTATATTTTACTCAAAGTTCTATCTCTTGCGAGTGTGGTGTACCTTTCTTTGCACACTTGCTAGTGCTAGGTTGTGTTTTACTCAGTTATCCAATTCTTGTTATTCTAGCCGGTGCTATAACTCAACCCTAGACTTAGACGCTAGGCTCTGGCTAGATCCTCTCCTCTGATCAAGGACGATCTATCATTGTTCAAGCTTCGTTTGAACACGTTTATAGCGTGTCATCCTCTCCACGCAGCTTTGTCTGGTAGCCCCACTCGGTGACAGCGTGTGGTGTGCCTATATAGTCCAGGCCCATCATTCAGGAGGCATGTACGTGTTAGCTAGACTCTCCTTCGGGACCAACTATCTACCCCTGGTACCCTCGAGAATGTAGAATTTTGCTCGACGCAAGACCCTGACTTGTTTATTCGAATATCTTGGTTAGGCACAGATAACCTTTGCAGCAGGATTAGAAATAGAGTTTGGTGACTTTATCTCACTCGTTGTCCTCCCAGGCAACTACACCTTTCTAAGGATAGGCTACGATAGACTTACCTCTCCACCAATACACCTATCTTTGTCACATTTACCCCTGTTTGACTTCTAGTTGGTATAACTTATCCAAGTATTACATTCCATTTGATTTGAGTATATTCAATTACACTTTCTCGCCTGCCGCTTCCCTGTGGAAATTTACGATACTTGAAATACTCTGAGTGAAAGGCTACAGTGGTCTTCGTGTGCTTGCGGAGTAAAACCTGTTAAGGCTAAGATACGCCAACAAGCTTTTCTAGCGCCGTTGCCGGGGAAGCTATAGGCAAAGAGATAATTGATATCTTATTTCGAACCCTGTATACTTGATAAGTTTACCACTAGTTGTTAACAGGCTCACTTTGCTCTGTTGTTTTGTTGTGGTTGCAACAGAGAGGTGTATGACCGGTTTTGACCTGCCAGGAAAACTACGACAATAACCCAGAGTCACTGCTCAGGAGAGTCCGTCCAAAGACTATCCACGGGCAGAGACCTGTACCATGGAAGCTAGAACCAAGCACGTCTACCAGCACTCCCGTTACCACCACCAAGGCTGACCATTCGTGAGTTCTCCATCCCCTCGAGCAACAATGTTCCAACGGGACCTGAAGTTCAAGTGGGAGAGAACTTCGAACTCAGGCCAGGGGTGATTAATATGTTTCAAGCTATCCCATTCTGCGGACTGGCTACGGAGGATGCCTACAATCACTTGCAGCAGGTTCTGGAGATCTGCAGCACGTTCAACCTGAAAGGAGCATCACCGAACGCCGTCAAACTTCGTCACTTCCCGTTCTCTCTTGTTGGGAAGGCAAAACAGTGGTTCTACCTCAACCGAGCCACACTTACATCGTGGAACGCATGTTCCGATTTCTTACGAAGTACTTCCTACTGGGAAAGACTAACGCATTGAGGAATAAAATCTCGAAGCTTTCAATAGCTCACTGATGCAACCATGGCGGAGGCCTGGGAGAGACTCTGGGAGTACATCGCAGCCTGCCCACACCACAGAATGCAAGAGTGGCTCATTATTCAGAGTTTCTTTCACAGGGCTTCACCGCTCAGCACAAGAACATCCTGGATGCAGCCGCTGGAGGATCCTTCCTGTCCTTGAGCATCACTATGGCCAAAGCGCTAATTGAAAAAATGGCCACCAATCAAGGTTGGAGAGAAGAGAGGTCTAGTACCCGATCCTGTGGCAGTCCATCAAATTGAGAGCACTGACATGCTCGCTGCCAAGATGGACTTACTATTGAAAAAGCTAAACGATACTCTAGAAGTCGCTCCGGTCCAAGCCCTAGACTCTCATATGACTTGCGAAGTCTGTGGGAACACAGGACACTCGGGGAACAGCTGCCCCGAGATGTGACCCGAAGACGCGAACTTCATAGGGACCAATAACTTCAACAACGGGAATCATCCTCAGCTAGGATGGAGCACACGACCACATCTCTGTTTCTTCGGACAAGGTAACTCTTTAGGAAGTTCACAACAGTTTTCTAAAAGCAATTTTAATTTTGATCACAAAGCTGTGTATGATAGCATTAGTAAAAAGTTCCATGCCAATGATAGGATGTTTGAATCTATATCTCTGCAAATGGAAACTTTGAATAGTGCTATGAAAAACCAACTTAGTTTTAACAAAATGTTAGAAACTCAAATAGTTCAGTTGGTTGCTGCTTTACATAACCCAAATGCGGGTAAGCTACCTGGGCAACCTGAAGCTCCTCCTAAGGAGCACATAAATGCACGAACCACTAGGGGTGGAAAGTCCACACAGGACCCCCCCCCCATCTCCTAGTCCAGCAGGAAAATAGCAAGAGAAGACAACCGAGTCCGAGGATAAGGTCGTAGAGGAAGATACACTTGGCAAGGAGGAGAAGACAGCATCGAAGCATCTACCCCATGAATTCTACGATACTACAGTGTTGCCATTTCCTCCACGAAACAAGAAGGCTGCCACTGACAAACAATATGGTAAGTTCGTTGAGGTCATTAAGAAGCTTTATGTCAACATACCTCTGCTAGATGCAATTCATGTACTGAACATATGCTAAGTATTTAAAGGATATCCTCAACAACAACAAACCCCTACCATCAACGGAAATAGTGCATTTGACAGAAGAGTGTAGCGCAGCTATACTCAAGAAAAAGGACCCTGGAAGCCCCTACATCTCATGCTCGATTGGAACACCGCACTTCGACCAAGCATTGTGTGATTTGGAGCCAGTGTCAGTGTAATGCCAAAGGTCACACTGCACTTGCTCCCACGGCCATGTGTCTGCAACTCGCAGATCAATCTGTTCGCTACCCAGAAGGCATCGCGGAGAATGTTCCGGTGAAAATCAGGAATTTTCTCATCCCGGTGGATTTTGTGGTACTAGAGACGGAGATTGACTCAAAAACTCCGCTCATCCTTGGCCAGTCATTTCTAAGCACCGCAGAAGCGACCATCGATGTTGGGCAGGCAAGGTTCACCTCAACATAATGGCAAGAAGGAGACAGTCGCTTCAAGCTAAAAGTTGAGCAGTGCAACAAGGTGTACACTTTCAAATGCCAGACACAAAAAGGATGCACCCAAGGTCAAGACAGGAATCAAGAAGCCAAATTCAGAGGTTGACAGTCTCATTTCATTTATGCTGAGCAAATTGAAAAGCGAGGCTGACATCAAACAAAAAGATTATGAAGCTGCAATGAAAAGCAGAAAATTGAGGCAACAAGAGAAAAGACACAGCAAGCCTAGTCCCGCAATAGGAGGCAAAGCTCCTGTGAACAAGGTCTGCGCTGAGAGCCAATTGCATACAAGACAGCGCAGAGAAGGTGAACCTGCCTATGAATAAGGTCAGCACTGAGAGCTAATTGCATACGTCAAGACAGTGTAGAGTTAGCACTGAGAGCCAATTGCATACATCAAGACGGTGCAAAGTTAGCGCTGAGAGCCAATTGCATATGCCAGGACAGTGCAGAGTTAATAAAGCACAGAAAAAGGAAGACCATAACTTTGGTGCTTACATAACCCCGAGAGGTAAACAATGGTCTGCCCTCGCCAACAGGTAAGTTGGCGTTATCATTCGACGGCATATTTATTTTCTGCCTAGTTCAATTTTCGCACCCCACTGCATATTTAAAATTATGCCTTACACAATTTTATTTTTCATGCATTGTTTTTATCCTTTTCTGCACTTTAAAAAAAACATGGCCACCTGACCACAAGGACTGGCCGGCCGACCGCACCACTGGCCGGCCGACCACCACCTACGGCTGCTCGACCACCTCCACCTAGCCCATACCCCATCAACCAGCTCAATTATGCACCTAAGCCTTGCTGCATGCGCGCACATCGGCACAAGGACCCTCGGCATGGCCGCCCGGCCCCACTTTGCACCCACCGTAAAAAATTCTACACCACTCGCATGCCCTCAGCACACTACGAGCATGCATGGCTGCCTGGCGCCTTCTGCATGGCCGCCCGGCAAAGGGCAGTGGCCGCCCGACCACCCTGCCTGGCCGCCCGGCCACCATGCACCCCCATCTCGCCTATAAATACAGCCCCCTACTTCATAGCTCCGTGCACCACGTAGCAAGCTGCATACTCTCTTCTCCCTCTCTTAATCTCACACTTAGTAGCTTAATTAAGCCCTCTAGGCTTAGTTAAAATAATGTTCGAATAAAATTTGGTTAGCCAAATAAAATTTTGGCCACACTCTCTCTCAAATTTCCGCAGAAACGAGAACATTTTGTGGACACTCTGCCCCACAAGGACCAGTTTATTTTTCGGATGACTAATCCGCTAATGCTTATATTATCTTGTCATCTATCCTTCGGGTATCGTGTTTTTGTTGCTGTCTTGTAGGATGAACTGCATATTCAAGAAGGCGAAGAAGGCCATCAGCAATGGCAGGACAACACATCCACTGGTCGTCCTCTGAGGGTTCTGGTCCGGCAAGCAGACATGCTGCTTCCGAGAGGATGTCCATCAGCACAGAAGAGCCAAAGGAAATTCCAATGTGCTCCACCAACCGGCCAGTGCTACTCCTCAACTCGTAGCTCGTACCAAGCAGCCAGGACGAGGCCAAGGCGTTAAGACTTTTGCATCAAAAGTCTTACACCTTGACCAAATGCTTCGATGAGGACCTCCTTGTCAACACTGGCATGAGAGGCGAGTTCGATGAGGTGTTTCAAGCCGTCGGCTGGGGGACCTTTGCAGCAATTCTAGAAGGAGGAATCATCCTCCTCAGAAAGGAATTCCTCATGACGCTCTGCACTGACACCTGAAGGGAAGGTACATTTGTCTGGTTCTGACTATTCAATACTGACTATGAGCTTACACTACGCCAATTAAGCAACTTGCTGGACTTCTCGCCACAATGCTCTGTGGCAGAAAACCCCATAGGCGTTAACTCGGTAGAGTTTTGGAGAGAGTTAGCTGGGGCTGACTCTCGAGGGAAAAAGAGCATCACAAATATTAAACATCCTACCATGCAGTTTTTGGCTCATTAGCTTACCACGGTTGTTTTCCCACGGGATAACTCCCGCTGTGTAACAGTAGATGATATTAGGTGCCTCTATGCTATGTGGAAGAAGCAGAAGTTCCCCTGTGCGTAGTATGATCAATCACTGGCAAGGGCTAGTTCACGATGGCACTACCATTTCGATCACGTCATTCGTGATGAGGATCACCAATGGATTGGGAGTGTTAGCTAATGCTTACGTGTCATATATGCCTAATGACCCTTCTCGCATAGTTAAAGATTCGCATTTCTTTTATGCACACTTCCTGAGGACAGAGACATAGGGAAATTATATCATGACGTACAAGGGCTATGAGTTTGAGCTGCCGCTTCCAGCACCGCAGTTCAAATTATATTCTATGAGATCACTAACCATGCAGCAAGCACCCGAGCCTGCAAGGAATAGTGTCTCTGGAGTAATGACTCGTGCCCAATGGCGTCAAGCCGAGGAAAGAATCCGCAAGGCATACGAAGATGCACAGGAACCAGGTGCCAAACCTGCATGGGCTTACCCAGCCGCAGGACCCTCCTGGGCTCACCCAGGCACTGGACCCTCTCACTAGGGAGACACACCCACCTAGGGGAACCAGAGGGAATCATGGCATAGTTCGTGGGACTCCATGGTACCATTAGCACATACGACACTGTCATACCACGGCAGAGGTGAGCAATTTTATGGTCATGGTATAGGTCCATCCAGCTCCACCCGCTACACTGGCGATGGGCTCGCGGGCAACATCAACGCCCTCTTCGGGGCATTGGATCTCGAAGAGCACCGCACCTTGGGGATAATAGACGACCTCCACCAGATACAAGACCAACAAGGAGCCACCCACAACATGGTCCTAGAGACAAAGGCGACTATTGAACTCATGCAGGAGCAAAACCTCATGTACAACAACTGGCGAGGTTTCTACCCCGACTGAGCTTCATTGAAGCTTGGGGGAGGTAAGACCCAACAATTGGGAGGCACGCATATTAGGCCACTCCTTTGTGCATTTCCGTATGATTCCCTGAAGTCAGCTTTGCCCCACCAACCATCCGTTCTGCCCTTCTGTGAGAGTAATGTCGTTGTATCCTTAATTCCTAGCTTGCTTAGTTTTAGTTAGTTTAAATTAATTTGCTAAAAAAACAAAAAAAGTGTCAAATAACTCCCATGCTTAGATGGCAAATTCACTTGCTAGCTTCATTTTGGAAATGATGAATAGTTGCTCTATCAAGTGAATGGTTTGATTCTTGCATGACAACTTATGCTCAGCTTAGTCCCATGTTGGTAAATAAAAAGAAGTGAACTGATAGTTTTACCTTGTGGAAGCCATTTGTGATAACAAGCCTAAGTTGTTGAGAGATATGATATGACTTGAATGTTGGACGATTCTTTCATGTGCTCAGCTTAGTCCCATGTTGGTAAATAAAAAGAAGTGAACTGATAGTTTTACCTTGTGGAAGCCATTTGTGATAACAAGCCTAAGTTGTTGAGAGATATGATATGACTTGAATGTTGGACGATTCTTTCATGTCCCTAGTAAGATGAATGTCTCAGGCTTTTATTTTGAAAATAACTAAATAAAGTTCCCCTTGGTTGAAATTCTTACCAGAGCCAAAATGCTTCAAATAGATGAAACAGCTACAAAGAACTGCATAGATATGTTTTGAGCTTTGTCAAATTTTGAGTCTCATTGAGTAGAAATATCATCTTCTGTTGATAACTGGGGTACAAAAGAAACAAATGCAAGTGATCCACTCCGGACTTTGCATCCACCAAAAAGTCTCCAAATACCTCTCATAGTCTCAAAGCCTTCAAAATTCAAGGAGCAAGGGTATGGAGCTAGAAAAAAAATATATGCATGCAAAATCATGGTAAAAAGAAACAAAAATGCGTGCAAATGCATGGCAAAATGAAAAGCATCCGAGTTCAAGCATGGCAAAAATAAATAAATGCTCCATATCCCCTCCAAATATGCAAAAGGCTGCAAGGGATGAAAATCTCGAGAAGCAGACATACTACTCCACCACTTATACTCCAGTGATCAAACAGAAGAAATAATAGAGTACACTCTTTGGTCCAATCTTTGGCTTAGCAAAATAAACATTCTAAGTGCGCCACATTCTCCCCTACCTAAAGCTCCACAAAGGCCTTAGTGTAGGAAAATGGCAGCCGAGATCATGGCACTTGGTGAGGAAAAACTTATGAGCGATCGAGAGTATCCTTGGGGAAGCTTCTTTTGTTTTGCAAATCTTCAAAACATCTGAGAGACACATCCAAAAAGAACAAGTTAGAGTTACTCCTGTAATAAAGTTGTTCTATCTCTCAACCGCCCAAGGCAAGGTAAACAAAAAGTTGCACCACAGGTATGATTGGAGGTAAACTTTGATTATCTCACTACTTGGGGCAAAAGTTTAAGTGTTGAGTTCCATGTAAGAATCATCCTTCATCTTCGTTATTGCAGCAACTCCTGATCCACTTTCAGTCTTAGCTTTGCTCGAGGATGAGCAAAAGTTTAAGCTTGGGGGGGTGTCGACGGTCATAATATCACGATATCAACCGTCAATTATCCGCCAAATGAGGCGAAACAAGTGAAATAATAGGACTAACCCTTGCTACTAATGAGTTCCACAAGATGTACATGAATATTTGGATGCAGGTACCAAAATATGTACCAAATGGTTGAAAACAAGCAAAAGACCAAAGATGGGAGATAAAGGCAAAAAGGCCATGGCCACCGGTCATGACCCATTGTAGCCCGGCCATGATCCAGCCCACCAGTGGCCGCCCGGCCACTGGTCAGGGTCCCTGCATGGCCACCCGGCAATGTGGCATGGCAGCCCAGCCACCTCACTTGCACAATCTTTGATCCTACATGCAAACAAACACAAGGCAATGAAGATCCAACCATACAAAAGAGTATCCAATATATCTAAGGGTCAAAAGGACATCAAGACATGGATCGGTGACGTCATCAATCCAGGGGAACCAACACGCAACCAACCAGTGGAAGACAAGTGGCCGCCCGGCCACTATTCTTGGCCGTCCGGCCACCTTCGGACATGTTTTGCACGTGCACCAACCGTCAACCAACATGGGGAAGTAATATCAAGCGTTGGATCATAGAAGTCGGCGGATACTATGGCTGCTCGTACCATGTAGGTGGCCGCCCGGCCACTGACCTACCCCCTAACCGACCTAGTGTGTCTATAAATACCACCCGCACTCAGTTGTACTATAAATAGACCCCGAGAGCTCATTTGTAAGGTGTGGAGTTGAGTTCAAGTTCTATCTTAGAGTGCTACACTATTCCTTTAGTAGTTAGGCTAGTCCTGGGAGTTACAGTTGAGTCGAGCTTTGCCTCGGAGTCTCTAGAGTTATCTTCGAGTCTGCGGTAAAAGCTTTGTATCTTTGTATTCAGATTATCTCCAATATAATTTCAGTTATATTTTACACTAAGTTCTATCTCTTGCGAGTGTGGTGTACCTTTCTTTGCACACTTGCTAGGCTTAGGTTGTGTTTTACTCAGTTATTCAATTCTTGTTATTCTTGCCGGTGATATAACTCAACCCTAGACTTAGACGCTAGGCTCTAGCTAGATCCTCTCCTCTGATCAAGGATGACCTATCGTTGTTCAAGCTTCACTTGAACACGTTTATAGCGTGCCATCCTCTCCACGCAGCTTTGTCTGGTAGCCCCACTTGGTGACAACATGTGGTGTGCTTGTGTAGTCAAGGCCCATCGTTAGGGAGGCCCGTAGGTGTTAGCTAGACTCTCCTTTGGGACCAACTATCTACCCCTGGTACCCTCGAGACTCTAGAATTTCACTCGATGCAAGGCCCTGACTTGTTTATTTGAATATCTTGCTTAGGCATGGATAACCTTTGTAGTCGATTAAAAATAGAGTTTGGTGACTTTATCTCACTCGTTGTCTTCTCAGGCAACTGTACCTTTCTACGGATAGCTACTATAGACTTACCTCTCCATCAATACACCTATCTTTGTCACGTTTACCCCTATTTGACTTCTAGTTGGTATAACTTATCCAAGTAGTACATTCCATTCGATTTGAGTATATTCAATTACACTCTCTCACTTGCCGCTTCCCTGTGGAAATTTACGATGCTCGGAATACTCTGTGTGAAAGGCTACAGTGGTATCTGTGCGCTTGTGGAGTAAAACATTAAGGCTAATCGATGCCAACAATGGGTATATACAGGAAGAGGTCTATGTGAGGCAGCCCCCAGGCTTTGAGCATCCCAAATTTCCTAACCGAGTGTTCAAGTTGTAGAAGACTTTGTGTGGCCTGAAGCAAGCTCCTTGAGCTTGGTATGAGAGACCTAGGAAATTCCTAGTTGCCTAGGGTTTTGAGATGGGGAGTGTGGACAAGACTCTATTTTTGCTAAAGCATAGCAATAACCTTTTGATCGTTCAGATATATGTGGATGATATCATCTTTGGTGGCTCTTCTCATGCACTTGTGATCAAGTTTTCAGAGCAGATGAGGAAAGAAGTTTGAGATGATCATGATGGGAGAACCACAGTTCTTCCTAGGGCTCCAGATTAGGCAGACTCCATAGGGCACCTTCGTCCACCAAAGCAAGTACATGAGGGACCTTTTTCGGAAGTTTGATATGGCGAATGCACCATCACAGATGACTCCAATGAGTACCTCTACCATGATGGACAAGGACGAAGAAGGAGAGGAGGTTGATCAGAAGATGTACCAAGGGATGATTGGGTCCCTGAAAGTACCTGATGGCTACAAGGCCGGACATACAGTTTGTTGTAGGTCTGTGCGCTCATTTTCAGGCTTCTCCAAGGGCATCACACCTCACCACTGTAAAGCGGATCCTAAGGTATGTAAAATTCACCCCAGAGTTTGGCTTGTGGTACTCCGCAGATTCCTCTCTTGCCCTCCTTGGCTTCACAGATTATGACTTTGCTAGGGTACAGGATTAGAATGTAAATCAACCTCTGGTATGTGTTAGTTTCTGGGTACGTCTGTAGTCCCTTGGTCTTCTCGTAAGCAGTCTAGGGTAGCGCTTTCTACATGTGAGGCAGAATGCGTTGCCGCTACTAGTTGCTACTCCCAGATTATTTGGATGCTTGCTACTCTTAAGGACTATGGCCTAACTTATGGGAGGATACCAATCTTGTGTGACAGTTCTAGTGCCATCAGTGTTGCTAAGTGTTGACGGTCGTGATCTCACGACTATTAACCGTCAATTATCCACCAAATGAGGCAAAACAAGTGAAATAATAGGCCTAACCCATGCTACTAATGAGTTCCACAAGATGTACATGAATATTTGGATACAGGTACCGAAATATGTGCAAAATGGTTGAAAACAATATAAAGAGATGGGCAACAATGGCGAATAGGCCATGGCTACCCGGCCATGACCCATGGCTGCCCAGCCACTGGTCAGGTCCAGCCTGGCCGTCCGGCCATGTGGCATGGCCGCCTGGCCACTTCACACGCACGACTTTGATCCTACATGCAAACAAACACAAGGCAATGAAGATCCAACCATACAGAAGAATATCCAATATATCTAAGGGTCGACAGGACATCAAAACATGGATTGGTGACGTCATCAATCTGAGGGAATCAACATGCAACCAATCAGTGGAGGACAAGTGGCCGCCCGGCCACTATTCTTGGCCTGCCCAGCCACCTTCGGACATGTTTTGCACATGCACCAATCGTCAACCAACTTGGGGAAGCAATATCTCTAAGTTCTATCTCTTGCGAAGTGTGGTGTACCTTTCTTTGCACACTTGCTAGGCTTAGGTTGTGTTTTACTCAGTTATTCAATTCTTGTTATTCTTGCTGGTGCTATAACTCAACCCTAGACTTAGATGCTAGGCTCTGGCTAGATCCTCTCCTTTGATCAAGCATGATCTATTGTTGTTCAAGCTTCACTTGAACACGTTTATAGCGTGCCATCCTCTCCTGCGCAGCTTTGTCTAGTAGCCCCACTCGGTGGCAGCATGTGGTGTGCCTATGTAGTCCAAACCCGACATTCGGGAGGCCCGCAGGTGTTAGCTAGACTCTCTTTCGGGACCAACTATCTACCCCTGGTACCCTCAAGACTCTAGAATTTTGCTCGAATGCATGGCCCTGACTTGTTTATTTGAATATCTTGGTTAGGCACGGATAACCTTTGCAGCCGATTACAAATAGAGTTTGGTGACTTTATCTCACTCGTTATCCTCCCAGGAAATTATACCTTTCTACGGATAGCTTCTATAGACTTACCTCTCCACCAATACACCTATCTTTGTCACGTTTACCCCTGTTTGACTTCTAGTTGGTATAACTTATCCAAGTACTACATTCCATTCGATTTGAGTATATTCAATTACACTCTCTCGCCTGCCGCTTCCCTGTAGAAATTTACGATACTCGGAATACTCTGAGTGAAAGGCTACAGCGGTCTCCGTGCGCTTGCAGAGTAAAACCTGTTAAGGCTAAGAGACGCCAACACTAAGAACCCAGTGCTCCATTCTAGAACCAAACACATAGATGTGAGGTATCATTTTCTGAGAGATAGCTATGAGAAAGGCCTCATTGATGTAGTGCATGTAGCAAGTGAGAACCAAGTGGCTGACATCCTAACTAAAACCCTAGAACTAGAGACTTGGCAACCAGTTGAGGGAAGAGTTAGGGGTTTGCTTTCCCTTTTAGAAAGGGAGAGTTCTGTTAGCTTTTTGGTTTTGTTTTGAGTTTCTTTTGCTTTTGTTTTCTTTTGCTTCTTTATGTACTTTGTACCATATTCATGCATTGAGTCATGTACACTTGTAGTATACACTTGCACTTGAGCTCGATTGGAATGACTTGCTAGTTTTTACTCGTGCTATGATGTACAAGTAGTATGCTTGATCATGGTTGGCTAGCGCTCATTTGGATCTATTGTATACTATGTGAGAGCCTAGTCACTTTTGTTTTCTTGAAAATCATAAACTTGATCACCACTTGACTTGGCAACCTAGTAGGTGTAGGAAGTTGAATGGATGTGCTATCTTTCCATGCTTGGTTGTTCTAGTTGCTTACCTTTGTTAGTTGATGCCTAAACTTTCATGATATCCTACCTAATCTAAATTGTGAATTAATTTCCATACATTGGTATTTATTTGAGCTGAAATGAAAAGATCCAGTTGGATTTGCTTTATCTCACTGACTTGGTTTGAGATTGCTCACTATTGCACTTGGGTCAGAACTCAGACCTAGCTGTGAAATGCCTAAAACCTTGTCTTAAGCTTCTGGTGGTCTTCCTAGGCCTAGGCTTGGCATTGGTTGGTAAGAAGTGGCATGACAAGCAAATAACCCTTGGCACATCTTTAGATCTTGCTTGAAATGAAAATGCTAAATCTAAAATTGCAAGTCTCTAAATTGCTTATGGCTTGATGGATATGCTAAGGTTAGGATTAGCACACCTTGTATGCAATGCTAGCATTTTGCCGTTTATGCCTATCTTGCTAGATGCTATTCATGTTGGTGATGTTTTTTTTTTGAAATAAACCTGAAAATCATGCTTCGCTCTTGACCTGAATAGATAGGTTCTCTTGAGCCTGTTGCATGCCCCATTGCCCTCACATGCTTTGTATACTAGAACTTGTATCTACTAGCTTTCCATCCCTTTTGTGCTCTTTGTTACACCTAGTTGCATTTGTATGCACTACATTTTTCTCATGGGACTTGATGTGTGCATTGTCAACAACGGGGAGAGCGGAGTCACCAACCAAGGGGGAGTTGGGAGAGTGCATCATTCTAGGGGGAGAGCTTGCATTTTGAGATGGGATGAAATGCAGGGGGAGTTCGAGTAGTTTTAGCATGCTCTTTTGGCCAGCTGGGTCGAGCCTTTGCCTCTTTCTAGAGGAGCTGGTCCTTTGCTTCTAGCATGACTGTGTTGAGCCCTACCTCTTTCTTGAGGGGTCATGCTTTGTTGATCAGCTACGTTGATCAATTACCCTTGTCTTAGGGGAGCGATCTTTTGGCTTTCCCTTTGTTCACTTCTAGTGCTCCCATTTTTGCCTTTCTTTGGCTTTTGGGCACTTGAGTGGATTTTCTTTGTTTTTCTTTCTTCTATTGTTCTTTGTTACGCTTTTCTTTACTTTGTCTATGATTTCAGGTGGTTGGTGAGAGTGTTGACAAGGCACTCATCAAGGCGGAGATTGAGGGACTCAAGTGTACCAAGTCCAGTCTTTCGTCCTGGCTGTGATGAGCGCTTGTCAACACCGAAGTCTTGCTGAAGGACGAGCGAGCAGAAGCCCACCTAAGTGTGAACTGGTGGCAGTGCCAGAGTGGACTTGGCGTGACGAAATTCCTGCCGAGCTGACTGGCAGGTGGCTTGGGTTGTGGCCCAAGTTAGGCTCGGCCCATAAGAGTGACCTTGGGTGCGGGACGGTGTCGTAAGCCATAAAATCACTCAAGACTGGAGGCCCAACTATCGTTTCCTAGTTTGAGCGTCAAAACCAGGGGCTTGGTTGCTGGTATCCCAAAACTCGAGTTACCCTTGAGGGATGAGCTACTGGACACGTGGAGGACATTGTGACAAGGCGGAGAAACCGAAGTTGCAAGGACTCCATCGTGGCCGTTCATCCGAGTTATAGCGGTCTTTTCTAGCCTCTATAGGCGTTTTAGTGTAACGAGTCTGTAATATAGGGGGTTAAGTGCAAACTGCCTTAAGGCAATAGAGCTGTAGTACAAATAAGGAGAGGGCTGGTCATTAGCCTCTCCTCGTGGCTGGTTTAGGATTTGCTTAGACTTAGGTTTAGGCAGCCATTTTCGTTTCCAAGCAAGTGCGTCAAGATTAGAGTGTTTTAGAGTGATCTAGCCCCATCGTAAGAGGGTGGGAAGTGGGAGGCATCTTGGAGAACGAGTTCCACCTTGTAATCTATCCTTGTGACATGTTTTGAAGTGCAATAGAGTGGATTTCATGGCCAAGTCTTGAGTGTTTGTGTGCAGCAATCTTCTCCCCCTTCTCCTTTTGGTTTTTTGGTGAAATCTCAAAGGCTTTTGGTGCTTTGGGTTGCCTATGAGATTTCTCCTTCTCTTTTGCTATTTTGGACTTGCAAGGATATGGAGATTATGTCTTAGAACATCTCAATTCCGCAAGATTGCCACTAGCAAGTCGGATTTGAGTTTTTCCATTTCTTGCCCAAAGACTCTCCTCTTCACGAGACCTGGAATTCCCGCTAATCCCCATGATATGTGTTAGTAGATCTTTTGGGAAAAGCTTTAGGAATAGGATCTAGATAGTCTGTGCCAAATTTCGTGAGGTTTGGAGAAGAATTGTTCAAGTTTAGGTTTTGGAAGCTCATTTTGTTTTGCGGCTTTGTCGGATAGTCCGGCGTGCTACCGGACAGTCCGGTATGTGCTACTAGATAGTCCGGTGGGTGGCTGCGCAGGAAACTATACCGGATAGTTCGGCGTGCTACACCAGGACAGTCCGATGTGCTACCGAACAGTCCGGTGTGTGCTACCGGACAGTTCGGTGTTGGTCTGGCTGTAGCCTTCTTTGGCTCTTTTTGGGTTGGGTGTTTCTTCGAGAATTTTGGCTGGTGCCCTTCTACTGCATGTCCATATTCAAACTCATCGGTTGATCCGGAGAGGCACTTGATTGTGTACAGTGGTTGGTAGAGCTCGCTAGCCTAGGTTTTGGTCTCTTTCGCTTTTGTCCATTCCATCGGCGTTGGAGCGACTTTCTTCCGCTATTTCGCTGCCTCTTTGAGTCTTAGGATCAGTAGTACTCAGTTGCTACATGATCTTGCTTAGTATATAAGAGAGGGTATTAGGGGTTGCAAGTTTTAGGTGTCGACCTATTCACCCCCGCTCTAGGTTGCCCTTTCGGTCCTCACATTTTAATCATATGGTTTTTCTGTTCCTGCGTTTTATGAATCATGTGTTCCAAAGATTTCCTTAGTCTGTTCTTTTCCACTAGTTTTTGCAAGCTAGGAGCCTAGGACCCAAACAACCGAAAAATACAAAAGTCAGCTTGTACAAGTTGGATTGTAAAGGCCCTGTTTGGTACTACTTCTGCTGGTCGCGCTTTTTTCCACCGCTGTATAAATAACCGAATAGCGCTGTGAAAATAAGCTGGTTTGGCCCAGCTTCTGCTTTTTAGTACAAATTTGTGCTGTGGGAAAAAGCGCGGTCAGAAAAGGCCAGAAAGAACATCATATTCAGCTGCTAGTTTCAGTTTATTTTAGCCATTAAAAAAAACTCTACCAAGCAGGGTTATTGGAACCCAAACACGGGCATCTCTGAGTTGGAATGAATTAGGAGCTTCTACAGCTGAGTAATCTTTTGGAACGAGAGGAACACGGATGCATGGTTCCAACAAAGAACGTAGACAAGCAGAGAGATCATGGTATCAATAAAAAAGCATATTCGCATACCAGCTTTGATTTCCAAAAATTAGCATCGTCCTCTCGCTGGATCTTCATGAGTGGTTTTGGAGCACGAGGAGGTGACGAGGGAGTGGATTCGGCGGCTATGGACAGTGACCAGCTGTTTGGTGATGTAAAGCTGGACGTGTTTGATATTATAATATTATTATAAATAAATAAAAAAAATAGTTAAAAGAGCGATATATAATTCGGATAGACGTTTGGATCAGAGACGGTCTGATGCATGGAGCTCGTCGAGTGCTAGCTAGGCTGCTTGCTCTGTGTGAACCCTGTAATCTCCGTCGGTCTATCCAGTCCCAGGGAACCAGTAGGAGCCGTCCCCGTCTCGTCACCGTCGCCATCCATCACATAAAATATTGGAGCTAGTAGTACTTGTACCACTCGCTAGGTCCAGGTGCTACCACACGTCCACACAGCACAACACACGGAGAGAGAGAGAGTCATGGCCGTGTGGCCATGGTGGCATGGCAATAGGGGAAGTGACGTCTGGAATGGACGGATGGATGGACGCATGCATGCAAAAAGGACAGGCGAGGAATCATGCCGTGCCAGGGAAACGGCCGGGTGGACTTTTAGCGCTCTCGAGTACCCAGGTGTACCAGTAGGGCTACCCAGCACAGGCACGCGGGCAGCCGTATCCCGTCCATCCATCCGTCCGATTGGCCACTTGGATTGGATATCATCGGCTTTGGCTGTTGTACGCACTCCGAGTCTCCGACCCAAACTGATGAGCCACTGTTTGTTGCTTCGTTCAGGCCGTCAGGGAATAATGGTGCATGGTTAATAATGGTACATGGTTATTAGACGATCCAATGGGTGGAATAAGGTTGATGTTTATCCACCGTTAATCTACTATTCTAATTAATTATCTCTATGTCTACGGCAGTGTTACGGTGTATAGACATACATTTTACTCCATTCATTAGGGCTGTTAGGATCCGACGGCTAAATTTTAGCGGCTGTTAGGATCCGACGGCTAAATTTTAGCCTCCGTCACATCGGATGTTTGGACACTAATTATAAATATTAAATATAGTCTAATTATAAAACTAATTATACAAATTAAGACTAAATGGCGAGACGAATTTATTAAGCCTAATTAATCTATGATTAACAAATGTGATGTTACAGTAACCCTTCGTTAATCATGGATTAATTAGGCTTAATAAATTCGTGTCACCGTTTAGTCCTCGGTTGTGTAATTATTTTTATAATTACACCATATTTAATACGTGTAACTAGCATCGAAAGATCCGATGTGACATGAGCTAAAATTTAGCTCCCGAATCCAAACACCCCCTTGGAGAGCATGAGAAACGGTAGGCCAAGACGGCGTTTGAAGTTATGGATCAAACTAACTAAAGCTGACTGTTGGTTCTACAGTGACACCTTCTTTGACATCCATTTGTGTGTCATCCTTATCTTTGATCTCTAAATAAGAGAATCCACAATAGGATTTTCTTCCTAGCTCCTTGTATGATGGTCTCCTATATTTTTGGAATTCTCTATCGTTTTATTTATACTTGCCGTTTTTAATAATTAATAACTTGATGGCATACTTGGGAAGTACACAACTCTGCTAGGTTAAGGGGGTTTTGGACGCTACTTAGAGGTATTAAATATAGTCTAATTATAAAACTAATTACACAAATGAGGAGTAAAGAGCGAGACGATTTATGAAGCCTAATTAATCTATGATTAGCAAATGTGATGCTACGGTAACCATCCGTTAATCATGGATTAATTAGGCTTGATAATTTCATCGCGTCGTTTACTAATCGTCAGTGTAATTAGTTTTCTAATTAAATCATATTTAATACTTCTAGCTGGTCTCCAAACATTCGATGTGACGTTGACTAAATTCTAGCCCCCGGATCTAAACAACCCCTAAAGAGTAGAGAGGGGGCCATCGTACAACAAATGACATTGAAAAGTCTCATCATCGGTAACTTTACAAAACTGTTGTCACCAGCTCGTATATCACACCGTCTATATTTAAAACCACACTATGTCTGCTATGCCTAAATAATGTTACGTCCATCCATATACATAGTTTTGGTGACATCAACCAAACCCTTATTCATAAAGCGATATGACCTGGCCATTAGTGTACTAGTAATTTTTATATATACTATTATGAAATCTAGGTGTGTGTATATAGGATATACATGCATAAGCTTATTACCACGTGTTACATGTATGGTTAGATTAAGGCAAGTATTGTTTGTGTAGATATATACAGTGTTTAAAGAAAGTGAGGCACGTTATCATGTCATAGTAATAACATATGGAGTATTTTGTAACAACATACGAACAAACAACTGCCATGTATAAATCCAACCAAATATCTCCTACTTAAAAGATATGACCTGAGTTCGCCTTTCGTCCGTCATCCGCTGCCTCCCCCACGTCCGGCCTCGCCTCGGGGTTTCCAACTCGCCCCGCCGCCCTATGGCCCCACAGCCCCGTCGGCGGCCACCGCCGGATCACCGCTTCCAGCATGCCCCGTCACCCCGTAGTCGCTGCTAGACGCTACGCCACAGCCGGACCGCCATGCTACCAGTCCCCATCGGCCCCTCACAGTCGCATCCTAAGCTTGGTAGGAAGAGGAGAGGTGACGCGGAGGCGGCAGAGGCGACGGAGCCTCGGTGCGGTGCCTCGGAGGATGGCGTATTCCAGATTAAGGTGGTAGCGGCGACGTCTAGGCGCGACCCATGGCGGAGGCGGAGGCGGAGGCGGAGCCCGACACGGAGGAAGAGGCGGCGAGGGTGGGTGGGATGCGACTGCCGCGGGGGTGGTGGCCGTCACTGGAAACGGTGCCCCGCGCGGAAGGAGAAGGCAGTGGAGGCGGGTGGGGATGCGACTGGCGTGGAGTAGAGGTGCCCAGGCGGGGCGGCGAAGGCTCAGCGGAGCGGCGCGGAGCCATGGCGCGGAGGCTGTGGAGACGGCTGCAGAGGAAGGAGAGGAGGCCGCTGGCATCCAGGATTTAGCCATGGGTAGGATGCCAGCGGGCGACGCACGGACTATGGTGGAGGAGAGGAGGGCTAGCGGCAGCAGGGGGGAGAGGAGCTGGAGACTTGAGAGGGAGCGGTGGGCCGTTGGGGTTAGGGGCTTTAGGGATTTTTATTTTCTTTTTTAATGACTTGTATTTAATAATATGATAATGTAAAAATATTTTTTCTATATTTAATGTTGATAATATTTTTTGGGCATTAACAAGATTCATTAGTATTATGGACATTAGTTTAGTGCGTAGGTAAAAGGAGATAGATGAATAAAATATCAGGTAGTTGGATGCAGAGGAAATATATAGACGAATGGGAATACGAGGATGTTGATATAGAGGAAATAATCATGCTGATTGGGCTGGAACATTTGTTTTAGAGAAAAAAACTTAGAGCGATACGAAATGCGGATAGCCTAAGTGCTAGTGTTGCCGCAACCCTATCGCACTATGCTTGCACTGCCCCCTCCACCGCACCAATGTCCCCTCACCCCGACCACCCCGCTCTACGCGGCGCCCTAGCCTTCGCTGCCTCCATGTCAAGTTGAATGAAATTTCCTGGTTTGGGTGTGTTGTGAACAGCTCATTTAAAAATATCAACTATGCATACACAAGTATGGTCCCATTGCAATGCACGGAGACATAGCTACTAAAGTATAAATAGGTAAATAGTGTATCTGCATGTGATGTTTGCGCCTGGTAATTGCGACCACCTTATTAAACGTAACCTAGACCTTTATGTAGCACAAGTCAGAGTTAGCAATGATTCCGCACGGAATATTTTAGTTCATGTACGATTTAAGAACATATCAGAAGTACAAATATTGGTTAGTCCAGGATGGGATCGCAAATGCTTGTAGTTAGGTGAGTGCAACGATCTCTTGTCTTCGTAACACTAAGGCCTACTTTTGATTGAGAGGTAACCCCTAACCCCTACTTCTAATTGAGAGGGATTGAAGTAGATCCAACGATATGAGATGATTTATTATCTATTGTTGATTTAGACACGTTCCAATTCTCACACTACTCCAATCTACCCCAATTCTCACACTATTCCAATCTAAAACCTGTTTGGAACGTAAGGATAAAAACACAAGAATCGAAAAAAACATAGGAATATAAAAAGAACACAAGAAAGTTACGTACATAGCTTCTAACATAGGAATACAGGAATTCAAAACTGACATGATATCTATAATTTATCTATTCTACACTATAAAAGAACGAGTTTTCTCAACACCATTTTTCACCTAACAAAAACATATATACATCTTACATTGATTCCACTTGTTAGGTTGGAAAAGATTGGAAAAGATTGAAAAAGGCACAAAACTGATAAAAGGAAAATGTTTCTGCCATTTGATTGTTTATTTTCTCACCTCATTTTATACACATATCTACGGAATAGTTTTCATGTCTTGAAATTAATGAAAAAGGAATGAATCAATCAAACTGATCTCCTTATTAATTTTTTATTTTTCTTCCCTTTTCTTCCTTTCTAGATTGCTACGTTCGTCTACGTACGGAAAAGAGAATGTGAATGGACTTATTGCAAATCCTGGGCAACGCCACAACCACCACCTCTGACAGGAGCTACAAAGCATGTTAATCAAAGCGGTTGAGACATGCGAGCAGGCGTGGGAACGATTCCTTTCCATCAGACCTCATTCGTTCTAAGATGTGAATGGAACTCCGTAGATCTACTCCCAAAAAAAAGTGTGCATAAGTTCGCCTGAGCAGAATTAGACCAGTGCTCATTGTCGTCTCCAAGAAGCCAAGGTGCTAGCTGAGATTGTCGTGTACGACGTGTAAAAAAAGTCGCCGATACAAAGCAATAATTCTCCGAAGAAGATGCCAAAAATATAAAGCAGCAGACACAACATTCTGTTATACTCCATTGACAAGTTTCATAGGTCATGCTTTGATAAGATACAACATGGAGTTACAGGAGCAATACGTCACCAAGACTGACTGCGCCGATCGATTACACAAAGACAAACCAACAAAGCTAGCTAGAAGCCTAGAAGACACTTCAACTTCACTTGCCTGCGAAATCTACTGAACTATTAACCCAAGGCCAGTCACATCCTGCAACCACACGCAGAAGCATACAATAGGATGCCCTCATGACATCACCTTAGCTGTAAACCAAGCGGAAAATCTAGCTGATCAAGCTGGACCATCCGCACTGATAACACTAATTAAGACTCTAATTAAGACTAATTGACTGGTTAATACGAGGCTAAACGAGCACAACTAGGCAATATCCATTATTTGGTGACCCCAAGCAGTGGTGTGCAGCTAGAAGCCCCAGCCGAAGACGCCGTCAAGCTGGCCGGGGCCGACGGCCATCTGCGGAGCCGCGCGGCCCTCGACCTTCACCTCCATCATGCCAGAGGGGGCCCAATGGAGGGGCTCGCCGCCCAAAGATCCCAGCGTCGCGGCGCCTGAGAGGCCGCCGGAGAGGAACAGCGGTAGCTGGAGGTTCTCCTGCAGGGAGCGCAGGTTCGGGAAGATGCCCGGCGGCGGCTCCAAGGCCAGCGGGGCTGGGTTGTACGGCTGCCCGATGCCGAGGGCGGCATCCAGGGGGCCGGTGGTAGTGGAGAAGCAGGGCACGAGCTCACGGCCGGTGGCCACGTTGCCATTGGCGTTGGCGGCACGGCAGTAGCTGTTGTCGCCGTCGGCGGTCGCCGGAAACAGCGAGGAGGCGTCCGTGTGCAGCGGGCGCGGCGCGGACGACGCCGACGCGCCTCTGCCTCCGCCCATGGACGCAGAGGTGGAGTCGGAGAAGCAGGACTCGCCGGCGGCGCTGCTCAGGCCGAGGCGGTGCTTGCGGGAGGGCGGGGCCTCGCCGGGTTTCTGGAACACCCTCGCGATCACCCACTCGTCCTGCTGCTGCATAAATAGTTTCAGGTGTCTTTTCTTTTACTGGATGATAAATATAGCTCACAATGCTGCATAAATAAATGTAGTAGTACTACGATCTCAGATCCTGTTCATGGTGTTCCTACTATGAAATTAACAAATATGCATATCTAATGGAACAAGACGACATGCATGTACACTACACTCCATGCCAAAAAAGAACGCTAGCTGATATGATGCTGCCAGCAACTTAGAAAACAGGAACGCAAAAGATTAATAATCAGATTCAGAAAGATCTAGCAGCAGTGTGCATTTACAAAATTTGTGCGCGGCCATGCACGCACGGATACGCTCGTATCGTCGTTGCTGGCCAAGAAAAGATTCGAATCCCCTCGCTGCTTGCCATATCCACGCATGGCAGCAGAGTTGCAGAAGCAGTATTCTACTCTTACACTACACGCATGCGCAGCGCAGCAGGCATGCCAGGGACACGTACAGGCATGCCCTTTGCCCAGTTGCCTGCCCCTGTGCACTGTGCAGCTACTCCTCTCCTTCCTACTCGTAGGCGTAGGCGCGTAGCCTTGCGTTGCAGTAGTGAACTTGCAGCTCTCACATTTCGCCCTCCTCGCTCCATCTTTACTATGTGTCTCTAGCGTTGTACATTTTATAGTTTTGTACACAGTTTTCGAGATTTAGATTGGTCACTACGTACGGAAATTTCACAAATTAAAGATCCTATATACAAATTAATCAGCTTTATATTGGACTACTGACCCTTGTGGAGTTGGGGAGGCAGTGGTAGGCGTAGGAGCCCTCCAGGCGGTACTCGTGCATGACCCACTGCGTCTTCTGTCCCTTGGGGGCGCGCCCGCGGTAGAAGACGAGCGTCTTCTTCATGCCCACCAGCACGCCGCTGCGCCCGCTGCGGATCTCGCGGTCCTTGCCGGTGGCCTTCCAGTAGCCGGCCACAGTGGCGCGGTTGGTGCGCAGGCCAGTTGGGTACTTGCGGTCGCGGAGGCTGTAGAAGTACCACTCCTTCTCCCCCATCTTCGCCTTGTCTGCAGCAGCAGCTGGTGTCAGTTGTTCTTCTACAGCAGGAAACAAAAGAACCAACGGATCAAGACGGCTGCAAGTGGTTTGCTCACCCGGGAGCTCCCATGGCTCGCACTTGTTCAGGTCGATCTCGGCGATGGCGCGGCCGCAGAAGTTGCCGTCCGCGGCCTTGCGGAAGAGGTAGTAGGTGATGAGCTCCTCGTCCGTTGGGTGGAATCGGAACCCCGGCGGCAGATCGCCGCCGCCTCCGCCTCCGCCGCCGTCCAGGCCCAGCCGCGTGCCCAGCACGCCCAGGCCCAGCCGCTCCATCGTCTGTCTCCCTAGCTCCCCTCAACTGCGGCTAGTTAGCACCACCTACCACCATTACCAATTCAAACGGGATAAGAAAACAACAAGAGGAAGAAGAACATCCATCCATTAATGCAGGAGCCAAAGGGAAAAGAATGGAAGGATCAGCATCAGGGTCAGTACCACTCTCGCTGCCTGTGGTATTGCCTCGCTGTTCTTGAGGATGGAGCTCCGGCGAGCCTAGTGGGCTCGTTTTATAGTGGCGTGCACTTGCCAGCAGCCCAGCACTGCACTGGAGGACAGGAGAGGGTGGGTGAGGAGTAAATGGCGGATTCGACGAATCGGGGAGGGTGTCAGTCTGTCGCAGTCCCAGCGCGCGGCAGAGGGGAGGCGAGGCGACCGCGCGGGCGTGGGTCCCGTCGCGGCGAGGGACGGTGGAGAGTGGTGGACCTTTGCTTCTCTTTGGGTTTTGGAGGCGGCGCTACCGGACACGGATCCGATGAGACGGAGGCGGTGTGCCATGGCCGTCCTGTTTCTATTTTTTCATTTTCATTTTCATTTTCTTTATGGATAAATCTATTTTAGGCTGTTTTATAGACTGTATTGACGAGTTTTTGCGTCAAACACCCACTCAAAGGTTCGCTCGCTGCCGCAAACCCTTGGATCATCATGACCACGCCGGACAGTCTGGCGCAGTCTCACCTAACAGTTCCGATGAGGAGTAGAGGCTCGGGTAAGCCTAGATCAATCCTTTCGGAAGGGACCCATCAGGGAAGATTAATGCTATGATTTTCTCTACTGTCGGCAGACCCTCTAGAGCTTCGTTCTCAAGTCAGCATAGAGTCAACAAAAAGCGAAAGTTAGAACTTGAAAGGAGAACTGAGAGTTTAGAAAATAGAATATGTATATAAAAGTAGATAAAAGGTAATGACTGATTCAATTATGGATGCGTTATTCGGCCTTGCCCCTTTAATATTCATAGGGGAGAATGATCTTGATCCTTATACAAGTGGAACTCCGCGAGATCCCGCACAAATTACAGGATTGCACTCGGATTGGACCACACCGGAGAGTCCGCCGCGCTCTACCGGATAGTCCGGTCACACGGACAGTCTGGTAAACTCCACCGGATAGTCCAGTGGAGGCAGCCAATATAGGCCTACCAATTTGATGCTCAACACATGCCCCCTTCCTTTTAGTGAAGATCACGAACTAAAAGCACCAGAACTAACTACATCTTCGTGAATCAACAGATTTCTCATAACATAACAGTTCCGAAGCACAACTAAACTTCCGAAGCAACACATCGGCCTCTCTCAAGCATCTTGCCACATACTGGGATAGTATTTCTTCAAGAAGCGACTATTCAACGCCTTGGGTAGTTTATTACCTTTCAGATCTTCTAACATGTAAGCGTTACCAGGAACCACCCATGTCACCTTGTATGGACCTTCCCAACTTGAACACCACTTGCCAAATCTTCTGTCCTTGGTCCTCAATGGCAGCACCGTCTTCTACATGAGCTCTTCAATCTGGAAAGATTTGGCCTTCACCTTCTTGTTGTATGCCTTGGTAACCATCAGCTTGTCTTTCTGAATCTCGTTTAGAGTCATCAATCGCCTGTCGGTCACTTTCATCAATATTGTCCACCATCAAGTCATGATATTCACCGACATTCAAATCATTCTGCCTTGCAAACCTGTACGCATCCAAATTTACCTCTACAGGTAGCATAGTATCCTGACCATATACAAGCTCAAAAGGGGAAACTTTAGTAGCACGGTGTTTAGAAATTCCATGAGCCCATAAAGCTTAAGACAAGTGTTATCGCCAAAATCTAACCGATTGGTAGTTGGGCCAGATTGGTTGATAGGCTGTGTTTGATCGTCTAAGGAAAAGAAGATTCGAAGGGCCTATGGGCCACGTATCTCATTTAGTTCGAGTCGAGTTGGGAATAGCCCAATTAAAGTAGGGGTTTTAGCTACAGAAAGAGTCGGACTTGACGTCCAAGTCTATGAATTATAAATATGTACCCATGTTCTACGTAATAAAAATTGACGACGTACGCTCCCTAGTAGCGGTTCTCTCCAATCTCTCTTGGCGCATCGCCACCCCTAAGCAATTAGGGTTTTCAAGGTAATCGTCATGTTGCTCTAATGTTTCTAAGATTCATTAGGGCATTAGGGCGCGAGCCATATAGTAAACTGTGTACTGAAGCATTTTTTATGGCACGGTTTGCTAGTTATCCTTATGAATCTCGCCTCAAGCTGTGCTTGGCGCGAGATCCATCAGTTACCCCAATGAGTTTCATGCCAAGCTTCGCTTGGACGAGACCCATCGTTTACCTCTCATGTCTATCGATCTGTTTATGTTTCTCATGCTTTATGTCTTAGATCGATATTGATGTAACTCGTTTTATATTACCAAGTCTCTTGTCACAATCCACGACGTGTCACTGCAACACATGGTTAGAAGCCGATCTGGCTACGCAGATCTTTTATATCATGCTTTTAGATAAGATTTATATTTATTCTCTTTATGGATGTGGTCTTCGTCATTATAACACATTATAACTCATCGATTGTCGAGCATCTACATGTATGCCGACTGGAGTTCGTGTGCTCTCATGGTGCCAATCTGAGCGACCAGGCAAGAATTTAACACTTAAGATCTGTTATATACGCTTTACAGGGAGAACCAGAACCAACCACCGTATCTACCAAACCTTCCTGGCTGCAAGGTCAAGGCAGGTGGCACGCCTGCATCATCACCGCCACCTAGATTGGCTTTGCTCGGAGCCGATCAGAGCCGCATTATAGGGAGACAAGTGCAGCAGCATCGTGATCCCTGGCTCCCTGTGTGCCCTCGCCGCGGGGCCCTCGCCCACCGGTTTCCCATGGCAACACACTTTTTGGCATGCCTAGTGGGACCTCACCTTCATCAACTTCATCAACAAACTGATGCCTCCAAAAGCATCCAAGAAGGGCAACATTGAGTTTTCGGCCAATCATGATTCACCTCCTACGCATACACAACTCTTCTTGCTCGAGCATAAGGAGGCTTATGACCACATACTCGCGAAGCTAGTTGAGGAGCTTCTCGACCACTTCACCTAGACCCGAAGTGGTAGTAAAAAGTGCGTTGGATATCCAGAAAGCTTGCTTGATGGTGTGGATATTTCAACACCATCGGAAGCATGCAACAAAGCTCTTCGGGACGAGATGAACTCCATGGTAAGACAAGCTATGCTACGTCAGGCTAAAGTACTACTGAATTCCATGGAGAATATAGTGGTGTGCGTGGTCAAAGCTGTCATCACTGGTGAATACACACAAAACATCGGACCGTCGATCGGCACTGCTTTTGCCGAGACCAGGTTCTACACTCAACCACCTTACATGCCTTCTATTTGTGCTCCAGAAGGCACTAGGGCCGAGTTCATCATGCATGTGCCCAGTAATTGGAATGACCAACCCGTATGCTATGACGAGCCACTGGCGTTCATTCCGGATGGCTATCTATGTCAACTCAGGTACAAGTTGCTATGGGAGGGAGAGGAACCTCCTCGTCAACCAAACAAACAGCCCCACCATACACGCCATGTAGGCGATGGCAGGGATAAGGCTCACGATCAAGAGGTTCCTGATTAGCAAGTACGATACGGGTCAGGGCTGGTTTTTAACAACCAACAACGGATCAGCTGCTTGTTGACGCGGCTTATGTACGAAATTTATGCATCATTTTATATGATTTATCATTGATTTTATGCGTCAACTATATCTTTCACTAACATTTATCACCGATAATTGTGGATTTTGCAATATTGTCTTGGAAATATGCTACATGTGATTTTTACAGGTTTTAGACCAATTTTTCGTGAAATTCACCATGATCCACTTCGAGTAAGAAAAGACCGCTAGATGACATGGATTGAAGATGAAGAACAAGGAAGACTTGGTGTACTCATAGCCCCTCTGTGTAGATCAAGGCTCCCTAACCAGAAGATTCAATGAAGTGCCAAAGAGCTACAAGAAAATAAAGATATTTATTCATTAAAGATGATGAATATGACAAAGGCCAGAAGAATTCATCGAAGCTCGGCCCATTACGAAGATTCCAGAAGCATAAGAGTCCCGAAGGCCCCGCACAAATATTACTTAAGCATTAAGTAACTACCCGCGAAAGATGGAAAGGAGAAGACGCAGGAAGAGTCCGGGTCAGCCGACCCTGACCCTCCTGGTCGGCCGACCCCACCTCTTCGAACGTCGGTTTGACTTGCCTTTTTACCCACGTCATCCTCAGGGTATAAATAGCGGGTATAGGCCCCGAGTCGAGGCATCCAATTCATTATCAAGGCGTGAAGTCGGCGGAAAGAGGGACAACAACTAGAGAGAGCAGAGGGTCGAGTTTCTAGTCTAGGATTAGAGTTCTTCTAGTTCCTGCAGGTGATTAGAGGCCTTGCACGGTGCTCTAATTACCAAGCTTTGGAGGCCTAATTGTATCATCAAGGGAAGGTATGATCATGGATGTAATGTTGATACAGTTAATCAATGAAGCTTTGTTCTTGTCTAATTATCAAGTTCTTGTTCTAATTATGCTTGTTCTAGTTCTAATTAGATTTAGATCTAGATGCTTGTTGATTAGACCATGTCATTAAGGGTGTTATTTATCTAGCGTTCTTGATCTCTAATCTAGTTTACTAATGATATAGTTATGTTTCTAGTTCTTGTGATCATGGTGATTAGAAGTTCTAGTTGCTTTAATTATGTTATTAGACTATGTGAAGTAATTAGAAGCGCGTTCTCTAATTATGTATGCCTGTTGAGAGTTTCTCGTCGATTACCTGGTTACTAGTGACAGTAGAGCCCGGGGAAAGGTTAAACTCGATCTAGGGGATTAGATTGGTTGATCATGATTTAATTATGCTATGATGAATATGCTTGAACATGCTTGTTTGCCTTAAGCTACTAGTTATCTCGCTGTTTTATCTCAGATGTGATGTCCGTTATCACATATGCTTTGGATCCGTTTAGAGCCTGATTAGAAGCTAGTTAATACCATTTAATTAGTTCTCGAATGATGTTCTAATCGTCTATCTTATATATTAACATATCTAGTATAGGTTAAGGATTGGTTTAGATTAAGGATTGGTTTAGAGTTAACTATACACCTTTCACCCCCTTAAGTTTATCTCAAACTCTTGTTAGTTAGATTACCTTTAGTTCGTTCCTTGGATTGACAAAACCCACGATACTCATCCTGGGGAAAAGCTACACACGATACTGTCGCTTGCAGTATAAGGTTTGCCGTACTTAAGTGACGTCAACACTGCTCAAGCCGATCTGGATGAAATCCTCGAGAACCGATATGGCATGACACCGGTGAGGGGTGTTGTCACCTATTCTAAGCCATATCTCGAGGCCTATGATCAACTGCCACCCCCACCTAAATTTAAGGAACCAGAATTTTCAAAGTTTAGTGACAATGATAATACCTAGTACTGTGGAACACATTAGCCGCTACACGACTCAATCGGGGATCGCTACAACAGCCGAACACATGAAGATTCGGCTCTTCTCACTATCTTTGATGGGCATGTCCTTTGGGTGGTACACATCGTTGACACTTGAATCCATCACAACATGGAAGCAACGAGAAGAGCTGTTCCATGCACAATTATTCTCAGGGTTAGAAGAGGCTACGTTCACGGATCTTATGTCGCTCCGTCAATATCCTAGCAAGTTTGTTGGGCAGTACATTCAGCGTTTCAGAGAAGCCTGGAATATGTGCTATTCACTACATTTGTTGGAAAAGAACCTAGCAAAGATGGCGTATAATGTTCTACACCGAACCACCAAGCTCGCCTACGGGCCGACGGACTTCAATTCCATCGGCCATTTACTTTCCAAAGTGGCAGTCTATGAGCGCACACATACAGAGCAATACCAAGAGAGGCCACGAAGGGCCATCACGTACTTGCAAGACGAAGAATCGGCCGATGAAAAGGCCGAATTGGCAGTCGTATAGTGGATTAAGCCAAAGCAGCCATTGTCCTGGTAGTGGCTCAAGCCTCCAGAGGCTCCCGCAGGCTATGACTTTGATGTTGCCAAAACAGAGCAAATCTTTGACTTGCTACTCAAGGAAAAGCACTTGGAGTTGATGCTTGGCCACAAGATCATACCAGCTGAAGAGCTCAAGGGATGCAAGTATTGCAAATTTCACAACTCTCTTGATTCCCATGACACTAACGATTGCAAGGTCTTGCGTCAACAAATTCAGACTGCTATCGAGTAGGGAAGGTTGACCTATGCAAGAAGCACGATAAAGGTGGACAACACTCCATTTCCTAACGTTAATAAGGTCAACATGATGTCCTATGCCCGCAGACAGAACAAGATAGCCGCCCTAGCTAGTGGTCAGATCAAGATTGCAGCCACGACTGAGCCCTACGAGTTTCTGCATCGGGTTTGTGGTGGTGTCCAAGGCGATAGGGTCATCACCAAGAGTCAACCTAGTCCTTTCTTCATCAACGTGGTGAATGCCACATCTAGTACACAGGACAAAGGCAAGGCTAAGGCCGATCCAAATGACGATTAGCCACTAGAATTTCAACCAGAGGAACACTTGTCCATCGAGGACATAGCCGAAAACCAGCGCTCCCTCCCTGACTCAGGTGTTCTGATCAGGCATATATGCTAGTCATCACGAAAGACATGAGCAATGCCAAGTGCGCGACCTAGAAAGAACACCGTATCCATGATTGGCAATCAGAGCATCAGCTATCGGTCGAGCTACGACCCGCTTGGTGAACACCGTCATTAGAAGTACCGCCATGAGTGGGAGGAGCGCTATTGCCTCGAACGTCGCCAAGATGAGGAACAGCACCACACTGTTGGTGGTTCTTAGCCTAACAGATTTTACTCCGTAAGCGTACGGAGACCGCTGTAGCTTTCACCCGAGAGTATTCCAAGGTATCGTATTTATCCACAAAGAAGCATTGAGATAGAGATATTAGCTTATCAAACATCTTGTTATTTTACTCTTTCATTCTAAACGATAAAAGAAAGGATAACAGCACACTGACACACTCCACAAGGATACATAGCTCAACGTGAAGCTAGGAGGACAATGAGACGGATCTAGTTCCTGATGAGATCTTCCTTTACTAAGGTCAAGCCAAAAGACAAAGCTAGCTCCAACTGTCACTCTACTTAAGGTCGTGACACGATTGAGGTTATGGTTTAGTCTAGTCGCCATTACTGCATCGGACATCGTGGCTATAGAACCACTGCCAGGCACCAGAGTGCTGATTACCCAGCCGAGAAAGGCGGGTTCTAGGGAGCCCGACTATGCATCTACATACATGTTGGAATAGAACCTGGCATCAGCCCGAACGACGGGGGTGGAATACTGAGACGCCCTAAATGCTGTTGCCAAAAGGGGCTACCTAAAGCCTGTGCGTGAAATATGTACAGTACACATGAGGCACCTAGAGCTGCATGGGGCTGGTTGCAAACCAAGGTGAACTTCCAGAGTAAACTCTGGTTATTCACTTCCTCCGCTTGGCTAGAAACAAGTGGAAGCATCACAACTGCTACGACTTAACTAACAGCGTGAACAAGGAACCCGCATGTAAATAGACTAGATTAACCATAACCTCATAAAGTAACGCTAACTATAGTCTAAAGACATCCCTACACTACGATCATGCATAATCATAGAGGCAAGAATGTAAATGCTTGACAAAGTAAAGAAATAAATTAAATAAACTCAAAGTCTTACAGGAAAGGAAAGATACAAGAGACTCATACCGAACTCCTGAAGATGACTCCGAAACAGGCAGAGCCCGATTCTAACTCCTACTAAACATTGAACTAGAAGGGGTAGCGCCACCCAAAAGGGGGCACCTCCCCAATGGAGAGAGTGGAGAGAGTGTACAAGTGCCAATGGCACCTGGAAGGTACAAGTTTGGAGTGGGGGAGTGACCCTCTATTTATAGGAGGCTGTAGGTCAGTGAAATGGCTAAGTCTATAGGCCGGGCGACCAGGTGGCAGGCCGGGCAGCCAACTAGGAGGCCGGGCAGCCTGGTCTTGTGGCCTTCTAGCCCTTCGATGCACCGACCTTGCTTTGGACTGCTTGATCTTCCATCTTTGAGGCGGTGGCGATTGTTTCAGTCAGAGCACGTGCTGGAAGGCCTAAGTCATAGGCCGGGCGGCCAGGTTACTTGGCCGGGCGGCCCAAGGACTTAGCCTCTAGTTAACACTTGGATGTTCCTCATTGGTTGGAGAGTGAGTCTCGTGGATCCATCCATCATGCATGCCTTTGGTCCTTTGATTGACAGTTGATTTGTGTCCAAGTTGTGCTTCTTTGAATGCATATGCCGTAGGAAGGCTGGGTGACCGAGAGGGAGGCCGAGCAGCCTAAATAATAGGCCGGGCGGCCTAAATACTGGGCCGGGAGGCCTGAGTACTAGGCCGGGCGGCCAACCCTTCAGCACTTAGTCATTTCTTGTGGTCCATATGGTGGCCTTCTGACCTTTATCTTCACTTGGGCTTGATCCCTTAGGTGTATATGGGTCCTTGGTGAGTTAGTTGGTTGATTCCCATGAAGATTGAGGCATTTGGAGGGGGTGCTTGGCTGGCCGGCCTCCCCTTAGGCCGCCCGGCCTAAGTGGTGGCCGCTTGGCCACTATCCTCGCAGCCGGAGTTGTCAACTTGCAACGGCCATAACTTTCACATCCGGACTCCAAATTGAGTGAACCAAAACTCCATTTCGATTATTTCGATGAGAGCTTTGCAATGGTTTGGTTATTGAGGGCATTTGAGATACTTCATAATGATGTTATGTGTAATCCATTCTCAAGCCCTTTTGTGCCTACTCTGTGTTCACTCCAAATGATGTTCTTTTGCATGGAATTTGAGCATCTCCCTGTAAAACATCGAAAACTACCAAAACTTGTGGAATTCATTAGTTCAAAGTAAATAATGCACAGAACTTTGGTTATACCTCATTTATTCACTGAGGAATTGGCGGTCGAAACTAGGAAATAACTGACCGCAAACACACACCAGGCGCTGGGATGATGGGGGGCATGACCATCGCAGGGACTACAAATTCAGGAAACACTGGGACTGCCCATTCTTCCACTACTGCTGGAGTCAGAGTATAGAGCACTTGCCGACCATTGACGATTGTCCACAATGCTTGGCTCCCCGACAATCAGAAGGGTGCACGTCCATGTTCCAACGGCTGGGACACCCGCGATCGGTGCTACGACGTCGTCTACGGCTCTCCCCAAAGAGACCAGCGTGCACGAATGTGGGCAAACTAGAACAAGAACAGCCCCAACATGAAGATGCACATGTAGTTCCTCCTACCGTGTCTCCAACTAGGATAAAGCAGGAAGCGTGAGGAGTGTCACCAGCCCAGGTGGTGCCATGAGGGAGTCTCTCACTCATAGAAACGAAGAGTACAATGCATGCGCAGTTTGGAAGAAGCCGAAGCAAACTATCTTAGGATATTAAAGCAAGTAAACTCGGGGCCTGTCACTACCATCATACAAGCATAAGATCCCACTAGTACTGCCCAAACACCTGACGGTCTAGGGGAGAAAGCAGCCAAAACAGGAGCAACCAGAAGACCTGACAGAAGATGATGCCGAGGACAACCCATTGGATGAGGAAATCGTCGATGGATCAGCTGACGTCAATATGGTATTCCTCTTGCCTCATGAGTTTCGTAACCCCTCTATGATCTAGGAATCAATAGTCTAGCTCAATCTCGGACCGGCTGCCATCATATTCGAGATGCCAGGTCGACAAAAAAATACTTTCATCTAAAGCCGCTATTTCTCAAAGGTTATATCAAGTTAGGCCTGGGCATTCGGTTCTTTGGTTTGGTTCGGTTCCTTGGTTCTTTTAGAATTTCGGTTATTAAAAAACTAGGAACCGAAAATAGCCTTTGGAAGAAACCGAAAGTGACCAATTCGGTTCTCGGTTCCTTCGGTTTGGTTCTCGGATCCTTCTGTTTGGTTCTCGGTTCTAACCGAAATAACCGAACTGAACCACTCTACAACATCAGCCAACTCTGTGAGAAATTTCAGCAGCATTTCCCCACAAGTGCACACTGCCCATAATTTCATAGATAATAGTTAGAGATTCAAAATAAGTCAATAACTCAATATCCAAAGTTCCAAACACATGTAACAAATCGTAGAACAAAAAAGACCACAACTCCACAAGTCCACAAGCAACAACAATTGACAGTTTGACATTCTACAAGCAACAACAGTCAACAGCTAATAGCATAAAGCACAGCAGCAGGTAGCAGCCAACATACAATCCTTAATCTGTCCAGAAGAACACCAACCATCCAGCATGCAGCAGCAACAGGCCAACAGTCGAAGCATCCAGTAGACCAGCAGAATGTTAGAACCACTAGTCCTGAAATATAATTTGTGCAAGTCAATAGATAATAAAACAATCGTAGCTTATGTTATTAGGTAAATGTTTGCTTTTGCTTGTTGACTCACATATTCATGTAGCCTTTGATTTGGACCGTTTGCTTTTGCTTGTTTTTGAAGATTGGTTGGACTGTGACTTGTTCTTGGTGCTAGTGGAGGTAGCCTTGCTCTTGATCTTGCTCCTGGTCCCTTGAACTTGTGACTTGGAAGCATTGTTTTCATTGATTTCTTTATCCTTAAACTCTTGAATCAGCTCTGAAATGATAGAAATGAAAGCAATAAATAATTTAATCGTCAACATAAACAATTAATAAATGAGATGGTTTTTTGAATCACCTCCTTCTAGCTTAGCCAACACTATAGTATTCTCAGCAACATTAATTGGTGTAGCCCTCCTAACCCAATCTTGTGTGTAGATAAGAGCTTCTACCATAAATGGAGTGAGGGAAGGTCTAAAACCATCTAGTATATGCCCACTTGTGCTAAATGCAGATTCATTAGCAACTGTTGAGATCGGAATGGCCTAGCACATCACGATCCAATCTAGATAGTATGGGAAACCTAGAGGACTACCCTTTCCACCAAGCAAAAATGTCAAAATTTTTTACTTCATCTTCACATTCGTCAGCCAATTACTTGTCCAATTCGGTCCTATTGCCCCTACTGAAGCTACCTGATCCATCATTGAGCCTCACTCTCTTGGCAACTATGGGCTTCATCATTCTGGTGCTCCCTCCCCCTTGTGTAGGTTGCGGTGACTCACTTTTTTGGGACGTCCGGTTGCTTGAATAGCTGGCCCTATATTCTTCGAACATGCTATGCAAGAGCTTGTTCAGTGTAGCCCACAATTTCTGTCTAGGATCCTCACCATAAATTTTCTGAATGACAAGTTCAGTATACTCTGAAAGCTTATACCTAGGATCAAGAACAATAGCCATAAAAATCAACAAGTTCAGGTTCTCCTTCTCCTTTTCCTTCCCGATTCCCTTCGCCTTATCATTCTCATTTTCATTCTCCACAATGTCATGACACTGCCCCCAATACTTGTCAAACTTCTCTTTCATTCTTTTCTCCATTGCTGCTTGAACCACATCAGCATTGTTCATCCAATCGCTCACCAAAACATTGACCTCTGCAATCACGTGAAAGAAGGTGTGAGCAGTGACACTTAGTGATGCAGAAACCCATTTAGTTATATCATCAAAATGACCCAAGAATTCAGCCATTTTCTTTCCATTGTCCCAATCTTGCACATCGGGAACACCTGGACCCTTATCACTTATCAATTCAATTGTGTAATATGGATCCTCATTTGCATACCTTGTGAACACCTTTTCGTATGCGCACGCAGCTTTCAACATATCATGCGTGGAGTTCCACCTGGTCCAAACATCAAGGCTCAAGAATGCCTTCATGTCCACCTTCTCCAAAGCAGCACACTCTTTAAATTTGAATAATCTTGATGCACCGTTCTTGATAAATCTCACCGCAGCACGGACACGTTTGATGGAAATGTCTAATTCTTTCAAACCATCTTGCATAATCAAATTAACTATGTGAGCAGCACATCTCATGTGAAGGTACTTGCCTAGTGCAATACTAGTTTTCAAACTATTCATCTGCCTCCTCAAGTAGCTAATGCCACTATCATTTTGCACTAGCATTGTCAACGGTCAAGATCATTAATTTATCCAACCCCGAATCAAGCAATACTTTCTGCAAATGCTTCCCAATATCATCCCCCTTTTTAGTTTTGACCTTGAAAAAACTGATTATTTTCTTATGCAAGCACCAATCATTATCAATAAAGTGGGCTGTCACAGTCATATAACTGTCTGGCTGTTGTGATGTCCAACAGTCAGTTGTTAGGGAAACTCTTTGGCAATGTTGCTGGAAAAATATTTTTAGCTTTGCTTTTTGCTCAAAGTACAATGCGACAGTGTCCCTAGTGCATGTCCTTCTAGAAGGCAAGTTAAACCGTGGGCAAGCAAGAGCCATAAACTTCCTTAAAACCTGACTTTTCACCAAATGCAAATGGGAGCTCATCTTCTATAACCATTTCAGAAAAGGCAGTCCTAAGTGATTCAGGGTCAAACTTCCAAGTTTCTACACTACTTCCATCTTTTAGTTGCAAAACACCTTGCTTCAAATGACCTCAGCATTATACTTGCAGTTATTGAAATTATTTCGCATTGCAGAGGTACCATTATGTACTGAATGTTCTTGGATGTCATGCTTACAATACTTGCAATTTCCCTTGACCACCACATTGTGTCCATCCTTGATTTCAGTGAATTGATCCCATATATTGCGTCTTTTTGCTATATCCTTCTTCTTCGCATCCCCCTCATCAGCATCGCAGTCAATGATCTCCTTGCCCATATCCTTCTCCTTGTCATTGTCCTTGTTCGTAGTAGCAGCAGCCTCTGCAGCAGCAGTCGCAGCCTCCTCCACTTCAATCTTAGGAAAATAGTTATCATTCTAGTACCTAATCTACTTGTTAATGTCCTCCTCAGACGACTGGGACATCTGTGTTATGCAATGAAACATGAACCCTAGAGAATCAATCTCATGCACTACATATTGCATACAGATCTACCTAAGAGATGTTGACAGGGAGCACTTACACTGCACAAAGCAACCGATGTAGCCATCTTTGGAATTTCGGCGCCATGAAGAACCTGGGGGCCGAGCGAGCCAGCACCAGGTGGGGTCGCAATGGGGCCAAGAGACAGAGGGAGTCAGTGTGTGGCGGCGTCCTCAACAGAGTCGACGGGGCCTCTGCAATGCGGGTTGGTGACAAAGACGGGGCCGACGGGCAGTGACTGGCTGACGGGGATGAGGGAGCGGTGCATGAGGTTGATGGCCGTAGGGGATAGGAACGCGGGGGCAGGGTGTGGCGACCGGTGGAGCGGGCGTAATGCCAGAGCGACAGCGCAAGTGCAGGGTACAGCATGGGCGTGGGGCGTGGGAGCGAAGGCGAGGGAGAGAGGGAATGGGATAGGGTTTCGGTTAGGATAATATATACCTAGGGTTTCTCATATTGGGCCAGGCTACATTCTCTTGTTTGGCTTTCTCAAAATATCGGTTCTTTCAGTTTATTTTGTTCTTTGGAACTTGGAACCGAAAATTACTCGGTTCTTTCGGTTATCTGAGAATGGGAACCGAACTTGAAAATGGTTCTTTCGGTTTCGGTTCTGGTTCTTTCAGTTTAGTTCCTCGGTTCCTGTTCTTTTTGCGCATGGCTAATATCAATGACAGACCAGTGAATACACAGGTGCGGCGATTAATCTAGTGCCATATGCAGTATTTAAGAAATTTGACAGAAGTGAGGATGAGCTGATCCAGACAAATGTCATCCTCAACGACTTCAAGGGTGACCTGACAGGGGGCCAAAGGCGTCTTCAACATTGAGCATGCAATTAGGCACAAGACAGTCAATAGGTCCTTTTTTGTTGTAGATACTAAAGGACCTTACTCAGCCCTACTCAGCCGAGACTGGATCCATGCCAACTGCTGTGTACCATCGACTATGCACCCGTGCCTCATGCAATGAGATGGCGATGAGGTTGAAGTTGTTCCTGCTGATGATTCCAACGACATTACCGTTGCAGAATCTTCGTTCTGGGGGGCAGAAGGAGCAGAATGCCTTATCGGAAGGGATCAGCTGGATTGGGACTATGCCGATGGGTCAAAAATGGGCTTGTGCTGGTTCCAGTAGCCGGCATCAATGTTTAAATACATGCTCAAACAGGGCCGATCAAGGCGATCGGCCGATTTTTAAATATAACATTAGTGCAATTTGTGTGGCCGATCCAGGCGATCGGCCCCAAAAAATATTTGTGCCACCTTTATTCAATGATGACGGTGTTGGACGATGATATTCATCGGGTTGTTGATTGTGAGATAAATGTTACTGTGAAGGATGAAATAACCGATCTCCTCAAATACTTGAAGGGATCGGCTTGGGGGCAGATAGGGAGATACAAAGCAGAGCCCAGAAGTTGGTCTTGTTCACCTAAGCTTGCAAGTTGACTCCTAAATCTCCTAAAACTCATGCTGGGGGGGGGCATCTATATGCCACTCTCAAGGGTTGATGTGGCTAGGGGGCATCTGTATGCCACTCCTAGGGGCTGATGTGTTGCCATCAGGCCCCAAAAATACAAAAAAAGCCAATGCATTACTATCGACTTTAGGAACCCCATATCAAAATTCCACTCCTAGGGGCTGATGTATTGCCATCATGCCCCGAAAATACAGAAAAAAGCCGATGCGTTGCCATTGACTTTAGGTACCCCATACCAAAATTAAAATAGAAGTATCAAGCGCCAGAACGTACCTGCCGTCAGGTTACAAGACATCATGCCAGGAGGGCATAAACAAAATACAATTGTTCCAAAACATTCTCCCCAACTATTGAATGAATTGCTGAATGGCCTTGATAGCTTTCAGATGGATTGAATCGATAGAAGAAATGATTGCTTTATCAGATTCATTTGTACCTGGTATCAAGCCAGTGTTTAGTGCTCGGACCTCAGCAAAACCTATTGACAAGGTCTCCTTCAGTTGTTATTTGCTGGCCTTAGCCCCCTCGAGTTCATACAACGCGGTCTTGATATTTTCATCAATGGTTTAGAGCTTTTGCTAAAGATGTTGGATTTCGTTGGCAACTTCTCCTCTCGACTTCTACAAATCTGTCAGCTTCGAAGATAATTCTGATAGGACATCATCGTTATCTAAGAGGGCTTTTTGTTGATTCAAGACCGTGCATTTGTCAACAATCTCTTTTCTCAAGGAGTTTTGAGCTTCTCAAGCTGCAACACGGGCTGCAGCTGTTTCCACCTCCTCCCTGAGAAAAACCAAGATATGCCACGAAACAGAGTACTTGCCTTTCCAGGTTGGCAGGGAGCTGATCTACTACTGGTTCCAATGTCACACGATGGTTTTCACTATCTTTGACCAATTGCACAATGGGATCACCAAGTAGTCTTGCCATGTTGCGAAGTTGATCAGCCACATTGGTTGGTACAGACTTGGGAGGTGACAAAGTTCTCTCTATCTCTTGTCCCAAGTCAATGTCCAAAGAGGAGGGGTCAAAGTTCAGCAATGTTGGCAAGGAGAAAGACTGCAAATATAACAAATTGGTATGTAAGAATTAGATGGGGGGCATAAATAAGCAGTGAGTTTACCTCAATGTCCAAGGAGGTCCCTTCATCAACTCGTTGGTGCTCGAGAGTTTGGAGGTTAGCCTTTTGATGAAAGGCATCATCGCCACTAGAGGAAAGGTTGGCTATGGAAGGTTTTGGTGCTCATTCTTCTTGAGACGGTGAAGCATTATTCTCATTTGTTGACTCCCCTGACTGCGATGAGAGTGAGTATGCATGAATACATACATCGTCAATGAAAAGAGCATTGTTGTCAAAAAACTTACAGTTGATTCCGCATGGTCAGAAGCAGTAGGTAAAGGGGACCGTGTTCTAGAGCTTCTTGTTTTCTTATAGCAGGTTCTTTTGACTGATGACTTGCTTGCATCATTGAGTCGATGTTTTTGATGACAACCAGAAAGCGGTATCTTGTCAAGAGATGGTGCCAATTTTCTGCATAATTGTACAGGAGCCATTGGCGAATAACTAAACAGCTCTCCTGATTCTTTGATCGGTACAAGCTTCTCGTCACGCTGCATGAAAAGGGTTGACATAATTCAAGAATTATAGCATGCAATGGATGTCAGAACGACTGTTGCAAATTAAGTTACCTCTGCCGGTGAAAGATCATAGGAAGAATCGATGCAGCGAAGCATGGTGCCAAGTGGGCCATGAAACAAATGTGGCTTCCAGCTTTCCCACCAAATGCCAAAGCCATATGCGGTATAGACAAATTCCATGTCACATGGGATTGGGATGGAAAATTTAGAGAAGAGATTATATGCACGAAAGGCTAAAAGTCATTCGGTGAGATCAGCTCAGCTCAGGAACTTTTCATGAATGATGAAGCAGGGCGAGAATTGGTTCAGGCTGAATTGCTAGGAAGCTATCACTGGATGATAGGATTCATAGCCTGGTTTGGTAATTCTATTGCTGGTACTCATGCTCACATGTAGCAAGCAAGGACATATCATGATGGCATATTTTTGACAAGTATCATCATCATCAGTGAAGCTATCAAGTCTGAAAAAGGAAGGATTTTCAAAATTCTCTGATCCAGAATAAGCATCGAAGGTGGCTATGGTATGTTCATGATAAAATAGTTTTAACCATTTGGTCGTTTCTGTTTCATTGGGCTTACCGCCAGGAAGCCTAGTGTAGTGCTTGGCCAAAAGAGGTGCATTGGATGAGTTTGCCTAAAGAAGTAGGGAAGAATGTGTCCTAAGGCATGCAAATTTTGGGATGTACCGTTGAAAGTACATCTGACACCAAAGCTATAGGAACCACCAAGGGCCACCTGACTTCATGCATTCATTGTTCAGAAGTCAGGTAGTGTTCAAAGAAAGATGTCGATATAGTATACCAAGGAATAATTTTCCTAATGCGAATTGTTGGCCAGTGGCTAGAGCATTGGCCAAATCCAGGTAATTTTTGGTCGGAGCGAGGGAAGGACCACGAAAAAGGCAATGATCTATCTAGAGATTCAGAAAATTTGTGTGTTCTCTATGATTGACTGGCCTTGAACATTTGTTGTTGTGGTCGATATACTGGCTCTAGTTTTTAGCTGTAGCCTTGTTGACAGTTTTGTGCCTGCAATTTTCTAAAGAGAAGGGAGATGGGCAAACTAAATGAATATTTAGACCCAGGATCATGACAACGTCCATCAGAGTGGGGGTCATGGGGCCAATGCCAAATAGGAAATAGTCCAGAGCATCAGACCAGAAATAGCCGATTGCCTGTAGAAGATTCTAATGTTTCTCTATTGGAGACAGGGTAAGTGAAAGAGCATCGGCTATCCCTATCTTGTGCTAGACTGATGATTCATAGTACTTGGCTACCCACTTATACCAATTAACCCATCCTTCCATGGGGAAGGGCCAAGCCCTAAGCTAGGTCCGTCCAATGGTTGGGATCTAGGTTTTGAGCTGCAAAAGGGATTTGATTGGTCTCAGCAGCAATCAAATCTAAGGGAGGCTCAAAGGATTGAGGGCCTAAACTAAAAGATTTCGAGGTTGGCGATTGAGGAATCAAGATGTCATTTAGCTGAGCATCCACAAAAACAAGGAGAAAGCATGATCAATGTGGAGAATACTCTGCTTCTGATTATGGAGAAAAGGGGGACCTTCAGGCCGAATATTTTTTGAGGCAACGTGTCTGCCATCGTTGAACTCATTGTGTCCGCCATCCTCAGGGAAGGTAGAGGAAAGGGGTTGACAGTACTAGCACAAGTAAGGCGCACATCATGCTTTGTCAAGTATGGATAGGTTTGAAGTTCGACTCTAGTGTCGATTCCCTAAAGATGAGCTGAAGGAAAACTGGCTAAGATTTCAGACAAGTGGGGTCAAGTCTAAGGCCATCGGCTGATTCCAGAGCAGTGTATCATCAATCAAAAATAGGGGCCAAATCTGACGTTGTGCTATCAGATCAGCTCATGAGGACGTAATAAAGGAAAGCAAGGACTAATTAACATAGTACTTCATTCACTACTACGTTCTTTTTTACAAAATAAAAAAATTGATTAGGGGGGTAGTCACCTCAGAGCCGATGCAACGGCTGTTTGGCCCTAATGACTAGCTATCGTTACTAGCCGATGATGAACATCATCATCTCTGGCATCGTCATCTTCGCTGCCGCCACCGCCACCGCCAGGGGTGGTAGGGTTTGAATTGACCTCCATCGAGGACTCCACTGGGATGAGGTTGGTGTCTTCATCATCTACAGGCGAGTTATCTGCCTCATTGGATTCTGCCTCTTCAAGGTCATCCTCATCATTGTCGTCCTCATCATTGTCATCGTTCTCATCATCGCCCTCGACGTTAGCTCCACCTCTGTAGTTATCGTCGGTGGGTGACGAGGCTTCCATCTTCCTCTTCTTGGCTGGACACTCTGGCGATGGCGATGATGAAGGGGCTAGGTCTGGACCCCAGACGGTGAGCCAAGCCTTGTCAGCGGTGGTGAGTGGCACCTCCTCTCCTTCTTCAGCCGTCCTCATTTGGCAGCTCTTGGCCAGTTCCTGCTGCCACGAGAGGAGCAAAGCCCGACGACATGCCAAGGAAGGGCATCGGTGGCAGTGAAAGAGGCAGCAAGAGGGCGAAGTGGTGCTACTCCCTATAGATGACTCCATCGGCGATGATCTTTCAATGGGAGTTGGGGATTTCTTGCCAATGAGAAAGAGAAGGAGGATGGGGAATCATAGCTATAGCTGAGGCGATGGCTAAATACTACTCAAAGAGTAGTTGAAGAGGCACCGGGAGCGGTTTTCAAGGGAGGTGTATGGATGGGTATGATTGGAATCGCGGAATCGTGTGGCTCCTCAGCTTTGTATTTTCCTTAAATTTGGAATAATTATTATTGCCAAAACTAGGGGGGCATGTATTATCACCAAAATCTAATCCATTGGTAGTCGGGTCGGATCGGCTGATGGGCTGTGTTTGATCATCCAAGGAAAAGGCGATTCGGAGGACCTATGGGCCATGTATCTTATTTAGTTTGAGTCGAGTTGGGAATAGCACAATTGAAGTAGGTTTTTTAGCTATAGAAGGAGTCGGACTTGATGTCCAAGTCTACGACTATAAATAAGTACCCATCCTCTATGTAATAAAGTTGACGACATATGCTCCCTAGTAGCGATTGTCTCTAATCTCTTTCGGTGCATCGCGACCCTTGAGCAATTAGGGTTTTCAAAGTAATCGTCCTGTTGCTCTTATGTTTCTCAGATTCATTAGGGCATTAGGACGTGAGCCATATGGTGAACCATGTATTTAAGCATTTTTGATGGCACAGTTTGCTACTTATCCTGATGAATCTCGCGTCAAGCTTGCTTGGTGCGAGATCCATCAGTTACCCCAATGAGTTCGTGCCAAGCTTTGCTTGGACGAGACCCATCATTTACCTCACATGTTTATAAATCTATTTATGTTTCTCATGCTTTTATGTCTTAGATCGATATTCATGTAGCTAGTTTTAAGTTACCTAGTTGCTTGTCACAATCCATGACATGTCGCTATGACACGTGCATGAGACATGCCGATAGACCAGCGCATCTCGAGCAACTTGTCTATGGCCAATGGGTGGCTGTCGTTGTTCCATGGCCACCCGGCCATAAACTATGGCTGCTCAGCCATACAGCTTGGCCGCCCGGCCAAGCGCAGGCACCAGGAGGCCCAAGGATGCTCCCTACCCAAATGTGATGGCCGCCCAGCCACCCCTATGGCCGCCCGGCCATGCCACTAGAGCCAAATCAACACGTCCTTCAACCTGCATGCAAAGTAACACAAATGAAGTCAAATCCAATTGTGCAACCAAGGATCCAATGAATCCAATAGTTGAAAGGCCGTGACACAAGGATCACAATCCATGAGATCAACATCGCAGCCAATATGGGAGAAACATGTGGTAGCCCGACCACTGCGTTTTAACTGTTTTGCACATGCACCGACTCAAGTAATCGCCACCGACCATGGGGAAGCAAAATCAACTGACGAATCAAGCGAGGCGGTAGATCAGATGGCCACCCAGCCACCCCCTAGCTACCCAGCCACCTACATGGCTGCCCAGCCTTCCATGTGGCCACCCGGCCACTGACTGACTCCAACTACTGAACTAGTACAGTACCTCTATAAGTACCCCGCTCGGCTGATAGGCTATAAATACCCCTCGAGAGGTCACTTGTAGAGAGTGGTGGATCAATAGAATACAAGTGTGGTTGTGTAGTTGAGTGTAGAGTATTGTAGTGTCTGTGCCAGCGGGTGTGTGCCTTCTGTAGTCCAAACCCATCGTTCGGATAAGTAGTCATTGACGCATAGCTGAGTCCTGTAGCGACCGCCTTTCTTGTCTGGGTTGTTAGCACTCTGGTGCCCAGAAGTGGTTCTTTTGCTTCGGTGTCCAAGTAAACATGTTGAGCAGAATACTAGTTTATTTAGTAAAGTTAAGTTGTTCTATTTAAAGTAGTGATCCTACTCTGCTCTGTCATTTATCTTTACAATTGTTGGATTTGCTGTTTGGTCCTATCTGTTTTACGTTGAGTTACTCCTCGTTCCTCGTGGATTTCGATACCCTGGTATACTCTTAGGTGAAAAGGTACAACGTGTTTTCCATGCGCTTGCGGATTTATTTCAGTAGGCTAAGAAACTCCAACAAGCATTTCTGGCGCCGTTGCCAGGGAATGGTAGTTAATTCAACTAGAACCTAGGCCGTCCATACCCACACCATACACAACAACCACATATATCCCCACCAAATACCACATATCAACCTAGCATATGGATTCCATGTCTATCTATCAGCTCGCCGCTCCAAAGGGCGATTATTTAGAGCCTCCACCATCATCCACACCCATCACCACAGATGGCTATCGGCTATGTCTCCGCTTGATAGCCATGGTTCGGGACTAATCATTCGGAGGAATGGAATCAGAATGTCCCTACTCACACCTCCTGGAGTTTGAACAGTTATGCAGCTATTTGGTTATCTCAGGAATCTTCAGTGAAACACTACGATGGTTGCTTTTTCCGTTCTCACAAACAGGGGAGGCAAAAATCTGGTTCAATCAGACCGTTGGTAAAGTAGAAGGGAGTTGGGAAGAATTTTTGTCTGCACTTCTTTTTGCCAAACAAGGTTATCGATCTCTATTGCAAAGTTCTTTCGTTTCGACAGAGAGAGAGGGAGAGAGAATCCTTGGGGGCAGCTTGGGCATGCTTCAATCGTCTGGTCTCCTTAGGACTTGACTTGGCTATTCCAGAGATGATGTTGAAGCAGCACTTTGTCTGAGGACTCTCACTTAGTGCTGATCTCTGCCTCGACTTAGCTTCGGGAGGATCTTTCTCACACTTAAAGGCATGCAAGGGTAGAAAAATTCTCAACAACATTCTCGAGAAGGCTTCTGACCTCAGCACACTAGAAGAGAAAACTCCACAGAAGCCCCCTGAGCAAATTCCTAATGAAGAGCGACAAAATACACACCATCCTTCTCCACCACCACCTCCCCGAATCGAAGAGATCCAAGAACCGTCGTCACGGCAAACTAAGAGGGTCAGCTTAGCCTTGACGATTCCTCCGTCGGCACCTCCATTCTCTTTTGAGGACGAACTCTTCATGGACTTTGGCGACGGCTCTCGGTTGCCTAAGCAAGACCGACGCTTCACCAGGACCTCCAAACTAGCATACGTCTTACCAGAGCAGAAAGAACATATGAAGGAGGACCTACTCTGGCTTTCCGCAGCAATCAATTGGGAATGGCTAGAGGAGAGATGTCTGGACACAAGAGCAATCAAAATCTATCCAGACCCCAGCGTCATCCCAGGCCAAGTATCAAGGCTTCAACCACAAGACATCATATACGACCCAAGAATAGGAGTGAACATAATTCATAAGTATGTGATGAACAGATATTACCCCACGCAACCACTATCAAGATCGACCATACATCTACAATGGGTAGATGGCAGATATTTGAAGTGTGATGGTGTGCTTCGGGTAATTTTAGACAACCTTGCGGGTACTCAGGTGTTTTTGGACTTCCACGTTTTTGACATCCCCGAGGGATCCACACCGTTGATTGTGGTAGGGATCCCAATTGCCGCCCTCACCAGTTTAGATATATACAGAGGGAGACTGCAGCTTCATCTTGGCAATGAGGAAATTAATGTCAACATTGATAGAACACTCAATGCCAAAACAGAAGCAAAGCCAGAGATTGACCCTTTAGAAGAAGTGATGATCCTTTCACTTGAGGAAGTGGGTCAAGCTAGCCTAGAGGAAGAGGCTCTTAGCGACTTTAGTGCGGTGGAGGAGCCGCTTGAGTTCGAAGAACTTGGTGAATCATTGTGGCCCGAAGCTCCAAAGATAGAGCTGAAGTATCTACCACCTGGCCTGAAGTATGCCTTCCTCCATGGGAAAGAGGACACACCGGTAATCATTAGCGACAAGCTGACAGAGAGTGAGAGCCGACGATTACTTTTAGTTTTGGAGAAGTATAGAACCGTGCTTGGATACTTCGCTCCAAGACCTGAAAGAAAATAGTCCCAACCTGTGCACTCATCGCATACCTATGGAGGTTGATCACAAACCAACAAGGGAACCTCAATGTAGACTTAACAACGAGATGAGAGAGGTAGTTAAGAAGGAAGTATTCAAACTCCTACACGCGGGTATCATCTACCCCATAAAAGATAGTGAATGGGTCAGCCCTGTACAAGTTGTACCTAAGAAGGGAGGGATGACAGTGTCAAGAATCAAAACAATGAATTAATCCCACAGAGAATTGTCACCGGTTGGAGGATGTGCATCGACTATAGAAAACTAAACTCCGCCACCAGGAAGGACCACTTCCCCCTTCCCTTCATTGACGAAATGCTAGAGAGGCTAGAAAATCACTCTTTCTTCTGCTATCTTGATGGTTACTCTGGCTACCACTAGATTCCGATTCACCTAGAGGACCTGAGTAAGACCACTTTCATAAGCCCGTACTAAACTTTTGCTTACCGGTGAATGTCGTTTGGGCTGCGTAATGCTCCAGCATCATTCCAGCGGTGCATGATGTCAATCTTCTCCAATTTCATTGAAAACCTCATGGAAGTCTTCATGGATGATTTCTCAGTTTATGGCAAAAGCTTTGATGAATGTCTAGAGAACCTTGAAAAAGTTCTCCAAAGACGCAAAGAAGTTGACCTTGTCTTAAATTAAGAGAAATGTCACTTCATGGTTAGAGAAGGAATTGTGCTAGGCCACAGAATCTCAGAAAGAGGCATAGAGGTAGACCATGCAAAAATCGAAGTCATTGTGTAGCTACCCCCTCCTACAAACATCAAGGCCATTCGAAGCTTCTTAGGCCATGCTGGGTTCTACTGTAGATTTATCAAAAATTTCTACCATATAGCCTGGCCTCTGACCAATTTGCTAGCCAAGGATGCTCCCTTTGTGTTTGACGAGGATTTCTTGAAGCTTTTGACAAGCTCAAGAGAGCACTGGTCATAGCACCAATCATTCAACCGCCGAATTGGAACAAACCATTCGAAATCATGTGTGATGCAAGTGACTTCGCTGTTGGAGCAGTACTAGGCCAAACCAAAGATAAGAAACATCATGCCATTTCCTATGTGAGCAAAATTCTCACTGGCCCGCAGCTGAACTACTCCATCACAGAGAAAGAACTGCTAGCAGTGGTCTTCACAATCGATAAATTCAGATCATACTTGGTAGGAGCGAAAGTAATCATCTACACAGATCATGCAGCTCTCAAATACCTCCTAAGCAAGAAAGACACAAAGCCACGACTGATTCAGTGGGTGTTGTTACTCCAAGAGTTCGATATAGAAATTAGAGATAAGAAGGGAGTAGAGAATTCAGTTGCAGATCACCTCTCATGAATGAAATTCCAAGAAACATCGCACTTGCCGATCGATGACTACAAGAGAGATGATCAGCTCTTAAAGGTGACAATAGTCCAACCTTGGTATGTTAATCTGTTAAATTACATCATTCTCGGCTATGTCCCGGAAGGAGCAGACAAGAGGAAACTAGCCCACGACAGCTGATTCTATCTCTAGGATGACCCCTACCTATACAAACTCTGTGCAGATGGACTCCTATGTCGCTGCAATCTAGCTTGTGAAGCACCTCAAGTTCTTGATAGATGCCATGCATCCTCTTATGGACGTCACTATGGGGCTTATCGGACTCATGCAAAAATTTGGCAGAGTGGGTTCTATTGGCCCACTATGTATGAGGATGCAAAAGAGTTCATACAATGGTGTCTACGATGCCAGGGCCAAGGGAATATAAATCTAAGAGATGCTATGCCACTCACAAGCAATCTTCAAATCGACATATTTGACATGTGGGGCATAGATTTCATGGGACCTTGTCCTAAGAATGGATACAAGGAGTACATTCTCGTTGTGATGCCCCCGGCATCTCAAAATCCTTGACACACAATTAGATGAATGCTAATGATGAATTTGGACTTAATCATGCTAAGAGAGAAGTGAGAACTAGGTGGAGAAATCACTAAGTCAAAATTTCCTAGTTGAATATGCAGAACCTTGTGCTGTTGGGTTGAAGTAGTTAAAAATCTATATGCTTTCATGCGAAACATCAAATACAAAGTTTTGGTTTGATGTATTGCCTTTAACTTTGATATTTAGATCTTCCTAAAAATCAAATGTTAAGGGACTCAAAAGTTCAAACCAAACCAAGTTAGCCTTCACTCAGGAAATTTTGCTAAGTCTAGGGTTGACACTCTTTTCCAAATTTCATCCTGAAATTACTTTCAAATTCACTATACAACTTCAAAATATTCCTTGCTATGAAATGAAATTGGGTTCATTACCTTTTAAATGCATCATACCTCAAAGTAATTGGACTTTGTTTGGTAGTTCAAAAGTTGGAAATAAGAAATATTCCACATAAATTGAAACTGCAGTTTTACCAAACCTTTGAATACAATTGTGCTTGTAGTTCAAAATATAATATGATCTAGCCCAAACTTTCTATACCAAACTTGTAGACAATTTGGTGAGGAATAACTTAGGTATTTTGTATGTTGACATGCATAAAGGTTTGCATAGTCTTTTGGGTTGATTTTTGTTAAACTAACAAATCTGCCAATGTTTGACCCGCTGGGTAAATTCAAATTTTTGTGAAACAAACATCTTTATCATACAAAACTTCATATAGGAAAGTTGTATATTATGAAATTCTAAACAACCTTGGTATAAAATTCCTTGTTTGGAAGTGACCCTAAAATAGACTTTCAGAATTTCTAAGCTAAGAGTTTCAGTTGGTCAAACCTGAGTCAATCACTTTATTCAAATTTAAACCCCAACTATATATAGGACTTGGTATTATAGTCTGAAACAAAGTTGTAGAGAACACAATTTGGAGCATTTCTTGTATTTTGACTTTCCCCTAAATCCGCCATATAGATTGTCAAATAACCAAATTATAGAAGATTGTTTCCTGGTCAAACACCCCTTCTTCCAATTTCGAAATTTTCTTTTTCTCTTGAGTATATGACATGCGGGCCCCACCTGTCGGGCTTTGGATCCCAGTAGGCCGGAAACCACTTTCCACCGCCGGTTTTGGAAAACCACTTCTGCCTTCCGTGGACCCGGTTCCATGGACCGTGTCTCAGTCCCTTCCTCGGGTCCCACTTGTCAATGACTCCGGGTCTATAGACCAATTCCGCACGCCGCGGCCCCTTCCCCCCTCTCTGCTCCCACTGGCCCCTACATGCTCGCCTCGCTCGACTCCACACTCTCCACTCTGCTGTACTCATCCGGAGGCGCTCGTCCTCGAGCTCATGGGCGTTGGGCGCCATTGATAGCCACGGCGAGCTCGCCGTGCTCGCCGCCTCGAACTGCCTCCGCTCTATCTAGCGCGCGCACCACCTCCACCGCACATCCCTCCACCCATATCGCCGGATCTTGGCGCTTCCCGCTACCGTCCTTGACCTCCCCAACCACGCCGCCCGCCATGGCCACCATGGCGAGGCCTTGTCCACCGATGGGGACCACCTCTTGGCTGACCCCTTGCCTCTACTTCACCTCTGTCAAGTCCGCCACCCCTCTGCGCAACCAACGTGCCCCCTGGAGCCGCCGTCCCTCGACTCCCTGGCTGGATTTGAGCTCGCTGCCGCCATGTTCATCGTGGCCAGCGCCACCCCAGTTCACCGCCGGATTTCCGGCTATCCTCTCCTTTCCGCGCGACGAGACCTTGGGGAAAAGGTTCCCCGTCGCCGGGAATGCCTTCTCGGACTACCTCAGCTCCAACTCCGGCCTCCATGCCGCCGGCATAAGCCCCGCCAGTTCCCTCCCTGCACGACGGCCCAAGGTTGAAGAAGAAGATGACGTTTCGCATTTAAGCCCTTGAAATTTCTGCATATTATCTCACTGTTCTGGTGTCTTGCGAAACTTGCAGGTTAAACCCTTGATCTACTGGACTTTCGCGTTTTAACCCGACCCTTTGTATATTTGCAGATCTGACCCAGTAGTATGCGGGATTAACACATGCTGTTCACTAAGTCTAGGTTTAATTGCTTGCTAGCCCCTGCATAGCATGAATAATCACATGTAGGTCCAAATACAGGTTATATTTGGCATATGAATTTTGAAACGCTCTAGAAATTAGTAGAAAAATCATAAAAATATGAAACTTATTTTGTTGGGTTGCTTATCAGTAGATCTACACAATGGACTAGGTTTAGGGGTGTGAAATGGCTGTTTTGCCCCTGCTTTCATGCATGTCTTCTTTTATTAGTTAATTATCAAAAGTAGGGTAAATGAGCTCCAAAAATCATGAAACATGGACCAGGTGTTGTGTGTACCATATATGTTCCCATGTATTTTTGGTTAACCATAATACTCATTGTATAATTACTGATCTACACCTAGGTATGTTATTTAATGTATTTTATGAATATGAAAATATATGCTATACAAAATGCGCTCAAATAAATCCATAGAAATTATGTGGTATTCGTTTGTCCATTGCAATCTAGAATAAATATGTCATGCACTTTTCTTGCTGTTTTGTGGGTGATTTGAAAAAGACAAGATGTTGCATGCTAAAATAAGTAATAGGAAAATGTGGGTTGGATTTGGAAAATAAATTCCGTGAAAAATCTAGGAGCATGTTGGTTGTGTGTAGGATCTAGAAAGTATTTTTGGGAAATTTATAGCAGTTGTTTGATATGTGATGTGAAAATGAGAATTTCTATGGTAATTCAATCAATAAAATAGAAAAGTGCTATTTAACATGCTCTAAAAATTCCACGAAAAAGTTAAGTGCCTATGTTACTGTAATTGTTACATGAGGAATCTAAAGATACCTATTTAGATAGGTTTAAACATGAAGAAGATAAAATAGGGATTTCTAATATGTTTCATTTAGTGAACTTATGTTTTCATTTAGATACTCTTTGTTGATACATTTAGCTTGATGTACCAAAAATAAAACCTTGAAAGATGGATAACTCTGTATACTCCACATGCAAGTGCTAGTCTCATATGCCTAGTTGCAAATCTTTATTAACCGTTAAAGTAGTGTATTGTTTGAATATAGATAATGATAACTTAAAATAAGTTAAATTATATACAACTATTCACTTCTATGCTTGTTCAATGCTTGCCTACAATTGGTATGATAAGAGTGGTTGGAATTAGTAGTCTATCATGTATTCCCCTCATGTACCCTGCATGATGTATTTGACTTGCTCGACGGAAATGAACATCGCACCTCATACATGTTTCCTTTACGTCAAATAACTTGTTAGGTGCATATGTGATTGTATGATTGTATGTGTGCTCTATATTCGTGCATCCCCTTTCACTGCATCATGCATATCATCCATATAGTGACATTATTCGCAGATACGTGATCAAGAAGCAAGTGTGTGGAGCTACTTCGAGCAACGGTGTCCAAAAGACCAAATAAGACCCAAATACCATCTGGAGGCCCCTGAAGTGGTATTTGGAAGGAGGAGTTGTCCAAGTGATCAAGGGGTTGCCTGGGGCAAAACCCCACAACTCAGCAAACTAACATTAGCTTAGTTTGTTGGTTTGGTTGAAAGTAAGCAAAGGTAGGCAGGACCATGATACTCCTAGCTCATATAAACTTGATTGATTGATGATTATGCATCCGCAGTAGGAGTTGGTTGAAAACCATTGCATTAGACTCCCTAGCCGCACAGGCCCTAGCACCTATACCTAGAGTTCGTAGGACGAGTTACCTAGAATTGCTAGGTGCGAGTAGACACGAGTGAATAGAGTCACTCATCGCGTAGGTGGTTTCAAGAATCACAGAACTTTTACTATTGAGGAAGTAATATTATGCTCATGATCTAAATGGAGATCGGGCGGAGAATAATTTTATTTTGTGGTGTGCGTTGTTGTATCATTTGGCTCCGCCCATGTCGTTTAAGGTCCGTTCATTGTTCGCCTATTGGTCGGCATAATATTGCTAGAATGCTTATCTGGGATATGGGACTGGTGAAAGTATTTCCTGTTCTCGTCCAAAGCACAGAGACATGTTCCTACCCGCTGGTTGAGAGGAAGGTGGCCTCGGGGAGCTTTGTACTCATGGTGGGGAGACCGAGATGTCGGCAGGCTCGCCATGGGGCACAACCCAGGGGCTAGGCGGGACTGAATCGAACTTGGGACGGGACAGGTTAAGATTGGGGCTATACGTGGGAACGCGATGGCCAGTAAACATATACCCCTGGCATGATAGTTATTCTCGAGAATTAAAAATCGATTCGAATCGCTGATGCCCACCAGGTGTGGGAATGCCAATACCTTTGTCATTCATCGTAGTAATTACATGAATATATTATATCTATTACACATGTTTTCAAATACTACATGCTTGTACTACCGTGTTGCTTACATTTCTGCAAGTTATAATTATTATGGAGTTATGTGCAAACGATGAAACTTGTTAATTTATGATATTATATCTCTGATTAAGTCCACATGTTAGTAAGCAAGCTTTACGTCAGCCGTAAGCCACTCCATTAAGTCCTACTGAGTAATTAGTACTCAGGGTTTGCCCCCACCTTTTGAGTGCAGGTACCGATGACATCTGGACAATTTCTTAGGGAAGGGTAGTACCGGTGGGCTCGGTGTTGCTAGTCTCATTCATCATTGCATGAAGACTGCTAATGTATTTTGATTACGCTGCAAGATGTTTTTAAAAATCGCTTTCGCTATCTGTTTTGAACTTGCTTTTCGTATGGCACTATGTTGGTACTTATATATTTTTTTATTTCGAACTGGTTTGTAAAATAAGTTTACTTATGGTATATTTAACTACCTGTGGCTCCATCGATGGCTGGATGTGTAATGATGTCGGTTCCTCTGGGAAAAGGTAATATCGAGAGCCAAATGACTCTCGACGGATGACCGGGTTTAGTTCGGTCTAATTACATTGCAAACCAGAGGTGGCAGGTGTGCTTAGTCCGGATTAAATCGGCGGTTCCGCCACAGCTGGTATTAGAGCCGATCATACACATACAACAGTCATATAATCCAGTTTTGATTTACAAACCTATTTTTGAAAACACTTTTTCAAGTATTTGAAAAATGAGAGTATCCGATATGCCCATATTAAGGATGTTAGTGTATTAACAGGTCACATCGCTAGCATTCTGACCTAGATAGAACTCATATGCATGTTCAGCGCTTTGAGAAGCAACATTTCGGCCGTAGCCATCCCCAGTACGGGTGGAACGCTATTGGGATTTGTGAATTGTTGTGAACCCTGCATTCATGCTGGTAGGATAGATCTTTTTAAGGGGGTGGTCACGCCATTGGAGTGTTTCAGTGATCATCCTTCCTTCGACCAAAATTATAATTAGATCTTGTTGGCCACCTGTTTATCTCCCCAGCAATTTCCCAGTACTGGAGTAACGTTGGGTTTATTGAGAGAACTGGCGCCACTACGTCGTCCACTAAACGTAACTTAAAGAAATTTGTGGATGCCACTTTTAGGATTAGAGTGGTAATGTATGATGATGGTGATGATGATGCTGGAGTAAGCATGCATTTTTCTGCAGGTACACTAACCTTGTGCGAACTTAAGAACGAGTAGAGAATGACTAGTTGCATTAGGGGAGAGACGGTTATATATGTTATGCTTAGGATGTGTGATGTGAGATCGAATAGGACAAATCATGCATCATGCCATCTATCCTTACCTTATCTCACATGCCACGACTTTTGTTGCTTGAGAATGCCTAGATGCATATTGTATTTGAATGTGTGTTACTACTGATTTGATATGTAGGTCAAGATACAAGAAGAACTAGCAGAAACTATGTATGTGACTCAAGTAGTACCTTTAATTTGTGGCAATCTTTCTACACATCACTCACTCTAAATCCAAGTGGTTCAACGAATGCAAGCCAAATATATTAAACATGTCGATCGGTCCAAAATCCAACCTGTCACAAAGATTTTCCAGTTTACAACGTGTTCCAACCTTATTCTATGAAAACTTCGTGTATAATGGTTATTGCTAACAACTATGCAAACACGTTTTGTGTTCTTCATATACCAAGAAAATGATTATGTAGTGGGATTATGGCTCGATGAAGTAAAGGGAAGAATCCGAACATACAGAAACCAGCACATAAAATTGTAAGATTAAGCATTTTCCACCATAGGACCTACCTATATCATGTATAACAAACTTGTAGAGTACTCAATTTGTGATCACTTTTATATAGAACTCTCCCTCTGCAAATGCGTGGATTGTGAAGTGCAAGTTAAAACAAACCCGAGTTCAAAATCTACACCTCTGTGACCTGCTGGTAGAAATCCAAGATTTGGTGTTGATCTAAAGGGTTTTAGTGAAAACTTTCTTTATGAAATTTGTAGTTAATAAATAGACAAACAACTTTGATATATTGACCTTGTTGCTAAAATGCTTGTAAGGAGGCTCTACAATCACTTTAATTCAGAATTTCAAATCTGGACAGCCAGTCTTAGTCTTAAAAATTGAAGTCTGGACATAATCTGAATGAAGTTAGCTAAAGCTTCATCATATCAAAGTGGTAGCACACGAAGTTTACAACAAGTTTCCTATTGTGACCATGGCCCAAAAATGCTTTTAACTGTACCAAACACCTATAACTAAAACATGACTCAAATCTAGACAGATTTGACCTTAGCTTAGTGAACTGAAGTTTCACCTATTTTCCACTTACAGTTGGTAGAAATGTCACATACCAATATTGTAGGAAACTTTAAAATGAACAACTTTGGTATTATGCTCTTAGTCTAAAACAGCAGCTATCTAAAACTATTGTAGGTTTGTGCAGCCATCTAAATCTGGACAGATTTTCCGTAGCTCGCAAATTTGGATACTTGAACTATTTCAAAATAGAACTAACCGAAACTTTCTATACCTACAAGGTAGAGTATAGACTAATGCATGACTATCATATCCTGAGTTCTATAGAGTCCATTGATCGACCCTCAGAAGTCTAGCTGTAAGCTACACACGCTAGAAAAGAACTATATAGCCTTATGCCATCATCTTGCGATAAAATCACTTATCGGCATATTTTCTTGAGCACATAAACGCGAAAAACACTATGACAACACGAAGTTTTCAAAACTCTTGGATTTACGGAAGCCTTGTTTTTCCTGCTATAGATGCTGCAGCCCTTTGAACTATGCCCTGATCACCCCGAGCCCACGAAGGCTAAAACAACAACACCCAAAGGTCACAAGGAAGAAGAGAAAAGCGGAAGAGTCTTCCACTGACTCGGCTTCAGTTCAACATCTACTGACCTGGGATGGTTCTATTGAAGGAATTCGTCAAGCTTGAAGATCAAGTCAAGATAGTTCGTATGTGTCGACAACTAGGTATTGGTCCAAAGGATTCTATAGGCCTAGTTTCAAAAACAGAGCCCAGATGAAGCTATGGATGATGTGTCTAGGGAAGAATTGGGATCCAACTATAGGTTTCTATGGGCCAACACGTCCATGTGATGGTGGACGAGTTCCTGCGATACTAGAAGCTTTCAAGACAATTGCTGAAACTGCAAATTTGACTGCAAGCGAATTTCCTCAAATCAATCCTGACATATGCATGGTCAACTACTACAATGACTCCAGGAAGCTCGGACTCCATCAAGACAAGGATGAATCAAAAAGAAGCCACAGCCAAGGTCTACCTATCATCTCGGTCTCCATAGGCGACACTGTTGAGTTCCTGTTCGGCGATACTCGAGACAAGGATACAGTGACGAAGATCAACCTCGAATCCGGCGATGTTCTTATACTCGGTGGATGATCAAGGCTACTATTCCATGGCATCTCCCACGTGAAGCCTAACACTGCACCGACATGGCTGAAGGAAGAAATCGGTCTTAGACCTAGACGTGTCAATCTTATGTTTAGGTAGTACTAACTGAGTGCCGATTGGTTTGGTAATGATCGAGTCAGACTTTTGTAATAATGGAAGCTGAGTCTCGTAGATCAAGCAGACCTCGTGTATCCAGCTCTGTAAAATTTACTGGTGTTTCGTTTTCATGGTTAATGTACTTCTAGTCTTACTGTGGTAGCACTTCGAACTTTGGTAATTCCCATGTCTGGAAACTTTTGCTGTTCATGCACTTCAACCTTTTGTAATCAATGCAACCTTAATTTATTTGCATTGTATTTCAATGTTTGTGATTTCTTTGCTCTGAACCTTTGCAAATCAAGGATTCCTCACCTCTGTGATTCATATCATTCATACATTGAGATTCGGTATTATAAGCTTATGTATTGTATATGTGCCTCATTACTCATACCCTTGCCATGATCAAGTATTATTCGTGTCACCTTGGGTTGGATGGTTATACCGCTCTTGAAGTGCTGTTTACCTAAGTAGTCTATGATGCCGCGATGGAACCTAGGGTCTTGTGTGTACGGCCGTCACATAGTTGTGCCACTAGGTGCGCGCAAGTATCAAGACATGCGAAGGCATAACATCACTTCAATCGTGGAACATTCATATCCAGTTTTCATCCCTTTGTTGATCTTGCTACTCTTGGTTCATAGAGGTGGTCGATTCAATTTCCACTACCTGGTATATACCATTTCATTGCCTTGTTTCACTTTGCCTTTCTTGAGTTGTGGGAGTAGCCAACCTCCACCCACTGCTTATTCACACCTTTTCATTGCTTCTGTGGATGTGATCAGTCTCATTTCCATCATCTCATTACATCTTTCCATTGCCTTGTTTCACCTTACCTTGTTGACCTAGTGGGAATGATCCACCTCAATCTCACGACTTGTTCATATTAATTCATATCCTTGTTTAACCTTGCCTTCGACGATTGGTGGGAGCAGTCAACTGTCGTTCTCACTGTCTCGTTCGATATTTTCCATTCATTCGTTGAACCTTATTCTCCGAGGGTGTACCTCACAAACATCCTCCACACTAGCATTTTGTTCTCGGCTAGTCCTCTTGCCATATCGTCATTTCCCTATGAGTTGTTTTCTTCCTCTTAGAAATTACCCAAGAAGGGAGCATACTAACATTCTCAATTGTTTCGTTAGTAAGTGCACGTTAGCTATTTCCATTTTCTTGGTCAGTGTAACGCCCCAAAATTTAGCCCCCAGAATTTTCTTCTAATCTCTCTCTAAATTCAAAATCAATTGGTTGCTTGCTTGTTTGTTTTGAGTTTGTTAATATGAGCTCAACAAAATTCTAAATATCGCCAATACTCACCACCAAAATTCTCTATAAAACTGCCTTTCCAAAAATTCAATTCCAAAAAATATCCCCGCGCCACTTGGACCCTCTGTCTCCGCAACACTTGGATCCCCATCTCCGCGCCTATGTAGACCTCCCATCTCCGCGACACTTGGACACCCCATCTCCGCACCATGTGGACCACCCATCTCTGCGACATTTGGACCCCCCATCTCCGCACCATGTGGACCTCCCATCTCCGCGACACATCACCGGCCTCCTCCTCTATCGGCTATAAATAGCCCCCCACCCCATGCCTCCATCCACACCAAACTCTCCACCGCCAAAATATCAGCCCCCGGTTCAACTCGTGCGTTGTGCGCCGCGAACGCCATCCCCCTTCTCCTCCCTTGCTGTGTTCATGCATGGGAGCAGAGTGCCTCTGCGTTCTTCGTCAAGAGGCCACCATAGCTCAATTGTTCCGACTGTGAGCACCTCGCCACATCCCTCCACCATCCCCAAGCCGCGCTCCCCCTTCTCTCTGCCTGTATCGAGCTCCCCATGAGCTCCTAGGCCGCCACAAATGGCTGCCCGCGGCGAGCACCTCTGTGTCCACCACCTCCACCACGCTGACAACCACCAAAGATGAACGCCGGTGAGCCCCTACCTGTTGCTCGCGGTGGTGCGAGGCAAGCAGCTGAGCAGAGGCACTGCTCGGGCCTGCTCGTGCCCCTCTGACTTTTATAACAGCCCCACTCACCTGTGAATGACAGGTGGATCCACCAATTATTTTTCCCACGCCAACCACCATCCACCGGTGATTAGCCCATCACTAATCACGTGTCATTCGAGCTGGCAGGTCCAATCTCGTACCATTCTTTTTTTCTATTCATTTATTTCTGAATTAATCTCTCGACCATAAGTGCTCCGATTCCATCGATTCTTCTTTCTAAATTCATCAAAAATCAATATCTACCATCCACATTAATTTCATGATTTTAGGAGTTTCCGGAGCCACCTACAAGCCGGTGCCATATTCGACACTGTAGGTGTGAACCATTGACACCGGCCTAAAACTCTGCTCGCAAGCAGTCTAGAAATAATTTCTGTTGTATCAGAATCCAAAAATACGATTTTATTCTCCAGTTTCCAAGTATTCGGATTTTGGAATATTCCTGGAATATTCCTTTCTCTTTTCCTTTTCTTTTCCCGAATATACAAAATTCATATCTTCTCCGTTCCAACTCCGATTTGGTTGATTCTTTCGCTTAAATTCATCTAAAATCAAGCTCAACCTACCCACACACTCCACAATATGTTTTGTCTCGACCGGAAGCCACCGTCATGCCACCATGGCGCCGTCCTATGCCCAGTCAGTGCTTCACACCGGTCCCACAATTTTTGTGTGCCTCGTGATTGATGCCCTTATCCACCTACTCTACATAAATCCTAAAGGTTCCTATCTTAGTCTGTTCGAGCCCTAAATTCAGATGATGACGATACCAAAAATCATCTGAACATCATTGCTTTCTCCACCACTACACAAAAAGATTTTCTCCAAAACACCAACATGCGACGACCACCCCTTCGGCGTTGTTGACCCCGCATCTCGCGTCCACCACCCCTACCTTGGCATCTCCGTAACTATCGTTACCAAGCCCGCCAACTCGCCTGAAAACTCGCTACACCCCAACCACTTGCAGTAATACCACCAGTAAGAACCCAGTAGACTCTCATCTCCGCAATCCAACCTCTACACCACCAAACCCGTTGAGTTCATATTATGCTTCGATTTATGTGTTTTCCTTGTTTGTGCACTGGGCTTTACCAAAGAGTCCGTTCGTCCTGCCCGTCATGTTATACTACACAATGGTCTGCGCCAAATACATCTAGCAACTGTTATATCAACCGCCTCAACAAAATGAAAGGCAAGCCAACTGGAATCCCCACTTGATGCATAAATTTCCTATGTTTTGCAAACACAACTCTTGGCCTGATAATCACATAAAAACTTGCATGTTTTGCATGCTAAGGTAACCTAGCAAAATATACAGCCACCTAAGCTATTTTAGATATAGCGCGCATAGGTGGGATCAGCTCCTTTAATTATCTATCATAATCTTGACGTTATGTTGGATTATGGATGTGAAATATATTGGGTATGAGAAAGTGATGTGTGTGTGGTTTTTGAAATAAAATGGGGAAGAACCCCGGCAACCGACTTTGTCGGAATACGGCTACGTGCCGAAATAGCCATAAGGGCAACGTATGAACGGGTAACTTAGCTACCTGCGGTTACCCATATTCCCAGGATTCACGGAGAGTTCTGGGTTGGTAGATTGCTCGCACTGTTGAGCATTGAAAAGTTGGAATGGTTCTACCCAAGCTCTCCATAAGGACCGTTATGATTTTCATCTTGCCTAACACTTTTAGTACAACCACTCGCTCTGTATGAGGCATTGGCCATGCCCGAGCTGGAGTGGATAACCTAGCAGCTTCTGTGCTGGCGCACAAGGGGCTAGGGGACGGGTGGTGTGCCAACGGGAGTATCGCGGGGTACTAGAGTGGCTCGAATGCCCTGAACCCCTAAAGTTCTGCTAGGTGATGAAACAAAGGCAACGGCTTGGTTTCGAATTCGGGTAGTTACGACGGTAACGAGCCACTGAGTCCAACTTGTGGGAATTAGTACAACCTCTGATCAGAGTAAAACCTATTCGAATAGTCCGTGTCCACTGGTATGGATGAGTTATGGCTTGGTTCTTCAGTTAGCAGTTTTCATAAAATAAAATGGAATTGGTTTAGGGCTGGATAAAATGGATTTTTGGTTCAATAGTGGATGCTGGATGCATGGAAAGTGTGTTGGCTAGGAATGCCATGGGCCATCTTGGATCGGAGGTCCAGTGGCAAACCTTTTTGGGAAAAACTCAGTTTTCAGAAAGATTAAAACTTGACAACTATCACAAACTCTGCATACATATACTTTTCTGCAAAACTATCTTAAGCTCCAAATATATCCTTGCATATAGTGTTAGCCTCCCCAAAATACCTTTGGAGGAAGGTGGGCTGCTGAGTCACCGTTGCTTTGTTGTTTTTTTTCTCAGTGCGATGGACATATATTGGTCCGAGGACAAGTAAGGGTTACGACCTGCTTCCCAACTATGGCGTGAGGAAGATGGGCCTACGTTTTATATTCTGCTGGTTAGATTTTTAGGGCTGTGCCCCTTGTTGTTCGACTCGTTTAGGGTGGATCTATATCACTCTGATGTAAGAATGTGATTACCAAACCCTAGGATGGTAATAAAGCACATTTTAGTCCCATTATAGAAACTGGGGCGCTTCTGGTGGTATCAGAGCCGTAGTTGGCCGTAGGACATAACCCTAAGGTTGGAAAAGTGCTTTGAGTCCAAAATCAATTTGAAAAACACTTCTGCTCCTCATCTTACTCCATTTTAAAAAGTTTCGGCCCTCCCTTACCCCAATGGCTTTCAGCAACCAGTCAAGCTTCTAGCAGAAGGAAGTCGGTACCATGTATACCAAACCATAAGAGCTAGAACAGGATGGCCTGAACAGACGTGATGGATCGATGTTAAAAGAACCTGTGCCCACCAAAAGACACATCACCATCACAAGGACACATGGCTCAATCTCAAGATATGGACCACCCTGGTCAAGCACATAACCCGATAGATAGCCAGAAGGCGTGGAACATGAAATAAGAAAATGACATCCACAATTTGTCTTGCCCCCCTTCACCATAAATAGTCGTACAGTATGGCACAGTCGATAGGCGGCTTATCAATGGCGCCAAGTACTGCCACTGAAGGGTGAGCCAACCAAGCTATTTAAAGGGACCGCCATATGACCCAAAGGACCAGGGACCGCTCCATTACAAAGTAGCAATGGCAGAAGAAAAGCCCATCCTCGATGGTCGCCCCATGCTCCTTAAAAAGACAAAGCGCCTAGACCTCTCGATGGAAGTCCCAGTGTTGGAAGGCATACCAGTTACCATCCCCGAGCCTACGAGCTAGCCAAACCCAAATCCTCCACCAGAGCCAAAAGAACACGCCACCCTAGGAAGTATACCCATACCAGATCTTTCGGTGCCTTGAAGAAGAGCTACCCAGAGCCCCACCTCCAAGTCCTATCCCCTTGAGCAAGTCGAAGCCTCCACCAACAACCTCGCCAACAAAAGCAAGGCTAGAACCCTTAGGCATTGCTTCACCCAGGGGACTAACCGAAGTAGATGACCCAGTCATCGCAACATAGCCACTGCCAGAGGACATCATTGACATTAGCTCAGATGACTCAGAATGAGGTCTCCAAGCCTGGCATGGAATGGAGTCACATGGTCCGAAGCTAGTTGTATCCAGTGTCACTCTTACAGTTGGGTAGTAAAGTTTCTCCTTCGCTTAGGTAAGCACCCTTGTAAGAGTTACCCGTATAGATCACATGCGCTGTAGATGTTGTATTGCTTGTTTGTGTGTTGAGTGGTAGTCTCAGTCTAGGTCAAGTCCTGCGAGTCTCGTTTAGATGGCAACTACTGGACATGTCAGCCTATGTGAGGATGTAAAAGGTTTTCCAAAGCTCCTAAGGGATACCATAAGGTTCCTTCGGATTTTCAAATACCATGAGTACCTAGGTAGTGAAATCATCAAGAGTGGAGAATAGAAATGGATGGTCTCGTTGTACATCAAGGACAACCGTGCCCTTGAAGGATGGCATTCCACAGCTACCAATCATCGGTTTGGGGATGCGTGTCACATTACAGCGCATGACGCAATTAGAAAGTTGTGCTCAACCTATCATAGGGCAATCCATGACACCCCTATGAGGTTCTTCCCACCCTTCAACAAGTTGACCACAAGCTGGGCAAAAAGGGTTGAAGCCCTGAAGCTAATGAAGGAAACTGAGGATTCCATCGTAGCCTACCTTGCTCTTCATCTACAAGCCTTGGATGATGAGTACGACAAGCTGAGTCTCATGCACGGTAGGTTGGAAGCTTGCAACTGAATGACAGAAGACCTTCTGTCCCAGTACAGAGCTAGGTCACTTCGCCAAAGGCAAGAAACCAACCCAGATCCAAGCAGCGTGACAACACATAGTCTGTTTGACCTCCGTTACCCATTGGGAATGCAGTATGGAGGAATATCAAACCCTCCTAGACAATCAGAACCAAGTCACCAAGCTAGTTTCCAGTATTCTTTGCTTGAGCAACAGCAGAATTAGGGAAAAGCCCCAGCAACCATCCACCAAGAGGAAGATAGAGAGAGCTTGGGCACCCTCCTAACACTCTTGCTTCCAGGAAAGGGATCCAGTATGTAGGAACCATCACCAAATGGAGCCTCCAGCAGTCAGAAGTTGAAGTCAGTTATGCGCGAGTTGTCGCGTTAATGTGTTTGTTTTCGTTCTTGTGTTTTGTTGTTGTGGTTTGTCTCTTGCTGTGTCAGCAGAATCAAGTGCTGCCTTGTTTGAGTGCTAATAAAATCACCATTGGAATTAGCCCTCACCTCTGCTATCTCTTCTAACCTTAAAACCCATCAGTTGAAAGAATATGTGCCCGTTAAAAGAAGTGACCAGAACAAGCTCTAGTCAAAATAAAAGACGGTCAGCAGCTAACAAAGTTCTGCCTAAGGAAAGCATAGCTAAAGGAAACAGCGCCTCGGGAAAATGGATAAGATCGGAGGAAACATCCCGTACCATAGCCCCTGCAAACAGTATCCACCACAGTCCCTCGCCACTCATATCTCTCCACCGCCCAGCCTTCTCCACCGCACCCGCCGCATCCGATGCCTCGGCCCCTACCACCTACTCACCCCTACCGCCGTGTGCGCACGTCGCCTGCCACCACCTGCCGCCTTTGGCAGCGCACCCACTGCGTCTGCTATCGGCCAAAGCTTGCCCCTACACTACCGTCCCGCACCAACCGCGATGTGCCCCTATCCACCATCCAGAGATGCCCGGTCTCCCCCCGCTCCATCCTTCCTTGCAAGCCGCCGTGTACCCCCGCTCCACCTCCACCGCTTGTGTCACCTCGGTGCACAGTACGCCACACTCCAACCACAGCCCACGCGTGCCGATAAAACCCCCTCACTTGAGCTCAGTTCCTCACTCAGCTCGGAGAGCAAACCTGCCACCTCTCCTCTCCCAATAGCTAAACCAACCACAACTCCTCCAATGTTCTGTGATTCTTGGGTAGGACAGTTCCTCCTAAGTTACTACACTATCACCGCCATCACACTCCCACTTTGCCTCATTTTCCTCTAGGAAATCCACTGCCCTCTCCCCTAGGAAGAACGACTCAGAAACCCACCCAAAACGCCTGCCAACTCCACCGCCAGATGATAAACATAGCAATCCTTCTACTCTTCCTTATCCATTGCGTACTCCTCTCCAAAATCCTAAAAGTCCTCGTCCACTTTGTGGGAAGAGGAATCATCTATGAGATCCAAGTTCCACCCCTACCCAAAATATGAACCCAGAATCCAGAGTCTGCATCCCCCTCCACTACATATTCTTCACCATACTTCTTGTCCTATGCCTCCTAATCATTCTCCAGCCGATCACCCTTCCCCGGGCCGCATCGAAGCAAGAAGGAGCTTCCTGCTAGCAAAGCTGTGCCAAGGTCAAGAAGCCCAAAGTAGGGCAGAAGACAGGCAAGAGGATAGAAGGAGAAGTGCTTGGGGCAACAAGAAGTGTAACGGGAAGAAGGCTATTATAAATTGTTATTTCTACTCCAGCCTGCCCTCCGTCTGCTGATATAGCGACAACAGTTGGGAAACACAGCAGCTCCCCGCTTCCAGAGGAGTGCCTAGCCTACTCAAGTAGGGGTGTTCGCCCTATTTAAGTGGGGTAGCCTCCCTTTTGTTAGTGCTAGAGCAGGATAATCCGGAATCCTTTGGACAAACCGCTCGGATTATGCTGTGGCGGAACCGCCGATTTAATCCGGACTAAGCACATCTGCCACCTCTGGCTCGTAATGTGATTAGGCCAAACTAAACTCGGTCGTCCGTCGAGAGTCATTTGACCCCCGATATTACCATTTCCCAGAGGAACCGACATCATACACATCTGACCCACGATGGAGTCACAACAGATACATCATCACAGGCAGTTGAATATCATAATAATAGACTTAGTTACAAACCGGTTTTGAATAAAGTACAAGTCCAACATAGTGTTATAAAGTAGCAAGTTCAAAAGTTTCTCGCAGCGGAATTATAAGTTCAGAGGTCACCATGATATCATCAAAAGATTTGCATTAGAGGTAACAACATCGAGCCCACCGATGTTGCCTCTTGTGCCACTCATGCCGTTTCATCCTAAGTGAGGACATGCGCCACCTCCAACACAAGTGCAGACCATGAACTCCATACCTGCGCTCAAAATATGGGGGCAAACCCTAAGTACTAATTACTCAGTAGGTCTTAATGGATTTGGCTTACAGCTGACGCGAAGCGGCTTACTAGCAAGTGGATCCTTAGCCTTTGGTTTTAAACAGTGCCATATGTAACATAAGTAACAAGTTCCCATCTTTTGTATAACTACCAACATAACAGTAAATTGCAGTAAGGTAAATAATTCAATTCAATCATGTGATATCCAAAATCATGAGTATTAGATATAGAGTGCTTAAGGAGTTACTACGTTGCCCGTGTGCATAATCAGCATTCCCACACCAGGTGGGCATCAGCGATTCGAATCGATTTTAATTCCTGGGAATAACTATCATGCCAGGGGTATATGCTTACTAGCCATCGCGTTCCCACATATAGCCCCAATCTTAGCCTGCCTCGCCCAAGTTCGATTCACTCCCGCCTAGCCCCCGGGTTGTGGCCCCATGACGAGCCTGCCGACATCTCGGTCTCCCCGCCATGATTACCAAGCTCCCTTGGGCCACCTTCCTCTCAACCAGCGGGTAGGAACGTGTCTCTGTGCTTCGGACGAGCCCAGGAAAGACTTTTCCGGTCCCATATCCCGGATAAGCACTCTAGCAATGTTATGCCAAACAGCAGGCGAACAGCGGACGGGCCTTATGCGACTCGAGCGGAGTCCAAAGTGCGACATTTTGAAAAGTATATACTAAAATAAATCTCCGCCCGGTCTCCATTTAATTCATGAGCAACAGTAATAATTGATGTAATAGTAAGCTTTTGTAACTTTGAAAGCACCTACGCGACGAGTCCACACACTCGCGTCTACTCGTACCTAGCAACTTCTAGGCATACTCGTCCTACGAACTCTATGTATAGGTGCTAGGGCTAGGGCGGCCAGGGAGTCTAACGCAACTGGTTCCAAGCAACTTCTAATGCATATGCATAATCATCAAGTATAATTTGTTTGCTGGGTTAAGTATGGTCCTGCCTACCTTCCTCGTTAGGGTCAGTATCTTCTTCCGGAGAGTAGTCATGTCCGTGCTGCTGGTCCTTCAGCTCCTGGTGCAGCTGCTCCTCTGGCCCCTCTATGATTGGTTGGCCCGGCGGTTGTCCTTCGCTCGCGGAATCTATATGCATGACATAGTGCAATTGGAGCATGTATTAGTGCAATGCTTGCTTCCTGATGCGAGTGCAATGCAAGAAATCATGGTTTATGGAATAACATTATGCATTTTCGTGATGAAACTTGTTTAGCGTTAAGAAATCGTACAAGCCATCATTTATGATAACTTAGCTTGTCACACATAAGAACGTGGGGGTGTGTGACTGAGTAGCATCGATTCATGCGAAATGGCCGATGCTTACTTATACACCTATTTTCCACCTAGCTAGCTTAGCATTCCTAGCGTGCATTTCTCAACAGTAGTGAAGACCTACATTGCATTCCAGAATCAGTGGCTAAGACTGACATATTCTTAGGTTTCAAATATGGTCCATTGTGGCATTTATTGGATATACTAGTCTCACATTTTCTACTATTTTCTTAAATAAGCATTATATCTACCATTTACAAAATAGGGTCAAACCTTACATGCATGGCCTCACGTTTTCAGCGATGAGCTACTTACATCGTCTTGAACCTAAATAAATACCACAAAACCCCTATAGCTTACTTTTATCTAGAACTCTTTTCCTTTGTTAATTATATGCTTAATTAGTAGGCAAGGGTAAAACAGTAAATAAACAGTAAGCATTTAGGCTATCAAATTCTTATACTAAGCTTAGGTATGCTAGCAAAGCTGCTGCCCAAATTCAGAATTTTTGACTCTCATTTAACCCACATTTCCTATTTATTAAGGTTTTTCATGCATGCACAATAACAGGGGCAAAAAGGTCTTTTCATACCCAACCATCATATCCATTCCGTAGATCTACTCAATAAGAGGCAAATGCAACTGAGTTTACATTTTTAGGATTTTTATTTGGTTTGTTATGATTTTTGAAGTTCACAGCTCATAAAAATGCACTTAAATGAAAATCCTTTAGTTCCAGGGACTCAAATGCGATTAAATCTAGACTTCAGGGGCCTGCAGGGATGAAAACCGAGACTCAGTGAATAGCGCGCTTAACGGAAGCATAGAATGGCGAAATCTCAGGGGCTAACTAGCAAAAACTGCGTCTTTCTTCAACCTCTCGACAGGGGCAGGGGCGCTCGTGGCCGCCGAGGTTCTCGCGCGCGGCGCGCCGCGTGGGGGTGCGCGCTTGGACCCGAGCTGGTCTCGGGACGTGTTCCCGGTGTAGGGCTCCCTTTCCCCAAGACGGCGTCGCGCGAGGAGTCCGGAGCGGGCGGGTAACGCCGGTGAACCAGACGTGGAGCCGGGCGACGCGGAGGACGGGGCGGCGGCTCGATCTGGTGGAGGAGTGGGGGACCGGCGCCCCGGGGCAGCGCGCGAGCAGCGCGGTGGCATGACGAGTCCGGCGCAGGTGGTTAGAGGTGCGGGGAGGTGCTTGATGGTGGGTGTCCGCGAGGAGGTACGGTCGCGGCGACGATGAGCGATGGCGTACGCATGGGGAGGGGTGGTGGAGTGATTTCTGGCGTCGAGATCGGTAAAGATGGAGGAGGCAGTGGCGGCCGCGGTGCTCGTGCTATCGGGGCAGGAGGAGCACTGGAGAGGCGGTGCGTGGTGGAGCTCGAGCTCCATGGCCATGGCGGTCGGTGCTCCGTTCGAGCACCAGGGCAGGGAGCAGTAGGCAGGGGAGCAAGAGAGAGGGACGGGGAAGAGGGCGTGGAGCTGGGGAGGATGCCAGCTTCCTGAAGGAGGGAGCGGAAGGAGTTGCTGCTCCTCCTAGTTGCTCGGCGTGGCATGCTGGCAGCCATGGACGGCACGGGCGGAACTTGGCTGCCCCGTGGGCGAGCGGGAGTTGAGGAGGAAGAGAGAGGGCGCGCGGTGGACTAGGTCCGTAGGCTCAGAGTCAATGACAGGTGGGTCCGGGGCGGAGGAACAAAAGGGTGGGATCCATAAACCGGGTGTACAAATCAACGGACGCAAGGGACCAAGTGGGACCCACAACGCCTGCTGCCCGCGGGATGGGATCCTGAGGCTCTGCCAGGTGGGGCCCGCCCGTCATAGAGACAACGAAAAATACAATTTCGGAAAAAGGAAAAGGATGGTTTGACCGGCTGGAGACATGATTTAAACTCGCCATTTTGAATGATTTAAGGGCCGAATCTGGTAAAACTCCAAATACAAGAAACGTTCTAAATTTAATTCTCTACAACTTTGTTATAGACATCTATACCAAGTTCTGTGGAAAATATAGGTTAAATTTGAATTGAATCAACTAACTCTAGTTTGACCATTTGAAAACCTCAGCTTCAGAAATTATAAAAGTCTATCTTAGGTGCCTTTTCATGAAAACTTTTCTATACCAATGTTGTTCCAATTTCATTTTCTACGACTTTTGTATTCAAAGTTTTGCATGATCATGTCTTTTGTTTGCTCAAAATTTGAATTTTCCATCCAGGTCTATTTGGACAGAATTCACTAGAAGACAGAAATTGAGCTAAAACACCTTGCAAACCTTTATGCATGTCAACACACAAAATACCAAAGTTATTAACCATGAAGTTATCTACAAGTTTGGTATATAAAGTTCTGTCTAATTCACCACTAGATTTTGAAATACCATTTCAAACATACTCAGAGTTTTGGTAAAACAAGCACTTTTCCCTTTTGTAGAGTCTTTCTTATTTTCAACTTTTGGAGTATCAAATGGAGTCCAATCATATCAAGGTCTAGTGCATCTGAAAGTTTAGTGAGTTCAATTTCATTTCATAGAAAGGAATATTTTGAAGTTCTTATGGTCAAATCGAAAGTAATTTCAGAATGAAATTTGGGAAAGAGTGTCAACCCTAAACTTAGCAAAATTTCCTGAGTGTAGGTTAACTGAGCTTGGTTCGAACTTTTGAGCCCCTTAACATCTGAATTTTGAAAACATTCAAAATAGCACATTTGAAGGAAATATCTTGAACTAAAACTTTTGTATTGGATGTCTTGCACGAAAATGTGTAAGTGTTCAACTACTCAACCAAACTACACAAAGTTTTGCATATTCAACTTGAAATTTTCGACTTAGTGGTTTACTAGCCTAGTTGTTGCTCTTATCTAAGCATGATTATGCCAAATCCCTGATTATCGCTAATCTAATTGCGTGTTAAGGCTTTTGAGATGCTGGGGGCATCACAACCCACCCCCCGTTAAAGAAATCTCGTCCCGAGATTTGGATGAGGCACGGCGGTATAACCTAGCGTGTATTACAAAGAGTAGGGCATCGTGGTTCGTGTCTTTTCGAATCCACTGTGGCAACTTCCAAATCTTCACCTGTTAGCTTTGTCAACTAGCTTGTGAATGGTTAGTGCCTCTTTAACACAAGTAGTCACAGAGCGTCATCTAATAAGGCTTGGGGGTCTCTCTAAGGTACTTCGACAAGTCGTGCCATATATGAGAGCGAATGAACAAATCATGAAGAGAATGTGGTCAGTGAGCCAGTGACAATGGTAGACACAAATGAGAGAAGTTACTTCCTGACTTCGATACCAACATTTGAAACATGGTAAGTACCTGATTTATCCAAATAATGAAAGCAAAGTGTACACAGTCGGAAATTGAACAAGGCAGGGTCTTTTGATTGAAAGGAGTATCATCGAATATGTTTTTGAGAGACACATTCATTTTATTTGTCAGGGACTGTGTCCACATATAAAATTCCAAGTCAACATGTTTTCAAAGAGTAAGATGTGGTGAAACGTAGCACATTCTACTCATCGGGATAAGAAAGGCACAAGAGGGAGAAGATAGGCCGTATTCGCCTAAACAAGGTGATGATTTGTACGATTCCTTAGCGTTGGTCATGGTTGATCAAGAAAATGGCAGTAGCTGACGTGTTCTTACTAACGAAACAAAATGCTAGTAAGTTCCCTTCTAAGAGGAAGAAAACCACTCATAGGGAAATGACGATAAGACAAGAGCACTAGCCGAGGACAAAAAGCTAGTGTGGAGGATGTTCATAGAGTACACCCTCGGGGAATAAGGTTCAACAAATGGATAGAAAATATCGACGGAGATAGTGAGAACGAAGTTGACTGTTCCCACCAATCTTCGGAGGCAAGGTCAAACATGGATATGAATTAATACGAACAAGTCATGGGGTTGAGGCAGGATCATCCCCACTAGGTCAAGGAGGCAAGGTGAAACAAGGCAATGGAAAGATGTCATGAGATGGTGGAAATGAGACTGATCACTTCCACTGCAGCAATAGAAAGATATGAATAGGCTGTGGGTGGAGGTTGGCTACTTCCACAACTCAAGATAGGCAAGGTGAAACAAGGCAATGAAATGACATATACAGGATAGTGGAAATGAAATCGATCAGTCCCCACGAATCAAGAGTAGCGAGATCAATTAAAGGATAAAAACCGATTATGAATGTTCCATGATTGAAGCGATGTCATGCCTTCGCATGTCCTAATGCCAGCGCGAACCTAGTAGCACAACCATGTGACGGACCGTACACATAGGACTCTAGGTCCCGTCAAGGCACCCAAGACTGCCCAAGGAGACATCACAACAAGTGTGGCCCAACCATTGCATCTTCAGAGTCATAATCGATGCAAGGTTATGGTAAATGAAGAGGAAGTCCGATGTGATATAAGAGCTTAGGGCGCTTGAATCCCATTGTAAATGAGGCTCCTTGATTTGCAAAGTTTTGGAGCAAGTAATTAACGAATAGTGGAATATAGTGCAAATAGACTAGGATTTCTCCGATCACAAGAGTTCGAAAATGCATGAACGACAAGGGTTTTAAACCTGAAAGTTACCAAAGCTCCAAGCTACTACATCATAGTAAGACTAAGAGTACATTAACCATGAAAATGAGTCACCAGTAAATTTTTCAGAGCTGGATACACGAGGTTTGCTTGACCTACAAGAGTCAGGTTCCCTTATTACAAAAGTCTGACTCGAACACTACCCCACCAACCGACACTCAGTTAGTACTGCCTAAACAGTAAGATTGACGCGTCCAGGTCGAAGACTGGTTTCTTCCTTCAGCCACGTCGGTGCGGTGTTAGGCTTCACATGAGAGATGCCATGGAATAGTAGTCTTGATCTTCCACCGAGTATAAGAACATTGCCGGATTCGAGGTTGACCTTAGTCGCTCTATCCTTGTCTCGAGTATCGTTGAACAAGAATTCTGCCGTGTCGTCTATGGAGACTGAGATGACAGGTAGACCTTGGTTGATGCTTCTTCCTGATTCATCCTTATCTTGATGGAGTCCGAGCTTCCCGACGTTGTTGTAGTAGTTAATGATGCATATGTTCAGGATTGATTTGAGGAAATTCGTTTGCGGTTGAATTTGCAGTTTGAGCAATTATCTTGAAAGCTTCTGGTATCAGTAGGGACGTGGGCACCATCGCACGGACTGCGTTGGCCCATAGAAACCAGTAGTTGGATCCCAATTCTTCCCTAGACACATCATCCATAGCTTCATCTTGGCTCCGTTCTTGAAACTAGGCCTATAGAATCCTCCTGGACCAATACCTAGTTGTCGACACGTACGAACTATCTTGACTTGATCTTCAGGCTTGATGAATCCCTTCAATAAAACCAGGCCAGGTCGCAGATGTTGAACTGAAGCCGTGTAAGTAGAAGATTCTCCCGCTTTTCTCTTCTTCTCGAGACCTTCAGGTGCTGTTGTTCTAGCCTTCGTGGGCTCGGGGTGATCAGGGCATAAGTCGAAGCGCTGCGACATCTAGTAGTAGGAAGAATAAGGTTCCCAGTAAGTTCAAGGGTTTTGAAAACTTGGTGTGGTCATAGCGTATCTCGCGTTTACATGCTCAAAAAATATGCCGACAAGTGATTTTATCACAAGATGATGGCACAAGGCTATACTTCTTTTCTAACGTGTGTAGCTTACAGCTAGACTTCTGAGGGTCGATCAACGGATTCTAAAGATCTTAGGAAACTGGTAGTCGTACATTAGTCTATACTCTACCTCGGTGGTGTAGAAAGTTTTGGTTAGTTCTATTTTGAAATAGTTCAAGTTTCTGAATTTGCGAGCTACGAAAAATCTGTCCAAATAGTTTAGGTATGTTTGGATTCTTCCCTTTACTTTATCAAGCCATACCCCACTAGCTAAGCATCTTCTTGGTATACGAAGAATAAATAAAAAAAACGTTTGCATAGTTGTTAACAATGACCATTACACACGAAGTTTTCATATAATAAGGTTGGAATACGTTGTAGTCTCGAAAACTTTGAGACGGGTTTGATTCTTGGACCGACTGAACATGTTTATTGTATTTGGCCTGCATTTACTAGACGCTTCATATCTAGAATGAATGATGTGTAGAAAAATTGCGACAACCTAAGTGTACTACTCGAGTCGCTTGCTTAGTTTCTGCTAGTTCTACTTGTACTTTGAGCTACATATCAATACAGTAGTAACACACACTCATCGCAATATGCTCATAGTCACTCTCAAGCAACAAAAGCAATGCATGTGAGATAAGGTAAGATAAGATGCCATGATGAATGATTCGTCCTATTCGGTCTCACATCACACACCTTATGTATCGTTTACATATCTACCGGGTATTCGGTGACATATATGCACGGCACTCCCTAATGCAACTAGTCGTTCTCTACTCGTTCGTAATTTCGCACTCGGTTAGTGTACCTGCAGAAAAATGCATGCTCATACCACATCATCACCATCATCATACATTACCACTCTAACCCTAAAAGTGGAATCCACGAATTTCTTTAAGCTACGTCTGGTGGACGACTGTAGTGGCGCCATTTCTCTCAACACACCCAACGTTCCTCCAGTACTGGGGAATTGCTGGGGAGAGAAACGGTGGCCAACAAGATCTAGCTATAATTTTGGTCGAAGGAAAAGTGGTCACGAAACACTCCAATGGCGTGACAATCCCCCTTAAAGAGTTCTGCCCTATCAGCATGAATGCAGGGTTCGCAACAGTTCGCAAATCCCAATAGCGCTCCGCCAGTACTGGGGATGGCTATGGCCGAAAAGTTGCATCCCAAAGCGCCGAATATGCATATGAGTTCTATCTAGGTCAAAATGTTAGCGATGTCACCTGGTATTACACTAACATTCCTTAATATGGGCATATCGATACTCTCATTTTCCAAATACTTCGAAAAGGGTTTTCGAAAATAGGTTTGCAGATCAAAACTGGATGATATGTCTGTTGTCTGTGTATGATCGGCTCTGATACCAGCTATGGCGGAACCGTCGATTTAATCTGGACTAAGCACATCTGCCACCTCTGGCTCGTAATGTGATTAGGCCAAACTAAACCCGGTCGTCCGTCGAGAGTCACTTGACCCCCGATATTACCATTTCCCAGAGGAACCGACATCATACACATCTGACCCACGATGGAGTCACAACAGATACATCATCAGAGGCAGTTGAATATCATAATAATAGACTTAGTTACAAACCGGTTTTGAATAAAGTACAAGTCCAACATAGTGTTATAAAGTAGCAAGTTCAAAAGTTTCTCGTAGCGGAATTATAAGTTCAGAGGTCACCATGATATCATCAAAAGATTTGCATTAGAGGTAACAACATCGAGCCCACCGATGTTGCCCTTGTGCCACTCATGCCGTTTCATCCTAAGTGAGGACATGCGCCACCTCCAACACAAGTGCAGACCATGAACTCCATACCTGCGCTCAAAATATGGGGGCAAACCCTAAGTACTAATTACTCAGTAGGTCTTAATGGATTTGGCTTACAGCTGACGCGAAGCGGCTTACTAGCAAGTGGATCCTTAGCCTTTGGTTTTAAACAGTGCCATATGTAACATAAGTAACAAGTTCCCATCTTTTGTATAACTACCAACATAACAGTAAATTGCAGTAAGGTAAATAATTCAATTCAATCATGTGATATCCAAAATCATGAGTATTAGATACAGAGTGCTTAAGGAGTTACTACGTTGCCCGTGTGCATAATCAGCATTCCCACACCAGGTGGGCATCAGCGATTCGAATCGATTTTAATTCCTGGGAATAACTATCATGCCAGGGGTATATGCTTACTAGCCATCGCGTTCCCACATATAGCCCCAATCTTAGCCCGCCTCGCCCAAGTTCGATTCACTCCCGCCTAGCCCCCGGGTTGTGGCCCCATGACGAGCCTGCCGACATCTCGGTCTCCCCGCCATGAGTACCAAGCTCCCCCAGGCCACCTTCCTCTCAACCAGCGGGTAGGAACGTGTCTCTGTGCTTCGGACGAGCCCAGGAAAGACTTTTCCGGTCCCATATCCCGGATAAGCACTCTAGCAATGTTATGCCGAACATGCAGGCGAACAGCGGACGGGCCTTATGTGACTCGGGCGGAGTCCAAAGTGCGACATTTTGAAAAGTATATACTAAAATAAATCTCCGCCCGGTCTCCATTTAATTCATGAGCAACAGTAATAATTGATGTAATAGTAAGCTTTTGTAACTTTGAAAGCACCTACGCGACGAGTCCACACACTCGCGTCTACTCGTACCTAGCAACTTCTAGGCATACTCGTCCTACGAACTCTATGTATAGGTGCTAGGGCCAGGGCGGCCAGGCAGTCTAACGCAACTGGTTCCAAGCAACTCCTAATGCATATGCGTAATCATCAAGTATAATTTGTTTGCTGGGTTAAGTATGGTCCTGCCTACCTTCCTCGTTAGGGTCAGTATCTTCTTCCGGAGCATAGTCATGTCCCTGCTGCTGGTCCTTCAGCTCCTGGTGCAGCTGCTCCTCTGGCTCCTCTACGATTGGTTGGTCCGGCGGTTGTCCTTCGCTCGCGGAATCTATATGCATGACATAGTGCAATTGGAGCATGTATTAGTGCAATGCTTGCTTCGTGATGCGAGTGCAATGCAAGAAATCATGGTTTATGGAATAACATTATGCATTTTCGTGATGAAACTTGTTTAGCGTTAAGAAATCGTACAAGCCATCATTGATGATAACTTAGCTTGTCATACATAAGAACGTGGGGGTGTGTGACTGAGTAGCATCGATTCATGCGAAATGGCCGATGCTTACTTAAACACCTATTTTCCACCTAGCTAGCTTAGCATTCCTAGCGTGCATTTCTCAACAGTAGTGAAGACCTACATTGCATTCCAGAATCAGTGGCTAAGACTGACATATTCTTCGGTTTCAAATATGGTCCATTGTTGCATTTATTGGATATACTAGTCTCACATTTTCTACTTTTTTCTTAAATAATATTTATATCTACCATTTACAAAATAGGGTCAAACCTTACATGCATGGCCTCACGTTTTCAGCGATGAGCTACGTACATCGTCTTGAACCTAAATAAATACCACAAAACCCCTATAGCTTACTTTTATCTAGAACTCTTTTCCTTTGTTAATTATATGCTTAATTAGTAGGCAAGGGTAAAACAGTAAACAAACAGTAAGCATTTAGGCTATCAAATTCTTATACTAAACTTAGGTATGCTAGCAAAGCTGCTGCCCAAATTCAGAATTTTTGACTCTCATTTAACCCACATTTCCTATTTATTAAGGTTTTTCATGCATGCACAATAACAGGGGCAAAAAGGTCTTTTTATACCCAACCATCATATCCATTCCGTAGATCTACTCAATAAGAGGCAAATGCAACTGAGTTTACATTTTTAGGATTTTTATTTGGTTTGTTATGATTTTTGAAGTTCACAGCACATAAAAATGCACTTAAATGAAAATCCTTTAGTTCCAGGGGCTCAAATGCGATTAAATCTAGACTTCAGGGGCCTGCAGGGAAGAAAACCGAGACTCAGTGAATAGCGCGCTTAACGGAAGCATAAAATGGTGAAATCTCAGGGGCTAAATAGCAAAAACTGCGTCTTTCTTCAACCTCTCGACAGGGGCAGGGGCGCTCGTGGCCGCCGAGGTTCTCGCGCGCGGCGCGCCGCGTGGGGGTGTGCGCTTGGAGCCGAGCTGGTCTGGGGATGTGTTCCCGGCGTAGGGCTCCCTTTCCCCCAAGACGGCGTAGCGCGAGGAGTCCGGAGTGGGCGGGTAACGCCGGTGAACCAGACGTGGAGCCGGGCGACGCGGAGGACGGGGTGGCGGCTCGATCTGGTGGAGGAGTGGGGGACCGGTGCCCCGGGGCAGCGCGCGAGCAGCGCGGTGGCATGACGAGTCCGGCGCAGGTGGTTGGAGGCGTGGGGAGGTGCTTGATGGTGGGTGTCCGCTGAGCAGGTGCGGCCACGGCGACGATGAGCGATGGCGTATGCGTGGGGAGGGGTGGTGGAGTGATTTCTGGCATCGAGATCTTGGGGTAAAGATGGAGGAGGCAGTGGCGGCTCGTGCTATCGGGGCAGGAGGAGCACTGGAGAGGTGGCGTGGTGGAGCTCGAGCTCCATGGCCATGGCGGTCGGTGCTTCGTTCGGGCACCAGGGCAGGGAGCAGAGGCAGGGGAGCAAGGGAGAGGGACGGGGAAGAGGGCGTGGAGCTAGGGAGGATGCCAGCTTCCTGAAGCAGGGAGCGGAAGGAGCTGCTGCTCCTCTGGTGGCCCGGCGTGGCGTGCTGGCAGCCATGGACGGTGCGGGCGGAACTTGGCTGCCGCGTGGGCGAGCGGGAGGACAGGAGGAAGAGAGAGGGCGCGCGGTGGACTAGGTCCGTAGGCTCGGAGTCAGACAGGTGGGTCCAGGGCGGAGGAACAAAAGGGTGGGTCCATAAACCGGGTGTACAAATCGACGGACGCAGGGACCAAGTGGGACCCACAACACCTGCTGCCCGCGGGATGGGATCCGAGGCTCTGCCAGGTGGGGCCCGCCCGTCATAGAGACAACGAAAAATAAAATTTCGGAAAAAGGAAAAGGATGGTTTGACCGGCTGGAGACATGATTTAAACTCGCCATTTTGAATGATTTAAGGGCCGAATCTGGTAAAACTCCAAATACAAGAAACGTTCTAAATTTAATTCTCTACAACTTTGTTATAGATATCTATACCAAGTTCTGTGGAAAATATGGGTTAAATTTGAATTGAATCAACTAACTCTAGTTAGACCATTTGAAACCCTCAGCTTAGAAATTATAAAAGTCTATTTTAGGTGCGTTTTCATGAAAACTTTTCTATACCAATGTTGTTCACAATTTCATTTTCTACGACTTTCGTATTCAAAGTTTTGCATGATCATGTCTTTTGTTTGCTCAAAATTTGAATTTTCCATCCAGGTCTATTTGGACAGAATTCACTAGAAGACAGAAATTGAGCTAAAACACCTTGCAAACCTTTATGCATGTCAACACATAAAATACCAAAGTTATTAATCATGAAGTTATCTACAAGTTTGGTATATAAAGTTCTGTCTAATTCACCACAGATTTTGAAATACCATTTCAAACATACTCAGAGTTTTGGTAAAACAGCACTTTTCCCTTTTGTAGAGTCTTTCTTATTTTCAACTTTTGGTGTATCAAATGGAGTCCAATCATGTCAAGGTCTAGTGCATCTGAAAGGTTATGAGTTCAATTGCATTTCATAGAAAGGAATATTTTGAAGTTGTATGGTCAAATCGAAAGTAATTTCAGAATGAAATTTGGGAAAGAGTGTCAACCCTAAACTTAGCAAAATTTCCTGAGTGTAGGTTAACTGAGCTTGGTTCGAACTTTTGAGCCCCTTAACATCTGATTTTGAAAACGTTCAAAATAGCACATTTGAAGGAAATATCTTGAGCTAAAACTTTTGTATTGGATGTCTTGCATGAAAATGTGTAAGTGTTCAACTACTCAACCAAACTACACAAAGTTTTGCATATTCAACTTGAAATTTTCGACTTAGTGGTTTACTAGCCTAGTTGTTGCTCTTCTCTAAGCATGATTAAGCCAAATCCTTGATTATCGCTAATCTAATTGTGTGTTAAGGCTTTTGAGATGCCGGGGGCATCACATATGCCACCATCTAGGGAGCAAAAAGTGCCTTGCTGAATTTCTGTCGCTCTCTAGAAAAGCCCCTGCCTGAACCACCGAGCAATGGAATAACCTTCCAAGTTCATGAAGTGGATGATCTAGCTTGTATGTGGAAGAACAACTCCAACAAAGAAGAAAAGAGAAATGAAGAAAAAGAGGAATCGAGTAGGACATGTAGTTGTTCTTAAAATTCCACCTTCCATTCCATGTGAAGAATCAGGAAGTAGCTAGCTGAAGTAAACCAAACCCTGTAAACCTTCTAAGCCAAATCTCGAGGACGAGATTCATTTTAAGTTGGGTAGATTTGTAATGCCCCAAAATTTAGCCCCCAAAATTTTCTTCTAATCTCTCTCTAATTCAAAATCAATTGGTTGCTTGCTTGTTTGTTTTGAGAGCTCATCAAAATTCGAAATATTGACAATACTCACCACCAAAATTCTTTCCAAAATTCCTTACCAAAAATTCAATTGCAAAAAATATCCCCGCGCCACTGGGACCCTCCATCTCCGTGACACTTGGACCCCCATCTCCACGCCATGTGGACCTCCCATCTCCGCGACACTTGGACCCCCCATCTCCGCACCATGTGGACCTCCCATCTTCGCGACACATCACTGGCCTTCTCCTCCATCGGCTATAAATAGCCCTCTACCCCCATGCCTCCATCCACACCAAATTCACCACTGCCGCAATATCAGCCCCCGGTTCAACCAGGGCGTTGTGCACTGCGAACGCCATCCCCCTTCTCCTTCCTTGCTGTGTTCATGCACGGGAGCAGAGTGCCTCTGTGTTCTTCGTCAAGAGGCCCCCATAGCTCAATTGCTCCGACTGTGAGCACCTCGCCACATACCTCCACCATCCCCAAGCCGCACTCCCCCCTTCTCCCTGCCTGTATCGAGCTCCCGACGAGCTCCTAGGCCGCCACCAATGGCTGCCAGCGGCGAGCACCTCCGCATCCACCACCTCCACCACGCTGACAACCACCAAAGCGGAACGCCGGTCAGCCCTACCCGTTGCTCGTGGCAGCGCGAGGCAAGCAGCCGTGCAGAGGCGCTGCTCGGGCCTGCTCATGCCCCTCTGCCTATTATAACAGCCCCCCTCTCCTGTGAATGACAGGTGGATCCACCAATTATTTTTCCCACGCCAACCACCAGCCACCGGTGGTTGGCCCATCACTAATCACGTGTCATTTGAGCTCGCAGGTCCAATCTCGTACCATTCTCTTCTTCTATTCATTTATTTCCGAATTAATCTCTTGACCATAAGACCTCTGATTCCATCGATTCTTCTTTGTAAATTCATCAAAAATCAATATCTACCATCCATATTAATTTCATGATTTTAGGAGTTTCCCAGAGCCGTCTACAAGCCGGTGCAACATTCGACACTGTAGGCGTGGACCGTTGACACCAGCCTGAAACTCTGCTCGTAAGCAGTCTAGAAATAATTTCTGTTGCTCCAGAATCCAAAAATATGATTTTATTCTCCAGTTTCGAAATATTCGGATTTTGGAATATTCGAGGAATATTCGTTTCTCGTTTCCTTTCCTTTTCCCGAATATACAAAATTCATATCTTCTCCGTTCCAACTCCGAGTTGGGTGATTCTTTTGCCTAAATTCATCTAAAATCAAGCTCTACCTACCCATACACTCCACATAATCTTTTGTCCCGGCCGGAAGCTGCCGTCATGTCACCATGACGCTATCCTACGCCCAGTCAGTGGTTCAAACCGGTTGTTGGGGTTTAGTATCGGCAGTGCACCACGAGATGGATCACGTGGAGCTTTTGTGGCTCGGTGGGATCGACGTAGCTCGATGGTTCGCCGAAAAAGCGATGAAGACAAAGAGATTTATACAGGTTCGGGCCGCGAGATGCGTAAAACCCTACGTCCTGTTTGTGGTTGGTTGTATTGCTGCGAGTTCTCGAGGTTACAATGAGGGTTAAGGCTGGATTGCGATGGGAGTAACTATCCTCTGTAGGGGTCCCTCATCCACCGTATATAAGCTGACGGAATCTTGGGTTACAAGTCGATTTCCTTCTATATGTCCTAATCGGTCCAGATTACATAAAATCAAACAGAATCTAAGTTTCCATCGTATCTTCGTCAATCTTCTCAAATCTCAGAACCAGAGTCCGAGCCAAACTTCCCTGTTTGTTCTCCAGCTTGCGCCATCATTGCCTTGAACTCCAAGCCATTGCGACCACGATCAGCCCTGGGCCAGGCGTTCGGCCCACGGAAACGGCCACTCGCCTGACTCAGGCCCACTGCTGGCCCATGTCCTAGATCCACGCCATGAGGAGCCAGGGGATATCTATCTCTCACAAGCCCCTGAGGCTCGAGTCAATTCAGAGGTCAATTGACTCCAGACTCCCACAACCAACTAGAGCTCCGAGTGAAGCATCTCGCCAAGTCAACTTTCATATCTCTCCAATGGTTGCACCGATTAGGTGCACCCATTGGGTGTAGCTCCTGAACTTTAAGCTGTCTTGAGCATCAATCAGCTTAAAGATCCAGAAAGAACCAACTGCCCTTGACAACTCCATCTCTAGATTATTTGTCTTCTCGAATTATTGGTTGCACCGACTAGGTGCACCCAATGGGTATAGCCCCCGAGCTTCAAGTTGACTTGAGTAATAATCAACTTGAAGGTCCTAACAATCTGAAATTTTGAAAGTACACATTTCTTCCCGAATCAATCACTACGTCGTTTCAATGGTTGCACCGACTAGGTGCACCCATTGGGTGTAGCCCCTGAGCTTCAAGTTGACTTGAGTAACAATCAGCTTGAAGGTCCAAAGAGCTCTCCCGACTCAACACCGCCTGACAGAAGTCTTCAGGCCTTTGTCTCAATCAGAAAAAACTGACAGAAAAAATTCCCCACCCAATTGGGTGTATACCGGGAAACTGCTAGTAAAATGAAGAGCCATTCCTTTCTTTGCCGCATATGCTTTTCCCTTGAAAACCCAACCGTTCATGGATCCAACTCTCTTGATTTGTGTCATCTATGGATCACTGACATGTGTCCGTCTGAATAACAAATGCCATCATTATACGTGGACTTGCAGAAACTGAAGCGGCACCTCGCCTGCTATGTAACTGAGGCTAGAACCCATCCATCAATCACACTTCCATTGCCTTACACACGCATAAGATTCCACTGCTCCAAACCCTTTTTTTGACCAACACCATGGCCAGCCCTCAGCAAGAACCGCCCTGAGTTCTCTGACTCGGAGGATGAAATCTTCACCGGCGGTCTCAGCGAAGAAGACCCCCCAGCGACGCCGAGCCATTCAGCGACAGCGACGACGGCGGCGACGTCAAAGGGAAGGCACCGCCGGAGGGAGCCTGACGAAGACTCCGACGCCGACTTCGACCAGTATAACTGGAAGGAGAAGGCAATGCTCTAGGGCCTGAACCACCCTGGTCTCGGTGGTCCTGACGATGAGGCAGCGACGAGGACAAAGAAAATGACGAAGACGATGATGGCGATGATGACGACGACGATGACAAGGACTGACAACGACGGAGACGATGACGACGGCGACTGACGATGGCAGCATCAGTGACGAGGATGCTGCTCTGCCACCCAAGAAGCGCCGCTGTGTCGGCTATTAGGCTAGGATGCTGCTCTGTAGGTCCATCTTTGTAATGAATCTCGCCTCTCTTAATGAATGCTTTTAAGTTTCAGCTTGCTCATGAATTTGGCCTTGCAAAGTGAAATCTACCCCTTCTATGAACAACCCCTGTCAAACTACTTAGAAACAGTCTACGCATTGAAATCCGTACCATCGAATGAAAACTGCGAGCCCCCGAGCCAAACGAATCATCTGGAATATAACTGCCACTAAGTATCGACAAATCGCTAATAACCGAGTCAATTTATCCGACTGAATGACGTCCGACTGAATTCCTTGTGGTCCATGAAAAATCCACTCCGACTGAATTCGCGACGACTAATAGGATGTTGACGCCGTGAACTTCCTTAGAGAAAACAGAACTCCTCAATTTAACACCGTCGAGTATTAAAGAAAACCAATACCCTAACGGTTCCTCCCACTCGTAATCCACACTCTCAACAACTGCATTTACTCGACCGCCATCATCACCAGATTTGAAATCCTTGTCCCAAAACTTCCAACCAAGTGCCAGAATCCTTCGCGCCCATGGCTCCGAAGAAGAAGACGATCAGCGAACATGGAAACACAAGCGAAGGGCTTCCACACGACGAAAACCGGCCAATCCCGTCGCCAGTTTCTAGCATTCTGTATTTCATCCATTTCTGAATCTCATTTGAATCACCTTGTAAGGATGGGAGTTCTTCCTCCCAAGGAGTTGGTTGGGTGGAGAGATTGCGAAGGTGAAAAAGTCCCCATAGAAGATACCCATGAGTCCTTAGTTTTTGCCCCTTTCTTTGTCCGCGGCTTAGGATTGCCCCTCTGTTCTTTTGCCCGCGGTTTACTAAACTTCTATTGTATTGATCTATCTCACTTGAATCCCAATTCAATTCTCCAAATTTCAATCTTTATTCACTTGTGCGAAGCTTTCCTCGGGATTGCTCCCCATTTTGGTATTTGGAAGTATCTGTACCACTTCAAACCCGGCACCCGAGACAAAGTGCTGCAAGTAGTTGGAGGAGCTAGCCTAGAACTGCGTAGAGGACGCAAATCAGTGTACATAGATATCTCTCTCAAGGACAGCAACAGAGGATGGCACTCCGAGTGGTTCTACATGACCAAATACGCCAAATCCGTGCCAGCCCGATCAGGACATCAGCCGAACTCCAAGCTTAACATTTGGGAAGAGGCACCAACTACAGAGGAAATGGCAGAGGTAGAAATTCTGCTTAATGACATCTCAGGTTTGAAAGATAGCGGTTTGACTGCTCACGCCATAGTTATAGATTTTATCTTCCGAAGCATTCAACTGATGAAGGATCGAGTGTATCCAGCCTATCTGTATGTTGGGGCCAGTGATCCCACTCGAGAGATCAGCCGACCCATATCTGTAGAAGAAATCAAGGCCCGAGTTAGCCTGATGCTAAGAGGTGACATGTACAATGAACGGTCACCACAACCTTATTCTGCATGGCATCCAATGCCCACTGTAAGTATGGTAGCTCGCCGATCAATTCACTAGTGTGTTCTGATAATGTATTCAATACTGAAAAGATTTCTGACTTTATCTTTGCAGAGCAATATTACGAAGTTTCTGTCTGACCCTCCTCAACATAATGCAGACAAGATGTTGAAGCAGCAATCCCAGTTAACTGCTGAAGAGATGGAGGCCGTGGTTGCAGCGACACAAGGAAGAGATAATAATGAAGCTGCGACATTCATCATCATCCCACGTCCTAATGATAATGCAGATACTGAAGAAGAAGATGCAGCCCAAGAAGAAAAAGCCCCCGAGCATGCAATAGGCTCAAAGGAAGGTGATGTCGCCTCAAGGATGTGAAGGCGTACCTGAGCCAAGGACGTCAACAGAATAGTTCGATGTTCCCTAGAGAAAGAGAACCATCAGGGAACAAATCAACAACCAGAAGACTTCTCCTGCTAGGCCTGATCCAATGTCCCCATCCAAGAGACCAAGCAAGAAATTCAGAGCGCAGGAGACGATTGACCATAGTACGGGTTCATCCCTCAGCGGTATTGACCGGAGTTCTTTAATTGACGAGGAGGAGGAGGAAGTCCCACTGCAGCGTCAGTGAAAGGAGATCCAAATGAGCACAAGAAACTGAGGTCACAACCTTCCCTCTGACTCACCCAGATATGCCAGTTCAAGAGGAACTAGAATTATCAGACATTGACCCAGAATTAGCACAATTTGTGAAGTCCTTCCCTCTCCCAAGTGATAGTATCTTCACACCATCAGGGTATGGCTGAACATTTTGACCATCGTCTCTTCATATCTATTTTGCAACATACTGATTGCATCGAACTGCTATGTAGACCTTCAGTGGAACAAAGTACATTACCTCTTGGGTCCGATGCTGACCCAAAGAAAGCCCCCGAGCTTGAGACGAATGAAGCCAGAGCCCCCGAGCTCAGGACTGAAGAGACTAAAGCTCCCAAGATTGGGTCTAGTGCAACTGAAGCCCCCGAGCTTGAGGTTTTAGAACATACGACTGAAGTGCCTGAGCTCGAGGCCCCGGAGTGTCCGACTGAAGGACAGCTGAAGAGTATAGAAGATCACCAAGATGACACTGGCATGGAACCCCTGTTCAATTGGCACGACGTGCTCAGCAATCTTGAAGGAAGAAGCATTTCAAGGAGCCAAGAGCCTGCCGTGGGTGAACAATGCCCACACCATGAGAACGATGAAATTACTGGTGACGAGACGACCAACACCAAAAATATTCCAGAAATCACTCTGCCAGCGCTAAGCCCCCAAGATGAAGCTCCTAAGTCAATGGATGACACTGTCATGATTGAGGAAGCCCCTTCACTCGACCTGGTGACCCCAAATCTACAACTTGCTGAAGGCCCATCTGAAACCAAACCATTCACAGCTTTTGAGGTAACTCGCTATTCTGATTGTAATGATTTTTGAAGTCACTATTAATATCACTAATGTGCTTGAATCTGTTACTGCAGGACTGGCTTGACCAAGCTGCACGATGGCGTGAACGGCTCGCTCCAGTGATTAGGGGTGATGTGATCACGCTACGCTAACAATTGGCCGAGTCAGAAGCCAACCATGCTGCTGAAAGCGCTGGTAAGTGCCTACTATTTTGTTTACCCACGTAACCTAGCATCCGACATATCCTGATGTACTCCTACCCTGACATGCAGCTACGGCTAAGAGGATTGCTAATCTAGAAAATGCCTTAGCCCAGCGCGATGCTTCATGCTGTAACGTTATGCTTGATTCGAGACAACGCTAGGAATCTACAATGCAAACTTGAACTGGAGCGAAAGCAGCATGAGGTAACTCGTCAGGAAACCCAGTTAGCATACTCTTTACTTACAGAGGCCTATAAGTTGAATTGGTCCACAGGATGAGGCATTGTGGCTTAAAAGAGAGATCTAGGAGCTTCGAGAATCACGAGATGGATTTGAAAGGTCATTCCAGAACACGTCCAGTGCTTTGACGGTACTTCAGACAAGCCACCAGTTGACTCAAACAGAGCTTGAACAGAAGACAACTGAACTAATGGAAGCTGACAAGATCTGGGTCGAAATCCAAAGCAAAAATAGAGATCTGGACAAGGTGCTGAAATCAACGAGGCAGGCTCTCAAGGAATCCCAGCTTCTGTCAGAGAGACAACAACATGACTTGGAGCTTTCCGTACGAAACTATGAAATCGTCAAGAAGAACTGCGACAAACTGAAGGCGGTCTACGAAAAGAACAAAGAGTTGCTGAAATCTGCAACAATTGCGCTGAACACCATGCTGAACATATGCGCCCTAGAGGTTGGCTCATCAAGACCACTATCAGATCGGGAGGCAACCCTAGATGATGATACAAGAGACATCTTCGAGGGCGATTGAAATCAATCCTCCAACACGTGCTGTTGATGCTGAAGATAACTCGGCCAGAGCTAAATTTAGCTGAGCTGATAGCGAAAGTTGGAGCTGATCTGAGTGATGCCACTATTGACCAATACGCCTCAGAGATTCAATCCATAGCGGAGAAACTAATCTTAGAATTCGAACTGTAAATTTGAACTCTTCCTTGCTAGGATTTAATTGTACCTGTCATGAGTGTTAGTCTGTAGGACAACAATGTTAGAATTCTTAGATGACATGAAATTTTAATGACTACGCATCCTTATATATGATTCTGTGAAAGGAAAAATCAAGCCCTTGAATTAGCATTAGCATGCGGACTTCTCAAAATCGAAAAACGCGCAAACGAGTACAGAATTTAATCAATCGAACTGAAAACTTATCAAAGAACGCAAAACGCAAGGCCAGATCATGCCTATCTATTACGAGTACTTGAGGGCATGTAGCACTGACTGTAGGTCCATGACCTAAGCCAATTGCCTAGTGGCTAGGGTCAAATTGCACCTCATTTATGAAAACGCGAAGGCATGTAACACCAGCTGTCGGTCATCGACCTAGGCTGATTGCCCCGTAAGGAGGGTGGGATTGCACCCTTTTTGTGAAAATGCGAAGGCATGTAACACCAGCTGTCAGTCAACGACCTAGGCTGATTGCCCCATAAGGAGGGTGGGATTGCACCCTTTTTGTGAAAACGCGAAGGCATGTAACACCAGCTGTCAGTCAATGACCTAGGCTGATTGCCCCATAAGGAGGGTCAGATTGCACCCTTTTTGTGAAAATGCGAAGGCATGTAACACCAGCTGTCAGTCAATGACCTAGGCCGATTGCCCCATGATTAGGGTCGGACTGTACCCTAGCTTGAGTAGGAGTAGGCATGTAACACCAACCATGAGTCAGGTTAGGACTCATGACCGATTGCCTGATTATCTGAGTATGAAGACACGATTCACCAGAGGTCATATGCATTCAGGCTGTTGAAGACCTGTTGGATGTCGTCGATGAAGTCTTCTGCTTTCTTCGTCTTGATCACTACGTCGTTGATGTAGGCTTCGACGCGCTTGCCCCAATGCTTGGCCAAGCATGTCTGGATCCCGCACTGGTACGTGGCCCGGCGTTCTTCAACGCGAAAGGCATAGAAGTGTAGCAAAATGCGCCGAATGGTGTGATGAAGGCTGTCTTCTCTTGATCCTCCAAAGCCAGGCTGATCTGATGATAGCCCGAGTAGCAGTCGAGGAAGCATAGGAGAGAGCATCCGGCCATCGAGTTGACTACTTGATCTATCCTAGGTAGCCCGAAACGATCCTTCGGGCAATGTTTCTTGAGATCAGTATAATCAACACACATCCGCCAGTCTACTTTATTCTTTTTCAAAACGAGTACAGGGTTTCCAAGCCACTCGGGATGCTTGACTTCTCTAATAAACCCGACAGCTTGGAGCTAGGTTAACTCTGCACGAATCGCCTCCCTCTTATCTAGAGTAAAGCGACGCATGCTCTGCTTGATCGGCTTGGCGTTGGGGAACACTTTGAGTATGTGCTCGGCCAATTCTCTTGGGACTCCGGGCATATCAGCAGGCTTCCAGGCGAACATGTCCCAGTTGTCCCTTAAGAACCAGACAAGCGCGCTTTCCTATTTGGGAGGTAGGATTGTGCTGATGGTCACCGTCTTCGAGGCGTCAGGGAGGTCGAGGCTCACTTCCTTGGTCGCCACGGTCGCTTGGATCACCGTGGTGGGGATCTGCTCATGAGTCGGGATCGCCTGGTTTTCCTTTAGGAGTTTGTTCGCATCGTCGATGAGTTAGCCCTGAGCCGCCGCAGTGGTCGTGGCATAGGCCGTCTGGAAAGCCTCTCGTGCGCAGAGAGTATAGGCCTTGAAGTCCGCCCGCACGAAGAGAACTCCATGTGGGGCCGGCATCTTCAGGACTAGGTACGAGTAGTGGGGGACAACCATGAACTTGGCTAACCTGGGCCACCCAATGATGGCATTGTAGGCAGAGTCAAAGGTAGCCACCTCGAAGCACAGGGTCTCGGTGCCGAAGTTTTCCTCCGTTCTGAAGGTGACAGACAGAGTGATGTGCCCCAGCGGGTACTCCCCCTCTCCAGTCATGATTCCGAATAATGGACTATCCGACTCCTCTACATCGTCAATGGAGAGGCCGAGAGACATCAAGATCTTGGGGAACACGATGTTGATGCTGCTGCCGCCGTCGATCAGGGTCCTCATGAGTCAGCTCTCGTGGACCACCGGGCTAACCAGCAGGGGGTATTTGCCCGGGTGATTGTACTTGAGCCACTGGTCAGCCCGATTGAAGGATATTGTCAGGTTCGACTAGCTGTATGGTTACAGAGGTTCCTTGGTGGCCGCCAAGACTTGGCGGTCATCGAGCTTTTGCCGCCGCTTGCTCTCCAGGGAGCCATGCCCCCCGAAGATGACGTTGACACGCCGGTTGATGTTGGGGAAGCCAGCACCGCTGCCCCTATTCTGCTGAGGCGAGGGCCCCTGATCACGTGGGAGTGGCGGTGGAGGAGGTAGAGCCACGAAAGGCCTGCCGTGAGCGACCGAAGCCTTGAAGTCCCTGCAGTCATGCAGGGTGTGAAGAATCTCCTTGTGGTAGGGACACGGTGCATCGAGGAGCAGGTCCAGTGACCTCTGCCCCCCTTGCCACAGTGGAACGCGCGGCCACACGGGCGATGGCCCCACAGTCTGGACTTCCTCCCGTGGTCTCTTCTCCCAACGGCGATCTTGCCGCGAGGACTCTTCACGCTTCCCACATTCTTCCCATTGTGCGTCGACCAAATCCTGAGCTCGCTCGTCCGCGGTGATGTATCGGTCGGCGTCGCAGAAGAGCTGCTCAGATGTGACCGGGGACTTTTGCAGGAGGGCCTTTATGAAAGCCTTGTCCCTGGAGCCTCGGAAGAAGTCGTCGATTACTTGCCGCATCAGCGACGTTGGGAATTCTGTTCCGCATCGACTAAAACCGCTTGAGGTACGATCAAAGACCTTCGCTATCCTTGCGCTTGATAGACTTGAGGTCCCAAGGCTGTGCCGACTTGTCTGACAATGACTGGAAATTGGCGATGAAGCACTGACAGAAGTCGTCCCAGTTGTCGATGCAGTCGTGCCTGAGGTGTCGTAACCACTGTAGTGCATCTTGTCCCAAGACGATCGGGATGTAGGCCGTCATCACGTCTTCACTCACGCCGGCTGCGCTAGCTGCTGTCGAGTACAGAGCCAGCCAGCCAGTGGGGTCGAGCTTTGCCTCGTACTTGTCGACGTTGGATACCTTGAAGTTCTGTGGCCACGCTACTCCACGGAGCAGAGTGGTGAAAGCCGGGATTCCGACCACGCCACGATGGGCTAGTTCGTATTGACCTCTGTCTTAAGTTGCTGGATCGCAGCGTTAAGGGGACCGAGGGCGATTCCCCCCTAACCGGTCATGGACAGAATGCCGTGCCATCGGGCTGTTGACAGATGCCCCGACCGAGTTAGCTCTGACCCGGTCTTCTTGGTGTGGCACCCCGAAGTCACGATCGTAGTTGTTATGACAGTCGGAGCTCCTCTGCGTGTCAGTTCTGCACGCAATCTTTCGATGTTGTTACGCACATCACGCCTCTCATTGATGGCTTGATGGGCGTCAGGGGCTGCTAGAGGAACGGTCGGAAGGAGGTGATGAGCTGCCTGCGTGAAGATCCACCGATACGCTTCCCCCTCCGAAGTCCGAGGGAGTTTGTCCGCTAGCCGCGTCAGGACTCCCCCCGCTTGACTCGAGGTGCCCATTGGCTGCGGCGAAGTCGGGCAGCAGGTTACGCCGTGGCGGTAGAGGTGGTCGGGGTTGAATGTGGTTCTTTGCATCGTGCGCCGCTCCCCCGTGATCCCGCTAGTACTGTTGGTCCTGCATGTGCCGACGGTCGCGCCGTTGACTGTTTCATTGCCGATGGAAATCAGCTTGCTCCGACGTCTCAGTCTGCATCGATCGCCTCATCCTGTGAGACGGGTAGGGTCGGGTCTTGATTTCCCGCGTTGTGGTGACGGTGGATGTTGCGCTGCCAGTTGCGACGTCACCGCAGATCGCGCTAATGAGGCATTTCTCCATTGACAGAAGCCTCATCACCAGAGACAGGGTCATCCTCCACCGGCATGCCGATGACGAGTACCTCAGAGAAGTGCGTTGGCACCTCCGAGCTGGCCTGATCGTCGAGGACTGTCAATGACCCCTCCGAGTGAAGCTCAGAGTCGGGAAGCGTGGGTCCTGATGCCGTAGTCATCCGAGGTTGCTCGCTTTTGGGCTTGGAGGAAGACACCAGGTTGCAGACCATCTCAATGCAGGCAGGCTCGCCGCCCTCTCGGGGAAGAGGTGGCTGTGTCAACTCCTGTGGAATCGCGATCTTTGACTTTGCCACCGTGCGCACGCTGCGCCATGTAGCGGTTCTGCCGCTCGGGGTAGAGTTGATGACGAGGCCCAAACGAAACCCAATCACCGGTTCCTCGACCGCATGATAGATGTCGTTGTCCACTGAGCGGTGTGGATGTTGAACTTGAGGGAGGTCTTGTCATCTTCTCGCCGCCCTCCTCCTTGAGTCGAGGTGGCTGAGGCTGCAGTTGACGGCGAGGGCTTGCGGTCTCTCGTCGCATATCCTCATCGTGTTTGAGGAGAACTGTGGCGCGAGGAACAAACCGTAGATGCGATGAGGTCGACTGACGAGCCGCCGCGGCATTGCAGGGACTGTGAGGAAACTTGGTGGGGGCCCGATCTTGCACACGATCTGTGGCTTTGCTGCTTCGGCTATCAGTCGGGAGCAAGATCGGGGTCTTTTGGCGAGGTGGGGTTACTTGGGTAGAAGTCAAGGATGTGCGGCGAGTCACTGGTTGCCGCGATTTCTTCTCCCGACCGATCTGAGTCCAAACCCATGTTGGAGAATTGGAGAGCGCGGTGCTGTTCGAGTCAGCGAGGACGGAGTCGCCGACCATGGTGGAGGAGTGGGGGTAGATCTACGACCGACTGTCACCTCGACCGCCCGTCGAGGTCTTCACCCAGATTGGATCGGGGTGCGACTTGGCGCCTTACACCAGGGTAGGACATACCGAGGATGAGTGGCCCTGGTGGGCTGGTGTGTCGAGGCCCGAGGACGAGCTGGCTCTGCACTAGAGGTGGCTGGTCGCTGGCCTACCGTGCGCTGAGCGGGACCAGATGTCAGTGAAGTTGAAGGGAGCTTCGGAGTCAGGCGACGGTGCTTTCCAGCCACGCGCCTCCCTCGTGGCACTGATGAGGCGGTGTAGATCGTCGGATGGATCGACGATGAACGAGATGGATCCGAAATAGATCATCTCGCCCGGAGCGAACTTGCTGATGTTATTGATGAGGTTGGCCATGGAGCTAGCTTGATGCCGATGCCGCCGAGCCCCTACCTGGCACGCCAATGTTGGGGTTTAGTACCGGCAGTGCACCACGGGATGGGTCATGTGGAGGTTTTGTGGCTCGGCGGGATCGACGTAGCTCGATGTTTAGCCGAAAAAGCGATGAAGACACAGATATTTATACAGGTTCGGGCCTGCAAGATGCAGTAAAACCCTACGTCCTAGTTTGTGGTTGGTTGTATTGCTGCGAGTTCTCGAGGTTACAATGAGGGTTAAGGCTAGATTACGATGGGAGTAACTATCCTCTGTAGGGGTCCCTCATCTGCCTTATATAAGCTGACGGAATCTTGGGTTACAAGTCGATTTCCTTCTATATCTCCTAATCGGTTCAGATTACATAAAATCAAATAGAATCTAAGTTTCCATCGTAGCTTCGTCAATCTTCTCAAATCTCGGAACAAGATTCTGAGCCAAGCTTCCCTGTTTGTTCTCCAGCTTGCACCATCGTTACCTTGAACTCCAAGCCATTGCGACCACGATCGGGCCTGGGCCAGGCGTTCAGCCCACGGAAACGGCCACTCGTCCGACTCAGGCCCACTGCTGGCCCATGTCCTGGATCCACGCCACTGAGTTGCTAGGGGATATCTATCCCCCACAATTTTTGTGTGCCTGGTGATGGATGCCCTTATCCTCCTACTCTACATAAATCCTAAAGGTTCCTATCTTAGTCTGTTCGAGCCCAAAATTCAGATGATGACGATATGGAAAATCATCTGAACATCATTCCTCTCTCCACCACTCCACAAAAAGATCTTCTCCAAAACACCAACATGTGACCACCACCCCTTCGGCATTGCCGACCCCGCATCTCGTGTCCACCACCCCTACCTTGGAATCTCCGTAATTGTCATTACCGAGCCTGCCAAGTCCCCGAAAACTCGCTACACCCCAACCACTTGCAGTAATACCACCAGTAAGAACCCAGCAGGCTCTCATCTCCGCAATCCAAGCTCTACACCACCAAACCCGTTGAGCTCATATTATGCTTCGATTTGTGTGTTTTCCTTGTTTGTGCACTAGGCTTTACCAAAGAGTCTGTTCGGCCTGCCCCTCATGTTATACTATGCAATGGTTTACGCGAAATACGTCCAGCAACTGTTATATCAACAGCCTCAATAGAATGAAAGGCAAGCCCACTGAAATCCCCACTTGATGCATAAATTTCCTATGTTTTGCAAACACAACCCTTGGCCTGATAATCACATAAAAACTTGCATGTGGAATCACTCATTTAATTATCTATCATAATCTTGACGTTATGTTGGATTATGGATGTGAAATTTGTTGGGTATGGGAAAGTGGATGTGTGTGTCGTTTTTGAAAGAAAATGGGGAAGAACCCCGGCAACCGACTTTGTCGGAATACGGCTACGCGCCGAAATAGCCATAAGGGCAGGCTATGAATGAGTAACTTAGCTACCTACGGTTACCCCTTGTCCCAGGATTCGTGGAGAATACCGGGTAGGTGGATTGCTCGCACTGTCGAGCATTGAAAAGTTGGAATGGTTCTACCTGAGCTCTCCGTAAGGACCGTTATGATTTTCATCTTGCCTAACTCTTTTAGTACAATCACTCACTCTGTATGAGGCATTGGCCAAGGCCCGAGTCAGAGTGGATATCCTAGTAGCTTCTATGCTGGTGCACAAGGGGCTAGGGGATGGGTGGTGTGCCAATGGGAGTACCGTGGGGTACTGGAGTGGCTAGGATGCCCGAACCCCTAAAGTTCTGCTAGGTGTTGAAACAAAGGCAACGGCTTGGTTTGGAATTTGGGCAGTTACGACGGTAACGAGCCGCTGAGTCCAACTTGTGGAAATTAGTACAACCTCTGATCAGAGTAAAACCTATTCGAATAGTCCGTGCACACTAGTATGGATGAGTTATGACTTGGTTCTTCACTTAGCAGTTTTCATAAAATAAAATGGAATTGGTTTGGGGCTCGATAAAATGGATTTTTTGTTCAGCAATGGATGCTGGATGGATGGAAAGTGTGTTGGCTGGAATGCCATGGGCCATCTTGGACCGAAAAGTCTAGTGGCAAACCTTTTTGGGAAAAACTCAGTTTTTAGAAAGATTAGAACTTGACAACTATCACAAACTCTGCATACAAATACTTTTCTGCAAAACTATCTTAAGCTCTAGATATATCTTTGCATATTGTGTTAGCCTCCCCAAAATTCCTTTGGAGGAAGGCGGGCTGCTGAGTACGTATGTACTCGCTCTTGCTTTGTTGTTTTTTTTCTCAGTGCGATGGAAATATATTGCTCTGAGGATGAGTAAGGGTTACGACCTGCTTCCCAACTGTGGCGTGAGGAAGATGGGCCTACGTTTTATATTCCGCTGCTTAGATTTTCAGGGCTGCGCCCCTTGTTGTCCAACCCGTTTAGGGCGGATCTGTATCACTCTGATGTAAAAATGTGATTACCAAACCCTAGAATGGTAATAAAGCACATTTTAGTCCCATTATAGAAACTAGGGCGCTTCAGCCAGTCCTGACCAATGCTAAGATATTGTACAAACCATCACCTTGTCTAGGCGAATACAGCCTACCTTCTCCCTCTTGTGCCTTTCGTGTCACGATGAGCAGGATGTGCTATGTTTCACCACATCTTACTCTTTGAGGACATATTGATTTAGTATCTTATATGTGTACACAGTCCCTATCAATAAAATGAAGGTGTCTCTCAAAAACACATCCAATGACATTTCTTTGAATCACAAGATTCTGTTTTATTCAATTTCCGACTATGTACACATTGCTTTCATTGTTTGGATAAATCAGGTACTTAACATGCTACTAATCTTGGTATCAAAGTCAGGAAGCGACTCCTTTCCTTTGTTTCTACTATTCTCACTCGCTCACTGACCACATTCTCTTTGGGGTTTGTTCATTTGCTCTCATATATGGCATGACTTCTCGAGTACCTTCGGGAGACCAACCTATCCTTACTAGATTGCGCTTTGTGACTACTTGTGTTAAAGAGGTACTAACCATTCACAAGCTAGTTGACAAAGCTAATAGGTGAAGATTTGGATATTGCTGCGTGCATTCGAAAATACACGAACCACGATGCCCATACCCTTTGCAATACGCCCTAGGTCATACAGTCGTACCTCATCCAAATCTCGGGACGAGATTTCATTAAGGGGGTGGGTTGTGATGCTCCCGGCATCTCAAAAGCCTTGACACACAATTAGATAAATGCTAATGATGAATTTGGACTTAATCATGATAAGAAAGGAGTGAGAACTAGGTGGAGAAATAACTAAGTCCAAATTTCCTAGTTGAATATGAAGAACCTTGTGCTGTTGGGTTGAAGTAGTTAAAAATCTATACTCTTTCATGTGAAACATCAAATACAAAAGTTTTGGTTTAATGTATTGCCTTTAACTTTGATATTTAGATCTTCCTAAAAATCAGATGTTAAGGGACCCAAAAGTTCAAACCAAACCAAGTTAGCCTTCACTCAGGAAATTTTGCTAAGTCTAGGGTTGACACTCTTTCCCAAACTTCATCCTAAAATTACATTCAAATTCACTATACAACTTCAAAATATTCCTTGCTATGAAATCAAATTAGGTTCATTACCTTTTAAATGCATCATACCTTGGAGTAATTGGACTTCATTTGGTAGTTCAAAAGTTGGAAATAAGAAATACTCCACATAAATTGAAACTGCAGTTTTACCAAACCTTTGAATACAATTGTGCTTGTAGTTCAAAATATATTGTGATCTAGCCCAAACTTTCTATACCAAACTTGTTATATTGTATGTTAACTTGCATAAAGGTTTGCATAGTGTTTTGGGTTGATTTTTGTTAAACTAACAAATCTGCCAATGTTTGACCCGCTGGGTAAATTTAATTTTTTGTGAAACAAACATCTTTATCATACAAAATTTCATATAGGAAAGTTGTATATTATGAAATTCTAAACAACCTTGGTATAAAACTCCTTGTTTGGAAGTGACCCTAAAATAGACTTTCAGAATTTCTAAGCTAAGAGTTTCAGTTGGTCAAACCTGAGTCAATCACTTAAATTCAAATTTAAACCCCAAATATATTAGGACTTGGTATTATAGTCTGAAACAAAGTTGTAGAGAACAAAATTTGGAGCATTTCTTGTATTTTGACTTTCCCCTAAATCGGCCATATAGATTGTCAAATAAGCAAATTATAGAAGATTGTTTCCTGGTCAAACACCCCTTCTTCCAATTTCGAAATTTTCTTTTTCTCTTGGGTATATGACATGCGGGCCCCACCTGTCCGGCTTTGGATCCCAGTAGGCCGGAAACCACCTTCCACTGCCGGTTTTGGAAAAGCACTTGTGCGTTCCATGGACCCAGGTTCCATGGACCGTAGTCTCAGTCCCTTCCTCGGGTCCCACTTGTCAATGACTTTGGGTCTATAGACCAATTCTGCCACGCCGCGTGTGATGCCCTGGGCATCTCCAGAGCATTATCATGTGCATCCTTTATTTAATTACTTCTCATAAGCATCCTCTCATCTCATGTTAGTGTGCATTTGACTCATATGAACAAGCATGATGGAAATAGCTAAGTGATGCACTCAGTTTTTGCATGATTGACGCTATGGATGTGAGCATAACTTAAATCTTATTGCGTTTTAGGTGAAACTTTTTATACCAAACCTGTAGGTCATGATGTGGTGAACAACTTTGTTAATAAGAGCTTGGATGGAAAATGGACTTAACTTAGTGTAAAGGGTCCTTTGGTGTCACCCAACAAACACAATCCAAATCTGAAATGTTTAGAGTTCTTCATTTTTCTGTAACCTACAATCCTTTTCATGCAAAGGTCCAATTGAGAAGGTTGTAGGTCATGAAATTGTGAACAACATTGTCAAGAAGGCTTTTGGGAGAAAATGGCTCGAAATATGACATTTGAATTTTCTAAGGAAAATAGTTCACTGTCCAAACTTAGGACTGCTAGATAAATTCGAATTTAAATCATATTTAGACCCAGAATTTGAACTTGGTGCTTTCGACAAAGTTGTAGAGCTCAAAGTTGTAAACATTTCATCCAATGGGCATATCTCCAGAATCGGCTTCTCAATGGGCCAAAAATGCATTTTTCAGAGAGGGAGAAAACAGACTCTTAATTGTGCTTCCTCTGAGTCACTGACGGGTGGGACCCACCCGTCAGTATCCCCTGCTCCCCTCAGGTTCTGGCCGCTGCGTGGCCGTCGGCGTACGGCCGGCGTGCCCCGGCCATGGATCGAGCCTCTCTCTCCCTCCCCGGCCGCGGCTCTAAGTGGAGAGCGCTTCCCTCTCCGCGCTCTTTCCTCCCTTTCGCCGCATGCCCTCTTCTTCATTTTTTCCCCCGCCCGCCATTGCCGGAGCTAGGTCGAGCTCGCTCCCGGCCACCTCCGTTCTCTCCCGAGCCCAACCACTACCATGCTGAGCTCCGCCGCCCACGACTCCATGGCCCCGTCTAGACCTCGTCGCCCGAGACCCCTCCACCGCGACGTATTGCACCGCCGAACCCCGCCGACCGAGAGCTTCCGTCGCCGGCCCTCCCCGCTATCTTCCCCGTCGATTGAGGTAGGGGGTAAGCATCCTCGCATCCCCCTCTCTCTCCCCGACCATCCGCGGCGAGCCTCAGAGCTCTGCCCGGCCGTTCCGACCGCGCGCCGCCGGTCCTACCCTCCCGGCACGAGGAAGAAGAAGAGGGAGGAAGGAGACGGCGAGTTTCGCGTTCTAGCCCCTGGTGTTTTCAGTTTTCATGAATCAATCCACCGCACTGCAGTTTGAGTCTTGTAGATCTCGCGTTCTAGCCCCTCGGATCTAAGGTTAATCACGAAGAAGTCCCTAGATCTATTATTTCACTTTTATTCCTTTAAAAATCAGCAGTAAAGTTTAGAAAATCGTAGTAAATCAGAGAAAAATCCAAAAATAGCAAACTAAGTTGCATTGTAATCTTTGTAAATAGATCTATCTGTTGGGTATGATGGTTGAGCAGGAAAAGACCTTTTTGCCCCTGATATTATGCATGCTTGATAAATCAATATAAATGTGAAATGTGGACTAAATGGTCTCCAAAAATTGTGAAACTTGGACAGCAGTGTTCTTAGGGTATATAGGCTCACTGTGATTTTTGGAGCTCAAGTGTTCACTTTTGAAATACTGTTTTGCCCCTGCATGTGATTTTAGCATAAAAATAAATGTGGAAATGATAACAATATAAAAATTATGCTCTAAATGGTTTTACACATTTTAATTGTGTTCCCTGTGGTATAAATAGCTCACTGTTTAAATGGGGTACTATGCATGTCAAGTATAGTTGGTGTTTTGAAAATAATAAGTCCATGCATGTTTAACTTAATAAATAGGAAATGTGGTTTAAATGAGGGTCAAAAATTCTGAAATTTGGGCAGAGGCTTTGCTAGCAAACCCAGGCTTGGTATAAAATTTGATAGCCCAAATGCTTACTATTTATTTACTGTTTTACCCTTGCCTAGTAATTAAGCATATAATTAGCAAAAGAAAAGGGTTCTATATAAAAATAAGCTATAGGGGGCTTTGTGGTATTTATTTGGGTTCTAGATGATGTAAGTAGCTCACCGCTGAAAACGTGAGGCTGTGCATGTAAGGTTTGACCCTATTTTGAAAATGGTAGACATAATGCTTATTTAAGTAAATAATAGGAAATATGAGACTAGTATATTTAATAAATGCCACAATGGATCATATTTTGAAACATAGGAGTATGTAAGTCTTAGCCACTGATTTGGAATGCAATATAGGTCTTCACTACTTGTTTTAGAAATGCATGATAGGAATGCTAAGCTAGCTAGGTGGAAAATAGGTGTTTAAGTAAACTTCGGTCGCCTCACATGAATCGATGCTACCTCGTCACACACCCCCATGTTATTATATGTGATAAGCTAAGTTACCGTAGGTGATGGCTTGTACGATTTCGTAGTACTAAACAAGTTTCATTACAAAAATACATAACTTTATTCCATAAATCATGATTCTTTGCATCGCACTCACATCATGAAGCAAGCATTGCACTAATTCATGCTCCAATTGCACTATGTCATGCATATAGATCCCGCGAGCGAAGGACACCCGCTGGACCAACCGATCGTAGAGGAGCCCGAGGAGGAGCTGCACCAAGAGCCGAAAGATCAGCAACAGGGGCCCGACTTCGCTCAGGAGGCAGCTACTGACCCTAGTGAGGAAGGTAGGCAGGACCATACTTAACCCAGCAAATAAGTTATATTTGATAATTTAGGCATATGCATTAGGAATTGTTTGAAACCTTTTGCACTAGTCTCCTTGGCCGCCCTGGCCCTAGCACCTACAATTAGAGTTCGCAGGACGAGTATGCTTAGAAGTGCTAGGTGCGAGTAGACACGAGTGTGTGGACTCGTCACGTAGGTACTTTCAAAGTTACAAAGATCTTACAATTATGTCAAATAGTACTCTTGATCATGATTCAAGTGGAGACCGGGCGGAGATTTTATTTCAGTATTTACTTTTCATGATGTCGCACCATGGACTCCAGCCCGAGTCGTATAAGGCACGTCCGCTGTTCGCCTGCTGTTCGTGATAACATTGCTAGAGTGCTTAACCGGAGAATGGGACTGGTAAAGTCTTTCCTGGACTCGTCCGAAGCACAGAGACACGTTCCTACCCGCTGGTTGAGAGGAAGGTGGCCCGGGGGAGCTTGGTACTCATGGTGGGGAGACCGAGATGTCGGTAGGCTCGTCACGGGGCACAACCCGGGGGCTAGGCGGGAGTGAATCGAACTTGGGACGAGGCAAGTTAAGATCGGGACTATATGTGGGAACGCGATGGCTAGTAAGCATATACCCCTGGCGTGATAGTTATTCCCGAGAATTAAAATCGATTCGAATCACTGATGCCTACCAGGTGTGGGAATGCTGATAACGCAGACGGGCAACGTAGTAACTACTTAAACACTCTGCATTTAATCCTCATGATTTTTGGAATACCACATGTTTGAATTGAACTGTTTACCTTACTGGAGTTTACTATTATGCTGGTGGTTATACAAAGGATGAAAACTTGTTTACTTATGTTATACACGACACTGTTTAAAATCAATGGCTAAGGATCCACTTGCTAGTTAAGCAGCTTCGCGTCAGCCGTAAGCCAAATCCATTAAGACCTACTGAGTAATTAGTACTCAGGGTTTGCCCCCATATTTTGAGCGCAGGTATGGAGTTCATGGTTTGCACTTGTGTCGGAGGTGGTGCATGCCCCCACTTAGGATGAATCGGCATGAGTGGCTCAAGGGCAACATCGGTGGGCTCGATGTTGTTACTTCTAATGCAAATCTTTTGTGATATCATGGTGACTTCTGAACTTATCATTCCGCTGCGAGAAACTTTTGAACTTGCTACCTTATAACTCTTTGTTGGAGTTGTACTTTATTTGAAACCGGTTTGTAACTAAGTATATTATTATGCTATTCAACTGCCTGTGATGATGTATCTGTTGTGGCTCCATCGTCGGTCAGATGTGTATGATGTCGGTTCCTCTGGGTAATGGTATTATCGGGAGTCAAATGACTCTCGACTGGACGACCGGGTTTAGTTTGGTCTAACCACACTGCGAGCCAGTGGTGGCAGGTGTGCTTAGCCCGGATTAAATCGGCGGTTCCGCCACACCTCGGCCCCTTCCCCCTCTCCGCTCCCTCCTAGCCACGCGGCGCAGGCACTCTGCGCCATGGCCACCGGGGCGTCGACTGGCCATAAGGGCAGGACCGGCCGTGCCCTCCCTTCTGCTCCCTTTGGATGGAAGCCACTAGCCCCTCCAGTGCTCGCCTCACTCGACTCCACCCTCTGCGCCCTGCTCTACTCATCCGGAGGCGCTCGTCGTCGAGCTCGTGGGCGTCGGGCGCCATTGATAGCCACGATGAGCTCTCTGTGCCCGCCGCCTCGAACCGCTTCCGCTCTATCTAGTGCGCGCACCAGCTCCACCACACATCCCTCCACCCATATTGCCAGACGTTGGCGCTTCTCACCATGGCCAACATGGCGAGGCCTTGTCCACTGACGGGGACCACCTCCCGACTGACCCCTTGCCTCTACTTCACCTCTGTCGAGTCCTGCCGCCCCTCCGCATAACCAACGTGCCCCCTGGAGCCGCTGTCCCTCGACTCCCTACCGGATTTGAGCTCACTGCCACCATATTCATCATGGTCGCGCCGCCCTAGTTCACCAACAGATTTTCGGCAATCCCCTCCTTTTCGCGCGACGAGACCTTGGGGAAAAGGTTCCCCGTCACCGGGAATGCCTTTCTGGACTACCTCGGCTCCAACTCCTGCCTCCACGCCGCCGGCACAAGCCCCGCCAGTTCCCTCCCTACGCGACGGCCCAAGGTTGAAGAAGAAGGTGACGTTTCGCATTTAAGCCCTTGAAATTTCTGCATATTATCTCAGTTGTTCTTTGTGTTTTGCGAAACTTGCAGGTTAAACCCTAGATCTACTGGACTTTCGCGTTTTCACCTGACCCTTGGTATATTTGTAGATCTGACCCTAGTAGTATGTGGGATTCACACATGCTATTCATTGAGTCTAGGTTTAATTGCTTGATAGCCCCTGCATAGCATGAATAATCACATGTACATCCGGATTTGGCATATGAACTTTGAAACGCTCTAGAAATTAGTACAAAAATCATAAAAATACTGAAACTTATTTTGTTGGGTTGCTTATCAGTAGATCTAAACAATGGACTAGGTCTAGGGCTGTGAAATGATTGTTTTGCCCCTGCGTTCATGCATGTCTTGTTTTATTAGTTAATTATCAAAAGTAGGGTAAATGAGCTCCAAAAATCATGAAACTTGGACTAGGTGTTGTGTGTACCATATATGATTCCCATGTATTTTTGGTTAACCATAATACTCATTGTATAATTACTGATCTACACCTAGGTATGTTATTTAATGTATTTTATGAATATGAAAATACATGCTATATCAAATGTGCTCAAATAAATTCATAGAAATTATGTGGTATTCGTTTAGTCCATTGCAATCTAGAATAAATATGTCATGCGCTTTTCTTGCTGTTTTGTGGGTGATTTGAAAAAGACAAGATGTTGCATGTTAAAATAAGTAATAGGAAAATGTGGGTTGAATTTACAAAATAAATTCCGTGAAAAATCTAGGAGCATGTTGGTTGTGTGTAGGATCTAGAAAGTATTTTTGGGAAATTTATAGCAGCTTTTTGATATGTGATGTGAAAATGAGAATTTCTATGGTAATTTAATCAATAAAATAGAAAAGTGCTATTTAACATGCTCTAAAAATGCCACCAAAAAGTTAAGTGCCTATGTTACTGTAATTGTTACATGAGGAATCTAAAGATACCTATTTAGATAGGTTTAAACATGAAGAAGATAAAACAGGGATTTCTAATATGTAGAACTTATGTTTTATTTTAGATACTCTTTGTTGATACATTTAGCTTGATGTACCAAAAATAAAACCTTGAAAGATGGATAACTCTGTATACTCCACATGCAAGTGCTAGTCTCATATGCCTAGTTGCAAATCTTTATTAACCGTCAAAGTAGTGTATTGTTTGAATATCGATAACGATAACTTCAAATAAGTTAAATTATATACAACTATTCACTTGTATGCTTGTTCAATGCTCGCCTACAATTGGTATGATAAGAGTGGCTGGAATTAGAAGTCTATCATGTGTTCCCCTCATGTACCCTGCATGATGTATTTGACTTGCTCGATGGAAATGAACACCACACCTCATACATGTTTCCTTTACGTCAAATAACTTGTTAGGTGCATATGTGATTGTATGATTGTATGTGTGCTCGATATTCGGGCATCCCCTTTCACTGCATCATGCATATCATTCATATAGTGATGTTTATCGCAGATTTGATATCAAGAAGCAAGTGCGTGGAGCTACTTCGAGCAACGGTGTCCAAAAGACCAACTAAGACCCAAATACCATCTGGAGGCCCCTGAAGTGGTATTTGGAAGGAGGAGTTGTCGAAGTGATCAAGGGGTTGCCTGGGGCAAAGCCCCTCAACCCGGCAAACTAACATTAGCTTAGTTTGTTGGTTTGGTTGAAAGTAAGCAAAGGTAGGCAGGACCATGATACTCCCAACTAATATAAACTTGATTGATTGATGATTACGCATCTGCATTAGGACTTGGTTGAAAACCATTGCATTAGACTCCCTGGCCACCCAAGCCCTGGCACCTAAACCTAGAGTTCGTAGGACGAGTTGCCTAGAATTGCTAGGTGCGAGTAGACACGAGTGAATGGAGTCACTCATCGCGTAGGTGGTTTCAAAAATCACTAGAACTTTTACTATTGAGGAAGTAATATTATGCTCATGATCTAAATGGAGACCGGACGGAGAATAATTTTATTTTGTGGTGTGTGTTGTTGTATCATTTGGCTCCACCCGTATCCTTTAAGGTCCGTTCGTTGTTCGCTTATTGGTCGGCATAACATTGCTAGAATGCTTATCCGGGATATGGGACCAGGTGAAAGTCTTTCCTGGGCTCGTCCGAAGCACAGAGACATGTTCCTACCTGCTGGTTGAGAGGAAGGTGGCCTGGGGGAGCTTTGTGCTCATGGCGGGGAGACCGAGATGTCGGCAGGCTCGCCATGGGGGCACAGCCCAAGGGCTAGACGGGAGTGAATCGAACTTGGGATGAGATAGGTTAAGGTTAGGGGCGATATGTTGGAACGCGATGGCTAGTAAGCATATACCCCTGGCATGATAGTTATTCTCGGGAATTAAAAATCGATTCGAATCGCTGATGCCCACTAGGTGTGGGAATGCCAATACCTTTGTCGTTCATCATAGTAATTACTTGAGTATATCATATCTATTACACAAGTTTTCAAATACTACATGCTTGTACTACCGTGTTGCTTACATTTCTGCAAGTTATTATTCTTATGAAGTTATATGCAAATGATGAAATTTGTTAATTTATGATATTATACCTCTGATTAAAATCAATGGCTAAGGATCCACATGTTAGTAAGCAAGCTTTGCGTCATTCGTAAGCCACTCCATTAAGTCCTACTGAGTTAATTAGTACTCAGGGTTTGCCCCCACCTTTTGAGTGCAGGTACCGTTGACATCTGGACAATTTCTTAGAGAAGGGTAGTACCGGTGGGCTCGGTGCTGCTCGTCTCATTCATCATTGCATGAAGACTGCTAATGTATATTGATTACGCTGTGAGATGTTTTTGAAAATTGCTTCCGCTATCTGTTTTGAACTTGCCTTTCGTATGGCACTATGTTGGTACTTATTTTTTTTATTTCGAACTGGTTTGTAAAATAAGTTTACTTATGCTATATTTAACTGCCTGTGATGGTGTAACTGTGTGGCTCCATCGAGGGCTGGATGTGTATGATGTCGGTTCCTCTGGGAAAGGGTAATATCGAGAGCTGAATGACTCTCGACGGACGACCAGGTTTAGTTCGGTTTAATTACACTGCGAGCCAGAGGTGGCAGGTGTGCTTAGCCTGGATTAAATCGGCGGTTCCGGCACACTCGTCGCAGTGGATTATTTGTCAAAATGGGTAGAGGCAATACCGTGTCCTAGCAGTAGATTCAAAACACTCCATCAAGAAGTTCTGGGAGACCGTCTTTCCTCGTTTTGGAGTACCTGCGGGTCATCATTAGTGATGGGGGCGCACACTTCATTAATAAGCACTTTAGGAAGTGTCTCACTGAACTTAGTGTGGACCACCATGTTGCCACCCCTTACCATCCGCAGACAAGTGGCCAAGCTAAGATGTCAAATAAACAAATCAAAAAACATATTACAGAAGACGGTCAAGGCTATGGGAAAAGAATGGGTATCCAAGCTACCCGATGCTCTCTGGGCATACTGTACAACGCATAAAACTCCCATTGTCATGACACCATACCAAATGGTGTACGGCAAGACTTGTCATCTTCCAGTGCAACTCGAATTCAAATCTCACTAGGCGGTGAAGAGGTGGAACATGGATCTTCAATCAGTAGGAGTGAGGAGGCAAATTCAACTGGCTAAATTGGAGGAATGGAGGGAGAAGACAAACCACAGTGCCAAGCTATATAAGGAGCGCACCAAAAGATGGCACGATTGTTGACGGTCATAATCTCACGATATCAACTATCAATTATCCACCAAATGAAGCAAAACATGTGAATTAATTGGACTAACCCTTGCTACTAATGAGTTCCACAAGATGTACCTAAATATTTGGTTGCAGGTACAAAATTACAATGGCCAAGAAGTGAAGGTGGGCCAAAATAGGAAAATTGCCATGGCCGCCCAACCATGTCCCATGGTTGGCCGACCATCTGGCAGGTCGGTCGACCACCTGGCAAGTCGGCTGATCACCTGGCAGGTCGCCCGACCACCTGGCTGGCCGCCCAACCATGTGGCATGGTCGGCCGACCACCCAACTAAGTCGTTTCACCTCCTTTTGACTCCAGTATACAAAGAAACACAAAGCAATGTTAATCCAACCGTTCTACCAACCATCCAAAGAATCCAAGGGCCGAAAGACCATCAAACCATGGATCGGTGATGTCACTAATCCAGGAGAAGAGCCATGCAGCAAATCAGAGCAGGATACGTCGTCGCCCGACCTCATGCATGGTCGGTCGACCATTCAAGGCTCTCATTTTACACGTGCACCAACCGTCCCAACTACCACCGACGTGGGGAATCAAGATCAAGCCGTTAGATGGCTAAGTCCGTGGATCGGGTGGTCGCCCGACCATGGGGCTAGGTCAGCTGACCCCCTAGATGGTCGGCCTGACCACCATCTTACCCCCTAAACTGACCTGAGCCACCTACAAGTACCCCCCTCACTTGCTGGACTATAAATAGGCCCTGAGAGCTCATTTGTAAAAGTGTGGAGAAAGTGAGAGAGCTACATTCTACCTTAGAGAGTCCCATTTCCACATCTTAGTAGTTAGGATAGTCTTGGGAGTTAGAGTGAGTCAAGCCTCAGAGTTCTTGGAGATCCCTCTGAGTCTGTGGTAAAGTTCTTGTATCTTTGTGCTCTTTTTATCTCCTGTATAATTTATTTACTTTACTGTATTTCTATCTCCTGCAAGTGTGGTGTACCTTTCTTTGCATACTTGCTAGGCTTAGACTGTGGTTACCTTAGTTAATCAAGTCTTGGTATTCTTGCCGGTGCTATAATCCAATCTGTACGCCAGGCTCTGGTTAGCTCTCACCCTCTAATTCAGGGCGAGCTTTAGTGCTCAATCACTTTTGCTGGTGAAAGCTCTTGAGCACTAGTATAGTGTGCCATCCTCTCCACGCAACTTTGCTTGGTAGCCCCACTCGGTGACAGTGCATGGTGTGCCTATGTAGTCCTAGGCCCGTCGATGGGAAGGCCCATAGGTGATAGCCGGGTTCTCTTTCGGTGGTCAACTATCTACCTCCTGACCCCTCGAGGGCACCAGAATTTCACTCGATGCAAGACCCTAACTTGTTTACTTGAGTTTCCTTAACCATGACATAGTCTTTGCAGCCGAATAGAATTGAGTTTTGGAACTTTATCTCACTCGTTGTCCTCCCAGGCAACTATACCTTTCTACGTGTATCTTAGGTAGTTTATCTACTTCTTCACCATACACCTATCTTTATTTGACTTACCCTTGTTTAGCTACTAGTTGGAATATTTATTTAAGTTTACGGATCTTTCGGTTTGAGTTTATCCAATTATACTCTCTTATCTGCCACTTCCCTATGAACAAATACGATACTCGGAATACTCTGGGTGAAAGGCTACATCGGTCTCCGTGCGCTTGCGGAGTAAAACCTGTTAAGGCTAGGAGACGCCAACAAGCTTTTCTGGTGCCGTTGCCAGGAAGCAATAAGCAGAGATATAATTGATAATCTCATTTCGAACCGCGTACACTTTATAAATTTACCACTAGTGTTTAGCAGGCTTACTTTGCTCTGTTGTTTTTGTTGTGGGTGCAATAGAGAGGTGTATGACAAGTTTCGACCTACCGGTAAACTTCCACAATAATTCAGAGTCTCTGCTCAAGAGAGTCCATTCAAAGACTGTCCATGGGCAGATACCAGTACCAACGGAACTTGAACCAACCGCTTCAAAAGTCACACTCCGTTCACGAACGTCATGGCCGAGAGGATCATCCGTGAGTTCTCCTGTCCCATCTAGCAACAATGTCCCAACAGGACCTGAAGTGCAAGTAGGGGAGAACTTTGAGCTCAAACCCGGAATCATCCATATGGTTCAATCTATCCCTTTCTGTGGACTAGCTACGGAGGATACCAACAGTCACCTGCAGCAATTCCAAGAAATTTGCAATACTTTTACCATGAAAGGTGTGGCCCTCGATGCTGTCAAACTATGCCTCTTTCCATTTTCACTTGTCAGAAAGGTGAAGCAATGGTTCTACCTCAATCGTGCAACATTCACTACATGGGATGCATGCTCCGAATGCATTCCTTGCCAAGTACTTCCCTTTGGGAAAGACCAATGCACTGAGGAATAATATCTCGAGCTTTCAACAGCTCACAGATGAAACAGTGGCAGAGGCCTGGGAAAGATTACAGGAATATATCGTGGCCTGCCCCGACCATGGAATGGAACAATGGATCCTCATCTAGAATTTCTTTCATGGCCTAAATCGTGCTGCACAAGAGCACCTGGATCCAGCCACCGGAGGATCCTTCTTATCCTTGAGTGTAAGAGTGGCCAAAGAACTCGTTGAGAAGATGACCACAAATCAAGGATTAAAAGAAGAGATGTCTAGCACCCGATCCTGTGGTGTCCATCACCTCGACAGCACTGACATGCTTGCCGCCAATATGGACCTTATATTGAAAAAGTTAGGAGAAACTCCAGAGACTGCACCGGTTTAGGCTCTCGACTCTTGTATGAATTGCGCAGTCTGCGGGAGCACTGGGCATTCAGGGAACAGCTGCTCCGAAACTCAACCGGAGGGCGCAAACTTCATCAACAACAATCCTAACTTCAACAATGGGAATCGCCCTCAACCAGGTTGGAATTCAAGGCCACACATCCCTTATCCCGGACAAGGTAACTCTTCTAGTAGTTCACAGCAGTTTGATAAATATAATCAATTTGACCAAAGAGCTGTGAATGATAGCATTAGTAAAAAGCTCCATGCGAATGATACGCTTTTTGAAACAATTTCTATTCAAATGGAAACTTTAAATAGGGCTATGAAAAACCAATTGAGTTTTAACAAAATGCTTGAGACTCAAATAGCTCAGTTGGCTGCTTCTTTACCTAAAGTTAATGCAGGTAAGCTGCCGGGATAGCCTGAACCTCCTCTCAAGGAGAACATAAATGCAGTCACCACTAGGGGTGGGAAATCCACATAGGACCCCCCCCCACATCCTCATAGTACCCCTAACAAAGCAGAAAAAGAGCAAAAGAAGAAGACTACCGAACCCAAAGAGAAGGATGACACTGAGAGTAGACCTAGAGCAGAGGAGAAAACAACACCGAAGATGCTGCCGCATGAGTTCTATGACACTACGGTGCTGCCTTTTCCTCTACGCAACAAGAAGACTACCACTAATGAACAATACAGTAAGTTTTTGTTGAGGTTATAAAGAAATTGTGTGTCAATATACCACTGCTAGATGCTATGCAGGTACTGACATATGCGAAATACCTGAAAGATATCCCCAAAAACAAGAAGCCTCTATCATCAATGGAAACTTGTGCACATGACTAGAAGAGTGTAGTGCAACTATACTCAATCAGCATCCACAAAAGAGAAAGGACCCTAGAAGTCCTACCATTCCATGCTCAATCGGGAACGAAGTCTTTAGTCAAGCCTTATGTGATCTCGGAGCAAGCAACAGTGTTATGCCCACTGTGGTCTTCAACAAACTCAATCACGCTGCACTCGCTGCCACTACCATGTGCCCTGTAGCTCAGGATCAATCCATACGACACCCTGCAGGGATCGATGAGGAAGTCCCGGTGAAAATCCAGAATTTCCTCATCCCGGTGGACTTCATGGTGTTGGATATGGAGATAAATGCAAAGACGCTGCTTATCCTTTGGCGGCCATTCCTGGGTACTGCAGACGAAAGTATTGATGTTGGGGCCGGAGAAGTCCACCTCAACATCAACGGCATAAGGGAGACATTCACCTTCAAGCCGAAAGTGGAGAAGGGTAACGAAGTGAAGACATTTTGATGCCAACCATAGAGATATATGCCAAAGACCAATATCCATGAAGACGTTCCCGAGAAAAAGATGGACAGTCTCAGTTGCACATTTGAAATCAGATCAAGAGGCTGCCATCCGGCAAAAAGAAGAATCTGAATGGCGAGAGGCGAAACTCAAAAAGGCTAGTTCTAAGTCCCAGGAAACAGGATGCAAAGGTCCTGGAAAGATGGTCGTCGCCAGTATGCAAGTCCTGACAATAGAAGAACTGGCGTGCAAAATACTACGAAAGAAATCCTGCCTACCTACATCCTCTTGATATCCCAAAAGGTAGGGTATGCAAAACCCTTGCCAACAGGTAAATTGGCATTATCTTTCGACGGCATGTTTATTTTTCCACCAATTTTAAATTTTTGTACTCCATTTCATGTTTAAATTGATACCTTGCATAACTTCCATTTTTTTTCATGCATCTAATTTCACCATTTTGAAAGTTAAAAAAAAAGTGTGGCCAGCCGACCACCATCATGGTCGACCAGTCATCTGGCTTGGCCGCCCGACCAAACCCCTTTTTCCTCTCTCATTCTCAGCAGAATCCGCCAAGTCTACAACTACCAAAGGTTTTATCCCGACTTAGCTTCAATGAAGCTTGCGGGGGGGGGGGAGAAACCTAACCAACCAAAAGGTATGTGCCTCATCACCCCACTAAGAGTTTGAGGAGTAGTAATTTTTTTAGTCACCTGGTTTAGTTTGATGAAAAAAATAAAAAAATAAAGTCAACTCCCATGAATAAAGTTCACATGCTAGCTTCATTTTGGAAATGATGAATAGTTGCTCTATCAAGTTGATGGTTTAATTCTTGCATGTGACTTATGCTTAGCTTAGTTCCAAGTTTTTGAATAAAAGAAGCGCACCAAAGTTCTACCATGTGGTAGCCATTTGTGATAACAAGCCTAAATTGTTGAGAGACATGATATAACTTAAAAGTGGGATGATTCTTTCATGTTCATAGTAAGATGAATATCTCAGGTTTTTATTTTGAAAATAACAAAATATAGCTCCACTTGGTTGAAAATTCCTACCAGAGCCAAAAATGTTTCAAATAGTTCAAACTGCTACAAAAAGCTACTTAGGGATGTTTTGAGCTTTGTCAAATTTTGAGTCTCATTGAGTAGAAATATCACCTTCTGTTGATAGCTGGAGTACAAAAGCACAAATGCAAGTGATCCATTTCGGACTTTGCATCCACCAAAAAAGTCTCCAAATACTTCTCTAGCCTTCAAATCCAAAGGAGTAAGGGTATGGAGCTAAAAAGAAAAGCATGCAAAAGCATGGCAAAAAGAAAGAAAAATGCATGCAAAAGCACGGCAAAATGAAAAGCATGCAACTTCAAGCATGGCAAAAATAAATAAAAGCTGCATATCCCGTCCAAATCCTTAAAAGGCTACAAGGGATGAAAATCAAGAGAAGGAGACACTACGTGCCGCACTCATACTCCGGTGATCAAATAGAAGAAGTGATAGATTACACTCTTTGGTCCAATCTTTGACTTAGCAAAATCAACATCCTAAGAGTGCCACATTCTCCCCACCTAAAGCTCCACAAAGGCCTTAGCGTAGGAAGTATTGGCCAACTCATGGCCCTTGGTGAGGAAACACCTTCGAGCGACCAAGAGTAGCTAGGGGAAGCTTCTTTTGTTTTTGAAAATATTGAAAACACCTGAGAAGGACATCCAAAAAAAAGAATTGAGTCAGAGTTATTCCCACAATAAAGTCGTTCTATCTCTCAACCGCCCAAGGCAAGGTAAGCAAAAAGATGCACCACAGGTATTGCATGAGGTATACTTCAATTATTTCACTACTTGGGGCAAAAGTTTGAGTGTTGAGTTGCATATAAGAATTTTCCTTCATCTTCGATATCACAGCAACTCTTGATCCACTTTCAGTCTTAGCCTTGCTCAAGGACGAACAAAAGTTTAAGATTGGAGGAGTGTTGACGGTCGTAATCTCACGATATCAACTGTCAATTATCCACCAAATGAAGCGGAACATGTGAATTAATTGGACTAACCCTTGCTACTAATGAGTTCCACAAGATGTACATGAATATTTAGTTGCAGGTACAAAATTGCATGGAAAATGGATGAAACAAGGCCAAGAAGTGAAGATGGGCCGAAATAGGAAAATTTCCATGGCCGCCCGACCATGTCCCATGGTCGGCCGACCATCTGGCAGGTCGGCCAACCACTTGGCTGGCCGCCTGACCTTGTGGCATGGTCGGCCTACCACCGAACTAAGTCAGTGCAGCTCCCATTCACTCCTGCATGCAAAGAAACACAAAGCAATGTTAATCCAACCATTGTACCAAGCATCCAAAGAACCCAAGGGCCGAAAGACCATCAAACCATGGATCGGTGATGTCACTAATCTAGGGGAAGAGCCATGCCGCAGGGTGAGCTTCAGTTCTTTCTCGGGCTACAGATCAAGCAAGGCCTAGAAGGAACCTTCGTCCATCAAGCCAAGTACACGAAGGACATTCTGAGAAAGTTTGACAAGGGAGATCTCAGGCCCATGGCGACTCCCATGTCAACACAGACGGCACTTGATGCTGATGAAGAAGGGGAGGTGGTGGACCAAAGAGAGTACCGAGGGATGATCGGCTCACTTCTATACCTGACGGCGACCAGGCCGGACATTCAGTTCGCGGTTTGCCTCTGTGCGCGATTTCAGGACTCACCGAGGACATCACACCGTCAAGCAGTGAAGCGCATCTTCAGGTACCTGAAATACACTCCTGAGCTTGGTCTTTGGTTCTCTTCAGCTTCGTTGCTCTCTCTTAGAGGGTATTCGGATGCTGACTTTGCGGGTTCTCGGTTGGAGTGCAAGTCTACTTCCGACACCTGCCAGTTTCTCAGTTCTTCTTTTGTCTCTTGGTCCTCGCGCAAGCACTCTAGCGTAGCCACTTCTACCACAGAAGCTGAATACATTGCTGCTGCTAGTTGCTGCTCCTAGCTGCTTTGGATGAAGTCCACCTTGAGTGACTTTGGTCTCAGTTTTAGGATGATCCCTCTCCTAGTAGACTCTACTTCTGCTATTTTTGTAGCTAAGAACCCCGTCTTGCATTCCAGAACCAAACACATAGACGTGAGGTTTCACTTCTTGAGAGATCACTATGAGAAGGGAGATATAGACTTGATTCATGTAGAGACTGAGAACCTGTTGGCCGCATCTTCACCAAGCCCTTAGATCTTAGCGTGTTTGCTCGCTTGCGTGGGGAGCTTGGTGTTTGTTACCCTTTTTAGGTTGGGGTAACTTTGTTGTAGTTTAGGGTTTTGGTTTGCCTTTTCTTTGCTTTTCCTTGTTTTTCATTGCATTTTGTATCATACCATGCATTGCATTGTAACCTATGCATTTTCACTTACACTAGCACTAGAGCTCTTCTGGTATGACGAGTTAGTACTTGCTTATGTTAGATTGTACAGTTGCTTGCATGATCATGGTTGGCTAAGCTCCTTGAATCTGTCTAATAACTTTTGTGAGCTCAGTCACTTTTGTTTCTTGAAAATAAAAAACCATGATCACCACTTGACTTGGCTACCTAGAATGTGTAGGAATGTTGAATGCTATGCTATCTTTTCATGCTTGGATATGCTAGTCGTATGCCTTTGTTAAGCTGATACCTAAGCATTTATGAGACCCTATCCAAATCTAAAATCTAAATTAATTTCGTTTACAAAATGGTGTCCTATGAGCTAAATTGCAAAGATCCAGGTGGGTTCACTTGTTACACTAATCTAGTTGGAGATGGCTTGCCTTTGCACTTTGGCATGAACTTGGACTAGGCTGTGTATGAGCCAAAACCTTGTCTTAAGCTTCTGATGGTTTTCTGCATCAAGGCTTGGCATTGGTTGGTAAGAAGTGGCAAACACAAGTGAATAACCCCTGGCATATGATCTGATTTGCTTGATGTTAAAATTTGCTAAATTTGAAACCTGCAAGTCTCTAAATTGCTTATGGCCTGTTGTATATGCTTTGGTTGAGAGTAGCACACCTTGTATGTTTTGCTAGCATCTTGCTGTTCATGCCTATTTTGCTAGATGCTATTCATGTTGGTGTTGCTTTCTTTTCAACAACCCTGAAAAACATGCTCCTGATCAGTATAAGATAGATTCAATTGAGCTTGTTTGCATGCTTCCTTGCCCTCCTTGCTCTGTATGCTAGAACTTGTATTTACTACCTTTTCATCCCTGCTAAGCTCTTCATGGTACACTTCCTGCATTTCATGGCATATTTTGAGGGGGAGTTGTCCATTTCAGGGGGAGCTGAGTTCTATGAACCCTTGATGTGTCAATTGTCAACAAGGGGGAGAGATGTTGACCCTTGAGGAGAGAGATGATGGACCAAGGGGGAGAACTCTGTAGAGATCTCGTTGAGGGGGAGTTTGAGCTTTTAGCATGCTCTTGGATCAGTGCGTTGAGCCTTTTGCCTCTTTCTGGAGGAGCCGATGTTTTGCCTTAGCATGAATATTTTGAGCCTGTTTGCCTCTTTCTTGAGGGGTCATGCTTTAGTTTGATCGACTGCGTTGAGCGGTTTCCCTTGTCTTAGGGAGTCGATCTTTGGCTTTGTTTTTGTTGTCTCAATTTGCCCTTTTCTGCTTGTATTTGGCGTTTGGGCATCTTGAGCAACTTCTTCTTTTCTTTCTTCTTTTCGGTTTTACGCTTTTCTTCTTGTCTTTGTTCTATTTCAGGTAACAGGTTGAAGGTGTTGACAATGCACTCATCAAGGGGGAGATTGAGAGCCAATGGACTGGCTCCATTGCGTCTGGAGTGATGAGTGATTGTCAACAGTAGCAAGATTCAGTAGGACTTGGGCACAAGACCTCTGATGGATAGGAGGCCCTCCGATGGATTGGAGTAGAGGAAAGCCCTCAGAAGGACTGGAAGCATGCTCGGCGTGTGTCAACCACGGGAGTTTGGTACACGGAGGAGCGGCACGGCGATGGCAGGAGTAAGTCCTCTGAAGGACTACGAGGCTGCCCCGATGGACAGGGGATGCCAAGCTGCCACCGCGGTGCTCCAACCCGAATGCGTGGCGCGAAGGCATGCGAGGGAGGCTTTGGCAGCTTCGGCTCAAAACTGCCAACCAAGCTACCCAAGCCTTGGTGAGTTGGTCCACGACTCGCCAAGATAGAGAAGATGGGCCAAATCCGGCCGCGGTGGAGACTTCCTAAAGTTTCACGGTTTCTGACTTCAAAACCGGGGGCAGATCGCAGATTGGACTACTGGCCACATGGAGAACATCTGAGGATTGCGGGGAACTTAAGAAGATCAAGACTTCATCGTGGTCGTCCATCCCGAAATATCCTGTAATCTTTCGTTTAAGTCCTTTGGGTTTGTCTAGTTGTAGGGACCTAAGTGCAAAACTGTCTAAATAGCACTCGGGTATAAATAGGTCCAAGGCAGGTCATTAGAGTAGCTCTTGGCTGCTAGGATTAGTCTTTATTTGGTAATTTTCGTCCTCAAGCTTTGAGCTCCATTGTTAGGGAGGTTAGAGTAGGATATAGCCTCCTAATCATGAGGGAAGGTGAGGGTGGTTGCTTGAGACTAATTTCTGCTTTTATGCTGAATGTTTAGACCCATCTTGGGCACTTAATCGAAGCAAATTCGTGCAGCAACCTTGTGTTCTTCTCCTCTCCCTCTCTCTTTGGTTTTTGGGTTCAATCCTTGGCTTTTGGGTGTTTATGTTGGCCAAGCTTGAATCCCTTCCCTTGCTGATGTTTTGGACTTGCTATGACGTGGAGATTATGTCTTAGAACACCTCAATCCAATTGGATTCCTACGAGCAAGTCAGTTTGTGTTTTCCCCTTTCTTGCCTAAATTTTCCCCTCTTCACGAGATCTGAAATTCCTGCTAATCCCTTGACCTTATTGAGTAGATCTTTTGGGAATAGCTTTGGAATAGTGCTAGGATGGCATGCACAAAATTTCGTGAAGATCCGAGAAGATTTGTTCAAGTTTGAGGTTTGCAAACTCAAAGTCCGAGGCTGATTTCTGGGCACACCGGACAGTCCGGTACAACTTTACCGGACTGTCCGGTGGACCTTACAGTCTCCAAATAGGCTGAATTTTTAGTATGTTGTTCCCCATCTTTTCCTCAGCCTGTGGTTAAAATTTAATGATTTTTGGAGTCTGTTTGACTGGGTTTTGGCATTTTTCATTGCAACCTGGTCTGCCTGAAAAAGTCCTGTCGGACTGTCCGATAGGCTCTATCGGAGCCTATCGGACAGTCCAGTGTGTACAGGGTTTTTGGCCCCAGATTTGGTTTGAATTGTTTCTAGGGTTTGTGGCTTGTTCTGGGTGGATTTTGGGTGTGCCTAGGGTCATTCCTAAGGTCTTTACCACCTCATTTGCTAAGAGATCTTGGTGATCGCTAGGTGCGTTCATTTTGGTTGGTTTGTGTTCATTTCCTTTCGTGTTTTTGCCTCAACCTCGCTTTGGTGGTTCTCGTTGTGTACCTATACTCTTTTGCTTGCTGTGTATCAGTGAGACACATCTAAGTGCATTGAGTGGCTGGACGAGACACTTCAGCGTGAGTTGTTGCTCTGCTTGGCTTGCGGTCTTTGTGATCGTTGAGTTGAGTGCTTCCCCGTGGTTGGTGCGTATCCTCTCAGTGGACGGCATCTTTGCGCTGCTAGGCACGTATCTGTTCAGTGGACGGTGCCAAGTTCTGTTTCCCTTGAGCTTTGCAGAGCACCTACTTGGGGGTTGTGATTTTGAGTTTTTAAGTGCTCCTATTCACCCCCCTCTAGTCCGCACATCTCGGTCCTATAAACACTCTACCAAAGCCTCGGTCACAAGGTCCATAGCCGTGCTGAAAATGACTAGGAGCTCGGCCGGTAAAGCGTCTCTCACCACTAGGAGCAGGGGCATGAAGGTCGCCTCCTCTATCACCACTAGCAAAGAGGTCTCTCATCTCATCGCGATGGGGAGGATCCTGCCTATCACCCTGGTAGAACTGATCCTGGTTCCCCCAGGCTCTCTCCTGCCTCTCCGCCCGCTTCCTCCTAAAGCAAAACTCCTCCAAGTGACCATTCCGCTGGCAAAAGTCACAGTGGTAGACAAGTATCTTGGGCATAGGCTGTTGCTGGGTCTTGGGCTCTAGGTGAGGTGGTGAAGTCTTGGGTGGTGCTGGCTGCTGGACTTGCTTCTGGCCTGAAGGCTTAAGCACTTCTACTATGTTGTCCAAGTTAGCTTGTGGTGGCTTGGGTGTCCAATAAGACTTCCTTGGGGCAGCCTTGGGGGCTGATGGCAAACACCATCAATAGTAGAGTCAGGCTTAGGAGAGGAAGATGTTAGGCTTGATCAGGGCACTCTTCTTCTTACCGAAGGTACTACACTCTCCTAACACAAGTTCACTGGTGTCACCCTCACCATGCTTATTCGCATCTATGATCATCCTAAGTTGAGGTTCCCTGGCATACATCCAGCTGAGCATCTCTCTCAACCTACAGTTGTCCTCTTCAAGGATCAACTTCTCCTCTCTCAGATCCTTCAGAATCAAAGTCTGGGCAGCACAAGTGGGACAGTATAGATAGGGAATCATAGGAGCAGACTTCTCAAGGTTCCTAATGGTGGCATCCTTCTTAACCAACTGCAACCTCAAAGTGAGACAGTTCTCACACGTATCAAAGGGTGTTGAAAGCACCTCAAGGTCAGCTCTCAACTGCTCAAGCTCGCTCCTCAAGGTAGGACAGATTATGCACACAACCAATCTCCTTGAGCTGCCCCTCACACTTCACCTTCAGCTCAGTTATGTCAACAACTAGGTGGGGGCAAGACTCACACTCAGGCACCTCACTCAAAGTAGGCCCATCCAGTTTAGACTGGAGCTTGCCAAACTCAACCTTCAGCCTATCCATCTCCTCTACCTGATAAGCATACTTGCCCTTATACTCTCAAAGATCACTCATGAGGGACTCACAGGTAGGGCACTCAACCTCACTAGGCTAGGCCTGCACACTCTTCAGCCTCTCAATCTCAGCCAAAGCATTAGTAAGCTTAGCTTTCTACTTTTGCAGCTTCTTGGCTGCCTTCTCCAACAACTTATCCTGGCATTCTACTCACGACTGTTCCTCTCCAGCAATCCAAATCACCGTTTGAGTCCTAGTCGAGTTAGGGTTAGTCTTCATTACCACTGTTTAGGGTTTTCCCCTCATCAAACCCTAAGCCGCCACATTTCCACCTTTCATACTACCTTTCTGGCCATACACACATCCACCACTAACCTTTTCCATCCATATCCACGCCATACTTCCTTGTTTCCGAAGAGGTGTCACCTAGAAAACCCTAATTCGGGACCCCTGCAGTAAAACGGCCGTAACTTTTTGCTTGGAACTCGAAAGAGGGCAAAAATATACATTTCAGAAATTGGCTAGAAAATTTCGGTGCAGCTATTTTTGCGAAAATCAGCAGGGAAGACCGAGATATCGGGCCCTGAAGTCTTTGCACCCTTGTGTAAGACGTGCTTCCTTCCACTGTTTCTACTCCACCGACCACGTCTTGTTTCCGTTTGTCCTAAAATTTTGTGTGACACTTCCTGGTGTGTGTTGGAGTTCAAAAAATATATAGTGAAAACAAAAGGTGTGAAAAAAAATCAGTGAGCAAACAAAAAAGAAAAAGGATGCAAAACAGGAAGCAAAGGTGTTTGTTTCGACGTGGTGCTGAGCTGATATCTGTTCCTTCTTTATAGCCTTGGTTGTCTTTCTCCACCTTTCTTACTTGTGTGCTTTGCAAGAAGAACAAGGACACATTTAGACCAGCAACTACGGCAATGGTCTTTGAACATTTATTCAACATTACTATCTATTACTGAATTGTGTACCACTGACATATACATATAGCCTTCCTACAGCTCCACAGATACTATCTCTTGATCAGTACAGGTTTGGGCCCTTGCAATCACTTCATCACGCCCTCACGGTATCACGAACCAGCCACCGGTTGCACCGTCCTTTGCTGTGTTGGTAAGAACCGGGTAAGAACTTGGTAAGTTTGCTTAAGAGTGTGAGACACTGCCAACCCAGTAGTTCATAGGGCTCATAATACTTGTGCTTGTTTTCTTTTTGCCTTTCTGCACTGACCATGGCAGGTGGCAAGAAGGGCAATACGGGTGATGACAAAATTTCCTTTGAAGATTGTGTTCTACATTCTGAATTGGCAGACATGGTAGCCAAGATCACAACAATGATCACGGGGGGCAATAAGGCGACGAACAAGTCCCTCGACACCTTGGCTCGCAATGTATCCTTCCTCGCGCTTAGGGTGGATTCCATCGAAAAACATCGTCTTGAAGCTAGTGCCAAGGGAGTTGCCTCTGTCAATGATAACGATAAAGGCAATGACCAGGACAACGATGCCGATGATGGCGATGATGAAAACGATGATTTTGAGGAAGAAGAGGAGAACGAGGAAAATGAAACTGAGATGCAACATCGACTCCGTAACCGTCTTCGTCGCAACAAGAAAGGTATGGGAGGTAGGAAGGGAGGTAACCATAGCAACAATGATGATCCCTTCACCAAGGTAAAATTCAGCATCCCTCCTTTTTCTGGAGCTTATGACGCTGAGGCTTATTTAGATTGGGAAATGACCGTTGAGCAAAAATTTAATTCCCATCTAGTTCCTGAACAACATCGGGTTAGGCAAGCCACTAGTGAATTTAAAGATTTTCCTATTATTTGGTGGACTGAACTAGGCACACTTCGCTTACAACTTGATACATGGGATAGGTTAAAAGAGGCTATGCGTGAATGGTATGTTCCTTCCTCATATAAACGTGACTTGAGTAAGAAATTACAACGCTTAGAACAAGGAGACATGACCGTACAGGAATATTATGCTGAATTGCAAAAGGGCATGATTCGATGTGGGGTTAAAGAGGAAATAGAGGATAAAATTTGTCGTTTTTATGGTGGGCTACGGCAAGAAATTCAAGATATTGTTGACTATAAAGAATTTTCTACTGTCAATCGCTTGTTTCATCTTGCAACGATAGCAGAAAAGGAGTTGTAGGGACGCCAATCTAGGAGCAAGGGCAACGCCGGCACCACCTTCACGCCCCGAGCGTCGATGGGACAAGCAAGGACAGCACCTTCTTCCACCTTATGACCGGCTGCACCGCCTCCTTCAGCGACCTCATGACCAGCGACAACAACACCCTCCGCACGTGCCCCGGGCAGTAGCAAAGTGTTGCCCGCGCCTGCCAAGAGCTCCTCCTCCAGTCACTTCCATAGGCCTGTACATCAACGGAGATTCGCTGCCACAAGTGCCAAGGTATTGGCCATGTCCAGAGAGAGTGCCCCAGCAAACGGGCATACATTGCAACTGAAGACGATGACTACATCAGCGCCTCCGACGTCGAGGAAGATATCGATGACAATGAAACCAACAATGATGACGAAGACATTGAGGGCGCCACCTTTGGTTCTGAGGACACTGCTGCATACCGGTCCATTATTGTCCAGTGCATTCTTAGTGCACGGATGGAGCAAGCCGAGCAGCAGCAGCGCCACAACTTGTTCCAGATTTTCTTCGTCATCAACAACCGACGAGCGCGCGTCATTATTGAATTCCGGCAGCTGCAATAATTTGGTGAGTGCTAATTTGGTCAAGAAACTTGGCTTGACCACATGGCCGCATCCACATCCTTCTCATATTCAGTGGTTGAATGTTTTCGGCAAAGCTAAGGTAACACAAATAGTTTGGGTTCATTTTTCCATTGGTTCTTATGCTGATTTCGCCGATTGTGATGTGGTACCTATGCAAGCTTGCTCTCTTTTATTGGGTCATCCATGGGAATATGACATTGATGCACTTCACCATGGTGGAAGTAATAAATATACCTTCATGCATTAGGGAAAGAAAATTACGCTTCTACCTTTGACCCCTACTGAAATTATTAAGTTTGATAGAGAGAGGCTTGCTTTTGATAGCAAAACTGTTGAAACTAAATCTGAAATTCAGCATGTCACAAACAAAATAAAATTGAGGAATCCTGTCTTGCTTGCTAAAAAATGGGACCTTGCTGAAATTCATGATGCTGCTGCGTGATATGCTTTCATATGCAAAGATGCTTTGTTTTGTTTGGAAGATATGCATCATACTTTGCCTCCTGCGGTCACTAACCTTTTGCAGGAGTATGCGGATGTTTTCCCCGCCGAAATACCTCCGAGGTTGCCACCTATTCGAGCTGATTGAGCACCAAATTGATTTGATACCTAGAGCGAGTTTGCCAAACTGAGCTGCTTATAGGACCAATCCAGAGGAGACTAAGGAAATTCAGCGCCAAGTCCAAGATCTTTTGGACTGCGGGTATGTACGTGAAAGCTTTAGTCCTTGTGTCAGTTCCTATTCTTTTGGTTGCTAAGAAAGATGGAAGGTGGCACATGTGCGTAGATTGTAGAGCCATTAACTAATATTACCATAGGGTACCGCCATCCTATTCCTAGGCTGGACGACATGCTTGATGAGTTAAGTGGTTCTATAATTTTTTCTAAGGTTGACTTGCATAGTGGATACCACCAAATAAGAGTGAAATTGGGGGATGAATGGAAAACAGCATTTAAAACCAAGTTTGGGTTGTATGAGTGGTTAGTTATACCTTTTGGGTTAACTAATGCACCTAGCACCTTCATGCGTTTAATGAATGAGGTTTTGCGAGCTTTCATTGGAAAATTTGTGGTGGTATATTTTGATGATATATTGATTTACAGCAAGTCTTTGCATGAACATATGGACCATCTACGTGTTGTTTTTGATGCTTTGCGCGCTACACGCATATTTGGTAACATCGCGAACTGCACTTTGTGCCAAATTTCAGCACCATCGCTGCTCCATTAAATGAGTTGACAAATAAGGGAGTAGCATTCCATTGGGTTAAGTCACACGAGGATTCCTTTAATCTTTTGAAGGACAAGGTTACTCATGCTCCATTGCTTGCAACTTCCTGATTTTGGTAAGACCTTTGAGCTTGAATGTGATGCTAGTGGGGTAGGCATTGGTGGTGTTTTGATGCAAGAAAATAAACGCGTTGCTTACTTTAGCGAAATATTGAGTGGTCTTGTTTTGAATTATTAAACGTATGATAAAAAATTGTATGCTCTTGTTCAATCTTTAGAAACATGGCAACATTATCTATGGCCCAAAGAATTTGTTGTTTATTTCGACCATGAATCACTAAAACATATTAGAAGCCAAGTGAAACTGAACCGTAGACATGCTAAGTGCGTTGAATTTATTCAGTCTTTTCCTGATGTTATTAAGCACAAGAAAGGGAAGGATAATGTAATTGCTAATGCCTTGTCTAGGAGATCTGCAATGTTGTCCCAACTTGATTGCGTATTTTTGGATTGGAATCGATTAAAGAACAATATGTTAATGATGAAGATTTTAAAGATGTCATGTTGCAGTGCAAACAGGGAAGAACAATGGGACAAATATGTCATAAATGATGCATGCTGAATTTATTCTGAAATTGCATGAAACTACTAAAGAAAATATTGAAAGGATGAATGAAAGGTATATAGGGCTGCTGCTAGTAAAGGTAGAAAGGAAATAAAACTTGAACCGGGTGACTTAGTATGGTTGCACTTGAGAAAGGATCGTTTTCCAAATTTGAGGAAGTCTAAATTGATGCCTAGAGCTGATGGTCCTTTCAAGATAATTGAGAAAATAAATGACAATGCATATAAGCTTGAGTTGCCTCCCGAGTTTGGGGTTAGTCCCACATTTAACATTGCAGATTTGAAGCCGTACTTGGGAGAAGAAGATGAGCTTGAGTTGAGGACGACTCCACTTCAAGAGGGGGAGGATGACGAGGACATCTCTCCTATTCATACACCTGATGATACTCCTCCAGTGGTAATGCAAGGACCTATCACAAGAGCACAGCGCACGGTAATTGGATCAACAGGTGAGCTCGTTTCTTTGTGCGACCTAATGTTTCTGTTGATTATATTGAAATTAGAAACTATGGAGAGGAACATGAAGGCCGTGGGAACCAGCAAGGACAAGGGAGGAAGCAAGAGGGGCGTCCATGTCAAGTTGGAGGCCCAATTCATCTCGAAGTAGGCCACCTCGGCCTCAAGGGACTGTCTGCACCAAAATCGTCGCCGAGGCCACAAACATACTCCATTTTTGGCAATCCACATATTCTTGGAAAGATAAAAACATAAGCTTTCCAATGCCACCAGTATAAGGTCTATTGGAGCTTGGAGTCAACGGGAAATCGCATTGGAAGTCGACAAACAGAATCTATCCAGGGTGTTGTTCCACCCCTTTGGGCCATTGGGCCATGTATCGTGTGAGAGTCTTTTAAGTTCGTCTCTAGGAGTCCTTGGATGACCCTAAGGTCTATAAAACCTTAGCCACTGCCCAAGTTAGGGTTTTGGGATTTGCTTAGATTACTCTGTCGTTTAACAATTTCGCCCTTTGAGAACACACCGGTTTGTGAGTCCCCAACTTTGTGAGATTAATCATTCATCTGCAAGTTTAGTTGCAATCTTTGTTGTTCTTGCTCGTGTTCTCGATTCATTGGTAGGGATTAGCCATTGTGGCGAGGTCAACTGGGTAGCGCACTGGTTGATAACCAGAGGACGCGTGGTGCTGCCGATTGCAGAGGCTTGATCGTGCCGATTGGGAGCCGGATCGTGAGTGTCTCGTGCCGCCAAATTGACTTACCCACCATCTGACGGAAGATCGGGAACCCCCTGGTCCCCATCACCAGGCCACACACCGGACGGCCTTATGCGACACAGGCAGGATCAGGGTCCATGGCAATAATCATAGCAAAATAATATCGGAAAGCGAAATTGATCCCATCGCATGTCTGTCCAATTGTTAACATCCTTTTCATTCTTACTCATTTAATTTTAAATAAAGAGTTCCATTCTAGGCCTATGCCACCTAAGCCATCTACTGCGTATAGGATCTTAATGCTGGATACCGGTAAGTCATGCTTCTAGGATTTCAACCAACTCCTAACTCTAGTGCACAAACATAACCCATTTTCTTATTTAAAGGACTCAAAAGGAAAGGGCAATGCACCGGGGCCTGCCTTGGGTCAGGGGATCTATGTCGGCAGTCGGCTCAAAGACTGCTCCCTCGGAGGCGGTGGACGGTTTGGGTGCACTGGCTTCTGGGACTTCTGGTGCGGTGGAAGACTCTTCAAGTGGAGCCACTAGAAGCAACGTACCTAGGATGATGACATGCAAGAGTTTGAAAAGACTGAGGATGATCAACCTGTTGAAAAAGTAGGATGCACAATTTCTAAAGAAAATGTGGGCCGCTGAGGTTAATCATCTAGGTCACAAGGGCTTAGATGACTGTCCAAGGGCTCAAATGAATTTCCTGTTATTTCTAAATATTTTTAAAATCTTAAATGAAGTTTCTAAAGATTTTTGGACATTTAAAATCATTTTAGAATTAACTATATATTTTTATTAAATTTTATAAATTTTTATTCATTTCATTTTTTTAATTAAGAACTTCTTTTCATCCTTTTTTAAAATAAGATTTAATTTAAATTTCCCCTTTTTAAAATTAAATTCAGAATTAAAATAATATTTAAATAATTAATTAAATCAAATAGGTTTAAGTAATAATTAAACAAATAACTAAATAGAATTACAAAGGAAAAAGTTTAAACAAAATTGGCGCGGCCCAAGAAAAGAAAACAAAATAAAAGTCTAATCTCCCCCCTCCCTTTTTCAGCTCGGCCCACCGGTCGCGTGGGCTAGCGGCCCCTAGCGGCCCAACCGCTTGGCCCACAGGGCGGCTGCGTTGCCCAGCGGCTTGGCACGCCGTGCGCGACGCCGGCGACCATAGTGCGCGGCGGAGGCCTCGTGCGCGGCGTACAGCCCCTCTCCCTTCCTTCTCTCCCATCCCCGTTTTCCCCTCTGTCTTGCCCACGCGTGCCCGCCGTTGCGCGAGGGGGCCTTGCGGAGGCGGTGGCGACTGCCGTTGCCAGCGCTTCCTAGCGCGATGTTCGCGGGGCCGCTGCGCACTCGGTGCGCGTGCCCGCCGGGACCCTAGCGGTCCGTGCGCATGGGAAACGCGTTGGCGCCACGCGGCGTGGGCCGCGGCGCCATGGCAAGGCACCTGAGCTTAAGAGAGCTCGGGTCGGCCCCATTCCGCGATGTGAAGGGGTGGAGACGAGGGAAGGCGGCGCGGCTCACCTGCGACGCCCCGGAGACACTGGCGGTACCAAGGGAAAAGGCGCCGGGCGGCGGTGGCAAAGGGCGGGTGGGGAGCAGCGACGGTGGAGTTGGTGCGCTCCCCTCCTCGCCTCCTGCTCGGTCGGGCGGTGAAGAACCCCTGTCCCCGCAGGCCCCACCTGTCAGCGCTGCACCTGACAGGGGGCACGGGTGGCGAGCGGGCTGGCCGCCACGCGGGACGCCGCCCCCAGCTGGGCTTTGCCTAGCGGGCGTGTGGCTACGTGCCGCCGTCCTCGGCTCGGGGGTTTATCCCCCCCTTTTTTAAACTTTAACCCTTTTGCAAATTAGCCCTAGATTTTTACAGTTTCAAGCAGGGGTCCCAATACAAAAGTTCAATGGCTTAATTTAAGCTACCTATTTTGCAATTTTACCCCTAAAGAAACTAAAACTTTTGAAATCCTTTAAATTTGAGTTTGAGTCGAAATTTTTGAAACTGATGAATGCATTGCATGCTATGCACTTAAAGAGGCTTTTGATACGGAGTATCACAACCTTCCCCCCTTAAGAAAATCTCATCCCGAGATTTAAAAGCGGCCAAGAGATACGAAGGGAAGCGTTTAAAAGTCAAAGAGGTCAACTTATTGGCTTGGACCCTTCTGGAAACGCGTCCAAAAATCTGAATAATATTTTGTAGGACATGTTCGGGCTCCCAAGTAGCTTCTTCTGACGTATGATGGCACCATTGCACTTTGTAAAACTTGATTACTCGCCGACGGGTAGCTCTCTCTTTCATGTCCAAAATCCTACTCGGATACTCCTTGTATGTCAGATCAAGTTCCACTTGAAGTTCTGCATGATCTACCTCTTCTGAAGGTACTCGCAGACATTTCTTAAGCTGAGAGAGGTGAAACACGTTGCAATTGAGGGGGTAACTCGATTCGATAGGCCACTGGACCACACCTCTTCGATAATTTGAAATGGTCCAATATACCGAGGGGCTAACTTGCCGGTGACACCGAATCGATGAACTCCCTTTCATAGGGGATACCATAAGGTATACATAATCCCCTACTTCAAACACTAACGGCCTTCTTCGTTTGTTTGCGTAGTTCTAGTTGACGAGCTTGAGCAGCCTTTAATTTAGCCTGTATAAACCAGACTTGCTTCTCAGCAGCTATCACCAATTCAGGGCGAAAGTTACTCTTTCCCTTGGTTCTGACCAATTCAAAGGGGTCAGGCATCGCCGATAATAGAGGGCTTCAAAAGGAGCCATTTCCAAGCTCTTCTGATAGCTGTTGTTATAAGTGAACTCTGCCAAGGGCAAACAGGACTCCCAATCTGAACTATAAGTTAAAGCACATGCTCACAGCATATCTTCCAAGACTTGATTGATCCTCTCCACCTGGCCACTAGTCTGAGGATGGTAGGCCGAGCTGTGGATAAGGGTAGTAGACAAGGCTGCTTGCAATTGTTCCCAAAAGCGGGCAATGAATTGTGGACCGCAATCGAAACAATAGTCTTAGGCACTCCATGCAATGCTATTATGCACTGTAGATATAACTCTGCCAATTGTTGAACTGAATACTGGATACTCACTGGGATAAAGTGGGCCGTTTTGGTTAACCGGTCCTCGATCACCCAAATAGAATCCTTCTTCCTGCGGGTTTTAGGTAAACCCACAACGAAATCCATATGGATATCTTCCCATTTCCAACTGGGAACTGGCAGGGATTGTAAAAGTCCTGCGGGTCATAAGTGATCCGCCTTTATCCGCTGGCATACGTCACATTCCCATAAATATTTTCCTATCTATCTTTTCATTGCAGGTCCACTAGAAACGCTGCTTTAGACCTTGATACATCTTAGTGCTGCTCGGGTGAATAGTGTAACGAGAGGTATGCGCCTCTTCCATGATTTTCCTTCTGAGATCTGTATCTTTGGGCACTACCAGATGATTCTTAAACCAAAGTATTCCACCTTCTTTAACCTTGAAAGGTAACTCCTCACCTTCAGCAAGCCTTCTTTTCAAATGTTGCACCCCTTTGTCTGATTTCTGGGCTTGAATCACTTGATCCTTAAGATTGGGCTCCAACTGAAGAGCGGCCACTGCTCCAGGCCGTAGAATTTCCAGATTCGTCTTCTCCATTTGCTCACAAAGAGATTTTGCTGAAGGAGACAAGGTGGAGCAATTGTAGAGAGCCTTGCAACTCAGGGCATCTACAACCATGTTGGCCTTTCCAAGATGATAATGGATCTCCAAATCGTAATCCTTGATTAACTCCAACCATCGGCGTTGCCGCATATTCAACTCGCTTTGAGTGAAGATATACTTTAAACTCTTATGATCGGTATAGCTATGACAATAATTCCCTTGCAGGTAGTGGCACCAAATTTTTAAGGCAGGAACCACTGCTACTAGCTCTAGATCATGGGTGGGGTAGTTCTCTTCATGTTTCTTTAGCTGACGGGATGCATAAGCTATAACCTTTCTTTCTTGCATCAATACACATCCCAATCCAATGCCCGAAGCATCACAATATACTTCAAAAGGTTTAGTGACGTCAGGCTGGACGAACACTGGAGTAGAAGTGAGTAACCTCTTCAAGCTTTGGAAAGCCTGGTCACACTCAGGCCCCCAGACAAACTTCGCATTCTTCTATAACAGCTTGGTCATTGGTTTGGCTATTCTAGAGAAGTCTTGAATAAATCGGCGCTAGTAGCCAGCCAAGCCTAGGAAACTTCTGACCTCGATAACAGTACTTGGGGTTTTCCAGTTCAAAACCTTTTCTACCTTCTCGAGATCTACTTCTATCCCATCAGTAGAGACGATATGGCCCAAGAAGGAGATTTTACTTAACCAGAAAGCACACTTGCTGAATTTGGCGTATAGCTTATGTTCCCGTAACCGGGATAAAACCACACGCAAATGTTGTTCATGTTCTTCTTTGGTCTTAGAGTAGATCAGGATGTCATCAATAAAGACCACTACAAATTTATCTAGCTCTGGTATAAAGATAGAGTTCATCAGATACATGAGGTATGCTGGGGCATTGGTCAACCCAAAAGACATTACCAGGTACTCATAGAGCCCATATTTGGTAGAATAAGCAGTTTTGGGTATATCCTCCTTTTTGACCTTAACATGATGATATCCCGATCTAACTTCGATTTTTGAGAAAACCTTGGCCCCCAACAACTGATCAAACAACACATCGATTCGAGGAAGGGGATACTTATTCTTAATGGTCACCGCATTGAGGGGACAGTAATCCACACACATCCTTAAAGACTTGTCCCTCTTTTTCTCAACAAAAAGAGTTGGGCAACCCCAAGGGGAAGTACTAGGACAGATAAAACCCTTTTTAAGAAGGTCCTCAAGTTGCACTTTCATTTTAGCCATCTCCCTCGGAGCTATTTTGTAAGGTTTCCGGTAAATAGGAGCTTGTGCCTTGGCAGTAACTCGATGGAAAACTCAATTTCTCTATTGGGTGGTAGTCCTAGAAGATCTTCTGGGAACACATCCAGAAACTCGCACACCACCGAATAGATGCCAGCTCAAGGCTGATAATAGAGTTTACTACCGGCATCTCTTTTTCTCAGTTAGGGAAGTGAAACATGCACTAGGGTATTATCCGGGGAAATAACCCGTATGGTGCGAGCTGTGATATCTATAACTGCTTGATGAGCATTCATCTAGTTCATCCCTAGGATGACTGGTATACCGTGCCCAGGTAGCACGATGGGTTGGATTTGGAAAAGTTTTTCACCCAATTCCAATTGCAGGTCCCTAACCACTTGGTTAGTTAGCAATTGTTGGCCAGGAGCCATGATGAGATACCCTTGTCTCACTGGAGTTATTGAAAAACCCTGACTATATGCGTATGAATGACTGAAAAAGGTATGTGATGCTCCCGTATCAAATAAAACTTGAGTAGGTTGATCATTGATTAAGAATGTACCCGTCATAACTGCTTCTCCTTCCAGTAGTTCTTCCATCTATATATAATGTACCTTGCCCGCTTTTGGGGTACGGGCCCTTCTTCTTGAAGGTATATTGAAGATTTCCGCCAGATGTTGGAGCAGGTGGGCGGAATCCCTGACTTTGGCAAGGATATGGGCAGTCCTTCGCGTAGTGGTTGCGCTGACCAGGTATTGCCCGGTGCTGGAGCACGAGGGATGGAGGTGCCGGGTACCAGTGGACGAGGAGGCTGTGGCTGCGGCCTCATGATCCACTGCCCCGGGGGCTGGTTCAGCTGAGGGGCCAACCGAACCATCCATGAGGGACGTACAGCAGGGAAGGCATACCTGGGTCGTTGGTACACCACACGTGGTCGACTGCTCACTCCCTCGGTGGCCCTCTTGTGCTTCTTCTCTTCTCCGTATACCCGAAGTCTTTCTTCCAACTGGATAGCATCATTTACCATCTGATGGAAACTGGGATATGACATATTCAGCTTCGCCCTCATCCGGCGAGACAGCCCATGTGAGAAATACATCTTTTTGGACTCATCCCCAGCAACCAAAGTAGGAGCATACTGAGTTAGATGGTTAAAGGCTTGAATATACTCTAGAACGGTGTTGTTACCTTGCTGCAGGCTCAGAAATTTCTGCATTTTCATTTCCACTAGACCTTCGGGGATGTTATGGTCCTCGAAATCCTTGTAGAAGTCTTGCTAGGTTAGTTGCTAGTTGGGCTGCAAGGAAGCTTGGTATGTCGCCCACCATGTTCCTGCGGGTCCTTGTAATTTTTGAGCGGCGAACAGAACCTTTTGCTGATCAATGAGGTTTGGCAAAAGCTTAAAGCATGCCCTCCATAGTTCGCACCTAATGCTTAGCATCCATCGAATCAGGAGCGAACTAAAAAACTAGCGGATCGAGGGCCTCAAAATCCAAAAAGGTCACTCCTCCTCATGCCCATGATGCTGGTTATCTTGCATTAATTGTTGCTGATTGAGTTTGACTTTGAGTCAAGAGCTCAATCAGGCGATCATGGCGGTTAAGGGACTTCCGCTATTGTGGGATTAGGTGGGGGTGGTAGAGGAATTTCACTAGAATGATCGCTAGCCATCTGCGGAGCACAGAAGTTGGGGAGATCGTGAGGTTACCATTGTACTTAACAGTGGAAAAGATCCAGATATGAAAGATCTAACACCTTTTATTGAAAGCAAAAACAACCACAACCGTACTGACACATAACATCTTACATCAGTTGTTCAAGCCACACTTAGCCGATACTACCATGCAGTCATACAGCCACTACTAGTTTACTCAAAGCAACAACCCACGTTGGCAGTTATTTTACAAAAAATATACAAAAATTTTACAACATCACATGCCCAAGCGATGAACCAACTGCAGTCCGTCCAAGAAATGCCGCTCTAGCCCACTAAATTTTCATCCATGTTGACGATCGTTATTGCACTATCTATGACCATCAGCTATCCATGAATATGAAGGGAAATGCATCAAAGGATGGGCAAACCGTTGCTACTAACATATCTCCACGAGTTGTGTTGAAATATTTGAATGCAGGTGACAAAACATACTCAAACATGGTAAAATGGAGCCAAACCAAGAGGTGACTAGCCACATGGCTAGGTCCTCCAGGCCGCCCAGCCTGTGTCTGTGCCCAATTGGAACCAACTTCGACCTGCTCGCACACACATGCCATGTCAACACATGTCCAACGTGGAATCCACGGAAGTCGCATGCAATCAACCGGAAGGCCTTGCCACATCATCAATCCAGCCCCTGGATTGGTGAAGTCAGCAATCCTCAGCACTTCAATCCTGCAGCTAAGGAAGAAACACAAAGTGAGATCCAATGGTTTGGGAGAAAACACAAAGATAACCGCCTCAACCACCTTGCAACTGACTTGGGGAGTGAAGATGGACCACAAGATGCAGTATGGCGGTGGATCCGACGGCTGGCTAGGCCGCCCGGCCTAAGGTGGGGCCGCCCAACCTCCCTACCGGGCCGCCCGGCGTGCCACCTATCCCATAACCACCCTACCTACCCTATAAATACCCCCACTCACTTGTTGACTATAAGTATCCCCGAGCTCTCATTTGTAATGTGTGGAAGTTGAGTGAAACACACCATTGTCTAGTTTAGTAGCACTAGGATAGTCCTAGGGAGTTAGAGTTGAGTCTGAGTCTTTGCCTCAGGGATTCCAGAGTTAGCTTTGAGTCTGGTAAAGCTCTTGTATCTTTCTATCTTTGTACTCTTGCTACTTTAGTATAATATACTTTATTGATCTATCTTTCAGTTATACTTTACTTTATTCCTTACACTTGCCTAGTGTGGTGTACCTTATTGCATACTAGACCAAGGCTTAGGTTTGTGTTGTTCTTGAGTTATCTGAATCTTGCTAGACTTGCCGGTGCTATAGGCTTTCCTTAGGCTCTGATCTAAGGCTAAGTCAGTCCGAACCCTCTGATCAAGGACGGACTTTAGTGATCAAGTGAGACAAGTTCTCACTTGATCACTAGTTTAGCGTGCCATCTTAACCACGCATATCTGGTTGGTAGCCCCTCTTGGTGACAGCATTAGGGAGCCTCTGTAATCTGACCCCATGGTTTGGTAAGCCTGTAGGCATTAGCCAGTTGCCGTTCGGTTGGCCAACTATCTACCCCCATGCCTCCTCGGTGTAGTCTGGAATTTCGCTCGATGCAAGATCCTAATTCGTATTTGTTTAACTCAGTTCAACCGCGAATACTCCTATGCAGTAGTTAAGGAATAGAGTTTGGATATCTTAATCTCACTCATTGTCCTCCCAGGCACCTACATAGTTGTTTACAGCTTTGGTCTCTATTTACTCTTCCCACCATACACTATCTTGTTTATCTTACCCTCATTGTAAGAATAGCTGGTGTTTATGTAAGTTATAGTACTGTTTGAAGTTCGAACATATCATTCCACCTATTAGCCCTTGCTTCCCTGTGGATTTTTATGATACTTGGAATACTCTGGGTGAAAAAGCTACATCAAATCTCTGTGCGCTTGCGGAGTAAAATCTGTTACGCTAAGAGACGTCAACAAGCTTTTTCTAGCGCCGTTACCAGGGAAGCAATTGGCAATAGAAGTTTGATTTGTTCGAACCTAGGTACTTATAACTTGATAACACACCGCTACTTCTTAGCGGGCTCATCAGGTGAGACTGAGTGTCCTACCTGTGAGACCTTGATGAAAGATCTCTTTGAGCAGAAGAGCAAGTATGCTCATCAGGTAGGGGTGATGGATAGGCTGAAGGTAGAGTTAGGCAAGCTCCAGTCTAAACTGGATGAGCCTATTTTGAGTAATGTGACTGAGTGTGAGATGTGCCCCCACCTAGCTGTTGACATAGCTGAGCTGAAAGTGAGGTGTGAGGGACAGCTCAAAGAGTTGGAAGAGCTTAGGGCTAGACCCACGCTTTTGGGTGCGTGCATGGTCTGTCCTACTTTGGAGAGTGAGCTTGTGCAGTTGAGAGCTTGGAAAGTCGGGTCCTGCCAGGGAGCTGCTGTGGTCTTCCCAGTTTGGTTTTTCCGCTGTGATTTTGCTATGGATTTTTGCATTCCTCCCTTAAGACCATTCTCTTTGCTTACTGTGAGTCAGTGAGACGCACCTAGGTGCGGTGAGTGTGTTGTGGCGGTTATTGCAAAATCCGTTGCTCCGCTGTCATTCTTGTTTGGATCTTGAGCTTTCATGCATTGGTGCATATCCTCACAGTGGACGGCACCCTTGCGCTGCTAGGCACGTATCTGTTCAGTGGACGGTGCTTAGTTTCTGTTTCTACTTGGGGGTTTGTGATTTTGTGATTTCAAGTGCTCCTATTCACCCCCCCCCCTCTAGTCGCACGTCTCGGTCCTACACAACACCGACGACATGGCTGACCTCAACGCTTGCCATGGAGGGAATGAACATAGACAGGTACAACCAGAGGCTGTACCAGCAGGTAGACGACATCCACCAACGTACTAGGGCGATGAGCCAACAGCTCCAGGAGAACAGCACCATTCTTCAGAACCTGAACGAAATGATGGAAGCCGGCTTCATCAATGCTCAGGACTTCCACAGCTATTACTACCAAAACTCCTAGATTCATTGAAGCTTGGGGGGGATGGTAGTACAACATGAGCATGCTTCTTCACGCCCAGACCAAGTAAGGCCCCCATTCCTCGTCCTTGTCCTCTCCTATGCAGCAGCACCCATCCAGCAGTACTGGTCCAGCAGTACCCGTCTCACTGGCAGCAGGAGCAGCATCCGTCCGACCGAGAGTAAGCATTAATAACTCCTTATTTTGTTTCGTTATCTAATAATAATAAATGAGTCAAATAAAATAAACTCCCAACTTTGATATATTACCTTCATATATGGAAATGATGAATAGTTGCTCTATTATGTTCTTGCTTAGTATTCTATGCACAAACCATGCTTAGCTTAATTTCGAGCTTGTGTGTATAAAGTGAAAGCCTAACCTATTACTTTTTGGATGCCATTGCATAAACTTTGTCTAAGTTGTTCTGAGAAGTGATATGACTAAGTACTAGGCCAGCTCTACATTTTCTTAGTAAGATGAACATTCTCAGGTTATTTTCTTGAAAAATGAAAATAAAGTTCCCCCCGTTGGGTTTGAAACACCTATCAGAGCCAAATGCACTGAAATATCTGAGCCTAGCTTGTTTAAAGCTACTTAGTGTTGTTTTGAGCTTTGTCAAATTTTGAGTCTCATTGAATGGAATCATCACTATCTTGTGAATTGTTGGAGCAAAATACCACCACCACATATGCATTTACCTACCCTTGGTATGCATCCATATATCTCCAAATCAATACCTTTGACCTTACTCGTTCCAAGAAAAATGAGGTAGGATGTGGAGCCATCAAAAAGAAAATAAAGCATCCTAGTTAAGCATGGCGAAAATATGAAAAAGAAAAACATGCTAGTCAAGCATGGCAAAAAGAGAGAAAAATACAAAAAGGGCTCCACATTCATACCTATCATACAAAAGAAGGAGAAGGAAAGGAAACAAGGAGATCCATCCATCCACAACCACCAAATAAACTCCAATGATGAACATGGTTAGCTGATGTAGTACATTTCTGTGGTCCAATCTTTGGCCTTGCAAAATAAACAACCTAAGTAAGCTAAGTTCTTCCACACCCTGAGCTCCACATAAGCTTTAGCACAGGAAGTTCTTGGCCGTGCTCTTGGCCTTAAAAAAGTGAGGATACACTTATGAGCGATCAAGAGTACCTCTGGGGAAACTTGTTTTATTTTGAAAATATGCAAAAACACCTAAGATGGGAGTCCCAAAAGAAGTGTTTTGAGCTAAGCCTGCAACTGAGTCATTCCTTCTCTCAACCACCCAAGACATGGTAAGTCAAAAGATGCACCACAGGTATGGAAAGGGTAATCATTGCATACACTAAGGTTTGAAATCAGAGCATGAGTGTCGGTTATGCATAGTTTCTATTCTCGAACACTGATATTTGCAGCAACTCCTGATCCATAACCCATCTTGGCTTTACTCGAGGACGAGCAAAGGTCTAAGCTTGGGGGGTGTTGACGGTCATTATTGCACTATCTACGACCATCAACTATCCATGAATATGAAGGGAAATGCATCGAAGTATGGGCAAACCTTTGCTACTAACATATCTCCATGAGTTGTGTTGAAATATTTGAATGCAGGTGACAAAACATACTCAAACATGGTAAAATGGAGCCAAACCAGGAGGTGACTAGGCCACATGGCTAAGTCCATAGGACCGCACGGCCTCACCAGAGGCCGCCCGGCCTGTGTCTGGGCCCAATTGGCACCAACTTCGACCTGTATGCACACACATGCCATGTCAACACATCTCCAAGGCGGAATCCACGAAAGTCGCATGCAATCAACTGGAAAGCCTTCCCAGATCATCAATCCAGCCCCTGGATTGGTGAAGTCAGCAATCCTCAGCACTTCAATCCTAGCGGCTAAGGAAGAAACACAGAAGTGAGATCCAAGGGTTCGGGAGAAAACACAAAGATAACCGCCTCAACCACCATGCAACCGACTTGGGGAGTGAAGATGGACCACAAGATGCAGTATGGCGGTGGATCCGAATGGCTGGCCAGGCCGCCCGGCCTAAGGTGGGGCCTGCCCGGCCTCCCTACCAGGTTGCCCTAGCTTGCCACCTGTCCCATCACCTGCCCTACCTACCCTATAAATACCCCCCACTCACTTGGTGACTACAAATACCCCCGAGCTCTCATTTGTAAAGTGTGGAAGTTGAGTGAAACACACCATTGTCTAGTTTAGTAGCACTAGGATAGTCCTGGGAGTTAGAGTTGAGTCTGAGTCTTTGCCTCAGGGATTCCATAGTTAGCTTCGAGTCTGGTAAAGCTCTTGTATCTTTCTATCTTTGTACTCTTGCTACTTCAGTATAATATACTTTATTGATCTATCTTTCAGTTATACTTTACTTTATTCCTTACACTTGCCTAGTGTGGTGTACCTTATTGCATACTAGACCAAGGCTTAGGTTTGTGTTGTTCTTGAGTTATTTGAATCTTGCTAGATTTGCCAGTGCTATAGGCTTTCCTTAGGCTCTGATCTAAGGCTAAGTCAGTCCGAACCCTCTGATCAAGGACGGACTTTAGTGATCAAGTGAACTTGATCACTAGTTTAGCGTGCCATCTTACCCACACAGATCTGGTTGGTAGCCTCTCTTAGTGACAGCATTAGGGAGCCTCTGTAATCCGACCCCGTCGTTCGGTAAGCCCGTAGGCGTTAGCCAGTTGCCGTTCGGTTGGCCAACTATGTACCCCCACGCCTCCTCGGTGTAGTCTGGAATTTCGCTCGACGCAAGATCCTAGTTCGTATTTGTTTAACTCAGTTCAACCTACGAATACTCCTATGCAGTAGTTAAGGAATAGAGTTTGGATATCTTAATCTCACTCGTTGTCCTCCCAGGCACCTACCTAGTAGTTTACAGCTTTGGTCCATGTTTACTCTTCCCACCATACACTATCTTGTTTATCTTACCCCCGTTGTAAGAATAGCTGGCCTGGTGTTTATCTAAGTTATAGTACTGTTTGAAGCTCGAACATCATTCCACCTATTAGCCCTTGCTTCCCTGTGGATTTTTACGATACCTGGAATACTTTGGGTGAAAAAGCTACAGCGAATCTCCGTGCGCTTGTGGAGTAAAATATGTTATGCTAAGAGACGTCAACAATCCGCATCAGAGTCATACCCTATACCAGGAGCAGGGGCAGGTAGTGGTCCAACAGAACCTGGAAGCAACCCCTGAGGATCCCTGAGTAGCTCTTGACCCCTCAAGAACTAACTCCATGGGATCCTCTTCTGATGAACTCTCTTCTAACTTCAGCTTGGAGCTAATCATTTTGCAGTTGCAAAGCAATCACCTGCTCATTAAGGTCATCGATAATGGTGTGATTGTGCTCTATATGTATAGTCTGATCCTGGATGGTTAGGTTAGCGGTGTGCAACTGATCTCTCAACTCTCTCATGGTGCGTTGGTCCTCGTATTGATGAAGACCCAAACTAATGATTTTTGTAGAATCTCTATGATGATGTTCTAGCATCTGTGCATTCTACGCCCTCAACTCCAGAAGACCCTCTCTGGTACTCTCATAGGTTTGGTGGTGCTGATCATATAGATCTGCCAGGTAAGAAGTATAATGGACCTGTTCCCGCATCTGGCGCCTTCGCAGGTCCCGTGCGGTACGGTCTAGGTTATCCACCCTCCGTTCCCACTCAGGTTGAGATCGGTCATTGGGAGGAAGGAACATGACTTCTGACCCTTCTAACTCATCGAAATGCCTTGCACAGAGCCTAGTTAGGGCCCTGTAAGCTGCATCTGAAAATGCCTCTCCAGGGGTTATCCCACTACCCTCAACTTCCTACACCTCTTCCTCTGAGAACTTGGCATGTTGAGGCATATGCACTCGCACCCTTGTCTCACCCCTGAGACCCAGATCGACATGATGAACAATATAGCGAGGGAAACTAAGATAACCTAATCCCTGAAGGCGGTGATGAAGGTTCGTAACTAAAGGACAGTTCTCCAGGCACTCCTAGCGCCAACGACCCCTGGCATCCTTGTAAGGGATGAAAGTGTGCGGCATCTGGACCAGAGAAACAAAACTTTTGTTAACAATAAAACATTTTGAATTGGCCTACTTACTCCTAGAAACAGAAAAATAGCCCTAATGCAATTATGATGCATGAAATATTTTAAGAATAGAATTCTTAGTATTTTCTACACGATCTTCTAAAGAAGGTAATTTAGTTGTTTAATACCCTTAAATGAGTCCTTATATTGGGCTTTCTTAATATAGGTTGTAAAATAGTTTTGAAAATAGTAACCTACCCCTCAAGATCGGCTCTGATACCAGCTGTGGTAGAACTGATCAGATTAACCTGGATTTAGTGCTTATTCCACCAGATCCGGACTAATCTCGGTAGTGTGGCGGAACCGCCGATTTAATCTAGGGCTAAGCACACCTGCCACCTCTGGCTCGCAGTGCACTTAGATCAAACTAAACCCGGTCGTCCGTCGAGAGTCACTTGACCCCCGATAACACCAAATGCTAGAGGAACCGACCTCATACACATCTAGCCCACGATGGAGCCACAACAAATACATCATCTCAAGCAGTTGAAAATAGGGTAATAATACACTTAAGTAGTTACTACGTTGCATGTGTGCGTTATCAGGATTCCCACACCTGGTAGGCATCGGCGATTCGAATCGATTTTAATTCCCAGGAATAACTATCATGCCAGGGGTATTTGCTTACTAGCCATCGCGTTCCCACATATAGTCCCTATCTCCACCTGTCTAGTCCCAAGATTCGAAGCGCCCCCACCGAACCCCCGGGTTGTGCCCCCATAGCGAGCCTGCCGACATCTCAGTCTCCCCGCAATGAGTACAAAGCTCCCCCTGGACTTCTGCCTCCATCTAGTGGATTGGCGACACCTCGAAAACTCCGAACACGCCTAGGTAAGACTTCACCGGTCCCATATCCCGGTTAAGCACTCTAGCAATGTTATGCCTTACAGCAAGTGACATCATGAAAAGTAAATACTGAAATAAAATCTCCGCCCGATCTCCATTTAAATCAGGAACATAAGTAATAATTGACATAATAGTAATATCTTGTAACTTTTGAAACCACCTACGCGACGAGTCCACACACTCGTGTCTACTTGTACCTAGCAATTTCTAGGCATACTCGTCCTGCAGACTCTAGGTATAGGTGCTAGGGCCAGGGCGGCCGAGGAGTCTAATGCAATTGGTTTCAAGCAACTCCTAATGCATATGCGTAAATCATCCAATATAACTTGTTTGCTGGGTTAAGCATGGTCCTGCCTACCTTCTTCGTTAGGGTCAGTAGCTTCCTCCGGAACGTAGTCGGGCCCCTGTTGCTGGTCTTCCGGCTCCTGGTGCAGCTCCTCATCGGGCTCCTCTACGATCGGCTGGTCCGACGGGTGTCGTTCGCTCGCGGGATCTATATGCATGACATAGTGCAATTTGAGCATGTATAAGTGCAATGCTTGCTTATGATGCAGATTTGATGCGATGAATCGTGATTTATGGAATGGAGTTATGCATTTTTGTGATGAAACTTGTTTAGTACTAAGAAATCGTACAAACCATCACCTAAGGTTAACTTAGCATATCACATATATCAACATGGGGTGTGTAGTGATTTAGCATCCATTCATGTAAAGCGACCGAAGCTTACTTAGACATCTATTTTCCATATAGCAAGCTTAGCATTCCTAACATGCATTCCAAAACAGTAGCTAAGACCTACATACTCCTATGTTTCAATATGATCTATCGTGGCATTTATTACATATACTACTCTCACATTTTCTATTATTCAATTAAATATGCATTATTTCTATTATTTTCAAATCAAGGCCAAAACCCTACATGCACAGCCTCAGATTTCATCAGTGAGCTATTCACATAAGCTAAAGTCCATATAGACATCATGAAGTCATCTAGAACACATTTTCACATAGCATCCTTTCCTTATGTTAATTACATGCTTAAGTGCTAGGCAAGGGCAAAATAATCATTAAACAGTCAATGCTAGGGCTACCAAAATTTATATAGAGCCTACACATGCTAACAAGGCCCCTGTCCAAAATTCATAATTTTTGGAGCTCATTTACCCCACATTTCCTATTTATTAGGGTTTTACTTGCATGCACAAGATCAGGGGTAAAACTATCTTTTCCTACTCCACCATCATACCCAACAGGTAGATCTGCTAACAAGGATCAAAATGCAACTTATTTTGCTATTTTTGGATTTTTCCTCGATTTCCTAAAGTTTACTGCCAATTTTTAAAAGAATAATAGACAAATCACAGATCCGGGGACCTAAACACAATTTACCCTAGATTCCAGGGACTAGAACACTAGATCTACGAGACTCAGTACACAGTGCGGTGGACCAATTCACAAAAAAGGGAAAAACGCAGGGACTAGATCGCGAAATGGGCGTCTTCCTCCTCCCTGCTTCGTTTACCTCGCGCGGGGCACGGCGGCCCGCCGCGAGGGGTCCAGGAGGGAGAGAAGGCAGCTGGGGTTCTTACCCCCACCTTGAATCGACGAATGCGGCGGCGTTGAGGCGGGAATCGGTCGGCAAAGAGGCGTGGAGGTGCGGAGCTCCGGAGGCGAAATACGGCGCGAGGGAGCGGCTTCATTGGACTAGACCTACGGGAATCGGTGGCGCGGGGGCCGGGGATGGACGGTGTGGAGACGGTTGAGTGCGGGAGCATTCGTAGCAGTGCCGGCGCAAGCTCCTTCAAGCTTCGGCAATGGCGGACGGGCTGGAAGCGAGAGGGAGAGGCGCGCGGGCGAGCTAAGCGTCTGGAGGGGAAAGAGCGACAGAGAGGGGCGCGGCGCGCCTTAAGGACGAGGCCGGAGGGCTCGATCCGTGCCAAGGGCTGTCCTAGCCATATGCCGGCAGCCATGCGGCAGTGGCCGGCTCGGCGGTTCAGCCCGGCCGGCTCCTATGGGCCCACTGACAGTGAGAGCGAGTTCCGAAAATAGGAAAGAACTAGTGTTTCTGTTTTTGTTTAGCCTCTGAAATTCGCTGCTTTGACCTACTTCTCATCCGATTTTGAAGAAGACCTAATTGGATGAAATGTTGAAATCTTTGAACTATACAAGTTTGTCAAAAGGCCCAAGTTCAAATTCTGAGGTAAAATATGATTTAAATTCGAATTTGCCTCAGGTTTTCATATTTCCCCTACCCAGCCATTTTAAAGAGAATTTTAAAAGTACTATTTGTGGCCAAAATATACTGAAAATTTTTATACCATCTTTGCTCAAAATTTGAAGATCTTCAACTTTCTCAATTGTAGCTTTGCATGAAAATGATTGTAGATCATAGAAAACGTGAGATTGCTAAGAAATTCAGATTTTGGGTGTGTTTGTATGCTGACAGTAAGAGCTCTAAACCCCCTAGCAAACCTTTGTGAATGCCAAAGCTCTAATTAGAAAAGTTGTTCATAATGAGACTAGCTACAAGTTTGGTATAAAAAGTTCAACCTAAAACTCAATAGAACTAAAGTTACAATCACATTCATAGTGTCATTCATGCAAAAACTGAGTGCATCACTTAGCTATTTCTACCATGCTTGTTCATGTGAGTCAAATGCACATTATCATGAGATGAGATGATGTTTATGAGATGTGATTAAGCAAATGATACACATGATATGCATCTGAGATGCCTGGGGCATCACAGGTAGCCACTCAGGATTTAAGGATCCCGACTTGGCCTTCCCATCTGGATCGAGCTTGGTCTTGGGGCAAATCTTGAAGGAGTCAACATGTTACATCATAACAGAACGACATTCATTACCATAGAGTTAAAATATTACAACACAGTACTTGTTAACTTATTACATCAATGCTAGAAGTCCATCAGCCTTTTCAAAAGTTACAGTTTTCCAACAAGTTTATTTCAAACTACTTACTACGCAGCCCAAGGTGTAGTGATTGTTGCTTCAAAAGAATGGAGGGGCGAGGTAAGGATCCCATTCGAACAAGGTATACTCTGTTCCTGTAAAAAGAGTAGGCAAGAAGCCTGAGTACTAATTACTCAGCAAGACTTACCTGACCATAGGGTCTAATCTGACTTGCTATCTTAAGGCTGAAGTGGGATAAGTCAATTCACACTGCAGCAAAGCTATGAGTTGATCCTTAGCTTTCAGAGTGACAATTTCGTTTACTATAGCAAGCAAAGCAATCACTCTTCAAAAACATTCATTAATAGATCATTCCACTTCTTACTACGATGTTGGTCATGATTAGGCAGCTTACAACCAGCAAGCCACAGACGGTTCAAATCAATTTTCAACCTCTCGAGAGGGATACTCAGACATCGGTCATATGCGTGTACACCGACCCCACATGACAACCTAACATCCAATGCCACCTAGTCGGAACCAGCCTCACCGAACCCGGGTGTCAGTCCTTCGACACGCGCCCAACCTTCTCCTTCCAGCTGGTCTCGTCTAGTTCTGACACTTATGTAAACAGGACGAGAGGTTTACCAGAGCCCGTTAAGGACGGCAAGTGAATGAGGCGCATTCGGCCCAACCAGGCCACACATTGGACGGCCTTATGCGGTAAAGGTAGGATTAGGGTCCATGGCAATAATCATATCATAATAATATCGGAAAGCGAAACTGATCTCATCGCATGTCTGTCCAATTATTAACATCCTTTTCGTTCTTACTCATTTAATTTTAAATAAAGAGTTCCGTTCTAGGCCTATGCCACCTAAGCCATCTACTGCGTATAGGATCTTTATGCTGGATACCGGTTAGTCATATTCTAGGATTTCAACCAACTCCTAACTCTAGTGCACAAACATAACCCATTTTCTTATTTAAAGGACCCAAAAAGAAAGGGCAACGCACCGGGGATTGCCTTGGGTCAGGGGATCTGTGTTGGCAGTCGGCTCGAAGACTGCTCCCTCGGGGCGGTGGACGGTTTGGGTGCACCAGCTTCTAGGGCTTCTGCTGTGGTGGAAGACTCTTCAACTGGAGCCACTAAAAGCAATGTACCTAGGATGATGACATGCAAGAGTTTGAAAGATGAGGATGATCAACTTTTTGAAAAAGTAGGATGCACAATTTCTAAAGAAAAGGTAGGGCCGCTGGTGTTAATCATCTAGGTCACAAGGGCTTAGATGACTGTCCTAGGTCTGAAATGTATTTCCTATTATTTTTAAATATTTTAAAAAGCTTAAATGAAGTTTCTAAAGATTTTTGGACATTTAAAATCATTTTAGAATTAACTATATATTTTTATTAATTTTTATAAATTTTTATTCATTTCATTTTTTTAATTAAGAACTTCTTTTAATAATAAAATTTAACTAATTCAGAATTAAAATAATATTTAAATAACTCAATAATTTAAATAATTAATTAAATCAAATAGGTTTAAATAATAATTAAACAAATAACTAAACAAAATTAAAAAGGAAAAAGTTTAAATCAAATTCTTAAATAAAATCGGCACGGCCCAAGAAAAGAAAACAAAATAAAAGTCTAATCTCCCCCTCCCTTTTTTCAGCTCGGCCCACTGGCCGCGTGGGCTGGCGGCCCACCTGGGCTAGCGGCCCAACCGCTTTGCCCACAGGGCAGCTACCTCGCCCGGCAGCTCGGCGCGCCGCGCGTGCGCGACTGCTGGTGACGTCGGCGACCACAGCGCGCGGCGGAGGCCGAGAGGCCTCGCCGGCCGTGGCCTCGAGCATGGCGTACAGCCCCTCTCCCTTCCTTCTCTCCCTCCCCCCTTTTCCCCTCTCTCCTACCCATGCGTGCCCGCCGCTGCGGCATGGCAGCCCGCCCACGCGAGCGCGGCGGCAAGGTGATCTCGCGGCGGCAGGTGGCGACCATCGGTGCTAGCGCTTGCCCGGTGCGCACCCAGTGTGTGTGCCCGCCGGGACCCTAGCGGTCCGTGCGTGTGGGGAACGTGGCCACGGCGCCATGGCAAGGCACCGAGCTTAAGTGAGCACGGGCCGGCCCCTTACCGCGACGCGGAGGCGTGGAGACGAGGGAAGGTGGTGCGGCTCACCTGCGATGGCGCGGAAACACAGCGGTGGCGGGGGAAAAGGCGGCGAGCAGCGGCGCCAAAGCGCAGGTAGGAAGCAGGCGACGGCGGAGTGGGTGCGCTTCCCTCCCCTCCCCCCTCCCCCCCCCCCGTGCTCGGCTGGGCGGAGAAGAAGCCCCGCCCCCACGAGCCCCACCTGTCAGCGCCACCTGGCACGGAGCGCGGGTGGCGAGCGGGCTGGCCGCCACGCGGGCCGCTGCCCTCGGCTGGGCTTTGCTAGCAGGCGCGTGGCCGCGGGCCGCCGCCCTCGGCTCGGGGGTTTAACCCCTTTTTTTTAACTATTACCCTTTTGCAAATTAGCCCTAGATTTTTACAGTTTCAAGCAGGGGTCCCAATACAAAAGTTCAAGGGCTTAATTTAAGCTACCCTTTTGCATTTTTTCCCGTGAAGAAACTAAAAATTTTGAAAATCTTTAAATTTGAATTTGAGTCGATATTTTTGAAATTGATGAATGCATTGCATGCTTTGCACTTAAAGCGGCTTTTGATATGGAGTATCACAATGCCTTCGCATGTCTTGATACTAGCGTGCCCCTAGTTGAACCAAGTGATGGCCGTACACGCAGGACCCTAGGTTTCGTCGTGACACCATAGACTGCTCGGGTAAACACCACATCAAGAGCAGCATAACTGTCCGATCTCAGGGGACAGGAACAATAGAAGCTCATAGCCCGAGACAAACAAGAGGTTTTATGCAATATAGCAGCTTCGATCGTGTGAATCTCCTATGCCCAGATGATATGAGCCAAGGAGGTAAAAAAATTGATTCTAAAGATTTGAAGCATTGGAGTAATGAGAATTAGAAACATAGTGACAATAACCCAATGTAGTATAGATTATAAAGACTGCAAGTCATGAATGACATTAATTGAAATATGTGGACTACAAGAATTTGACGGACAACATTACAAGACCAGAAATACCTCATCATAAGAGTTCGATACATGAGGATTCTAAGGAGCTAGATACATGATGACTCTATGAGAAATAAGAGTTAGAACTTTAGATTACGAAAGCTTGAGATGAACGTTACCACGCCAATTGGTACCCACCTAGTACTGCCTAAACGTAAGATTCAGTCCTCCAAGGTGAAGACCAGTTTCTTCTTTCAACCATGTTGGGGTAGGAATGGGCTTCACATGGGATATGCCATGGAACAATAGCCTAGATCCGCCACCGAGTATGAGAACATAGCCAGATTCGAGATTGACCTTAGTTGCTTTTTCTTTATCTCGAGTAACGCCGAATAGGAACTCAGCAGTGTCACCTATGGAGACCAAGAAGACAGGTAGACCTTGGATGAGGATACATTTTGATTCATCCTTGTCTTGATGAAGGCCGAGCTTCCTGGAGTCGTTGTAGTAGTTGACGATGCATATGTCGGGGTTAATTTGTCTAACTTCACTCATGGCAGCAAGTGTAGTTTGGACAATTGTCTTGAAGGTTCCTGGTATCGCAAGGGCTTGTGCACCATCGAATGAACGTCTTGGCCCATATGAGCGTGTACTAGGATCCCAATTCTTTCCTAGACACATCACCCACAGATTTAGCTTGGCACCGTTTTTGAAACTAGGTCTATAGAATCTGCCTAAACCAGTACCTAGGTGTCGACACATATGAACTATCTTGATTTGTTCTTCGGGCTTGACAAATCCCTTCAATAGAACCATCCTAGGTCACAGATGCTGAACTGAAGCCGCTTCAATGGAGGACTCTCCCGATTTTCTCTTCTTCTTATGACCTTCAGGTGTTGTTGTTGTTGTTTTAACCTCCATGGGCCTGTGGTGACCAGGGCATAAGTCAAAGGGCTGCGTTAAGGGCTGCAACATCTGTAGCAGGAAGAATAAGGCTACTGTAAATACAAAAGTCCTAAAAGCTTTATGTGGTCAAGATTTCAGGTCATTTTTACATGCTCGATAAAATAGGATGAATGGTGAGACTAACGCAATATCGAGGCTTAATTCCCATCTCTGTTCCTAACAGGTTCAGTTTGCAATTTGGTATCAGAAGGTAAATCTTTGGTATTTATAGAAACTCAAAATATGAAAGTTGTGCGAAATTCTATAGACTACAACATTGGTGTAGAAAAAGTTTGTTAGTTCTACTTCAAAATGGTTCCAATATTCAGATTTCTAATTGAGTGCAATCTGCCCAGCCTTGTGGTTCTACCTTAAATCTGTTATAATGCACAACAGAAACCAATTTAGGCTAAGACCGAAATATCAAGGTCATGCATTTTAAAGTTACCCATAGCATTGATATAGAATGTTTCTACCCGTTGTGAGTTAAAAATAGGTGAAACCTCATATTACCACGATAAGGTCTAATCTGTCCAGATTTGAGTCCCGTTTTGGATTCAGATGTTTGGTCTAGTTAGAAGTATTTTCGAGTCACGGTCACAATAGAAGACATGTTACAGTCTTTATGTACTACAACTTTGGTATAATAAGCTTTAACAAATTTTGTCTAGATCATGTCCAGAACTTAAATTTGAAATTTTGACTAGCACTGCGTGTCCCAATTTGAAATTTCGAATTAAAGTGACTGTAGGTCACCATTACAAACATGTTCGTGTCACACCCGGTTCCAAAAAGAGTGAACCATATAAACCATATATGCACCAGGAACGAGTCTTGCATATATAGGACAAAATTACAATAGTACCATAGTCACATGCCAAAGATAAAACGTTATACATCGTTTAACCAACTTTATTACATAGAGACATGAGTCTTAACATAAACATAGCGGAAGCATAAAACTAAAGATAACTAGGTGCCACAGGGACATCAACTTGTGGGCGAAGCACCTAGAAGTCATCGAAGTCCTGAGCGTACTCCTCCACATCTCCATCAACTGAGCAGTAGTTGGATATATCGCCCAATAAGGAAAAAATTTAAAGAAGACAAGCGTGAGTACTACAATTTGTACTCAACAAGCATAACACAAACGATGAGGCTCTAAGGTTGGCTGACTCAACTACATTTGCTTTTAGGGTTGATCCAATTTTATTAGCAACTATTTACTACAGGTGAATAGATAAAACCATTAACCCAGAGATATTACATAAGAAATTAATCAAAGTTATTGATAGCATAACCACAACCCAACCATAACCAAAGCCAAGAACCACTAATCAACAGGAGGGTCTAGGCCGCTCATAAACATGAGCACGGTTAATATATTAGTTTTACACTCTCGAGAGGTTGCACATCTTTACCCACAAGTCGTGAGCTACGCTAGTTGTTCACCACTTTGCCTGAGATGAGATGACTAGCAAGCACACTACGAGACCATTACAGAGATCATGTTGGTAAAAGGTAACCACAAGGAATCAAGCACCGCAAAGGTGGGGCCCACCTCCAAAGGGAGAAGCACTCAGCACACTCAACCTAAGGTAGCGCAGGGACCATAGAAGCTTACTCCCCCTCTTGCCCCGCATGTAAGTTAACCTGTGTGGTGAAACCGCCGATTTAATCCGCTCTAAGCACACCTGCCACCTCTGGCTTGTAGTGTAATTAGACCGAACTAAACCTGGTCGTCCGTCGAGAGTCATTTGGCTCTCGATATTACCCTTTCCCAGAAGAACTGACATCATACACATCCAGCCCTCGATAGAGCCACAACAGTTATATCATCACAGGCAATTGAATATAGCGTAAGTAAACTTATTTTATAAACCATCATAGTGCCATATGAAAGGCAGGTTCAAAATAGATAGCGGAAGCGATTTCGAAGTCATCTCACAGCGAAAACAAAATACATTAGTAGTCTTCATGCAATGATGAATGAGACGAGCAGCACCGAGCCCACCGGTACTACCCTTCTCCAAGAAATAGTCCAAATGTCATCGGTACCCGTGCTCAAAAGGTGGGGGCAAACCCTGAGTACTAATTACTCAGTAGGACTTAATGGATTAGCTTACGGCTGACGCAAAGCTTGCTTACTAACATGTGAATCCTTAGCCATTGATTTTAAACAGAAGTATATTGTCATAAAGTAACAAGTTTCATCATTTGCATATAACCGCATAATAATAATAGTAATGACTTGCAGAAATGTAAGCAACACAGTAGTACAATCATGTGGTATTTGAAAACATGAGTAATAGATATCATATATTCAAGTAGTTACTACGTTGCCCGTGTGCGATATCAGCATTCCCACACCTGGTGGGCATCAGCGATTCGAATCGATTTTTAATTCCCGAGAATAACTATCATGCCAGGGGTATATGCTTACAAGCCATCGCGTTCCCACATATAGTCCCCATCTCCACTTGTCTTGTCCCAAGATTCAAAGTGCCCACATCTAACCCCGGGTTGTGCCCTCTCAGCAGCATTACCACAACGCACTAGGGTCAGCCCTCCCTCGAGTACAATTACAAGCGCCCCCGGGCCCATCGGCCTCCTGCAAGTGGATGGGCGGCACCTCGAAAACTTTGGACGAGCCTAGGTAAGACTTTCACCAAGTCCCATATCCCAGTTAAGTATTCTAGCAATGTTATGTTGATCAGTAGGCAAACAGTAGACGGGCCTTAAACGACTCGGGCGAAGCCAAATGATACAACAACGCACAACCCAAAATAAAATTATTCTCCGCCTGGTCTCCATTTAAATCATGAGCATAATATTACTTCCTCAGTAGTAAAAGTTTTGTGATTTTTGAAACCACCTACGCGACGAGTGACTCCTTTCACTCGTGTCTACTCGCACCTTGCGATTCTAGGCAACTTATCCTATGAACTCTAGGTATAGGTGCTAGGGCCACGGCGGCCAGGGAGTCTAATGCAATGGTTTTCAACCAACTCCTAATACAGATGCGTAATCATCAATCAATCAAGTTTAAATTAGCTAGGAGTATCATGGTCCTGCCTACCTTTGCTTATTTTCACCCAAACCAACAAACTAAGCTAATGTTAGTTTGCCGGGTTGTGAGGCTTTGCCCCAGGTAACCCCTTGATCACTTGGACAACTCCTCCAGTCCAAATACCACTTTAGGGGCCTCCAGGTGGTATTTGGGTCTTAGTTGGTCTTTTGGACACCGTTGCTTGAAGTAGCTCCATGCATTTGCTTTTGGATCACGTATCTGCAATATGCACCACTATATGAATGCTATGCATGATGCAGAGAATGAGATGTATGAATATGAAGCACACATGTGAATAATCATTTTATGGACAGACAGAAAGGTGACTTGATAAACTACTTAAACTTCTAGCACTTTCATGAACATAGAGCAAGCACACAATCACTAAAGCACACATATACAATTATTAAGTTTTGGATTGTACAACAACATGTTAACATGTGACCCGATAAAAAAAGCCATAGTTATCTAGTTACTTCGATTACTAATAAATGTGTGGTGGTGTTCACCTTCATTCAGCAACAAGTCGAAATCATGTATACTTCACTTAGTTTTAGGAGGCACACAATAATTTCACTATGCGTATGTTCAGTTAATAATATAGTCCCTCAGTTTAACTTCATGTTACTAGACAATACCAAATGAGTGAAACCAATTTTGATATGTAGATAGGTACAGGATAATGCTACCACCCAAATTGCAGCAATAAAAGGGCTATAAATTAATTATAGTGAGCCCTGCAATTTAAGCCTCTTATATTTATTATAATTCATAGAAATGATTCCGGGACATGAAATATTTACAGCTACAACAACCTGGTCATGAGCACCACGCATAAAATCATCAAGCCCATTAGACTTGTTTGGCATTTAACTTAATCCACAATTAAATCTATATTTATTTCAAATATCAATCAAAACAGTAGAAATAAAATCTACAAACATATTTTCTAGAACCTACACATGACCAAGATGCTCCAGGATTTTTCATGGAATTTATTTACCAAGTTAAGGTCACCTTTCCTTATAATTTATTTTAACAAGCAATAATTTTTCATTTTCAAATCACCATTAAAATTTGACATGCACAGCCCTACATTTTATCAGTGAGCTAACTATACCAAGGAGAGCACGTATAAATTCCATGGAGGCATTTAAAGTACATTTCATGTAGCCTCTATTTTTATGTTATTAAAATACATAAAACATATGCTTGAGGGTAAAACAGTAATTAACCAGTAAGTTCTAGGGCTACCAAAAATCCCATAGATCCTAAATATCACGATAAAGCCACTGATCAAACTTCAACAATTTTGGAGTCCATTTGACCTATTTTTGGTATTTATTTTGTTTCATCATGCATGCAATAAATCAGGGGCAAAATGGTCATTTCCCACATCCACATCACATCCAACTTGTAGATATACTAACAGTGAGTACAATGCAATAAAGTTTTTTTTATGATGTTTATTTGATTTATTATGAATTTCCAAAGTTTCAGACATACAAATTTACATTTAATTTGGAATAGGATAGATTAGGGACCTATACGTAGTTTCTCGTAGATCCAGGGGGTTTCATGCAATGGAACGAGACTCAGTCAATAGTTCATTTGACTCGAACAAAGATAGATGGAACTTCGAGGGGGCTTTCGTAAAACGCCAAGGGCTTTCTTCTACCTCCAGACAGGGGCACAATGCGCGCGGCAGCTCGTGTACCAGGGCTTGCGAAAGCTGTAGGGGCGCGCACTTGGAAGCCGAGGAGCTCCGAGAAGGTGTTCCCAGCAAGGGGCTTCCTTTCCCGTAAGGTTGCGTCGTGCGAGGAGGTCGGAGGAGGCGGGGAACATGGCGCGAACCGGGGCCGTGGACGTGGCGGCGCATCTTCGATCTACCCGCTTCAGCGATGAGAGGGGCCGCGGAATTGGTGTTCCGGCTGCGCAAGGATGTGAGAAACTCGGGGGAGAAGGATGGGAGACACGGGGATGGCCTGATGGTGGCCCTCCATGGTGATGTCTAGCTCGCCTTGGTGTCCATGGCGGCTGCGTGGTTGAGGAGTGGCTACGGTGATGTCAGCGGCCACGGAATCAGGGAATCAGGGGAAGGCAGTGAGGAGGATGTGGTGCTCACGCTAGATGGATGGGAAGGAGGCCGGAGTTGGTGGGGCGTGCGAGCTTGAGCTCGGCTCCCATGGCAGACTAAGTCGTGGGTGCCCGGTGCGCGCGAGCAAGAGGCAGAGAGCAAAGCCAAAGGGAGAGAGCAGGAACGGCATGGGGAGGCCGGGGCTTACACTTGGAACCGAGTAGGGGCAAGGGCGCGGGTAGATGGCCGGTGACTGTACGCCGGAGGCCGCATGGCGTCCACCGGCTTGGCCATTGCCGTCGCCCAGATTGAATGGCCCACACGTCAGTGAGACAGGGAAAGGAAAAATGAGGAAAAAGAAGAAACACATTCGAATTGGTCTTTCTCCCTTCTGAAAATCGTGTAAATGACCAATTTGGAGGCTGAATTTGACAAAGCCCCAATTTGAAGAATTGTTGTGCTCTTTAAGATCTACAACTTTGCCAAAGACTTGATACCCAGTTCTAGGTGGAAATATGATTTAAATTTGAATTTAACTCACTAACTCCAGTTTGGCTGCACAGATCTTCTCAGTTTAAAAATCCCGTAAGCCCCTTTTCTGACTACTTTCATACAAAGAGTCTTATACCTACTTTGTCTAGAATTTTATGAGCTACAACTTTCAAACTAAAGTTTTTCAACATTATGGCTGTAGGTCAAAGAAAAATTGAATTTACTAAGCAAGTCAGTTTTGGATAGATTTCATATGCTGACAGAAAAAGACCCAAAGCACCATTCAAACCTTAATGTATTTCAAATCACCAATTAACAAATTTGTTTATCAAGAAATTGTTTACAAGTTTGGTATATAAACTTTCTTCCACCTCACCATAGATTTTGAAATACAAGTCCATACATATTCAGAGGTTTGGTAAAACAGTAGGTTTACTTCATGCAGAGTCTTTCTTGTTTTCAAGTTTTAGAGTGTCAAATGGAGTCCAATCAGATCAAGGTCTAGTGCATTTGAAACATGATGAGTTTAATTTCATTTCATAGAAAGGAAGATTTTGAAGTTCTATAGTGAAATCAAAAGTAATTTCTGAATGAAGTTTGGGGAAGGGCTGAAAATCTAGACTTAGGAATTCTTTTCTAAGCATAGGCTGACTTGGTTTTGTTGAACTTTTGAACCTCCTAACATCTGATTTTGAAAATGGTCAAAATAATAAATTTGAAGGCAACATCTTGAACTAAAACTTTTGTATTTGATATCTTGCATGAAAACGTATAGATTTTTAACTACTCAACCAAACAACGCATGGTTTTGCATATTCAACTTGAAAATTTTGACTTAGTGATTTATTGGCCCAGTTATTGTTCTTCTCAAAGCATGATTAAGTCCAAATCTATGATTAAGATTAATCTAATTGTGTGCAAGGCTTTTGAGATGCCGGGGCATCACACCCTAGACCAAAATGACCCAATTAGTACGTCAAGACTGCCCCATCCTAGTCTGATGGTAGCGCAGTTGTCCTAGGTGGTCGCTCGATGAACCGGTCCTTGCGGAGAGAGCCGCAAAAGCACTGAGCACATTGCTCAACTCCTTAAACCATGTTGCTAAAAAGCAAGTTTTAACGAGACATGAACCACTCAAGCACATCAGCATAGAGGACCAGGCTCCAGATTTCAATTGCATAGATCCATTAACCAAATTAATTAACAAAAGATTATGAGATTGCACAGCATCTAGCACAACCTAACCATATGCAACCAAGAAGGTGAATACAAGATAAAAGTAGCTACGATATAGTCCTTATGGGCATACAAGATTAACACATGCACATGAAGTGAGTTAAAAGGTTATTAGGCTGTTTGTGTTACACTTGCCTTCTTCAAAGGGTTCCTACTGCTGCTGATCAGGGGCTTCAGGAAATAGGTCACTGGCTTCTTCGGACTGATCGGCAATCACAATCACGACAACATACAACATCCATGGCACACATACATGCAAACAATGAAATAAAAGGATAACCAACAGTACATCATTACATAAAAATAGAACTGAAAATTGGTGAAAAACTAATCTACGTATTGCTACGATCACGTGGGTGCGAGAATAACTCAAAACGGAGTTAAAACGTGGTTTTTATGCCCAAAACAAGCTCCTAGGGTCAAATCTGTGATAAACAAACTGAACCAGAGGCTAACTTTGCAAGACCGAGGGCCTATATGTAAATAAATCTAGTCGCCGAGAGTTTCAAGGCAAAACCACCAGAGCCTGGACTGTAGGTTCAAATCCTGGAAAGCTCAGGGGTCAAACCGATAAAAAACAGGGCCTAATCCTAATTATTTTTCAAGGTGATAGAGTGCTGGTTAATTCCAGAGAAACATGGGCGCTTTTCTGCAAGAGTCTCACTGCTGAATCGGTCAGCGCGACATGGCCGTGGCGTGCGAGGTGAGGTGGCGGCCACGTCACTGCTGACAGGCGGGCCGGTTGCTGACTGGATTTAAGTGAGGGCGACGTGTTGCACTGTGATTCGTCCGCAAAGGGGTATGCTCTAATCTAATCGTGGCCGTGCATCTCCAATCTATTGAAAATATGAACAAACTAATCTAGAGTTAGTTTGCAGGGTTGTGAGGCTTTGCCCCAGGCAACCCCTTGATCACTTGGATAACTCCTCCAGTTCAAACACGACTGATGGACCCTCCAGCTCATGCTTGGGGCTTAGTTGGTCTTCTGGACCACTATTGCTTGAAGTAGCTCCACGCACCTGCTTCTTGCTCACATACCTGCAATAAGCGTCACTATATGAATGCCATGCATGATGCAGTGAATGGGATGCATGAATATCAAACAAGCATTTGAACAACCAATTCATGGATAGGCAGAAAGGTGATTGATAAACTACTTAAACACGAGTACTTTTGTGGACAGGGGTAAGCATACACTCATACAATCAGATGATCATAAAGAAACACATGGATCTAGCACATGATCAAGTATCATTTTAAATTGTCCTTTATCTTATCATATTCAAGCAAAGCATTAGACAAGTACATATTTACACACATAAGGGATTGCTAGATTGAAATGTCACTCCTAGGATTAGTGACAGTAGTTCTTTCGTATGCCGTGAGTAATTGTACATTTAACAATTCCCATATGCGCCTATCCAGTTATTGATCACAAGGAGAGTGTTTTAGGGTCACTTTTAGTTCATGTTGTGCACACAAGGTTTACAAAGCATGTTATTAAGCCTACACTGATATAGTGACTAGTCATGGCAAGTAGATACTATTATATCTACATTAATTTAGAAATGGAGTGGCATCTTCCAATATTATACTTAGCACTAGTTGTTTAGCTATATACTTACAAGACATATCTGCAAAGTATGTGTTTCGTTTTGGTACAGCAACTGAATATATCAAGAGGTGTATCCGAGAGATATCACAATTCATTTGAGCATACAAATATCCCCATTCTAGTTTCATCACTTTTGACCATATTTAAATAACTACTTATGAACCCATCATGAAATAGCAACCAAAATCATGAAAATGTCACTCGAGCATAATTACACAGTAATAAGGCTATATGAATTTTGCTGCAATTTTTGGAACATCTTAGGTACCACTTCTCTAATTTACCATTTAAAGGACATAGCAATTTGTCATTTTCAAATCACATAGCCACCGGCATGACAAACACATGGAACTTTGTTTATAGCTTGAAATAGACCATTTGAGGACTATATAATTTCTATGGATTTTTCTGGACAAGTTTTACAAAGCATGCATTTTCATATTCATAAAATACACCAAATACAAGCATAGGAGTATAACAGTAATAAAACAGTGTATCCTAGGGTTTAGAAAAATCACCACGGATCCTAAATATTGTAGTAAGGCTGCTAACCAAGTTTCATAAATTTTAGAGTTCATTTAGTCCACTTTTACCATTTACTTACCTCTAAGTTTGCATGAACAAATCAGGGGCAAAATAGTCTTCTTACTTGTCCACACTACTCATGCTGCACATCTCCTCATGACCAGCGCACCAAAACAAATTTCATATTTTTAGGATTTTTATTTGATTTATAGTGGATTTTCAAAGTTCTCAGTTTAAAGAAAGGCATTTAAATAGAAATTCACACTGCAGAGACTAAATCGGAATTAAACATAGTTATCAGGGACCTGCATGCAAGATTCCATAGACTCAGTGAGTAGTGACCGATATTATGCACGTAAAAATCAAGAACGTAAGGGGGATTTTTGTAAAACCCCCTTCTTCTTCTACCTTGGGCGGGGGAGACGTGCTGCACGGCGGCCCGGCGTTCTGGCGCCCGGCACTGGCATGAGGAGAGGCTGGAGGACCCGGCCAGGGTGTCCGGACGACGTTCCTGGCCAAGGAGGTTCTTTCCCCCTTGATCTCGCCGTGTAGTATGGATGGAGCAGCCGGGGAACAGGCAGTGAATCCGAAGGCGGCAACGGGGCATGCAGCTTCGCAGCCGCGGACTCGATCCTTCGGTTCCGGCGGAGGAAGGGGCCAGGGTTGGGCTCGCAAGCTGTGCGAGATGACTGCAACTCTGTTGGTGTAGACTAGAGCATGGGGAAAGGTGCAGGAGGGGGTCTCCGCGGCGGAGGCCCCCTCCTGCGGATAGCGTAGAGGAGGGGCCTGAGGACGACCGTCCCGGCTGCACTAGGAGGTGGCGAGTGCAGCGCACGCATTGGACGGAGGAGGGGCAGGCTGGGAGAGGGCAGCGCGGGTGAGCTCGCGGAGCTTCAACTCGGGCCGGCCATGGCGGCTGTGCACCACGCGAGGAGCCATACAAGGTAGGGAGTGACGGCGAGTGAGAGTGAAGGAGGCCGCGTTCGCGTCCAGATGAGGCCAAGGGTGCGGGCAGCCACGAGCAGGGAGCGGGGCAGCAAGCGCCAGTGACTGGTGGCCGCGTGGCGGCGATGCCCTAGGCGCGGTCGCGTCCAGCCTGGGTGGACCCCACCAATCAGCGAGACCGAGAGAAAAAGATATGGTGGAAATGGACAAATGTTGTTTTGACTGCTGAAACTCATATTTCTTATTCGCATTTTTGAATGATTTAATGGCCGAATCAAGCCTAACTCAAAATACAAGAACTGTCATGAATTTCATACTCTACAACTTCGGTCTACACCTTGCTATCCTGTTCTATACAAATTTGTGGTCCAAATTTGAATTGAAGTTGATGACCAAGGTTTGACCAATGTTTAATGCAAGCTTGAAAATTCCAAAAGTCCATTTCATGGACATTTTCATACAAAGTGGGTGATACCATTGTTGTTCAGGTTTTTAAGACCTACAACTTTCGTATATAAGGTTTTCCATGATAAATACTTTTATCTCATCAAAATTTGAATTTACTAACTAGGTCAAGTTTGGGCCAACTTGTTAGTTTAACATAAATCAACCCGAAACCCCATTTAAACCTTTATGCATGTAAATGGTTCAAATACCAAAGTTGTTTATCATGAAATTGTCTAAAAGTTAATATATAAAGTTTGCTTTGATCTGTGCTAGATTTTGAAATACAAGCACAGTTGTTTGCTAGGGTCAAGTCAAACTGCAAATTTGAATTCGTGTGGTGTCTTTCCGATTTCGAGTTTTTGAGTGACCAAATGTGGCCCAATCACTTCAAGATCAGGTGCATTGAAAAGGTGACAAGTTAATTTCATTTCATAGTCAGGTAGATTTTTAAGTGCTATAGTAAAATCAAAAGTAATTTCAGAATGAAATTCGGTGGAAAAGGCTGAAAATCTAGATTTTAGAATTTTCTAAGTATGGCTGACTTAGCGATTCCTCTACTAAATTCTCATCTCTCTCTAAGCAAGATTAAGTTACAAATCATCTTTAGCATGAATCAAATTTTGTGTTAGTGACATTGAGATGCCGGGGGCATCACAGAGCCGGGCTCGCCCTAGTGGCCATGGTGGACGAGGCCCGTAGAGCCGAGGGCAGTGGCCGGGACCTTCGGGAAATGGATAGGGAGGTGGCGCGAACCTCATGCGCTCTCTGGATTAGGGGTGAGGTGGGTCGAGGAGGCGAGAGCAATGAGCCCAACCTTGTCGGCCATGGTGGACGGGGTGCTGGTGCCCCAAGTTCGCGAGGGCGAAGAGTAGGGAGTGCTAGATGGGAGCGGCTGCAGTGTTCTAGAAACAAAATAGGGGACTGTGGCGATGAATACACACGTACTAGGTTGTTGGGAGGTGGACAAAGATGGCAAGGGGAAGAGCTTAAGCTCTGCGGTGGCATGGCAAATGCGGGTCTGTGTGTAGGTTGGAGTGAGGCAGGGAGTGGGGGTGAGGGAGCCGAGCGAGAGGGGGAGTCGGCGCTCTCGTCTTGAATGCGAGCAGCACATGAAGAAGAGGGGCACGGCAAGGCCGGGCCACGGCACTGTACACCGGCGACCGCGTGTCCCACGGCGATAGAGCGCGGTGGGCGCTAGTTGGGGAAGGAAAGAGGATGAGGCGCGGTGAATGGGGTCTGTGGACCAGCTGAGGGTGATAGGTGGAGCCGCAGTGGAAAAGGAAGATCATGGTCCATGGACCGAGCTCGCGAACGGAGAGGTGAGGTGGGGCCCACATGTCATGGACACAGAGTCAAAAAAATAAAATGGAAAAATGAGAAACCCAGTTTGACTGGCTCTTCCTAAATTCAACTCTTTGATGGTTCAAACGACAAATTTTAGCAAAACACAAAATACAAGAACCTCTACAACTTTCTTATATACATTTGTACCAAGTTCTTTAATAAGAATTGGTTTAAATTTCAATTTAAGTGATTGACCCATGTTTGACCAAGGTTTATTCTAAATTTAAAAATTCCTAAAGGCCATTTTATGCTCAATTTCGAACAATGTCTATAATTCCAATGTTGTTCAGTTTCTCATGATCTACATGATTCATATATAAAGGTTTTCATGAAAAGGAATTTGGTTTCAGAGAAATTTGAATTTAATAATCAGTTCAAGTTTGGGCAGATTTTATATGTTGATTGAAAAAGACTCAAAACCCAATCTAGATCATTCTTCATGTCAATGGTTCAAATACCAAATTTGTTCAGTGGTAAATACTCTATAAGTTTGATTTACAAAGTGTAGTATAGATCACAAGAGACTTTGAACTGCAGCTTCAATTTATCTATTGTCTTTCTTGTTTCAAACTTTTGAGTGACCAAATGGGGTCCAATTACTTCAAGGTTAGGTGCATTTGAAATATGACATGTTTAATTTCATTTCATAGATAGGAAGATTTGGAAGTTATTGTTACACCCAAATACCGGCGAAGAGGCCCGGGCGCAGAGCACACTGGAGGCGGGGATCGCGCTGCTAGCTGCACTTGTCTCCCTTTCGTGCGGCTCCGATCGTCTCTCAGTGGGGAAGCCAATCCTATTCATGCATGGTGATGTGGGTGTGCCACCTAGCTTGACCTTGCAGGCAAGAAGGTGGTGTGGTCATGGTTGTTGGCTCCTGTTCTCCTTGTAAAGCGTACACAACAGATGCAAACGTCAAGTTCCTGCTTGATCGCTAGGATCAGCAACCACGAGGTGTCGGGTACTCTAGTCAGCCGATGCAGAGGCATTGGATGGTCCATCGGGTGTGCATGAATAGATGTAGTCAAAAGCCAAAACCACAGTCCAAAGATGAGTAAATATAAAATCCTAACTAAAAACATGATGTAACAGATCTGCATAATCAAATCGGCCTCAAACCAGGACCTCCAAAGAAGCCCATCTAACTAGACATATACAAATTAAGACATGTATAGCTAGGGTGCTCGAGCTATGCTGATCTACTAGCAGGTTGCATGCACACGCTGCAGCGGCATGTCATGGGTTGTAACAAGCAATTAGGTAGCGTAACACGAGCTACATGAAGATCGATCTACTACATGAGACATAAGTACATAAACTAATCGATAAACATGCGAAAGTGAACACAGATCTCACGCCAAGCAAGGCTTGTTGCGAAATCCGTCAAGATAACTAACGTATCTCGTGGTTGAGCTAGGCTCGAACACGACATCCATTGGGATAACTAGCAAACCGTGGCAATCAAAAACACTTCAGTACATAGTTCACCATATGGCTCACGGCCTAATGTCCTAATGGATCTAAGAACCATTAGAGCAGCATGACGATTACCTTGAAAAAACCCTAGTTGTTAGGGGTGGCTATGTGCCGAGAGAGATTGGAGACACTGACTTGCTGGGAACATATGTCGTCAATTCATTACGTAGAATATGGTTACATTCTTATAGCTTGTAGTCTCGAACAACAAGTCCTGACTCTTTCCATGACACTTTCTATAGCTAAAAATTCTATTTCTCATGGACTAATCCCAACTCGACTCAAATTAGGCTAGATACATAGACTTTAAAAAAAGGATACATGGCCCACCGGCCCTTGGGATCACCTTTTCCCTAGAAAACCATTTTTAGCCCATCAGCCGGTCCAGCCCAAGTATCCATCGGCTAAATTTTGGTGATAAAACATGCCCCCCTAGCATTGGCAATAATAATTACTCCAAAGCTAAGTTAATGCGAAGACAGAGAGCCACACATCCGCTATTCCCATCATGTCTATCCGTGCTCTTTCCTCAAACCTCGCTGCTGGTGCTCCTTCATCTTCCTTCTAGAGTAGTATTTAGCCATCACCTTGGATACAGTCTTTTCCCCATCTTCCCTCGCATCGGTAGAAAAAACTGTTGCCATTTTTTTTAGCAAAGTCTTTTAGCCGATGGAGTCACATGAAGAGAGTAGCAGTGCCCTGCCACTGTTGCCAACCCCACCACCATCACCGCCTGCCCTTCACAGCCTTGCCACCGTCAGTGAGAGCAGACCCTATGCCGCTAGTCAAGGCGGCCGATCTGGAGGAGGATGAGCCGCTTACCGAAGGGGACTGGGCTTGGCTGGCTTGTTGGGGCCCAGACCCCACTCCTCCATCACCGTCCTTGCCAGCGTCCTTTCTCAGAGCTCTCGCCAAAGTCGCCGCCGTTCTTGGAGTTACCATCCGATCACAATGATAGTTGCTGGGAATCTAGAGTCAGCACCGACTCTGGGTCATCCATCACCAGTGGTCACGCCGATGTAGGGGTAGTCCTTGACTCCCCTACCTCAAGCGTCGACATGCCATGGTTTGACGACTCAAGAAAGAAGCACAAGGAGCCACAATTCTCATCCTCGCCAATGGTGCTGCAGTCCCCGTCGCCGTCATCAATGAAGATGGCAATGTCGGCGTCGGCTGATGTGCTCCATCGGCCAATAGCACTAGTTAGCTATTAGGGTTCAAAAAAGACATTGTATCGGCTCAAATGGTATTAGCCCCCTTAGTTAGCTTTTGCTTTGTATCACGCTTTGTAAAACTCCTTAGTGATGAAGCTTTATATTAAATAAATCATGCCTCTTTTCATTACTGCAATTTTATTATTTGCTACATTCTCATGAGCCGATCTGATAGCACAACATCAGATCTTGGCTTTTGCTTCCAACTGATGTGTTCCCTTCTAAAATTGGCCAACCTCTTATCGGTTCATCTCGGAAAATCGACTTTGGAGTCATATTTCGAATGCGTTTAATAAGAATAAGACATGCACCTTCCTTATGCTATCTCAGCCAATCGTTTCCTTCTAGATAGCTCATTTCTTCAAATATGGCGGACACAAAGAGCTCGTCAATGGCGGAAACGCTTCCCCAACGAATCTTTGGCCTGAAGGTATTTACTTTAGCCTTCCCTTTTTGTAGAAAAGATAATCGCGTTATTCACACTTTTCCCTTTTCCTTTTCGTAAATATGCAGCCAAATGACATCTTGATTCCCCAATCTCTGAATTCAAAATCTTTTAGCCTAGGACCACAATCTTTTGAGTCACCATTGGACTTAATTTCTATTGAAACCAAACGAATCCCTTTCGTAGCTCAAATCCAGATCCAGATTGCTGGACAGACCAACTTAGGTCTTGGCCATTCCCCATGGAAGGATGGGTGAGGTGGTTGTTGGCGGCTCTTAGCTGACTGAATTTTACTCAGCAAGCGCACAAAGACCACTGTAGCCTTTCACCCGGGAGTATTCCAAGGTATCATATTTATCCACAAGGAAACATTGAGATAGAGATATCAAACTATCATTCATCCAGTTGTTACTGCTCATTCACGTCAACCGATAGCTAAGAATGATTGACACCAAACACCATGAGATACATGCAAAGAACCGTTGGCAAGAAAGCAGGTAAAGCTAGGAGGACAACGAGGTAATGAGCTAAGATTCCTGATGAGGACTTTCTATACTATGGTGAGCCAGATAGACTAAGCTAGATCAACATGTTGCTCTGACTGAGGTAATGACTTATCTAGTTGTCTGGGATACTTACTTTGCCACCGAGCGTGCTAACCACTTCCTGGGCACTAGAGTGCTAATAACCTAGATGAGAAGACGGGTGTCGCAGTGACTCAGCTATGCGGCTACAAGCAACCCGAACGACGGGGATGGACTACACAAGGGTACACTCCCGCTGTCACCAGGAGGACCTACCAAAGCCAAGTGCGCCTCGTCTACATGCACACCTGGCTACCCAAAACTATGTGGGGTTGAGTGCGAAACCAAGGTGACCGCAATTGTAGACATCACGTCTACGTTTGTAGGCACTACTTCTACTGAGGCTACCTAGGTAGAAGTATACACAAGCGTATAGTCAAATGCTATAAAGAGCATACGAGGAATCTATAAGCATGACAAACTAAATATTCATTACCTCCAAGAGCAACTCTAACTATAGTCTAAAAGATACTGTGCTAAGGTATGATTAATACCAAAAGCAATAATGTAGCGAATACTCACAAAAGTAAAGAATGATAAATATATTAAATAGTTCAAGTCTTACAAGAAAGTAAAGATACAAAAGGATTCATACCGAATTCCTAGAAGACGGCTTCGGAATGACGGAGCCTCCCCTTTAACTCCTAACCAAAGACTACTTTCAGAGTGGAGGCACCACCCATAGGGCACCTCCTAGTGAGGGAAAGAGAGTTCACATGGGACTAGTGTGGCGGAACCGCCAATTTAATCCGGGTTAAGCTCACCTACCATCCCTGGTTTGCAGTGTGATTTGACCAAACTAAACCCAGTCGTCCGTCGAGAGTCATTTGGCTCCCGATATTACTCTTTCCCAAAGGAACCGACATCATACACATCCCGCCCACGATGGAGCCACAACAGTTACATCATCTCAGGCAGTTGAATATAGCATATGTAAACTTATTTTACAAACCAGATCGAAATAAAGATATAAGTTTCAACATAATGCCATACGAAAGGCAAGTTCGAATCAATTAGCGGAAGCGATTTCAAAAAAATCTCACAGCGGAAACGAATTACTTTAGTAGTCTTCATGCAATGATGATCGAGACGAGCAGCACCGAGCCCACCGGTACTACCCTCCTCCAAGCACTTGTCCAGATGTCATCGTTACCTATACTCAAAAGGTGGGGGCAAACCCTGAGTACTAATTACTCAGTAGGACTTAATGGAGTGGCTTACGGCTGACGCAAAGCTTGCTAACTAACATGTGGATCCTTAGCCATTGATTTTAGTCAGAGGTATAATACCATAAATTAACAATGTTTCATCATTTGCATATAACTCCATAATAACAATAATAACTTGCAGAAATGTAAACAACACATAGTACAAACATGTAGTTTTTGAAAACATGAGTAATAGATATATTGTCTTCAAATAATTACTATGATGAACGTCAATGGTATTGGCATTCCCACACCTGGTGGGCATCAGCGATTCGACTCGATTTTTAATTCCCAGGAATAACTATCATGCCAGGGGTATATGCTTACTAGCCATCGCATTTCCACATATAGCCCCCATCTCCACCTGTCTTGTCCCAAGATTCAAAGCGCCCCCACCTAACCCCCAGGTTGTGCCCTCTCGGGAGTGATACCACAGTGCCCTGGGTCAGCCCTCCCTCGAGTACAAGCGCCCCCGGGCCCATCGGCCTCTAGCAAGTGGATGGGCGGCACCTCGAAAACTCTGGACAAACCCAGGTAAGACTTTCGCCGGTCCCATTTCCCGGTTAAGCACTCTAGCAATATTATGCTGACCAAAAGGCGAACAATGGATGGACCTTGAACGACTTGGGCAGAGCCAAATGATACAACAACGCACTACCGCAAAATAAAATTATTCTCCCCCCGGTCTCCATTTAAATCATGAGCATAATATTAATTTCTCAATAGTAAAAGTTTCTGTGATTTTTGAAACCACCTACGCGAAGAGTGACTCCATTCACTCGTATCTACTCGTACCTAGCAAAGCCTAGGCAACTCATCCTACGAACTCTATATATAGGTGCTAGGGCCAGGGCGGCCAGGGAATCTAATGCAAGGATTTTCAATCAATTCCTAATGCGGATGTGTAATCATCAATCAAGATAATATTAGCTGGGAAATTCATGGTCCTGCCTACCTTTGCTTATTTTTATCGAAACCAACAAACTAAACTAGGTTAGTTTGCCGGGTTGTGAGGCTTTGCCCCAGGCAACCCCTTGATCACTTGGACTGCTCCTCCTTCCAAATACCACTTCAGGGGCCTCCGGGTGGTATTTGGGTCTTAGTTGGTCTTTTGGACACCGTTGCTTGAAGTAGTCCCACTGCGCTTGCTTCTTGAACACGTACCTGCATTAAGCGTCACTATATGAATGCCATGCATGATGTAGTGAATGGGATGCATGAGTGTCAAGCACAGGTTTGTACAATCATCTTATGGATAGGCAGAAAGGTGATGGATAAATTTCTTAAATAGAGATTACTCTTATGGACATAGAGTAAGTGTACAATCTTAGAGTCACACTTATAAGAGCTACTGATGATATTGGCAACATGTTGACGATGTAATCCGATAAAAGCAAGCGATAGTTGTTTAGATTGCTAAGGTAGGTGTAGGGTGTTTGTTCCCATTCAGCAAATCATACACAATTCATCATATGTTGAGTTCATCTACACATAAGTTCATACATAACAAGTATAGTAGATAGGAGAAACCACAAACTAGCAATATGCACGCCAATTAACATCCCCTTTTTATTTTCTTTACTTTTAGACCTAATAACATAACTATTAATGGCTCCCTCAAATAACAGTAACCAAAATTCATGAAAGAAATACATAGTCACACTTACACAGTAACATAGCTTCAAGAGTTCTGGCGGAATTTTTGCAACACACTGAATAGCATTTATCTATTTTATTGCTTAAATCACCCTATCACTTGTCATTTTCAAAACACATAGCAAACAGTAAGCAAATCACACAAAACATTATTTCTAGGCTGCATTGGATCAATGGAATACAATATAATTTCTATGGATTTTTCTGGACAAGTTTTGTGTGGTATATATTTTCATACTCTAAAAATACACTAAATACATACATAGGGGTAGAACAGTAATTAAGCATTGCATGCTAGAGTTTCCAAAAATAACCCTAGATCATAATCATCATATAAAATCTTCTGCCCAAGTTTCATAATTTTTGAAGGTGTTTAACTTTAGTTTTGCTAATTATTTAAGAAATCTTAGTATGCAAGCAATCAGGGGCAAAACAGTCATTTCACACATCACTACTTTGTCCAATGTGTAGATCTGCTCATAACAAGTCCAACAAATCAGGTTTCATATTTTTAGCATTTTTGTGTGATTTACTATTGCTTTTCAAACTTTATATACTAAGAAAATGTATTTAAAACGAAGATTCCACAGCTCAGGGATTGGATTGTATTTATGGATAACATGCAGGGGCTAACTTGCAAGATCTGCAAGGCTTTGTCTACAGCGCGGAGGATGAAAACGTGAAACTAATAAACTGTAGGGACTAAATCACAAAAGTTCCGACAGGGGTAGGGGCGCGCGACGCGGCCTCAGCGTTCCGGCGGCGGTGCCAGCGCGTGGAGGCGGGGACTTGGAGCCGCGTCGGCCCCGGGACGTGTTCCCGACGACGGGGCTTCTTTCCCCCAAGGCGGCGTCGTGAGAGGAGGAGCGAGCAGGCGGCTCGGTGTCGGTGAACTGGGCGGCGGCGATGGCGTAGGGCGTGGCGGCGCGGCTTCGACTCCGTCGGCTCAAGCTCGAGGAGGGGCTAAGGTTGGGCGTGAGAGCTTCGCGGGGAGATGGTGAGTCCGATGGTGGAGCCGTGGACGGCGAGGGGACGGCCCGGAGCTAGGTCTCCACGGCGAGGTCGCTGGCGCAGGTGGCTCGTCCCTGGTGGCTACACGCGGACGGAGGTGGAGGAGGCTTCAACGCGCCCCGAGGGTGGCCGGGTTCGGTGGAGCGGAGTGGGGCAGTGCGGAGGCGCTCGCTGCTGGGTGCGCAGGCTGCCGGAGGAGGCCAGCGTGCGAGCTTCGGGGTGAGCTCCAATGGCGGCGACAGCGCTGCGAGGGTCCTAGGCGCCCAAGCAAGGAGAGAGGCCGAGGTAAGGGAAGGGCCGGGGAGAGGCTAGGGAGGCGCGGTGGGAGGGGTAGAGAGTGAGGGAGCAGAGGGAGCAAGGGCCGGCTCGGCCTTATGGCTTGGCCGGTGGCCATGGTAGGGAGCAGCAGCTTCTGCCCGCCACATGGGCGCGGGGCAGAGGAGGAGGAAGATGGCGGCGCGCGGGTGGACGCGGATCCATGGATCGTGGGACGCCGACAGGTGGGACCGGCGGGCAAAAAGGATTACGGTGCAGTGGACCGAGTTCGGGGAGACGAATGAAGGTGGGACCCACGAGCCTGATGTGTCCCAACCATGTGAGCAGGAATCCAATGGCCTTACAGGTGGGGCCCGCTCGTCATTGACACAGAAAAATGGAATAATCTCGAAAATAGGAAAATGGAGTTTGACCAGGATGACAGGGTTCTGAATTAGACCAAACTTAAAATACAAAAGTTGTTGTAAACTTGATAATATACAACTCTTGTATAAACTTTGGTGCCATGTTATATATGAATTTTGGGAGATAATTTGAATTTAAATTGATGACCAGTGTTTGACACACTTAATATTCCCACTTAAAAATTCTAAAACTCCTCTTTGTGATCGGTTTCATACAAAGTTTATTATACCACTGTTGTTCAAATATTCATGACCTACAAATTTGATATACAAAGTTTTGCAAGATAATGAGTTTCGTTTCACAAAAATTCGAAATCTCTATTCAGATCAAATTTGGACAGACTTCACTAGGAGACAGGAAATGAGCTAAAACACCTTGCAAACCTTTCTGCATGTCAAAACTCTAATTACCAAAGTTGTTCATCATGAGATCATATACAAGTTTGGTATATAAAGTTTCTTCCAGTTCACCACAGATTTTGAAATACCAGTTCAAACATATTCAGAGGTTTGGTAAAACAGCATTTTTACTTTTTGTAGAAATTATCTTATTTTTGACTTTTGAAGTACCAAATGAAGTCCAATCATTTTGAGACTAGATGCATTGGAAAGGTAACAAGTTTAATTTCATTTCATAGAAAGGTAGATTTTTAAGTTGTGTAATGAAATTGAAAGTAATTTCAGAATGAAATTTGGGAAAAGTGAAATCCCTAGTCTTGGTAGAATTTCCCCTAGTGGAGTCTGTGTTGGTTTAGTTTGAACTTTTGTGCCCTTTAACATCTGATTTTAAAGAAGGTCACAATATCAATGTTGAAGGCCACATACTAAACCAAAACTTTTATATTTTATGTTTCGCGCAAGAGCTACTAGATTTTTAACTACTCAACCAAACGACGCTGAGGTTTTACATATTCAACTAGAAAATTTTGTCTTAGTGTTTTATTTGCCTAGTTCTTATTCCCCTCTAAGCATGCTTAAATCCAAATCCATGATTAACATTAATATAATTGTGTGCCAAGGCTTTTGAGATGCCCGGGGCATCACAACGGTACATGTGAGAGTGAAGGGGTGCCTCTCTATTTATAGGTGGATAGGGGAATATTCCTAGTGCCTACATGCAAGATTCCTCCTCCAACTGCTCCTTGGGCACCACTTTTCCCCGCAACCAACTTAGATAGGTTGGCAATAGTGTTCCCCACATGCTGGCACAATAAACTAGTGAAGAACCGGCCGTTAAGGCCCTGAACCGGACGTTAGGAACAAGAATCGGCCGTAAGAGTACTTTCTGGGTCCAAAACCGGTAGTTCGCGGCAGGACCGGGCGGCGAGCCTCCTAGGCAGTGCCACATGGCCTGGCGCGCTGGCAAACTGGCGATTAGGCACATGAACCGCACCCACGCCTCCCTCTGGTGCTGCCACTTGGCGCTTCCCCGTTGGTGTCGGTGGGCCGAGCAGGGCGCACGAGCGAGTGCGGGCACGCGCGCTGCCCCACGGCTGCTAGTTGGCGCGTGGTGGTTAGCTGCATGTCGCTCCCTCGGATCACGATTCGCGGTCTGCCCCTAGCCCGAAACCCTGCCTGCCACGTGGCGATGCCTGGTGGTTTCCCGCCCGCGTCGTACGGATGCGCAATGCTGACGTCAACACTACTTTTAAATTTGATTTCATCGTAATTTTTTCCTCCGAGCTCCAAATGATGCAAATAATATGTCCGTTGGAATCGTCTCGACAAGCTCTATGCAATGGTATAGGCCTTGAGAGCATTTGAGATACTTTTTAGTCATGATATTTGCAATCCATTATCAAGCCCTTTTATGCTCTGATTCTCTTCTGCTCCAAATGATGTTTTCTTGCATGGAATTTGAGCACCTCCTTGTGATACATTGGAAACCACCAAAACTCATGGAATTCATTAGTGTTAGGTACATAATGCATATAACTTTATCTATACCCCATTTATTCACCGAGGAATTGGTGGTCGAAATAGGAAAATAACGACCGCCAACACGCCCCCAAGCTTGAACTTTTGCTTGTCCTTGAGCAAAGCTAAGACTTTGGCTCGGTGGATCCAGAGTTGCATCAATGTCAATGTCCTACAAGTATTAAGTGTATAAACCAACACTATACCTTTATGATTGAACAAACTAGCATAAGTGTACCCCAACCTTTTTTTCCGTACCTATGGGGCTTCTGGCATTTCTTACCTTGTCTTCGGCGGTTGAGAGATGGAACAATCTCAGTAGAGTGTCACCGAACTCTATCTCTTTTCTAGTTTCATGCTTGGAGGGTTTTGAAAATTTTGAAATGAAAGCATTAAGTTCCCCAAATGGTACCCTCGATCACTCAAGTGGTTTTAGATAACTCTGCAGGCCATTGGCCAAACTTTTCCCTATCAACTAAAAAGGCTTATGTGGATCTCATGGTAGGTATAAAGTTGGCTTACCTATGTTAGATATTTTGTTGAGTCAAAGATTGGTTCTGATGTTGGTGATACCTCTCATCCCGATCAAAGGAGAATGGATTTGTCTTGGGTGGATATGGTCTGTGAATGAAACCTCCTTATATGATGAATCCCCTCTTGAAACTTTGAAGCTTTTGAGTACATGGAGCTATCATTTTCTTTTTCTCTTTCTTCTTCTTTTTTTCTCCTTCTCTTCTCTTTCTTTTTTTTCGATAGCTCCATGTCTCCTTCTTGTATGAGAACTTTGGGGGTATTGCTGGAATATGACCAGAGTATTTATTTGGAGACCATATTTGTGGATAGATATGTGGATGATGGATATGGTGGAGAAATATCTAGTGTAGATGGATGCTTGAATCCAGTGTCGATTCAAACATAACTAGACAAAGAAAGGCTAGCAAATGAAGATGGGTGTGAGGGATTTTGATCGGGACTTGAAGTGCCGCTACTTCATAAGAACTCAAAATTTGACAAAACTCAACATAACAACAGGTAGCATATGTAGAGCTTTTAACATGTAAAACATATGGCTCTGGATGGGTAGTTCAAACCACCAAGGAATTTTTAATTTTAATTTTCAAAAAGAAAACTCTGAGAATTCACCTTACTAGGATCAAGATGGGTTAAACTCAAACTTTGATTATATCACATCTCACAACAACTTAGACATGGTTTAAAAGCACTTGCTCCCACAAGTTTAGAGACTAAAGGTAGGATCACGACAAATGCCAATAAGTTCAAAATTTAGGACAGTGTCAAATTGTAAACAAAATACTTACAAGGAATTAACAGAACAATTATTCATCATTTCCTTTAAGCAAGGGTATAAACAAAGTTCTAGCATTATAGGGGTTAGTTTATTCATAGTAGAAAGCAAGTCTTTTTGTTGTTTTTAGATTATGCATTTTTTATAGGTGTTTTTTTATTTGGGATAACATAAAGTAAATTTTTTTGTGTCATGGCAATTTTCATGATTTAGGATAATCAATTCAGTACAGAGCATTCGGGGTACTCATCTGGTGATCTTCCCCCAAGCTTAGTTCTCGCAAGTGATTGCCAAGAAACTGAGCTTCAATATTACCTGGGACTGCCTTCCCAAAGCTTTCTTGCTCCCTGGGTGACGACGATGCTGCATGTGTATGCTTAGTTATGTTGGGTCGACCTCTCTCTACTCTTGTTCCATCATGCTGCCTTTTGGATCATCTGCATAGTGTCGGGAGTGTCGATAAATTCAGTCTCATGGTATTGCTCTCCCTTTTGGTGAATGTCTCTTGCATTGATGTTGGATATCCCGCTCCAGCATCATGTTTGCCTGTAGTCTTACATTCTTCCCAAATGACACAATTGCGATCGTTGTCATGTACTTCTAAAGAGGCTCTTGTTCTACTGCTACTATCATATCACAGGCTGTTGAGGCTCAGGATCATGTTTCGTAGAGCCTTGGTCCCTCCTAGAAAGTACTCGAGCAGGCTCTTCATTCCCAAATAGATTGAGTGGGAAGGTAGAGATGGATGTTGTGGGGGTCAACTCTAATATCCATCCTATTAGTGTGGTACAGATCTTTGGTTGATGGATATATATTGGAATTAAATCCCTTGACGCATCCGACGGGTAGAGTACATCGATGCTAACATTCTTACTCAACTCAGTGCAGAGCATCCTCAATTTCTTCAAGCGCTCAACCATTATCATAGGTGAGAGCCAATCGACTGGCTCCATTGCCTCTGGAGTGATGAGTGATTGTCAACAGAAGCCAAAGACCCAAAAGGACATGGGCACAAGATCTCCGATGGACTAGAGGCATGTTCGACATCGATCGGCCACGGGAGTTCGGTACACAGAGGAGCGGCACAGCGACGACAGGAGTAAGACCTCCGAAGGACTATGAGGCGACCCCGATGGACTGGGGATGCCGGGTGCCATCGCAGGTGCTCCAACCCGAGTACATGTTGCGAAGACGAGCGAGGGCGTTGGAGATTCACTCAAATCTACCACCCTACCACCAATTTACCAGACTCAGCGAATGGGCACATTCTTGCCGAGATAGAGTGGAGTGGGCCGTTCTAGGCCCAGGAAGGAAACCCTAAAGTTTCTCGGTTTCTGACTTCAAAACCGAGGGTCGATCGCCAGATTTGGACTACTGGCCATGTGGACGTCATCCGAGAGTTTGGGTGCATCCAAAGAAGATCAAGACTCCATCACGGTTGTCCGTCCCCAAGAAAGTTGAGTGCCTTTCCGTTTTGGCCCCTACGGGCGTTTCTGTAATATAGGGGTCTTAGTGTAAACTATGTCTATTAGGCCCGAGCAATATATAACTAAGTGGCTGGTCATTTAGATGACTCTTCCACCTCTAGAAACCCTAGGATTAGTTTCCAACCAGCCAAGAGCTTAGGATTAAACCAGGTGCTTAGCATAGGATTTGAGAGTTCCCTACGCTAGTACTTTGCATTAGTGGGAGGATTAAGGGTGGTAGGCTGTGAGGAACATCTTGTAAACTTATTTACCCCTCATAATCAAGCCAAGATTCATCCCCAATTCGTGCTCATGTGTGCAGCCATCTCCCTCCCCCTTTTCTAGTTGGTTTTTCGATGAAACTCAAAGGCTTTTGGTGATTTACTTTGCTCGTGAGGTAATCCTATTCTTTTGGCTCTTTTAAACTTGCTAGGACATGGAGATTATGACTTAGATCATCTGAATCCTGCTGGATTGCGGTGAGCAAGTCTCCCTTGAGTTTTCCCCCATTCTTGCCCAAAGATTGTAATCTCACGAGATCTGAAATTCCCGCTAGTGGCATGGTCATTTTGAGTTGATCTCTTGGGAAAAGCTTTGGAATGGGGTCCAAATAGCCTGTGCAAAATCTCAGTGAAGATTGGACAAGATTTGGACAGATTTGGGTGTAAAGACCCCATTTCTTGCGACTTTACCGGACTATCCGGTAGAGCCAGCGGATTGTCCGATGGAACCAGGACTATCCGGTAGCCCCTCACCGGACTGTTCAGCATCGAGTGCCTAGGCAGGGTCTACACCGGACAAGCTGGTAGCCCCTTCCAGACGGTCCAGTGGAACCAGAATGTCCGGCCCCTGACACCGGACTGTCCTGACTTGTCCAGGGCAGGAGCTTGTGTCTCTGCTGTTTGCTTCTTCCGCTCTGATTTTGCTTTGGGTTCTTGCATTCCCCACGGTCCAATTATTCTCTTTGCTTGCTAGTGAGACAGTGAGTCGCACTTAGGTGCGGTGAGTCTCGTGTGGCGGACATGCTAGATCCATTGCCTCGGTGCCTTTGTTCAGTTGGCTCACGGTTTTCTCGCTTGGTGTGTATCCTATTAGTGGATGGCACCTTGCGCTGCTAGACACATATCTATTCAGTGGATCGTGTCTAGTTCTTCTCTCAAGCACCAGTTTTGGGGGTTGTGAGTTTGAGTTTTCAAAGTGCTCCTATTCACCACCCTCTAGTCGCTTGTCTCGGTCCTACAATTGGTATCAGAGCTGGTTATGTTTCTTCATACTTTTACCTGTGAGAAACCAGTAGCGATTATGATGCACTTTGGGAAGGTTTCGGTTCTTGGCTCAGATGGCTATCCCTACTGGAAGGGTAGGAAGAGAGCTTTCTTGCTCAGCCAGAGCGAGGACATATGGAATGCCTACACAGAGTATGACTTTCACAGTGCTCCCCATTGCCGAGCAGTACCACACCAGCGCTCATAGCTCAGCACAAGGCAAACTACAAGGCAGTGAACTTTCTCTTCTCTAGACTTGGTCCGGTGGACTATGAGAGGGTGAGCCACCTTGATACCGCCCAGTGAGATCTGGTCCCTGCTCAGTGCACACCATAAGGGGACGGTGATAGTTAAGGGTCGGCATGTTGAGACTTACCAGCGCGAGTATGAGAACTTCGCCCAGAAGCCGAGAGAGTGTGCAAATGCCTTGTTTGGTCATTTTTAGTCGATCATCAACAAGCTCCGTGTCAACTCTGCCCCCGCTGCTCTTCCATACACTGACCATCAGCAGCCTGTCAAGCTGCTGTATTCCTTGGACAGGAAAGTATGGGAGATCAAGAAGAACTCCATTCTTGAGTCGGCTAGGGTATGACACCTTGGGAGTAGAGGAACTTTATAGCAAGCTCAAGGACATAGAGGTTGATTACCAGATGATAGATATTCTTGATGGTACTGGCTCCAAGAGCCTAACCTTGGCTTCTAGCTCCAAGGAAGTTGCTACGAACCCCCCACTTCACGGTTTTTCGTTCTCTGCTTTGATGTCTATGATAGAGGATCAGTTGGCGTCACTTGGGGATGATGAGCTTTGTCTGGTGTCTAGTCGCTTTCAACGCGCCTATGACAACTGGATTTGCAAGAAGAGGGGCGAGAGGCCCAAGTGCTTCGAGTGCGGAGAGGTCGGCCACTTCATCGCCGAATGCCCAAACAAGCAGAATGACTACTACAAGAAGGGCAAGAACCACTCCCACAACTTCAGCAAGCACCACTCCAGCAAGCACGACTACGGCAAGTGTGACCACACCAAGCACCGCTCCGGCAAGATCAAGAACTTCAGAAAGGCTTTCAAGTGCTGCTAGAAGGACAACCGGAAGCGGGACAAGGTCTTCTTCGCCGAGCTTGGTGGTCTTTGTAGTGGATCGTCGTCGTCCTCCTCCTCATCTTTGTCAAGCTCAAGCAATGAGCATATCGTCACCAAGAGGGACAAGAGGAGAGAACAAGGTGGTCCAGCTGGCCTCTACTTCGTCTCCACCAAGTCCAAGCGCTAGCACAAGGTGAACCGGAGATCATTCTACTCCATGGCACTTTAGGACAAGGACGACAAAGGCAATAACAATGACTCCTCTGATGAAGAGGTAACTCCTGAGCAAGCTGAGATCCTTGATATGCTAGAGAGAAACAACCAGTGAGTTGAAAGCCCATGATAAGTTGTTGGAGAAGGCAGCTAAGAAGCTATAGAAGTAGAAAGCCAATCTTGCTGATGCTTTGGCTGAGATTGAGAGGCTGAAGAGTGTGCAAGCCCAGCCTAGTGTATTCGAGTGCCCTACCTGTGAGTCTCTCAAGAGTGACCTTTGTGAGCAGAAGAGCAAGTATGCTCATCAGGTAGAGGAGATGGATAGGCTGAAGGTTGAGTTTGGCAAGATCCAGTCTAAACTGGATGAGCCTACTTTTAGTGAGGTGCCTGAGTGTGAGTCTTGCCCTCCACCTAGCTATTGACATAGCTGAGCTGAAGGTGAAGTGTGAGGGGCAGCTCAAGGAGTTGGAGGAGCTTAGGGCTAGACCCACACTTTTAGGGTGTCTGCATGGTCTATCCTACCTTGAGGAGCGAGCTTGAGTAGTTGAGTGCTGACCTTGAGGTTCTTTCAGCACCCCCTGATAACGTGTGAGAACTGTCTCACTTTGTGGCCACTGTTGGTGGAGAAGAATGCCCCCATTAGGAAGCTTGAGAAGTCTGCTCTTGTGATTCCCTCTCTAGACTGTCGCACTTGTGCTGCCCAGACTTTGATTTTGGAGGATCTGAGAGAGGAGAAGTTGATCCTTGAAGAGGACAACTGTAGGGTGAGAGAGGTGCTAATGCTGGATGTATGCCAGGGAACCTCAGCTTAGGATGATCATAGAGGCGAACAAGCATAGTGAGGGTGACACGAGTGGAGTTGGGTTAGGAGAGTGTAGTACCTCGAGTAAGAAGAAGAGTAGCCCGATCAAGCCTAACACTGCCTCTCCCGAGCCTGACTCTACTGCTGATGGGGTTTACCATGAGCCTCCCAAGGCTGCCCCAAGGAAGTCATATTGGACACCCAAGACACCACAAGCCACGCTGGACAAGATAGTAGAAGAAGTTCTTATGCCTTCAGGCAAGAAGCAAGTCTAGCAGCCAGCACTACCCAAGACTTCATCACCTCACCAGAAGCTTAAGACCTAGCCCTAGCCTATGTCCAAGAGACCTGTCTACCACTGTGACTTTTGCCAGTGGAATGGTCGCTTGGAGGAGTTTTGCTTGAGGAGGAAGCAGGCTGAGAGGCATGAGAGAGCCAGGGGAACCAGGATCAGTTCTGCCGGTGCGGTAGGCAGGATCCTCCCCATCGCGGTGAGATGAGAGACCGCTTTGCTGGTAGTGAGAGAGGAGGCGGCTTTCAGGCCTGTGCTCCTGGTGGTGAGAGACGCTTTGCCGGTCGAGCTCCTAGTCGTTTTCAGCACGGCTATGGACCTCGTGACCGATGTTTTGGTAGAGGGTTTGAGAGGTCATGCTTTGGAAGTCGTGGGTACCCAGATCATCGTGATGCTTACTTTAATTGTGCTTTTCCTACCTTTGAGCAGACGGCTCGGCACTGGTTCAGCAGTTTCACTAACCCCAGTGCTGAACCATTTTCTCACTCTCGCTTTCCTTGATTTTGCAGGATCAAGGCCTGGAGCACATATGGCTCATGGACTCTAGGTTGCTCTAGGCACATGACAGGGCATCGCAGATGGTTCTCCAGCGTCAACCCCGTGAGCACCAAGGAGTACATCACATTCGGGGATAATGGTCATGGTAAAGTGTTGGGTATTGGTTCTGTTGCACTGTCTGGCAATCTTTCCTTGAGAGAAGTTGCTTTGGTGAGGAGTTTGGGGTTCAATTTGGTTTCTGTCTCGCAACTTCTCAAGGAAGGGTTTGAGGTTCGCTTTAAGGAGGGTTCTTCTTGTGTGCTTGTTGCTAAGGAAAACCTTGTTTAGTCATATTTTGCCCCTACGGGCAGGTTTTTAAGGTTGACCTTGCATCTATTTCTGGCCCTCCTCGGTGTTTGGTAGTTGGTCCTTCTCCTGATATTTGGAAGTGGCATAGGAGGCTAGGCCATTTGAGTTTTAATCTGCTTGCCAGGTTGAGCTCGATGGGTTTGATCCGAGGATTGCCCAATTTGAAAGTAGAAAAGGACTTAGTGTGCCACCCTTGTCATCATGGCAAGATGGTTGCTGCTTCTCATGCACCTGTCAATCAGGTGATGACATCTTACCTGGGTAAGCTGCTGCATATGGACACGGTTGGTCCAGCTCGGGTACAATCGGTTAGTGGGAAGTGGTATGTGCTTGTTGTAGTAGATGACTTTTCTCGCTTTTCGTGGGTGTTCTTCATGGAGTTCAAAATGAGGCTTTCGGTTTTGTTCGGGATCTGGTCTTGAGGTTAACAAATGAGAGTCATAAGGACATGAGGGCTTTCCGCAACGACAATGGCAGAGAATTTCGTAACTCTCATTTTGAAACCTTCTGTCGTGATCTAGGTCTTGAATACCAATTCTCGACTCCTTATACTCCATCTCAGAATGGTGTTGTGGAATGAAAGAATCGCACACTTGTAGATATGGTGCAGACAATGCTTAATGAGCATAGGACTCCACGACGCTTTTGGGCTGAGGCTATGAATACAACCTGTTACATTGCCAACCGCATCTTCCTACGAAGCTTTCTTAGGGATGACTTCGTACGAGCTATGGTTTGGTAGGCAGCCCAGTGTCAAGCACCTACGTGCTTTTGGCTGCAGATGCTTTATGCTAAAAAAGTGGGGGCATTTGGACAAGTTTGAATGTCGCTGCTTGGATAGTATTTTCATTGGGTAGCCCTCGAGTGCCATGGCATATAGAGTGTGGATCCTCAGTACCAAACAAGTGGTTGAGACCTGTGAAGTTTCCTTTAATGAATCTATGCCTTGCACAACCCCTGCATTTGAGCTTTCAAGTGATGATGAAGAAGGAACTCCCATCTTTGAAGATGAGGAAGTTCAGGTAGATGCTGGTGATGCAGGAGCCACTACACCGGCTACAGCTCCTGCCCCCCTACTACTAAGCTCTGAAGACAAATGAGGACCCTTGCCAACTGCCTCCTCCCACTGCAAGCTCGCGCAGAAGCTAGACCCGCTAAGGACGCAGGGGAGGTGACCTCTGAGATTATTCCATCTCGGCAGGCCCAGCGGGATCACCCTCCACATGGGATCATAGGTGATTTCCTTGCGAGGACCTTGAGGTCCCAGACAGGTTCTATCGCTTTCTTTGCTCGTCCTGCATTTTGCCTCTTTTGAGCCAAAGGATGTTGGACACGCTCTTTCTGATGGTAATTGGGTTAATGCCATGCATGGGGAGTTAGAAAACTTTGAGAGGAATGAAGTGTGGGTTTTGGTATAGCCACTTTCACAATGCAATCCTATTGGTACAAAATGGGTTTTCAAAAATAAGCAAGGGGAGGATGGTATTGTTGTGCAGAACAAGGCTAGACTTGTGGCTTCGCCACAATGCAATCCTATTGGTACAAAATGGGTTGTCAAAAATAAGAAAGGGGAGGATGGTATACGTATTTTCTTAGCCCTTGCAGCTTCCATAGGTTTTAAGCTTTTTCAAATGGATGTGAAGTTTGCTTTTCTAAATGGTTTCATTCAAGAAGAAGTTTAAGTCAAACAACCCTTAGATTTGAAAATGCTAAATACCCTAACCATGTTTACAAATTGCAAAAAGCATTGTATGGTTTGAAACAAGCCCCTAGAGCCTAGTATGAGAGATTGAAAACCTTTTTGCTAAGACCTTGTTTCTTCTCAAGCATGGTAGTGATCTTCTGATTGTCCAGATATATGTGGATGATATCAGCTTTGGTGGCTCGTCTCACTCTCTTGTTACCAAGTTTTCTGAGTAGATGTCGAAGGAGTTTGAGATGAGCATGATGGGAGAGTTGCAGTTTTTCCTTGGACTGCAAATCAAGCAAGGGCACGAAGGAACCTTCATCCATCAAGCCAAGTACACAAAGGACATTCTGAGGAAGTTTGATATGGGAGACTCCAAGCCCATGGTGACTCTCATGTCAACACAAATCGCGCTTGATGCAGATGAAGAAGGGGAGGTCGCGGACCAAAAAGAGTACTGAGGCATGATTGGCTCACTTCTATACCTGACGATGACTAGGTCAGGACATCCAGTTTGCGGTTTACCTTTGTGTGCATTTTCAGGCCTCACCGAGGACATCACACCGTCAAGCGGTGAAGCGCATCTTCAGGTACCTGAAATACACTGCTAAGCTTGGTCTTTGGTTCTCTTCAGCTTCGACACTATCTCTCATAGGGTATTCGGATGCTGACTTTGAGGGTTGTCGGTTGGAGCGCAAGTCTACTTCTAGCATTTGCCAGTTTCTCAGGGTCTTCTCTTGTCTCTTGGTCCTCATACAAGCAATCTAGTATAGCCACTTCCACCACACAAGCCGAATATGTTGCTGCTGCTAGTTGCTGCTCCCAGCTGCTTTGGATGAGAGCTACCTTGAGTGACTTTGGCCCTCAGCTTTAGGAAGATCCCTCTCCTAGTAGACTCTACTTCTGCTATTTCTGTAGCTACGAACCCCCTCTTGCACTCCAGAACCAAACACATAGACGTGAGGTTTCACTTTACTGAGAGATCACTATGAGAAGGGAGATATAGACTTGATCCATGTGAACACCGAGAACCATTTGGCCGACATCTTCATCAAGCCCAAAGAGCTTAGCGCGTTTGCTCACTTGCGTGGGGAGCTTGGTGTTTGTTACCCCTTTTAGGTTGGGGTAACTTTGTTGTAGTTTAGGTTTTGATTTGCCTTTTCTTTGCTTTTCTTTGTTTTCTTTGCATTTTGTATCATATCATGCATTCCATTGTATCATATGCATTTTCACTTCACTAGCTCTAGAGCTCTTCTGAAATGACTAGTCAGTGCTTGCTTGTGCTAGATTGTACAGTTGCTTGCATGATCATGGTTGGCTAAGCTCCTTGAATCCGTCTAATCTCTTTGTGAGCTAAGTCACTTTTATTTCTTGAAAATCAAAAACCATGATCACCACTTGACTTGGCTACATAGCATGTGTAGGAATGTTGAATGCTATGCTATCTTCTCATGCTTGGATATGATAGTCATATGCCTTTGTTAAGTTTGTGCCTAAGCATTTATGACACCTTGCCTTAACCTGAAATCTGAATTAAATCTGTGCACATTGTGTGTCTTTTGAGCTGAATTGAAAAGATCCAGGTGGGTTCGCTTGTCACACTGTTCTAGTTTGACATAGCTTGCCTTTGCACTTTGGCATGAACTTGGACTAGGCTGTGTATGACCAAAACCTTATCTTAAGCTTCTAATGGTTTTCTGAACCTAGGCTTGGCATTGGTTAGTAAGCAGTGGCAAAAACAAGTGAATAACCCCTGTCACATATACTGATTTGCATGAAGTGACAAATTGCTCAATCTGAAATCTACAAGTCTCTAAATTGCTTATGGCATGTTATATACTTTGGTTGAGAGTAGCATACCCTGTATGTTTTGCTAGCATCTTGTTGTTCATGCCTATCTTGCTAGATGCTATTCATGTTGGTGATGTTTTCTTTTCCACAACCCTGAAAAACATGCTCCTGATTTTTATAATATAGATTCAACTGAGCTTGTTTGCATGCTTCCTTGCCCTCACTTGCTCTGTATGATAGAACTTGAATTTACTAGCTTTTCATCCCTGCTGAGCTCTTCTTGGTACACTTCCTGCATTTCGTGGCATATTCTAAGGGGGAGTTGTCTAATTCTGGGAGAGTCGAATTCTATGAACCCTTGATGTGTCCATTGTCAACAAGGGGGAGAGATGTTGACTTATGGGAGAGATTGTTGCTCCCAGGGGGAGTTCATGGACAAAGGGGGAGAATTTGTGAGGATGCATTTCAGGGGGAGTTTGAGCTTTTAGCATGCTCTTGCATCGGTACAGTTGAGCCTTTTGCCTCTTTCTGGATGAGCCGATGCTTTGCCTAAGCATGACTATGTTGAGCTGATTTGCCTCTTTCTTGAGGGGTCATGCTTTAGTTTGATCGACTGCGTTGAGCGGTTTCCCTTGTCTCAGGGGTTCAATCTTTGGTTTTCTTTCTGTTGCCTCAATTTTCCCTTCTTAGCTTGTGTTTGGTTTTTGGGCATCTTGAGCAACTTTCTTCTTTTCTTCTCTCTTTTCGGTTTTACGCTTGTTTTTCTTGTCTTTGTTCTATTTCAGGTTACAGGTAGAAAGTGTTGATAATGCACTCATCAAGGGGGAGATTGAGAGCCAATGGACCGGCTTCATTACCTCTGGAGTGATGAGTGAATGTCAACAGAAGCCAAAGACCCAGAAGGATTTGGGCACAAGACCTTCGATGGACAGGAGGCCCTCCAATGGACGGGAGGTAGATGGAAGTCCTCTGAAGGACTGGAGGCATGCTCGATGTCGATCGGCCATGGGAGTTCAGTACAAAGAGGAGCGGCACAACGATGGCAGGAGTAACATCTCCGAAGGACTACGAGGTGACCCCGATGGATTGGGGATGCCTGCGTGCCACCGCGGTGCTCTAACCTGAGTACATGGTGCGAAGACGGGCGAGGGCGTTGGCGGATTCACTCAAATCCGCCACCCTACCACCAAGTTACCATACTCAGCGAATGGGCTCATTCTCGCCGAGATAGAGTGGAGTAGGCCATTCCAGGCCAGGAAGGAAACCCTAAAGTTCCCCGGTTTCTGACTTCAAAACCAGGGGTCGATCAGTGGATTTGGACTACGAGCCTTGTGGACGTCATCCGTGAGTTTACGTGCATCCAAAGAAGATCAAGACTCCATCGCGATTGTCCATCCCGGAGAAAGTCGAGTCTTTTCCGTTTTGGCCCCTACTGGGCATTTCTGTAATATGAGGGTCTTAGTGTAAACTGTGTCTATATAACTGAGTGGCTTGTAATTTAGATGACTCTTCCACCTCTAGAAACCCTAGGCTTAGTTTCCAACTAGCCAAGAGCTTAAGATTAAACCGAGTGCTTAGCTTAGGATTTGAGAGTCCCCTATGCTAGTACTTTGCATTAGTGGGAGGATGAAGGGTGGTAGGCTGTGAGGAACATCTTGTAAACTGTTTTCCTCTCATAATCAAGGCAAGATTCTTCCCCAATTCAGTGCTCATGTGTGCATGCCATCTCCCTCCCCCTTTTCTAGTTGGTTTTTGGATGAAATTCAAAGTCTTTTGGTGATTTGTTTTGCCCGTGAGTTAATCCTGCTCTTTTGGCCCTTTTGAACTTGCTAGGATGTGGAGATTATGACTTAGATCATCTCAATCCTATTGGATTGCCACGAGCAAGTCTCCCTTGAGTTTTCCAGCTTTTTTGCCCAAAGATTGCCATCTCACGAGATCTGAAATTCCCGCTAATCATGTGGTCATTTTGAGTTGATCTCTTGGGAAAAGCTTTGGAATAGGGTCCAAATAGCCTGTGCAAAATCTCGTGAAGATTGGACAAGATTTAGACAGATTTGGGTGTGAAAAGCCCCCTTTCCTGCGACTTTATCGGACTATCCGGTAGACCCAGTCGATTATCTGGTGGCCCTCACCGGACTATCCGGCGTCGGGTGCTAGGCAGGGTCTGCACCAGACAATCCGGTAGCCCCTGAAGGACTATCCAGTGGAACCGGACTGTCCGGCCCCTGACACCAGACTATCCGGCTTGTCCAGGGCAGGAGCTGTGTCTCTGCTGTTTGCTTCTTCCGCTGTGTTTTTGCTTCGGGTTCTGGCATTCCCCACTGCTCAACTATTCTCTTTGCTTGTTGTGAGACCGTGAGTCACACTTTGATGCAGTGAGTGTTGTGTGGCGGACTTGCAAGATCCGTTGCCTCAGTGCCTTTTTTGAGTTGGCTCGCAGTTTTCTCGCTTGGTGTGTATCCTCTCAATGGATGGCTCCTTGCGCTGCTAGACACGTATCTGTTTACTAGACGGTGTCTAGTTCTTCTCTCAAGCACCAGTTTTGGGGGTTGTGAGTTTGAGTTTTAAAGTGCTCCTATTCACCCCCCTCTAGTCGCACGTCTCGGTCCTACAGTAGGTTGAATATCGAGGTCCTTCCTATTTGGGGTTGGGTCAGAGGATGGGTGCTTCTCGGCATATCTTCCCCCAAACTTGTTTCTGTGGTGCCATGAAATAGCCCTTTGAGTTTCGCTTTTCATTTCATTTGTTTCCATGGGGAGGCCTTGCCCAATCGTTGTATAGAGAGACACCCATGATGTCAGGAAATGGGTCTCCATCTCAACTGAGGATGTACCTTCAGAGAGGTCCATGGGTATTGCAGAGGATGTGATTCATGGAGAACCTTTTCCTCCTTCTCTTCCATGGTTGGTCAACTGGACTGTTAATGTTGCAGATGTCCTTTAAGTGCTGCTTCATTTACGTCATGCATGACAAGTGCCACCAGTCATTATCTGCCTTTGTGCCACACAGCCATCGACTACACATCATGACATCGATGTTCTCACCATGCTTGTAGTCATTGTGTTTGCCTTTGTGGTGCTTAAGATGACGCTCCCCCGCAATGAGAGGCGTCTATGCCGGCCGCTTTTGGGATCTCCACCGCAACTCCATCGGGCATGCAACTTTCCCGTGGGGCAGTAGGCCAGTGTCCTACTAGCTTGCAACTTTAAGCATGGATGATAGCATAATGTGATATGCCTGGTCATGTCACCCTGTCATGGCGTGTTCTTGTGGTGCAGAAGTTATTCAAGATTTCTCCATTGCTCACCACCACCATTTATTCTGGTATACATATCATGATGCTTTCATTTCCCAAAAAAGGGGCTAGACAGCCCACAAGAAGTTGAGCATGAGAGTGTCGGCCATAGGGCCTTTCTTCTCGTGTCGAGACTGAATGCCTCCTGCAACAGGTTAGTGTACAACATATACAAGGGTCCAAAGGATGCATAAAGAGTATTAAACACCGGGCCCATTGTTCACATAGTGCTAGCAAAATATTCTCAGTAAAAACTCTAGCACAAACCATGTTGGTAAACCAAGACTTGCATTTCTGCAACTTTTGCTCAAATCCACGGTCTAAAAAAAACTGGTTGAATTTTTGAACATCACCGGCATTTTGTGTCTCCATTGAAACTTGAGAGATCTAGCCAGTTCAAGAATCGCGGCTCATGAACTAGCAACGGAACATTCACTACCAAAGATCATCCAAAGCTTATCTACCAAACTTGACATTACATCAAATTTGATAGAAAGCGACTAATTCCAACCTAAGCACCACGCTTAATTTGAAAAATCAGCCTCTTGGCGCACATTAGGATTTGGCCCAAGCTATGTTGCACTATAAATACATCCTTTCAACTTTGGCTTCCCATGACTTTGGATAGCATGAAAAAGAGGTTCAAGAACCACACATGATCAAGAATTACACAACAGATAGAGCATCATCGAAGAAAAATGTTTTTTTTTGTTTTGTATTTTTTTGGATTTTGAAATAAAATGATGGAGAAACAACAAAAGGATGAGCAATAGAACAATATTCTAACTCGGTGCTTCCCCGGCAACGGCGCCAAAAAAACTTGTTGGCGGCTCTTAGCCTACCGGATTTTACTCCGCAAGCGCAAGGAGACCGATGTAGCCTTTCAACCAGGAGTATTCCAAGGTATCGTATTTATCCACCGGGAAGCATTGAGATAGAGATATCAAACGATCATGCATCCATGTTGTTGCTACTCATTCATGTCAACCGATAGCTAAGAATGATTGACACCAAACACCATGAGATACAAGTCAAGCACCGGTGGCAAGAAAGCAGGTAAAGCTAGGAGGACAATGAGGTGAGAGCTCAGATTCCTGATGAGGACTTTCTATACTATAGTGAGCCAGATAGACTACTGAAAACTACGTGGGGTTAAGTGCGAAACCAAGGTAACCGCAATTGTAGACACCATATCTACATTTGCCAGCACTACTTCTACTGAGGCTATCAGGTAGAAGTATACACAACCGTATAGTCAAATGCTATAAAGAGCATACGAGGAATCTATAACCATGACAAACTAAATATTCATTACCTCTCAGAGCAATTCTAACTATAGTCTAAAAGATACTGTGCTAAGGTATGATTAATACCAAAAGCAATAATGTAGCAAATACTCACAAAAGTAAAGAAAGATAAATATATTAAATAGCTCAAGTCTTATGGGAAAGTAAAGGTACAAAAGGATTCATACCAAATTCCTGAAGACGGCTTCGGAACGACGGTGCCTCACCTCTAACTCCTAACCAAACACTACTTTCAGAGTGGAGGCACCACCCATAGGGTGCCTCCAAGAGAGGGAGAGAGAGTTCACATGGGAATGGTACATGTGAGAGTGAGGGGGTGCCTCTCTATTTATAGATGGAGGAGAGGGGAATATTCCTAGTGCCTACATGCAAGATTCCTCCTCCAACTACTCCTTGGGCACCAATTGTCCCCCCAACCAACTTAGATAGGTCGGTAACAGTGTTTCCCACTTGCTGGCACAAGAAACCGATTAAGAACCGGCCGTTAAGGCCCTGAACCGGACGTTGGGAACAAAAACCGGCAGTTGGTAGCTGGACCGAGCGGTGAGCCACCTAGGCGTGCCACATGGCTGGGCGAGCCACTGATCCGGCGGTTGGCACGCGAACTGCACCCTGCCTCCCTCTGGTGCCGCCACGTGGTGCTTCGCCATTGGCGTGGGTGGGCCGAGCCGGGCGCACGCACGAGTGCGGGCACGCGCGCTGCCCCACGGCTGCCAGTTGTTGCGCGGTGGTTGGCTGCCGGCCGCTCCCCCAGATCATGATCTACAGCGCACTCCTAGCACCAATCCCTGCCAACCATGTGGTAGCAGCCTGGTGGTTTCCCGGCCCGCGTCGTACTGCTGACGTCAGCGATGACGTCAGCACTGCTTTTTAATTTGATTTCTTCGTATCTTTTTCATCCGACCTCCAAATGATGCAAATAATATGTCCATTGGAATCGTCTCGATGAGCTCTACAGTAATGATGCAGGCCTTGAGTGCATTTGGGATACTTTTTAGCCATGATATTTGCAATCCATTCTCAAGCCCTTTTATGCTCTAATTCTCTCTTGCTCCAAATGATGTTTTCTCGCATGGAATTTGAGCATCTCCCTGTGATACATTGAAAACTACCGAAAACTCGTGGAATTCATCAGTCTTAGGTACATAATGCATAGAACTTTATCTATACCCCATTTATTCACCGAGGAATTGGCGGTCGAAATAGGGAAATAACGACCGCCAACACTGGTATAAGTGTGTAGCCAAGCATTATGAATCATCAATCATGTCACAACATAGGAATAGATGACACCCTCTCCCTTACTCTGTCTCTAATAGAAAAACTTGAGAACCTTCTAATAACAATAGGCTATTTTTGGTCTGATGCCTTGAATTATTTCTTCCCACTCTGATGGATGTAACAATGATCTTGGGTTTAGACATCCACTTAGCCTGTCCTTCCCCTTTTTCTTTGGAATTTTGTAGACATAAGATTGTGGACAAGGTCACAGCCAAAAACTAGAGCGAATATATCGATCATCATAACAAGCGTTCAGGGTCATTCGATCATCGAGAGCATACAACTTTTCTGAATCTCTGGTTAGATCACTTCCTTTTCTGTGGTCCTTCTCTTGCTCCAACCAAAAATTATTTGGATTTGACCAACGCTCTAGCTAACGGTAAAAAATTTGCATTAGGAAAACAGTTTCTGGGTATACTGTATTGACTCATTTCCTTGAACAGCAGCAGACTTCTGAATAATTAACGCATTAAATTGGGAGGCCCTTGGTGGTTTCTGCAGATTTGGTATCAATTATACTTTGAATGGTACATCCCAAGTTTCCCGTGTTCGCAAGATGTATCTTTCCCCACTTCTTCAGGCAAGAACATACGATGTACTCTCTTTAGTCAAGTATTATATCAGCTTCCAAGTATCAAGTATGATGAAACAGAGATGGCCAAATGGTTCAAATTATTTTATCATGATCATACCGTAGCCACCTTCAATGCCTACTCAGAATCAAAAAACTTTGAAAATCCCTCCTTCTTTAGGCTGGATAGCTTGGCCGATGATGATGACACTCGGCAGATATACGCCACCATGATTTGTCCTTGCCTGCTTCCTGTAAACATGAGTACTGGCAACATAATCACCAAGCCCAGCTATGAATCATATCAGTCGATTATAGCTGCTCGACAATTTGGTTTGAACCAAACTTCCCCTTGCTTCATCTTTCATCAAATGTTCCAAAGCCTTTCTCTGAATTTCCCCTTCCCATCCCATGCGACATGGAATTTGTGTACACAGCGGATGGTTTTGACAAGTTGATGGAGAGCTTCGAAGCCACATCTCCTCAAGAGGTCCTCTTGGCACCATGCTTCGTTGCATTAACTCCTCTTATAATCCTTCATCAGCGGAGGTAAGTCGATTTTCTAACGATAGTCTTTACCATAATCCCTGTACCACTATTGACTTTCTTTTATACAGCGTGAGGAAAGACCAACGCTGAGCAAAGAAACAGGAGAGCCTTTCAGTTATTCTCCATGACTCCAGTGCTATTGTATAGGAAATCAGCACTCCCATTTGACAAGATAATGTTTTCTGGTGACCACTCGAAATGCCGGCGTGTTGAGGCAAACCGATCACCGGCCAAAAGTTCTAGCTATAAGAAGACCAGAATTTCCAGAACACAATTCCCTACTCCGTCCATCTCTGGTCATGCTGATTCTGCTGTAAGTTTCCTAACGAGAGCAATTTCCTTTTTACCTGGCCGATGCACTTATACTTTCTCTAATCTGGAAATTCAACTAAGAAAAGCAATGCTTCGCTGATTCGAGAACAACAAGTACCAAAACTTTCTACAATCAGTATTTCTTCGAATGGCAGTAGTGCTTCTCGTCAGTAGAATAACTCGATGAGGGAACTTCCATAAATGCCGAGGTAAATTCACTATTTGACAAGATTGTCTTTACTCGGCTCTTTTTATATGACTGTATTATCTTCTGTAGTTTATCAATTTGTCAGCATTGCTTGACATTGATCCTTCAACCTTAGACATTGGCTCTGAGCAAGAGCAAGAGAGAATTCCATCACCTCCCAAGTCTGTGCCAGCCGATGTAGCCAGTCAATCTTCAACAGATGGCCAGGTTGCTCGGTACCGCGGTTGTGCAACTGGTCAAAAATAGTGAAGTACTTCGTGCAACCTGGGAACCGGTAGTAGATCAACTGCGAGCTAACCTAAGATGAGTATTACATCCAGTGGCATGCCTAGGTTTCTTCAGAGAAGAAGTGGAAACAGCTACATCCCATATTGTGGCCCGAGACTCCCAATTCTCCTTAAGAAAAGAAATTGCTAACAAGTGTGTGGTCCTAACCTAATAGAAAGTTGCTTTTGATGATGATAAAGCCTCATCAATTTTATCTTTGATGCTCACATATCTGCAGAAGTCAAGGAATGAAATTGCCGAAGAGATCCAAGTGTCTTCAGCAAAAGCTCGCGATAATAGATGAAAATATCAAAACTTCATCAGTCTGATCTTGAAGAAATCAAGGCTACCAAGCAAAAATTGAAAGATAGTTTATCATGTGGCTTGGCTGAAGTAAAAAAACTAACAGCTTGTTTAACGCCGGGGCACCAATGAGCCAAGCAATGCAATTATTTCTTTTGTTGATTCTATCTGCCATCACAGCTATTCAGCAATTCCTCTAGTAGTTTGAAGATGACACCTTGGAACAATCATACTTTTGCATCTGCCTGTATATGCCCCCTAGGCATTATGTAAGACTTGGTGATAGTGTACCTCTTTGCTTTTGGTATGGAGGTTTCTAAAGTCGATGGCGAAGCATCAACTTTTATATTTTTTGGGCCGATGGCGAAACATTGTCAACCTGTCCTGTATGCATGCGTCAACATGTCTTGCCCCCCAAGCCGGAGCCTTCAAGTAATTGAGGAGATCGGCTTTCTGTGGCAGAACTGCTCAACTTAATCTAGTTTAAACACACAACACGAGTTTGCGCCTAAACCGGATTAAGCCCGGTAGTCCGTCAGGTCCTAAAAAGGTCCTAACCATGCCAAAACAGGATTGATATACACCAAGTAACACCTAAGAGTCTTGAATTATTCCAATACAAGAAATTTTAATAATAGACTTTAATAAAACAAAACGGATAAAAACAAGAGTTTTTATAGATTATAAGACAAAAATGTAAAAACTTACAGCGGAAGCAACATTCAAATGATGGAACCCTGCTATATTACATGAAATCAATATCGAGCCCATTGATGTTGTTTCATTTTAAACAAATCTAAGAATAGTAAAGGAAGCTTGAGCATCTAGTTCTTTTATTTCTTCAACTTTAAGAGGTGTAAGAAAGCTGTCAGGAGAACACCTTGCTTCAATACTTTCTTGCAGAAGAGGGATAAACTAGAGATTTCATACCTGAAAAAGAGTCAAAACCATAACCCTAAGTACTAATTACTCAGCAAGACTTATCCGACTACTGGGTGTAAACCCGACTTTCTAATTAATGGCCAAAGCTGGTTAGGTCAACTTACATTGCAGCAGCCTAGAAGTGGATCCTTAGCTTTTAAGTTTTATCTCTATTTTTGTTATATCCTACTTATGCTATGTTATGCCTATTCTATTATCAATCAAGGCAAACATTTGTAAGATCATTCTTTATAGAAACATTATTCTTCTTAAGTACGATGTCGGTGACGATTCAGCTCTTATACCTGGTAAGCTCAGTTATTCGAATCGATTTTATACTCCCGGGAATAGATACTCAAACGCCAGTCATATGTGTGTACGAGGACCCCACATTTGACAACCCAACATCCTCGTTGCCACCTAGTCTAAACTGCCCTCACTGAACCCGAGTGTACTCCGACACTCGTCTGTCTCCCACCATCCAGTAGGTCTCACCACAGTTCAACCCTGGGTACAAAGGATGAGAGGCTTATCGGAGCCCGTGACGGGGACAATAAGTGAAAGAGGCACGTTCAAAAGCCGAAAACATGGCCAACCATCGGACGGCCTTATACAACATAGACAGGATCAAGATCTCAACCATGTTCATTCATTAATCTCTTCATATTCATCATGTCTCAAAAGCATAACTGAACCCGTCCAATGTCTCCAATTCATATCTCAGGAAACTTTCTTGGATTCCTCTCAAAGTAACATTAAACGTGACCTATTATTAAGCTTGTCTAAGCATCTAATCTAATACGCATAGGATTCACTTATGCACAAATCAGGAATTCAGTATGCACTAGGGTTTCAATCAATTCCTAACTCTAATGCACACTCATAACTCATTAATTAAGACTCAAAATAAAAAGGCTAAATGCACCGGGGCTTGCCTAGGATTACTCCAAGGGTTGTGGCACGGAAAGTTAGTACCTTGATCAGCAATGCTCCTCCTGGTACTGCTTGTGGTGTCGTGTCACAGAGCTTGGCTTTTGGACAGTCTCGTTAAACTCTTTCATCGGCATTCTATTCGACTTATCGTATCTAAGTGCATGATATGAATGATGCATAGGTATGAGGATGATCAACCTGTATATAAAAGGACTATAAAAATTTCTAAAAAGAGAAGGTGCGGCACTGAAATCCGGATTCAGGCCTTTTTCTAAATTTGAATAATTTTTCTAAGGTTGAAATAATATTCCAAGATTTTAAAATATTTTTTTAGGATTTTTAAAATAATTTATGGTATTTTTAAAAGCTTAAAAGAATTTATTAGAATTAAATAAGTATCTATAATAAAACAATTTCATAAGTTTTAGAATAATTTCTTATAATTTTAAAAGCTCAAAATGAATTAAAAAGTATTTTCAAAATAATAAAGTAATTATTTAGTTATTTTTATTAATTATTTAAAAATAAAACTTTAAAAAATTAAAACTAATTAAAGAAATACATAATTCTTTTAGAAATTTAAATTATAAATGTTGAAATAAGAAGATATAATTTAGAAAATCAAAATTAAAAGAAGCCCAAGGCCTAAAATAGTTTTCTAAACAAATGTCCTATTTCACTCCTTGAAATATCCTTTTTAGTCTAATTTTCCTGCTCCTTTATTTTGGATTTGGCCTAGCCCGAAGGCCAGGTGGCCCATTTTCTGTTTCTCTTTCAATTCGGCCCAAGTGATCTTCTGGCCTTGCTTCTTTCCTCCTTCTTCCATGGCCCAGCCAAATCTGCCCAGCAGCCTGGCCCAAGTGGCCTTCGTCCAAGGCACAGCACAGGTGAGTGCATGGGGCGCAGGCGCATGACGCGCTACACGCGCACACCGGCGACCGCACAGGTGGCCTTGTAGGGAGGAGCAGAGGGGCGTCGCTGGAGTTGGAGTCGCTGGTCCATGAAGGGCTTCTGCCAAGAGGATGAGGAGGACGACGGTTAGGAGTTTGGGGAGGGGTCGCAGTGCTTGGAGCAGGAGGGGGCGCTGGCTAGCTGCTGCGGTGGCACAGCGCATGCACAGACATACTAGGGCACGACAGTGCTAGGCAAAACCGGCAACGGAGAGTTACCGCAGTGAAGTATGTGGTGACGTGTAACACCGGATGCATGCGCAGTGAAGCCCGGATAGGGCGTGGTGCAGAGAAGGTGGTGGCGACACGGAGAATGCGCCACCAACGCCATGGTCGAAGCCAAGCTCAATTCGAGCTCGGATGGCTGCAATCCTCAACAAGTATTAGAGGAGGAGGATGAGGGTGGCGACGAACACAGGGTCATACCCTCTAATGGCGAGCAGAGGCAAGGGACGCGGCGGACGGCAGTGAAGCACACGACGATTGAGAGGCGGATGACGCTGGGTGTGTGGGAAGGCAGAACGGCGGTGAAGGTTGGTGGATTGGGTCGAGGTTGATGAGGAGGAGCTTGGGGAAAGCTTAAATAGGCTAGAGAGGGCGGAAGAGGGCGATGGAGGACAGCGGGGATGAGGATGCAACGGCGGCGGGAGCGAAGCGCTTCGCTTCTTCCTCCCAGTCGATTGTGGTGGAAGAGCAGGGTGGCGTGATCGTGGGCCGGCCCATGTGGCACAGGGACGGGAAGCCAGCGCCAGCCCACGGTTTAGCAGGGCTAAAAACCAGGGACAGGCCGTCTGTGGCTTTGGGTCGCCTGTTTCGCCCCTTTTCTTTCTTTCTTTTTAAAAAAAATATATATTTCTCTTATTTCTATATATAAACCACAATGCTACCAAAATTATCCTAATGTCCAAATACAAAAGTGAAAGAGTAAAATCTATACTATGATTTTGCACTTTTACTTTTTAAACAAAAGTAAATTTTTGAAAGATTTGAATTCCATTTAAATTTAAACAATTTAAATCTCAAACTTAAAAAAATTTAAAAATGCATATGATGAATGCTTAAGTATGCTTAAAAATTTCGGGTATTACACTTTTCAACCTCCAACATATTAAAGATCCTCATATATTTTTATACAATTTTTCATTCGGGGACGGATCATCTAGATCGGCCATTCAACATATATTAATGTAATAATTTATTACAAATTTGGCCGATCATTCAGATCAGCCTCGCCCACAAATATTTGTCATTACACATCAACCTCAGCTACTAGAACTGGCACAGTTCCTTTTCCGAACCCTCCACGAAATCCCAATCGAGCGACTTCCATCTAGTAAGGCACTCTGCTCCTTCTGCCCCCAGAATGCAGATTCTACGACAATGACATCAGTGGAGTCATCAGCAGGTACAATTTCGACTTCGTCACCATCCCATTGTATGAGGCATTAGTGCATAGTTGATGGTGTGTAGCAGTTTGCATGAATCCAATCTCGGCTAAGTAGGACAGAGTAAGTTCCTTTGGTATCCACAACAAACAAGGAAGAGTGGATCGACTTGCTCCAAACGGTTAGGTCCACGTTGAAGACACCTTTTGCTCCAATTGGATCACCCTTGAAATCGTTGAGAACAACATTGGTCTTAATAAGCGCATCATTGTTCCTGTCGAATTTCTTGAACACAGCGTACGGCATCAAGTTGACTGTTGCACCTGTGTCCACCATCATCTAGCTTACAGGTCTCCTGTTGATGTAACCCTTGAGGTATAACAGCTTCAAATGATGATAATTTTTGCCGACCGGCTTTTCGAACACAATAGCCACCGGCCCTGAACTGAGTTGAGCCACTGATTCTTGTATCACAGAAGGATTATGAAATTCATCTGGCAAGAAGAATACCATGTTGATATCAGCCGATGGATTGGCCATTCCATCCTCCATCAGATCGTTTTCTGCCTCATCTTCCATTGGATCCCCCAGTTGTTCTTGGTCTTGTTGCTTCCTCTTCCAAACAGCAGGTCACTTAGGTAACATAGGAGAAAGCTTGTGCTTTTATGATGGTATAGCAACGGGGCTTGAATTGACTTGTTTTAATAGCCAAAGGTAGTTTGGTTGGGCCTCTTCCAAACTACGCAGATGTTGTACTCTGTGCTTTTGGGAGTGAGATAAACCGTTTGGACACCACCTGGGTTTGTGGCATTCCTCGTGCTTCGCGTTTGACTCTCCTAACTCATACGAATGGCATGCATCTAATTGCTCAAGCTCTGGTTTGCTCGCATGGTCAAGCATAAGTTTGTCCAGAGATAGTTGCAAGCGGTGCCGTGGCGACGAACGCGGACGGCCCAGACACTGGACCACAGGCACATTCTCCTTTGGGTGATGAGGAACTAAACATTCAGGGCAATCCTCCAAAGTTGGCAAGTGCTTCATTGCTTCGCTCCAGCAGTATTGGAATAACGAACAGTCCCAATGCCCCCTTGTTTGCCGACTGGGACGACGCCACTTTTCATCACGGCGGCGTTCGCCATAGCGATGTTCTTCATCTCACCATTGGTTAAGACGACGATGTTCTTCTCGTTCATAGCAATATCCATGGGAACCATAACTTGATTGGTTGTAACGCTCTTGTCGCCAATACCGTTGCTCGCACAAATAATTCTCCTCTTGTTCTTGCTTGCTGCATTGCTCATGTCGTTCGTGATGTTGAGCATACATGCCGATTAGGACTCTTGAATCGGGTCGTGACCTGTGGTTTCTGGCTATATCTTCTGCAAATAAGTGCTCTTCTAGCTGAAACTCTGAAGGATGATCATCATCCACATCCGCCTTGGCTTTACCCTTGTCCCTCAAGCTAGAAGCAATTTCCGCCATGTTGATTGTTAAATGAAAAGGCCTTGGTTGCTTCTTGGTGATAACTCTGCCATTTTCAATGGCATTTTGGAGCCACTGTAGGAACTCAAAGGATTCTATTGATGTGGCAACTTTAATCTTGTTTTAGTTCAGGTCATCAGCTCTTCTTGCTGATGAAAGACAGATGTTGTACTGACCATATTAACGTTAGGGTACAGGGTATTGTCTATCTTCATTTGACTCTTAGGGTAGACCAATCTCCCTTGCTCAATCACGACCTGAATCTACTGGTGCAACACTTTGCAGTCATTTGTACTGTGAGAAACAAAAGTGTTATGCCACTTACAGTATTTGCGACCCTTCACTTCATCTGCTGACGCAATCCTATGACTCGGCGTCAATTCGAAACACTTTTCCTTGAGTAAGAGGTCAAATATCTTCTTAGTCTTAGTTACGTCAAAGTCATAATCGGCCAATGCTTCTAGACACTTGAGCCATTGACAAGGCAACGACTCCTTTGATCTGCCCCATTGCACAAATGCCACATCGATTTCTTCATCAGTCCATTCTTCGTCTTGTAAGAAGTTGATGGCCCTACGCGGCTTCTCCTGGTACTGTTCTGTGTGAGTACACTCATAAACAACTGTCTTAGATAATAAGTGGCCGATGGAATTGAAATCAATCGTCCCATAAGCAGATCTTGTGTGTCATAGTAGTCCACTGTATGCCAATTCAGCCAAGTATTTTTCTGACAGATGGAGAGAGTAGCATCTATTCTTGATTTCTCTGAATCGTTGAATATATTGATTAATAGGCTCCCTTGAACATTGAAGAATTGCCATTAGATCTGAAAAGGTAGCCTCCTCTAAACTTGAGAAGAATTGCGCATGAAATAGTTCATCCAGCCCCTTCCATGTCGTGATGGATCCTGGTGCCAAAGATGTGTACCTTCCAAAAGCTGGGCCAGTGAGAGACAAAGAAAATAGCCAAATTTTCATATGTTCGGCTGATGCTGCGATTCCTAGTTGTGCCAAGTATCGGCTGATGTGCTTCGTAGTACTAGTATTGTCATTACCATTCAATTTTGAAAATTCTAGAACTTTGAACTTCAGTCGAGGTGACAATTGATCGTACACTTCAGGATACGGCTTGGCATAGGTGATAGTGCCCTTCATTGGCGTCAACCCAAATTGGTTCTTGAAGTATTCATCTAGATTGTCTTGATTATCTGATCCATTAGGAATAGAAAAACTAGCCCGGTTGTTGAAAACCAGCCCTAATCTGAACTAAGCCTACCAATTAGCAACCTCATTGTCGTTGATTTTGCCTTTGCCACCACCCACGTGGCCTGTCTGGTGATGCTGCTTGCTTGGCTGTGGCTTGTGTGGAGATGCCTCTCCTTCACATAACAGCCTGTGCAGGAGCTGGCAGAAGAACCCTTCTAGTATGAACACTGGTGGTTCATCATAGCATGTAGGCTGATCTACAGAATGTTTTGGTGCATGCATAATGAACTCAGCCTTGGTATTTTCTGTGCCTGGATAGGAGGTACATAGATTAGCTGAGTGTAGAACTTGGTTTCGCTGAAGAAAGAATCGATTTTCTGTCTGGTTTCTTGGTATTCACCGGCCAAGACATTCCTGATGACTCGCGCCACCAAGCCTTCCATGGAATTTAACACAGCTTCAGATTGACAAAGCATGGGTTTGCTTATCATCTCGTTCATCTCTACTCGCAAAACTCTGGTGCGCTCTTCAGATGGCATTGAGATATCCATGCCATCCAATAGATTTTCTGTATGTCCTGTGCACTTGACGTGACCGCTCTGAGTCCAGGTGAAGTGGTCAAGAACTTCTTCTGCTAATCCAACAAGTATGCGATCATAAACTTCTTTGTGTTCAGCTAGAAGTTGATCAAGTCTATGTGGTGCATCTTTGTCTTTTGGCCACATGCTTGGATCGCGTCTGGCCAAAATTTTCAGTGGACACTTGTTGGAAGGTTCTGGCACCATTGGTTGACAGTGATGTTGATGAAGCTGAGGTCCCACCGGGTGTGCCAATAGAGTGTTGCACCTAAATAACGGCGGAGAGGCCCGGGCGCAGAGCACATGGGAGTCGGGGATCGCGCTGCTGCTGCACTCGTCTCCCTTTTGTGCGGCTCTGATCGGCTCTCAGTAGGGAAGCCGATCCTAGTTATGCGTGGTGATATGGGCCTGCCACCTAGCTTGACCTTGCAGCCAAAAAGGTGGTGTGGTCACAGTTGTTGGCTCCTGTTCTCCTTGTAAAGCGTATACAACAGATGGAAATGTCAAGTTCCTGCCTGACACCTAGGATCAGCAACAACGACGTGCGTTTACTCTAGTCAGCCAATGTAGAGGCATCGGATGGTCCATCAGGTGTGCATGAATAGATATAGTGAAAGCCAAAACTAGGTCCAAAGATGAGAAAATATAAAACCCTAACTAAAGACATGATGTAACAGATCTGCATAATCAAATCGGCTTCAAACCAGGACCTCCAAAGAAGTCCATCTAACTAGACATATACAAATTATGACATGTATAGCTAGGGTGCTCGAGCTACGCTGATCTACTGGCAGGTCGCATGCACACGCTGTAGCGGCATGTCATGGGTTATAACAAGCGATTAGATAGCGTAACACGAGCTACGTGAAGATCAATCTACTATATGAAGCATAGGTACATAAACTGATCGATAAACATGTGGAAGTGAAGATAGATCTCGCACCAAGCAAGGCTTGTCGTGAAATTCGTCGAGATAACTAATGAGTCTCGTGGTTGAGCTAGGCTCGACACAAGATCCATTGGGGTAACTAGCAAACTGTGCCATAAAAAATGCTTCAGTACATGGTTCACCATATGGCTCACGCCCTAATGCCCTAACGGATCTAAGAACCATTAGAGCAACATGACGATTACCTTGTCAAATCCCTAGTTGTTAGGGGTGGTGATGCACCGAGATTGGAGACACGAGTTGCTGGGAGCGTATGTCGTCAATTCATTAAATAGAATATGGGTACATTTTTATAGTCCGTAGACTTGGACAACAAGTCCGAGTCTTTCCATGACTCTTTCTATAGTTAAAAATTCTATTTTTGATGGGCTAATCCCAACTCGACTCAAACTAGGCTAGATACATAGACTTTAAAATAAGGATACATGGCCCATCAGCCCTTGGGATCGCCTCTTCCTTGGATGACATTTTTAGCCCATTAGCCGATCCGGTCCAAGTATCCATTGGCTAAATTTATATAATGAAATCAAAAGTAATTTGGATTCAAATTTGAGGAGTGAAAAAGTTACATCGAATCTTCAGTGCGCTTGAGGTGTAAAATCTGTTACGCTAAGAGACGTCAACAATCTTTTTCTGATGCCGTTGTCGGGGAATCAATTGGCAACAGAAGTTTGATTTGTTCGAACCTAGGTACTTATAACTTGATAACATACCGCTATCTCTTAGCGGGCTCATTTGCCTCTGTCTATTTTGTTGTCGGGTGACAAAGAGGTGTATGATTGGTATTGACCTAACGGCATATTTCCACAACAATCTGGAGTCACTGCTTAGAAGGAAAGTCCATCAAAAGACAATCCATGGGCAGAGGCCTGTGCCATTAGCATTGGAGTTTGGATCCACGAGTACAACTTCACTGACACCGACTATGGCCAAAAAGACCATTCACGTGTTCTCCGTCCCATCTGGCAACAGCATCCCCACTGGCCCGAAGTGTAGGTTGGAGAAGGGTTTGAGCTCAAGCCAGGTGTCATCCACATGGTCCAAGATAGTCCATTTTGCAGATTTTCGCTGGAGGATGCTAACGGCCATCTCCAGCAATTCTTGGAGATACAAAACACTTTCACAATCAAGGGTGCAACCGCCGATGCTATTTGACTCCGCATCTTCCCATTTTCATTAATGGGGAAGGTGAAACATTGGTTCTATCTGAAACACGCAAACTTGGCAACATGGGAGACATGTTCAAATGCCTTCCTATCAAAGAACTTCCCTCTGGGAAGACAAGCTCACTGAGGAACCAAATCTCAAGCTTCCAATAGCTCGCAAATGAGACAGTGGCGGAGGAATGGGAAATACTTCAAGAGTACATCGCTGCCTGACCCCACCATGGTATGGAACAGTGGCTGATCATCCAAAATTTCTTCCACGGGCTACATTGGTCTATGCAAGTACACCTCGATGCAGCTGCCGGCAGATCCTTCTTATCCTTGAGGGTCCCTGCTGCCCGTACTCCCATCGACAAGATGGCAAGCAACCAAGGATGGAAACATTAGAGGGTGAATAATAAGCCCCATGGAGTTCACCATACTGATGGCACCAACATGCTCACCACCAAGATGGACCTCCTACTAAAGAAGCTGGAGGATGCTCCTGAAGCTGTGCCGGTCCAGGCTAGATTCTCGCATGACTTACGAGCACTGCGGGAATACCGGCCTTACGGGGAACAGCTGCCTCAGAAATGGATCAGAGGATGTGAACTTCATCAACAACAATAGGTTCAACAAGGGGCCTCGTCCTCAACCAGGTTGATATTCACACCGGCATCTACCTTTCTCTAGGCAAGGTACATCTTCTGGCACTTCACAACAGTTTAATAAAAATCCTTTCGATCAAAAAGCTGTGAACGATAGCATAAGTAAGAAATTCCATGCTAATGATAGAGTAATTGAATCTTGGTCTTTGCAGATGGAAACTCTTAATAGTGCCATGAAGAATCAGCTGAGTTTTAATAAAATGCTGGAAACACAAATAGCTCAGCTTGCTGCCGCTTTGCCTAGTCCTACTTTGGGGAAGCTTCCATGACAGCCCAAGCCACTCCCAAAGGAACATATCAATGCTATAACCACTAGGGGTGGAAGGTCTACACAAGACCCCCCACATCCTAGAAATATAGGGAAAAGCAGGCAAAACCCACCTAACCTGAGGAAGAAGAAGTGGGTAGTGAGCCACAACTAGTGAAGGAAGCATCAAAGTCGGCTCCACATGAGTTCTACGACACCACCGTGCTCCCTTTTCCTCAACGGCAGAAAAAGACCTCCGTTGATGACTAGTTCGGCAATTTCGTTGAGGTAATCAAGAAGTTATATGTCAACATCCCACTTCTAGATGCGATGCATGTGCATACGTATGCTAGGTACCTGAAGGACATCCTCAACAATAAGAAGCTGCTGCCATCCACAGGAGTAGTGCACCTCATGGAAGATTGTAGCGCAGCTATACTCAACCCGCCACCACAAAATGAAAAAGGATCCAGGGAACCCAACCATCTCGTGCTCAATTGGGACCCAACACTTCGATCAAGCTCTCAGTGACGTGGGAGCAAGTGTGAGCATAATTCCAAAGGTAGTTTTTGATAAACTAACACATGCCACACTTGCCCCTACTGCCATGTTCCTAAAGCTGGTGGATCAGTTGATTCGGTACCCCATCTGGATCGCCGAGGATATCCCAGTTAAATCTGGAACTTGCTCATCCCAATGGACTTCATGGTGCTCGATATGGAAATTGACAGCAAAATGCCACTCATCCTTGGGCAACCATTTTAAGCACTGCTGAGGCCAACATTGATGTCGGAGCCGGACAAGTTCACCTCAACACCAATGGCAGAAGGGAAACGTTTGCCTTCAAGCCAAAGGTCGAACAATGCTGACAGGTGAAAACATTCAAATTTCAGGCACCCAAGGACACACTGAGACCCAAGATCAAGCTCTTGCCAAGCCAGTCAAAAGTGAATCATCTCATCCTAGCAATGGAGAGAGTCCTGCTGGATGGAGAAGCCTGCAAGCTCAAAGCCGAGTCACTGAGACGTGCCTCGATGGGCAAGCTACCGACAAAGGAAGCAGGAGGCAAAGCTCCTATCACAAAGGTCACCGCCAAAACAACAAATACACCTAAAGAATGGTGGAAGAAAGTAGAAGAAATGCCAAAAGCCAAGCCAGAAGAAACGAAACATTCAAAACCAAAAGGCTATGGCAACAAAGAAAATCTGGTGTGCAAAAGTTGCAGCGCAGACGACAATGAAGTCTCCGTCAAGCGCTGACTTCGAATAAAAGGTATGACTTACCCTCACTAGGAGGTAAACTGGCATTACCCTCCACTGCATATTTAAAGTTTCCGCGCACCTTTAATTCCTTTCATTTTGATTTTCCTTTCAACCACTGCATGTTTAAACTCAAAAGTCCTACACTAGTTTAATTTTTAGCATAATTTTCCCTTTCTATCTCCTACATTTAAAAAAAGAATTTTGGGAGGCCGCCTGGCCCCTCTTGGGCTGGCCTACCCCCCTTGCTTCCCTCCTGCATGAAGTGCCAAGGCGCACTGAGTGCCAAGGCCACTTGGGCCACAGCTGAGGCCGCCCGATCCCTTGCTTTAGCCGCCCAGCCTCCTGGTGCCGCCCTGCTCTAACCCCATGCTTGCACAAGCCGCTCGGCCTCTTACTGATGCCATCCAGCTTCATTTTGCACCATTGCAGTCTCATCACCCACCTGCAGTACCCACCACCCGACCCTCTAGGTGCTAGGCCGCCCAGCCCCCTTGCTCCGGTCGCACGGCCACAAGAAAGACCGCCTGGCCCCTGCCATCTGCATGCATGATCCCCCGCACCCCTATAAATACGAGTGCAGGCAGCCCCCTGTTGACGTTCTATATTGATGAAATAATTGAATCATTCTACATGGTTTTTCATTGAATATGACCGTCAACTATGTCTTTCACTAACATTTATTGCCGATTTTTGTGAATTTTGCGATATTGTTTTGGAATTGCATTGAGCTTGATTTTTGCAGGTTTTAAGGACTATTTTTGCAAATTCACAATTGATCCACCTTGAGAGGAAGAAGGCCTCAGAGAGAGTTTAATTCCAGAAAATGATAAATAAGGCAGGATTGGCTGACTACCACCCCTCTTGGGTTGGCCAACTCCCCTATTCCGCAAGCTTCTAGAAGATATCTTCGCATGCTACATTAGCTATGGTATATGCTGCAAAGGATATCTATGGAAAGTGCTGGGTTATTTCAAGTGCTATCGAAATCCACCAAAATATGGAAGGTTTCGACATAAACCGACTTATACCAAAGATTCTAGAGCTCTTCAGCCCAAAGTCCGAATGCAAACATGTTTCTCAAGCAACCAGGACCGACATACTGAAAGATGGAAAAAATTGGACAATGGAAAGAGGTGGGTCAGCCAACCCTACCCCCTTGCTCAGCCGATGCCACCTATTCCTACGTTAGTTCGCGGTTTCCTTTCTACCGCACCTCCTCTTGGTGAAAGATGAGCACGATAGTAGCCAAGAAAGGATGGGGTCAGCTGAGCTTGGCCCCCATAGCTCGGCCGGCCAAACCTATTCCTACATCAGTTCATGGTTTCCTTTTTACAGCACCTTCCCTATGGTATAAATAGCGAGGCTAGGGCCTGAGGTCAGGCATCCAATTCATTATCAAGGGGAGAAGATGTAGAGAAGAGGAACATCCACAAGAGGAGAGCTGAGGGTCGAGTTCTAGGCTAGGGATTGGAGGCTCTTCTAGTTCTTTGGGGAATTAGAGGTTGTGCATGGCTCTCTAATTATCTAGCTCCTGAGTTCTAATCATGTCATTGTGGGAGGTATGATCGTGGCTGTATACTTTGATATGATTATCAATGAAGCATTGATCTTGGTCTAATTATCATGTTCTTGGTCTAATTATCATTTGATCTAGATGCACGTATGTTTGATCATGTTCTTAAGGGTTATGTTCTTCTAGCGATCTTGGTCTTTGATCTTGCTTACTAGTGATGTGGTTGCGTAACTATTTCTTGTGATCACGGTGATTAGAAGTCTAGTTATGTTGATCATGTTATTAGACTATGCGTAAGTGTATGCCTTATGAGGGCTTCTTGTCGATTACCCTAACTTATGTGACAAGTGCTTGGAGGGAAAGGTTAAGCTCGATTGAGGGGGTTTGGTTAATGACCTTGGTTTAATTATGCTATGAGGAGCAGGCTTGATCAAGCTTATATCTGGCTTAAGCTGCTAGATATCTCATTGCTCTAATCTTATAAATGTTCTTATCATGCTTGTTTTGGATCCAATTGGAGCTAGATTAGACTCTGGTTAATACCTTTTGATCTGTTGTCCTAGTTGAGTTCTATTTGCTTATCATCTAATTCTAACTTGATTAGACATAGAATTAGATGTATATTAGACATAGATTAGATAATCTCTAAACTTGTGTTTACCTTAAGCTTGGGATAGTTCATTCTCTATTAGTCATTTCCGCGGATTAACAAACCCATGGTACTCATCCTGGGGAAAAGCTGCACCGATATTGTCGCTTGCAGTATAAGGTTTGGCGTGCTTGAGTGCCATCAACAAGCTTTTCTGGCGCCATTGCCGGAGAAAAGATTAATGGAGTTTAAAATAGCATGAGCTTATGTAAAAAAAATCTTTTTCATATATGTTCTTGTGTATAGTTTCTTTTTGATTCGATTCTTTGTGAATACATCTTGTTTATACTCTTATTCTCTCATCATCATTTGTAAATATGATTCCCTTCATCTATTTCATGTGAATTCGTTCATATAAATTCTTTCTTTATTTCTCGTGAATATATCTCTCCCAATGTATAACCCTTTTGTCTCTATTGTGTATATATGTATGTGTGTGTGTGTGTATCTTTCACTAACTTTAGCATGAAAAATGGGCCTTCAGTCCAATAAAATTTTTTTTACAAACCTACCTCTTTAATGGTAGGTGCTAATGCTGTTAGTGTCCCATGATCTATTATTGAGTTTTTCTACCGCTATCATGAAGAAGTAACCATAACAATAAAGGTATGTCTACTGTGTCATTTAAGTTTTAAGACTAATGTTATTTGGAGCTTGTTTGTTGCAAGCTACAGATAATGGAGGCAAGAAAAAGACAAGGAAGAAGAAGAAGAAGATTAGTTGAGAAGGTTACGTAAACTAAGGATTGCTTGAGTACAAGGAAGATGAAGACAAGGAAGGTTTATCACAAGATTAATCCAAGCTTCAACCTAATCTCGATATACTCTCTGAATTCGGGAGAATAGCACCTTGTGTGGCCAATTCAAAGACATTAGTGACATCAAATGAAGAAAGTTTGAATACCAAAGTTGTAGATCTCTTCGAGCTATACAATTTAGAGTCTGAATTGCCATTATTTAGACTTCCAACGAGGAAGTTATGGTCAAAATACTAAAGGTGCAGAATAAGGAAAGTTGAATTTCGGGAAAGATGAGAAGCATTCCTCTCCAACATTAATGGTGCATGCAATCATGGTATTCCAAGGAAGAAGATGAAGCCGCCATGGATTCAATGATGATTTGAACTTCACTTCTTCAGGATTAAGGTAATTCTCGTTTGAATATTAGTATAATTGAAGAATGCTTGATTTTGAATAGAGATGTTTCATAATGATCATTAAGACATTTGGTTGGTTGTGATCCTATTAGTTCTTATGTTTTATTTTTCGTCTTTTGTGAAACCTTTGTTCACCTAATCTATATTCGTGTGATAACTTTTTGTTTATATAAAAAATTGAGAGCCAAGATTTGTCTAAAAATAGAGGGGGTTGACCACTTCTCGCCAAGGTGGTTTAGCCCATGTTTATTTTATGTGCAAATTGCTTTTGAAATTTTAAACATGAACATGTGCATGTTTTTCTTGACATATTATATGTGCACAACATTATCTTTGAAAATTTGGAATTTCAAAACGTTTGGCTTTCTACCCAAAAAATCCTTGTTAGAATTTTATCTAAGCCCACTTTTATTTTATTTGTTTCAAACTCATCTCTCTAATTTGGCCAAAATAATTAGGAATCCCATTTTGTTTATCCCATGTTTGGTTTTATGTATCAAATTCTTCTATGAATTAAATGTGCCTTAGTGCTTTGCTAAGTGATTTCATTTGAATTATGGTTGTCTTTGTTCATAAATCAAATGTTCGTTTAAACCCCAATCAACAATGTGACTGTATATTTATCTCTAATCAATGCCATGATGTTATTATGTTATATATATGTGTGTGCACTATGAGCTAACCATGCAGAGAAATTCACACTTCATTTGAAATGATGAGATCAAGGTGGTGAAAAAGTACAAGACAAATTCATGATGATTGATAGAAGGATTTGGCAAGAATTTGAAGACATCATCAAAATTTGCAAATGTTTGATTGAGTTTCAAATTGAAGAGTGATTGAACTAAATGGAGGAGGAATTGTAGATAAGTACAAAGCCCATGGAGAGATCAGAAGATCAAATCAGGTGTTCAATGGAAAGAAGTTGCAAGTCAATCATCAAGATGAATTTTCAAATTTGCAACACATTCAAGGAGGCTATGAGAAATGAAGACATCACTCTCACATGTCAGAGAAGCACAACAATGGCTAACATCACTAGCCATGATGAACATTTTGGTACAGAGTAAGGAAGAAGATGATCTACTTGAGATGGTTGAGGAAGATTGAATGAAGAACTATGAAGGTCAACCATTTGAGAACTCCATTGAAGTCAAACAGTTGATGGCCAGGAGCTATTTGACTAGAGATAGAGATGAATGAAGCCAAGTGAATCAAGATAGAAGAAGCTGGTGGTGCTAACTAATCCATGGAGATAGAAGGAAGAATTGAAGCCATCATTAACATTGGATGTTGTGGAAAGTTCAAAATGGTGCTTTGTATAAAAGAACTTGGATCAAGTCAAGAGTTGATACAACATTTGAAGGTTAAAGATCAACAATGGTGGACTCAGATTCCATAAAGCCCAAGTATCAAAGGTTGAGGATTGTCAACATCAACAAAGCTGAAAACAGGAAGCTAAAAATGTCATCAACATGGAGCTCGACCTCAAGAGGCAAAAATAGACTCTTTTCTTATATTTGGAAACCCTATGAAGTCCTCTTCCCAATGCAACAATAATCACTCAATTTGGAGATTCTAGAAGGAGCAATGTGCAAATCATTAAAGGCTGTGCGAGCTGAATTGAAATCTGGATAGAACACAGTGCTTGAGTAAAAAGGGCATAACTCCTTCATATGGAATCAGATTTCAATGCATAAGTACTCGTTGGAAAGATAATTTCATAGGCTATCCAAAGGATCTATTGTTTGAGGCATGTTCTATTCAAGAAAAAATAGATATACAACAAAGAATGAGGTGGCAGCAACAACGATGAAGAAGGCTTGGGCAAACCTTCCATAGGATTTTCATGATCAAGTTCAGTTGCAAAGAGCTTCAAGGACAGTGGTACGTGAACACACAAGCAAAGGATTGTGTACATAATTGATGCTATGATCAAGACACGATGAAGCTACACAATCAAGTATCAAGCTACATGGACACTTTTGATTCTTACTCCAAGGACCATGGCTACACTTCAATCGAGGTAAGTGAGAATTCTAGCTTTTTGACTTTAAATGAAGCAATTTTCGGGTGGCAACCTGTTCTTTTTAGTGTTAAGAGTCTTTTAGTCTTTTTAGAGAGAAATGGGAAGCATGACACCACCCTTTGAATCTTTAGTTTGTGGCTAGTTAACTTAGTCTAACCTTTGTTTTTTTAGATAATCATCATCATATCCCTTTATATTGTGTTTTCCACCTTGCATTTGCATTTTCATTTGTGTTCTTCACATTTGTTATGTTAGTAAAGGGATTTTTATAAACTTCATAATGGATGCTTTATGATAATGTTGATACTCAAGCCCTGAGTTATCTTCTTGGTAAATTAAGTGTAAGCATGGTGCTTAGATTTAATTTGAGACCATCATCATTTGGTTTGATCAAATGGTTCTTGCTAATCATGTCTTTTGTGTGGATTAGCTTTTTGCCTCGGCCATATTAACATGTTTGGTTTTCTGAGCTAATCAGAGTGCTTTGTTTCTTGGTTTAAAACATGGTGTTTTACCTTGGAATTTAGGCAATCTAGTAGTGAACATGGTGTTCAGTGCTAGGTGTAAAATCTTTTAAATATGATTTCTACCTTCCATGTTACTAACTTCATGCATACACACTTACACTCACATACACCCACGTTTTTGTTTTCTTTTACTAAGATTGACTAGGCCACAAGTTAAAAGTCATTTGGAATATTTTTGGATTATGGCAAATAGTTTCTACTCTTGACCGTTACCTCGAGAGTAGTATATGCACTTGAATTGTTTCGTTGGAAATGAATTGATGACATATTTCAAACACCTTCTCTTTTCATTTTGAATTCTGCAAATATTTTCTTATCCCTATCAACTTGGTGTTCCCTTTGTATTTCTCTTGTTTTTATTGTGTTAGTTTATATTTATAGTGTGATTAATGCTACAACCATGATCTATGCTTAACCGATTGAATAATGACAACAATACTTTAAAGAAAATGATGAAAATTGCTGCTTTATCTTTATCATGCTTTGATTTTGATTGGTCAAAATAGAAGGCTCTCATAAAACATGCTTAATTGAACAAGCCAGCAAATCTGTGATTGATTATGATTGTTCATGAAGACCCATATGGTTTAATTTCGCAAGGTTTAAAGTTTATCAAGATCATCTCCTTGTTTATTTTTACTGCTATTAAATGTCATGGTCAACTTTATGAGATTATCTTGCAATAGCCATTCCTACCAAAGCCATATCTTTCAAACATAGATTTATCATATTTGTCTTCAAATGAGTTGGATCAAGATTGATTTCTAGGGCATGAGACTTAGGAGCTGCTCATTCATTTCGTGTTACTTTTCTTTGCTAGCCTTTTCTATCCATGCATTGTGATTCTCTACGTTGGAGGATTTGCAAATTTCGCTGGATATCCACCCAAAAACGAAAAATATCTCTTTGTGTATCCCTTTCATCCACAACCTATTTCAATTGGAGCATGAAAATTTTTAATCACATAGATTGGTGCAATCAAATTCTCATAGCAATATCAGGGAAAAAGAATTTTTGATGAGGCAAAATAAAAATAAAATAATATTCATGTGATTTTTATAAGACTTTCTATGTCAGCTGATAGACAAAAAGAAAGTGAAAAAAGAAGAAGAAAAAGCTCCTCTTAAATTCTTCAATGCCTGAGGTAGAAATTTTCTTCAAGGACAATTCAAAAATATCTCAAGACTGATACTCCAATGTTTCCAACCACGTGCAATCCGATAGCAAGGACTTCGTTTGTGCCTTGAGATCACCCATTTGACATTTGCACATGTCCACTCTTCTAAATGTGTGTGTCCCATCCAGCACCTCTCAATATTATTTGATTCCATGACCTTTTTGACAAGTCTGAGTAAAACCAGCTATAGGACCGAGACGTGCGACTAGAGGGGGGTGAATAGGAGCACTTGAAAACTCGAAATCACGACCCCCAAACTTGGTGCACTGAAAACTCACAAGAACAACCGCTAGACATCGTCCACTGAACAGATACATGTCCAGCAAGCGCATAGTGCCATCCACTAAAAGGATACGCACTAGGAGAGAAATAGCTAGCAACTCAACGACCACAAAGATCGCAAGTCACCATAAGCACCGAAACTTGCAATTTCACCACTCGACACTCAACGCACTGTAATGCGACTTACTGGATCATAGCAAGCAAAGAGTATGGTCAGACAGTGGGAAGAGCAAATCTGACGCAAAAACACAGTAGAAGAACGAAATAGCGAAAACGGGGCAGCATCCCTGACCACACCGGACTGTCCGGTAGCAGCTACCGAACTGTCCGGTAGAGGCTATAGGACTATCCAGTAGCGGAGTCCGGTAGCACAGGACTGTCTGGTGGCGCCGGACGGTTCGGTAGAGACCAAGACAATGTCCGATGCCGGATTGTCCGGTGGATTACCGGATTGTCTGGTGGCAAAGCCGGATAGTCCGGTGGACTTAAGGAACTTGAGTTCCCAGACCAAAACTTGACCAAATCTTGTCCAAACTTTATGAAATTCTGCACAGGCTATCTAGACCCTATTCCAAAGCTATTCTCAAGAGATCAACTCAAAATGACCAAGGGATTAGCGGGAATTTCAGATCTCGTGAGAAGGCAATCTTTGGTTAAGAAAGCAAAAAACTAAAGAACAACTTGCTCATGGCAATCCTGCAGGATTGAGATGAACTAAGTCATAATACCTACATCCTAGCAAGTCCAAAAGAGCCAAAATAATAGGATTAAATCGTGGGCAAAGCAAATCACCAAAAGCCTTTGAGTTTCATCCAAAATTCAAAGTAGAAAGGGGGGAAGGATATGGCTGCACACATGAACACGAATTGGGGATGAATCTTATAGGAATTAGAAAGGGAAATCTGTTCTTACAAGGTTCCTCACAGCCTACCACCCTTAATACTACCACTAATACAAAGTACTACCTCCAAGGGACTCCAAATCCTAGATTAGCACCCAATTTTCACTCTAAGCACTTGGCTGGTTGGAAAGCTAAGCCTAGAGTTTCTAAAGGTGGAAGAGTCACCAAGATAACCAGCCACTTGGGTGTTTATAGCCCAGGCCTAAATGACTCAGTTTACACTAAGACCCCTATATTATAGAAATGCCCATAGGGGCTAAACTGGAAAAGATCCAACTTTCTTGGGGACGGACGACCACGATGGAGTCTTGATCTTCTTCGGTTGCACACTATCTTCTGAATGACGTCCACGTGGCCAGTAGTCCAAATCCGCCAATCGACCCCCAGTTTTGAAGTCAGAAACCAAGAAACTTTAGGATTTCCTTCCTAGGCCTAGAACAGCCCACTCTATTCTATCTCAATGAGAATTGAATCCATTCACCGAGTCTTGGTCACTTGGTGGTAGGGTGGTAGATTTGTGCGAGTTCGCCATTGCCCTCAGCATGTTTTCACGCCATGCACTTGGGTTGGACCAGCTCCATTGCATTTGGAGTGATGAGTGATTGTCAACGAAAGCCAAGACCTTGAAGAACTTGGGCACAAGACCTTCGATGGATAGGAGGCCCTCCGATGGCTGGAGGTAGATGGAGAAGAAAGTCCTCCGAAGGATAGGTGGCATGCTCGGTGTCGGTCGGCCATGGGAGTCTGCTACACGGAGGAGCAGCACGGCGACAGCAAGTGTAAGACCTCCAAAAGACTGTAAGACGACCCCGATGGACAAGGTTGCCGGGTGCCACCGTGGAGCTCCAATCTGAGTACATGGCGCAAAGACATTTGAGGGCGTTCGCAGATTCGCTCAAATCCACCACCCTACCACCAAGTTACCAAGACTCGGCGAATGGGCTCAATTCTCGCCGAGATAGAGTGGAGTAGGCCATTCCAGGCCCAAGAAGGAAACCCTAAAGTTTCCCAGTTTCTGACTTCAAAACCAGGGGTTGATCGGCCGATTTGCACTACTGGCAACGTGGATGTCATCCAGGGGTTAGTGTGCAACCGAAGAAGATCAAGACTCCATCGCAGTCGTCCGTCCCCAAGAAAGTTGAGTTTTTTACAATTTGGCCCCTATGGGCGTTTCTGTAATATAGGGGTCTTAGTGTAAACTGAGTCAGTTAGGCCTGTGCTATATATACCTAAGTGGCTAGTCATTTCGTTGACTCTTCTACCTCTTGAAACCCTAGGCTTAGCTTTCCAACCAGCCAAGTGCTTAGAGAGTAAATCTAGTGTTAATCTAGGATTTAGAATCCCCTAGAGCTAGTACTTTGCATTAGTGGGAGGATGGAGGGTGGTAGGATGCGAGGAACCTTGTAAGAACTCATTTCCACTTCTAATACAAGGATGATTCATCCCAAATTCGTGCTCATGTGTGCAGCCACCTCCTTCCCCCTCCTCTAGTTTCGTTTTTGGATGAATCTCAAAGGCCTTTGGTGATTTGCTTTGCCCATGAGTTAATCATATTCTTTTAACTCTTTTGGACTTGTTATGATGTGGAGATTATGACTTAGTTCATCTCAATCCCACAGGATTGCCATGAGCAAGGTGTTCTTGAGTTTGCCTTAGGTTGCCTTCTCGCGAGATCTAAAATTCCTGCTAATCCCTTGGTCATTTTGAGTTAATCTTTTGGGAAAAGCTTTAGAATAGGGTCTAGAGAGCCTGTGCAAAATCTCATGATGATTGGACAAGATTTGGTCAATTTTGGGGTGTGAAAACTCTTTTCCTACGACTCCACCGTACTATCCGACAGGCCACCGGACTCTCCGGTCTCTCCGGACAGTCCGGCATAGCCTACCAGACACTCTAGGTGCTGGGTATGCCTGGGGGCTTCCCACCAGACTATCTGACAGCCCCCAAAGGACTATCCGATGGCACCATAACAATCCGACCCCTGGCACCGGACAGTCTGATGATCCTAGGCAAGCTACCCTGTTCTGTGTTTGTTTGGTTCTTTTCGCTGTGTTTTTGCATCCAACGTGCTTTTCTTGCTATCTGACCATTCTCTTTACTTGTTGTATATCAGTAAGTCGCATTTCAGTGCGGTGAGTGTCGAGTGGCGAACTTGCAGGTCTTCGATGCTTGGGGTGACTTGCGATCTTTGTGATCATTGAGTTGCTAGCCCTTTTCGTGCTTGGTGCGTATCCATTCAATGGACGGCACCTTGCTTTTGCTACACACATATATATTTAGTGGATGGAGTCTAGCGTTACTTCTCATCGCTCCAGTTTTGGGGCTTGTGATTTTGAGTTTTGAAGTGCTCCTATTCACCCCCCCTCTAGTCATAAGACTCGGTCCTACAAGTGGTATCAGAGCCGGTTAGGTTTCTTCATACCTTTACCGGTGAGAAACCAGTAGCAACTATGGTACACTTAGGGAAGGTTCTGGTTCTCGGCTCGGATGGCTATCCCTACTGGAAGGGTAGGATGAGAGCTTTCATGCTTAGCTAGAGCGAGGAACTTTTGTGTTGCTCCCCATTTCTGAGCGTACCACATCGGCGCTCATTGCTCAGGACAAGGCGAACTACAAGGTGGTGAACTTGGTCTGGTAGACTATGAGAGGGTCAGCCACCTTGATATCACTTATGAGATCTTGTCCCTACTCAGCGCACACCATGGGGACACGTGACAGTTAGGGTCGGCTCATGGAGACTTACAAGCGCGAATATGAGAATTTCGCACTAGAAGCCGGGAGTGTCTATGGATGCCTTGTCTGGTCATTTTCAGTCAATCATTAGCAAGCTCCGTGTCAACTCTGGCCATGCTACTCTCCCATAAACTGACCATCAGTAGGCTGTCAAGCTACTGTAGTCCATGGATAGGAAAGTGTGGGAGATCAAGAACTCCATTCTTAAGTCGGCAAGGTGTAGAGGAGCTTTATAGCAAGCTCAAGGCCATAGAGGTTGATTACCAGATGACAGATATTCTCGATGGTAGCTGGCTCCAAGAGCCTGGCCTTGGCTTCCAACTCCATGGAAGTTTCCACTAACCTCCCACTTCATGGTTTTTTGTTCTCTGTTTTGATGTCTGTGACAGAGGAGCAGCTGGTGTCACTTGGAGATGATGAGCTTTGTCTAGTGTCTAGGCGCTTTTAGCGCACCTATGACAACCAAATGAGTAAGAAGAGGGGAGAGAGGCCCAAATGCTTCGAGTGCGGAGAGGTTGGCCACTTCATCGCCGAGTGCCCAAACAAGCAGAACTGACTACTTCAAGAAGGGCAAGAGGCAGTCCCGCAACTCCAACAAGTACTGCTCCAGGAAGCATGACTTCGGCAAGTGCGAGCACGCCAAGCACCGCTCGGGCAAGATCAAGAACTTCAGGAAGGCTTTCAAGAGCTACCAAATGGACAACTGGAAGCGAGACAAGGCCTTCTTCACTGAGCTTGGTGGTCTTTGTTGCAGAACAGTCCTTTTCCTCCTCGTCTCCATCAAGCTCAAGGGTTGAGGAGATCATCAGCAAGCAGGACAAGAGGAGAGATCAAGACAGTCCAGTTGGCCTCTACTTCGTCTCCACTAAGTCCAAGTGCAAGCACAAGATGAATCAGAGATCGTTCTGCTCCATGGCACTTGAGGACAAGGACGACAAGGGCAACTGACAATGACTCCTCCAATGAAGAGGTAACTCCTGAGCAAGCTAAGATTCTTGAGATGCTGGAGAAGAATTGTCATGAGTTGAAAGCCCAAGATAAGATGTTGGAGAAGGCAGACAAGAAGCTGCAGAAATAGAAAGCCAATGCTTCCTAATGCTTGGGCTGAGATTGAGAGGCTGAAGAGTGTGGAAGCCTAGCCTAGTGAGTTTGAGTGCTCTACCTGTGATTCCCTGATGAGTGACCTTTGTGAGCAGAAGAGCAAGTATGCTCCTTAGCTAGAGGAGATGGATAGGCTGAAGGTTGAGTTTGGCGAGCTACAGTATAAACTGGATGAGCCTACTTTGAGTGAGGTGCCTGAGTATGAGTCTTGCCCCCACCTAGCTGTTGACATTGCTGAGCTGAAGGTGAAGTGTGAGGGGCAGCTCAAGGACTTAGAGGAGCTTAGGGCTAGACCCACGCTTTTGGGTGCGTGCATGGTTTGTCCTACCTTGAAGAGTGAGTTTGAGCAGGTGAGAGCTGACCTTGAGTTGTTTTCAGTACCTCCTAACATGTGTGAGAACAGTCTCACTTTGAGTTTGCTATTGGTGGAGAAGGATGCCACCATTAAGAAGTTAGGGAAGTCTGCTCCCTCCATTCCCTCTCTAGACTATGACACCTGTGCTACCCGGACTTTAGTTCTGGAAGAACTGAGAGAGAAGATGTTGATCCTTGAAGAGGACAAATGTAGGTTAAGAGAGGTGCTGAGTTGGATGTATGTCAAGGAACGTTAGCTTAGGGTGATCATAGAGGCAAGTAAGCTTGGTGAGGGTGACACCAATGGACTTGGGTTAGTGAGTGTAGTTCTGGTGAGAAGAAGAGTGCCCAAATCAAGCTTAACACTGCCTCTCCCCAACTGGTCATACCGGACACCCAAGCCACCACAAGCCAAGCAGGACAAGATTGTAGAAGAAGTTCTTAAGCCTTCGGGCAAGAAGCAAGTCCAATAGCTAGCACCACCTAAGGCTTCACCACCACAACAGAAGCCCAAGACATAGCCCCAGCCGATGGCCAAGAGACATGTCTACCACTGTGAGTTTTGCCAGCGGAATGGTCACTTGGAGGAGTTTTGCTTCAAGAGGAAGCGAGTTGAGAGGCATGAGAGAGCCTGGGGGAACCAGGATTCAGTTCTAGCAGGGTGGTAGGTAGGATCCTCCCTGTCGTGGTGAGATGAGAGACCATTTTGCTCATGGTGAGAGAGGAGGCGGCTTTCCAGCCTGTGCTCCTTGTGGTGAGGGACTGCTTTGCCGGCCGAGCTCCTAGCGGTTTTCAGCGTGGATATGGACCTCATGACCGAGGCTTTGGTAGAGGACTTGTGAGCTTAGGCTTTGGAGGTCGTGGGTACCCAGATCGTCATGATGCTTACTTTGACTACACTTGTTCCACCTTTGAGCAGATGGCTCGGCACTGGTTCAGCAGTTTCACTAACCCCAGTACTGGACCATTTGCTGACTCTCGCTTTCCTTGATTTTGTAGGATCAAGGCCTAGAGGACTTATGGATCATGGACTGCGACTGCTCTAGGCACATGACAGGGCACCGTAGATGGTTCTCCAACCCCATGAGCACCAAGGAGTACATCAAATTCGGGGATAATGGTCAAGGTAAAGTGTTGGGTGTTGGTGGTGTTTAGCTTTCTACCAAGCTTTTCCTGAGAGAAGTTGCTTTGGTGAGGAGTTTGAAGTTCAATTTGGTTTCTGTCTCGCAACTTTTCAAGGAAGGGTTTGAGGTTCACTTTGAGGAGGGTTCTTCTTGTGTGCTTGATACTAAGGAAAACCTTGTTTGTCGAATTTTGCCCTATGGGCAGGTTTTTAAGGTTGACCTTGCATCTATTTCTGGCCCTCCTCGGTGTTTGGTAGCTGGTCCTTCTGCTGATATTTGGAAGTGGAATAGAAGCCTAGGCCATTTGAGTTTTGATCTGCTAGCCAGGTTGAGCTCGGTGGGTCTGATCCTAGGATTGCCTAATTTGAAAGCTGAAAAGGACTTAGTGTGCCACCCTTGTCGTAATGGAAAGATGGTTGCTGCCTCTCATGCTCCTGTTAATCAGGTTATGACCTCTTATCTAGGGAGTTATTGCATGTGGACACGGTTGGTCCTGCTCGGGTATAGTCGGTCAGTGGCAAGTGGTATGTGCTTGTCATTGTAGATGACTTCTCGCTATTCGTGGGTGTTCTTCATGGAATTCAAAGATGAGGCTTTTGGCTTTGTTCGGGATCTGGTCTTGAGGTTAAGAAATGAGAGTCATAAGGCCATGAGGGCTATCCACAGTGGCAATGGCAGAGAATTTTGTAACTCTCATTTTGAAACCTTCTGTCATGACCTAGGTCTCGAATACCAATTCTCGTCTCCTTATACCCCACCTCAGAACGGTGTTGTGGAACAAAAGAACCGCACACTTATTGAGATGGCGTGGATGATGCTCGATGAGCATAGGACTCCGCGACGCTTTTGGGCTGAAGCTATGAATATGGCCTATTACAGTACCAACTGCAGCCCAGCGTCAAGCACCTACGTGCATTTGGCTGCATATGCTTTGTGCTCAAAAAGGGGGGCATTTGGACAAATTTGAATCTCGCTACTTGGATGGTATTTTCCTTGGATACGCCTCTAGCTCTCGAGCATATAGAGTGTGGATCCTTGATACCAAACAAGTGGTAGAGACCTGCAAGGTTTCCTTCAATGAATCTATGCCTTGCACAAACCCTGCATTTGAGCTTTTAGGTGATGATGAAGAAGGAAATCCCATCTTTGGAGATGAGGAAGTTTAGGTAGAAGCTGGTGATGCAGGAGCCACTGCACCGGCTACAACTCCTGCCCCCTCTGCTATAAGCTCTGAAGATGAAGGAGGACCCTTGCCGATGGCTTCCTCCTCGCTCCCCCAACTGCAAGCTCGAGTATAGGCTGGCCCCGCTAAGGACGCAGGGGAGGTGACCTCCGAGATTGTTCCATCTCAGCAGGTCTAGTGGGATTGTTGGCGCCCGTTATTCACCTATTCCGATCGCGAATTCCTCAGTGAATAAATGGGGTGTAACTAAAGTGCTATGCATTATTTACTTTGAACTAACCAATTCCACGAGTTTTGGTGGTTTTCAATGTTCCACAGAGAGATGCTCAAATACCATGCAAAAGTATACCATCTGGACCAATAGAGGATTCACAGATAAAAGGGCTTGAGATAAGAATTACAAATATCATGACTAAAAAGTATCTCAAATGCTTTCAAGCATAGCACCATTGTGAATAGCTCACCGAGATGATCAAAATGGACATATTATTTGCATCATTTGGAGCTTGTATGAAAAATATATGAAAATACTAAATTAAAAGGGAATGTTGACTTCATCGCTGACGTCAGCATCCCAAGTCCATACGGAGGCAGGGCGGGAAGTGCTCAAGCAGCGACATGTGTCGCGCAGCCAATGGCTACTGGGTGGAGCCACGGATCACCATCCGCGAGGCAGCGGCGCAGCCAACCGGAGCCAGCCACATGGTGGCTCGGGGGCGCGCGCGCGCCTGCGCGTGGAAGTTTGCTCGCCCGCCCACTAGGTCACGTGTCACACGCAGAAGGGAGCGGGGTTCGGTCAGCTCTGCCCAAGGGGGCACATGGCATAAGCGGAGGCACTGACCACCGGTCCAGGCCTGGTTCGCCCCGGTCCACTTGCCCAAACTTTTGGTTTTCGAGCTAGAATACCTGTAAACTGCCGGTTCAAGCTTCCAACGGCCTTTTCAAGGCCTTAGGATTAGATTCATCGTCGATTTTCAGTGCCAACATGTGGAGAATGCTTCAACCAACCTTTGGATGTAGGCTCCCAGCCAGGTGGCGCCAAGAGAGGAGTTTAGTGAAGAATCTTGCATGGGATGATATGCATATTCCCTCTTCCTCCACCTATAAATATAGAGGCACCCCCCTCACTGTCATATGCACCTCACCATGTAATCATTCTCTCCCTCTCTAGGAGGTGCCCCTCGGGTGGTGCCTCCACTCTAGAACTCATTGTTTAGCTAGGAGTTACAGCAGGCTCTGTAGTCTCGGAGTTGGTTGGAACCTTTGGTAATGTATTTTATTTTTTATCTTAAGCATTATTTTCCGATTGTGACAAGTGCAAGTACTTTATCTTTCTACCTTATGCACTTATCTTTGTCTCTAGTAGATACTCGGAGTTGGTATGTATGCGGCTACATTTATTTGCTAGCACCTTTACCATTTGGGCATACTAAGTTTGAGGCCTGAGTTGTGCTAAGTTAGAATTGTTTGAGCTTTGTCATACTTCCTGGTACTATAAGGCTCTCCTAGACTTAGATCTAGGAGTTCGGTTAGCTCTCACCCTCTAGCGCAGAGGACGAGTTTTAGTGCTCAAGCTCTTTTGCGGTGAAAGATGCAACACGTCACTTGAGCACTTGTATAGCGTGCTATCTTACCCACGCAGATCTGGTTGGTAGCCCCTCTTGGTGACAGCATTAGGGAGCCTCTGTAATCCGACCCCGTCATTCGGTAAGCTGTAGGCGTTAGCCAATTGCCATTCGGTTGGCCAACTATCTACCCCTGTGACTCCTTGGTATAGTCAGGAATTTCACTCGACGCAAGACCATAGCTATGTTCAATCCTTTTAACCTTAGTACGGATAGCTCTTGTATGCTAGTAGAGACGGAAGACCGAACCTTAGCCCTCGACTCATTGTCCTCCTAGTTTAAACATGAGTTCGCGCCAACGGTGTTTGGTTTGTATCACATGGTGTTTGGCCTTTACCATTTTCTTGTTATCTTTTGGAATGAATGAGTTGGTAGTAGCTAGGTGATCAACGAATCTGTATTCTTTCTCGATGCTTCCCTGTGGATAAATACAATACCTTGGAATACTCCCGGGTGAAAGCTACAGCGGTCTCCGTGGGCTTGCAGAGTAAAATCTGTTAGTCTAAGAACTGCCAACAAGCTTTTCTGGCGCCGTTGCCGAGGAAGCGATGAGTCAGAATACTCTTTTATCTTTCGTCTCGTTATTGTTACCTCTTTCATTCTATTAAAAACAAAAAAAAGTATAAAATTTTGAAAACCCCATCGTTCAATCTTTTTGCTCTGTCCTTTGAGTAAATCTTGATTATGATTGTTCATGCTACCTTTTCTTTGAAAAAAAAAGGTTTATCATGCTTGTTCATGCTACAAAGTTTACCGTGAAAGCATAGCTTGGATCAGAACACAACGATTGTCCAGAGACTAATTTCCAAATTAAGCATGGTGCTTAGGTTGGAATTAGACTCTTTTTATCAGATCTGTGCACGGCATGTATGATAAATGAGCTATGTGTAGACTTTAGTAGTGATGTTCCCTTTCTAGTTCGTGAGCCACAATTCTTGAGCTAGTCGGATCTCTCGAGTTCAAAGGAGATGCAAAATCCTGCTAATGTTTCGAAAATTCAATCCGTTTTTTTTCAAGACCGTGGATTTGAGTAAAAGGTTTGTAAGATGGAAGTCATGGCTTAGCAACATGGTTTGTGCTATGTTTTAATGAGAAACTTTTTGCAAGTACGTTGTGAGTAATGGTCTCGGTGTTAACACTCTTTGTGCATAGACCCTTGTATATGTTGCAGACTAACCTGTTGTAGGAGGCATTCATCCCCACATGAGAATACACTCTCATGCTCAAGACCTCTTGTGATATGTTTTGCTCTTCTTGGGAAAATGATAGCATCATGCCTGATAAAGTTGTGGTGGTCGACATAGACATCAACGACACAAAATTATCTTCAACACCACAAAAGAACCAGCATCATTCCAAGGTGACATGCAATTCCGTATCACACTATGCTATCTCCTTTGCTCGAATTTGTAGCTAGTAGGCATTTGGTTTACTGCCCCACGGGAAATCCGCGTACCCAGTGGAGTTGTGGTGTAGATCCCACAAATGATAGGCATAGAAATCTCTCATTGCGGGAGAGCTTCGTCTTAAGCACCACAAAGGAAAACAGACAAATCAATGTCCATAAGCAGGGTTAGAATGTCAACGACATGAAGTCAATGACTGTGTGGCACATGGGCAGTCAACAACTGGTGACACATGTCATCTTCGACAAGTATCGAGCCCAAGAAGAAGATCAATGAGCATGAGAGGGAGCAAGTTTGGAATCAACATTCAATGTAGAATCCAGTATCCAAGCTTGGGGAAGAAGATTGTCTAGCATCTAACAAGCAATTTGTGGCAATGAGAAACATGTCGAGCCAACGAAGCAGGGCTCAAATGTGTCCGCTACTACAACATTCCATTGACCAGCCATGGAGCAAGAAGGAGGAGCAGATTTCTCTTGAATCACATCCTCCATGACGCCCAAACTCGAGTGACCGCTTAGCAGGATCATCCTCAATTGAGATGGAGATTGAGCATCGATGCAGCCTTCAACAGCATTGATGAAGGTAAACCTTTCTAACACCTATTTTCAACTTTACTCTTTTTGAGGTTGCTTTAAATTGTAAGCCTGTTAATGATAGCACTTGAAACTAAACCTTCCCTTGCTAAGATTCTATAGCCATAGGATCTTATAGTAGTGCTATCATAAGCTAGCTTCTTCACAAACAGCTAGCTATTTCTACCCTACCCAACCTTAGAAAAATCTTGAATCATTAAAGATGAGGTAGCAGGCTAAGTAGACAATGCACACAACGAATCCTAACATGCAGGGAAAGGTAGAATGAGGTTTTCTGGGGATCATGAAGGAAGAACAAAAGTGCCATCATGAAGAAATCTATTCTCAACATCCTGGGTGTCTCTTTGCACCATGATTGGACAAGCCCTCCACTGGCAACAAAATAAAACTGTAGGCAGAACAAGGGAGAACTTCATCAAGTACAGATGAAGATGTGCTCTCAATCATAGAAGTTTGTTTTATCACACCACAAGAATCAAGCTTGGGAGAGGATATGCTGAGAGGCACCCATCTTCTAACCCAACTCTTGAGAGGAAGAACCTCGATGTTCAACCCATAGTGGTCGATCATTGCAAGACTTCAACAATGCTCTACAACACTTGGGAAGCAAATGTCAGTACCATTGGTCCACTGCTTCACTGGAGGCAACACATGGTTTGGAGAACATGAGATATATGAAGAAGGATCACTCCAAGTGAGGAGGAATGCGACTAGAGAGTGTTCCTTAATTTCCTTTTTCCTGGGCAGTTGTGGAACAAGATTTGCCAAAGGTTAGGAATCATCTATTCTACCCGTTGGATGTGAAAGGCCATCAACCAGAGATTGGTGGCAAGTACAAATGATAGTGAACTCAGTTCCAACGACATCCATCTCCATCTTCCCCACTCAATCTGTTTGGGAATGAAAGCAAGTGATCTGTGCGAAGCCATAGTCATCACTTGGAAGTCTGCTCAAGTACACATTCTTGGAAAGACCAAAGCTCTGCGAAACCAGATCTCAAGCCTCAGCAGCCTATGATTATCAGTAGCAGAAGCAGAGGAGCACCTCTCGAGAAGTACCCTACATATCCTGTTAGCAAGTGGAAGATTAGCCTAAACCCAAGGAGAGGAGTCCATAACGTCAACAACAGATAAATTCTATGATGGATCACTTGAGGGGGCATCCCCAAAGTAGAATCATCGCCTGCTTTCCGATGTTCAAAAAGGATCCTTGGCAATCATCCATTTCATGTGACAAGTATGGAGCAAGGCGACCCACTAGTGTCACTAGGAAAAGAATGTCAGCCGAAGCCAAATGAAAAGTTAGAGCTGGAGACCCAACATAATACAAGGAGCGACATTCACCAGAGGGGAGTAGTATCATTAGATCTGATATGTCTACCCCGAACACTATGAAGAATGTCTAGATAGCAGCATTGGAGATATGACGGAAAGCCTCAAAACATTCATTTCAAAATTGCTAGAGAAGGCAAAATAAGAGTAGAAGGAAATTGGCCTAACATAGGTGAGTATAAATAGAGGTCAAGCAGCATCGTTGTCACCTATGGTGCAAGCAAGCTTGGAGGAGGCAATGCTAGGTAATGTTGAAGCTCAGTTTCTTGGCAATCACTTGCAAGAACTAAGCTTAGGGGAAGATCACCAAGTGAGTACCGCGAATGCTCAGCATTTCACTTCCATACCCTTAATCCTGAAATTTGCTATGACACCAAAAATATTTCATTCTTGTTACCCCAAATAAAAGAAAAGATATAAAAAATTTGCATAATTCTAAAATAAGAAAAAGATTTGCTTTTATCATGAATAAGCTCACTCCTAGCTATAATGCTAGAATTTTGTTTATACCCTTGCTTAAAGGAAATAATGATTGGTTGCGCTATTAATTCCCTATAAGTATTTCGTATACAGCTTGACACTCTCCTGAAAATTTGAACTTATTGGCATTTGTCGTGATCCTACCTTTAATCTTTAACCTTGTGGGAGCAAGTGCTTTCAAAACAAGTCTAAGTTGTTGTGAGATGTGATATAATCAAAGTTTGAGTTTAACCCATCTTGATCCTAGTAAGGTGAATTCGTGGAGTTTTCTTTTTGAAAATTAAAATGAGAAAGTTCCTCAGTGGTTTCCTCAGTGGTTTTAAATACCTATCCAGAGCCAAATGCTTTACATGATGAAACCTTTACATATGCTACCTATTGTTATGTTGAGTTTTGTCAAATGTTGAGTTCTTATGAAGTAGTGTCACTTCATGTCCCGATCAAATTCCCCACATCCACCTTCAGTTGCTAGCCTTTCATTTCTGGTCATGCTTAAATCTATACTGGATTTATGCATCTACCTATACCAGATATTTCTCCACCATACCAAAACTATATCCATCATCCGCATACCCATCCACAAATATGGTCTTGCAAATAAATACTCCATCCACACTACAAAAATATCCCCAAAGTTCTCATACTAGGGACATGGAGCTATCGAAAAAAAAGAGAAAAAAAAGAAGAAGAAAAAGAAAAAAAGAGAGAAGAAGAAGAGAAAAAGGATAAAATAAAGATGGCTCCATGTACTCAAATGCTTCAAAGTTTCTAGAGGGGATGCATCAAATAAGGAGTTTTTGTCCATAGACCACATCCATCCACCAAACTAACCCATTCTCCTTTGATCGGGATGAGAAGTATCACAAACTGGTCCAATCTTTGACTCAACAAAATACATGGCATAGGTAAGCCAACTTTATGCCTACCTTGAGCTCCACATAAGCCTTTAGTTTATAGGGAAAAGTTTGGCTTGTGGCCTTGTGAGGAATCAAAAACCACTTGAGTGATCGAGAACACCATTTGAGGAACTTAGTGCTTTGATTCAAAATTTTCAAACCCTCTGAGCATGAAACTAGAAAGGATATAGAGTTCGGTGATGCTCTACTGAGATTAATCCATCTCTCAACTGCCGAAGACATGGTAAGAAGCCAGAAGCCCCATAGGTATGGATAAAAAGTACACTTATGCCAGTTTGTTCAATCATAAAGGTAGAATGTTGGGTTGTGCACCTAATACTTGCAGGACATTGACATTGATGCAACTCCTCATCCGCTGAGCCTAAGTCTTAACTTTGCTCGAGGATGAGCAAAAGTTCAATCTTGGAGGCGTGTTGGCTGCCGTTATTCACCTATTCCGACAGCCAATTCCTCGGTGAATAAATGGGCTATAACTAATGTTCTATGCATTATTGACTTTGAACTAACCAATTCCACAAGTTTTGGTGGTTTTCAATGTTCCACATAGAGATGCTCAAATACCATGCAAAAGTACACCATTTGGAGCAAGAGAGGATTCGCAGATAAAAGAGCTTGAGATAAGAATTACAAATATCAAGACTAAAAAGTATCTCAAATGCTCTCAAGGATAGCACCATTGCGAAGAGCTCGTCGAGATGATCAAAATGGACATATTATTTGCATCATTTGGAGCTCGTGAGAAAAATATATGAAAATACAAAAATAAAAGGGAATGCTGACGTTATCGCTGATGTCAGCATTCCAAGTCCGTACGGCGGCAGGGTGCGAAGCGCTCAGGAGGCGACACGTATCATGCAGCTAATGGCTGCTGGGCGGAGTCATGGATCGCCATCCGTGGGGCGGCGACGCGGCCAACTGGAGCCCACCACGTGGCGGCTACGGGGTGCTTGCGTGCCCGCTCGTGGGAGCTGGCTTGCTGGCCCGCCAAGCCATGGGTCACACGCGGAAGGAAGCGGAGCGCGGTTCGCTCAGCCCAGGGGGCACATGGCGTAAGCGGAGGCACTCAGCGCCGATCCAGGCCTAGTTTGCCTTGGTCCACTCGCCCAAAGGGCAAGTCCAAGCTTCCAACGGCCGGTTCAAGGCCCTAGGAGCCGGTTCTTCACTGGCTTTCAATGCCAACATGTGGAGAATGCTTCCATTGACCTTTGGAGGTTGGCTCCTGGCCAGGTGGCGCCAAGAGAGGAGTTTGGGGAAGAATCTTGCATGGGATGCTATGGCATATTCCCTCCTCCTCCACCCATAAATAGAGAGGCACCCCCTTACTCTTAGATGAACCTCACCATGTAATCATTCTCTCCCTCTCTAGTAGGTGCCCCTCGAGTGGTGTCTCCACTCTAGAACTCATTGTTTAGCTAGGAGTCAGAGCAGGCTCTGTAGTCTTGGAGTCGGTCGGAACCTTCGGTAATGTATTTTATTTTCTTATCTTAAGCATTATTTTCTGATTATGACAAGTGCAAGTACTTTATCTTTCTACTTTATGCACTTATCTTCATTACTAGTAGTTACTCGAAGTTGGTATGTATGTGGCTGCAATTATTTGCTAGCACCTTTTCCATTTGGGCATACCAAGTTCGAGGCCTGAGTTGTGCTAAGTTGGAATTGTTTGAGCTTTGTTATACTTGTTGATGCTATAAGCCTCTCCTAGACTTAGATCTAGGAGTCTGGTTAGCGCTCGCCCGCTAGCGCGGAGGATGAGTTTTAGTGCTCAAGCTCTTTAATGGTGAAAGATGCAACACGTCACTTGAGCACTAGTATAGTGTGCCATCATACCCACGCAGATCTGGTTGGTAGCCCCTCTTGGTGAAAGCATTACGGGGCCTCTGTAATCTGACCCCATCATTCGGTAAGCCCGTAGGCGTTAGCCAGTTGCTATTTGGTTGGCCAACTATCTACCCCCGTGCCTGCTCGGTGTAGTCTGGAATTTTGCTTGACGCAAAACCATAGCTATGTTCAATCCTTTTGACCTTAGTACGGATAGCTCTTGTATGCTAGTAGATGTAGGACCGAGACGTGCGACTAGAGGGGGTGAATAGGAGCACTTGAAATCTCAAAATCACAATCCCCAAGGAAATGCTCTAGAAAGCTCAAGAGAAACAGAGCTACGCACCGTCCACTGAACAGATACGTGCCTAGCAGCACAAGGGTGCCGTCCACTGAAACGATATGCACCAATGCGGGAAAACTCAAGATCCAGCCAAGAATGGCATAGAGGCAACGAAACAATGCAAATCCCGCCACATGACACTAACCGCACCAAGGTGCGTCTCACTGACTGACAATAAGCAAAGAGAATGGTCTTACACTGGGGAATGCACAAAACCAGAACAGAAACACAGCGGAAAAACCAAACTGGTAAGAACACAGCAGCTCCCTAGCAGGACCAGACTGTTCGGTGGCCAACACCGGACTGTCCGGTGTGACCAGACTATCTGGTGCCTGCAGCCAGACTGTCCGGTGGCACGGCCCGGACAGCGCCTCACGCCGGACTGTCTGGTGGATTAGTAAAAACTAATAAACTTAAAATCAAGAACGAATTAAGCTAAGCAATTAAAAACTGAGATTAATCTAAACTGAATTTAAAATAAAGATTAAAACACAAAAGAAATTATAAGCAACCTAGTAAAACGAGATTAAACACACAATTAACAAATAAACTAACTATCAAAACTAGTAGTAGCAAAGTAAATAAAAGATTTATAATGACTTAAACGACAATTATTGTTCCCCGGCAACGGCGCCAAAAAAGCTTGTTGACAGCACTTAGCATGCCAATCCTTATACTGCAAGCGCACAGTATCGCGGTAGCTTTTCCCCAGGATGAGTATCTTGGGTTTTGTCAATCCAGAAATAATTATGTTTAAGAAACTATCTATCTAATATTAACTGAATTACTAACTAATTCTAATAGATCTAAAGCAAGCTTTAAGAGATGATTAAGACTACTCTAATTATGTCTTACCTAATAAACTAAATATATTCTAAATAGGGTTTAAAACTATAGCATAAAATGATAGAACCAGGCTTAGGCCAAAAACGTGGAAACGATAGGTTTAACATGGCAAAAGGATCCACAAGAGATATGAGACAAACATCCTTCATACTAAGAACAACCTTGAAACTAGATCTAATCATAAGCATAGAATAAACATGATCATAAATGTCAAGAATCTACTCGGAGGGAACCCTATACATGGAATCTAATAGGTCGGTTCTAAGAGTCCTAAAACAATTAAAACATCTATTTCCATGTATATCCATGCCTCTAGAAGAGTCCTGGTCGTCCATATCCTTCCTTGCTTGGAGATGAAGTCATCGTTTTGATCCTTCCCGAAATAAACCTTCCATATTTTATAGCCGGTATTTTGATCATAACTTACTCATCTGGAGTACAATTAATGCAAACTCGGACTCTAAATTCTAGAGCCCGAAGAGATGTACAACTTTAGTATTCAAACTTTCTCCATTTGAAGTCGTTAAGGTCTCCAAATTGGGCCCACAAGCTGCTGCTGTAATGAATTTCGAGAAGATTTCAGGATTTAGTCCTTCAAGCAATCCTTATCTTTTAAGACTCTTGTCTTGTTGGGCTTCATCCTCAATCGGGCTTTCAATTAGTCCTTTCTTCAGAGCTTCCCCATAGCATAAATCTTTTCTTCGATAAATTCTCAAATATCCTCAATTATTCCCTATTTTCCTGCAAAAATAAACATTGCACAAAAACAAAGAGCATTCTCGAAAACGGGGTTATTTGTTTGTAAAATAAGAGTAAATAATAAGATTGACTCTCGAGAAGATGTAAAATCATATAAAAATGATCCATAAATTTAGTATATAACGAGCGTCAACAATATCCCCACACTTAGATCTTGCTTGTCCTCGAGCAAAAAGATCGATAAAAGAACTTTAACTATGTTTAAGTAAATTCTAAATAGTTACCTTTCAGAGATAATCATGCCATAGAAATCATTCAAATCATAACATGGATCTTTTTAGATTAACTTCTATGCACATAGATCCCCACAAAGAATTATTAAGATCAAATGAATCATAACAATGCCAAAGTTTCTTTTCGGAATTATCAAAGAGGGTTTTGTTTTTAAAAAAGACTTTTCAAAGATCAAGAAATTACTATATCCCCAAATATTAAGCTCTCAAAAAGGCACTCTTATAAGTGGCTAATCCTATAAAATTACTCTTTTTCTCTCATCTCACAAGAGTTTAAGTGGAGCTTGGTAAAGGCTTAGCAAAGCTGTTTATTCTATTGTTTAGCTAAGGTATTTTCCTAAAAATTATTCAATCAACTTTTAAACTACCTTGGTCATCGAAAAAGGAGAAAGTATAAGTAAGGATAAGTAAGGACAAGGAAAAAGAAGATATAGATAGTGGACATGTGCAACAACAAATGGAGTGGAATTATTTCCGGAAACTTGCATATGGTTTCGAAAAGTAATAGTTTTTGCTCATTATTTAACAAGATAATAAAACTTTCTTTACTCCTTCAACTTCCCTAATTCTACTATTATTTTTTTTCTTTTCTCCCCTTTCTCCTTTTCCTAATTCTACCTTTTTAATAGTCGACCACATGGCCATTTTTTTCTCCCTCTTTTCTTTTCTGGGCGCCATCTTCCTCTCTTTCTCTCTCTCTCTCTCTCTCTTTTTTAAGCTGTATATGGCGCCACTTCCCTTTTTTACCACCTTTTTGGACAAATTGCTTTTCATGGAACATTGAGTATTTGAGCAAAAAGTTTACTCTATATAGGTCAAGATAAAGTAATGAGATGAAATGGGCTAACAGGATTAAAGAAATTGCTCTATTTTTGTAAGCAATTGAATATATAGAGGCTAGCAAAAAGATGAAAGTAGATGACCAAGATAATTCCAAGTGATCAAAATATCTAAAGGAATCAAACTTAACCAAACTCAAATAAGACAACTTGCTTTTTAAACTAGTTTTAATTCTAAGCTCTACTTAGGAATTTTAGCTCTCTCTTAACATAGGGATGTAATTCTTGATCAAAAAGAAAAATAAATTTTAACGAAAAGATTATACTCCTCTAATCTTTTCTTATTAAAACCTTGGCAAAGCTATAAAACATCATCATTTAATAAAGATATGGGTTATGCAATTTTAATCAATCTAGTAATCACCATATTAATCAAATCATGAAATTCTTAAACAAAATTAATCATCAAAGCAAAAATAAAGAATAAACTTAAATAAAGTAAAGTAATTTATTCAATCACACACTTTATTAATATAAAAGACTGTCTACATAGACCCTTTTTAAAGAAAACACTGACTCTTATACTGACTCTAAAAACTCTAATTTAGACTTCCTAACTAATGGGGAATCTCTAATATCCCCACACTTAAGCTAAGCATACTCCTAATCGCTAGAATACCAGTGAGTCTCATCCACTGATGCATCGAGAGGATCTTCACCGGGAAAGTAATCGGGTGTTGGTGAATATTCTTCCGGTCCATCCCAAGTGTCATCCGGTTGATAGTTTCTTCCTTCCGTACGGCCCCAAATATTGTTAAGGATACGTCTTTGATTCTCACAGATTCTTTGGAGGTGGTTCACTTGCCGCTTAAGGTCGTTAACAAAATCGTTAACTCTATCCCTGGTATTTTCCATCCTCTTTTGAAGCCTTTCCTCTAAATCATTGATTACATCAAGGATGTCCTCACTCTTCTTCTTGTTGAAATAGATAGCTTCTCTACAAGTCGGGCAGCAATCTACTCCATTCTCTGCTCCAACATGATATGTATTGAAACTAGGAACGATAGCAATGGAGTTTACCTCCTCAGTCTCTGATTCCTGACCATACCTATGGCTCATAGACTGATCCTCACTTGAGTGAATAGTACCTCCGGAACGGGTAGGACTTTCTTGATAGTTCAACCTAGGCATCTCTTCAATTCTTCTGGACCTCCTGACCTTCATCTGCCTTGGTTTGATCGAAAGTTTGGCCATATGCATCGAGACCTCCCGCCTTCCGGCCAATCCACGTACCCTCGTCTCTTCGTCTTCATCGTCGAAGACCATATGCAAAAAATTGCGGCAAAAACCCCAGCGAACAGGGCTGGTCGCCCGACTAGAACCCTCCTGGTCAGCCGACCAGGACCCCTCTTCCGGCGCCTCGGCCTCCTTCTTCACGAGTTGCATCTCCATCGCTTCAGAAAACGTCGTGGCTAGGTCTGGATGTGTTTTGAGTTTGATTTCTCAGGTCTATGGCTTATCCGTGGTTTTATACTCTGGAGATTGACGAAATTTGGAAACTAAACAGCGATTCCGTTCTGAACTCTTCCCTAAATACACTTGGTATACTATGCGGACTCTGCTGGCAAAACCTAGAAGCAAACCGCCTCGGAAACCCCCCCGGTCGGTAATGAGGACATTCCTAGCATTCTCTCATCTCCAAATGAAACTACACTTAATATAGCTGGTCCAATTACAAGGAGTAGAGCTAAACAATTGGAGAAGGAAATTCATTCTCAGGTGAACGCTAACCTTATGTTTAATAATCAGTTTATGTTGAATGAGTCCATGCTTTTGAGTTCTTGTTTCAATGTCCTTAGGAATGATGGAGTATATGAACCAGCATGGGATGAAGATGGATTCAAGCCTGTGGACATCTGAACCAAGAAGCCTTTGGTGTGCATGAATAAAAGGGTAGTTCATCACCTTTGCATGGCAATGCAACTAGAAGCTAGATGGCTGACGCATGGTATGAATTCCAAGCTTCACTGCAGACAGAATACAAAGAGTTATACAGTGTTCTATATGTGGATGGAAGCACCTTCAAGTCTACTTTCCAACCCATCAAACGGCTCATTATTTGGACTTCATAATAAAGAGTTATGCTCATTTTAGTAACTGCTGCCAGGAGCTGAAAAGACGCGTGAACCAGCCATGAAATCCACTAGTGCATGCGCATGCTGTCATTCACTCAAAGCTGAACGCCTCTATTTCTATATATATCTTGTACTATACAATGAAAAGAGATATTATTATTATTTGGCTGAATTCAGAACACACAAACTCGTGGAGTTTTGTTTATGCGTGAGTCTTGAGAGGCTTACAACACTTGTTCTTTCGATTCCTGAGGGAGTTGTAGAACGCCGAACTGCGGTTCACCCAGTTTGTGCCTTCACGTCTATACGGCGTGATTGCGTGGGCTGTTCGTCGGTACGTGGAAGGGTGATTGTCTCGGTAGTTCGTCGCGTGGACACCCTCGCGGTGCATTGCCTCTTCACCAGGTCACGCAGCGACAATTTATCAAGTTCGCAGATCCTATGAGAAGATCGGGCCACAACAACTTGCTACACGTGCTGCATAGACGTGTGCATATCATCTGGTATCAGAGCCTCCGTTTCCTCAGTAAGATTATTCTTGTTTTCGGTAGGATAGAGTTTGTATACCTACTGTCCAATCAGAGCCAAAGAGAAAACCTACAGCAATTCATATGTGCTCCTGATTTGTAGTTTCTATCATCGAGTTTTAATCCTTTAAGACTTGTCTAGTTGCTGAATTTTTTTTCTCTCTTTATCCATATTGTTCTACCTTTCATCCTTGATCTGATCTCCGTTTGTGCTGCTGTCGGAGCGAACGTGCTCCTGGTCGGGTGGCGGAATGCACCCGGCCGAGATCCTAAGTACTAAGAGTAGTTAGGGGGAGCGATCGTTGTTAGCTAGGTTGGTGGTGGCACGATGGTGGCGAGAGGATTTAGAGTGGTTCGGGCCGCCGGAGCGTAATACCCTACGTCCACTGTGAGTGTGTTCTTGTATTCCTGTCTGTTGGAGAAGACGGTGGTCTCGTGTGCTTGTGCTTTGTGGGTTTTCAGAGGAGTCCCCGACCCTGTCTGTGTCTGTTCTTCTGCGTTGCGTATGCCTCCCCTTTTATAGCCCAAGGGGGGCATGTACATGGTGGCTGGGCCCCGACAGGTGGTCCCGGCCCATTTCCTCTATGCTATAGTTCTATCCTGTGCCTGATGTCCAACGCTCCCATGCTTCGCGCCTGTACCACCGTCGTGACCTGGTATGGCCTGGAGATCCGCCATATCATCCTTCCTTACGCCGTCCTGTCCCATCGGCTGCTAAACCCGCTGAGGGGCTTCAGAGGCCGAAGGGCAGGCAATGCGCACACGTGACAGGACAGGGCGCTCGTAGTAGCGTTGTGGCGCCGCTACCTAGTATTTAGGCTGAGCGCGGTCGCCGCGCGTGGCGCGGCTCATGATGTGTATAGCGTACTTGTTTACTCAATATAGACCCCAGTGTAGCTGGGGAAATCAACTGTAGTGCCCTGTTATCGCCGTCGTGCCTTGGTGAGGCGCGCCCCTTTGCCTCGCCGCCGCCGCCTGCCAGCGGCGATGGCGGCACGCCCGTCTGACAGCGGCGGCGTCGGTGGGTGACGGGGGCACGCCTGTCTGACAGCGGCGGCGTCGGCGGGCAACGGGGGCACGCCCGTCTGACACTCGTGGTGTCAGCAGCATCGGGGCGTGCCAGCCTGACAGCGGCGGTGTCAGCGGCATCGGGCACGCCCACCTGCCCGCAATAAATGCGGCAGGTGGGCCAGGCGCCCACCTAAAGGCCCCGCCATGCGCCCTGTGGGCATGTGGCAATGCGAGACCTTCCCGTGCCCTATGGGCACGTGGCGGCCCCGGACCACCGAGGGTGCTGGCTTCGGACCTCCACGTGCTCTGCGGGCACGTGGCGGCCCCGGACCACCGAGGGCGTTGGCTCCGGACCTCCCCGTGCTCTGTGGGCACGAGGCGGCCCCGGACCACCGAAGGTACGGGCTCCGGACCGAGAGGTCCGGACCTCTCCTCGCGTGGCTGGGGGAGGCTCAGTCCTCGAAGGAGGTCCGGGGCCTCCCCTATGGGCCGGGTGCGCGGCCCAGCTTTTCCAAGGAGTAGGCCGGGCCCATTTGTACGCGGCCTTAGGCCCTCCTTGTACTGCAGTAGTTACCTCCCTTAGTGATCTTTGTCTAGTGTAAGCGGGTACCCGGTTAGCTGGGTACCGACAGTGGCCCCTGGGCTCGCCTTTGGTGAGTTTTTCGAACCTGAGGTGAGCCCACCATCGCTTACTACACAAGCCGCCGGGAGCCGTGGGTGGTTACCGGTGTTTAGCCGTTAAGCTCATAGTTGGGCAGGGCCCACCACTTGATTTTTTGGTCGAGGCTTTGACTCGCCTGACCCTGGAGGGGGCCTAGTCCACCCGACTCCGCGGGGTGGCCCCGTCGGCTCCCACGATCTGGGGGTGCGCGATCGTGGGAACCTCCCGGGGAACGTGGGGGCAGGCCCGCGTCGGGAACCACGCGGCGGTTCACCTACTCCTTCCCTTGCCATTAAGGCGGGGCAGATAGTTACGTGGGCAGCCGTGCATAAAGTGGAAAAGGCAGGGGCCCCGCGCGTCGCGCCGAGACGCGCGTCCGCGAGCGGCCGCCGGTTCGCCTTCCTGCCTTGCTTGCTCTTCTACCCGCCTGTCATGACTGCCTCCTCGGGCCCCTGCTGTCATAGACCTGGAGGCCCGTGGGTGCGTCCGCGCGCGCGTACACTTGACGTCCGCGGCTTGCGGAGGATTGGGGGCAACCGTCAAATAGGGCTCTTGGCCATCGGCCGAGCACATCCTCCTGCCATTTGCCTTTGCACCCCTCGCATCCGCCGCGGCGCTTCATCTTCCTCGCAGCAGAGCTCTCGCTTCTTGTCTGCTGCGTGCTCCTTCTCTTCCCCACCGCCAGATTCCTCAACGATGGGTTCGGGCCACCAATCCTCCCGGGAGACTGAGGAGAACCTCACCTGCGTCCACCGCCTGCTCGGCTGGACGGACGCGGAGCATCGCGACAATGTTCGCACGGGCTCCCTCCCCCACCGCAACTTGCAGCCGGGGGAGTTCGTCCTCTTCGTCCCCTACCTCTACTGTGGTCTGGGGATTCCGATCTCTTCTTTCTTCATGCTGCTGCTGGAGGCGTTTGGGCTGCAGCTCCAGCATCTCACCCCCCACTCCATCCTTCATGCGGCAATCTTTGCCCACTTCTGTGAGATGTTTGTTGGGGTTCCTCCCTGTGTGACGCTCTTCCGCCACTTCTTCTCGGTGAGGTGTTCCGGGAGGAGCTCGACGGAGATCGGCCGCTACTACTTCCTGCTGAAGGGGTCCGGGGGAAGGTCGACCTACCTCCCCACCTTTGTCAGCGCCAAGTGGGAGCACTGGCGCAACGACTGGGTGATCGTCAGGGCGGAGCCGAACGACCGGCTGGCTCTCCCTGATAGCAGTGTCGACGCGTCCCTCCCGGAGGGTGCCTCGACGGATCTGCCACCCGAGTTCTCCCCCGTGCTGGCCAGGATCACCGAGCTCGTCAGCGGCGGGCTGACCTCACTGCACGTTCTCGCGGATTTCCTCAGGCGGAGGCTCGCCCCCCCTGCAGATGCGGCCAAGGCTGGCGTGGAGCTACACCGGCTCCAACGACTGCAGCCGGGTGGTGCGTGGCGAAGACCACGATCTGACGCCGCTCCTGCTGGAGGAATGGGTGCGGTGCGTCACGGACGTCAGTTTCTCTCCGGAGCAGTTGCGCCTGCCGTCCGCTATCGTGCCTTTCTGCCGCGACCAGGCCTTGCGGACGGCGGTGCTCCGAGAGGTGCCCACGCTCGACGACAGCGGCCTCGCGGCGCGGCAGCTTGGGGGCGACCCCAACCGGGGGGTCCACATTGCCGACGCCTCGGTTGGGGGTTCTGGTGCCAGAGGCACCGCTCCTGCTGACAAGGGCAAGGGGCCGGTGGCAGCGCCCCCCGTCGTTCCGCCGGCGGGCGGTGAGGAGACGCGGCGAAGGCTGGTCCGCGGCGACGGGACCTTTGTCTCGGAGCCCGACCCGAAGCGTCAGCGGATCTCGGGGGATGGAAGCTCCTCTGGGCAAGGGGAGCGAGTGCCACCGCCGCCTCCGGGCCAGCGGCACCCTCAGCGCCGGGCACCTCCCCCGACGCCGGACCAGCCGCAGCAGCCCTCTCCGGGACCACCGGCCTCGGGCCCGCGGCAACAGCAGCCACCGGCAGTGCCGGCCGCGGATCGGCAGCCGCGGCGAGGCTCTGGCCTTCGTGGCCGCTAGTCGGCGCCTACTCTGAGGTAAGTCTTTTAGATTGGTTTCGAATACTTCGCGGCACCACGGCTACCTTTTTCAGGCTTCTCAGCCTTTCGCCGTGTGTTTTGTTTAGGCCGACACGCCCGGCTGGCGTTCCTCCCCCCAGCGGCTCTAGTGGCCGGGCGACCACGGCGGAGAAGTGCGCCCCTGGTGGACTGACGGTGGGGGATGCCTCGCGGGTCCGGGCTACGACTGAGGGGCCTGCACCGGGGGCCACCCCGTCTGTCCGGCCCCAGGCCCCAGGCGGACCGACGCCGGGGGGCGTCTCGGGGGTCGAGACCGCACCCCGAGTGCCTGCTGAGGGGGCAGCTCCAGACGCGCAGCCCCAGGCACCCGGCAGCCCGATGCCGGAAGGCGTTGCGGCCCAAGGGCCTGCGCCGGGGGCGGCTCCTGACGCTCAGACCTCGTATCCTTCGTCGCCCGCCGCCCAGACGACCAGCCCCGGATCTCCGCCCCCTGCCGAGGGAGAACTGGAGGAGGTTCTGGGTAGGCCGCTCCTGCCCCTGCCCCAGCCGGGTGGAGCCCCTCTCCCTCGCGTGCTGCGTCGGGCGCGCCAGGCCCTGGACGACGCCCAGGAGGCGCTCCAGCTGGAGTGGGCCCGGCTGCAACAGGAGCACGAGGGCCTGGACGGCTGGCGGGCCCGTCTGGGGGAGCAGATCGAGGCCGCCACCGCCCAGCACACCCGGACCCGTGCGGAGCTTTCCACTGCCCGCACCGAGCTCGATGCCGACCGCGTGGCCTTCCATGAGGACCTGCTGAGGCTCATTGGCCGAGAGCGCGCGGTTGGGATCCGCGAGAAGCAGGCCGAGGTGGGCGAGGCGCGGCTGAAGCTCGAGCAGGCGAAGCTGGAGTCCACGTGGAAAGGCGTGGAGCAGCGCCGGCAAGAGCTGGTGGAGGTGTCTGAGCGGCAGGCTGCTGTCAACGCTGAGCTCGACAAGATGAAGCTGAGGCTTGTCGAGCGCGAGGCAGCAGTTGCGGCCCGCGAGGACTCCGTCGCTCAGCGGGAGGCGTCGGCCAAGGCTCTCAGGGACTCCGCTGCTCGCCAGGCTGCCACGCTCAAGGTCCGCGAGGACTGGGTGAAGTCCCGGGAAGTGGAGCTGGAGGCCCAGGATAGGCAGCTGCTGGCTGAGCGGGCCGCCCTGGAGCAGCTGAAGCAGGGTGCTGCCCAGCAGTCTGCGGTGAAGGACCGGGAGCAGATGCGCGCCGGCCTTCAACGCATCGCCGACTGGGCCGGGGAGGCGAGTTCGGCTCTAGTACTGCTCGGACTGAGTCCGATCCGGGTGATAGAGCCGCCGTCCACTATTGCGGACGCCTTCCCCGTCCTTGACTCGGCGGTGGAGCGACTCCGGCGCCTGGACTCCACGCTCGGGGAGCGCCTTGAAGCCGAGGGCCGCGAGCTGTGTCGCCTCGTGGTGGAGCACCTCCTGGTCTGCTTCCGGAGCCACGACCTCGCCATTTCCTTGGACCCGGTTATCGCAGGTCCGGTGGAGGAAGCGGAGGCCGCCGCCCGAGACAGCGTGCAGGAGGCGGTGGAGGTCGTTGCCGCCCGGTTCCAGCGGACCCCTACAGACGAGGACCCGGATATACCGGGGACAGGAGCCTCTCCAGCGCCGTAGGGCAACAGCTTTTGCTGTTTTGTTTTGTTTTTTTGTTTTTTTTATATATATGTAAAACATTAGTATGGCAAGTAATATAAGAATGGTAGTTGCGACTTATCTCCATTTACTCCTCGCTGCATGCTGGTGTGTTGTCACCTGACCCCCTGGCCCCCTGGTAGGTAGGCTCTAAGTTTTGAGGCTGGCTACCACTGAGTCAGAGGCCAGACCTGCATGCAGCTCACGGCAAACGTCAGTGTCGCACCTACGGGACCTACTCTGAGTTGACCTTTTCCGCTATTCGAGGCCCGGAGCGTTTGCTGTTCGGGCCAGGGGCCAGGATGTTTGTTCGTGGGATAGCAGGGTGTGTGAGTTAAGGGTACGGAACCAGGCAAAACTGCGACACAGCCCTGGACCATCCTTAGTCCAAAACATCTTAGCTCTGGTCCGGTCCTGCAGTTGTTCGGACCTCTCTTAGCGAAACAAAGGTAACCGCGCTGCCTCGAAGTCCTTGGAGCCGCAGCCGGACCTTGCTGCTGAGGTTAGGGGGTGTGCCATTAGCTTAGGGGGTGGTCTGGAGCACTAAACGCACTGTTCCTGATACTAGGGGAACTCACGGCGTGGTAGGGAGTGTTCAGTGCTTAGGGTATGAGACCAGGCTAAGCAGCTGACAGCTCCGTGCTACCAAGGCGAGCCCCTTTTCTCTGGACCTGGCACCCAGTATTCCGGACCTCCTTCCCAACCTCTGTGCTAACCGTTTCACACTCAAGCTGCTAAGTCCTGCTGGTTCCAGGAGATTTTAGGCAAGAGTAGGATTCCACGCAGGGGTTAGGAAAAATTGAAACAGATGGCAGCTGAGTAAGCAATAGGGTAACAGCGTAGGCAAGGATTTCAGGGCTAAACTCTTTCTTTAATCAAGCGGTACAGGGTGTCATGTGATGTCAGCCAGAGGTCGGGATTACAAGGGCGGACCTTCACCGCTCTGGTCCACATGGTGGTCCTACTTAGCTTACAAAAAGAAAGAGGGTTACCCTGAATTTCTTGCCTACGGATAAAACTTACGGAGGTGTTCTATATTCCAAGGGTTCGGCAGCGGAACTCCTTCCTCCGTGGCGAGGCGAACGCAACCGGGGCGACTAACTTCTGTCACCTTGAAGGGGCCTTCCCAGCTGGGGGAGAGCTTGTTGCGCCCTTCTCGGCTCAAGATGTGCCTCAGGACCAGGTCTCTAGGTTGGAGCACCCTGCCCCGCACTTTTCGCTCATGATAGCGTTTGAGCGATTGGTTGTACCGTGCGTTCCGGATTGCAGCCTACCATCTTTGCTCCTCGACGAGGTCGACGTCATCGCACCTAGCTTGTTCCTGCAAAGATTCATCAAAAGCTTGGACCCGTGGGGAGCCCAAGAGTATTTCTGGTGGGAGGCATGCCTCGGCCCCGTATACCAGGAAGAATGGGGTTTCCCCGGTTGCTCGGCTGGGTGTGGTCCGGTTCCCCCATAGCACGCAGGGGAGCTCATCAACCCATTTTGCACCGTGCTTTTCCAAGCAGTTGAAGGTGCGGGTTCTGAGCCCCTTGAGGATTTCTGCGTTAGCTCTCTCGACCTGTCCATTGCTCCTAGGATGTGCTACAGAGGCGAAGCATAACTGGATGCCAACGCCGTCGCAGTAGTCCTGGAAGACCCGGCTCGTGAACTAGGTCCCGTTGTCCGTTATAATACGGCTGGGGACGCCGAACCGGCATACAATGGACTTAAGGAAAGCTGTTGCAGTTCCTTGGGTGATGCTTACTACTGGGGTTACCTTAGGCCATTTTGTGAATTTGTCAATGGCGACGTAGAGGTACCGGTACCCACCGACAGCTCTAGGGAAAGGTCCCAGGATGTCCACCCCCCATACCGCGAAGGGCCAAGAGGGTGGAATCATCTGCAGAGACTGAGCCGGTGTGTGTATCTGCTTTTTGTGGAACTGACACGCCTTGCAGGACCTTACTAGCTCAGCTGCATCTTGGAGCGCTGTCGGCCAGTAAAAGCCATGCCGAAAGGCTTTACCGACCAGCGTACGGGATCCTGAATGATTCCCGCACTCGCCTCCATGGATCTCCGCGAGTAAATCGCGGCCCTCCTCCCGGGTTATGCATCGCATGAGGATGCCATTGGCGCCACGCCTGTAGAGATCCCCTTCTACTAGCGTGTAGTGTTTAGCCAACCGCACTATGCGCTCAGCAGACACACGTTCTTCGGGAAGGATTTTGTCCTTCAGGTAGTCCCGGATCTCTGAGATCCGTGCATCGGGACTGCCCTGAGCCATTGGATGTGTCCCTGATGACATGCCGGGGTCATCAGTCCACACGATCCTTGGTGGGCTCCAGAGATGGAGGACCACCGGGACTGCTAGCTTCGAGGTGCTAGTTCTGCCCCCTTCGCCCAGTTTGGCTGGCTGGGCGGTTGGTCTCAGCAGCTGTCTTTCGAAGACGCCCTCGGGTACTGGGCCCCGAGTCGATGCCCTCGCGGAGAGGTCATCTGCCACTGAGTTGAGGTTCCTGGGAACGTGCTGTAGTTCCAGGACCTCGAAGTCCTTCTCGAGCTCCCTCACTCGCATGAGGTATGCTGCGAGCTGGGGGTTATTGCAGCAGCACTCCCCCTGGACCTGTCTGATCACCAACTGGGAATCCCCCATAACCAGGAGCTGCTTGATTCCCAGTGACTGAGCGATCATGAGCCCGAAGATCAAGCCGTCGTATTCCGCCATGTTGTTAGTGGCTTTGAATTCGAAGCATACTATGTACTTTACTTGATCCCCGTTTGGGTCCACGAGGACCACCCCTGCTCCGGACCCTTTTTCGCGGGCGGACCCGTCGAAGAAGAGAGTCCAGTGCAGCTCGGTGAAAACCCGGACGGTCCTGTCCGGCCGGGAAGGTTCCGCCTCGGCTTGCGGACCTCCAGATTCCGAGGTGGTGGGAGTCCACTCTGCGATGAAGTCGGCCAAGACTTGGCTCTTGGCAGCACTTCGGGGCTAGAAGTCGAGTTGGAACTCTGCCAGCTCTGCAGCCCATTTGGCGATATTCCGAGTGGCGTTAGAATTGCGTAGGATTGCTCTTAATGGGTAAGAGGTCACCACGACAACCTTATGCGCCTGGAAATAATGGCGCAACTTTCTGGAAGCAATAAGTAATGCGTAGGCGAACTTGTGAGCTTCCAGATACCTGGCCTTCGCCCCGTGGAGGACTTCACTGACGTAATATACTGGCTTTTGGGTGGTCCGGACCCTAGTGGTAGGTCCGAGGCCATCTCCCCCTGCCAGGCTGGCCCCCTGGGCGGCTTGGCCTCCAGCTTCTGGTGGCTTACCGCCTTGGCAGGGCAGCGTGCCAACCGGACCTCCGGTATCGGGGCCGGCTGCAGCTCCTGTGGTGGGCGGACCACCACCTTCCACTTGGGGGACCCCGGTGTCTCCCTCGTGGGAATGGGCTGGTCGCTCGGCAACCAAGACCATGCTTACTACCTCGGATGTCGCCGCGAGGTAGAGAAACAGGGTCTCACCAGACTCTGGCGCCACTAAAACGGGCAGAGTAGTGAGATGCTGTTTCAACTCCTGGAAGGCTTGTTCAGCCTCTTCGGTCCATATGAATGGTCCGGACTTCTTCAAAAACTTGAAGAAGGGCAGGGCTCTCTCGGCTAGCCTTGAGATAAACCGGCTGAGGGCTGCCAAGGACCCAGTGAGTTTCTGGAGGTCCTTGATGCAGGCCGGTGGCCGCATAGCCTCGATTGCCCTGATCTTGGTTGGGTTTGCCTCAATGCCGCGATGTGACACTAGGAAACCTAACAGCTTACCAGCCGAGACGCCAAAGACGCATTTCTCGGGGTTCAGCTTCGTGCGCGTTGTGCGCAACCTGTCGAAAACAAGGGCCAGGTCTTCCATCAAGGTCGACCCTACCCTGGTCTTGACGACAATGTCATCGACATAGACCTCTACTATGTTTCTGATCAGGTCATGGAACGTGAAATTCATGGCACGCAGAAACGTAGGTAAAGCATTCCTCAGACCGTATGGCATTACAACGTAACAATACAACCCATCTACGGTTACGAAGGCTGTATGCCTTTTATCCTCCTCATCCATCTGGATCTGATGAAATCCATAGTACGCATCCAGAAAAGACAAAAGTTCACACCCGGAGGTGGAATCTACTATCTGGTCTAAGCGTGGGAGGGGATAAGGGTCTGGAGGACATACTTTGTTGAGACTGGTGTAGTCGATACACATCCGAAGCTTCCCGTTTGCCTTGGGGACGACCACCGGGTTGGCCAGCCACTCGGGGTGATGGACCTCCTCGATGAAGCCCGCATCTAGGAGCTTCCGGACCTCCTGACGAATGAAGTCCTGGCGCTCCACAGACTGCCTCCGTGGCTTTTGCCGCACCGGCTTGGCGTTCGGGCTGATCTTCAGATGGTGCTCAATCACTTCCCTAGGGATCCCAGGCATCTGCGATGGTTCCCAGGCAAACACGTCGACATTTGCCCGGAGGACAGCAACGAGCGCGTCTCCCTATTTCTCTCCCAGATTCCCTGCGATGCGGGTGGTCTGGGAGGGCTCCGCCCCAATCTGGACGGTCTTGACCGGCACGTCCTCTGGGTCGGAAGGGCGTACCTTGGGCACCTTTGGTTCCTTAACAGGAACCTTGGCCCGAGAGGTCGAGGGGTTGTCCCCCGCCGGGTTCGCTGCGTCAGTAGCAAGAGCATGGAGCTTCTCTACCGCGGCGACGGCTGCGTGGCGGTATCCCGGCACGGTGAGAACACCCGCCGAGGATGGCATCTTCACGACCAAGTACCCGTAATGAGCAACGGCCATGAAGCGGTACAGTGCCGGTCTGCCAATGATGGCGTTGAACGGCTGGTTGACTTCCGCGACATCGAACTGGACGTTCTCTGTGCGGAACTTCTCCGGGGTCCCGAAGGTGACCGGCAGGTCGATCTTCCCTTTCGGGTAGATCGGCACTGGACCCACGCCGGAGAATGGGCGCGTCGGAGCCAGGCGTGACTCCGGAATCTGCAACTGTTTGAAGGCTGCGTGGCTGATGATGTTGAGGGCGGCTCCGCCGTCGATCAACACGTGGTGGAGCCGTATATTGGCGACCACTGGCGATGTGATGATCGGCAGTACGCCAGCCCCAGCCATGTTCTCTGGGCAGTCGGCCGGCCCGAAGGAGATGGTGGTGTCTCTCCACTTGTGGTGTGGAGCCACCCCAGGGACGCTCGGCCTGACTGAGAGGACTTCTCAGCGCAGGGCCTTCACGTCCCGCCGGGAAGAGACCGCCCAGCTTCCGCCGTACATAACGTACAGCCTCTTGCGACGTTCATTGTCGCTGGATTCGGAGCTGGAGTGGCCTAGAGCGTAGACGCTCTTGAGCTCCCGCTCCGGGGGCTGGTAGCCCATCTCCTTGCCCCCAGCGGCGGGCCCGCCGTCGATGGTAGCCTTCCCCTTGCCAGGGCACTGGCGTGGGGGCGAGTCGTCCTTGGCCGGACGCTCTCGGCGCTCACTGAGACGCCGCTACACGAGCTTTTGTATCTCGCGGCAGTCGGCGGCGTTGTGACCGCTGTTGGGATGAACAGGACATGAGCCGCCACTGTTCCGCGTCTGTTGCCTCCGGCGCTTGCCGCCGGTGTCGCGGCCTCCAGGTGCTGCCGCAGCGACAGGGGCCCCTTCCAGGAACCTCTCAGGGCGTCGGCCCTTCTTCTTTTTCTTGCCGCTTTCTCGGGCGGCACCGGCAGAGGCGCCTGGCTGGGCAGTCCTGTCCTGTTGTGGGGAGTGCCACGCATGCCCCTCTGCGGCCCTAGCGCACTTGTCCGCCAGCGCGTACAGGGTGGCGACGTCCTGTACTTGGCGGGTCGCCAGTTTCTCCAGCATCTTCTCATCACGGACGCCTTGCTGAAAGGCTGTGATGATGGACGCGTCGGAGATGCGGGGGATTGTCCCCCGCACCTTGGCGAAACGAGCGATGAATGCTCGGAGGGATTCGCCAGGCTCCTGACGTACTGCATGGAGGTGGGCCTCCACGCCGTACTGCTGGCACGCACTCGCGAAGTTCGCCTGGAACAGAGTGCAGAGCTCCTCCCAGGACCGGATTGACCCAGGGGAGAGGTTCATGAGCCAAGTCCGGGCCGGCCCAGACAAGGCGACATGGAAGTACGATGCCATAACGGCGTCGTATCCGCCAGCCGCTGTGATAGCGGTGACGTACACCTGCAGGAATTCCGACGGGTTGGTATTCCCGTCGTATTTTTCCGGCAGGTGCGGCCGGAACTTCTGCGGCCAACGCGCGGAGCGGAGACTGTCCACGAGCGTGGCGCAGCCAACTCCAGCCGATACGACCCCTGGTGGCGTTTGCACGCCAACCGGCGGTGGCACGTAAGCCGGGGGCTTAGGTGCCGCAGCGGCGAACGCCGCGTCAAGGTTCTTGCCCTTGGCGGCGTTTGGCTGCACCCGTGGTTGCTCCACGGTGGTGGGGGTGCCTGCTCACCGGCGGTTGAGCTCAGCTCGCAGGTCTTCCGTCTGCGCGCTCCTTACTGAGGGGGAGCGCGCGGATGTTGCCGCATCGTGCTGCCTGCGGCGGTTCGACCTCCCCCCGCTACTGGGAGGGAGTCGCGACCCAGTCCTAGCTGGGCCAGGGGTGACCTCAGCTAGGTGGATCAGGCGATCTACATCCCTTCGCCACTGCGCCAGGGCGCTAGGTGAGGCTGCCGGCCCCGGGGGGTTACGAAGCAGCTCCCTGGCTGCGGCGAACGGGCCGCTGGCAGCAGCGGGGTTCGCCGTGGCGGCGTTTGCCGCTACAGCCCTTGCTACTGCAGTGTTTGCAGCAGCGGCGGCCCCCGCGGGGCGTCGAGGGAGCCGCGGCGTCCGCGCCGCGCCCTCAGAATGGTGGGGGGAGGCCTGCGACCCAGTCGAGGCCACCTCCTCTGATGCGGCTGCATCCTCATGGAAATCGCGGATGCGCACCATCATGCGGTGAGGGATGATGCTAACTGATGCTGCCCCCCTACCTGGCGCGCCAAATGTCGGAGCGAACGTGCTCCTGGTCGAGTGGCGGAATGCACCCGGCCGAGATCCTAAGTACTAAGAGTAGTTAGGGGGAGCGATCGTTGTTAGCTAGGTTGGTGGTGGCACGATGGTGGCGAGAGGATTTAGAGTGGTTCGGGCCGCCGGAGCGTAATACCCTACGTCCACTGTGAGTGTGTTCTTGTATTCCTGTCTGTTGGAGAAGACGGTGGTCTCGTGTGCTTGTGCTTTGTGGGCTTTCAGAGGAGTCCCCGAGCCTGTCTGTGTCTGTTCTTCTGTGTTGCGTATGCCTCCCCTTTTATAGCCCAAGGGGGGCATGTACATGGTGGCTGGGCCCCGACAGGTGGTCCCGGCCCATTTCCTCTATGCTACAGTTCTATCCTGTGCCTGATGTCCAACGCTCCCATGCTTCGCGCCTGTACCACCGTCGTGACCTGGTATGGCCTGGAGATCCGCCATATCGTCCTTCCTTACGCCGCCCTGTCCCATCGGCTGCTAAACCCGCTGAGGGGCTTCAGAGGCCGAAGGGCAGGCAATGCGCACGCGTGACAGGACAGGGCGCTCGTAGTAGCGTTGTGGCGCCCCTACCTAGTATTTAGGCTGAGCGCGGCCACTGCGCGTGGCGCGGCTCATGATGTGTATAGCGTACTTGTTTACTCAATATAGACCCCAGTGTAGCTGGGGAAATCAACTGTAGTGCCCTGTTATCGCCGTCGCGCCTTGGTGAGGCGCGCCCCTTTGCCTCGCCGCCGCCGCCTGCCAGCGGCGGTGCCAGCGGCGATGGGGGCACGCCCGTCTGACAGCGGCGGCGTCGGCGGGTGACGGGGGCACGCCTGTCTGACAGCGGCGGCGTCAGCGGGCAACGGGGGCACGCCCGTCTGACACTCGTGGTGTCAGCAGCATCGGGGCGTGCCAGCCTGACAGCGGCGGTGTCAGCGGCATCGGGCACGCCCACCTGCCCGTAATAAATGCGGCAGGTGGGCGAGGCGCCCGCCCGAAGGTCCCGCCACGCGCCTTGTGGGCACGTGGCAATGCGAGACCTTCCCGTGCCCTGTGGGCACGTGGCGGCCCAGGACCACCGAGGGTGCGGGCTCCGGACCTCCATGTGCTCTGCGGGCACGTGGCGGCCCCGGACCACCGAGGGCGCCGGCTCTGGACCTCCCCGTGCTCTGTGGGCACGAGGCGGCCCCAGACCACCGAAGGTACGGGCTTCGGACCGAGAGGTCCGGACCTCTCCTCGCGTGGCTAGGGGAGGCTCGGTCCTCGAAGGAGGTCCGGGGCCTCCCCTGTGGGCCGGGTGCGCGGCCCAGCTTTTCCAAGGAGTAGGCCGGGCCCATCTGTACGCGGCCTTAGGCCCTCCTTGTACTGCAGTAGTTACCTCCCTTAGTGATCTTTGTCTAGTGTAAGCGGGTACCCGGTTAGCTGGGTACCGACAGCTGCATACATAAAACAAAAATAAACACCCACCCGTCCCACCCTTTGTGTGCTGCACCGTTCCACCCTTTGTGTGCTGCACACGTTTCTTGTTGTTCTTTGATGAGCCGCCCCTCGTGCTAGTTGTGCTGAATTGATCAAAAAAAAAGGAGGGAACACAACAAAAAAAACGGGTTGAGCAAAAAGAATATATATATGAGAGTCGCATGCAGGTCTGAAACCAACGTGTTCCTGTTATACAAAAAAATATAAGAAAGAAGAGTGGTGATCAGCACGCCAAAAGGGGTTGAGCAGCATATTGTTTGTTTCAATTCTCTCCCTTCTCCCATCTTCTTTCTTTCTTTGCATCTTTCTTTATATTCAGCAACTTAGACTTGTGTTCTTGGATTATTATTCGGTTTTGCATCACTACATTTCAGCGCATTCCACTTACATATTACCCCACCAAGCTCCACTTAAAGCACCATGAGTTGTTGCACCGTCATCGCTGTTACAATCACCCTTCCCTACAGATTGCAGCCCCAGTTCTTGCTCTTTTCAGGGAGAGAAAGAACTTGTTTTGTAAGAGGTGAGGGAGTGATTCCACACATATTTTCTCCTATTACTTTCTCCCTTTATTACTCACATGGCAGGAAACGACGATTCCTCTTCCCATACTGTTTCTGCTCAAGAGATTCAGGAGGTGCGTCACCAAATGCGTCAATTGATGCAAGGAATGCAACAACTTCAGCAATCCATTCAGCAACAGCGTGGGGAACCTCCACCTCATAATAATGAGGATGATGATCACCATGGTGGTGGCCGTGGTGGTGGCCGTGGCCGAGGATTTGCTGCTGGTTTTGATAACTCTGCAGGTGGCTGTGGCCGCGGATTTGCTGCTGGTTTTGGTCATGCACGACGTGTTCCTGTTGGTCATCCAACTGATTTTGATGCTGAAACATTTTCCAATTATAGTGATGATCATGGCGATGACAATTTTGGCCGTTTTGGAGCCCGTGGTCGTTATGGTGATCACCATCGGCGTCATCCTGAACGACGTCACAATGATGATGGTTTGAGCAAGGTTAAAGTGTCCATTCCTCCATTCAGCGGCAAGGAGAATGCTGATGATTATTTTGAATGGGAAACCAAAGTAGTGCAAATATTTGATTTGTATGAATACCCTGCTGAAAAGAAGGCAAAGCTTGCAGCCATTGAGTTCAAAGGCTATGCCATAACTTGGTGGAATCAGATCCGTACTGAATACCGTAGAGTTGGGCATGACCGTATAACTTGGGAAGGGATGAAGAGGGAAATGAGACGTCGTTTTGTTCCTGCATATTATTCTCGTGATCTCCATTTGAAGCTGAAACGTCTTGTGCAAGGTACTCGCAGTGTTGATGAATATTTTCAGGAATTGGAAATGTGCTTACTTCGTACAGGGATAACTGAGGATGAGGAATCAACAATGGCTCGGTTTTTAGTGGGCCTCAATAAACCCATTGCTGATAAAGTGGATATGACAAATTACACCTGTCTCACCGAGTTGGTTCATTTTGCAAAGAGGGCTGAAAGGCAAATTGCTACGTCTTCCAAATACAATGCTTCCTGGCGTCATTCCCAACAGCAACATGATGTCACACCTCAATTCCAACAGCAAGGAGCTGCAACGCCCAACTCGTCATCTCATGGAGCAAATAGATCTATTCCAACTTCTTCCAAACAATTGGATGCGAAAGGTAAAGCTGTGAGTTCAAATCAGTCCACTTCTTCTACTGCAGCCACCCAACGCAAGACAAGCAAGATTGAGTGTTTTAAGTGTGGTGGTCAAGGGCATAAGCAAGTTGAATGTCCTAATCGTCGTACTGTTATTGCACTTGCGGATGGTTCTTATGATTCACAAAGTGAAGAGGAGGACGAGTTTAACAATGTATTTGCAGATCTTAATCTTGACACTTGTGAGTATTCAGCAGAGAATGGTACATTTGAGCTAGGTCTGAATTGTTTAGCCATTCAACCTCTTCCAACTTTTGCTCACAATGACCTATTACAAGATGTACTTTCTCCATCTTCCGACGAGATTACTAGTGCTGATTTTGATGAGTTGCTTGCTGATTTTCCTAATTTGAAGCCTTCTATAATGAACACAACATCTCTTTCTTTGGTGGTTAGACGAGTTCTTTCCACTCAATTTGTTGCTGCAGAGCAAGGACAACGCCATAATTTGTTTCAATCCCGATGCAAAGTGAGAGGACAAGTGTGCCATTTCATCATAGATGGTGGGAGCTGCAATAATATTGTTAGTGCTTTGCTTGTTGAGAAGCTTGGTTTGCAGCCACGTCGCCATCCACACCCATACCATATGCAATGGTTGAATAATTCTGGGACAGTTAAAGTTTCAGCCATGGTTCGTTTGTCATTTTCCATTGGTGATTATCATGGAGAGGTTAATTGTGATATTGTCCCCATGCAAGCATGCCATTTGCTGCTGGGTCGGCCCTGGCAATTTGACGTGGATTCAGTGCATTTTGGACGGTCTAACAAAAACACTTTCATTCACAATGACAAGAAGGTGGTTCTTGTTCCATTATCTCCAGAGGAGATACATACTTCAGATATGGCTCGCAAGAAAAGAGAGGAATCTGACAAAAGAAAATTGAGTGAGATCCCCAATCCTAGTAAGGGAGAGAGTTCTAACCCATCCACCCACATAAAGCCTCATACAACCCCTAAACAGCCACGCCACACTGAGTATCTCTTTGTGAGCAAGAGTGATGTGAGAGAAGTGAGAACCGCCACAGCTCCATTCTTTGTGCTCTTGCACAAGGAGGTCCTACTTTCAACTAATGATTTACCTTCATTGCTGCCTAGTGTTGTTCTTGATCTCTTACAGGATTTTGAAGATGTTTTTTCCCGATGAGATACTAGCTGGACTTCCTCCACTCTGTGGAATTGAGCATCGAATTGATTTGGTACCAGGTGCTTCTCTTCCAAATCGTCCAGCCTACCGCACCAATCCCGACGAGACCAAGGAGATTCAGCGACAGGTAAAAGAGCTCTTGGACAAAGGGTATGTTCGTGAATCCTTATCACCATGTGCTGTTCCCGTTCTTTTAGTTCCAAAGAAAGATGGCTCTTGGCGCATGTGTGTAGATTGTCGTGCTATCAATGCTATAACTGTCCGATATCGCCATCCCATTCCACGACTCGATGACATGTTAGATGAATTGAGTAGTTCCATCATTTTCACCAAGATTGATTTGCGTAGTGGCTATCATCAAATCCGCATGAAACATGGTGATGAATGGAAAACAGCGTTTAAAACTAAAATTGGTCTCTATGAATGGCTTGTGATGCCATTTGGCTTGACAAATGCTCCTTCAACTTTTATGCGCTTAATGAATCATGTTTTACGAGCTTTCATTGGCAAGTTTGTAGTTGTTTATTTTGATGATATTCTGATCTATAGCAAATCATTTGATGACCATCTTGATCATATCCGTCAAGTGCTTGCTGTTTTGCGGGAAGAGAACTTGTATGGCAATATTGCTAAGTGCAGCTTTTGCACAGACCGTGTTGTTTTCCTTGGCTTTGTTGTTTCCGCAGATGGTATTCAGGTTGATGAAGAGAAGGTTAAAGCAATAAAGGATTGGCCTACACCGGTAAATGTGAGCCAAGTTCGAAGCTTTCATGGTCTTGCAAGTTTCTATAGGCGTTTTGTTCCAGATTTCAGCACTCTCGCTGCCCCCCTTAACAATCTCACAAAGAAGGATGTTCCATTCAAGTGGGGACATGACGAAGACCAAGCATTCCATACACTGAAAACAAAGCTTTGTGAAGCACCGCTACTACAACTTCCTGATTTTGGTAAGACATTTGAGATCGAATGTGATGCAAGTGGTATTGGCATAGGAGGTGTACTGCTGCAAGAAGGTAAACATGTTGCGTACTTTTCTGAAAAACTAAATGGTCCACATCTGAATTACTCAGTTTATGACAAAGAGCTTTATGCCTTAGTTCGCGTTTTGGAAGTTTGGCAACATTACTTGTTACCTAAAGAATTTGTAATCCATTCTGATCATGAAGCTTTGAAATATCTTAAAAGCCAAGGCAAGCTGAACCGTCGACATGCTAAATGGATTGAGTTCATTGAAACGTTTCCCTATGTTGTCAAACATAAACGTGGTAAAGATAATATTGTTGCCGATGCCTTATCTAAAAGATGTGCATTGATTACACAACTAGATACAAAAGTACTTGGTTTGGAGTCCATTAAAACACTTTATGCTGCTGACACTGATTTTAAAGAACCTTTCTCTCATTGCATTGATGGAAAAGGTTGGGATAAATATTATGTGCATGATGGCTTCTTGTTTCGGACTAACAAAATATGCATTCCAGCTTGTTCGATTCGTCAAGTTCTTTTGCAGGAAGCACATGCAGGTGGACTAGCTAGTCATTTTGGTGTCAAAAAGACATTGGACATGCTCTCTGATCATTTCTTTTGGCCACATATGCGACGTGATGTCCAACGGCACGTTGGGTGCTGCATCATTTGCTTGAAAGCTAAGTCCCGCCTCAATCCCCATGGTTTATATACTCCATTACCTATTCCACATGTACCTTGGGAAGATATATCTATGGACTTTGTTCTGGGGTTACCTCGGTCTCAGAGGGGGAGGGATTCTATTTTTGTTGTTGTCGATCGCTTTTCTAAAATGGCACATTTTATTCCATGTCATAAGAGCGATGATGCTTCACACGTTGCTGATTTGTTTTTCAGGGAGATCGTTCGTTTACATGGAGTTCCAAAGACTATTGTTTCAGACCGGGATACAAAATTTCTCAGCTATTTTTGGAAGACATTGTGGGCTAAGCTTGGCACAAAGTTGCTATTTTCAACCACTTGTCATCCACAAACGGATGGGCAAACTGAAGTTGTCAACCGTATCTTGTCAACCATGTTGCGTGCTGTCTTAAAAAAGAATTTGAAGCTTTGGGAAGATTGCCTTCCACATGTTGAATTTGCTTATAACAGGGCAGTCCATTCTACAACAAACTCTTGTCCATTTGAAATTGTTTATGGGTTTAAACCGCATACTCCCATGGATCTTTTGCCTTTACCATTACAGGAACAAGTTAACTTGGATGCCACAAAAAGATCAGATTTTATCAAGTGGTTACATGAAGAGACAAGAAAGAATATTGAGATGAAATCAGCACAATATGCAAAGCAAGCAAACAAAGGTAAGAAGAAGGTTACATTTCAACCAGGAGATCTTGTATGGTTGCATCTACGCAAGGATCGCTTTCCCCAGCAGCGTAAGAGTAAGTTATCTCCTCGGGGTGATGGCCCGTTCAAGGTTCTCCAACAGATAAATGATAATGCTTACAAAATTGAACTACCACCTGAATATTCCAATGTGAGTACCACATTCAATGTCAAAGACTTGCTTCCATTTGCTGGTAAGCCTGAGTCGAGGACGACTCCTTCTCAAGAGGGGGAGGCTAATGAGGACATTCCTAGCATTCTCTCATCTCCAAATGAAACTACACTTAATATAGCTAGTCCAATTACAAGGAGTAGAGCTAAACAATTGGAGAAGGAAATTCATTCTCAGGTGAACGCTAACCTTATGTTTAATAATCAGTTTATGTTGAATGAGTCCATGCTTTTGAGTTCTTGTTTCAATATCCTTAGGAATGATGGAGTATATGAACCAGCATGGGATGAAGATGGATTCAAGCCTGTGGACATCTGAACCAAGAAGCCTTTGGTGTGCATGAATAAAAGGGTAGTTCATCACCTTTGCATGGCAATGCAACTAGAAGCTAGATGGCTGACGCATCGTATGAATTCCAAGCTTCACCGCGGACAGAATACAAAGAGTTAGACGGTGTTCTATATGTGGATGGAAGCGCCTTCAAGTCTACTTTCCAACCCATCAAACGGCTCATTATTTGGACTTCATAATAAAGAGTTATGCTCATTTTAGTAACTGCTGCCAGGAGCTGAAAAGACGCGCGAACCAGCCATGAAATCCACTAGTGCATGCGCATGCTGTCATTCACTCAAAGCTGAACGCCTCTATTTCTATATATATCTTGTACTAGACAATGAAAAGAGATATTATTATTATTTGGCTGAATTCAGAACACACAAACTCGTGGAGTTTTGTTTATGCGTGAGTCTTTAGAGGCTTACAACACTTGTTCTTTCGATTCCTGAGGGAGTTGTAGAACGCCGAACTGCGGTTCACCCAGTTTGTGCCTTCACGTCTATACGGCGTGATTGCGTGGGCTGTTCGTCAGTACGTGGAAGGGTGATTGTCTCGGTCGTTCGTCGCGTGGACAGCCTCGCGGTGCATTGCCTCTTCACCAGGTCACGCAGCGACAATTTATCAAGTTCGCAGATCCTACGAGAAGACCAGGCCACAACAACTTGCTACACGTGCTGCATAGACGTGTGCATATCAGTCGGTCGACCAAAGCCCATAGGCTCGGCCGACCTGGGCCTTTTCTGACTCGAAAAGCCTCCAAGTTTTGTCGGTAACCTTATTTCCTAATTAAAAATAAATCTAGATCTAAATTTTTATAAAAACTGAAATTAAACGTAACTATATACATACAAAGGTGGGAAAACTATGGAAAACTAGGGATTAACGCCATGGTAATGCATCCTAACCTCCTTGAATTCATATGTGTCAATATAATTGACTTCAAATTTATCTCCTTCAAGGAACACCTTTAGCCTTTGACCATTTACCATAAACTTGTTTCCCTCGAAATCCATAATAGTAACTGCTCCGGCAGGTGACACATCATGAACAATATAATGTCCATCCCATTTGCTTTGTAACTTTCCTTTTCCAAATAATTTAAACCTTGAATTAAAAAGCAGAACCTTGTCACCTTGCTTAAAATCTTTCTTCAGGATTCTTTTATCAAACCATCTTTTAACCCTTTCTTTATAAATAGTCGCATTATGATAAGCCTGCAATCTTGCCTCATCTAGGGTACTTAGCTGAATCCTTCTTTTGACTAGAGCAGCATCTAAATCTAAATTTAGCTCCTTAATTGCCCAATAAGCTTTATGCTCCATCTCAACTGGCAAATGATAAGTCTTTCCATAAACTAATTGATAAGATGTCATCCCTATAGGAGCTTCAAACGTAGTCCTATATGCCCAAAGAGCATCGCTAAGCTTATTTGACCAATTCTTACCTCTTTAATTACTGTTTTTTAAGAATTTCTTTTAATTGTTTATTTGATGTTTCGGCTTGGCCATTTGTTTGTGGGTGATAGGCTGTGGAGACTCTATGCTCAATTCCCATTTTCTCTAGGTAATTAGTAAACTCTTTACCAATAAAATGCGATCCTCTATCAGAAATTATGACTCTAGGGACTCCATATCTTGGAAAGATATTATTCTTAATCATTTCTATGGACTCCTGTGTAGTCGCTTTTTTACATGATAAAGCTTCTACCCATTTTGAGACATAATCCACAGTCACCAAAATGTACTCATAACCATGTGAATTTTCAAATGGACCCATAAAATCCATTCCCCAAACATCAAATAAATCAATTTGCAAATTATAAGTGAGAGGCATTGAATTTCTAGATGTGACATTTCCGGTCCTCTGACACTCTGGACAAGAAGCAACAAACTTCCTTGCATCTTCATGCATTCCTGGCCAATAAAACCCACACCCCATATCTTAGCTTGAGTTCTGAAATGTCCATGATGTCCTCCATATTCTGCAGCATGGCATTTTCTAAGAATTTCTTCTCTTTCCTCTGCAGGGACGCATCTCCTAAGGACTCCATCAGATCCAAACCTATATAGGTAAGGGGCGTTCCAATAAAACTTTTTAGCTTCAGCTAGGACTTTTCTTTTGGAATTATAGTTAAGATGAGTAAGTGGCTCCTTTTTAATGGCTCTTATAACGTCTATCATCCATGAATCTTTATCTAAGACTGCATAAGGGGTGTTGTCGCTTAACGCATCTTCTATTGGCGGGCCGCCCTTGTCATGGTTCATCCTAGATAAATGATCTGCCACTACATTCTCCACTCCCTTCTTGTCTCTAATTTCTACATCAAATTCTTGTAACATAAGAATCCATCTAATTAAACAAGGTTTAGCATCTTTTTTAGTGAGAAGGTATTTGATAGCAGCGTGGTCAGTGTATACTGTGACCTTTGAATTAACTATATAAGATCTAAATTTCTCAAAGGCAAAAATTACTGCTAACAATTCTTTTCTGTAGTAGCGTAATTCACTTGAGCTTCATTGAGAGTTTTGCTGGCATAATAAATGGCATGTACTTTTCCGTTCTTTCTTTGCCCGAGCACAGCTCCTACTGCATAGTCACTTGCATCACACATGATTTCAAAAGGTAGATTCCAGTCTGGTGGTTGAATGATAGGTGCACTAATAAGTAATTCCTTAATTTTTCTGAAAGCAACCTCACATTCCTCAGTGAAATGAAAAGGAATATCCTTTTGAAGCAAGTAAGTGAGTGGTTTAGCTATTTTAGAAAAATCTTTTATGAATCTCCTATAAAATCCAGCATGACCGAGAAAGCTTCTTAAAGATTTAATATCAATAGGTGGTGGTAACTTCTCTACTATTTCTATTTTGGCTTTATCCACTTCAATTCCTTTCTCAGAAATGATATGTCCCAACACAAACCCTCTTCTAACCATGAAATGACACTTTTCCCAGTTTAGCACCAAGTCGACCTCTTCACACCTCTTTAACACCTTCTCTAAATTCCTTAGGCAATGGTCAAAACTTGTGCCATGAACTGAGAAATCGTCCATAAAAACTTCCATGATATCTTAAATGAAATCAGAGAATATAGCCATCATACACCTTTGGAAAGAAGCAGGTGCATTACAAAGACCAAAAGGCATTCTCCTATAGGCAAAAGTTCCATATGGACAAGTGAAGGTAGTCTTGTGTTGATCGTCTGGATGAATAGGGATTTGAAAGAAACCAGAAAATCCGTCTAAATAACAAAAATGGGTATTTTTGGCAAGTCTCTGACATCTCATCTATAAAAGGTAAAGGGAAGTAATCTTTTTTAGTGGCTTTATTTAATTTCCGGTAATCAATGCACATTCTCCAACCAATCACTGTTCTTTGTCGGATTAATTCATTTTTATCATTTTTAACTACGGTTAATCCTCCTTTCTTAGGTACACAATGAACCGGGCTTACCCACTCGCTAGTTAGTACTGGGTAAATGATTCCGGCGTTTAAGAGTTTGATGACTTCCTTTTTAACTACAGATCTCATTTCATGACTCAACCTCCTTTGATTATCAACCACTGGCTTGTGGTCTTCCTCCATAGGAATGCGGTGAGTACAAAATACTGGGCTGATTCCTTTTAGATCTGCTAGAGAATACCCAATTGCCTTCTTATGTTTCCTCAAGACTTCCAACAACCTCTCTACTTCTTCTGAACTTAGCTCATCACTAAAGACTACTAGGTAGGTTTTATCCTCTCCTAAAAACTCATATCTAAGTCCATTAGGTAAAGGTTTTAACTCCACATCTGGCGCCTCTTTTTGATTAAGGTCACCTAGTGGCTCTACTGGAAAGTCTTGGGTTTCCTATATATTTTGTTCTAGTTGATTAGTAGCTTCAGTCGCTTCTTCAGAGAAGAATCCTTCGTCTTCTCCCTCTAAAACTAGATTTAAAGGCTCTCTAAAAGCATTAATGTAGTTGATACTCTCTATCTCCTCTATATCGGGAGTGAGATTAATAGGCACTTTAGATGCCGGTAAGAAATCAAAGTCATATTTTAATCCATTTATATTAATCATGACTTTTCATTTTTCATTATTAACTACGGCATTAACTAATTTAAGAAAAGGTCTACCAAAAATTAATTTAATATTATCATCATAAACATTAATGACATAAAAATTAGTTGGTATCACTTTTCCAGCAAAGTTAACTTCAACATCTTTTATTAAGCCTACAGGTGTAATTACTTCATTACTAGCAAGTTTAATTCTAAGATTAGTGGAAATTAAACATGGTTTATCACATAGTTTAGAATAAACTTCATAGCTCATTGCACTTACCTGGGCTTCCATGGTGCAGCAAATGTTGTTGAAGACTTCGTTGTTGATGGAGCAAGAAATTCCAGTTGAAGATTCGTCGGCTGGTAGCTGAATGACAACTTCTTCAGTGAGTGATGACTCCGGCTTGATCCCTATTACTTGCTTCACTTCGGAGACAAAGTCACTATCCAGCTCTTCTTCTTGGAATAATTTCTGTAGCATCTCCCCTGTATCTTGACCATCGTCACTTTTCCTTAGTGGAACTTCTGGTGGGAACAGCTCTTCTTCTTCCACTAAGTCTTCTGCCGGGAGTGGTCCTACACACTTGAGTGTATCTCCAAATTCCACTGGCATCCAGCTCACCTTCTCGAACTCCGTCAAAGACTTTGCACTTGCAAGACTTCTGTAGTCACTCTTGGTCTCCTCTTGAGGTGCAAAAGTTCCAAAATCCTCCTCATCAGAGGCATAGGATACTGTAGTCTTTTTGGCAGGTGGTTGGTCTTTAAAAATAGCAGGTGTAGACGCCATATGGTCTCTTGGCTCTTTCACTCCGTTGTCCTTTCTATCCCTGTTGTATTTGCATGCCATGCAGATGTCTGATAGAATCTTGCTAGCTTCACTCAATGTCTTGCTCAACAATGTTCCTCCAGCGGTAATGTTCACCTTCTCGAAGGCTTCTGACGTCAGACCATAGTAGAAAGTGTGAATGTGTACGTCTGGCATTATCCCAAGTAGTGGTCCTTGTGTAAGCATGTCATCGAGTCTCTCCCAGGCTTCGTCGATGTCTTCATTCCATCTTTGCTCGAAGTGGAAAATCTCCTTCCTCAGCTTGTACACCTTCAGTGGCGAGAAGAATCTTAAGAGAAATTTCTGCTCAAGAATTTCCCAATCTCCTTTGGCTTCAGTCGAGGCAGCTTGATACCACTTGTTGACTTTGTCCACAAGAGTAAATGGAAAGAGATTCCACTTAACCCACTCCACTGGGACTCCTTCTTGATAGAAAGTGTGGCACACTTGTTTGAGCTTCTCCAAGTGCTTGTACGGATTCTCGTCATCTTCTCCACTGAATGGATCTGCGGCAGCAATCCGGATGATTCCTGGCTTTAGCTCGTATGATCCTGACTCAGGCTTCTTGTTGGATTCTTGAAACTTGAGGTCTACGGCTTTTGGAGTTAAGCGTTCTCCGAGTGTCAAGAGCTCCCATTCTCCAGACATTGGAGTCATAACCGAAACTAATTTCAAAAACAAAAATACAAAACGAAAAATCTATGACAGCAAAGTTGCTGGATTAGTAAAAACTAATAAACTTAAAATCAAGAACGAATTAAGCTAAGCAATTAAAAACTGAGATTAATCTAAACTAAATTTAAAATAAAGATTAAAACACTGAAGAAATTATAAGCAACCTAGTAAAACGAGATTGAACACACAATTAACAAATAAACTAACTATCAAAACTAGTAGTAGCAAAGTAAATAAAAGATTTATAATGACTTAAACGATAATTATTGTTCCCCGGCAACGGCGCCAGAAAAGCTTGTTGACAGCACTTAAGCATGCCAATCCTTATACTGCAAGCGCACAGTATCGCGGTAGCTTGTCCCCAGGATGAGTATCTTAGGTTTTGTCAATCCGGGAATAATTATGTTTAAGAAACTATCTATCTAATATTAACTGAATTACTAACTAATTCTAATAGATCTAAAGCAAGCTTTAAGAGATGATTAAGACTACTCTAATTATGTCTTACCTAATAAACTAAATATATTCTAAACAGGGTTTAAAACTATAGCATAAAATGATAGAAACAGGCTTAGGCTAAAAACGTGGAAACGATAGGTTTAACATGGCAAAAGGATCCACAAGAGATATGAGACAAACATCCTTCGTACTAAGAACAACCTTGAAACTAGATCTAATCATAAGCATAGAATAAACATGATCATGAATGTCAATGATCTACTCGAACCTTTGCCTGGGCTCTACTGTCACTAGTAACCAGGTAATCGATGAACTAGCAAACCCTAACCATCTCTAAGCACGAGCAGATTCAATCAACTAATTAAAGTAAAAGGATCTACTAAAAGAACATGAAAACGTTTAATTCGGCCGAAAAACCATGTTGGAATTAAGCATTGCAAAGATATGGATCATAAGTCATGTATAAACAACAAGCTAAGTCTCAAAGACAACCTTTATTGATCGAATAACAAGGTTTCATCGTAGTAACAAAGAAAGTACAAGGAATTACTCGAGATACATCGTAAACTTTGAAGCATAGTCGTCGGGATGAACTCGACGAAGAACATGTCGAAAGATGAACTCGAGTCCTCCTCGGGAAGCTCCTGGTCGGCCGACAAGACCCCTAGGGGTCGGCCGACCGGCCGGCTTCCTGCCTCCTCTTGATTCCTCCTTTCGCCGAGATGTACTTCTCGCTGAGTTGAACGCTTCTCGCCCCCGACCTCTGCCCAAGATTCTCGACTTGTAATGAATAATGCGGTGGTGCTCTCCCCTCTCCCCTTGGGAGGCTCTATATTTATACCCTGGAGGGAACCCTATACATGGAATCTAATAGGTCGGTTCTAAGAGTCCTAAAACAATTAAAAAATCTATTTCCATGTATATCCATGCCTGCAGAAGAGTCCTGGTCGTCCATATCCTTCCTTGCTTGGAGATGAAGTCATCGTTTTGATCCTTCCCGAAATAAACCTTCCATATTCTGCAGCCTTTGGTATTTCGACCATAACTTACTCATCTGGAGTGCAATTAATCCAAACTCGGACCCTTAATTGTAGACCTCGAAGAGATCTACAACTTTGGTATTCAAACTTTCTCCATTTGAACTCGTTAAGGTCTCCAAATTGGGCCCACAAGCTGCTGCTGTAATGAATTTCGAGAAGATTTCAGGATTTAGTCCTTCAAGCAATCCTTATCTTTTAAGACTCTTCTCTTGTTGGGCTTCATCCTCAATCGGGCTTTCAATTAGTCCTTTCTTCAGAGCTTCCCCATAGCATAAATCTTTTCTTCGATAAATTCTCAAATATCCTCAATTATTCCCTATTTTCCTGCAAAAATAAACATTGCAAAAAAACATAGAGCATTCTCGAAAACGGGGTTATTTGTTAGTAAAATAAGAGTCAATGATAAGATTGACTCTCGAAAAGATATAAAATCATATAAAAATGATCCATAAATTTAGTATATAACGAGCGTCAACAAGCATACAAGCAGAAATTCGTCCCAAGCAACCACCCTCACCTTCCCTCAAGAATAGGAGGCTAAATCCTACTCTAACCTCCCTAACAATGGAGCTCAAAGCTTAAGGACGAAAATCACCAAGTGAAGACTAATCCTAGCAGCCAAGAGTAGTTCTAATGACCTGCCTTAGACCTATTTATACCTGAGTGCTATTTAGACAGTTTTGCACTTAGGTCCCTACAGCTAGACAAACCCTAAGGACTCAAACGAAAGATTACAGGATATTCCGGGACGGACGACCACGATGAAGTCTTGATCTTCGTAAGTTCCACGCAATCCTCAGATGTTCTCCACGTGGCCAGTAGTCCAATCCGCGATCCGTCCCCGGTTTTGAAGTCAGAAACCGAGAAATTTTAGGAAGTCTCCGCCTGGGCCGGATTTGGCCCGTCTTCTATATCTTGGCGAGTCGTGGCCCAACTCACCAAGGCTTGGGTAGCTTGGGTGGCGGTTTTGAGCCGAAGCCGCCAAAGCCTCCCTTGCATGCCTTCGCACCACGCATTCGGGTTGGAGCACCACGGTGGCGCCCGGCATCCCCTGTCCATAGGGGCAGCCTCGCAGTCCTTCGGGGGACATACTTTTGCCGTCGCCGTGCCGCTCCTCTGTGTACCGAACTCCCATGGCCGATAGACACCGAGCATGCCTCGAGTCCTTTGGAGGACTTACCTCTACCTCCAATCCATTAGAGGGCGTCCTGTCCATCGGAGGTCTTGTGCCCAAGTCCTTCTGTGTCTTGCTACTGTTGACAATCACTCATCACTCTAGAGGCAATGGAGCCGGTCCATTGGCTCTCAATCTCCCCATTGATGAGTGCAGTGTCAACACCTTCAACCTGTAACCTGAAATAGAACAAAGACAAAAGGAAAAGTGTAAAACCAAAAAGAAAGAAGAAAAAGAAGAAGTTGCTCAAGATGCCCAAAAGCCAAATACTAGCAGAAAAGGGCAAATTTAGACAACAAAAACAAAGCCAAAGATCGACCCCCTAAGACAAAGGAAACCGCTCAACGCAGTCGATCAAACTAAAGCATGACCCCTCAAGAAAGAGGCAAACTAGCTCAACACAGTCATGCTAAGGCAAAACATCGGCTCCTCCAGAAAGAGGCAAAAGGCTCAACGGACCGATGCAAGAGCATGCTAAAAGCTCAAACTCCCCCTCAACTAGATCTCTACAGAGTCCTCCCCCTTGGTCCAACATCTCTCTCTCCTCAAGGGTCAACATCTCTCCCCCTTGTTGACAATGGACACATCAAGGGTTCATAGAACTCAACTCCCCCTGAAATGGACAACTCCGCCTCAAAATATGCCATGAAATGCAGGAAGTGTACGATGAAGAGCTCAGCAGGGATGAAAAGCTAGTAAATACAAGTTCTAGCACACAGAGGAAGTGAGGGCAAGGACGCATGCAAACAAGCTCAGTTGAATCTATCTTATACAAATCAAGAGCATGTTTTACAGGGTTGTTGAAAAGAAAGCATCACCAACATGAATAGCATCTAGCAAGATAGGCATGAACAGCAAGATGCTAGCAAAACATACAAGGTGTGCTACTCTCAACCAAGGCATATACAACAGGCCATAAGCAATTTAGAGACTTGCAGATTTTAGATTTAGCAATTTTGAACTTCAAGGAAATCAGAGCATGTGCCAGGGGTTATTCACTTGTCTTTGCCACTTCTTACCAACCAATGCCAAGCCTAGGTTCAGAAAACCATCAGAAGCTTAAGACAAGGTTTTGGTCATACACAGCCTAGTCCAGGTTCATGCCAAAGTGCAAAGGCAAGCTATCTCAAACTAGGTCAGTGTGACAAGTGAACCCACCTGGATCTTTTCAATTTAGTTCATAGGACACCACTTGTAAACAACATTCATTCAGATTTCAGATTTGGGCAAGGTGTCATAAATGCTAAGGCATCAACTTAACAAAGTCATACGACTAGCATGTCCAAGCATGAAAAGATAGCATAGCATTCAACATTCCTACAAATGCTAGGTAGCCAAGTCAAGTGGTGATCATGGTGTTTTTTATTTTCAATAAAAGTGACTGAGCTCACAAAAGATATTAGACAGATTCAAGGAGCTTAGCCAACCATGATCATGCAAGCAACTGTACAATCTAGCACAAGCAAGTACTAACTTGTCATACCACAAGAGCTCTAGTGCTAGTGTAAGTGAAAATGCATATGTTACAATGCAATGCATGATATGATACAAAATGCAAGAAAAACAAAGAAAAGCAAAGAAAAAGCAAAACAAAATCCTAAACTACACCAAAGTTACCCCAACCTAAAAAGGGTAACAAACACCAAGCTCCCCACGCAAGCGAGCAAATACGGTAAGGTCTAAGGGCTTGGTAAAGATATCAGCCAACTGGTTCTCAGTCTCTACATGGATCAAGTCTATATCTCCTTTCTCATAGTGATCTCTCCAGAAGTGAAACCTCACGTCTATGTGTTTGGTTCTAGAGTGCAGGATAGGGTTCTTAGCTAGAGAAATAGCAGAAGTAGAGTCTACTAGGAGAGGGATCTTCCTAAAACTGAGACCAAAGTCGCTCAAGGTGGACTTCATCCAAAGCAGTTGAGAGCAGCAACTAGCAGCAGCAATGTATTCACGCTAGATTGCTTGCGTGAGGACCAAGAGACAAGAGAAGAACCGATAAACTGGCAGGTGCCGGAAGTAGACTTGCACTCTAGCCGACAACCCGCAAAGTCAGCATCCAAATACCCTCCGAGAGAGAGCAACGAAGCTAAAGAGAACCAAAGACCAAGCTCAGGAGTGTATTTCAGGTACCTGAAGATGCGCTTCACTGCTTGACGATGTGATAGCCTTGGTGAGGCCTGAAAATGCGCACAAAGGTAGACCGCGAACTGAATGTCCGGCCTAGTTGCCGTCAGGTACAGAAATGAGCCGATCATCCCTCGGTACCCTCTTTGGTCCACCACCTCCCCTTCTTCATTAGCATCAAGAGCCATCTGTGTTGACATGGGAGTTTCCATGGGCTTGAGATCTCCCTTGTCAAACTTCCTCAGAATGTCCTTCGTGTACTTGGCTTGATGGACAAAGGTTCCTTCTGGGCCTTGCTTGATCTGAAACCCGAGAAAGAACTGAAGCTCACCCATGAGACTCATCTCGAATTCACTGCTCATCTGTTCAGCAAACTTAGACACCAAAGCGTGAGATGAACCACCAAAGATAATGTCATCAACATATATCTGAACTAGAAGGGTATCACCGCCACAACTCAACAGAAACAAGATCTTGTCTACTGAACCCATCACAAAACCAGACTTGAGCAGAAAGGTTTCAACCTAGCATACCAAGCTCTTCGAGCTTGCTTTAGACCATAGAGGGCTTTTCTCAACTTATACACCCGGTCTGGAAACTTGGCACTCTCAAAGCCAGGAGGTTGTCTCACATATACCTCCTCCTCTATGTAACCGTTTAGAAAGGCTGACTTGACATCCATCTGCTACAATTTGAAGCCTTTAGAGGTAGCAATGGCAAGCAGAATCCTAATAGCCTCTAAATGAGCTACAGGAGCAAAGGTTTCCTCATAATCTATCCCCTCCTTCTGACAGAAACCCTGGCTACCAATCTCGCTTTGTTCCTCACAACCATCCCATCCTCACCCTGTTTGTTCTTGAAAACCCACTTGGTTCCTATAGGGTGGCAGTTTGGTGGAGGTTCAACTAAACCCCCGACATGGTTTCTCTCAAAGTTCTCCAACTCATGCATGGAGTTCACCCAACTAGGATCAGATAATGCATGTGACACATCCCGTGGTTCGAAAGAAGCAACAAATGCGGAGTGACAAAAAAAGGCTAGAGAGTTAACCAAAGAGCGTGTGACACGCTAGTGTAGATCTCCAATCATCTTGTCTGGCGGGTGATCCCGTTGGAACAATCTCGGAGGTCACCTCCCCTGCGTCCTTAGCGGGGCCAACCTCTACTCGAGCTTGCGGTCGGGGGAGTGAGGAGGAAGTCGTAGGCAAGGGTCGTCCTTCATATTCAGAGCTCATAGCAGAGGGGGCAGGAGCTACAGCTGGTGCAGTGGCTCCTGCATCCCCAATATCTACTTCGCCTTCCCCATCTTCAAACATGGGAGCGCCTTCTTCATCATCACCTGAAAGCTCAAATGCAGGGGTTGTGCAAAGCATAGATTCATCAAAGAAAACTTCACAGGTCTCAACCACTTGCCTAGTGTCAAGGATCCACACTCTATATGCCCTAGAGCTAGAGGCGTACCCAAGAAAAATACCATCCAAGCAGCGAGATTCAAATTTGTCCAAATGCCCCCCCTTTTTGAGCACAAAGCATCTGCAGCCAAATGCACGCAAGTGCTTGATGCTAGGCTGCCTACCAAACCGTAGCTCATACGAAGTCTTCCCTAAGAAAGCTCATAGGAAGATGCGGTTGGCAATGTAACAGGCCGTATTCATAGCCTCAGCCCAAAAGCGTCGCGGAGTCCTATGCTCATCAAGCATCGTCCGCGCCATCTCTACAAGTGTGCGGTTCTTTCGTTCCACAACACAGTTCTGCGATGGGGTATAAGGAGATGAGAATTGGTGATCAAGACCAAGGTCACGACAAAAGATTTCGAAACGAGAGTTACGAAATTCTCCGCCATTATCGCTGCGGATAGCCCTCATGGCTTTATGACTCTCATTCCTTAACCTCAAGACCAGATCCCGAACAAAACCAAAAGCTTCATCTTTGAATTCCATGAAGAACACCCACGAATAGCGAGAAAAGTCGTCCACAACTACAAGCGCATACCACTTCCCACAGACCGACTATACCCGAGCAGGACCAACCGTGTCCATATGTAGCAGCTCACCCAGGTAAGAGGTCATCACCTGATTGACAGGTGCATGAGAAGCGGCAACCATCTTGCCATGACGACAGGGGTGGCATACTAAGTCCTTTTCTGCTTTCAAAATGGGCAATCCTCGGATCAGACACATCGAGCTCAACCTGGCTAGCAGATCAAAACTCAATTGGCCAAGCCTCCTATGCCACTTCCAAATATCAGCAGAAGGACTAGAAACCAAACACCGAGGAGGGCCAGAAACAGATGCAAGGTCAACCTTAAAAACCTGCCCATAGGGCAAAATCCGACAAACAAGGTTTTCCTTAGCATCAAGCACACAAGAAAAACCCTCCTTAAAACGAACCTCAAACCCTTCCTTGAGAAGTTGCGAGACAAAAACCAAATTGAACCCCAATTCCTCACCAAAGCAACTTCTCTCAGGAAAAGCTTGCCACAAAGAGCAACAGAACCAACACCCAACACTTTACCTTGACCATTATCCCCGAATGTGATGTACTCCTTGGTGCTCACAAGGTTGAGGCTGGAGAACCATCTGCGGTGCCCTATCATGTGCCTAGAGCAGCCGGAGTCCATGATCCATATGTCCTCCAGGCCTCGATCCTGCAAAATCAAGGAAACGAGAGTGAGCAAATGGTCCGACACTAGGTTAGTGTAACTGCTGAACCTGTGCCAAGCTATCTGCTCAAAAGTGGGGTAAGCACAATCAAAGTAAGCATCACGTCTACCTAGGTACCCACGACCTCTAAAATGTGAGCTCTCAAACCCTCTACCTCCAAAGCCTCGGTCAGAAGATCCATAGCCACGCTAAAAACGACTAGGAGCTTGACTAGGAAAGCGTCTCTCTCCACTAGGAGCACAAGCCTGAAGGCCGCCTCCTCTCTCACCAGCAAAGCGGTCTCTCTTCTCACCACAACGGGAAAGATCCTGCCTACCACCCTGATAGAACTGATCCTGGTTCCCCCAGGCTCTCTCCTGCCTCTCAACTCGCTTCCTCCTGAAGCAAAACTCCTCCAAGTGGCCATTGCGCTGGCAAAAGTCACAGTGGTAGACAGGCCTCTTGGGAGTGGGTTTAGGCTGAGCCTTGGGCTTAGGTGGAGTAGCCTTGAGTGGAATAGGCTGCTGGACTCTCTCCTTGCTCATTAGAAGCTTGAGAATCTCAGTCACTACTCTGTCCAGCTTAGCCTGTGAGGGCTTGGGTGTCCAGAACTGCATCTTTGGGGCAGCCTTGAGAGGCTCATGGTAAACCCCATCAACAGTAGGGCTAGGCTGAGGAGAGGCAGTCTTAAGCTTAATTGGGGAACTCTTCTTCTCACTTGAAGTATTGCACTCTCCTAACCCAAGTGAACTCATATCACCCTCAGCTCTCTTGGTGCTCTCCAAGATCATCCTAAGTTGGGGCTCTCTAGCATACATCCAACTGAGCACCTCTCTCAACCGGTTGTTCTCATCAACCAAAGTCTGTTTCTCCTCTCAGATCCTCCAGAACTAAAGTCTGGGCAGCACAAGTGGGGCAGTCTAGAGAAGGAACAGAGGGAGTAGACTTCTCTAACTTCTTAGTGGTGGCATCCCTATCCACCAATATCAACCTCAAAGTAAGACAGTTCTCACAAGTGTCAGGGGGTGCTGAAAGCACCTCAAGGTCAGCTCTCAACTGCACAAGCTCACTCTCCAAGGTAGGACAAACCATGCACGCACCCAAAAGCGTGGGTCTAGCCCTAAGCTCCTCCAACTCCTTGAGCTGTCCCTCACACCTCACTTTCAGCTCAGCTATGTCAACAACTAGGTAGGGGCACATCTCATACTCAGGCACATCACTCAAAATAGACTCATCCAGTTTAGACCGGAGCTTGCCTAACTCTACCTTCAGCCTATCCATCTCCTCTACCTGATGAGCATACTTGCTCTCCTACTCACAGAGATCTCTCATCAAAGTCTCATAGGTGGGGCACTCAAGCACACTAGGCTGGGCTGACACACTCTTCAGCTTCTCTATCTCAGCTAAAGCATCAGCCAACTTGGCCTTCTGCTTCTGCAGCTTCTTGGCTGCCTTCTCCAATAACCTATCTTGGGCTTTCAACTCACGACTGTTTGCTTCCAACATCTCAAGAATTTCAGCTTGCTCAAGAGTTTCCTCTTCATCGGAGGAGTCATTGCCGTTGCCCTTATCGTCCTTGTCCTCAAGCGCCATGGAGCAAAAGGATCTCCGGTGCATCTTGTGCTTGTGCTTGGACTTGGTGGAGAAAAAGCAGAGTCCAGCTGGACCGCCTTGGTCCCTCCTCTTGTCCTGCTTGGTGATGATCTCCTCATCGCTTGAACTTGATGAAGACGAGGAGGAGGAGGACGATCCGCCGCACAGACCACCAAGCTCGGCGAAGAAGGCCTTGTCCCGCTTCTGGTTGTCCTTCTGGTAGCTCTTGAAAGCCTTCCGGAAGTTCGTGATCTTGCCGGAGCGGTGCTTGGTGTGGTCACGCTTGCCGTAGTCATTATTGCTACAGTGGTACTTGTTGGAGTCGTGGGAGTGGCTCTTGCCCTTCTTGTAGTAGTCTTTCTGCTTGTTCAGGCATTCGGCGATGAAGTGGCCGACCTCTCAGCACTCGAAACACTTGGGCCTCTCTCCCCTCTTCTTGCTCATCCGGTTGTCATAGGCGCGCTGAAAGCGGCTAGACACCAGGCAAAGCTCATCATCCCCAAGTGACGCCAACTGCTCCTCTGTAACAAACATAAGAGCAGAAAATGAAAAGTTGTGAAGCTGGGGGTTAGGAACGGCCTCATTGGAGGGAGAAGCCATGGCCAGGCTCTTGGGGCCAGTACAAGCGAGAGAATCTCTCAACTTGTAATCCACCTCTGTGGCCTTGAGCTTGCGGTAAAGAGTCTCCACTACAATTGTGTCATAGGCCTCAGACTCGATGATCGAGTTAACATTGATCTCCCATACCTTCCTATCCCATGCATACAGCAACTTGACAGCCTACTGATGCTCAAGAGAAACAGAGCTAGGCACCGTCCACTGAACAGATACGTGCCTAGTAGCACAAGGGTGCCGTTCACTAAAAGGATACGCACCAATGTGGGAAAACTCAAGATCCAGCCAAAAATGGCTTCAAGGCAACGAAACAATGCAAATCCCGCCACACGACACTCGCCGCACCAAGGTGCTTCTCACTGACTGACAATAGGCAAAGAGAACGGTCTTACAGTGGGGAATGCACAAAACCAGAGCAGAAACACAGCGGAAAAACCAAACTGGGAAGAACACAGCAGCTCCCTGGCAGGTCCGGACTGTCCGGTGGCCAACACCGGACTGTCCGGTGTGACCGGACTCTCCGGTGCCTGCTGCCGGACTGCCTGGTGGCACGGCCCGGACAACGCCTCACGCCGGACTATCCGGTGGACGCTGCCAGACTATCCGGTGGAACTGGACTGTCCGGTGGCCCTGCCGGATTGTCCGGTAGAGTCGCAGAAAGGGCGTTTTCAAACCCAAACTTGATCAAACCTTGTCCAAACTTCACAAAATTTTGCACAGGCTATCTGGACCCTATTCCAAAGCTTTTCCCAAAAGATCAACTCAGAGTGACCATGGAATCGGCGAGAATTTCAGATCTCATGAAATGGCAATCCTTGGGCAAGAAAGGGAAAAACCCACAAGAGGCTTGCTCGTGGCAATCCAGTAGGATTGAGATGAACTAAGTCATGATCTCCACGTCCTAGCAAGTCCAGAACATCAGCAAGGAAAGGGATTCAAGCTTGGCCAACAAAAACACCCAAAAGCCAAGGATTGAACCGAAAAACCAAAGAGAGTGGGGGAGGAGAAGAACACAAGGTTGCTGCATGAATTTGCTTCGATTAAATGCCCAAGATGGGTCTAAAGATTCAGCATACAAGCAGAAATTCGTCCCAAGCAACTACCCTCACCTTCCCTCAAGATTAGGAGGCTAAATCCTACTCTAACCTCCCTAACAATGGAGCTCAAAGCTTAAGGACGAAAATCACCAAGTGAAGACTAATCCTAGCAGCCAAGAGTAGTTCTAATGACCTGCCTTAGACCTATTTATTCCCGAGTGCTATTTAGACAGTTTTGCACTTAGGTCCCTACAGCTAGACAAACCCTAAGGACTCAAACAAAAGATTACAGGATATTCCGAGATGGACGACCACGATGAAGTCTTGATCTTCGTAAGTTCCACGCAATCCTCGAATGTTCTCCACGTGGCCAGTAGTCCAATCCGCGATCTGCCCCCGGTTTTGAAGTCAGAAACCGGGAAACTTTAGGAAGTCTCCGCATGGGCCGGATTTGGCCCATCTTCTCTATCTTGGCAAGATGTGGCCCAACTCACCAAGGCTTGGGTAGCTTGGGTGGCAGTTTTGAGCCGAAGCCGCCAAAGCCTCCCTCGCATGCCTTCGCGCCACGCATTCGGGTTGGAGCACCGCGGTGGCGCCCGGCATCCCATGTCCATCGGGGCAGCCTTGCAGTCCTTCGGAGGACTTACTCCTGCCGTTGCCGTGCCGCTCCTCCGTGTACCGAACTCCCATGGCCATCGGAGGACTTCCCTCTACCTCCAGTCCATCGGAGGGCCTCCTGTCCATCGGAGCTCTTGTGCCCAAGTCCTTCTGGGTCTTGCTACTGTTAACAATCACTCATCACTCTAGAGGCAATGGAGCCGGTCCAATGGCTCTCAATAGATATGGAAGACCGAACCTTAGCCCTCGACTCATTGTCCTCCTAGTTTGTAACACCCTAAATTTAATTTCCAGCATTTTATAATAAATTCAATATGCTTTATTTATTTTCTAGGATTTATTGTGCCTAGTATGCATTTTTCATTATCTTTTGAACTAAATATTGCAATATATCCTAAGGTCAACATGTTTGTGCATTCATGCTGGAGCATATTTTTATTTGATGAGTGGCATAAGGTTTGAATTCAAATTTATTTGAATTCATAGTTTGCTTTTGAGTTTAAAAGAAAAAAAAGAGAAATCAGCCCACCTCCCTGAGCCGGCCCACCAGCCACCCTCACCCGAGCCGGCCCAGGCGAGGCGGCCCAGCCGGCCTCCCGCGCGCCGCCTCTCTCCCTCGCGCCGCTGACAGGCGGACCCGCGCCCGTCGAGCCGCTGACAGGCGGGACCCACCTGTCATCCCCAACCTCCTGGCTTTCCATTTCGGGCGACGGCGACTTTCCTTTTTCGGCCGCCGCCTTTCCCGCTGCCTTCCCCGTATTCCTCGCTCTCCTGCGCACCGAGTCCCCAAAGGAATCGAAGGATTCCCTTCCTTCCCGAGAGCGCGTGCCGAAGGAAACTCCGGCCGCCGCCTTCCTTACCGCGCCGCCCCCTTCCGAGCCGCTCCGGTCCTATAAATAGCACGCCGGGCTTCGCCCTTTCCCCCTCAACCTCGCCAGCAGCCGCAATCGAGCCCTAGCCGTCGCGAGCCGCTCAATTCCGCCGCCACCGTCCGAGGTGAGTAACGCCGGCGAGGTGCAATTCGCCCTCTGTGGTCGCGCTCCCACCGCCCTAACCCCTCCGCCGTGCTCTGCAAGACCTCGCGACCCCATTCCGCTAGCTCTCGACACCCATGGACGCTCCGACCGAGCTCTCCGCGAAGCCCCGAGCCGCTCCGCCGCCTCCGCTCGTCGCCGACCATCCTCCGGCAGCTCTCGGTCGTCGAAAACCCCACGGTGAGCTTCGCCGTGGTCCCGTCTTGCTTTCTAGCTAGGTCCGTTCCCGAATCGCGCCCCGGAACACCGGGCATCGTGAGCTCCGGCGATGCGCCGCCGTCCCCGATGGTCGCCGCCGGCGAAACCTCGCCTTTCAACCTCAGCCGTCCGATCCAGAACGGATGCACGAGATTATAACGTGATCCGATCTCACCTCGGCCGTTAGATCTAGATCCGACCGTCCGGACCAGATGGTGACCGGTCAACTGCGGTCGTCGCCGTTTTTTTTTTGTTAAAGAGACCCTCGGTTTTTCCGAAATCAACCCGCGGTCCACGCCAGTTCAAAAATAATTACAGATCGGCCCAGTTTTTAATGCTTTAGCCCCTGCGCTATTGAAAAATAGAACCCGCAGTCCAGAGGCTGTGTTTTTGTGCTTAGGACCTCGGATCTTTCCTGAAATTACAGAATTGGTCCCTGGTTTTTCCAAAACAGCCCAGATTTTGAGTTTTCTTCATAAATAGGTCCCTAGAACCTTGTTTTGGCCATAACTTTTCCGTTTTAACTCCGTTTTGGGCGATTCTTTCGCTCACGTGACCGTGGTAATATGTAGAACAGTTCTAAACCAGTTTTGTGTTCTGTTTTGATGTATTGGTGTACTGTTTCTTATCTTTTGTCCATTGTTTGCATGTATGCTCGTATATGGATGCTTGTGTGACGTTTGGACGTAAGTAGACGTTGATCTGTCTGAGGTGAACGAGGAGCCACCTTTTGACATTTGTGAGCAGCAGCAAGAGCACCTTGAGGAAGGCAAGTATAACATGAGCAACACCTATCACCTTTAATTCATTGCATATGCATGTGTCGATCTTGTATGCCTATAAGGACGATACATTAGCCACTTTGATCTCAATGTGAACCTTTTGGGTTGCATGTGGTTAAGTTTTTGCTAGGTGCTGTGCCAACATACACCTATGCTATGTTTTTAATTAATGTTGATTAATGGATCTATGCAATTAATTGTTTGAGCGTGACCCTCTGTGCCGTGTGCTTGAGTGGTGCATGTCTCATTTAAAATTTGTTTTTTAGCAACTTGGTTTAGGGGGCATGAGCATTGTGCTTAGTGGTTTTGCTCATAGCCACTTTCCATAAGGACCGGTTCGCAAAGCGACAACCTGGAACAACAGCACTACCATAAGACTGGTATGGGACGGTCTTAGCTGATTAATTAGATTGTTTTAGTTTGGGAGTAACTTACCTGCGGGGCAAGAGGGGAGGTGTGCTTCTGTGGCCCTCACGCTGCTTGGGTTGAGTGTGATGTGTTCTTCTCCCCTTGAGGCTTGCTCCACCGTTGCATAACCTGAAACCTTAGCGGTTACACCTTACTAACATAATCTTTGTAAAGGCTTCGTAGTGTGGCTTGCTAGTCATCTCATCTAAGGTATGTGATGAACCACTAGCGTAGCTCACGACTTGTGGGTAAAGATGTGCAACCTCTCGAGAGTGTAAAACTGATGCATCAGCCGTGCTCACGGTTATGAGCGGCCCAGATCCTTTATGTGATTAGTTGGGTTATGGATGGTTTTTGGTAAAATCCTGGTTAACCATGATGCTTAATTTCTTCTATGCAATATCTTTGAGATAAAAGTTTCTCTACTCACTTTAGTAAATAGCTTTAATAAAATTTGACCAATTAAAAGCAATGCAGTGGAGTCAGCTAACCTTAGAGCCTCATGGTTCTGTTATACTTGTTGAGTACGAGTTGTGTGCTCACGCTTGTTCTTTTCCGTTTATTCCTTGTTGGGGGGACAAATCCAACTGCTGCTCAGTCAATGGAGATACGGAGGATTATCAAGAAGTCTAGGCTCTTCGCTCTTCCAGTGGACGTCCCTGTGGCGGCTCTAGTTGCTTTCCGTTTACGCTTCCGCTTTTACGTACTCTATGTTAAAGACAAGTGTCTATTATGGTAATAATACTTATGATGTAATCGTTAAACGTTATATTATGACATGTCCTGTAATGACAATTTGTCCTATACATGTGAGACTCGTTCCTGGCGCATGTATAGTATGCACGGTTTTGGTTCATTGAAAACCGGGTGTGACATAGTTTAAACTTGAGGTCGCCCCAACGGTGTCTGGTTTGTATCACATGGTGTTTGGCCTTTACCATTTTCTCGTTATCTTTTGGAATGAATGAGTTGGTAGTAGCTAGGTCGATGCTTCCCTGTGGATAAATACGATACCTTGGAATACTCCCAGGTGAAAGCTACAGCTGTCTCCATGCGCTTGTGGAGTAAAATCTGTTAGGCTAAGAACCGCCAACAGGGATCACCCTCCACTTGTGATTATTGGTAATTTGCATGCGAGGACCATGAGGTTCCAGACAAGTTCTATCGCTTTCTTTGCTCAGGCTGCATTTGTTGCCTCCTTTGAGCCGAAGGATGTTGGACACGCCCTTTCTGACAGTAATTGGGTTAATGCAATGCATGAGGAGTTAGAAAACTTTGAGAGGAATGAGGTTTAGGTCTTGGTAGAGCCACCGCCACAATGCAATCCTATTGGTACAAAATGGGTTTTCAAAAATAAGCAAGGGAAGGATGGCATTGTTGTGCGGTACAAGGCTAGACTTGTGGCTAAGGGTTTTTGTCAAAAAGAGGGGATAGACTATGAGGAAACGTTTGCTCCAGTTGCACGCCTGGAAGCTATATATATTCTCTTAGCCTTTGCAACTTCCATGGGTTTTAAGCGTTTTCAAATGGATGTGAAGTCTACTTCTCTAAATCGTGTTATTCATGAAGAAGTTTATGTCAACAACCCCCTGGATTTGAAAATGCTAAACACCCAAACAATGTTTACAAATTGCAAAAAGCCTTGTATGATTTGAAACAAGCCCATAGAGCCTGGTATGATATATTGAAAAACTTTTTGCTAAACCAGGGTTTCAAAATGGGGAGTGTTGATAAGACCTTGTTTCTCCTCAAGGATGGTACTGATCTTTTTATTTTCCAGATATATGTGGATAATATCATCTTTGGTGGCTCGTCTCACTCTCTTGTTACCAAGTTTTTTGAGCAGATGTCGAAGGAGTTTGAAATGAGCATGATGGGAGAGTTGTAGTTTTTCCTTGGGCTATAAATGAAGCAAGGCCATGAAGGAACCTTCATCCTTCAAGCCAAGTACACGAAGGGCATTCAGAAGAAGTTTGATGTGGGAGACTCCAAGCCTATGTCAACTCCCATATCAACACAAACGGCGCTTGATGCAGATGAAGAAGGGGAGGTGGTGGACCGAAGAAATTATAGAGGGATGATTGGCTCACTTCTGCACCTGACGGTGATCAGGCTGGATGTTGACGGTCGTTATTGCACTATCTACGACCATCAACTATCCATTAATATGAAGGGAAATGCATCAAAGTATGGACAAACTTTTGCTACTAACATATCTCCATGAGTTGTGTTGAAATATTTGAATGCAGGTGACAAAACATACTCAAACATGGTGAAATGGAACCAATCCATGAGGTGGCTTACCATATGGCTAAGTTCCCTGGCAGCCCGGCCCCACCAGAGGCCGCTCGACCCCACTTTCAGGCCACCCAGCCTACGTCTGGGCCCAATTGGCACCAACTTCGACTTGCATGCACACACATGCCACGTCAACACATCTCCAAGGTGGAATCCACGAAAGCCGCATGCAATCAACTAGAAGGCCTTGCCACATCATTGATCCATCACTTGGATTGGTGAAGTGAGCAATCCTCAACACTTCAATCCTGTGGCTAAGGAAGAAACACAAGTGAGATCCAATGGTTCGGGAGAAAACACAAAGATAACCGCCTTAACCACCATACAACCGACTTGGGGTGTGAAGATAGACCAAAAGAGGAAGTATGGCGGTGGATCCGACGGTTGGCCAGGCCGTGTAGCCTGAGGTGGGGCCACCCAGCCTCTTACCAGGCTGCCCGGCCTACCAGCTGCTCCCTCAACTGCCATACCAACCCTATAAGTACCTCCACTCACTTGGTGACTATAAATACCCCTGAGCTCTCACTTGTAAATTGTGGAAGTTGAGTCAAACACACCATTGTCTAGTTTAGTAGTAGTAGGATAGTCCTGGGAGTTAGAGTTGAGTCTGAGTCTTTGCCTCAGGGATTCCGAAGTTAGCTTCGAGTCTGGTAAAGCTCTTGTATCTTTCTGTCTTTGTACTCTTGCTACTTCAGCATAATATACTTTGTTGCTCTATCCTTTGAGTTATAGTTTACTTTATTTCTTACACTTGCCTAGTGTGGTGTACCTTATTGCATACTAGACCAAGGGTTAGGTTTGTGTTGTTCTTGAGTTATCTAAATCTTGCTAGCCTTGTCGGTGCTATAGGCTTTCCTTAGGCTCTAATCTAAGGCTAAGTTAGTCCTAACCCTCTGATCAAGGACAGACTTTAGTGATCAAGTTCTCACTTGATCACTAGTTTAGCATGCCATCTTACCCATGCAAATCTGGTTGGTAGCCCCTCTTGGTGACAACATTAGGGAGCCTCTGTAATCCGACCCCGTCGTTCGGTAAGCCCATAGGCATTAGCCAGTTGTCATTCGGTTGGCCAACTATCTACTCCCGCGCCTCCTCGATGTAGTCTGGAATTTCGCTCGACGCAAGATCCTAGTTCGTATTTGTTTAACTCAGTTCAACCGCGAATACTCATATGCAGTAGTTAAGGAATAGAGTTTGGATATCTTAGTCTCACTCGTTGTCCTCCGATGCAACTACCTAGTTGTTTACAGCTTTGGTCCCTGTTTGCTATTCCCACCATACACTATCTTGTTTATCTGGTGTTTATCTAAGTTATAGTACTATTTCAAGTTCGAACATATCATTCCACCTATTAGCCCTTGCTTCCCTGTGGATTTTTAGGATACCTGGAATACTCTGGGTGAAAAAGCTACAGCGAATCTCCGTGCGCTTGTGGAGTAAAATCTGTTACGCTAAGGGACATCAACAAGCTTTTTCTGGCGCCGTTGCAGGGGAAGCAATTGGCAATAGAAGTTGGATTTGTTCGAACCTAGGTACTTATAACTTGATAACATACCGCTATTTCTTAGCGGGCTCATTTGCCTATGTCTACTTTATTGTTGGGTGACAGAGAGGTGTATGACTGGTTTTGACCTATCGACAAACTTTCACAACAATCTGGAGTCACTGCTCAGAAGGAGAGTCCGTCAAAAAACAATCCATGGGCAGAGGCCTGTGCCATCAACACTGGAGTTTGGATCCACAAGCACAAAGCAATCGACACCAACAATGGCTGTGCCTGAGAAAACCATCCGTGACTTTTCTATCCCATCCAGCAACAACATCCCCACTGGGCCTGAGGTTGCTGTTGGGGAAGGTTTTGAGCTCACACCAGGTGTCATCCACATGGTCCAAGCTAGCCCATTCTGCGGATTGGCGTCAGAGGATGCAAACAGCCATCTCCAGCAGTTCCTGGAGATATGTAGTACATTTACTATCAAGGGTGCAACCGCCGATGCAATTTGACTGTGCCTTTTTATGTTCTCACTGATCGGGAAGGCAAAATAGTGGTTCTATCTGAATCGCAACAACTTGGCAACTTGGGAGGGATGCTCAAATGCCTTCCTTGCAAAGTACTTTCCCTTGCAAAGCTCACTGAGGAACCGAATCTCGAGCTTTGAACAGCTCGCTGATGAGATGGTGGCGGAGGCATGGGAAAGACTTCAAGAGTACATCGCCGCCTGCCCCCACCATGGTATGGAAGAGTGGTTGATCGTCCAAAACTTCTTCCACGGTCTACACCAGACCATGCAAGAACACCTCGATGCAGCCGTTGGAGGATCCTTTTTATCCTTGAGCGTTGCTGCTGCACGCACTCTCATAGAGAAGATGGCAAGCAACCAAGGATGGTGACAAGAGAGGATGAACAATTAGCCCCACAGAGTCCACCATATTGACAGTACCGACATGTTGGCTGCCAAGATGGACCTCTTGCTAAAGAAGCTGGACGATACTCCTGAAGCTGTGCCGATCAAGGCACTGGATTCTCGAATAACTTGCGAGCATTGTGGGAATACCGGCCACACGGGGAACAACTACCTCAGAAATGGATCGGAGGGCGTTAACTTCATCAACAACAATAGCTTCAACAACAGGCCTCGTCCTCAACCAGGTTGGAACTCGCTACCACACCTACCTTTCTCTGGTCAAGGTACGTCTTCTGGTAGTTCTCAGTAGTTCAATAAAAATCCTTTCGATCAAAAGGCTGTGAACGATAGCATAAGTAAGAAATTCCTTGCGAATGATAGAATTCTAGAAAAACCTGTCGCTTCAAATGGAAACTCTTAATAGCGCTGATAGAGGCGGAGTGCCCAATCTTTCGGTGAGTGGGGATAATTTCGATTTGGTGGAAGTAAACCCTCACGATCCGACTACGACGAGCGAACCCGAAGCGCCAATGCAATCGCTGAACCAACTCCCTGTGGTTACCGACCTTGTTGATGCAAGATCAGCCTGATCACGAAGATCGTTTCCTGTCCGCAATCGAAGAACGAACAAGAACAAGACGCGAGCAATCTATTAATCACTCGAAGGTGGAGTTCTGAATTACAGAGGACAGCACGTATTTGTGCGTGTTCTGATGTAGCTAAAGCTAGATGTAAAACAAAACTCAAGTTCTAAAAGAAACAGGACTCGACTAATAAAGGGAAAGGGGGCGCGGCCAGCAAAGGGGGCACCGCCCCTGGCATCCAGGGTGTGGGGGCGCAGCCCTAGACGCCCCATGTTGGGCCAGCCCTAGGCGCCCACACACAAAGGCCTTCTGTTGGACCAGCCTTCAGTCTTCTGGGCCTTCATTCTTCAGCATCATAACGAAGTTCAACTCTCTTGCACGGGCCCGAGTAATTGGCCCAGAATAAGGTGGCGCTGGAGAAGTTGCTGCTGGTGTAGATGTACTAGTGTCGTAGTTGATGTCCTCATCATCCTCCCCTTCTAGAACTGAAGTCGTCCTCGACGGCAACTCCTCGTCCTCGCCCACATATGGTGTCAAATCTGCAACATTAAAACTAGTGGAAACACCAAACTCCGCAGGCAGGTTAAGGATATAAGCATTATCATTAATCTTGGTTAGCACCTTAAAAGGACCAGCAGCACGAGGCATCAATTTAGAACGGCGCAAGGTAGGAAAACGATCCTTTCTCAAATGCAACCAAACCATATCACCAGGTTCAAAAGTAACATGTTTTCTACCTTTACTACCAGCAACCTGATATTTAGCATTAGCAGCAGCAATGTTTTGGTGTGTTTGTTCATGAAGGTCAATCATTTGTTCAACATGTGCAACAGCATCTATATGTGGAGCATCCGCAGCATCAAGCGAAAACAAATCAATAGGTGCCCGAGGAATGTAACCATAAACAATCTGAAAAGGGCACATCTTTGTAGAAGAATGTGTTGCACGATTATAAGCAAATTCAATATGAGGCAAGCAATCCTCCCAACGTCTCAAATTTTTATCTAAAACAGCCCTAAGCATTGTGGATAAAGTTCTATTTACCACCTCAGTTTGCCCATCAGTTTGAGGGTGACAAGTTGTGCTAAACAACAATTTAGTTCCTAATTTATTCCAAAGTGATCTCCAAAAATGACTGAGAAACTTAGCATCACGATCAGAGACTATTGTATTCGGAACACCATGCAAACGAATAATCTCTCGAAAGAACAATTCAGCAACACTGCTAGCATCATCAGTCTTATGGCATGGTATAAAATGAGCCATTTTGGAGAATCTATCAACAACCACAAAAATGCTATCCCTCCCCTTCTTAGTTCTAGGCAATCCCAAAACAAAGTCCATAGAGATATCAAGCCAAGGGGAAGTAGGGACAGGCAAAGGCATATACAAACCATGGCTGCTCAAACGGGACTTAGCTTTTTGACAAGTAGTGCAGCGTGCAACAAGGCGCTTGACATCACGGCGCATCCGAGGCCAAAAGAAGTGTGCAGCCAGCACCTCGTGCGTTTTGTAGACGCCGAAATGTCCCATGAGACCTCCGCCATGCGCTTCCTGTAACAACAATAGACGAACCGAGCTTGCTGGAATACACAGCTTGTTAGCGCGAAACAGGAATCCATCCTGCATGTGGAACTTGCCCCATGGTGCACCATGCATGCAATGTGTTAAAGCATCATGAAAATCAGCATCGTTGACATATTGATCCTTCACAGTTTGTAAGCCAAAAATTTTAAAATCCAACTGTGAAAGCATGGTATATCGACGAGACAAGGCATCAGCAATGACATTGTCCTTCCCATTTTTGTGTTTAATAATGTAAGGAAAAGACTCAATGTATTCTACCCAATTAGCATGACGACGGTTCAGATTGGTTTGGGTACGAATATGTTTCAAAGCCTCATGATCAGAATGAATTATAAACTCACGATGCCAAAGATAATGCTGCCATGTTTGCAAAGTGCGAACTAAAGCATACAACTCCTTATCATAAGTAGAATATCTCATGCTAGCACCGCTTAATTTCTCACTAAAATAAGCAACTGGCTTGCCCTCTTGTAACAAAACAGCACCTAGCCCAATACCGCTAGCATCACATTCAAGCTCAAACACTTTAGTAAAATCAGGCAATTGCAAGAGGGGAGCATTTGTTAACTTATCTTTCAAAGTGTTGAACGCAACCTCCTGCGATTCGTTCCATTCAAACGGCACACCTTTCTTTGTAAGCTCATGTAGAGGGGCTGCAATGGAGCTAAAATTAGGAACGAACCTGCGGTAGAAGCCTGCAAGTCCAAGAAAACTCCGAATATGTGTGACCGTCGTCGGTGTGGGCCATTCCCGAATGGCATCGATCTTGCTGCTGTCCACCTCAATGCCCTGTGGAGTAACAACATAGCCAAGAAACGCGACACGTTGCGTGCAAAAGATGCATTTTTCTATGTTACGAAACAAGTGAGCAGCACGCAACGCATGAAAAACAGCACGCAAATGTTCTAAATGTGCTTGCATAGACTTGCTGTAAATCAAGATATCATCAAAATAGACAACAACGAACAAACCTATGAAAGGCCTTAGAACTTCATTCATTAAGCGCATAAAGGTACTGGGAGCATTAGTCAAACCAAACGGCATAACCAACCATTCATATAACCCAAATTTTGTTTTAAAAGCCGTTTTCCATTCGTCACCCAGTTTCATTCTAATCTGGTGGTAGCCACTACGCAAATCTATCTTAGTGAAAATAGTGGCACCACTAAGCTCATCTAGCATATCATCAAGGCGTGGTATAGGATAGCGATAACGAATGGTGATATTATTAATAGCACGACAGTCTACACACACACGCCATGAACCATCCTTCTTTGGAACAAGTAACACCGGAACTGAGCAAGGGCTAAGAGACTCATGAATGTACCCCTTGTCAAGCAATGCCTGCACCTGGCGTTGGATCTCCTTTGTCTCATCCGGATTTGTACGGTATGGGGCGCGGTTGGGAAGCTGTGCGCCGGGAATGAGATCAATCTGATGCTCAATGCCACGTAGTGGTGGAAGACCCGGTGGTAAGTCTTTGGGGAAAACATCAGCGTACTCCTGCAAAATGTTAGCAACCGCAGGAGGAATATCCAAAGACGGTGCATCATCAAGTGTAACGAGCATACTAGAGCATACAAGGGCATAGCAGGGCAAAGGAGCATCGCGTGTAGCAAGTAAAACAGGAGCATTCAACTTGATTTCAGATGTAGAGGGCAATGGCGATGGTTCAAGTTGTTTAGCATGCCTAGCAGCTCGAGCAAGATCATCTTTAACAATTTGTTCGGGTGTCATGGGGTGTATAATTATTTTCTGACCCTTAAACATGAAAGAATAATGATTCGAACGACCATGATGCAAGCTATCAGTATCATATTGCCACGGTCTACCAAGTAACAAAGAACATGCTTCCATGGGAACAACATCACAATCGACAAAATCAGAATAAGCACCCATGGAAAAAGGGACACGCACCGACCGTGTTATTTTAATCTTGCCACCATCATTAAGCCACTGAATGTGATAAGGACTCGGATGCTTACGAGTGGGCAATGAAAGCTTCTCTACCAGCATGGTGCTCGCTAAGTTGTTGCAGCTGCCGCTGTCGATGATGATGCGAATCGACCGCTCCTGTACAACGCCCTTGGTGTGGAAAAGAGTGTGTCGCTGATTCTTCTCCGGTGGGGCGACCTGTGCACTAAGAACACGCTGCGCAACAAGACGTTCATACCTATCGGCGTCACCCGGATCAACATGAATCTCCTCATTAACTGCATGGTCAGTGGCAAGCATCGCATGTTGAGTATCTTCAGAATCACTAGCGGAAGAGTACTCACCATTGTCGCGTATGAGTAAGGTGCGCTTGCTGGGGCAGTCCCGAATCACGTGCCCGAATCCTTTGCAACGATGGCACTGAATATCCCGTGTACGTACCGTGGAAGGGGCAGCGCTTGTGGCTGGCGGCACGGCGGGTTTGGACGTTCTCTCGCGCAGTGTAGTGCTAGTGGTAGATGGAGCAGGAAGAGTAGGAGGTGTGCTGGATGTCGAGCTCCGTCCTGCAAAAGAGTTAGTGTATGTCTTGGATCGGCGTCCCTGCACTTCACGTTCAGCTTTGCAAGCATATTCAAATAATGTGGTCATATCATAATATTCCTTATAGTCAAGAATATTCTGAATTTCAGGGTTCAAGCCACCCCGAAAACGAGCCATAGCAGCTTCATTCTTTTCCTTCAAATCACAACGAAGCATACCCTTTTGTAGCTCCTGGTAATATTCCTCAACCGATTGGTGGCCTTGCTGAAAACGCTGCATTTTATTAAGCAAATCTCGTGCGTAATAGGAAGGCACAAATCTGTGTCGCATAGCAGCTTTTAATTGATCCCAAGTGATGGGGGTGACAGTGCCAGGTTTTAGTTTATATTCGCGCCACCAAATTAAAGCAAAATCAGTAAATTCAGAAATAGCAGCTTTAACTTGAGAAGCAGCAGGAATATCATGGCATGAAAATTTCTATTCTACCTCTAATTCCCAATCAAGATATGCAGCAGGATCATATTTGCCATTGAAAGATGGAATTTTAAATTTAATCTTAGCAAATGAGTCATTAGGGCGACGTACACGGCGGGCACGAGGGCGGCGATCTCCATCTTCCTGCTCCGTGTCACCGCCGTAGTCGTTCTGCAACTCCGTGAGCGTCGCGGTCAATGTCTCGAGTCGTGTCACGATGGCCTTGAGCGTGGTCGTCGTTGCCGTCTGAGCGAGGTCTAGTTGGTCGAATCGCTCGTTGGATGCAGCGATTGTCGAATCAAACCGTTCATGCATCGTCTGTATGTCTGCTGCAAGTCCATCAACCTGTGCCCGCATGTCCCGCAGCTCTGCATCCTTTATGTCGTCGTCTCCTGGCATAGTTAGTGCAAATGCAAAAAGAAAACTGACAACAAAAACAGGGATGTATGGCTCACAAGGCGCTCACACTAGTGCTGTTATCCAATCCTTATCCGTTCTTACCAAGCACACAGGGGTGAGCTGCAACCAACAGGTAGGACCGGCGAAAGATTGGAAGAGCGATTGCCTGGTGAAACAAAAACTGCTCGCCGTAGAAAATATGTGGAGTTCTAGGTAGGCTGCACTCAATTCAATGGTTAGCACAATCAAACAATAATGCAATGTTGAATTATAGTGCTAAACACGTAACCAAAAGCTGCTGGAAACAAGGTGCAAAAGTGGATGGAAAGAGGTGGAGATGGACGACAAAAGTGAGAAAGAAGAACAAGGATCAAGGCAAAGAGGAAGGTGATCAAGGGTACCACACTGTATATCAAAAACACCAATTGAATGGCTTCCTGAATGTCTCTATTTTTTTTTTCGAACTCAGAGACACACCAGGAAGAACCACACAAAATTTCACCTTGAACAGAGGTCAGATGTGGTCTACAGAAAAAAGACAAAAACTGCAAAACCCTTGATCAATTTTTTTCTTTATTTTCCCGAATTTTTTTGGCAATTTTGGACGGCGCAAACAGGCCGAAGGCGAGTTTGGGTATGCTTAGTTTTGAGTCACCAAGCTACCGTATTTTTTTCGGATTTTTTCGATAAACGAGCGAAAAGTTATGCCCGTTTCAGTGAAACACAAGGCGACGGGGGGGGGGGGGGGCAAAAGGGGCAAACAGGAAGGGTGATCCCGAAAACGATGGGGGGCGGCAAAACAGGAAAGTGATCGTGAAAACGATGGGGGAAAAACAGGAAGGGTAAAAATCAGGAACGATGAGGAACGCGTGGAGGATTGGCGAGGGGTGGCGGCACGCGCTAGGGTTTGTGGCGGCGGCGCGCGCTAGGGTTTGTGGCGGCGGCGCGCGCTAGGGTTTCTGGCGATATGCAGCAAGGTAACCAGCAACAATTGAACGCAAAAGCACACAAATTCAACAATGCAAATTATTGAAAGAAAGTGTAAAGGCTAAAAGGTTGCTGGGACAAGGAACATATATTTTTGTTGTGGTTTTGTGGACTGTAGGAAATTAAAAACACTCGATAAACTCACTGATCAACCTGGAAATCTGATACCACTTGATAGAGGCGGAGTGCCCAATCTTTCGGTGAGTGGGGATAATTTCGATTTGGTGGAAGTAAACCCTCACGATCCGACTACGACGAGCGAACCCGAAGCGCCAATGCAATCGCTGAACCAACTCCCTGTGGTTACCGACCTTGTTGATGCAAGATCAGCCTGATCACGAAGATCGTTTCCTGTCCGCAATCGAAGAACGAACCTGCCTTAGACCTTCTAATGCAGCCAAGAGGCCTTCTAATGACCTGCCTTAGACCTATTTATACCCGAGTGCTATTTAGATAGTTTTGCACTTAGGTCCCTACAGCTAGACAAGCCCTAAGGACGCAAACGAAAGATTACAGGATATTCCGAGACGGACGACCACAATGAAGTCTTGATCTTCATAAGTTCCACGCAATCCTCGGATGCTCTCCACGTGGCCAGTAGTCCAATCCACGATCCGCCCCGGGTTTTGAAGTCAGAAACCGAGAAACTTTAGGATGTCTCCGCTTGGGCCGGATTTGGCCCATCTTCTCTATCTTGGCGAGTCGTGGCCCAACTCACCAAGGCTTGGGTAGCTTGGGTGGCGGTTTTGATCAGAAGCCGCCAAAGCCTCCCTCGAACGCCTTCGCGCCACGCCTTCAGGTTGGAGCACCGCGGTGCCGCCCGGCATCCCTTGTCCATCGGGGCAATCACTCAATACTCCAGAGGCAATGGAGCCGGTCCATTGGCTCTCAATCTCCCCCTTGATGAGTGCATTGTCAACACCTTCAATCTGTAACCCGAAATAGAACAAAGACAAAAGGAAAAGTGTAAAACCGAAAAGAAAGAAGAAAAAGAAGAAGTTACTCCAGATGCCCAAAAGCCAAATACTAGCAGAAAAGGGCAAATTGAGACAACAAAAACAAAGTCAAAGATCGACCCCCTAAGACAAGGGAAACTGCTCAACGCAGTCGATCAAACTAAATCATGACCCCTCAAGAAAGAGGCAAACTGGCTCAACACAGTCCTGCTAAGGCAAAAACCTCGGCTCCTTCAGAAAGAGGCAAAAGGCTCAACGCACCGATGCAAGAGCATGCTAAAAGCTCAAACTCCTCCTCAACTAGATTTCTACAGAGTCCTCCCCCTTGGTCCAACATCTCCCTCCTCAAGGGTCAACATCTCTCCCCCTTGTTAACAATGGACACATCAAGGGTTCATAGAACTCAACTCCCCCTCAAAATATGCCATGAAATGCAGGAAGTGTACCATGAAGAGCTCAGCAGGGATGAAAAGCTAGTAAATACAAGTTCTAGCATACAGAGCAAGTGAGGGCAAGGTAGCATGCAAACAAGCTCACTTGAATCTATCTTCTACAAATCAGTAGCATGTTTTACAGGGTTGTTGAAAAGAAAGCATCACCAACATGAATAGCATCTAGCAAGATAGGCATGAACAGCAAGATGCTAGCAAAACATACAAGGTGTGCTACTCTCAACCAAGGCATATACAACAGGCCATAAGCAATTTAGAGACTTGCAGATTTCAGATTTGGGCAAGGTGTCATAAATGCTTAGGCATCAACTTAACAAAGGCATACGACTAGCATATCCAAGCATGAAAAGATAACATAGCATTCAACATTCCTACACATGCTAGGTAGCCAAGTCAAGTGGTGATCATGGTTTTTGATTTTCAATAAATGTGACTGAGCTCACAAAAGATATTAGACAGATTCATGGAGCTTAGCCAACCATGATCATGCAAGCAACTGTACAATCTAGCACAAACAAGTACTAACTTGTCATACCAGAAGAGCTCTAGTGCTAGTGTAAGTGAAAATGTATATGTTACAATGGAATGCATGGTATGATAAAAAATGCAAGAAAAACAAAGAAAAGCAAAGAAAAAGCAAAACACAATTCTAAACTACACCAAAGTTACCCCAACCTAAAAGGGGTAACAAACACCAAGCTCCCCACGCAAGCGAGCAAACACGCTAAGGTCTAAGGTCTTAGTCTCTACATGGATCAAGTCTATATCTCCCTTCTCATAGTGATCTCTCAAGAAGTGAAACCTCATGTCTAAGTGTTTGGTTCTGGAGTGTAGGACGGGGTTCTTAGCTATAGAAATAACAGAAGTAGAGTCTACTAGGAGAGGGATCTTACTAAAACTGAGACCAAAGTCGCTCAAGGTGGACTTCATCCAAAGCAGCTGGGAGCAGCAACTAGCAGCAGCAATGTATTGAGCTTCTGTGGATGAAGTGGCTACGCTAGATTGCTTGCGTGAGGACCAAGAGACAAGAGAGGATCCACTTGTCTAGTGTCAAGGATCCACACTCTTTATGCCCTAGAGCTAGAGGCGTACCCAAGAAAAATACCATCCAAGCAGCGAGATTCAAATTTGTTCAAATGCCCCCCCTTTTCGAGCACAAAGCATCTACAGCCAAATGCACGCAGGTGCTTGACGCTAGGCTGCCTACCAAACCATAGCTCGTACGAAGTCTTCCCTAAGAAAGCTCGCTGAAAGATGCGGTTGGCAATGTAACAGGCCGTATTCAAAGCCTGCCTCAGCCCAAAAGCATCGCGGAGTCCTATGCTCATAAAGCATCGTCCTCGCTATTTCTACAAGTGTGCGGTTCTTTCGTTTCACAACACCGTTCTGCGGTGGGGTATAAGGAGATGAGAATTGGTGATCAAGGCCAAGGTCATGACAAAAGGTTTCAAAATGAGAGTTATGAAATTCTCCACCATTGTCACTGCGGATAGCCCTCATGGCTTTATGACTCTCATTCCTTAACCTCAAGACCAGATCCCGAACAAAACCAAAAGCTTCATCTTTGAATTCCATGAAGAAGACCCATGAATAGCGAGAAAAGTCATCCACAACTACAAGCACATACCTCTTTCCACTGACCGACTGTACCTGAGCAGGACCAACTGTGTCCATATGTAGCAGCTCACCCGGGTAAGAGGTCATCACCTGATTGATAGGTGCATGAGAAGCGGCAACCATCTTGCCAGGACGACAGGGGTGGCATACTAAGTCCTTTTCTGCTTTCAAATTGTGCAACCCTCGGATCAGACCCATCGAGCTCAACCTGGCTAGCAAATCAACACTCAAATGGCCAAGCCTCCTATGCCACTCCGCAACCAAACACTGAGGAGGGCCAGAAATAGATGGAAGATCAACCTTAATTAATGGACTTCTGCAATTTTAATCGTGATCTTGACACTCTGTGCTATGTGTTTGAGTGGTTCATGTCTCTCTAAAATATGGTCTTTTTAGCAACATGGTTTAGGGGGCATGAGCATTGTGCTTAGTGGTGGTGCTCATAGCCACTCCCCGTAAGGATCTGTTCGTAAAGCGACAACCTGGGATAACCGTGCTACCATGAGACTGGAATGGGACGGTCTTGACCTATTAATTAAGTCATTTTGGTTTGAAGTAACTTACCTGCGGGGCAACAGGGGGAGTAAGCTTCTGTGGTCGCTGCACTGCCTTAGGTTGTGTGTGCTGTGTGCTTCTCCTTTTGTGAGGCAGACACCACCGTTGCGACGCTTGATTCCTTGCGGTTGCTTTTTACCAACGTGATTTTTGTAACGTTCTCGCAGTGTGCTTGCTAGTCATCTCATCTAAGGCAATGAGGTGAACCACTAGCATATCTCGTGACTTGTGGGTTAAGATGTACAACCTCTCGAGTGTGTAAAACTGACATGTCAGCCATGCTCACGGTTATGAGTGGCCCAGATCCTTCATGCTGATTAGTGGTTCTTGGTTCCTAGTTTGGTTTGAGACTTGGTTATGTTTCTAATTATGTTGATTAATTCTTTACGCAATATCTTTTGGGCTAATGGTTTATCTACTAACCTTAATAAATAGTTGATAATCAAACTTAACAAATTAAAAGCAAATGCATTTGTGTCAACCAACCTTAGAGCCTCATGGTTCATGTTATGCTTGTTGGGTACAGTTGGGTACTCACGCTTGTTCCTTTAAATTTTTGTTGGGTGGATACCCAACTGCTGCTCAGAAGATGGAGGCCTAAAGGAGTACAAATGAAAGTTCAAGGAGGTCTAGGCTAGTGACCCCCAGTTGGCTTCCCTGTGGAATGACACAGAGTTATAGTTACGCTTCCGCTACTGTGTGTTAAAGACTTAATGTCTTAATGTAAATCTTGCTTAAACGGTATGTAATAAAGCATTGTCTATGATATCACTGTTAATTGTCTCCATCTGTGTGAGATTATATCCTAGCACACATATGGTTTTGCTCTGGATTTGTGTTGAAAACCATGGTGTGACACGTGGGGAGCTTGGTGTTTGTCACACCTTTTAGTTTGGAGTAGCCTTGCTGTAGTGTAGGTTTTTGATTTGCGTTCTCTTTGTTTTTCTTTGTTTTCCTTGTATTGTGTATCATGTCATGAATTGCATTGTATCATTTGCATTTTCATCTCAATCCTGCAGGATTGCCATGAGCAAGGTGTTCTTGAGTTTTCCCCTTGCTTGTCCAAAGATTGCCTTCTCACGAGATATGAAATTCCCGCTAATCCCTTGGTCATTTTGAGTTGATCTTTTGGGAAAAGCTTTAGAATAGGGTCCACATATCCTGTGCAAAATCTAGTGATGATTGGGCAAGATTTGGCCAGTTTCAGGGTGTGAAAACTCTTTTCCTGCGACCCCACCGGACTATCCGACAGGCCACCAGACCATCCGGTCTCATCGGACAGTCCGGCATAGCCTATCGAACACTCCGGTGTAGGGTCTGCCTAGGGGCTTCCCACCAGACTATCCGACAGTCCCCACTGGACTATGCGGTGCCACCGATTAGTCTAGCCCCTGGCACCGGACAGTTTGGTGATCCTAGGGAAGCTGTCCTATACTATGTTTGTTGGGTTCTTCCGCCGCGTTTTTGCATTGAACGTGCTTTTCTCGCTATCTGACCATCCTCTTTACTTGTTGTATATCAGTAAGTCGCATTGTGGTGTGGTGAGTGTCGAGTAGCGAACTTGCAGGTTTTTGGTGTTTGGGATGATTTGCGATCTTTGTGATAGTTGAGTTGCTAGCTCTTTGCGCGCTTGGTGCGTATCCATTCAGTAGACGGCACATTGCATTTGCTAGACACGTATCTATTCAATGGATGGAGTCTAGCATCAGTTCTCGTAGCACCAGTTTTGGGGGTTGTGATTTTGAGTTTTCAAGTGCTCCTATTCACCCCCCTCTAGTCGCACGTCTCGGTCCTACAAAACATACAAGGTGTGCTACTCTAAACCAAAGCATATACAACAGGCTATAAGCAATTTAGAGACTTGCAAATTTCAGATTTAGTAACTTGTAGCTTCTTGTAAGTTAGATCCTGTGCCAGGGGTTATTCACTTGTCTTAGCCACTTCTTACCAACTAATGCCAAGCCTAGGTTCACAGAACCATTAGAAGCTTAAGACAAGGTTTTGGTCATACACAGCCTAGTCCAAGTTCATGCCAAAGTGCAAAGGCAAGCTATTATCAAACTAGATCAGTGTGACAAGCGAACCCACCTAGATCTTTTCAAATTAGCTCAAAAGACACAACATGTATATAGTTTTAGTTTAGATTTCAAATTTAGGCAACATGCCATAATTGCTTAGGCATCAACTTAACAAAGGCATACGACTAGCACATCCAAGCATGAAAAGATAGCATGACAGTCAATATTCCTACACATGCTAGGTAGCTAAGTCAAGTGGCGATCATGGTTTTTGATTTTTAGGAAATAAAAGTGACTCAGCCCACAAAAGATATTAGACAGATTCAAGGAGCATAGCCAACCGAGCAAGCAATTGTATAATCTAGCACAAGCAAGTACTAACTAGTCATTCCAGAAGAGCTCTAGTGCTAATGAAGTGAAAATGCATATGATACAATACAATTCATGACATGATTCAAAATGCAAGGAAAACCTAGAAAAGAAAAGAAGAAGCCAATCAAAAACCTACAGTACAGCAAAGCTACACCAAATTAAAAGGGGTAACAAACACCAATCTCCCTACGCAAGCGAGCAAACACACTAAGCTCTAAGGGCTTGGTGAAGATATCGGCCAACTGCTTCTCGGTTTCCACATGGATCAAGTCTATATCTCCTTTCTCATAGTGATCTCTTAGAAAGTGAAACCTTACGTCTATGTGTTTGGTTTTGGAGTGCAAGACAGGGTTCTTAGCTACAAAAATAGCAGAAGTAGAGTCTAATAGGAGAGGGATCTTCCTAAAACTTAGGCACAAGTCACTTAGTGTAACTTTATCCAAAGTAGCTGGGAGCAGCAACTAGCAGTAGCAACGTATTCTGCTTCTATGGTGGAAGTGGCTATGCTTGATTGCTTCCATGAGAACCAAGAGACAAGAGAAGAACCATGAAACTGGCAGGTGTCGGAACTAGACTTGCACTCCAGCCGACAACTTGCAAAGTCAGCATCTGAAAACACTCTAAGAGAGAGCGTCGAAGCTGAAGAGAACCAAAGACCAAGCTTAGGAGTGTATTTTAGGTACCCGAAGCTGTACTTCACCGCTTGATGTTGTGATGTCCTCAGTGAGGCCTGAAATCGCGCACAAAGGCAAACCGCGAACAGAATATCCGGCCAGGTTGCCGTTAGGTACATAAGTGAGCCGATCATCCCTCGATACTCCCTTTCGTCCACCACCTCCCCTTTTTCATCTACATCAAGCACCGTTTGTGTTGACATGGGAGTCAACATAGGCTTGGAGTCACCCATATCAAACTGCCTTATAATGTTCTTCGTGTACTTAGCTTGGTGGATGAAGGTTCCTTCATGACCTTGCTTGATTTGCAGTCCAAGGAAAAATTGTAATTCTCCCATCATGCTCATCTCAAACTCCTTCGACATCTGCTTAGAAAACTTGGTAACAAAAGAGTGAGACGAGCCACCAAAGATGACATCATCCACATATATCTGGACAATAAGAATGTCACTACCATGCTTGAGGAGAAACAAGGTCTTATCAACACTCCCCATTTTGAAACCTTGGTTTAGCAAAAAGGTTTTCATTCTATCACACCAGGCTCGAGGGGCTTGTTTCAAGCCATACAAGGCTTTTTGTAGTTTGTAAACCTAGTTAAGGTGTTTAGCATTTTTCAAATCTAGGGGGTTGTCTTACATAAACTTTTTCTTGAATGAAACCATTTAGAAAAGCAGACGTCACATCCATTTGAAAAAGCTCAAAACCCATGGAAGCTGCAAAGGCTAACAGAATACGTATAGCTTCCAAACATGCAACTAGAGCAAACATTTCATCATAGTCTATCCCCTCTTTTTGACAAAAACCCTAAACTCCTCATTGTTCGGCACAACAATGCCATCCTCCCCTTGCTTATTTTTGAAAACCCATTTTGTACCAATAGGATTGCATTGTGGCAGTGGCTCTACTAAAACCCAAACCTCATTCTTGTCAAAGTTCTATAACTCCTCATGCATGACATTAACCCAATTACCATCAGAAAGAGCGTGTCCCACATCCTTGGTCCCAAAAGAGGCAACAAATGCAGCATGAGAAAAGGAAGCGATAGAACTTGTCTATGACCAGAAGGTCCTCACATGCAAATCACCAATGATCCTGTGTGGAGAGTGATCCCGCTAGACCTGCCGAGATGGAACAATCTCAGAGGTCACCTCCCATGCGTCGTTAGTGGGGACAGCGTCTGCTCGAGCTTGTAGTTGGGGGAGTGAGGAGGAAGCCATCGGGAAGGGTCCTCCTTCATCTTCAGAGCTCGTAATAGAGGGGGCATGTATCACCAGCGTCTACTTGACCTTCCTCATCTTCAAAGATGGGGGTGCCTTCTTCATCATCACCTGAAAGCTTAAATGTAGGTGTTGTGCAAGCCATAGATTCATCGAAGGAAACCTCATAGGTCTCTACCACTTGTTTTGTATCAAGGATCCACACTCTATATGCTCTAGAGCTAGAGGCATACCCAAGAAAAATACCATCCAAGCAGCGAGATTCAAATTTCTCCAAATGCCCCCCTTTTTGAGCACGAAGCATCTGCAACCAAACGCACTTAGGTGCTTGACGCTGGGCTGCCTACCAAACTGTAGCACGTTCGGAGTCTTCCATAAGAAAGCCCATTGGAAGATGCAGTTGGCAATGTAATAGGCCGTATTCATAGCCTCAGCCCAAAAGTGTCGCGGAGTACTATGCTCATCAAGCATCAACCGCCCATCTCAACAAGTGTGCTGTTCTTTCGTTTCACAACACCGTTTTGAGGTGGGGTATAAGGAGACGAGAATTGGTGTTCGGGACCTAGGTCAAGACAGAAGGTTTCGAATTGAGAGTTTTGAAATTCTCCACCATTGTCGCTATGGATAGCCCTCATGGCCTTATGACTCTCATTTCTTAACCTCAAGACCAGATCTTGAACAAAACCTAAGGCCTCATCTTTGAACTCCATGAAGAACACTCACAAAAAGCGAGAAAAGTCGTCTACTACAACAAGCACATACTACTTCCCACTGACCAACTGTACCCGAGCAGGACCAACCGTGTCCATATGCAACAACTCACCCTAGTAAAAGGTCATAACTTGATTAACAGGGGCATGAGAAGCGGCAACCATCTTGCTGTGATGACAAGGGTGGCACACTAAATCCTTCTCTACTTTCAAATTGGGCAATCCTCAAATCATACCGTCGAGCTCAACCTAACAAGCAGATCAAAACTCAAATGACCTAGCTGATATCAGTAGAAGGACCAGCTACCAAACACCGAGGAGGGCTAGAAACAGATGCAAGGTCAACCTTAAACACCTGCCCATAGGGCAAAATCCGACAAACAAGGTTTTCCTTAGCATCAAGCACATAAGAAGACCCCTTCTTAAAGCAAACCTCGAACCCTTCCTTGAGAAGTTGCAAGACAGAAACTAAATTGAACCCCAAACTCCTCACCAAAGCAACTACTCTTAGGAAAAGCTTGGCAGAAAGCGAAACACCACCAACACCCAACACTTTACCTTGACCATTATCCCCAGATGTGATGGACTCCTGGTGCTCACGAGTTGACTGTCATGTGCCTAGAGCAGCTGGAGTCCATGATCCATATGTCCTCCATGCCTCGATACTACAAAATCAAGGAAAGCAAGAGTGACCCAATGGTCCAGCACTGGGGTTAGCGAAACTCCTGAACCAGTGCCGAGCCATCTGCTCAAAGGTAGGGTAAACATAGTCAAAGTAAGAATCACGACGATCTGGGTAACCATGACCTCCAAAGCGTGGACTCACAAACCCTGTACCAAAGCCTCGGTCACGAGGTCCATAGCCGCCCTAAAAACGACTAGGAGCTCGACCGGCAAAGCATCTCCCACCACCAGGAGCACGGGCTTGAAAGCCACCTCCTCTCTCACCACCAACAAAGCAGTCTCTCATCTCACCGCGATAGGGAGGATCTTGCCTACCACCCTACTAGAACTGATCCTAGTTCCCCTAGGCTCTCTCCTGCCTCTCAACCCACTTCCTCCTGAAGCAAAACTGCTCCAAGTGACCATTCCGCTTGCAAAACTCACAGTGGTAGACAGGACTCTTGAGCATAGGTTGGGGTTGACCCTTAGGCTTCTGGTGTGGTTGTTGCGTGATCTTGGGTGGTGCAGGATGCTAGACTTGCTTCTTGCCTGAAGGTTTAAGCACTTCTTCCAGTATCTTGTCCAGCTTGGCCTATGGTGGCTTGGGTGTCCAGTATGACTTCCTTGGGGCAGCCTTGGGAGGCTCATGGTAAACCCCATCAACAATCTAGGCTGAGGAGAGCCAGTGTTAAGCTTGATTGGGGCACTCTTCTTCTCACCCGAGGTACTACACTCTCCTTATCTAGGTCCACTCATGTCACCTTCACCACGCTTGCTTCCCTCTATGATCATCCTAGGCTGAGGTTCTCTGGCATACATCTATCTTAGCACCTCTCTCAACCTAAAGTTTTCCTCTTTAAGGATCAACTTCTCCTCTCTTAAATCCTCTAGAACTAAACTCTGGGTAGCACAAGTGTCACAGTCTTGAGTGGGAATTAGGGGAGCAGACTTTTCTAGCTTCTTATTGGTGGCATCCTTCTTCACCAACAACAACCTCAAAGTGAGACAGTTCTCACACATGCCAAGAGGTGCCAAAAGCACCTCAAGGTCAGCTCTCACCTACTCAAGCTCACTACTCAAAGTAGGACAGACCATGCACGCACCCAAAAGCATGGGTCTAGCCCTAAGCTCTTCCAACTCCTTGATATGCCCCTAGCACTTCACCTTCAACTCAGCTATGTCAACGACTAGGTGGGGCCAAGACTCACACTCAGGATCCTCACTTAAAGTAGGCTCATCTAGTTTAGACTGGAGCTTGCCTATCTCAACTTTCAGCCTATCCATCTCCTCTACCTGATGAGCATACTTGCTCTTCGGCTCACAACGGTCACTCATCAATGCAAGGACTCACAGGTAGGGCACTCAAACTCACAAGGCTGGACTTGCACACTCTTCAGCCTCTCAATCTCAGCCAAAGCATCAGCAACCTTGGCTTTCAGCTTTTTTAGCCTCTTGGCTACCTTCTCCAACATCTTATCCTAGGCTTTCAACTCATGACTATTCTTCTCCAGCATCTCAACTTCCTCGGGAGTTATCTCTTCATCGGGGGAGTCATTGTCGTTGCCCTTGTCGTCCTTGTCCTCAAGCGCCATGGGGCAAAACGATCTCTGGTTCATCTTGTGCTTGCGCTTGGACTTGGTGGAGATGAAGCAAAGATCAGTTGGACCACCTTGATCCCTCCTCTTGTCATGCTTGGTGATGATCTCCTCATCACATGAACTTGACGAGGACGGGGATGAGGAAGACATTCCACTACAAAGGCCACCAAGCTTGGCGAAGAAAGCCTTGTCTCGCTTCCAGTTGTCCTTCTGGTAGCTCTTGAAAGCCTTTCTAAAGTTCTTGATCTTGCCGGAGCGGTCCTTGGCATGGTCACGCTGGCCATAGTCGTGCTGAGCAACGAGCGCCAGTGTGGTATACTCAGTAATGGGGAGCACCGCAAAAGTCATACTCTGATTAGCATTCCATATGTCCTCGCTTTGGCTAAGTGAGAAAGCTCTTATCCTAACCTTCCAGTAGGGATAGGCATCCGAGCCAAGAACCGGAACCTTCCCAGAGTGCGCCATAGTCGCTACTAGTTTCTCACCGGTAAAAGGTATGAAGAAACCTAACCTAGCACTGATACCACATGTAGGACCGAGATGTGCGACTAGAGGGGGATGAATAGGAGCACTTGAAAACTCGAAATCACGACCCCCAAACTTGGTGCATTGAAAACTCACAAGAACCAACGCTAGACACCATCTACTGATCAGATACGTGTCTAGTAAGCGCAAAGTACCGTCCACAGAAAGGATACGCACCAGTCAACTCAATGACCACAAAGATCTCAAGTCACCGCAAGCACCGAAACTTGCAATTTCACCACTCGACACTCACCGCACCGAAATGCGACTTACTAGATCACAACAAGCCATAAGTATGGTCAGACAGTGGGAAGAGCAAATCCGATGAAAAACACAGCAGAAGAACAAAATAGCAAAAACGGGGCAGCAGCCTTGACCACACTGGACTATCCAGTAGCAACTGCCAGACTGTCCGGTAGAGGCTATAGGACTATCCGGTAGCAGAGTCCGGTAGCACAGGACTAGTCCAGTGCTAAAGTCCGGTAGCATTGGATTGTCCGGTAGGACACACTGGACTGTCTAGTAGAGACCGGGACAAGGTCCGAAGCTGGACTGTCCGCTGCAAGCCGTCGGACAAGTCCGGTGGATTATCAGATAGTACTAGTGGCAAAGCCGGATAGTTTGATGGACTCGAGGAAGTGGAGTTCCCATACCCAAAACTTGACCAAATCTTGTCCAAACTTCATGAAATTTTGCACAGGCTATCTAGACCCTATTCCAAAGCTATTCCAAAGAGATCAACTCAAAATTACTAAGGGATTAGTAGGAATTTCAGATCTCATGAGAAGACAATCTTTGGGCAAGAAAGGGGAAAACTCAACAACAACTTGCTCATGGCAATCTTGCAGGATTAAGATGAACTAAGTCATAATCTCCACATCCTAGAAAGTGCAAAAGAGCCAAAAGAACAGGATTAACTCGTGGGCAAAGCAAATCACCACAAGCCTTTGAGTTTCATCTAAAATTCAAACTAGAAAGGGGGGAACGAGATGGCTGCACACATGAACATGAATTGGGGATGAATCTTCCTTGGATTAGAAAGTGAAATCAGTTCTTACAAGGTTCCTCACAGCCTACCACCCTTCATTCCACCCACTAATGCAAAGTATTAGCTCTAGGGAACTCCAAATCCTAGATTAGCACCTGGTTTTTACTCTAAGCACTTGATTGGTTGGAAAGCTAAGCCTAGGGTTTCTTGAGGTGGAAGAGTCACCTAAATGACCAGCCACTTTGGTATTTATGGCCCAGGCCTAACTGACTCTATTTACACTAAGACCCCTATATTACAGAAACGCCCTAGGGGCTAAACTGGAAAAGACCCAACTTTCTCAGGGACGGACGACCGCGATGGAGTCTTGATCTTCTTCGATTGCACGCTATCTTCTAGATGATGTCCATGTGGCCAGTAGTCCAAATCTACCGATCAACCCTCGGTTTTGAAGTCAGAAATGGAGAAACTTTAGGGTTTCCTTTCTAGGCCTAGGAACAGCCCTTTCCACTCTATCTCAGTGAGAATTGAGCCCATTCGCTGAGTCTTGGTAACTTGGTGGTAGGGTGGTCGATTTGAGCGAATCCGCCATCGCCCTCGCACGTCTTCGCGCCATGCGCCACGGTGGCACCCGGCATCCCATGTCCATTGGGGTTGCCTCGCAGTCCTTCGGAGGTCTTACACTTGCCTTCACCGTGCCACTCTTCCATGCAACGAACGTCCCATGGCCGACCGACACCGAACATGCATCCTGTCCTTCGAAGGACTTTCTTCTCCATCTACCTCCAGTCCATTGGAGGGCCTCCTGTCCATCGAAGGTCTTGTGCCCAAGTCCTTCTAGGTCTTGGCTTTCGTTGACAATCAGTCATCACTCCAGAGGCAATGGAGCCGGTCCACTGGTCTCTCTAGCAGATTTCTTTCTTGGTTTGGCAACATTTTGAGAATAAATTTTGATTAGGACTCATACCAAGCTCCAGATAAGCTTCAACCTTTTCATATATATTTATTGAAGACTATTTTGATGTTGAGAGACTAGAGAGTTGAGTATGTTTCTTTGGCTTTGCAAGAATTTATCTCTAAAGGCTTGATTATCTTTCAAAAACATATTGCCAAAATGAGGAGATGTTTCATTGATAGATTTGAACGCTTGTTGAATCTTTTATTGTGGGATGAGCTTAGCTAAATATCTTTTCTTTCTTAATTTGTTGGTTCACACTAAAAATTTGAGTGAGCTTGTTAATTTGATTGGTTGAGATTAAGGTATGAGAAAGTTAATGAAGGGCAATGCTGATTTTTTACTTAGTCGAGGACGAGCAAGGTCTAAGAGTGGGGGTGTCGTTGGTGCTATGTATTGATGAAATAATTGCATCATTTTACATAGTTTTTCATTGAACATGAGCGTCAACTATGTCTTTCACTAACATTTATCGCCGATTTTTGTGAATTTTGCGATATTGTTTTGGAATTGCACTGTACTTGATTTTTGCATGTTTTAAGGCCTCAGAGAGAAAGAAGGCCTCAGAGAGAGTTTAATTCCAGAAGATGATAAATAAGGCAGGATTGGCCGACTACTCCCCCTCTTGGGTCGGCCAAGTCCCCTATTCCGCAAGCTTCTAGAAGACATCTCTGCATGCTACATTGGTTATGGTATATGCTACAAAGGATATCTATGGAAAGTGCTAGGATATTTCAAGGGCTATCAAAATCCATCAAATGATGGAAGGTTTCGACATAAACCGAATTATAGCAAAGATTCTAGGGCTCTTCAGCCCAAAGTTCCGAACGCAAACTTGTTTCTCAGGCGACCAAGACTGACATAATGAAAGACGGAAACAATAGGACAAGGGAAAGAGGTGAGTTTGCCGACCCTACCTCCCTAGCTCGGCCAACCCTACCTATACCTACATCGGTTCACTGTTTCCTTTCTACAGCACCTTCTCTAGTGTATAAATAGAGAGGCTAGGCACCTAGGTCAGACATCCAATTCATTATCAAGGTGAGAAGATGTAGAGAAGAGGAACATCCACTAGAAGAGAGCTGAGGGTCGAGTTCTAGGCTAGGGATTAGAGGCTCTTCTAGTTCTTAGGGGAATTAGAGGCCTTGCATGGCTCTCTAATTACCTAGCTCCTGAGGTCTAATCATGTCATTGTGGTAGGTATGATCGTGGTTGTATACTTTGATATGATTATCAATGAAACATTGATCTTGCTCTAATTACATATTCTTGGTCTAATTATCATGTTCTTGGATATAATTATCATTTGATCTAGATGCATGTATATTTGATCATGTTCTTAAGGGTTATGTTCTTCTAGCGATCTTGGTCTTTGATCTTGCTTACTAGTGATCTAGTTGCGTAACTAGTTCTTGTGATCACGGTGATTAGAAGTCTAGTTATGTTGATCATGTTATTTGACTATGCATAAGTGTATGCCTTATGAGAGCTTCTCGTCGATTACCCCGACTTATGTGACAAGTGGTTGGAGGGAAAGGTTAAGCTCAATTGAGAGGGTTTGGTTAATGACCATTGTTTAATTATGCTATGAGTAGCAGGCTTGATCATGCTTATATCTGTCTTGAGTTGCTAGATATCTTGTTGCTCTAATCTTATGGATGTTCTTATCATGCTTGTTTTGGATACAATTAGAGCTATATTAGACTCTGGGTAATACCGTTTTGATTAGTTCTTCTAGTTGAGTTCTATTTGCTTATCATCTGACTCTAACTTGATTAGACAAAGCATTAGACAACCCCTACTCCTTGCACCACTCAGCAGCGTTAGCTCTCTCTCTCCCTCTAATCACTCGCCTAATTTAAGCACTTAGTTAATTTCTGCACTTAGGAAATTTCTGCTCAATAAAATAAGTGTTACACCTTCATTTTGTTGGATGGTTTGTGGAGGCTTTGCCCTACAAGAACAACTAACATTTGGACAACTGACTTTTTGGACTGCTAACCGCTAACGCTAACTTTATTTTGGAACTGTTGTTTAGCCTAGGGTATTTTCTTGTGTCTATTTTGCAGGATGTCTTCTTTTTTTAGGAAAGCCAAGAGAGCCCTAAGCAACACGGGGAGCGGCATACACCTCAAGTTTCTGTCACGCTCCCACTCTCAGAGTGGAAGTTTAAGGACTCCAGCGGTGTCCGACAGGATGTCCATCAGTGCTAGCCACCACTAGGACGAGGCAACATCATCGCAACCCGAGCCGCAACGTAGGCTTCTAACCATCCATGACATTGTAGCACGCGATGATGGCGAGGCAGAGATATTGGAATGCCTTGGTCCCATGCACTTTGGGACAACAAGATATTTCGATGGCTTCTTCCTCGCCAACATCAGCATGCTGGACCAATTCACACAAGCGTTCGACTACGCAGGATGGAGTGGCTTCTGGAACATTGACAAAGAAGGATATGTCCTTCTAACCAAAGAGTTCCTGATGACCCTCCGCAAGGAACGGTGTAGGACTGAGACGTGTGACTAGAGAGGTGTGAATAGGAGCACTTGAAAACTCAAAACCACAACCCCCAAAACTAGTGCTATGAGAACTGATGCTAGACTCCGTCCACTGAACAAATACGAGTCTAGCAAAAACAAGGTGTCGTCCACTAAACGGATATGCACCAAGTGAGAAAGGAGTTAGCAACTCAACCATCACAAAGACCGCAAGTCACCCCAAGCACCGAAAACCTGCAAGTTCGCCACTTGACACTCACCGCAATAAAATGCGACTAACTGATATACAGCAAGCAAAGAGAATAGTCGGATAGTGGGAAAAGCTTGTTCGATGCAAAAAACGCGGCGGAAGAACCAAACAAACACAGAACAGGGCTGCTCCCCTGGGATTAATGGACTGTCTGGTGCCAGGGGCCAGACTGTTCGATAGCACCAAATAGTCTGATGGGAAACCCCCATGGCAGACCCAGCACTGGTTTGTCCGGTAGGGCTGTGCCGGACTATCCGGTGAGACCAGAGAGTCTGGTGGCCTATCGGATAGTCCGGTGGGGTCGCAGGAAAAGAGTTTTCACACCCCAAAACTGACCAAATCTTCGTCCAATCATCACGAGATTTTGCAATGGCTATCTAGACCCTATTCCAAAGCTTTTCCCAAGTGATCAACTCAAAATGGCCAAGGGAATAGCAGGAATTTCAGATCTCGTGAGAAGGCAATCTTTGGGCAAGAAAAGGGGGAAACTGAATAACACCTTGCTCGTGGCAATCCTACGTGATTGAGATGGACTAAGTCATAATCTCCACATCATAGCAAATCCAAAGGAGCCAAAAAAACAAGATTAACTCATGGGCAAAGCAAATCAGCAAAAGCCTTTGAGTTTCATCCAAAAACCAAAGTAGAGGAGGGGAAGGTGATGCTGCACACATGAGCACAAATTTGAGATGAATCAACCTTGTATTTGAAATGGAAATGAGTTCTTACAAGGTTCCTCACAGCCTACCACCCTTCATCCTCTCACTAATGCAAAGTACTAGCTTTAGGGGACTCCAAGTCCTAGATTATAACCCGATTTACTCTCTAAGCAATTGGCCGGTAGGAAAGCTAAGTGTAGGTTTCCTAGAGGTGGAAGAGTCGCCTAAATTACCAGGCACTTAGGTATATATAGCCCAGGCCTAACTGACTCAATTTACACTAAGACCCCTATATTACAGAAATGCCCTGTAGGGGCCAAACTAGGAAAAGACCCAACTTTCTCGGGGACAGACGACCGCGATCGAGTGTTGATCTTCTTTGGATGCATGCTAACTCCCGGATGACGTCCACATGGCCAGTAGTCCAAATCCGCCGAGTCAAGTAGTGATCATGGTTTTTGATTTCCAAGAAACAAAAGTGACATAGCTCACAAATGATATTAGACAGATTCAAGGAGCTTAGTCAACCACAATCATACAAGCACTATACAATCTAGCACAAGCAAGTATTAACTAGTCATTCCAGAAGAGCTCTAGTCCTAGTGAAGTGAGAATGCATATGATACAATGCAATGCATGATATGATACAAAATGCAAAGAAAAACAAAGAAAATCAAAGAGAAGGCAAATAAAAAACGTACACTACAACAAAGCTACCCCAAACTAAAAGGGGTAACAAACATAAGCTCCCCACGCAAGCGAGCAAACACGCTAAGCTCTAAGGGCTTGGTGAAGATATCGGCCAATTGGTTCTCAATTTCCACATGGATCAAGTCTATATCTCCTTTCTCATAGTGATCTCTCAGAAAGTGAAACCTTATGTATATGTGTTTGGTTACGGTAGTACAAGACGGGGTTCCTAGCTATAGAAATAGTAGAAGTAGAGTCTGCTAGGAGTGGGATCTTCCTAAAGCTTAGACCAAAGTCACTCAAGGTAGCTCTCATCCAAAGCAATTGGGAACAGCTACTAGCAGCAGCAATGTATTCGGCTTCTATGGTGGAAGTGGCTATGCTAGATTGCTTACGTGAGGACCAAGAGACAAGAGAAGAAACGAGACACCTGGCAGGTGCCAGAAGTAGACTTGCGCTCCAGCCGACAACCCACGAAGTCAGTATCCGAATTACCATCTGAGAGAGAGCGTAAAAGCTGAAGAGAACCAAAGGCCAAACTCAGGAATGTATTTTAGATACCTGAAGATGCGCTTCACCGCTTGAATGGTGTGATGTCCGCGGTGAGGCCTGAAATAGCATACAAAGGAAAACTGCGAACTGGATGTCTGGCCTAGTCGCCGTCAGGTACAAAAGTGAGTTGATCATCCCTCTATACTCTCTTTGGTCCACCGCCACCCCTTCTTCATCTGCATCAAGAGATGTTTGTATTGACATGGGAGTTGACATAGGCTTGGAGTCTCCCATATCAAACTTCTTTTAGAATGTCCTTTGTGTACTTGGCTTGATGGGTGAACGTTCCTTCACAGCCTTGCTTGATTTGCAGTCCAAGGAAAAGCTGCAACTCTCCCATCATGCTCATCTCAAACTCCTTCAACATCTGCTAAGAAAACTTGGTAACAAGAGAGTGAGACGAGTCACCAAAGATGATATCATCCATGTATATCTAGACAATAAGAAGATCACTGCCATGCTTGAGGAGAAACAAGGTCTTATCAACACTCCCCATTTTGAAACCCTGGTTTAGCAAGAAGGTTTTCAATCTATCATACCAGGCTCTATGGGCTTGTTTCAAACCATACAAGGCTTTTTGCTATTTGTAAACATGGTTAGGGTGTTTAACATTTTCAAATCCTGTGGGTTGCTTGACATAAACTTCTTCTTGAATGAAACCATTTAGAAAAGCAGACTTCACATCCATTTGAAAAAGCTTAAAACCCATGGAAGCTGCAAAGGCTAAGAGATTACGTATAGCTTCCAGACGTGCAACTGGAGCAAATGTTTCCTCATAGTCTATCCCCTCTTTTTGACAGAAGCCCTTAGCCACAAGTCTAGCCTTGTTCCGCATAACAATGCTATCCTCCCCTTGCTTATTTTTGAAAACCCATTTTGTACCAATAGGAATTGCATTATGGCGGTGGCTCTACCAAAACCCAAACCCCATTCCTCTCAAAATGTTCGAACTCCTCATGCATGGCATTAACCCAATTACCATCAAAAAGTGTGTGTCCAACATCCTTGTGCTCAAAGGAGGCAACAAATGCAGCATGAGCAAAGAAAGTGATATGACCTGTCTAGGACCTCAAGGTCCTCACATGGAAATCACCAATGATCCCATGTGGAGGGTGATCCCGCTGGACCTGCCGAGATGGAACGATCTCGGAAGTCACCTCCCCTGCGTCCTAAGTGGAGACAGCCTTTGCTCGAGCTTACAGTCAGGGGTCCGAGGAGGAAGCTGTCGACAAGGGTCCTCCTTCGTCTTCAGAGCTCATAGAAAAGGGGGCAGGAGCTGCAGCCGGTGTAGTGGCTCCTGCATCACCAGCATCTATTGTCCTTCCTCATCTTCAAAGATGGGAGTTTCTTCTTTATCATCACCTGAAAGCTCAAATGCAGGGGATGTGTAAGGCATAGATTCATGAAAGGAAACCTCACTGGTCTCTACCACTTGTTTGGTATCAAGGATCCACACTCTATATGCTCGAGAGCTAGAGGCATAACCAAGGAAAATACCAATCCAAGCAGCGAGATTCAAATTTGTCCAAATGCCCCCCATTTTGAGCACAAAGCATCTACAGCCAAATGCACACTGGTGCTTGACGCTGGGCTACCTACCAAACCATAGCTCGTACGAAGTCTTCCCTAAGAAAGCTCAGTAGGAAGGTGCGGTTAGCAATGTAACAGGCTGTATTCATAGCCTCAACGCAAAAGCATCGTGAAGTCCTATGCTCATCAAGCATCGTCCATGTCATCTCAACAAGTGTGCGGTTCTTTCATTCCACGACACTGTTTTGAGGTGGGGTATAAGGAGACGAGAATTGGTGTTCAAGACATAGGTCACGACAGATGGTTTTGAAATGAGAGTTACAAAATTCTCTGCCATTATCACTATGGATAGCCCTCATGGCCTTATGACTCTCATTTCTTAACCTTAAGACTAGATCCCGAACAAAACCAAAAGCCTCATCTTTGAACTACATGAAGAACAACCACGAAAAGCGAGAAAAGTCGTCTACAACGACAAGCACATACCACTTCCCTCTGACCGACTGTATCCGAGCTGGACCAACCATGTCCATATGCAACAACTCGCCCGGATAAGAGGTCATAACCTGATTAACAGGAGCATGAGAAGCAGCAACCATCTTGCCATGACAACAAGGGTGGCACACTAAGTCCTTTTTTGCTTTCAAATTGGGCAATCCTCGGACCAGACCCATCAAGCTCAACCTAGCTAGCAGATCAAAACTCAAATGGCCTAGCCTCCTATGCCACTTCCAGATATCAGTAGAAGGACCAGCTACCAAACATCGAGGAGGGCCAGAAACAGATGCAAGGTCAACCTTAAAAACCAGCACATATGGCAAAATCTGACAAACAAGGGTTTCCTTAGCATCAAGCACACAAGAAGTACCCTCAAAGCGAATCTCAAACCCTTCGTTGAGAAGTTGTAAGATAGAAACCAAATTGAACCCGAAACTCCTCACCAAAGCAACTTCTCTCAGGGAAAGCTTGGCAAAAAGTGAAACACCACCAACACCCAACACTTTACCATGACCATTATCCCCGAATGTGATGTACTCCTTGGTGCTCATGGGGTTGAGACTGGAGAACCATCTGTGGTGCCCTGTCATGTGCCTAGAGCAGCCAGAGTCCATAATCCATATGTCCTCCTAGCCTCGATCCTGCAAAATCAAGGAAAGCAAGAGTGAGCAAATGGTCTAGCTCTGGGATTAGTGAAACTGCTGAAGCAGTGCCGAGCCATCTGCTCAAAGGTGGGGTAAGCACAGTCAATGTATGCATCATGATGATCTGGGTACCCACGACCTCCAAAGCGTGAGCTCAAAAGTCCTATACCAAAGCCTTGGTCATGAGGTCCATAGCCGCATTGAAAATGACTAGGAGCTCGGCCGGCAAAGCGTCTCTCACCACAAGGAGCACGGGCATGAAGGCTGCCTCCTCTCTCACCTAATGCAAAGTGGTCTCTCAACTGTGAGTAGCATTCTATATGCCCTCGCTCTGGCTACAATACCACCTGTGGCCAATGGAGATCAACCCACGGCGTGAGCAAACATCAAGGATTTCGATCGGTAGCAAGGCTGGGCGATGAACCCTATCGCCTGCGAGTTTGTGGTTTCTTTTTAGCTTTTCATGATAAGGATACACTGTTGCAGTACTTGGCTTATAAGCCCATTCCCCTTCTGACAATGGGGTCCACCCGAATATGTCTTACATACTAGAATACGTCATAAGCAACTATGCCTATGCTTCGTCTTCCTTGTCCATCCTGACATCACCGCGCCCTTGAGACGTTGCTTGTCCCCAAGCAATGGCATTTGGAAAGCGTTCCTTCATAACATAATAATGTTCCCAAGTGGCAAATGCAGCTGGAATGTTGGTCCACTTGATGAGTAACTGAGGAACAGCCTGATTCCCTTTTTTCACAAGTCGACGATCCAAAATAATTTTTGGCACAAGATCCTCCTTATCCAGGTCAATGAACTTAGTGATATCTGAATAAATAGGAGTATGATCTGGGGTAAATGGCTTGAGTTGGGATACATGAAAAACCGGGTGAATCAGAGCACCAACTGGTAACTGAAGCTTGTATGCCACTGCACCAACTCATTCCACCACTTTGTACAGCCCAAAATACTTGAAAGCCAGCTTTGGAAAAGGACGGTTAAATACCGAGGTCTGAGCATATGGCTGAACCTTGAGTAGAACTTGTTCATTCACTTGAAACTCCCGTGGTGTGCGACCTTTATTAGCATACATCTTCATCTTGTTGCGGGCTGCAGCCAAATGAAGTTTAAGCAACTCCAAATGGATTTGACGATCTTGTATGAAATCTTGTACTGATGAAGATGCATTGTGTGTGGTGTCTGGTAGAATGCCCACACTAGGATCATATCCATATAAAGCGTTGAAGGGTGAGCAGCCCAAGCAAGAGTGATGAGAGCAATTGTACCATAATTCAGCAAGAGAGAGCTAGGCCTTCCAATCATTGGGAGAAGCATATATGGCACACCACAAATACATCTCCAAACACTCGTTAACTCTTTCCGATTAACCATCTGTTTGGGGGTGGTAAGCTATACTAGAGACTAGCTTAGTGCCCATTAGGTGAAATAACTCTTTCCAGAAGGCACTCAAAAAGATCCTATCACGATCCGTGACAATGGAATTGGGGACACCATGAAGCTTAACAATAGTATCCAAGAAGTAGCAAGCTATATCTTTCGCAGTAAAGGGATGGTGCAAAGGAATGAAATGGGCTACCTTAGTAAATCGGTCCACCACAACCAGAACAGATGTACAGTTCTGTGATTTCGGAAGACCCTCAATGAAATCCATTGTGAGGTCCTTCCAAGCACCATTAGGAATAGGAAGAGGTTGTAATAGCCTTGGAGAATGCAATAGTTCATGCTTCGCTTGATGACAAATTTGACTTTGTTTAACAAAATCCTCAACATCAACGCAGAGTCCTTTCCACCCAAACAGCTTCTTGAGACGGTAGTAAGTAGCCTTAGTGCTAGAATGGCCACCAATTGGGGAAGAATGCAAAGCAGCGATGATTTTGGTCCTGAGAGCTGAGTTTTGACCAATCCAAATGAGGCCCTTGTGTTTTATCACCCCGTCCACTAACTCAAAACCATGGCAATCAGGATTGGAAATAGCCAACTGAGCCAACAACTGCTGAGCATGAGCATCTGTAGCATAGGAATTCAAGACCTCCTATAGCCAAACTGGCTGTGCCACAGAGACAGCTTGAAGAACAAATAAGTGGGCCACTCTAGATAGAGCATCGGCAGCCACATTTTCCTTACCTTTGCGATAGACCACTCGAAAGGGTAATCCCATGAGACGGGCCATAGCCTTGCACTGCAAATCTGAATGGAGATTTTGCTTGGTAAGATAGGATAGACTGCGATGATCAGTTCGAATGATAAATTCAGTGTGCTGGAGGTAAGCATGCCACTTCTCAACAGCCATAATAACTGCAAAAAATTCCTTCTCATATATGGACAATTGTCGTTGTTTTTCACCCAGAGCCTTACTGAGAAATGCCAATGGCCTATCCTTTTGCATCAAGATAGCTCCAATTCCTAATGCACAAGCATCCGTTTCCACAATGAAAACCTCCTGGAAATTTGGCAGAGCAAGAATAGGAGCAGTTTGCATAGCCTGCTTCAATGCACCAAAAGCTACATCAGCTTGAGGAGACCATTGAAACGCATTCTTTCACAACAGGTTGGTGAGAGGATGAGCAATGACTCCATATCCCTTGATAAACCTCTTGTAATACCCTGTGAGACCCAAAAATCCACGTAATTCAGTAGTTGAGGCTGGGACTGGCCTTTTCTGCATAGCTGCTGTTTTGGCAGGATCAGTAGCTACCCCCTCCTGAGAGATAATGTGACCTAGATACTCAATATGGGAGCAAGCAAAAGAACATTTGCTTGGCTTCGAATAAAACTAATGTTGGCGAAGCTGAGAAAGAATTGCTCTGAGATGCTCGACTTGTTGCTCCAAAGAAGAGCTGTACACCAATATATCATCCGAATACCATGACAAATTTCCTGAGAAAAGGGCTCAAAGTATCATTCATAATACACTGAAAAGTGGCTGGAGCATTAGTAAGCCCAAATGGCATCACTCTAAAATGATAATGCCCATGGTGAGCTTAAAGGCTGTTTTGTGTTCATCCTGAGGAGCCATTCTTACTTGATGGTAACCTGCAGTGAAATCCAGCTTGGTGAAATACGTGGATCCAGCCAGCTCATCCAAAATCTCCTCGACCAATGGAATAGGAAACCTATTCTTGACTATAAGGGTATTCAACCTTCTGTAGTCGACAAACATGCGCCATCTCCCATCCTTCTTTTGCACCAACAAGACTGGGGATGCAAAAGGACTAGTACTGTGCACAATCCAGCCTTGCTCAAGTAACCCCTTCACCTGGCGCTCAATCTCATCTTTATGTTGTGGAGAGCACCTATAAGGTTTAGAATTCACTTTCACGGCTCCAGGAAGAAGAGGGATAGTGTGATCATAGATTCTATGGGGTGGTAGTGATGTTGGAATAGCAAACACATCAGAGAATTCATCTAACAATGTAGAGACTGCTGCAGGAACATGAGAATTAGCGGAAGGTGCCTCAGACTGAACTAGAGCATTGCCCTTGGAACATTTAACTAGCTGCTCGACACTCATTGTAGACAGTTGCAGTTTAGGAGGGACAATTCCTGTCAAGGTGACTGAAGCCTTGTTGTGCAGAAAAGTCATGGTTCTATTGTTCCAATCACAATTCATAGGGCTATGATCTGCTAACCAATCATATCCTAGGATAGCATCATAGGAACCCAATGGCAAAACTCTCATAGAAGTATGAAATGTATGCCCTTGGCACCACCACTCAACATCACTGGTGATTTGGTCAGATATCACCTCTGTACCATCAGCTAACTGCACTTTTGTTGGTGGAACTTATGTGAGCTCACAGGAAGTCTGCTGAATGAAATTAATGTTGACAAAACTATGAGAACTCCCACTATCAAGCAACAGAAGCATAACCTTGTTATGTACTAAGGCTCTAAGCTTCATACAAGGGCCCTGATCAGTGCCAGAAAGAGCATTCAAGGAGAGAGTACAGAATTCTGCAGCTAAAGTATCTTCCATCGCCAACTGTGTCAAAACTTCATCAGTGAGGTTGACCTCCAAATCATTGACTACTAAGGCATTCATCTGAGACACAGGACGTTTGGAACATTTTTCCAAATGAGTGGCATCATATTTGTCCCCACAATAATAACAGAGACCATTAGCCCGGCGAAAATCCCTCAATTGGCGCTCCTTGGTCAATGCTGAATTGAACTGGGGCTTAGAGTCAGATCTCGGACCTGCAACATGTGGCACTTTGAACCTAGGTATTGATTTGGGATGTTTTTACTGGAGTTTCTCCTGCAACTATTGATGTATCTTGGCTAACATAACAGCCCATTCCATAGTTTTAGGGACTTGAGCTTGAACACTGTACTTGAACTCATTCTTTAACCCCCGAATCAACTGAGCAACAAAATACCTTTCCCCCATGTGCCCATTATGCAGAGAAACCTGGTACTGCAAAGTTTCAAAAGCATCCACATACTCTTCAACCGTGCCCTACTGTCGGAGATCAAGCAACTCATTCCGAGCGTGTGTATGTTCATAGACACCAAACTTCTCCAAAATAGCCTGGACAAACTGATCCCATTAATGGATTTTGTGTTGAGTTTTATATACTTGGAACCACTGAGCTGCTTTGCCCTCCAGATGTAAAGAAGCTGCTGTCACCCACATCGACTCACGCATACCAAAAATGGAGAAGTAGTCCTTACATTTATCAATCCAGATTTTGGGATTGTCACCCTCAAACTTAGGAAAAGCTAGCTTAGGTAAAGGGGCATGACCAAAACATCCATGTTCAGTAAAGGTTTTAGAACGATCACCTTTGGAGTGATGGGGTTCAAACCCACCGGAGCGCCACATCGGTTCACCATGAGCTAGAGAGGGCTGTCGATCAGAAACTTGAGAGGAATTGTCCAAGGAGGCATCCATGTCCCGGGCCATCTGCTCCAAAGTCATGCGTGCACTGCTTTACCAGTTGCCTCCACTTGCATAGCCAGTTGCTGATGATCTTGAATAGTTTGATTCACTGCATCTATGTTGAGATTCATCTTATGCTGAACTGCTAAAATAGCATCCATTCTGGAAGAGAGAAACCCAACTGTTGAGATCAAACAATCGAGCTTATCCTCCAAGCGTTGTTGCCCAGACTCCATCTGCGCCAGCACTAACTGCGTCTGTACAGATGGTTTGGGTGGCACCGTTGTGACCGAGAAAGCTTCGCAAAAGGGTAAAAAGAACACGCCCCCACACTCCACACCTGAAGTGAGGCGAGACCAAGGAATTTTACGTGCGAACACCGTCACACAACTCGAGTCGTAGACACTTCCCCACCATCGCCACCGCGTCAGAAATCCATAGAACAGGTCCTCGGAATTTTACACATGAACACGTGCCATGCCACCCTAGACCTCAGGAATCTCTGCACTAGATGAACATGAACCTCGAATTGAAGAGCCGAACCAAAACTGTGCCAACTCAACAGCCTGAGCCACCGCCGTGTACCCTGGAATCCGCAAACCCCTCCGCCTGCGTCGCCGGATTCCGCCCAAGGTAGGCACCGCCGGAAGCTAGGACTCGCGGCCGAGGATCACCAAATCGAATACCACCTGTAATGCGACCCATGGCCAGTGGAGATCAACCCATGATGTGAGCAAACATCAAGGATTTCGATCGATAGCAAGGTTGGGAGATGAACCCTATTGCCTGCGAGTTTGTGGTTTCTTTTTAGTTTTTCAGGATAAGGATACACTGTTGCGGTACATTCCCCTTCTGACAATGGGGTCCACCTGAATATGTCTTACATACTAGAATACGTAATAAGCAACTACGCCTATGCTTCATCCTCCTTGTCCGTCCTGACACTGGCTAAGCAAGTAAGCTCTCATCCTACCCTTTTAGTAGGGATAGCCATCTGAGCCAAGAACAGGAACCTTCCTTGAGTGCGCCATAGTCGCTAATGGTTTCTTACCGGTAAAGGTATGAAAAAACTTAACCGGCTCTGATACCACTTGTAGGACCGAGATGTTCGACTAGAGGGTGTGAATAGAAGCACTTGAAAACACAAAATCACAACCCGCAAAAATGGTGCTACGAGAACTAACGCTAGACTTGATGACCTTGGTTTAATTATGCTATGAGGAGCACGCTTGATCATGCTTATATCTATCTTGAGTTGCTAGATATCTCGATCCTCTAATCTTATGGATGTTCGTACCATGCTTGTCGTGGATCCAATTGGAGCTAAATTAGACTCTGGCTAAAACCCTTTTGATCAGTTGTTCTAGTTGAGTTCTATTTGCTTATCATCTAACTCTAACTTGATTAGACATAGAATTACACACTCCCTGCTCCTTGCACCGCTCAGCATCGTGAGCTCTCTCTCTCCCTCTAATCACTCTCCTAATTTAAGCATTTAGCTAATTTCAGCACTTAGGAAATTTCTACTCAATAAAATAAGTGTTACACCCTCATTTGGTTGGATGGTTTCTGGAGGCTCTGCCCCAAAAGAATGACAAACATTTGGATGACTGACTTTTTGGACTGCTAACCGCTAACGCTAACTTTATTCTGTAACTATTGTTTTCCCTTAGGGTATTTTCTTGTGTCTATTTTGCAGGATGTCTTCTTTTTTCAAAAAGCCAAGAGAGCCCTGAGCAACACAGGGAAGGGCATACACCTCAAGTTTCTATCATGCTCCCACTCTCAGAGTGGAGGTTTGAGGACTCCAGTGGCATCCGATAGGATGTCCATCAATGCTAGCCACCACCACGATGAGGCAACATTATCGCAACCCCAGCCGCAGCGTAGGCTTCTAACCATCCAAGACATTGTAGCACGCGATGATGGCGAGGCAGAGATATTGGAACGCCCTGATCCCAAGCACTTTGGGAGAACAAGGTATTTTGATGACTTCTGGACCAATTCACACAAGCATTCGAGTACGCAGGTTGGAGTGGCTTCTGGAACATTGATGAAGAAGGATCCATCCTTCTGACCAAAGAGTTCCTGATGACCCTCCGCAAGGAGAGATGTAGGACCGAAACGTGCAATTAGAGGGGGGTGAATAGGAGCACTTGAAAACTCAAAATCACAACCCCCAACACTGGTGCTATGAGAACTGACGCTAGACTCCATCCACTGAACAGATACGAGTCTAGCAAAAACAAGCTGAGGTGCACTGAACGGATATGCACCAGGCGAGAAAAGAGCTAGCAACTCAACGATCACAAAGATTGCAATTCACCCCAAGCACCGAAAACCTGCAAGTTTTCCACTTGACACTCACCGCACCGAAATGCGACTTACTGATATACAACAAGCAAAGAGAATGGTCAGATAGTGCGAAAACCACATTCGATGCAAAAACGTGGCAAAAGAACCAAACAAACACAGAATAGGGCAGCTCCTATGGGATCACCGGTCTGTCCGGTACCAGGGGCCGGACAGTTCGATTGCACGGGATTAGTCCTGGTGGGGCATGCCGGATAGTCCAGTGGGAAGCCCCCAGGCAGACCCAACACCAGATAGTCCGGTGGCCTAACGAATAGTCCGGTATAGTTGCAGGAAAAGAGTTTTCACACCCCAAAACTGACCAAACCTTTCCAATCATCATGAGATTTTGCATAGGCTATCTGGACCCTATTCCAAAGCATTTCCCAAGAGATCAAATCAAAATGACCAAGGAAATAGCGGGAATTTTAGATCTTGTGAGAAGGCAATCTTTGGGCAAGAAAAGGGGGAAACTCAAGAACACCTTGCTCGTGGCAATCCTGTGGGATTGATATTAATTAAGTCATAATCTCAACAGCATAGCAAGTCCAAAAGAGCCAAAAGAATAGGATTAACTCGTGGGCAAAGCAAATCACCAAAACCTTTTAGTTTCATCCAAAAACCAAAGTAGAGGAGGGGGCAAGGAGATGGCTGCACATATGATGACGAATTTGGGATGAATCAACCTTGTATTAGAAATGCAAATGAGTTCTTACAATGTTCCTCACAGCCTATCACTCTTCATCCTCCCACTAATGCAAAGTACTAGCTCTAGGGGACACTAAATCCTAGATTAGCACCCAATTTACTCTCTAAGCACTTGGCTGGTTGAAAAGCTAAGCCTAGGGTTTCTAGAGGTTGAAGAGTCACCTAAATGACCAACCACATAGGTATATATAGCCTAGTTCTAACTGACTCAATTTACACTAAGACCCCTATATTTTAGAAACAACCGTAGGGGCCAAACTGGAAAACACCCAACTATCTCGGGGACGGACGACCGCGATGGAGTCTTGATCTTCTTTGGTTGCATGCTAACTCCCGGATGACGTCTACAGTGGCCAGTAGTCCAAATCCGCCGATCGACCCCCGGTTTTGAGGTCAAAAACTGAGAAACTTTAGGGTTTCCTTCCTAGGCCTATAATGGCCCACTCCACTCTATCTCGGTGAGAATTGAGTCCATTTGCTGAGTCTTAGGTAACTTGGTGTTAGGGTGGTGGATTTGAGTGAATCCACCGATGCCCTCATACATCTTCGCGCCATGTACTCGGGTTGGAGCACCATGGTGGCATCCGGCATCCCCTATCCCTCGGGGTCGCCTCGCAGTCCTTCAGAGGTCTTACTCCTACCGTCACCGTGTCACTCCTCCGTGTACTGAACTCCCTTGGCCGATCGATGCCGAGCTTGCCTCCTATCCTTTGAAGGACTTCCATCTACCTCAAATCCATCGGAGTGCCTCCTATCCATCGGAGGTCTTGTGCCTAAGTCCTTCTGGGTCTTGGCTTCCGTTGATAATCACTCATTACTCCAGAGGCAATGGAGCTCGTCCATTGGCTCTCCAGCGACTCACCATAGGTATGACCATCCATTTCCACCTTTTCAATTAAGAGTTTGCCATTTCCCTAAGAAGGCTTAGTGATCTCCTAGGGTTCTCCTCAAACTGTTCCCTAGCCGACGCACCTTTGGGGTATGATCAAACAATCTTTTGGCTGAGAAATCTATCGTGAGGAAGTTTTGGGGAAACATTGCACTACAAAAATCCACAACCCTACTCTGAGAATCCTAGCCCTTTGTGTCTCTCATCGTCTTTCCGCGTAGTGAGGCACGCTGCACCACTAAAAGGGATTTGAAATGCCTCTACGCGATGTGCAAGAAAAAGCCTTATGCACCCATCATAGACATGGTCCATCACTGGATGGAACTGTGGCAGAACAACACCCCCATCACCATCACCTCATTTATCATATGGATCGCATCTGGACTAGGTGTCTTGGAAAATGCCCAGCTCGAGTACAACCCTGATGATCTTTCACACATAGTGGGGGAGAAGCACTTCATAAAAGGGCATTTTATGCAGGAAAGAAGGGGGTAGATTGATCATGACCTACTTTGGCCACAGCTTCGAACTGCCGCTTCAAGCACCTTCAGTTCAACCTGTACAAAGTAGCTAGGCCTAACCATGCAGCTCGACATGGAGGAACCATGCCAAAGCTTTGCAGGTGTCATGACAAGAGCCCAACGATGAAGAGCTAGGGCAACAACAGTAAGAAGCTGAGGAGGAAGCATCAGCCGACCATCATGGGTGCCCCACACGGCAACACCGTCAAGTGCAGATCTAGAACTATCAAACTTCTAACGGTATGGCAACCCAGAGCCGTGGTATAGCAGTAGTGGTATAGGTCCATACCACCAACCATCGTATGCTCCCGGGAATCAATTCTGCCATGACAGCGATGATCCTAGGAGGTCAGTATGATCCCAGGCTGTACCGGTAGGTTGATGCCATCGCTCAACATACCGCAGTGATACATGACCGGCTTCGCGCCAACCCCAACGTTGGAGACCGGCATCAGTGAAGCTCACGACTTCTAGAATCACTACTACTACTACTACCAGAACCCCTAGTTTCATTGAAGCTTAGGGGGTGGTAAACGGATGCGATGTGAGCATGCTTCCTCGACGCCTCCTCGGCGACCCGTCTCATAGTAAGTTTCCCCTTATCCTCGAACTCATTCTCCCTTGCAATAATACTAGCAGTTCCAGTAGTACCAGCAGTCCCAGCAGAGCCAACAGTCCCAGTAGCAGTCCTACCAGTTCTACCAGCAAGACGAGTAAGTAATGATAATATTTAGTTATCTTTTCTTTTCCTTATCTTCTTTATGCTCTATCTAAAAAAAAGGAGTCAATAAAATAAACCCCCACCTTTGATATATTGCCTTCATATGGAAATGATGAATAGTTGCTCTATCATGTTCTTGATTAGTTGCCTATGTACATACCATACATAGCTTAATTTCGAGCTCGTGTGTATAAATTTGTGAACCTGAACTTTTACTTCGTGGTTGCCATTTGCATAAACTATATCTAAGTTGTTGGGATAAATGATATGACTAAGTACTAGGCTAGCTCTACATTCTCTTAGTGGGATGAACATCTCAGGATATTCTTTTCAAAAATGAAAAAAAAGTTCCCCCTTTTGGTCTTAAACACATACCAGAGCCAAATACATCGAAATATCTAAGCCTAGCTTATCAACTACTTAGTGTTTTTTGAGCTTTGTCAAATTTTGAGTCTCATTGAATGGAATCATCGCTATCCTGTGAATCTTTGGAGCAAAAATGACACCATTCCACATGCATTTACCTATTCTACGTATGCATCCATACATCTCCACAAAAATACCTTCAACCTTACTCCTTCCAAATCAAAATGAGCGAGGATACGAAGCCATCAAAAAGAAAAATAAAAGCATGCTAGTCAAAGCATGGCAAAAGTATGAAAAAGAAAAGAATGTTAGACAAAGCATGGCAAAAAAGAGAAAAAAAATACAAAAACGCTCCATATTCATACCAATCATAAAAGACGGAGAAGGGAAGGAAAACAAGGAGATCAACCCATCCAGCCACCAAATAAGCTCAAATGATGAACAAGATTTGCTGATGAAGTACATTTCTTTGGTCCAATCTTTGGCTCTGAAAAAAAACAACCTAAGCAAGCTAAGTTTTCCCATCACCTTGAGCTCCACAAAAGCTTTAGTGTAGGAAAAATCTTGGCAATGCTCTTGGCCCTTTTGGTGAGGATACACTTTTGAGCAATCGAGAGTACCTCTGGGAAAACTTGCTTTTATTTTGAAAATCTCTGAAAACACCTGAGATGGGATTCCAAAACGAAATGTTTTGAGCTGGAGCCTGCAACGAAGTCATTCTTTCTCTCAACTGCCCAAGACATGGTAAGTCAAAACTGATGCACCACAGGTATGAGAAAAGGTTGATCGATACATACACTATGGTTCGAGACGAAAGCATGAGTGTCAGTTATGCAAAGCTTCTTTTCTTGAAAATCGATATTGCAGCAACTCCTGATCCATAACCCATCTTGGCTTTACTCAAGGGCGAGCAAAGGTCTAAGCTTGGGGGGGTGTTGACGGTCGTTATTGCACTATCTTCAACCGTTCAACTATCCATGACATGAAGCAAAATGTATCAAATTGTAGAGTAAACTCTTGCTACTGCCATATCTCGACGAGTTGTGTTGAATATTTGATTGCAGGTGCAAGAACAGCTGAAAACAAGAAAAATATGGCTAAGTCACGAATAACCGTGGCCGCCCAGCCTCCCCCTTTGGCCACCTAGCCAGTGAAAGTGGCCAAAACACCTCATCTTCGACCTGCATGCACACAAGTGACATGTAAACACGATTCCAAGGTGTAAACCATGAAAGCAACATGCAAAGCAAAGGAAGACCCGCCACCTCATCGATCCAGCAATGGGATTGGTGAAGTCAGCAATCCAGGGCACTTCAATCCTGCTGCTAAAGAAGAAACACATGGAAGATCCAATGATCGGGGGAGAAGCACAAAGATAACCATCTAAACTACCATGCAACTGACTTGGAGAGGCAAGATAAACCGTAGGATGGAGTATGGTGGTGGATCCAAGGGACCCCCTGGCCACCTGGCCTTAGGTGGGGCTGCTCCGTCTCCTACTAGGCCGCTCGGCCTGCGACCTACCCAAGTAACTACCATACTGATCCCTGTAAGAACCCCCACTCACTTGGTAGCTATAAATACCCCCGGTAGCTCATTTGCAAAGTGTGGAAGTTGAGAAGAACACACCATTGTCTTAGTCTTGTAGCTGTAGGTTAGTCCTAGGAGTTAGAGTCAAGTCTGAGCTTTCGCCTTAGGGATTACGGAGTTAGCTTCGAGTCTTGGTAAAGCTCTTGTATCTTTCTATCTTTTGTACTCTTGTTACTCCAGTATAATACAAGTCATTGCTTATCTTTCAGTTATACTTTACTTCATTTCTTACACTTGCCTAGTGTGGTGTACCTTTTTGCATACTAGACCACAGGCTTAGGTTTGTGTTGTCTTTAGGTTCTTTGAATCTTGCTAGACTTGCCAGAGCTATAAACTTGCCTTAGTCTCTAATCTAAGGTTAAGTTAGCTCTCACCCTCTGATCAAGGATGAGCTTTAGTGATCAAGTTCTCACTTGATCACTAGTTTAGCGTGCCATCTTACCCACGCAGATCTGGTTGGTAGCCCCTATTGGTGACATGCATTAGGGAGCCTCTGTAATCTGACCCTGTCGTTCGGTAAGCCCGTAGGCATTAGCCAATTGCCATTCGGTTGGCCAACTATCTTCCCCTGTGCCTCCTCGGTGTAGTCTAGAATTTCACTCGACTCAAGACCCTACTCCGTATTTGATCAACTTAGTTCAACCATGAATATTCCTATGCAATAGTTAAGGATTAGATTTTGTAAATCTTTATCTCGCTCATTGTCCTCCCAGGCAACTATACCTAGTTTGCTAGATCTTTGGTCCCTGTTCTCTCAAACCACCATACACTATCTTGTTTATCTTACCCCTATTGTAAGGATAGCTGTATTTAACTAAGTTATATAGTAACGTTGAAAGTTCGATATATCATTTCACCTATTCTCCCTTGCTTCCCTGTGGATTTTTACGATACTCAGAATACTCTGAGTGAAAAAGCTATATCGAATTTCTATGCTCTTGTGGAGTAAAATCTATTATGCTAAGAGACGTCAACAGCGGCCGTTCTTCAACATGAAGGAGTTTGTCAAGCAGTACCAGAAGCACGCCTAGGAGCGTGACTGTGCTTTCCTCACCAGCCTCACTGACTCTGATGGCAGCTCAAGCGACTCTAGCTCTAACAGCGATGACAATGATGAGAAGAAGATCATCGGGCATGCTAGACTCTGCTTCTTCGGCGATGAGATCGGCTACTACACCATGGCGCTTGCAGGAGATCAAGCCGGCTCCATCGACTCGGATGTCTACAGCAAGTCGAACACTGAGCCTCAAGTGACCGATGATGCTAGGTACATTGCTTTGAAGAACCAGGATTGCTTGCTTAGAGTGGTTGCTAAGGACCTTAGGCTTGCAAATGCTAAGGCTGCTACTTTAGAGGCTAAGCTTGAGACTGTCAAGTCTAAACTTGCATGTGCTTTGGATGATCTTGCTATGGCTACACAAGTTTGTGCTATTGCTGATGAGATAGAATGCAGTAATTGTCAGGTCCTAGCTGTTGAATTGATTGAATTACACTCTAAGCATGCTAGTAATGTAGATATACTTTTCTATACTACTGCAGCGTTAGAGGAGTTGAAGGCTAGGCTGACTTTGCTTGCTACTTATGTTTTTTGCCTAACTATTAGGAAGGAGTTGGAAGAGACTAGGGCTGCTTTGAGGAAGTCTGAAAAGACTGCTAGCCCTATTAGTGCTGATTGCCCTAAGTGTGGAGGACTTAGAGGTAGGCTCGATTATTTGGCCATTGAAAAGGTCTAGCTGGAAGATGAGAATACCTATCTTAGGACCATTCTCAGTTGGATTTCGGCTATAGAGCCACAACTTGGCATGATTCGTTTCCTCTTTTAAGTTGAGTGACAAGTTGGGGGGTTGGCTACTACTACACCCAAACTGATTTTGATCAGTTGTATGGGAAGTTAGGTGACTTGAGTGGGATTCCCATTAGTGAGAAGTTCCCTGTTACCCACGACAATCCCTACTTTGAACTTGGAAACCCTAAGGATGGTGTATGGTTAGATAAGCCAAGGGAGCCACCATAGAAACAAGTGTGGACTCCCAAGCCAAACTTTGTTAGGAACCCTCTTGACACTCTACCTGTGAGGAACTCAGTTGACTCACCTCCTGAGACCTCTAAGCAAGGGGCTAAGAGGAATGCTCCTCCCAAACCCATTCCATAGCCTAAGGGATAGCCCAAGAACCAAAGTCAACCCAAGGGTGCGCCACCCAAGAGGTACATGTGTGACTACTGCCATAGGGAGGGTCACTTGGTGGAGTTTTGTTACCGAAGGTTGAGGGCTGAGCGTAGAAAGGTTGAGTGGAGGAATGAGGACAGGTACTACTAGGGTGGTAGCCTGAGGTTGCACCTCGGTGTGGGGATAGGCAAGACCGTTGGCCACGTTGTGTAGGTGGAGGTAGAGGAGACCGTTTTCCTTGCAATGCTCTAGGTGGTGGATGCTTTGTTGGCAAGGCACCGAGTTATGAGCAGTATGACTTTGGTCCTCCTCGCCGAGGCTTTGAGAGCTATGACGGACCATGCTTTGCTAGACGTGGTGACCGGCAGTCTCAGTTTGCATGGGACAAGGGTTTTGGGATGTTTCATTGTGACTTTGCTAACCCTTCTTTTGAGCAAATGGCTCGACATTGGATTGCTTCTTTTCAAACTAACCCTAGTGTTGGACCATATGCTCACCCCATGAACTACTATTGATGCAGGATGGAGGCCTAGGGAACATATGGCTCATGGATTCCGGTTGTTCGCACCACATCACCGGTAATCACATATGGTTCTCCAGTCTCACCCCAGTGAGCTCTAGGGAGCACATCATTTTTGGGGATAAAGGTACAAATAAGGTGAAAGGGGTTGGCGTTGTTCCTATTTCTGAGAATTCTATTCTAAGGGCATGTTGCTTTGGTTGCTAACCTTAGTTAGAACCTTCTCTCTATTTCGCAACTTCTCGATGAAGACTTTGAGGTTTGGTTCAAGAAAGGTTGTTCATGAGTTTTGGATTCTTGAGAAAATCTTGTTTGCCTAGTGTTACCTTTTGGGAAGGTTTTTTGTGTTGATTTCTCGAGCTCCCCTAGGCCTTCACGCTATTTGATGGCTAGTCCTTCCTCTAATTTATGGAAGTGGCATAGGAGGCTAAGCCATTTGAGCTTTGATTCGCTAGCAAAGCTTAGCTCACTTGACCTGATCCGAGGATTACCCAAGTTGAAGAGTGAGCATGACCTTGTTTGCCATCCTTGTCACCATGGGAAGATGTTTGCTACTTCCCACACACCTATAAATCAGGTGATGATGGCTCACCTCGGAGAGCTTCTTCATATGGACACAGTTGGTCCTTCTTGGGTGAGGTCTGTTGTTGGGAAGTGGTATCTTCTATTGACCGTGGATGATTTTTCTCGCTGGTCTTGGGTGCATTTCATGGAATCAAATGATGAGGCTTTTGAGTTTGTTCATGACTTGGTTTTGAGGTTGAAAAAAGAATCCAATCATGCCATGAGAGTTATACGCAGTGACAATGGCTCGGAATTCAAGAATGATCATTTCAAAGTCTTTTGCCATAGCCAAGTTCTCGAAAACCAATTTTCATCCCCATATGTCCCCTAGCAGAACGGTGTGGTTGAACACATGAATCAGACCATTGTTGAGATGGCTAGGATGATGCTCTATGAGCATAGGACTCCTAGGAAATTCTGGGCCAAGGCGATTAACACCATGTGCTATGTTTCCAACTGCATTTTTCTCTGAGCTCTTCTTCATAAGGCCTCGTATGAGTTGCGGTTTGGGCAGCAGCCAAAAGTGAGCCACCTATGGGTGTTCGGCTATAGCACAACCCCTGGCTTTGAGCTTGCAGGTGATGCTGAGTTAGGTACTACCATCTTTGAGGAAGATGAGGAAGAAGATGGAGGTGTTTCTGGTGATACTGAGTCTGCTGCAGCTCCAGAACCTGCTGCATCGCTTTCAAAGGATGAGGAGGGAGCTCCAGTACCTTTTCCTTCGACTACTTGGGAGCTACCTCCACAAGATCCACCAATACATGCAGCAGGGCCCGTTGAGGACACAAGGGAGGTGACCTTCAAGCCACAGCCATCTCGGATGGTCCAGTGGGATCACACTTCTCTTGCTGTCTTCGCACACTCTACTTTTGTTGCTTCTTTCGAGCCCCATGATGTTGGACACTCTATGTTGAGAGGAACCAAGTTCGGGTTTTAGTCGAACCTTCACCACAATGAATCCTATAGGTACCAAGTGGGTGTTTAAGAACAAGCAGGGAGAGGATGGAGTTGTGGTGAGAAACAGGGCTAAGCTAGTTGGTTAGGGTTTTTACTAGAGAGAGGGAATAGATTCTGATGACACTTTTGCCCCTATAGCCAGATTAGAATCCATTCGCATTCTCTTAGCTTTGGCAGCTTCAAAAGTGTTCAAGATGTAACAAATGGATGTGAACAGTGCATTCTTGAATGGATGTATACAGGAAGAGGTCTATGTGAGGCAACCCCTAGGCTTTGAGCATCCCAAATATCCTAATCGAGTGTTCAAGTTGCAGAAGGCTTTGTGTGGCCTGAACCAAGATCCTCGGGCTTAGTGTGAGAGACTTAGGAAATTCCTAGTTGCCTAGGGTTTTGAGATAGGGAGTGTGGACAAGACTCTGTTTTTGCAGAAGCATGGCAATGACCTTTTGATCATTCAGATATATGTGGATGATATCAACTTTGGTGGCTCTTCTCTTGCACTTGTGAATAAGTTTTCAAAGCAAATGAGGAAGGAGTTCGAGATGAGCATGATGCAGGGAACATCAATTCTTCCTTGGGATCCAGATCAGGTAGACTCCATAGGGCACCTTCGTCCACCAAAGCAAGTACATGTGGGACCTCCTTCAGAAGTTCAAGATGGTGGATGCTTCACCTCAGATGACTTCGATGAGTACATCCACCATGCTGGATAAGGATGAAGATGGCGAGGAGGTTGATCAGAAGGTGTACTGAGGGATGATTAGGTCATTATTGTACCTGACTGCCACAAGGCTGGATATACAAGTTCGTTGTAGGTCTATGTGCTCGTTTTCAGGCGTCTCCAAGGGCATCACACCGCACCACTGTGAAGCAATTCCTGAGGTATGTCAAGTTCACCTCAGAGTATGGTTTGTGGTACTCCGTGGATTCGTCGCTTTCCCTTCTCAGCTATTCTGATGCCTGACTTTGCAGGGGTGCCGGTTGGATTGCAAGTCGACTTCCGATACCTGCTAGTTCTTGGGTACCTCTTTAGTCTCCTGTTCCTTACGCAAACAATCTAGTGTAGGTCAATCTACTTGTGAGGTAGAATATGTAGCTGCTGCTAGTTGTTGCTCCCAGATTATATGGATGCTTGCTACTTGGAAAGATTATGGCCTAACCTATGGGAGGATACCACTCTTGTGTGATAGTTCTAGTGCTATTAGTGTTGCTAAGAATCTAGTGCTCCATTCTAGAACCAAACACATAGATGTGAGATATCACTTTTTGAGAGATAGCTATGAGAAAGGCCTCATTGATGTAGTGTATGTCATGAGTGAGAACCAAGTGGCAGACATCGTAACTAAACCCCTAGACCTAGATGACTTCACCCGTTTGCAAGGGGAGTTAGGGTTTTGATTTCCCTTTTAGTTAGGGGGAGTTTTGTTAGCTTTTATATATTGTTTTGAGGTTCTTTTGCCTTGGTTTTCTTTTGCTTCTTTATGCATCTCTGTACCTTATTCATGCATTGCATCATGTATATTTGTAGTATACACTTGCACTTGAACTCGATTGGAAGGACTTGCTAGTTTTTGCTCATGCAATGATGTACAGTAGTATGCTTGATCATGGTTGGCAAGAGCTCATTTGGATCTATTGTGTACAATGTGAGTGCCTAGTCACTTTTGTTTTCCTAAAAATCATAAACTTGATCACCACTTCATGTGGCAAAATAGCATATGTAGGAAGTTGAATGCTTGTGCTATCTTTCCATGCTTGATTGTTCAAGTTGCTTATCTTTATTAGTGGTTGCCTAAGCTTTGATGATACCATGCCTAATCTGAATTATGAATTAATTTCCATCCATTGGTATCTGTTTGAGCTGAAATGAAAAGATCCAGTTGGATTTGTCTTGTCTCACTGACTTGGTTTGAGATAGCTCACTTTTGCACTTGGGTGAGAACTTAGACCTGGCTGTGAATGAATAAAACCTTGTCTTAATCTTTTGATGGTCTTCCTAGGCCTAGGCTTGGCATTGGTTGGTAAGAAGTGGCATGACAACCAAATAACCTCTAGCAAATGTTTCAAACTTGCTTGAAATGAAACTACTAAATCTGAAATTGCAAGTCTCTGAATTGCTTATGGTTTGTAGGATATGCCTCAGGTTAGGATTAGCACACCTTTGTAGGGATCTAGGCCCTAATTGGTGTTTTGGTAATTGTGACAACGTTGTGTGGACTAATGTTTCAATTGAGTATATTGGAAAGAATTAAGTCCTCATATAAATGAGCTCAGTTGATAAAGATTAAGTGTGATGACTGTTTCATGGATTGATACCACAAGGCAAAGGTAGAAAGATAGGTTTTGAGTTTTACTAGTCAAACGGTGCTTACAAGATGGAAATTGACCAGATTAATAGGCTAGATGGCCGTATTATCAAGAGGGCTCAATTGTCTTTACTTGACTGGGTCTCTAGTGCCACATCGATCATATAGTTGATGACATTGCATGAGGGCTATCAGCGCTATGTATTGCGAAAGAAAAACTCTATTCAAAAGCTTTTTTAAAGAGGGATGAACTCTATACTACGGACTGTCTGAGATCATGGGGAGGACTGTCCACAGGGCTAACATTATCTTGGTCAGCAACTGGTGGTTTTTGTGGTGGACAGGAATGTCCACCACGGACTGTCCAGCCCCAGGAGGCAAACTGTCTGTAGTTGAGAGTTGAAATACCACCAATGTGATGTGTTCCCTGCTGAGGGTTTTAATTTTGGACCACGGACTGTCTGGCCTTGGATGAAGGACTGTCCACAGTACTCCTCTAGAGTTTGGACAGGGATTGTTGGTTTTGTCTCATGAACCGCGGATTGTCTGGCACCTGGGTGCAGGCCGTTCGCAGTTGGGGCCTTGAGGATGGGCAGGAACTTTGGTTTGTTCTAATGGTTTTATCTTGCGAACTGTGGACCGTCCAGCCGCAGGTCGTGGATGGTCCGCAGTACTAATCCCGGCTGCCTTGCAGAGCTCTGGGTGTTAAATAGTTTGAACTGCGGACAGTCTAGGCTTTGTACTGCGGACCGTCCAGGCACTAGGGAGATCATCAAGCAAGGTCATTGGCTTATTACTCTTGGAGGTTGCTGCCTCCTAGACTGGCTTGGTGGTGGCTGCCATGGAGCTCTCCAAATGAGATTGTGGAGGAGCCCGGTGGATGTTGTTAGAGGCTTTGTGCTTGCCTCACCGGAGCGATGAAAAGCAACTCTAGTAGATATCGAGGTTTAGAGAGGTTCATTGGTCCGAGCCGTCTCATGTGCCAAGTGGATTCTTGGTTGGGAGCGGTAGGATTTCATTGAATCCACCTCAACGTGGATTAGGGGTGACCAGCAAGTCACTGATACCACGGGATAAATCTTGTGCGATGTGTGTGAGCTTTCTCTTCCACATTTACATTTAAGCATTTCTTTGTGCTTTTATTACTAGAGATTGAATTGTTACTTGTCACCCTAGGTTGCAAACCCACTTAGCTAACATAGGCTAGAAGATTTAATTCTCTTGCGGTTCTAATTAATTTTGCCTAGTGTCTTTGATTTTAGTTGTCATTGTCTATTGACCCCTCTTTAGCCAGTAATCTCTATCCGACAAGTGGTATTAGAGCGGGTTGCTCCTTAATTTGCGGGTTTGGTCATCTGAGTTTAGTTATGGCTAGTGGAAGTGGAAGCAATATTCCTGTGGGGAAACCACCTCGTTTTGATGGGAACAATTATGATTATTGGAAAACGAGAATGACGGTTCATCTTAGAGCTTTGGGTGGAAGAATTTGGAAAATTGTGAATGACGGTTATGTTATTCTTAAGGAAGATGCACTCACACCCACCGATGACGATAATATTCTAGTCAATGGTCAAGCTATGAATGTGTTGTATGATGCTCTAGATGTAATTGAGTTCAACCGCACAAAAAATCTCAAAACCGCACAGGAGATTTGGACCAAGCTCATGGAAATTCATGAGGGCACTACCATGGTCAAGAGTGCTAAACTCTATGTGTACAAGGGAAAGTTTGATCAACTTGTGATGAAGAAAGAAGAAAGCGTGTCTGAAATGTTCAACTAGTTGAATGAGATTGTAAATGAGCTCAAGGGTCTTGGGTTCGATGTGCCGAATGAAGACTTCTCTCACAAGTTTCTTAGATCGCTTCCAAGTCGATATGATACAATTGTCACCTTGCTTGTGAGATCCAACTTGAAGACCACCTCTCCAACTGAAGTGTTGGGTGAAGTACTCACTCATTATATATTCAAGAAGTCACAAGAGGAAACTCATCGTGAAGTAGTTGATGAGAAGAAAAAGTGTATTGCGTTCAAGGCACAAGCATCAAAAAAAGTGGTTAAAGATGACCATGAAGATGAAAGCAATGAAAATGATGATGAAGAAATGGCTATATTTGTTAAAAGATTCAACAAGTTCTTGAAAAAGAAAAAGAGTTTCTCAAGAAAGAACCGATTATCAAATAAGAACCCATTTGGTGAGATAGAGTGCTACAAGTCTAGTGAATCGGGCCACATTGCCATATATTGCCCAAGCAAGAAGAAGAACAATGATGATAGTGATGATGAGAAGGAGAAATAGAAATACTACAACAAGAAAAAGAAGAATGGGCAAGCCTATCTTGTTGAGTGGGATTCTGATGCAAGCTCGGACTCCGATGATGATGGCAAGCCTAGCAAGGTTGTGGCTGGTATTGTTATAAAAGAAACACCTTCACTCTTCTCTACTCCACATTGTCTCATGGCAAGAAATGATGCTATTGATGATAGTGATGAAGATGAGAATGAGGAGTACACTTATGATGATCTTGTGCGCATGCTCAAACAGGCCAATGAGTACATGCACAAAGAAAAAGTGAAGTACAAGGCATTGAAAAAGCAGAACAAGGATCTTGAAGAATCCCTCAGGAGAGCTAAAATCTTTTCATGAGAATCTCAAAGAAGCACATGACAAGCTAGAGGAAGTCAACACTCAACTTGCACATGAAGTCACTAAGGCTAAATAAGAATTAGTTAAATCATGTGAATTGAAAAGTTCACAAGATGCACCTAGCTCCTCAACATCTCTTTTTGGTATGAGCAATGAAGCTTCCGCAAGCAATGGACCCTCTACTAGTGTCTCTATTGGTGATGGTTTTCATGTGACACTACTCTTATCGTTGAAAATGAGATATTGAAGAAGAAAGTTGATGAATTGACACATGATTTGGAAAGAGCATATGGTGGTAAGGCATGTTTGGATATGATATTGTGTACAAGAAAATGCTCCGTCAACCATGCAGGGCTTGGGTATGAACCCAAGAAAGGAAAGTTGGCTTTTGTTCCATGAAAGACGACCTTTGTGAAGGAGAGTGGCAAAACATGTCATAGGTGTCATAAAGTGGGTCATGTTAAGAAGAATTACCCTAGCAAGAAGATTGTATCCTTTGTCAAGCTTGATCCTTGCTATGTTCTTACTAAGACTTCTAATGGTGTAAGTGCAAAGTTTGTTGGCTCACCCATACTTGGTGCTAAAAAGAAAATCATTTGGGTACCAAAAGGTTTAGTTGCTAACATTCAAGGACCCAAACGAGTTTGGGTTACCTAAAAGATCTTGATTGTCTTTTGCAAGTGGAGAATATGGCCAAAGGAGCAACACTTGGTTCCAAATGTTGATGTGCACTCCAGATACTTCTTTTTGTTCATGGAATGTGTTTCATGGATCACAATGAGTATATATATATGTATGTATATAGGGTAGCACTATTTGTCGCGCTGCGCGTTGAATTGGTATTCAACGCGTCAGCCAGCTCCCTCTCCCGCAAGCATAAATCTTCCATCCGCAATCATAAAATCGTCAGCCGTGACCGTAAAATCAACACGCACCCAGCCATCCCAACCTCCGCAATGGTAAAAGTTCAGCCCACAAACATAAAATCTTATCCCGCAATAGTAAAACTCTCTGTAAACGGTTCATCTCCATCCCACAACTGTAAAGTTCTACTCCGCGATCGTAAAACTCTCTCCAAACTGTCCATATTCATCCCACAACAGTAGAACTTTAACCCACAACCGTAAAATTCTACTACGCAACTGCAAAGCTCTCTCTAAACCGTCCATCTTCATCCCACAACAGTAGAAGTTGAGACCCAAACCCTGGGTGTTAAATAGTTATTTAGCACCCTAGGAGCTAAATAGCGCTACTATATGTGTATATATATATATGTATATATGTATGTATATATATATGTATATGTATATATGTATGTATATATATATGTATATATATATATTTGTATGTATAAATATGCTATTCATCGCGCAGCGCGTTGAATTGTTCCAACCGTAATTGATTAACCCACAACCGTAAAATCCTACTCCGCAATCGTAAACCTTTACAAAACCTGATGATCGTTCCAATCAAACCCTCCACAACTGTAAATAGTCATCCCGTAACCGTAAAAACCCTTGGGAGGTCACCACAGTAACTTATAAGTCACCTTGAAGTTTACAATAACCTCCACCTAACCGTAAAATTGGTATTTTTGCTTGAATTTGGTCATCTAGAACTGTATTTCTTCAATCTTAAGAAATATATCACATTTTTTATCAAACGATGCTTCACATAACCGTGAAGTCAGAATATTTTATCAAATTCATCTCAAATTCATAAATAAATCAATCATCCTAGTTGTAAAAACCCTTATTTTAGTACTATAATTACTTGCAAAAGGTTACAATAAATTCTTTTGACTGGATTCACTCCCTCCATCAATATGTTGGCTTATGTTTTGCAACTGTAAAAGCCTAGGTACAATTGTTCCCACAACCCTATAACACGACCAGATGCACTCATAAAATCATAAAATTATCTTCTTTGTGCAGCGCAATTATAAAGACAACATGTGTGATAGTTCCCACATTCCCACAAATGTAAATGGACAATTTCGTCCATTTAGAATGATTTTAGTATCACAAAATATTTTTTTAATATATTACTGGAACTCTACTTGATATTAGTGGGTTATTGGCTCAAGCAAGAGTGTGTTGTTTCTTTGAGCTTGGCGGCTATACGTTAAACATAGTGGGTTAAATCTAAAATCTTGTATGGATATTTATAAATTACAGTTGATTTTTAGTTGTACAAAATACAATAGTAAATTTGTAGTTATGAAGAAGTAATATTAATTTGAGAGTAACGTTAACGGTGATGTGCATGTCTATAGGGTGGGGCTAACAAATAATATTATATATTAAGATGAATAATATTATATTTAAGAAGTTTTATTACGAAAGGATCGATTGTAAAGTCGCCTAGCTCGCAACACTAGAGTACTCTTCCATGACAATACAAGGCTAGCCCATTAGCGTAAAACAACACCGAAAACCGTTACTCGCAATTTACGAACATGAAACCTTACCCGTAACTGTAAAGTGTGTTGATTATAACAGTAAAATAGAACGTCTTATCCCTTGCACACTACTATAGAAGTAAAACATTACACCTAAACCGTAAAGTGTTGGGTAATTGTAAAACTTGTTTCACATGACCGTAATATTTATCCCGATGAAATACAAAATATTCCGTTGTAACCTTGAAACTGTAAAATGGTGTGCAGCTTTCTTAGGCTGATTGATTCTGTAATCGTAAACTGTGTTGAAAAATTGTTTCCACAAACAGAGATTTCTACAAATGGAAAATACAAATATTTGATTTCTACAAATTAATGTAACAAGTAAAAAATACATCACTATTTCACACTTAAAAGGAGTACATTAATTTCCCATTAATACATCAATATTTCACACAAGAGCATAGATCAATATTTCACATAGGGGCATTGTCAAGTCCAAAATAAGACGCTGCGATATTGTTGTTTGAAGCTGTAAGCTTCCAACAGCATTGCTGCACATCTTCAATCCTTTTTCTTGAAAGTATTTTTTGCCTTTAGGAATGAAGCTATAACCTTAAGCTGAGACACAAGCATGAGTCCAGATTTATTTCCAAGATTGAAAAGTAGTTCAACTGGAACATACTCCTAGAGTGTCCAAATGAGAGACATGCTCCTGCAGACAACATGTTCAGTAGTAAAAATGGACAACCTGAAATCAGAATGATCAACTTTGCTGCAACGAAGTATTGCAAGAAACTACATATCAAAATGGGGCAAAATATCAAAAGTGCAAGGTTCACTGTCAGATAATGTAATTTTGTGGATTCAGTAGTAAAAATGGGGGAATCTAGAGCTAGTAGGAATAAATTACATATTATTTTACTACTCCAATCGATTTTTTTACTGCATTCTTCTTCTATTGAAAAAGCGATAATGCTACCCCAAGTGATTTTAATTTGTTTTACTACAGCATGTGATAGATATTCTAAATAGAGACAGAGGTTTGATAGTGATGCTAGGAACTAAAAGGGTAGCAGCATATATGACTGTAGAGAAAACATTAACTACTGAAAGTTGAACAATGCATGTGTCACCTAGAGTGATCTGTTGCTGAGTGAGTATGAATTCATCAAATAATGTGCCGTTATCAAAACTGAACTTGAACCTAATTTTAGAGGTAATTATGCCTTTCTTTGCAGGTCCTGTTTGACAGAATGTTTATGATGAACAAACAGACTTGATATATATTGTTGAACACAAAATTTAAGAACAAAAATGGACGAGAATTATTCACTAGCTTTGCTGCCTCAATCAATAAACCAATGCACCAGTGTAATTTAAAAAGGCATTACAAGTGGCCTTACCTTGTGTGTAGGAGGCGACGCTACAGAAGGGTTGTGGCTGTTGGCGGTCATTATTTTCTGATTTCGACCGCCAATTCCTTGGTGAATAAATAGAGTATAAACAAATTAAGTTCTGGGTGCGTCACGATCTACTAAAATCAAGAATCTTCTTCGAGATAATCCAAAGAGCGTCGCAGAGGCGTTTCACCGTAGTCTCCATCCAGACATTTTCATGGTGATCATTGAACCTTGTGTTTAGCTTTTTGTAATTCAAACACTACAGAACATCTACTCGACGATGGTCGAAGTTAACACAGTACACTGAATTGTGTTTGTGGTTGTACATGATCAGGAATACCTAGCAGAAAACTGGAGGCATGAGTGTTTCAGGTAGCATATAATTTGGTTAGATAGACCTTGACAGTAAAATTACAAATTCAAGTACAAAGTCAAGTAGAAAGGAGTATGCAGTAAAATTACTGACACACATATACTACTTAGTAAAGATAAAGTTGGTAGTAAATTTATTGCAATATCCTATGGAAACAGTAAGTAATAGGCATGAGTGTAGCGTAGTAAAATTACTGCTATGTTCACATGCTACCGAACAAAGGTGCTGTGATTTGTTGGAATCTCTAAACACGTTTGTGTGAATACAATAAACCAATAAAAATGACTTGCTAAAAACGGAATCTGCACCCTTATAGCAATAAGCAATAAGACCAAATATGTGTATCATTTATAAGGAATTACACACAATCAATCAAATGTTGCAGAATCAAACTAGAATCGTAACTGTGAGAGCCTTGGCTGCAGTCTACAATCACCAAATTCATGTATCCGCTATAGCATGGCCATAAAAGTAATACAGTAACCGCCAAAATCTGGTGGTTCATATGAATGCAAAAATCACAAGAATGCGATTAACCGCTACTGGCAGTGATGTTCATAACAAAATGGAATGAAGCTAGTGCATTGAACCGATGAGAGTGATGGTCGTAATGCAATGCAATCCATAAATTGGATGTTGGCAGATTGTTGAGAGCCAATGGACCGGCTCCATTGCCTCTGAAATGATGAGTGATTGTCAACAGTAGCAAGACCCAGAAGGACTTGGGCACAAGACCTCAGATGGAAAGGAGGCCCTCCGATGGACTAGAGGCAGAGGGAAGTCCTCCGAAGGACTGGAGGCACACTTGGCGTCTGTCGGCTATGGGAGTTCGGTATACGAAGGAGCGGCATGGCGACGGCAGGAGTAAGTCCTCCGAAGGATTGCGAGGCTGCCCCGATGGACAGGGGATGCCTTGGCGCCACCGCGGTGCTCCAACCCGAATGTGTGGCGTGAAGGCGTGCGAGGGAGGCTTTGGCGGCTTCGGCTCAAAATCGTCACCCAAGCTACCCAAGCCTTGGTGAGTTGGGCCACGACTCGCCAAGATAGAGAAGATGGGCCAAATCCGGCCCACGCGGAGACTTCCTAAAGTTTCCCGGTTTCTGACTTCAAAATCGGGGGCGGATCGCAGGACTGGACTACTGGCCACGTGGAGAGCATCCGAGGATTGCGTGGAACTTACAAAGATCAAGACTTCATCGTGGTCGTCCAGTCCCGAAATATCCTGTAATCTTTTGTTTGAGTCCTTAGGGTTTGTCTAGCTGTAGGGACCTAAGTACAAAACTATCTAAATAGCACTCGGGTATAAATAGGTCCAAGGCAGGTCATTAGAGCTACTCTTGGCTGCTAGGATTAGTCTTCACTTGGTGATTTTCGTCCTTAAGCTTTGAGCTCCATTGTTAGGGAGGATAGAGTAGGATTTAGCCTCCTAATCTTGAGGGAAGGTGAGGGTGGTTGCTTGGGAGGAATTTCTGCTTGTATGCTGAATATTTAGACCCATCTTGGGCACTTAATCGAAGCAAATTCGTGCAGCAACCTTGTGTTCTTCTCCTCCCCCTCTCTCTTTAGTTTTTGGGTTCAATCCTTGCCTTTTTGGGTGTTTTTGTTGGGCAAGCTCGAATCCCATTCCTTGCTGATGTTCTGGACTTGCTAGGATGTGGAGATCATGACTTAGTTCATCTCAATCCTGCTGGATTGCCACGAGCAAGCCTCTTTTGTGTTTTCCACTTTCTTGCCCAAGGATGGCCATTTCACAAGATCTGAAATTCCCACTGATTCCGCGGTTACCTTGAGTTGATCTTTTGGGGATAACTTTGAAATAGGGTCCAGATAACCTGTGCGAAATTTCGTGAAGTGTGGACAAGGTTTGATCAAGTTTGGATTTGAAAAAGTCTTTTCTGCAACCCTACCGGACCATCCGGCAGAGGCCATCAGACAGTCCGGTTCCACCGGATAGTCCGGCAGCGCCCACCGGACAGTCCTGCATGAGGCGTTGTCCGGGCAGTGCCACCGGACAGTCCAGTAACTGGAACCGGATAGTCCGGTCCCACCGGACAATCTGGTGTTGGCCACCGGACAGTCCAGTCCTGCCAGGGAGCTACTTGTGTTCTTCCCTAGTTTGGTTTTTCTGCTGTGATTTTGCTATGGATTTTCGCATTCCTCCCTTAAGACCATTCTCTTTGCTTACTGTGAGTCAGTGAGACGCACCTAGGTGCGGTGAGTGTCTTGTGGCGGTTATTGCAAAATCCGTTGCTCCGCTGTCACTCTTGTTCGGATCTTGAGCTTTCTTGCATTGGTGCGTATCCTCACAGTGGACGGCACCCTTGTGCTGCTAGGTACGTATCTGTTCACTGGACGGTGCTTAGTTTCGGTTTCCACTTGGGGGTTTGTGATTTTGTGATTTCAAGTGCTCCTATTCACCCCCCCCTCTAGTCGCACATCTCGGTCCTACAATTGGTATCAGAGCCGGTTAGGTTTTTTCATACCTTTACCGGTGAGAAAACAGTAGCGACTATGACTCACTCTGGGAAGATTCCGGTCCTTGGTTCCGATGGCTACTCCTATTGGAAGGGTAGGATGAGAGCTTTCTTGCTTAGCCAGGGCCAGGACATATGGGATGCTACTCAGAGTGTGAACTTTGTTGTGCTTCCAGTTGCCCAGCGCACTACCCCAGCTATTGTGGCTCAGCATGAGGCGAACGCCAAAGCTGTTAACTTTCTCTTCTCAGGACTTGGTCCAGTTGATTATGAGAAAGTGAGCCACCTTGAGACTGCCCGTCAGATCTGGTCCTTGCCGAGTGCACACCATGAGGGCACTGCTACCATCAAGGGGCGTCTCATTGAGACTTACAGGCGCGAGTATGAAAATTTCGTTCAGAAGCCTGGTGAGTCCATCCATGACTTGTTTGGTCATTTTCAATCGATCATCAACAAGTTGCGCATTAACTCCAGCCCTGAGAGGATCCCATACACCGACCATCAGCAGGCTGTCAAGTTGCTGTATGCGTTGGATAGGAAGGTATGGGAGATCAAGGTTAACTCGATCATCGAGTCTGAGGCCTATGACACTATTGGAGTGGAGACTCTTTACAGCAACCTCAAGGCCACAGAGGTGGATTACAAGTTGAGAGATTCTCTCGCTTGAACTGGCTCCAAGAGCCTGGCCTTGGCTTCTCCCTCCAGTGAGGCCGTTTCTAACCCCCAGCTTCACAACTTTTCGTTTTCTGCTCTTATGTCTGTTATAGAGGAGCAGTTGGCGTCACTTGGGGATGATGAGCTTTGTCTAGTGTCTAGCCGCTTTCAGCGCGCCTATGACAACCGGATGAGCAAGAAAAGGGGCGAGAGGCCCAAGTGCTTCGAGTGCGGAGAGGTTGGCCACTTCATTGCCGAATGCCCAAACAAACAGAACGACTACTACAAGAAGGGCAAGAACCACTCCCGCGACTCCAACAAGTACCACTCCAGCAAGCGTGACCACACCAAGCACCGCTCCGGCAAGATCAAGAACTTTCGGAAGGCTTTAAGAGCTACCAGAAGGACAACCGGAAGCGGGACAAGGCCTTCTTCGCCGAGCTTGGTGGTCTGTGTGGCGGATCGTCTTCCTCCTGCTCGTCTTCGTCGAGCTCAAGCGACGAGGAGATCGTCACCAAGCGGGACAAGAGGAGGGACCAAGGCGGTCCAGCTGGACTCTGCTTCGTCTCCACCAAGTCCAAGTGCAAGCACAAGATGCACCGGAGATCCTTTTGGTCCATGGCACTTGAGGACAAGGACGACAAGGGCAACGACAATGACTCCTCTGATGAAGAGGTAACTCCTGAGCAAGCTGAAATTCTTGAGATGTTGGAGTAAAACAGTCGTGAGTTGAAAGCCCAAGATAGGTTGTTGGAGAAGGCAGCCAAGAAGCTGCAGAAGCAGAAAGCCAAGTTGGCTGATGCTTTAGCTGAGATAGAGAGGCTGAAGAGTGTGTCAGCCCAGCCTAGTGAGACTGAGTGTCCTACCTGTGAGACCTTGATGAAAGATCTCTATGAGCAGAAGAGCAAGTATGCTCATCAGGTAGAGGAGATGGATAGGCTGAAGGTAGAGTTAGGCAAGCTCCAGTCTAAACTAGATGAGCCTATTTTGAGTGATGTGACTGAGTGTGAGATGTGCCCCCACCTAGCTATTGACATAGCTGAGCTGAAAGTGAGGTGTGAGGGACAGCTCAAAGAGTTGGAAGAGCTTAGGGCTAGACCCACGCTTTTGGGTGCGTGCATGGTTTGTCCTACTTTGGAGAGTGAGCTTGTGCAGTTGAGAGCTGACCTTGAGATGCTTTTAGCATCCCTGACACTTGTGAGAACTGTCTCACTCTGAGGTTGATGTTGGTGGATAGGGATGCCACCATTAAGAAGTTAGAGAAGTCTGCTTTCCCTATTCCCTCTCTAGACTGCCCTACTTGTGCTGACCAGACTTTAGTTCTGAAGGATCTGAGAGAGGAGAAACAGACTTTGGTTGATGAGAACAACCGGTTGAGAGAGGTGCTCAGTTGGATGTATGCTTGAGAGCCCCAACTTAGGATGATCTTGGTGAGCACCAAGAGAGCTGAGGGTGATATGAGTGGACTTGGGTTGGGAGAGAGTAGTACTTTGGGTGAGACGAGGAGTTCCCCAATTAAGCTTAAGACTGCCTCTCCTCAGCCTAGCCCTACTGTTGATGGGGTTTACCATGAGCCTCTTAAGGCTGCCCCAATGAAGCAGTTCTGGACACCCAAGCCCTCACAGGCTAAGCTGGACAGAGTACTGACTGAGATTCTCAAGCCTCAAGTAGTGCAAGGAGAGAGTCCAGCAGCCTGTTCCACCCAAGGCTACTCCACCTAAGCCCAAGGCTCAGCCGAAACCCACTCCCAAGAGGCCTGTCTACCACTGTGACTTTTGCCAGCGGAATGGCCACTTGGAGGAGTTTTGCTTCAGGACGAAGTGAGTTGAGAGGCAGGAGAGAGCCTGGGGGAACCAGGATTAGGTCTACCAGGGCAGTAGGCAGGATCCTCCCCATCGCGGTGAGATGAGAGACCGCTTTGCTGGTGAGAGAGGAGGCGGCTTTCAGGCCCATGTTCCTAGTGGAGAAAGACGCTTTCCCAGTCGAGCTCCTAGTCATTTTTAGCTCGGCCATGGATCTTCTGACCGAGGCTTTGGAGGTAGAGGGTTTGAGAGCTTACGCTTTAGAGGTCGTGGGTACCTAGGTAGACGTGATGCTTACTTTGACTGTGTTTACCCCACTTTTGAGTAGATGGCTCGGCACTGGTTTAGCAGTTACACTAACCCCAGTGCCGGACCATTTGCTCACTCTCGCTTTCCTTGATTTTGCAGGATTGAGGCCTGGAGGACATATGGATCATGGACTCCGGTTGCTCTAAGGCACATGACAGGGCACCGCAGATGGTTCTCCCGCCTCAACCCCATGAGCACCAAGGAGTACATCACATTCGGGGATAATGGTCAAGGTAAAGTGTTGGGTGTTGGTTCTGTTGCTCTTTCTAGCAAGCTTTCCCTGAGAGAAGTTGCTTTGGTGAGGAATTTGGGGTTCAATTTGGTTTCTGTCTCGCAACTTCTCAAGGAAGGGTTTGAGGTTCGTTTTAAGGAGGGTTCCTCTTGTGTGCTTGATGCTAAGGAAAACCTTGTTTGTCGGATTTTGCCCTATGGGCAGGTTTTTAAGGTTGACCTTGCATCTGTCTCTGGACCTCCTCAGTGTTTGGTTGCTAGTACCTCTACTGATATTTGGAAGTGGCATAGGAGGCTTGGCCAATTGAGTTTTGATCTGCTAGTCAGGTTGAGCTCAATGGATCTGATCCAAGGATTGCCCAATTTGAAAGCAGAAAAGGACTTAGTATGCCACCCCTTGTCGTCATGGCAAGATGGTTGCCGCTTCTCATGCACCTGTCAATCAGGTGATGACCTCTTACTCGGGTGAACTGCTACATATGGACACTGGTTGGTCCTGCTCGGGTACAGTCGGTCAGTGGGAAGTGGTATGTGCTTGTAGTTGTTGATGATTTTTCTCGCTATTCGTGGGTGTTCTTCATGGAATTCAAAGATGAAGCTTTTGGTTTTGTTCGGGATCTGGTCTTGAGGTTAAGGAATAAGAGTCATAAAGCCATGAGGGCTATCCGCAGCGACAATGGCGGAGAATTTCGTAACTCTCAGTTTCGAAACCTTTTGTCGTGACCTTGGTCTTGATCACCAATTCTCATCTCCTTATACCCCACCGCAGAACGGTGTTGTGGAACTGAAAGAACCGCACACTTGTAGAGATGGCACGGACGATGCTTGATGAGCATAGGAATCCGCGGCGCTTTTGGGCTGAGGCTATGAATACGGCCTGTTACATTGCCAACCGTATTTTCCTACGGGCTTTCTTACGAAAGACTTCGTACGAGCTATGGTTTGGTAGGCAGCCTAGCGTCAAGCACCTACGTGCATTTGGATGCAGATGCTTTGTGCTCAAAAAAGGGGGGCATTTGGACAAATTTGAATCTCGCTGCTTGGATGGTATTTTTCTTGGGTACGCCTCTAGCTCTAGAGCATATAGAGTGTGGATCCTTGATACTAGACAAGTGGTTGAGACCTGTGAAGTTTCCTTTGATGAATCTATGCCTTGCACAACCCCTGCATTTGAGCTTTTAGGTGATGATGAAGAAGGCTGCTCCCATCTTTGAAGATGAGGAAGGCGAAGTAGATGCTGGTGATGCAGGAACCACTGCACCGGCTGCAGCTCCTGCCCCCTCTACTACGAGCTCTGAAGATGAAGAAGGACCCTTGCCTACGGCTTCCTCTTCACTCCCCCGACCGCAAGCTCGAGCAGAGATTGGCCCCGCTGAGGACGCAGGGGAGGTGACCTCCTAGATTGTTCCATCTCTGCAGGTCCTAGTGGGATCACCCTCCAGATAGGATGATTGGAGATCTACACTAGCGTGTCACACGCTCTTCGGTTAACTCTTTGGCCTTTTTCTGTCACTCCGCATTTGTTGCTTCTTTCGAACCCCGGGATGTGTCACATGCATTATCTGATCCTAGTTGGGTGAACGCCATGCATGAGGAGTTGGAAAACTTTGAGAGAAACCATGTCTGGGATTTAGTTGAACCTCCACCAAATTGCCACCCTATAGGAACCAAGTGGGTTTTCAAGAACAAACAGGGTGAGGATGGGATGGTTGTGAGGAACAAAGCGAGATTGGTAGCCTAGGGTTTCTGTCAGAAGGAGGGGATAGATTATGAGGAAACATTTGCTCCTGTAGCTCGTTTAGAGGCTATTAGGATTTTGCTTGCCTTTGCTGCCTCAAAAGGCTTCAAATTGCAGCAGATGGATGTTAAGTCAGCCTTTCTAAACGGTTACATAGAGGAGGAGGTTTATGTGAGACAACCTCCTGGCTTTGAGAGTGCCAAGTTTCCAGACCGGGTGTATAAGTTGAGAAAAGCCCTGTATGGTCTGAAGCAAGCTCCAAGAGCTTAGTATGCTAGGTTGAAAGCCTTTCTGCTCAAGTCTAGTTTTGTGATGGGTTCAGTAGACAAGACTTTGTTTCTGTTGAGTTGTGGCGGTGACACCCTTCTAGTTCAGATATATGTCGATGACATTATCTTTGGTGGTTCATCCCATGCTTTGGTGTCTAAGTTTGCCGAACAGATGAGCAGTGAATTCGAGATGAGTCTCATGGGTGAGCTTCAGTTCTTTCTCGGGCTTCAGATTAAGTAAGGCCCAGAAGGAACCTTCGTCCATCAAGCCAAGTACACGAAGGACATTTTGAGGAAGTTTGACAAGGGAAATCTCAAGCCCATGGCGACTCCCATGTCAACACAGACGGCTCTTGATGCGGATGAAGAAGGGGAGGTGGTGGACCAAAGAGAGTATCGAGGGATGATCGGCTCACTTCTGTACCTGACGGCGACCCGGCCGGACATTCAGTTCGCGGTTTGCCTTTGTGTGCGTTTTCAGGCCTCACCAAGGCTATCACATCGTCAAGCAGTGAAGCGCATCTTCAGGTATCTGAAATACACTCCTGAGCTTGGACTTTGGTTTTCTTCAGCTTCGTTGCTCTCTCTTAGTGGGTATTGGGATGCTGACTTTGCGGGTTGTCGGCTAGAGCGCAATTCTACTTCCGACACCTGCCAGTTTCTCGGTTCCTCTCTTGTCTCTTTGTCCTCATGCAAGCAATCTAGCATAGCCACTTCCACCACAGAAGCTGAATACATTGCTGCTGCTAGTTGCTACTCCCAGCTGCTTTGGATGAAGTCCTCCTTGAGCGACTTTAGTCTCAGTTTTAGGAAGATCCCTCTCCTAGTAGACTCTACTTCTGCTATTTCTGTAGCTAAGAACCCCGTCCTGCACTCCAGAACCAAACACATAGACGTGAGGTTTCACTTCTTGAGAGATCACTATGAGAAGGGAGATACAGACTTGATCCATGTAGAGACTGAGAACCAGTTGGCTGATATCTTTACCAAGCCCTTAGACCTGAGCATATTTGCTCACTTGTGTGGGGAGCTTGGTGTTTGTTACCCCTTTTAGGTTGGGGTAACTTTGGTATAGTTTAGGTTTTGCTTTGCTTTTTCTTTCTTTTCTTTCTTTGTTTCTCTTTGCTTCTCTTGCATTTTGTCTCATACCATGCATTGCATTGTAACATATGCATTTCACTTTCACTAGCACTAGAGCTCTTCTGGTATGCCAAGTTAGTACTTGCTTGTGCTAGATTGTACAGTTGCTTGCATGATCATGGTTAGCTAAGCTCCTTGAATCTATCTAATATCTTTTGTGAGCTCAGTCACTTTTGCTTCTTCCAAATCAAAAACCATGATCACCACTTGACTTGGCTACCTAGCATGTGTAGGAATGTTGAATGCTATGCTATCTTTTCATGCTTGGATAATCTAGTCGTATGCCTGTGTTGCACTGATGCCTAAGCATTTATGGCACCTTGTTCATATCTAAAATCTGAATTAATGTGATTTACAAGTGCTGTCCTATGAGCTAAATTGAAAAGATCCAGGAGGGTTCACTTGTCACACTGATCTAGTTTGAGATAGCTTGCCTTTGCACTTTGGCTTGAACTTGGACTAGGCTGTGTATGACCAAAACCTTGTCTTAAGCTTCTGATGGTTTTCTGAACCTAGGCTTGGCATTGGTTGGTAAGAAGTGGCAACGACAAGTGAATAACCCCTGGCACATGATCTGATTTGCTTAAAGTTCAAAATTGCTAAATCTGAAATCTGCAAGTCTCTAAACTGCTTATGGCCTGTTGTAGATACCTTGGTTGAGAGTAGCGCACCGTGTATGTTTTGCTAGCATCTTGCTGTTCATGCCTATCTTGCTAGATGCTATTCATGTTGGTGATGCTTTCTTTTCAACAACCCTGGAAAACATGCTCCCGATTTGTATAAGATAGATTCAATTGAGCTTGTTTGCATGCTTCCTTGCCCTCACTTGCTCTGTATGCTAGAACTTGTATTCACTAGCTTTTCATCCATGCTGAGCTCTTTGTGGTACACTTCCTGCATTTCATGGCATATTTTGAGGGGGAGTTGTCCATTTCAGGGGGAGTTGAGTTCTATGAACCCTTGATGTGTCCATTGTCAACAAGGGGGAGAGATGTTGACCCTTGAGGAGAGAAAGATATTGGACCAAGGGGGAGGACTCTGTAGAAATCTAGTTGAGGGGGAGTTTGAGCTTTGAGCATGCTCTTGCATCGGTGCGTTGAGCCTTTTGCCTCTTTCTGGAGGAGCCGATGCTTTGCCTTAGCATGACTGTGTTGAGCCAGTTTGCCTCTTTCTTGAGGGGTCATGCTTTAGTTTGATCGACTGCGTTGAGCGGTTTCCCATGTCTTAGGGGGTCGATCTTTGACTTTGTTTTTGTTGTGGTCTCAATTTGTCCTTTTCTGCCAGTATTTGGTCTTTGGGCATCTTGAGCAACTTCTTCTTTTTCTTCTTTCTTTTCGGTTTTACGCTTTTCTTTTTGTCTTTGTTCTATTTCAGGTTACAGGTTGAAGGTGTTGACAATGCACACATCAAGGGGGAGATTGAGAGCCAATGGACTGGCTCCATTGCCTCTGGAATGATGAGTGATTGTCAATAGTAGCAAGACCCAGAAGGACTTGGACACAAGACCTCCGATGGATAGGAGGCCCTCCGATGGACTGGAGGTAGAGGGAAGTTCTCCGAAGGACTGGAGGCACACTCAGCGTCTGTCGGCTATGGGAGTTCGGTATACGGAGGAGTGGCATGGCGACAGTAGGAGTAAGTCCTCCGAAGGACTGCGAGGCTGCCCCAATGGACAGGGGATGCCGGGCGCCACCGCGGTGCTCCAACCCGAATGCGTGGCGCGAAGGCGTGCGAGGGAGGCTTTGGCGGCTTCGGCTCAAAACCGTCACCCAAGCTACCCAAGCCTTGGTGAGTTGGGCCACGACTCGCCAAGATAGAGAAGATGGGCCAAATCAGGCCTAGGCAGAGACTTCCTAAAGTTTCCCGGTTTCTGACTTCAAAATCGGGGGTGGATCGCAGATTGGACTACTGGCCACGTGGAGAGCATCCGAGGATTGCGTGGAACTTACGAAGATCAAGACTTGATCGTGGTCGTCCGTCCCGAAATATCTTGTAATCTTTTGTTTGAGTCCTTAGGGTTTGTCTAGCTGTAGGGACCTAAGTGCAAAACTGTCTAAATAGCACTCGGGTATAAATAGGTCCAAGGCAGGTCATTAGAGCTACTCTTGGCTGCTAGGATTAGTCTTCACTTGGTGATTTTCGTCCTTAAGCTTTGAGCTCCATTGTTAGGGAGGATAGAGTAAGATTTAGCCTCCTAATCTTGTGGGAAGGTGCTGTGCAGTGCGAGGGGCACAGCCCAAGGCGTTGCGGCAGAGCGGAGAGGGTGCGGCAATGTCGATGGCGCGGCTGGTATGGCAATGGAAACGAGTAGGGGACGGCGGCGGTCAGTTGAAGAAGTGGAAAGGTGAGCGGAGATTGCGCCCGTGATTTGGGAGAGAGATTCTCTACACTTCTGTATCCACGTGATTTGTGGCAAACGTGTCAATTGCTCAATACTGCAGGAGCACACTGTAAAATTGTTACGATTTGAGAATAAATGTTTTCGATTGCAAGAGTGTCCGGTAGCGCTCTAGCTAGGTTGGTGTAATCTTACGATTTCGAGCTAAGAGTTTTTACAGAGCGTATGTCTGTCACGTGCTAATGGAAATGGTATTTTTATATTCCCAGGTCGGTACTGTTTATGGTTGTGAAAAGTGACTCACATCGCGTTACCTATTTTGGGGATAATTTTTTGTTAATGGGATCCAATGATAATTTTACGCTCATAGTTGTGACCGGTAGCGCGCTAGTTGCTTGGTACGATTTTACGATTATGAGATTGGGGATATTTAAGGTTACAAGTATGTCCGGTCGGTGCCATCGGTAAAGATGCAAGTGATCGGTACAACTAAAGGTGGCTGTACCGCCTTTTATGTTGTGGCTGTTTAGTTTAGTCTCTTTCAGTATCTACAGTGGAAAAAGCTGTAGCCCAGCAGCAACCTATACCGATCACATCCATAATTTTACGTTTGCGGTTTGAGAGTTTTTACCATTACGTGAAGTGACTGAGAATGCAGGACTATTTGGAACATAGTTTTACGCTGGCGTTATGGATATCTATGATTGCGGTTGTGTTCGGCTCATGCTACGTGGTTGTGACATGTTTTACGCTAGCGGGCTAGGATAATTTACGATTGCCGGTAGGATCAGCTCGCCGGCGGAGGGAGGGGACGGCGGCGCTCCGCCGGCGCGTTGAATATTATTCAACGACGCTTAGGGAGTAGAATAGCATATATATACATATATGTATATGTATATATGTATATGTATATATATGTATATGTATATATATGTATATGTATATATATGTATACACATACTTATATATACATATATATAGACATACATACATATATACATAAGATTTCTATGCGCACGGGCCATACATGGTACGCATATGCAACTATTGCTACCTCTGTCGCAGCTGTCGCATGCCGCGCGTTGTAGCTGTCACAGTTGGGACGCCGCGCGTTGCAGCTATCACAACTGCTGCTGTATGAGTTGCGACGCCGCGCGTTGTAGCTACGGTAGTCACAAATGCTATTGTAGCAGTTCCGACGCCGCACGATGGAGCTGTCGCAACTGTACTATAGCAGTTGCGATCCGCTCACGGTAGCAGTTAAAACTGCACAGTAGCAGTTGCGGCTTCTTCCTCCGCACCTCGTTCTCCGCCTCCAGCTCGCCGGGGAAGAAGCACGAGACCTCGCCGGCGTCGCCGTCTTCTCTTTGGGTTCAGGGTTATGGTTCGGGGTTTGGGTTTAGAGTTCACGGTGGGTCATCTTCTCCACCTCAGGCCTTAGACGGGAAGGCCAGGGGTGGCTGGCTGGCTAGGTGGAGGTGGCGGTCGGGCGGCTGAGACCGACGGCGATGGCGCCGCTTGTCGGGCGGGGTAGGCAGAGGGGGCGATGGCATCTACGGCCAGGCAAGTGGGCGGCGGTTGCGAGCACCTCCGCATCGGGGGAAGAAGAAAGCATGTGTGCGCGTCCACCGTTACAGATACGCACATATTGAAGTGCTCATATGGAATATAAATCTTGGCTTTATTGGTTTATATATATATCTAAAATGATTCTCTTGGATTCTCATGGCATAGCTACTTATGGAAGCCTTTAGTATTTTTTGGGCCTATTGTCATAATGGGTTTATTATATATTGAAGGCAACTCGGCGGGGTGTTTTGGAATGTGCTTGGATTGGCTATCCAAATGCTAACTCAAATTGAATGGATTTAATTCTATAAGTCATCTTTTTTTGGAATTCATGAAAGTGAAGCTCGTGGTGTTCGATATCATCTCTTGAAGGATCTTTGGATAAATCTTGGATTTCTATGTTGCAAAGGAATTGAAATGAGCGCAATCTCAAATGTTGTGTGAAACTGAACACAAGTGCAATGTGTGACGTACCCTTCAAAAATGGCACTCTCTGAGTGTTTATTTTTGGTATTTTCAAGTTATTTAATTTTTTGCCTAAGTTTGTGCTCGTTTTGGACGAACTCTTGTAGTTGTGCACCCATGTTGTCACATTCGTTGCATCCATGCTCATGTCCATCTATTTGGGTTCAAATGTGAGCAAATATCTCAAATCAAAATTGAATTTGGTGAAAGAATCGCAGTTTCTTGGGCAGTGCAGTCTTGCTACAGCGTACTGTCCACGACCTGGAGCCGGACCATCCACAGTAGAGAGGATGCCATCTTAAATAGACTCCTCAGTAGACTGTTTGGTCTCTAAATAGTGGATTTCATGGTTTGGGTTTGATGTGTGATCTACTTTCTAACCGTGGATTTCATAAACTGAGTAGGGGATCCATATGAGCATGTGCCAGCATTGTTATGAATTTAAATCTGGAGTGAATATATTGAGTATATTGGAAGGATTCATGGACAAATTGGATGAACTAAATTGGAATTATCTTTTCATTCACTATGTTGGAAAGTCTGTGAAGGAACTTGCTACTAGATTCCTCCTCCTCCGCCCAAAGATGATGATGCTCAGTGATTGTTCTTTTTGGCAAGTTGATGCCAAAGGGGGAGAGGTTATAAGAAGTTGAAGTTGAAGATTGGGGAGAAGCGATGAAGAATCTCAAGCTCATGGGACATTTGATTTAGAGGGAGCTCATATGCTATATGCTATGGTTGGACTGATGGACATCTGCATTTGCATAGCATCTTGCATGGCTTGTTTATTCTTTATGCATAATCTTGTTAGAATTTTGTATGCTCGTTATCTTTATATATCTTGTGTTCTAACTTGTGTGGTTGATCAAGGCAGCTTTCATTGATAACTGGATATATCTAGTGGTTACTGTTATTGGTATTTTGGCCCTCAATCACCATTTTGCAAGGGAGGTTCCGCCGGATTCTATCTTTGAAAGTGTGCATATATATCAAATTTTATCAAATGGTGTACAAACATAGGGGGGCCTAACTCTATGCATCGAGCTTTGAATTCACTTATCTATATTATAAGATTGGTCTTCACGCATAGATAAGTGGTTCAAAACTCAAACTCAAATCCTTTTTATACCTTTGTTATAAGAATAGTTTGAAAAATCTATTCAACTTCTTATGTGTTCGGTTGTCATCAATTACCAAAAATGGGAGAATGAAGGGATCCAGACCCTAATTGGTGTCTTGGTAATTGTGACAATGTTGTGTAGACTAATGTTTCAATTGAGTATATTGAAGGGAATTAAGTCCTAGATAAATGAGCTCGGTTGATAGAAATTAAGGGTGGTGACTGCTTCATGGATGGATAGCTCAAGGCAAAGGTATAAAGATAGGTTTTGAGTTTTACCAGTCAAATGGTGCTTAGAGGATGGAAATTGACTGGATTAATAGGCTAGATGCCTTTATTATCAAGAGGGTTCAATTGTATTTACTTGACTAGGTCTCTAGTGCCTCATCGATCATATAGTTGATGACATTGCATGAGGGCTAACAACGCTTCCTATTGCCAAATCAAAAACTATATTCAAAACCTTGTTTCAAAAAGTGTTGAAACTCTGTACTATGGACTGTCCGGCATCATGGGGCGGACTCTCCGCAGGGTTAACATTTTCTTGGTCAGCAACTGGTGGTTTCTATGCTAGACGGGAATGTCCACGGCAGACTGTCCGGCCCCGAGAGGCGGACTGTCTATAGTTGAGAGTTGAAAAATCACCAGTATGTAGTGTTCCCTACTAAGGGTTTTAAGTTTGAACCACAGACTGTATATACTTGGATGGAGGGCTGTCAGCAGTACTCCTCTAGAGTTTGGACAGGGACTGTTGGTTTTGTCTCGTGAACCGCAGACCATCGGGCACCTGGGTGCAGAGCATCCGCAGTTGGGGCCTTGAGGATGTGCAGAACTTTGGTTGGTTCTGATGGTTTTATCTTGCAAACTGTGGACCGTTCGGCCCGAGGTTGCGGACCGTCCGCACTACTAATCCCAGCAGCCTTGCAGGGCTTTGAGGTGGTAAATAGTTTGAACTACAGACCATCCGGGCTTTTATTGCAGATCGTCCGTAGTTCATATTTCATGCAGCACTGACGGGCATTAAATGCGAATATAGCCGTTGGTTTTCATGTGCGGACCGTCTAAGATTCGTACTGTGGACGGTCTGTTTTCACGGGATTGGCACATAATGGCTAGTTGGGGAGAGGAGGTTTATATATAGAGGGTGGCCTACACTTTGGCATTCTCGCTTGGCACTTTGGGTCACATATTGCATACTCTTGAGCCCTCTCTTTACTCTCTGTCACACACTTTGATTTGGGGTTGAAATCTAGTGAGATTGAGAGGAACCTAGTGCATTGCTTCAAGTGTTTTATCTTTAGGGCACTAGGGAGATCAACAAGCAAGGTCATTGGCTTATTACTCTTGGAGGGTGCCACCTCCTAGATGGCTTGGTGGTGGCTGCCGTGGAGCTCTCCAAAGGAGATTGTGGATGAGCCCCATGGAGGTTGTGAGAGGCTTTGTGCTTGCCTCACCGCAGTGGTGCAAAGCAACTCTAGTGGATATCGAGGTTTGGAGAGGTTCATTGGTCCAAGCCGTCTCGTATGCCAAGTGGATTCTTGGTTGGGAGCGGTGGAATTTCATTGAATCCACCTCAACGTGGATTAGGGGTGACCGGGAAGTCATCGATACCATGGGATAAATCTTGTGCCATGTGTGTGAGCTTTCTCTTACTCATTTACATTTAAGCATGTCTTTGTGCTTTACTTTACTTTACTAGAGATTGGATTATTACTTGTCACCCTAGGTTGCAAACCCACTTAGCTCAACATAGGCTAAAAGATTTAATTCTCTTGTGCTTTTAATTAATTTTGCCTAGTGTCTTTGATTTTAGTTGTTACCATCTATTCGCCCCCTCTAGCCAGTAATCTCAATCCAACAACCTTGTATGTATTGCTAGCATTTTACTGTTTATGCCTATCTTGCTAGATGCTATTCATGTTGGTGATGCTTTCTGTTGAACCAAACCTGAAAATCATGCTTTGCTCTTGACCTAAGTAGATAGGTTCTTTTGAGCTTGTTGCATGCCCCATTGCCCTCACATGCTATGTACGCTAGAACTTGTATGTGGTGGCTTTCCATCCCTTTTGAGCTCTTTGTCACACCTAGTTGCATTTGCACTACATTTTTTCTCATGGGACTTAATGTGTGCATTGTCCACAAGGGGGAGAGCAGAGTCACCAACCAAGGGGGAGCCACATGGAGAGTTGGGAGAGTGCATCATTCTAGAGGGAGAGCTTGCATTGTGAGATGGACTGAAATGCATGGGGAGTTGGAGTTTTAGCATGCTCTTTTGGCTAGCTGTGTCGAGCCTTTGCCTCTTTCTGGAGGAGCTGGTCCTTTGCTTCTAGGATGACTATGTTGATCAATGCCTCTTTCTTGATGGGTCATGCTTTGTTGATCGGCTACATTGAGCAGTTACCCTTGTCTTAGGGGGCCAATCTTTTGGCTTTGCTTTTGTTCACTTCTAGTGCTCTTGTTTATGCTTTTCTTTGGTTTTTGAGCACTTGGGTGGATTTTCTTTGTTTTTCCTTGTTCTGTTGTTCTTTGTTACGCTTTTCTTTTCTTTGTCTATGATTTCAGGAGGTTGATGAGGGTGTTGACATGGCACTCATCAAGGAGGGATTGAGGGACTCAAGTGTACCAAGTCCGATCTTTCATCCTAGCTGTGTTGAGCGCTTGTCAACACCGAAGACTTGCTAAAGGACGAGCGAGCACCTCCTAAGTGAGACCAAGAGGAAATTCCACCTAAGCATGACCTGGTGGCGGTGCCCGAGTGCTACCGAGGCGTGACAAAATCCCTACTGAAAGGACTGACAGGTGGCTTGGGTTGTGGCCCAAGTTAGGCTCGGCCCATAAGAGTGACCTTGGGTGCGGGACGGTGTTGTGAGTCATGAGCCATAAAGTCACTCAAGACCGAAGGCTCACCAAGCGTTTACTTGTTTGAGTGTCAAACTAGGCCCAACTATCATTTCCTGGTTCGAGCATCAAAACCGTTTCCTGATGCTATCAACAAAACCATGGGCAGGTTACCGGTATTACAGAAATCTGAGTTACCCCTGAGGGATGAGCTACTGGACACCTGGAGGACATCAAGCGAAGGCAGAGAAACTGAAGACATCGAGGACTCCATCGTGGCCGTTCATCCGAGTTATTGTGGTCTTTTCTAGCCTCTACAGGCATTTTAGTGTAACGAGTTTGTAATATAGAGGGTTAAGTGCGAACTGCCTTAGGGCAATAGAGGTGTAGTATAAATAAGAGGTTGGCTACTCTAAGCCACCTCTCTTTTCTAGTTAGACTAGTTTAGAGCTAGGGTTAGAGCTCCATTTCATCACCAAGCAAAGAGCAACAAGATTAGTAAGGTTTGAGTGATCAAGTCTCCACTTTTAGAGGGTATAAAGTGGGTGGTTGCTTGGGTGATCGAATCCCCATCTCGTAACCAGAATTTGAGACCCCTTTGGGCCATTAATAGATGGAATTCGTGCAGCTCCTTGTGTGTTCTTGCTTCCCCCTCTCTTGATTAACTTTTGATCTTGGTTCCTTAGTCTTTTGGTGTGTTTGTGCTTGACCAAGCCTAAGATCTTTCTAGTGTTTTGGACTGCTAGGACATGAAGAGATTGTGGTTTTGGTGTGCCAAATCTCGTGCTCCAAGGGCAGGCCCGAAATCTTTCGTTCTTGACTTGTCGACTTCACTTTGGGGACAAGTCGAATCCATGGAGGAAATCAAAGGGCTTTGTTTTGATCTGTTGGGAATAGCTTCTCCATGGCCTAGACAAAGTCCTTGTGAAATTTGGTGAAGTTTGGAGTCCATTTGATCAAGATTTGGTTCAGTTCTTGGTGGATTCATGGGCAGATTTTTGTCTGCTGGAGACCATCGGGCTAGTTAGGTCACCATAGGACCGTGCAACGTTGTGACCATCGGATGAGTTCCATGTCCAGTATAATAATTCGAGGCCCAGCCACCTCTGTTGTTTTTGCTACCATTGGAGCGTCCGATGGTGGACCATCGGACCGTCCGATGGTCGCTGGGTCCCTGAGAGGCCCTTTTCTGTCCAGTTTTTGGTGAATCATCAGACCGTCTGATGGTGTGTCCATAGGAATGTCTGGTGCTCTGTTCCGGCTGCTGTTAGCTCGTTTTGCATCGTTTTCAATCGGCATTCAAGCGAGTGCTTCCACTTGGCTTTCGTTTACGTGTCCTAGGGTTAGTTGCCTTGTCTTGGCAACGTGATCTTGCACGTTTAACAAGAGAGGGTTTTGGGGTTGGATGTTTTAGGTGTTGACCTATTCATCGCCCCTCTGGGTCGCTCTTTCGCTCCTCACAATACTATAACCACTATGGGTAGAAGGTCTACACAAGCCCCCCCCCCGCACATCCTAGAAATACAAGGAAAGGGCAGGTAAAACCCACCAAACCCGAAGAAAAGGCAACAACATGTGAACCACAACCGTTGAAGGAAGGACCCAAGTTAGCTCCACACAAGTTCTACGACACGACCATGCTCCCTTTTCCTCAGCGGCAGAAAAAGACTCCTCTCGATGAGTAATTCGGCAAATTTGTCGAGGTAATCAAGAAATTATATGTCAACATCCCATTGTTAGATGCGATGTACGTACCCACGTATGCCAAGTACCTGAAGGACATCCTCAACAATAAGGAGCCACTGCCATCAACAGAGGTCAGTGCACCCAACGGAGGAGTGTACCACAGCTTTACTCAACCAGCCGCCACAAAAGAAAAAGGATCCAAGGAATGCAACTATTTCATGCTCAATCGGGACCCAACACTTCGTTCAAGATGCTCTGCAACCTGGGAGCAAGTGTGAGCGTCATGCCAAAGGTAGTCATTGACAAACTAATGCATGCTACACTTGCCCGTACTGTAATGTGTCTGCAGGTTGTAGATTAGTTGATTTGATACACCGAGGATATCCCGGTCAAAATCCGAAACTTCCTATCCCACACGGCATCATGGTGTTATACATGGAAAGTGACAACAAAATGCCGCACATTCTTGGGCTACCATTTCTAAGCACCGTTGAGACCAACATCAATGGTAGAAAGGAAACATTCGCCTTCAGACCGAAGGTTGAACAATGCAGACAAGTGAAGTCATTCAAATGTCAGGCATCCAGGGACACACTGTAACACCCTAAATTTTAACATCGGAAAATTTCTTCTAAACCCTTCTCTAATTCAATATCTTGGACGTTTGTTTGAGTGTACTTGATATGAGCTCAACAAAATCTCCACTACTTCAAATTATCTTCGTGCGGAATACTCCCCAAAATATCTTTCCAAACTCCAAATCAAATTCTAAATTCAAAATCAAAAATCAAAAGGGAGAATTTCCCTCCTTTCTCCTTGGTCTGCCATCTAGCCCGACCTACTCCTCTCCCCTCATTCGGCCTAGCCCAACTGCGGCCCACCTACTCCTCCCTTCTCCCAGCCCATTTTCCCCCCCAACTGGCCCAACTGGCTGGCCCAGCCAACCCCGCCGACCCACCTCCCTTCCCCTCCTCGCTTGGTCCAGCAGGCCATCTTCCCCTTGACTCCGTCGTGCCCCTCTGACCTCTGGCACACAGGCCTGACCAAACGACGTGAGCCACACCGTCCCTAGCCCCGTGGGCCAGGCCCAGTCAGCCCTGCCTCGCACGCCAACGCCTGTAGGGCCACCCTGGGCTGAAAAGCCACATTGACCCAGTCCCCACGCCATTCATGCCAAATTCAAAGAGACGCCAGATAAGTGTCAAATACTACCCCTCCAGCATTGCAAAAAGTCTATATCTACCCACTAGACACTAAATGATGGGAACCCACTAGGGTTTGATCCCAATCTTTCAATGAGGGCTGGGGGATAACTTGATTTAGTGGTAGGAGGTGATGTTCATGGTCTGACTACAATAGTCCAAAGACGCTGCGCCTTAGCAACCGATACACTACCTCCAATGGTTGCCGCGATCTTGTGGAGCGCAACCACCGGCCACGAGGGCACTCGTCCCAGCAAGCAATCGAAGAACCAGCAAGAACAAGTAAACATGCACTAGTTGCAAGATGGAAGTTGGAGTTCTAAAACAAAGGAATTCAACTATGGTGGGGTTCCGAATACAAGAAATCGGGCGGTTTATCCAACACGCACGTCTCAAGAAAGTAGCAATCGCTAGCTAAACAAAACCCAAGTCTTCTTGGCGGTGGCTGAGGGTTTTAGTAACATGGGGGGACGACCAAAGGGGTGCTGGGGTCATCCTCTAACCCTAGGATGTGTCCTTAATGGACTCAACTTGATACACGGCCCAGCGAGCCAAAATAGGGTGTCGCAGCACCGTGACAGAAAAGGACTCTGTATATAAAATACGATGGCGGCCGACTCGGAAGAGACATGGAGTGGGGCTGGATCCATTTGAAAGTTGACTTGATAAGATTTCCATGAAGTATTTGAATGCCCCAATCCAAGTCCGTATGAAGTCGCAGCGACCATCACAAGTTGGCACCTTTCTGTAGTCCGAATCCGAATCCAGCCTTCGCGAAGCCTTCCTACCTTTTGATCCTCTCCATCATTCCTAAGCAAAACAAGAGCACCTGTGTCTCCATTGTATAAACCTAGTAGACAAGAGCTTAAGAATGAACTTACTTGATGGTTGAGTTGACGAGCACGAGCACGAGTCATAGGACCAAGGGGTGGTGATGCTGCCGTGGATGTATCGATGGTGTTGATGTCCTCATCATCCTCCCCTTCTTGCATTTGAGTCATCCTCGACTCAAGTTCATCTTCTTCACCCAAGTATGGCTTCAAATCTGTAATGTTAAATGTGGGACTAACCCCAAAATCTGTAGGGAGATCAAGCTTATATGCATTCTCATTAACTTTGTGCAGCACTTTAAAAGGTCCATCAGCTCTAGGCATCAATTTTGATTTTCTCAATTCAGGAAACCTATCCTTTCGCAAATGCAACCAAACCAAATCTCCAGGTTCAAAATCTAATTGCCTTCTACCTTTATCAGCAGCCAGCTTGTACTTAGCATTCATGCGCTCTATATTTTCTTTAGTTGTTTTAGTTGTTTCTTGCAGCTTCAACATCAATTCAGCATGTTGAGAAGCATCAAAATTCATTTTTTCAGAAGTTGGCAAAGGCATTAAATCAATCGGAGCACAAGGCAGCAATCCATAAACAATCTCAAAAGGGCACATCTTTGTAGTAGAGTGCAGCGAACGATTATATGCAAATTCAACATGAGGCAAACATTCTTCCCACAACTTAAAATTCTTTTTTAAAACAGCTCGTAACATAGTAGATAAAGTTCTATTCACTACTTCTGTTTGACCATCAGTTTGGGTGTGACAAGTGGTAGAAAACAACAGTTTAGTCCCCAATTTATGCCACAAAGTTCTCCAAAAATGACTAAGAAATTTAGCATCACGATCAGAAACAATGGTATTGGGCAGACCATGCAAGCGAACAATTTCCCAAAAGAATAAATCAGCAACAGTGAATAGCATCATCGGTTTTATGGCAAGGTATGAAATGCGCCATCTTAGAAATCGATCCATAACCACAAAAATGCTATCACACCCCTTTCTAGTCCTAGGTAATCCCAACACAAAATCCAAAGAAATATCTGCCCAAGCAACACTAGGCACAGGTAAAGGCAGATACAAACCATGTGGATTTAATGGTGACTTAGCCTTTTGACATGTAGTGCAGCGAGCAACAAATCTCTCCACGCCTCTCTTCATCTTGGGCCAAAAAAATGACCAGCAAGTACATCTTCCATTTTCTTTGCTCCAAAATGCCCCATCAAACCACCTCCATGTGCCTCCTATAGTAACAACATACGAATAGAGCTAGCTGGAATGCATAGCTTGTTAGCTCTAAACACAAACCCATCATTCATGATGAATTTGTTCCATGCTTTCCCATCTTTACAATGCAGCAATATATCTTTAAATTCAGTGATCATGCACATAGTGTTCCTTAATTGCTTCTAAACCAAAGATCTTGTAATCAAGTTGTGTCAAAAAGTATATCTCCTAGACAAAGCATCAGCAATGACATTCTCCTTCCCTTTCTTGTGCTTGATAACATAAGGAAAAGATTCTATGAATTCAACCCATTTAGCATGTCTACGGTGCAGTTTTCCTTGATTACGAATATGTTTTAAAGATTCATGATCAGAATGTATGACAAATTCTTTGGGCCACAAATAGTGCTGCCATGTTTCTAAAGATCGCACAAGAGCATATAATTCCTTATCATAAGTAGAATAATTCAGAACAGGCCCATTAAATTTCTCACTAAAATATGCAACAGGTTTTCCCTCTTTTAACAAAACACCACCCAAACCAATCCCACTAGCATCACATTCAAGCTCAAAAGTCTTATTAAAATCAGGAAGTTGGAGGAGAGGTGCAAGTGTTAGCCTATCTTTCAGCTCATTGAAGGCGCTTTCCTGTTTAGGGCCCCAAGAAAACAATACTCCCTTCTTCGTAAGCTCATTCAATGGTGCTGCAATGGTACTGAAATCCTTCACAAAGCGACGATAAAACCCAGCAAGGCCTAGAAAGCTCCGTAGCTGTGTGATGGTTTTTGGAACAGGCCATCCCGAAATAGCCTCCACTTTGGCTTGATCAACTTCAATGCCCTGTGCAATGACAACATAGCCAAGAAAAGAGACTCGATCCGTGCAAAAGGTTGCACTTCTCAAGGTTACCAAATAAACGTACATCACGTAAAGCATTAAAAACAGCACGTAAATGTTCAAGATGTTCATCCATGGATTTGCTGTAAATTAATATGTCATCAAAGTATTCAACAACAAATTTTCCAATGAATGTACGCAAAACCTCGTTCATTAATCTCATAAAAGTGCTAGGTGCATTAGTTAACCCAAAAGGCATGACTAACCACTCATATAAATCAAACTTAGTCTTGAAAGCAGTTTTCCATTCATCACCCAATTTCATGCGAATTTGGTGGTAGCCACTACGCAAATCAACTTTGGAGAACACAACAGCACCACTCAATTCATCAAGCATATCATCTAAACGAGGAATAGGATGACGATATCGAATAGTAATATTATTGATTGCTCTACAATCCACACACATATGCCATCATCCATCCTTTTTAGGCACTAGAATAACTGGAACAGCATAAGGGCTTAGAGACTCACGTACATAACCTTTGTTGAGTAAGTCTTGCACCTAGCGCTGAATCTCCTTTGTTTCTTCTGGATATGTTCTGTATGGTGCATGGTTGGGCAATGAAGCACCGGGAATAAGATCAATCTGGTGCTCAATCCCTCGAATTGGTGGCAGCCCCGGTGGTATGTCACTTGGAAACACATCGGAATACTCCTGCAAAATGTTAGCAACAGCAGGAGGCAAAGAATGCTGCATATCTTGAAGTGAAATTAAGGCATCTTTGCACACCAAAGCATGGGCAACAGCAGGTGAAGAAATCATCTCATTAATATCAGTTTTAGTAGCAAGCAAGCATTTTCCCTTTAAGGTTATCTCATTTTTCTTATCAAAAACAGATTTAGCATTGTTATTGTTTGCACTTTTATCATGGTCTAGAGATCTATTTTTCTTATATCGAGCAACATCATCATGCACAATAGCTTCAGGAGACATAGGATGCAACACAATTTTCTTATCATGGTGCAGAAAAGAGTACTGATTAGATCTACCATGATGCATAGAATCTCTATCAAATTGCCAAGGCCTACCTAGCAGAATATGGCAAGCTTGCATAGGCACAACATCACACTCAACGACATCCTTGTATGATCCAATAGTAAAATTGATTCGTACAAGTCTAGTTAACTTTGCCTTACCACTGTTGTTTAACCATTGAATAATACGGATGTGGGTGCGGTTTTGTAGTAAGTGCAAGCTTCTCCACCATGTCGCTGCTGGCCAAGTTGTTGCAGCTACCTCCATCAATGATCATGCGACACGAACGCTCCTTAATAACACACTTTGTTTGAAACAAGATGTGTCATTGGTTTTGCTCAGCCATCTCCATTTGTGTGCTAAGCACATGCTGCACAATAAGGCTCTCATAGCGCTCAGCATCATCTGCATCAATGTGTTCCTCTAGATGGCCATCACTACCTGCATGGTCAGTCGCAAGCAATGCAAGTGTATCTTCATCGAAATCACTAGCACAAGAATACTCACCATCATCTTTCATGACCATGACACGCTTGCTCGGACAGTCACGCATCACGTGTCCAAATCCCTTGCATCTATGACACTGCACGTCTCTTATCCGTCCCGTGGATGCTATTGACGAAGCACTAGGGGTAGGCTTCGGAAGAGTCTTTGCCACTGAAGTAGCGGCAGGAGAAGGTGCGGTCTGGCTTGGTGACGAAGATGGCACGGGGTACGTGATGTCGGACTAGTAATGGAACGCTAATGCTGAGTTGTCCTTCCTGCAGAAAAATTAGTCTTGCTGCCTGCACGTCGTCCCTGCACTTCCCTTTCAGCTTTACAAGCAAGATGAAACAAACGGTTAACGTTAGTGTACTCCTTATAAGCAAGAATGTCCTGTATCTCACGATTTAACCCACGCAAAAATCTAACCATAGCGGGTTCCTCCTCCTCATCTATGTTGCAACGCAACATACCCATTTGTAAATCTTGATAATATTCTTCTACACTTTTAGCTCCCTGTCTCAATTGTTGCAACTTATTTAACATGTCTCGAGCATAGTAAGAAGGAACAAACCTAGCTCGCATTATTTTTTTCAAAGCATCCCAAGTATGTGGCACTTTATTAGGGTGTTTCTTAGCATATTCTACCCACCAAACAGAAGCAAAATCAGTGAATTCACTAGTGGTAGCCCTAACACATGCATTGTCAGGAAATTCATGGCATGCAAACTTTTGATCAATGGCAAGCTCCCAAGTAAGATATGCATTAGAATCATATTTTCCATCAAAAGGAGGTATCTTAAATTTAATCTTATTGAAAGTATCATCATTATGGTGTTTCTCACGTCGGCGGTGACCGCCCATACCTCGACGATTATGATTGAACTGCCGTCGATCATGATCATCAATCTCAGTATCAGCAGCATAGTCATCGTTGTCATCCCGATTGGAGTCATCGTCACTGCCGTCCTCTTGTTGCTTCTTCTTACTGCTGTCAGCCATTAGGTCATCAAAACGCTTCAATAGCGCAGCAAGGCTGGTATCCACGCGACCGATGGACACCTCCAATTTCCCAAGCTTGGTGGTGGTGGCAATCTGTGATTTCTCCAATTGCCCAAGCTTCTCATTTGTCGTCTCCAAATCTGCATCAAGAGCCTCTGTGTGCAGTTTCACTTTTCGAACTAAGGCACTTATGATGCCCTTAGTACAGGGAGAATGTGCCCCATCACTGTCTTCTTTCTCTGAACCTGCCATGGTAGACACAAGAGCAAGCAAAGAACAAGTGAAAGAGAACAAAATTCCTACAGCTAGTATTATGTGGCTACAGCAGAGCGCTCACTCTCAACCTGTTATACAAGTTCTTACCGGTTCTTACCTTGCTCAACAAGAGGGGTCAGCAACCAACAAGTCAAGCACCTAGAAAGAAGTGTATCGGTGCTGCAGCAACAACACTAGGAACGCTGTAGGGGAATATGTGGAGCTGTAGGTGGGCTGAAAGTAATGCAGAAGGATACACTAGCACCACGTTAGTTAGAAAAGCACGCTGAATAATCGTTCAACGGTGGTACTGTGCTGGCCCTAGTCTAGACCGTGCTAGAGACGCGAGCTTAGACACAAAGGAAATCACAAGGCACCCACCGAAGACAAGGATGAACACACGAATAGCCCCCTAAACACACGAAACAGCCCCCCCTTTTTTTCTTCTTCTTTTCCTTTCTTTTTCTTTTTCTTTTTTTCCTTTTTTTTTCAGGGCGACTTCAAAAACTGATTATATGAACAAAAGAGGCCCAAAGATGAACACACTTTTTTTTGGAGGGCAAGGGTATATTGGTATACTACTCTCTCTCCCTAGAGTAAGCCGAACTCCATAAATTTATAAACAAAACTTTGGTGGTACTCTGATTCAATGAAAGAAGAGGATATATGACGGCGTGTGGTTGTGACAAGAACATGACTAGAACTCGAAACTCTAAAAGACTAAACTAAGACCTAGCAACTTGACACAACCTGAAGCAACCGAAAACTCAACTAGCCCTAACTAAGCAGTACTAGCAAAGGCTCAAAAGGTTTATAGGATTGCGGAAAAACTAATCAACTATTTTTTGGGCTTTTGTGGACTATAGGCAATTAAAAAAACAGCAAAGGATTGGAAACCTCTCACCAATAAACCTTGCTCTGATTACCAACTAATGGGAACCCGCTAGGGTTTGATCCCAATCTTTCAATGAGGGCTGGGGGATAACTCGATTTGGTGGTAGGAGGTGACGTTCACAGTCCGACTACAACAGTCCAAAGATGCTGCGCCTTAGCAACTGATACACCACCTCCAATGGTTGCCGCGATCTTGTGGAGCGCGACCACCGGCCACGAGGGCACTCGTCCTGCAAGCAATCGAAGAACCAGCAAGAACAAGTAAACAAGCACTAGTTGCAAGATGGAAGTTGGAGTTCTTAAACAAAGGAATTCAACTATGGTGGGGTTCCAAATACAAGAAATCGGGCGGTTTATCCAACACGCGCGTCTCAAGAAAGTAGCAATCGCTAGCTAAACAAAACCCAAGTCCGTATGAAGTCGCAGTGACCATCACAAGTTGGCACCTTTCTGCAGTCCAAATCCAAATCCAGCCTTCGCAAGCCTTCCTACCTTTTGATCCTCTCCATCATTCCTAAGCAAAACAAGAGCACCTGTGTCTCCATTGTATAAACATAATGGACAAGAGCTTAAGAATGAACTTACTTGATGGTTGAGTTGACGAGCACGAGCATGAGCATGAGTCATAGGACCAAGGGGTGGTGGTGCTGCCGTGGATGTATCGATGATGTTGATGTCCTCATCACTAAATATTCCATATCTTCTTCATTCCAACCCCGATTTAGGCGATTCTTGAGCCTAAATTTATCTAAAAACAAACTATATCTATCAGTACACTCCCCAAAAGATCTTTTCCCTTCAAAACATCATCATGGAACCGCCACCCCGTCAGCGCCGTCGACCCCACATCTCGCGTCCACCACCCCTACCATGGCATCTCCGTAACTGTCGTTACCGAGCCCGCCAACTCACCCGAAAACTCGGTACACCCCAACAACTTGCGAAAATAGCACCAGTAAGAACCCAGCAGACTCTCATCTGCACAATCCAAGCTATACACCACCAAACCCGTTGAGCTCATATTATGCCCCGATTTGTGTATTCCTTGTTTGTGCATGTAGGAGGCCCTAGATAGGCCAAGCAGTCCAATCACTGGGACATTCAACCAGGAAACCGACAAAAGCATACTCATCATACGTCAGTCCCTCACCCTTTGAGTTGTAAGGCAAGCTCACTGGAATCCCCACTTGATGCATAAATTTTTCTATGTTTTACAAACACAACCCTTCGCCTGATAATCACATAAAAACTTGCATGGTTTGCTTGCTAAGGTAACCCAGCAAAATATACGGCCACCTAAACCTATTTTAGATATAGCGCGCATAGGTGGGATCGCTCATTTAATTATCTATCATAATCTTAATGTTATTGATGTGGAATATGAAAGGTATGGGAAAGTGGATGTGTGTGTGGTTTTGAAATAAAATTGGGAAGAACCCCAGCAACCGACTTTGTCGAAATACAGCTACGCGACGAAACAGCCATAAGGGCAGGGTACGAATGGGTAACTTAGCGACTCAGTGGTTACCCCATGTCCCGGGATTCATAGAGAATACCGGGTAGGTGGATTGCTCACGATGCCGAGCATTGGAAGGTGGGAATGGTTCTACCTGAGCTCTCCATAAGGACCGTTATGATTTTCATCTTGCCTAACTTTTTTAGTATAACCACTCGCTCTATATGAGGCATTGGCCAGGCCCAAGCTGGAGTGGATAGCCTAATAGCTTCTGTGTTGGCGCACAAGGGGCTAGGCGAAGGGCGGGTGTCAATGGAAGTATCGTGAGGTACTGGACTCGGATGCCCAAACCCTCAAAGTTCTGCTAGGTGATGAATCAAAGGTAACGGCTTAGTTTAGAATTCAGGTAGTTACGCCGGTACTAGTGCCACTGAATCCAACTTGTGAGAATTAGTACTACCTCTGATTAGAGTAAAACTTATTCGAATAGTCCGTGTCCACTGGTATGGATGAGTTACTGTTTGGTTCTTCAGTTAGCAGTTTTTATAAAATAAAATGGAATTGGTATGGGATTGGATAAAATAGTTTTTAGTTCACCAAATGTATAGAAAAGTGTGTTGGCTAGAAAGCCATAAGCTACTTTGGACCGGTAAGTCCAGTGGCAATCACTTTTGGAAAATACCCAATTTTCAGAAATATTAAAACTTGGCAACTAGCTCAAACCCTGTATACAAATACTTTTCTGCAAAACTATCCCTAGCTAAAGATATATCCTGCATATAAAGTTAGCCTTTTCTTAACTTTTTATAGAGAAGGGTGGGCTGCTGAGTACGTATATACTCACCATTGCTTTATTGTTGTTTTTTCAGTGCTATGGACATATATTGGTTTGGGAATGAGTAAGGGTTACGACCAGCTTCCCAACTGCAAGATTAGGCCCACGTTTTATATTCAGCTGCTTAGATTTTCTGGGCTGCACTCCTTGCTGTCCGACCCGTTTAGGGCGAAACTGTATCACTCTGATGTAAAAATATGATTACCAAACCCTGAGATGGTAATAAAGCATATTTTAGTTCCATTATGAAAACTGGAACGCTTCACATACCGAGTCCCAAGATCAAGTTCTCGCCAAGCCAGGTGGAAGTGGATCGTCTCATTCTAGCAATGGAAAGAATCCTCCTAGATGGAGAGGCCCATAAACTCAAAGTGGATCGCACAGCCGAGCCACAAAAATGTGTCTCAATAGCCAGACCACCAATGAAGGAAGCAGTAGGCAAATCTCCTATTGCAAAGGTCGCCGCTAATAAAAATAACACAGACAAAACATGGCGGAAGAAAGAAGAAATACTGGAAGCCAAGCCTAGACAGATGAAGGAAGGTAACATCCCCAACCAAAAGGCTATTGCAACAAAGAAAATATGGTATTCAAAAGTTGCAGCACAGACGAATGCCAAGTCTCCGTCACGTGCTAACTCTGAGTAAAAGATATGACTTGCGCTCATTAGTAGGTAAACTGGCGTTTGATGCTAGGAAAACGGGCGGCTGAAGGCCCCGCCTCCGCATCATAGAGACAAGTTTAGTTGTGTTTAATTTAATGGGACAAATAATAAAGTACAGGTATTGCGAGTCCATACTTCCATAATTGTTACATTTGCATAAAAATTATGTTAATTACATCTCCAAGGACAAAACCCTTAATTAAGTGTTCCAACATGAAAATAAAAAATTACAGCATATGACTTCATATTATATGACTATAATATAAAAATGAACGAAAAGTCTTCAGCTTTGACTCCGTGATGGTCGACACTTGTGCGATGGTGATTTAACATAATATTTCCCAAATTAAATATGGCATGGTATTTATTTATGGATGAAGTCCCGTTGCAGATTGGGACACATACTACGTTTGTTTTTAATATGTTTTCACCACTAGCATATTTACGCATGCATCGTAGTGTAGTTCACGGAGATTGCTCATCCATTTAATTGCATATTTGCAGCACTGATATATGAAATATCTATTTTTGACATATGGCAGATCTATTTTCAGTTGACATATAATTTAACTCATTTAATTTAATCATTTTGGTTAAGGATAGCACTCATGCATGGGGATTTTGGTGACCATACTTATGTATTTTGCTAGAAATATTTATTTCATATAGTTCATAATTTTAAAAGAGAACTGTTTATCTTATATTCATTTTTTACTATGGCATAACTATTATGTTTGCATACAGTATATTTTGGAAATTAGGAATATAGCTTATTCATAAACGAGATATTTGTTTATTTATTTTTATGACACGTATGCTTGTACGGCAATAATGATGCATATCCACAACCTTTGTTTGTATCAATCGTGGGGACCGAGCAAGATTCAAGAATTGAGTCTCTCAGTCTATACTTATATCCGCCATCTAGACAAAACCAAGTGGCATACAAACATCACATATATTTAACATAAAATTAGAATGTTGATTTTCCTAGGCTTAAATCCAATATGGAGGACCAGGCCAATGTGACGAAATCATTATGCACAGTCATTGTTTGTGATTCACGAACCATACGGTATATCTATCGTCTAACTGGACTGAACAAGGAAGCATAAAAATAATTTCAACAATAATATGATAAACATAGAGGACTGAATTTAATTTTCCTAGGCTTATATTAATACGTAGAATCAAGCCCAGGCTATGAAATCGGTACGTGCATCTATTATTTATATCCATCGTAGAGACCGAGCAAGATTCGAGAACCGTATTGTCTCTCAGTCTGTACTTGTATCCACTAACCGGCAAAACGAAGGGGCATAAGAAGAACTCATTACGTATTCGGTTTAAATTTCCTAGCCCTATATCAACATGCAGAATCAAGCCTAGTCGACGAAGTCGTTATGCACATCCGTTGTTGGTATCCATCGTAGGGACCGAGCAAGATTCGGAAACTATATGGAACCGAGCAAGATTCGGAAACTATATGGTCTCTCAGTCTATACTTGTATTTACTAACCGGACTGAATAAAAAGGCATAATACAAACTTATAGAGGAAGAACAATATGATGCATAATAGAGGAGAAGATGGAATTGCAAGAGGAGAGGCCGACAGAGCCTCCTCGCCTTTGGCAGCAGCGCAACCTCACGGGGTTGAAGTTCGAAGAGGATTGACGATGGTGTATTTCCTTTGGCAACGACGTGGGTGCCGGCGGCCTCCGAAGCTTAACTTCTTTGTGGAGCGGCACGACGGCGTAAGAGCGCACCCTGACGGCGATGTTGCTTTGTGAACTTGGTGATGGAGCGTGCAGGCAGCCTTGTTACGAGAGTGTTCTTCCGGCGTTCTGGTGGCTTCACTTACCGGCAGCCTGGTGGCGAGAGCGCTTGGTCGATGATCCTCTTGCCGCTGTCCGTGGCCAGGTATTTATAGGCGCGTGGGAGGAGCAGTCCCAGTCGATGGCTTGGCGCTGAATTGGCGTGCACGTTCGCGCGGAGTCCGCAGGACGTGGCCTCATGGGACGTGGGCGATTCCTTCTAGGCGACGCACAGCCTTATCCTTTTCATTTCTAACCAGCAATGAGCAAGCTCGTGGCTCTGAGTAATGGGCCCAGGGAATTAGACCACGGCTAACAAACAAATATCGTTCCTTCTCATTTGTTAAAGCGTCATGGTCAAGCCAAACTAGCACGCCCATGCACATCGGCAAAAATCCGAAGTACATAGCGAGCCTGTACCATTCTTTTTTTTTGTCTCTTATTTTATCTTCCTTTTCCACCGGCACGTCCGATTGATTAATCATTTGAACAAATCAAGTAAATACATTTTTGGTCGTCATGCAATATTTATGCATGCGAATGGCGTGATGTATTTCCATATATACGAATCTAGTTTGTGTTGATTTGTAGCATTTGATTTGTCTACTATTTGAGTACCTACGCATAAATATATGCGACTCTTCTATTATTTAATGTCTTTTTAGCTTGTTTAATTTATATTACTCGGTTTATATATGTCACTCGATGTGTTGATTTTCTTGGTTGACCAATTAGTGAACGGACAGGGGAGTCCTTAGCTCGTCTACGCACTGGCGTTATATCGAATAGCCGCCGATAAACCATCTATGTATTTGCGTTGATATATTTTGGAAAACCACATATGTTTTGATCTTTCAGCGTGCTACACTTCCAGCGGCTAATTTCCAAGCCATCATATAGTAAAATAATAACTTTATATGCTTATTTATTTCCGAAATAAAAATAGAATTTAGTCACGAAAATTATTTGGACGACTATTGACATATTTTGAGGTGGCCAAAATCTGTGTCAACAGCGTTATCCTCCGCTGCATATTTAATTATCCGCGCGTTTACTTTCCATTTGCGTTTGAATCGTTAGAATTCGACCACTGCATGTTTAGGTTTGCACTAGTTTAAATTTTTGCATAATTTTCTCTTCATATTCCTTCATATTCAAAAAAGAGAGAAAATATCTTGGAGGCCGCCCGGCCCCACCTAGGCCGCCTGACCCCCCTCTCTCCATCTGTTCTGGGTGCATGGTGACAGACTGCCCGGCCCCTAAATAGGCTGCCCGGTTCCGTCTCTCCCTCAACGACGCAGCAAGTGACCAAGCCACTTCAGTGCCAAGCCATCCAGCCACCTCCACCGGCCACCCGGTCAGCCCCTACGCGCCGTCGAAGTGCCCTCACTCGCGCACCACACCAACTAGCCTAGGAGCCTAGGCTCCTGCTCCCACCAGCCACCCGGCCACCCTGCACATGCCACCTGGCCAAGTGGGTAGGCCGCTCGGCCCCTTGCTGCCCTACTGCATGCATGCCCCTCTGCCTATAAATACACACGCATGCAGCTCCTTGCTCCTTGCACCGATCAGCAACGCAATCTCTCTCCCTATCTCCCTCTAATAACTCAATTAGCATTAGTTTAAGTGCCAAATAAATTTTGGCACTTAGCCGAATTCTGCACAATAAAAGTTGTGCTCCACCCCCGTTTGTTGGACGATTTGTGGAGGCTACTGCCCTGCAAGGACAACTAACATCTGGACGCCTTACTTCTGGATAGATAGCCGCTAACTTTATATTTATTCTGTAACTGCTCTTGTCCTTCGGGTATTTCTCTTGTGTCTGAGTTTTTTTTTTTGCAGGATGTTGTCTCTTTTCAGGAGGACCAAGAGAGCCCTTAGAAATGCAGGGAATGCCGTGGACACCAGGTTCGTCTACCTTGAGCTTCTGCTCTCAGAGTGCATGCTCGAAGACCCCGATGGCATCTGATAGGATGTCTGTCTGTGCCTGGCCACAATCAAGATGAGGCAACATCACTACAGCCGTAATCGCAACGCTTGCTCCAGACTGTCCACGACATCATGCCACGGAACAACAAGGAGACGGAGATATTGGAATGTCTTGACCCTAAACAATTTGGGTGAATAGGATGTTTCGATCTCCCTCTGCGTCGCCAAGGATAGGCATGCTAGACCAGTTCGAGGAGATGTTCGAGTACGAGGGATGGAGTGACTTCTCTGCCATCGAGGATGAAAAGGATCCATCCTTCTAACCAAGGAATTCCTAATGAGTCTCTGCATGGAGAGGCTCACCGCAGGTATGACCATTCACTTCCATCTCTTTAATTCTGAATTTGGTCTCTCCGTGAGAAGGATTAGTAAACTCCTAGGCTTCTCCTCACGCTGCTCCCTAGTAGATGAGCCATCGGGGTACAATACATAACCTTTCTTGAAGGAAATTTGTGGTGAGAATGTTTTGGGGAAGCATAGTATCACTAAAATTCACAATCCTACTCTAAAACTCCTGGCTCATTGGGTCTCTCTCTCGTCGTTTTTCGACGTATCAAAGCAAGTTGCTCCGCCAAGGAGGATTTAAAATGTCTTTATGCAATGTGCAAGAAGAAACGATATTGCCCTGTTACACATCACTAAATGGAATGGAAGAACAACACACCTATCACCATCACCTCCTTTGTCACAAGGATTGCTTCTAGACTGGGCGTCTTAGAGAACGTCCAGCTCGTCTACATTCCTAATGATTTATCACACTTAGTGGTTGAACAACGTTTTATCTGAGGGCATTTCATGCAGTCCGACAAGAGGGATAATCTTATCATGACCTACTTTGGACACAATTTTGAGCTACGCTTCCAACACTGCAGTTCGATTTGTACAAGGTAGCCAGCCTAACCATGCAACTCAACACGGAGGAAGCATGACACAGCATTGCAAGTGTCATGACACAAGCCTAGAGATGCAGAGCCGAGCAGCGCCAATGAGAAGAAGAAGAAGAGGAAGCAGCAGCAAACCCATCCTGGGCACCCCACACAGCATCATCATCGGGGTCCGGCACGTATTTCGAACTATCACGTTACGATAACCTAGAGCCATGGTACAGCAGCAGTGAAGGAGGCGGTGTTTCACAACCCCAACCATCTTTCACCTAAGAGTACCACGCTGCAGGTACATCCCATGGTTTTGGCAGAAATGCAGGATCATCGGCACCAGCACGGTTCCACACAGACAACATGGCTGGACTCAACTCTACCATGGACGGAATGAATCTCCACGGTCAATATGACCTGCGGTTGTACGAGGTGCACACCATCAGCCAACGTACTGCCGCTATGGATGACCAGCTACGCTCCAACGCCAGCATTCTCTAGGAACTCAGAGAACAGATGTTGGCCGACATCAATGACGCTCACGAGTTCTACATCCACTAACACCACCAAAACCCCTAGCTTCATTGAAGCTTAGGGGGGTCATAAACCATCATGACATGAGCATGCTTCCTCGACTCCTCTCAGAGTAAGATCCCCGCACCTCATCTCCCTTGCAGTAGAGCAGTCCTACCAGCAGTCCTACTAGCAAAGCAGTCCTAACAGCAGTCCTACCTATCACATCAAAAGGAGAAGGAAAGGAAACAAGGAGATCCATCTATCTAGCCACCAAATAAGCTCCAATGATGGACAAGGCTAGTCGATATAGTACATTTCTTTGGTCCGATCTTTGTCTTTGCAAAATAAACAATCGAAGTAAGCTAAGTTTTTCCATCACCATGAGCTCCACAAAAGCCTTAGTGCAGGAAAATCTTGGCCGTGCTCTTGGCCCTAATGGCGAGGATACACTTCTAAGCGATCGAGAGTACCTCTGGGGAAACTTCATTTTATTTTAAAAATCTTCAAAAACCCCTAAGATAGGAATTCAAAAAGAAATGTTTTGAGCTAGAGCCTGCAACGAAGTCATTCCTTCTTTTAACCGCCCAAAACATGGTAAGTCAAAAGATGCACCACAAATATGAGAAAAGGTGATCATGGCATACACCATGGTTCAAGATGAAAGCATGAGTGTTGGTTATGTATAGCCTCTATTCTTGAACATAATATTGTAGCAACTCCGGATCCATAACCGATCTTGGCTTTACTCAAGGACAAACAAAGATCTAAGCTTGGGAGGGTGTTAACGGTCGTTATTACACTACCTTCGACCCCCAACTATCCATGATCATGAAGGAAAACATATCAAGGTGTAGGATAAACTTAGGTACTGACAAATTCCATGAGTTTTATTGAAGTATTTGAGTGGAGGTGTCAAATATACTAAAATATACAAATTGGAGCCAAACCACAGAGGTGCTAGCCACCTGGCTAACCTCCCAGGCCAGCCGGCTCCAGCAGCAGGCCGCCTGGCCTCTCTCTGGCCACCCGACCTGTAAGTGCATCCACGTGGCACCTACTTCTACATGCATGCACAGCAATGCCATGACAACATAACTTCGAAGTGTATTCCACCTGTGCTACATGCAAAGCACCAAAAGGCATGCCACCTCATTAATCCATCCCCTGAATTGATGAAGTCAGTGATCCAGGAGACTTCCATCCTGCGGCTAAGGAAGAAGCATAAGTGAGACCCAATGATCCAAGGAAAAACAGTCATTTGTAACCACCAACCACCTTGAAGAGGCAAACCTAGACGTTGAAGGTGGAAAAGCGGTGGGTCGAAGGGCCGAGGCACATTGGACTAAGGTTCCTGGCCCCACAGTCAGGCCACCCAACCCCTTGGAGGCTGCCCAGCCACTGACCTAACTGCCATATCAACCTACCACTGAGTTTAAATACCCCAACTCAGTTGAAGCTATAAATAGGCCCTAGTAGCTCATTTGCAAAAATGTGGAAGTGAAGAGTGACACACCATTGTCTAGTCTTGTAGCAATAGGATAGTCTTGAGAGTTAGAGTTGAGTCTGAGTCTTTGCCTCAGGGATCCCAGAGTTAGCTTCGAGTCTTGGTAAAGCTCTTGTATCTTTTGTACCTTTGCTACTCCAGTATAATATCATTCATTGCTTATATCCTAGTTATACCTTACTTTATTTCTTACACTTGCCTAGTGTAGTGTACCTTCTTGCATACTAGACCAAGGCTTAGGTTGTTGTCCATAAGTTGTTTGAATCCTATTGGACTTGCTCGTGCTATAAACTTTCCTTAGACTTTGATCTAAGGTTAAGTTAGTTCTTACCCTTTGATCTAGGAAGAACTTTAGTGATCAAGTTTCCACTTGATCACTAGTTTAGCGTGCCATCTTTCTCTTGCTACTCTAGTGTGTAGCCCATATCAGTGACAGCATTAGGGAGCCTCTATATTTCAATCCTATCATTCAATAAGCCCATAGGCATTAGCCCGTTGTTGTTCGGTTGGCCAACTATCTACCCCCTGTGCCACCTCAGTGTAGTCTAGAATTTTGCTCGACGCAAGGCCCTAACTTGTGATTAGATAACTTAGCTCAGCCGTGAATACTCCTATGCAATAGTTAAGGAATGGAGTTTGGATATCTAATCTCACTTGTTGTCCTCCCAAATAGCTATACCTAGTTTGCTGACTGCTTTGGTCCCTGTCCTCTCATCCACAATACACTATCTTGTTTATCTTACACCCCGTGTATGAATAGCTAGTAGTTATTAGTTTACAGTACTACTTGAAGTTTGAACATAGCATTCCACCTATTGGCCCTTGCATCCCTGTGGATTTTTACGATACTCGGAATACTTCGAGTGAAAAAGCTACACCGAATCTCTATAAGTTTGCGGAGTAAAATGTGCTACGCTAAGAGACGTCAACACAAACCATCCAAAAAGGATCAACTCTTCAACTTGTCTTCTCATGCCTCTGATCTTGCCTTCTGAGCCGATGGATCAGGCCCTTCATTCAGTTGGCATTGTGGGTTCTCAACTTGAATCCTTAGGCTTCACCATCTTTTATGGCCATTTGTTTGAACTAGCCTTACGCCTTCTCTGATATACCAACCAATCACAAGGACCAATCCCAATATGTTGTTGGAGACCAGTTTCAAGCCTCCCATTCTAATGTTGGTGCTGACTTGTGGGATGTGGCGGAACCGATGATTTAATCCGAACTAAGCACACCTAGCTCCACTTGGCTGGCTGTGCACTTAGACCGAACTAAACCCAGTCGTCTATCGAGCTACCCCAAAGGGTACTCGATGTAACCATCACCCAAGGATGCCAACGTCATACACGTTAAGCCCTCAAGAGAGCCACAACAATTACAACAACCCATCATTTCATACAGACATAGCTTGATTTAGTACAAAACCATTTCTCAAAATGATATACAATCATATTGAAACAGAGTTTCAAAAATACACTCGCAGTGGAATACATATGATTATATAGATGCAAATGTGTAGTGGAAGTAAAACATCAAGGCATGACATCGAGCCCACTATTATCATCCTCAATCACAAACTGCCATGTACCTAAAAAAATATATCAACAACAATGGATGAGTACATGGGGTACTCGTAGGACTTACCCGTGGGCAGTATCAGCCCAACACATTTGAGAGTATGCAAGGCTTTTTGTGGACTGGACTCTAACCTGCATGAGTTTACTAAGAGTGGGTCCTTACTTTCAAGTTCCATTCTCTTTTAAAAGCATAAGCTTAATTGATTCATCAGTTATTATCATCATGAACCATAATTTATATATCTCTATATTCTCAACGCATAGATCATCATAAAGTAACTTGCAGAAATATAAACATACATGTACAAGCATTTGGTAATAAAAATCATGATTAGATAAATAACATGTTAAAGTTATTACTATGATGAACATCAGTGGCATTGGCATTCTCACACCTAGTGAGCATCAATGATTCGAATCGATTTTAATTCTCGGGAATAACTACAATGGTAAGGGTATATGCTTAATAGCCATCGCGTTCCCACATATAGCCCCCATCTTAACCTGCCTCATGCCAAGTTCGATTCACTACCACATAGCCCATAGGTTGTGCCCCCATGGCGAGCCCGCCGACATCTCGGTCTCCCTGCCATGTGTACAAAGCTCCCCCAGGCCACCTTCCTCTCAACCAGTGGGTATGAAAGTGTCTCTGTGCTTCGGACGAGCCCAAGAAAGACTTTTACTAGTCCCACAACTCGGATAAGCATTCTAGCAATGTTATACCAACCAATGGGCGAACAACGAACGAACCTTAAGCGACTCGGGCGGAGCCAAATAATACAACAACGCACACTACAAAAGTAAACTTATTCTCTGGCCAATCTCATCTTTCCATCACATCATATCATATTGCTTTTGAATTTGATATTTTTGTAAACCATTTTTTAGTAAAGCCCTAATATCTCAGGAGTGAATATCTTCACTCGACTTCTACCGTCTAAGCATGGCTAAGCATAGACTTCGACCTGTCCATACTACATAGGATATCAAGTATTTATGCATGTGGGGTTTCAAACAACTCCTGAACGTAAATGCACAAACAAGTATAGGGTGGTGGGACTCTCTAGATAGGTATAGATGCCTAAGGGGCCCACCTTTGTTGTTGAAAACTTGAACAAACTAATCTAAAGTTAGTTTGTCGGGTTGTAAGGCTTTGCCCTAGGCAACCCCTTGAGAACTTGGACAACTCCTCCATCCAAACACGACTGAGGGGCCCTCCAGGTCATGTGTGGTTTTAGTTGGTCTTCTGGACCACTGTTGCTTGATTTAGCTCCATGCTTTATCTTCTCCAATCATGTATCTGCAATAAACGTCACTATATGAATAATGTGCATGATGCAGTGCATGAGATGCATGAAAATGAGGTGCATATATGTAACCAACAAATTTAAAGGTTAGACAAACGGTGATTGATAAACTACTTAAACCAACATAGAGAAAGCATACACTCACACCATCATTTCGAGTATAGATAGCAAGGTAAATGACAATTTAGTTAAGCAAGGAGTACTTTTGAGCAAATAAAGCAAACAAATACTTATACAATCATGCAAGCATTCATTTGGTTATCCATTATAAAGAGGGCATGTAGAAACTTTTATAAAGACCTTAACTAGCTAGGAAAGGAGGTGCATTTCATTATTTTAGCCGACACCTAGTTATTTAGTTTTTTTGACACTAGTTATTTAGTTATCCAACTATAATATTTATGTAGAAAGTGTGTATTACATTGTGATACCGCAAATTAACTATGCCAAGTAGCATATACAAGAAATCACTGGTTTACATACGAGCACACATTAACATCCATGTTTCATTTTCTTTATTTTTAAGCTTGTTAGAATGACTATTAACGGATCCCTCAAGTAAAAGCAACCAAAATTCAAGAAAAATTGACACAAGCATACTTACACGGTAACATAGCTTCAAGAATTTTGGTGGAATTTTTGTAGCATATTAAATAGCACTTTCCTATTTTATTGAATAAATCAACATAACAATTGTCGTTTTCAAATAACCACCAAAACAGGAAGCAAAACATATGGAACTTTATTTCTAGACTTGTGCACCAAATTAGTACAACATACTTTCCATTGATTTTTTTGGACAAGTTTTATGTTGCATGCATTTCCATATACATAAAATGTACTAATTAATAGAGCTAGGGGTATATCTGTAAACAAATAATGTATGTTGGGGTTAATAGAATTACATCTAAACACATATACTAAAACATAGTTACTGGCCAAACATCATAATTTTTAGAGTTCATGTGGTCCATTCTTGCTATTTATTTAGTTTTAACTAGCATGCAACATATCAAGGGCAAAATAGTCATTTCTATCAGCAATGCCTATTCCACTGCACAGATCTCTCACAAGTAACCTAGCACAACAAGTTTTACATTTTTACAATTTTTCTACTAATTTCTAGTGCACTTCAAAATTCATATGCCAAATATAACCCTGTAATTGGACCTATACATGATTATTCATACTATATAGGGGCTAGAACTGAAATTCTACAAGACTCAGTGCACAATACATGTAAATTTCACTAGGTGCAAGGTTGGGTCTGCAAAAAAGCAAAGGCTCAGGCTAAAATGCACAAAAATAATGGATCTAGGGGGCTATCCGTAGTTCCTGCAAGAGACAATACACATTAAACAAATTTGCTGGGAAATCGGGGACTAAAATGAAAATCTATCCTCTTCTTCCTCTACCTCACGACGCAACAAAGGCGCACGGCTGATCGGGCTTCTTGTGCATGCACTGGCATGTGGAGGCACCAACTTGGAGCCGAGGAGGTCCGTGAATATGATTCGGCTCTGAGGATTCTTTCCCCCAAGATATCATCGTGCGGGGAGATCGGAGCAGCCCGGGATCGTGCAACGAACTTGCGGGTGGAGACGTGGACATGGTGGTGACGCGTAGACCCAATCCAATGGGGAAGGCCCTGATAGAGAGGGAATGGGTGCGCATGAGCTACGCGGGGTGGCGGCGAACTCGGTGGTGCGGTCATGGAGGCGAGAAGAGGCTCCGTCAGTGGTCCTCCACGGTGCGGGGTGGTGGTGGCCAGTGGCGCACGTCGACTCTTGTCTGACAGGGCAGAGGAGGCAGAGATGAAGGTCTAGGCTTAGCGCTGAGCCTAGAGGAGGTGGAGCCGATGCACACGTCGCTTTGATGGGAGGAGGCCAGAGATGGGAGTTCGAGTGGTGGCGTCCACGGCAGCCATGGTGTGCAGCTTGCGAGCTTGAATGGGGCACTCCCATGGTGGCTGATGCTCCACGAGGGGAAGAGCAGAGGTAGTGGAGAGTGGGGATGAGAGAGAGAGACAGCGAGATGGAGCTTGGCTGTGGTTCACTTCCACCTTAATCAACCGGGGTCAGGGTCGGCCTCGGCCGGCCATGGCAGGCGCCGGCAGAAGCTGTCCATCGCGTGGGCGTGGGCGAGAGGGGAGGAGAAGTGCGCGGGTGTGCGTGGACACGGTCCATGAGCTCAGCGCGTGTGATGCCCATGGCATCTCAAGTGCATTATATTGACATCATTAACTTAATTACATCATTTCATGAACATTCTATATTGAGAGCATGTATAGGTTGGGTCATTTGAAGTAATTAAACTCGGTTGTCCGAAAATTGTATTTGCATTTGCTGTTGCAACTTTAATATTGTTGTGAATTTGATAAAACTTTACATACCAAAATTGTAGACAATTTCACGATGAACAACTTTTGTATTTTGTGTCAGGACATACATAAAGGTTTGAATGTGGTTTTGGGTCATTTTCTGTAAAATTGAGAAATCTGCCCAAACTTGAGCTATACAGTAAATTCAAATTTCTGTGAAAGTTTATATATGAAAGTTGTAGATACTGAAAAAGTGAACAACATTGGTATATAACACTTCTCATGAGAATGAACACAAATATGACTTTTAGAAACTTTAAGTTGGAGGGTTCAGCTTGGTCAAACTAGACTCCTTGTTTGAGTTTGAATTTAAACCATAAATTTATATAGAACACAGTGTCAAAGTTTACAACGAAGTTGTAGATCATAAAATTTACAACGTTTCTTGTATTTTTAGTTTCCTCAAATTCAGCTCCTAGGATGTTCAGAAACTCAAATTTTAAACGGAGGATACAGTAGTCAAACAGCATTTGTCAATTTTCGAATTTCTTTTCTTTCTTTGACCCTATGACAAGCGGCCCCAGCTCCAGAGCCCGGCTGCCACGCAGCCGCTGGCGTCCGGCCGCACGCCGCGGCACACCCTGCTCGGCCTGACCACACCTGCCTCTCCGATAAGTGGTGAAGCTTTTCCTCCTCTTCGTTTCGGCCTTCTCCATTCATCTCGCACCCACCTGAGACCTCCTCTACTCGTTCTCCATTGCCAGCTGCCATTGCCAAGCTTTGGAGCTCGGGCGCCGGCTGCTTCAGCCCTTCCAGTGCCCTCCACTCACCACGACGCTCCTCGCAGCCCTTGACTCCACCGAAACCCCCTATTCTAGGCCGCCGGTTCCCATCCACCGTCCCACAGTACGCCGCCGAACTTCCCATGCCCAAGAGCTCCGCCGATAGCCTCCTCTAGGCTATCCCAATGATTTCAGTTGTGGGGGTGAGTTCCCCGTGCCCGGCTCTCTTCCTTGGGCCGCCTCCGGCGAGCTCCCGGCCTCTGCTGCGCTGGATTTGGGCCGCGCCGTCGCCACGGATCCCTCCCTACTCGAGGTTGAAGATGAGCACGGAGGAAGACGACCTTGTTTTCGATTTAGCCCCTGCGGTGTTTCCTTTTCGTGTTTTAGTCTGAATACTGTACGATGAGTCTTGAGAATATTGCACGCTAGCCCGTGATGTCTATAGATATTCGCGTTTAGGTCCTTGGCTGTGATGATTTTCGATTTATTGATTTTTCCATGAGCCGAGAACTTTGAAAATCTACAGTAAATGAAAGAAAAATGATAAAAATACAAACTAAGCTTCATTGTGTTCCTATTTAGTAGATCTACGGGCTGGGTATGATGGGGATATGAGAAATGACCTTTTCACCCTCGGTTCATTGCAAGTTAACTAAAACAAAAGAAATGTCAAAAGTAGAGTAAATGAAATCCAAAAATTATGAAACTTGGACAATAGCTTTACCTTGCTGTTTTAGCTGTGTGTGATTTTTGGTCAAGTCTAGCACATACTACTGAATTACTGTTTTGCCCTCATGCATTTATTTTGGGTATTTTTCAAGAGTGAAAATACTTGCTACATAAAAAGTGCTCCAAATATTCCAATGAAATTTGTAGATGCTCTATGTTGCATTTTTAGTCCACTTTTAAAGTTTCGAGTTCTGCATGTAAGTTTGGTTGCTGTTTTGAAATAGACAAGTAATTGCATGTTAAAATGAATAATAAGAAAAGTGACTTGATTGTGCGTAATAAATTCTAAGAAAAATCATGGTGCTTAATAGTTAAGTTTAGGTTCTAGGAAGTATTTTTATGAATTTTATAAGTTACTACTTTGAGCTACATTAAAAATAGGCTAAAATAAATACGTGGAAAATAGAATTACTATCAAACTTTGGTTATTTTGCTTTCTTGTTTTTATACATGATGTTCATGACATGTTCAGATGGATGGTACAAGTTTCAAGTCCAAAACCATTTCCTGTAATTTATCATAAATCTAAGAACTTAAACGGTTAATAACTTGCTGGAATTACTCCTTTATGGCAAAACTTTAGGCAGAAGCATTGTTCAGTCATTATATACTTGTCACAAATATTTGAACTCACTTGGAATTTTCTAACAACCTGAAATCAGATGTGGAGTTTAATTCAAAAGTAGACATGGTGCATTGGATATGTGTAGGTGTTTACTTACAGTTGATATCGATGGTGAATGTTGGTCAAATTGCTTGCTTCATGCTACTATTCACCTTTCACTAGCACCATATACATTCATTTGCATTCGTTTGCAATCATTTCATTATATCATGCATATTATTCATATAGTGACGCTTAATGTAGAAACTTGATCGAGGAGTTGTCGCAAAGAGCTACATCAATCAACGGTGTCCAAAAGACCAACTAAGACCCACTCATGGCCTGGATGGGCCATCAATCGTGTTTAGAAAAAAGAGCAGTCCTAGTGATCAAGGGGTTGCCTGGGGCAAAGCCCCACAACCCGACAAACTAACATAGTTCAGTTTGTTGGTTTTGATAAAAATAAGCAAAGTTAGGCAGGACCACGAATTTCCCAGCTAATATTATCTTGATTGATGATTACGCATCCGCATTAGGAATTGATTGAAACCAATTACATTAGACCTCCTGACCGCCCTAGCCCTAGCACCGATAATAGAGTTCGTAGGACAAGTATGTCTACTAATGCTAGGTGCGAATAGACACGAGTGAAATGGAGTCACTCGTCGTATAGGTGATTTCAAAATATCAAATTGTTAAAGTGTATATGTTATATATGCTTGTGATTTAAATGGAGGCCGAGCGGAGATTTTTATGAGTTAATTATTGTTTATGATATTGTGCAAAGGACACCACCCGATTCGTATAAGGCCAGGCCCATTCGCTGTTTGCCTGTTGATTGGCATAACATTGCTAGATTGCTTATCTGGGATATGGGACCGATGAAAGTCTTACTTGAACCATCCGAAGAACAGAGACTTGGTCCAACCATGGGGCCTAGGGTCACTTGACTCATGGGAGGGCTGACCCGGTGCGCCGGCTCCATGGGGCCTAAACCTAGGGAATGGCGGGTTGGAATCGAACTTGGGATGGAACAAGTGGAGATGGGGAGTATATGTGGGAACGCGATTGTTGGCGATCATTATTTCTCTATTTCGACCGCCAATTCCTTGGTGAATAAATGGGGTATAAGCCAAATTCTATGCATTATGCATATCGAACTAATAAATTCCACGAGTTTTGGTGGTTGAAAGTGATTTGCAGGGAGACACACATAGATACACATCATTTGGAGAATGAGGAAAAGTGACCAAGTGCCAGGACATTAGGCCTAGGCCGGCCAGCCCCACCTCAGGTCGCTCGGCCCCACATGCAGGCCGGCCGACCTCACCTAGGCCGCCCGGCCAGGTCATCATGCCCAAATGCTATACCAACGCACCTGCATGCAAGAAAACACATCTCAAGCAACATGCAACCCAGGGATCACAACTTGAGATAGATCAAGTGTTGGAAGGCAACCACACTTGGACCAACACTCAGATTGGTGACATCAACGATCCATGCACACATCCTAGCAACCAACCAATGAGTGCCAAGTGTCAAGACAGTTATTTAGACAACATGCAAAGAAACACATTGCTAACCGAACAAGAGGGAGCCGTCCGGCCCCACATGCAGTCCGCCGGCCTACAGTGGAGTCACCTGGCCCCACATGTCATCCACATGCTAGTTCCTTCACTCCTAAGCAGCCAGGCAAGCGAGGGAATATTCCATAGGATCAAGGAAGCATCTCCATCTCTCCAAGGCACCTCGTCCACTATAAATAGAGAGGCACCCCCTCATTCTCACTTGCACCTCACCATGTAACACACTCTCTCCCCCTATAGGAGGCGCCCCTCGGGTGGTGCCTCCACTCTGAATTCATTGTTTAGCTAGGGGTTAGAGCAGGCTCTTCTATCGGAGTCGGTCGGAACCTTCGGTAATGTACTTTACATTCTTATCTTAAGCACTACTTTCTGATTTATGACAGTGCGAGTACTTTATCTTTCTACTTTATGTCATTTATCTTCATCTCTATCTAGTTACTCATCGTACTTGGTATGTATGCGGCTGCATTTATTTGCTAGCACCTTTTCCATTTGGGCATGCCAAGTTCGAGGCCTGAGTTGTACTAAGTTAGATTTGATTGAGCTTTGTTATACTTGCCGGTGCTATAAGCCCTTCATAGACTTAGATCTAAGTGGTAAGCTAGCTCTCACCCTTGGAATCAATGAAGAGTTTTAGTGCTCAATCATTATCGTGGTGATAGCGCTTGAGCACTAGTTTAGCGTGCCATCTTACCCACGCAGCTCTGGTTGGTAGCCCATCTTGGTGACAGCATTATGGGTCTTAGTATTCCAATCCCGTCGTTCGGTAAGCCCGTAGGCGTTAGCTAGTTGCCGTTCGGTTGGCCACCTACCTACCCCCGTGCCTCCTCGGTGTAGTCTGGAATTTCGCTCGACGCAAGACCATAGCTCTGTCTCAATCCTTTCGACCTTAGTACGGACAGCTCTTGTACACTAGTAGAGATAGAAGACCGACCCTTAGCCCTCGACTCATTGTCCTCCTGGCTCAAACATGAGTTCACGCCAACGGTGTTTGGTTGTATCACATGGTGTTTGGTCGTTACCCTTTTCTTGTTATATTCTTTCTCGATGCTTCGCTATGGATAAATACGATACCTGGAATACTCTCAGGTGAAAGCTATAGCGGTCTCCATACGCTTGTGGAGTAAAATCTGTTAGGCTAAGAACCGCCAATAGCGATGGCTAGTAAGCATATACCCTTGGCATGATAGTTATTCCTAGGAATTTAAAATCGATTCAAATCGCTGATGCTCATTAGGTGTGAGAATACCAGATATCGTACACGGGCAACGTTGTAACTATCTAAATATGTTATATTATAATTCATGTTTTCAAATTCGACCTGTTGGTACTTGTATGTTTACATTCTTGCAAGTTATTATTATGATGATGATATATGCTCATGATGAAACTGTTTACTTTATGTGATTATATTACTGTTTAAAATCAATGGCTATGGATCCAAATGCTAGTAAGCAAGCTTTGCGTCAGCCGTGAGCCCTTCCATTAAGCCCTACTCAGTAATTAGTACTCAGAGTTTGCCCCCACGTTTTGAGTAAAAGTACTAATGATTTCTGGACAGTTGCTGGGAGGAGAGTAGTACCGATGGGCTCGGTACAGCCCGCCTTGCACATCATTGCATGAAGACTATTAAAGTATTTTGTTTCCGCTGCGAGATGTTTTTGAAATCGCTTCCGCTATTTGTTTAGAACTTGCTTTTCGTATGGCATTGCGTTGGAACTTGTATTTTATTTCAAACTTGTTTGTAAACTAAGTCTACTTATGCTATATTCAACTACCTGTGATGGTGTAACTGTTGTGGCTCTCTCAAGGGCTGGATGTGTATGATGTGGGTTTCTCTGGGAAAAAGGTAATATCGAGAGCCGAATGACTCTCGACGGACAATCGGGTTTAGTTCGGTCTAATTACACTGCAAGCTAGAGGTGCCAGTTGTGCTTAGCCTGGAATAAATCGGCTGTTCCACCACAGCTGGTATCAGAGCCGATCATACACAGACAACAGTCATATTATCAGGTTTTGATTTACAAAACTATTTCCAAAAACCCCTTTTCAAGTAATTGAAAATGAGAGTATACGATATGCCCATATTAAGGATGTTAGTGTATATCAGGAGACATTTCTAACATTTAGACCTAGATAGAACTCATATGCATATTTGACGCTTTGGGAGGCAACATTTTGGCCATAGCTATCCCCAGTACTGGTGCAACACTATTGGGATTTGCGAACTATTGTGAACCTTGCATTCATGCTGGTAGGATAGAAATTTAATGGGGTGGTCACCATTTGGGTGTTTGTCACCATTCTTCTGTTTTGACTTGGCAAGATTCAATTTGATTGCGTGGGTACAAGCTCGGTCTAGCAGAGGACCCTACAGATGCGTTGTCCATGCGGCGCAAATAGCGTGGATGCAACTTCTAGGTTTAGAGTGGTAATGATGTGAGCATGCATTTTTCTGCAGGTACACTAACTACGATTTGTAGGACCGAGACGTGCGACTAGAGGGGGGGGTGAATAGGAGCACTTGAAATCTCAAAATCACAACCCCCAATAAAATGCTCTGCAAAGCTCAAGTGAAACAGAGCTAGGCACCGTCCACTGAACAGATACGTGCCTAGCAGCGCAAGGGGTCCACTGAAAGGATAAGCACCAATGCGGGAAAACTCAAGATCAAGCCAAGAATGGTATCGAGGCAACGAAACAACGCAAATCCCGCCACACGACACTCACCGCACCAAGGTGTGTCTCACTGACTGACAATAAGCAAAAAGAACGGTCCTACAGTGGGGAATGCTCAAAACTAGAGCAGAAACACAACGGAAAAACCAAACTGGGAAGAATACAGCAGCTCCTTGGCAGGACCGGACTATCCGGTGGCCAACACCGGACTGTCCGGTGTGACCGGACTATCCGGTACCTGCTGCCGGATTGTCCGGTGGCACGGCCCGGACAGCGCCTCACGCCGGACTGTTCGGTGGGCACTGCCGGACTATCCGGTGGAACCGGACTGTCCGGTGGCCTCTGCCGGATTGTCCGGTAGAGTCACAGAAAGGGCATTTTCAAACCCAAACTTGATCAAACCTTGTCCAAACTTCACGAAATTTTGCACATGCTATCTGGACCCTATTCCAAAGCTTTTCCCAAAAGATCAACACAAAGTGACCACGGAATCAGTGGGAATTTTAGATCTCGTGAAAAGGAAATCCTTGGGCAAGAAACGGGAAAACCCACAAGAGGCTTGCTCGTGGCAATCCAGCAGGATTGAGATGAACTAAGTCATGATCTCCATGTCCTAGCAAGTCCAGAACATCAGCAAGGAAAGGGATTCAAGCTTGGCCAATAAAAACACGCAAAAGCCAAGATTGAACCCAAAAACCAAAGAGAGAGGGGGAGGAGAAGAACACAAGGTTGCTGCATGAATTTGCTTCGATTAAATGCCTAAGATGGGTCTAAAGATTTAGCATACAAGCAGAAATTCGTCCCAAGCAACCACCCTCACCTTCCCTCAAGACTAGGAGGCTAAATCCTACTCTACCTCCCTAACAATGGAGCTCAAAGCTTAAGAACGAAAATAACCAAGTGAAGACTAATCCTAGCAGCCAAGAGTTATTCTAATGACCTGCCTTAGACCTATTTATACCCAAGTGCTATTTAGACAGTTTTGCACTTAGGTCCCTAGAGCTAGACAAACCCTAAGGACTCAAATGAAAGATTACACGATATTCCAGGACTGACGACCACGATGAAGTCTTGATCTTCATAAGTTCCACGCAATCCTCGGATGTTTTCCACGTGGCCAGTAGTCCAATCCGCGATCCGCCCCCAGTTTTGAAGTCAGAAACCGGGAAACTTTAGGAAGTCTTAGCCTGGGCCGGATTTGGCCCATCTTCTCTATCTTGGCGAGTCGTGGCCCAACTCACCAAGGCTTGGGTAGCTTGGGTGGCGGTTTTGAGCCAAAGCCGCCAAAGCCTCCCTCGCATGCCTTCGCGCCACGCATTCGGGTTCGAGTACTGCGGTAGCGTCCGGCATCCCCTGTCCATCGAGGTAGCCTCGGAGTCCTTCGGAGGACTTACTCCTACCGTCGCTGTGCCGCTCCTCCGTATACCGAACTCCCATGGCCGACAGGCGCCGAGCATGCCTCCAGTCCTTCAGAGGACTTTCCTCTACCTCTAGTTCATCGGAGGGCCTCCTGTCCATCGGAGGTCTTGTGCCCAAGTCCTTCTGGGTATTGCTACTGTTGACAATCACTCATCACTCTAGAGGCAAGCCGGTCCATTGGCTCCCAATCTCCCCCTTGATGAGTGCATTGTCAACACCTTCAACCTGTAACCTGAAATAGAACAAAGACAAAAGGAAAAGCGTAAAACCGAAAAGAAAGAAGAAAAAGAAGAAGTTGCTCAAGATGCCCAAAAGCCAAATACTAGCAGAAAAGGGCAAATTTAGACAACAAAACCAAAGCCAAAGATCAACCCCCTAAGACAAGGGTAACCGCTCAACGCAGCCGATCAAACTAAAGCATGACCCCTCAAGAAAGAGGCAAATTGGTTCAACACAGTCATGCTAAGGCAAAACATCGGCTCCTCCAAAAAATCGAATAAGAATGAAAACATCACTCCTCACATTCTACTCACCAAATTTGAAACTATCACACTCTCATTAACTTAAAATATATGAAGTCACTTCTCGCCACATATTAATGCACAAATATAAAGTGAGGATGAAAGAAGGTGGCAGATAATATACTACCATACACGTGAGGGAACGATATAGTAGCATAGTTTCGCATGACTCAGCGTACAGCGTGCAAGATTGAAATGAGAAAACGCCATAAATCAGGGGCTAAATTGCTAAATCGAGCATCTTCAACCTCTGTTCTTCTTCCTCCTGCAGACAGGGAGGGGAAAATGGAGGAGGCATGCGGAACACGGCCGTGCAGGGCCCGAGGCTCGATGAAGGAGGTCAGGGAGAGGGAGGGGGCACTGGGAACACTTACCCCCTACCTGCAGCGATGGGGAGAAGGGCAGATGAGGGCCTGCGACGGAGCTCGAGGATGGGGAAACTTCGGCGGGGTTGTGTGCAGCGGTGAGGTGGAGATGGCAGCCAAGAGCAGGGGGTTCCAGCGGAGTGGAGGGCTGTGACGAGCGGTGTGGTGGCAGGAGGGCGCAGGGATGAGAGGAGCAGTGGGTGCAAGGTCGACCTCCCTGCAATGGCGGCGTCCAAAAAAATGGAGAAGGAGAGGGAGGCGTCCGGTGGAAATGGAAGGGCAGGAGAGTGATATAAGGACTCTCTCCGCTTTATGGCGAGGCCTGTCGGGGCAGCTTGCGGGCAAGGGCTAGCAGCGCATCGCCAGAGACCTTCAGCAGCGTGGCGACGAAGCTCTGGCTGCGGTCGACCATCGCCTGAGTGGGCCCCACTTGTCGGTATCACAGGAGGAATAGGAAATTCGAAATTGAGAAACCCCAGTTTGAATGTTTAGACACTTGTTTTAAATCTTCATTTCTGAACCACTTCTAAGCTGATTTTGACCAAACGCAAAATACAAGAAATGTTGTAAAGTTTGTGCTCTATGTTGGACCGAGACATGCGACTAGAGGGGGGGGCGAATAGGAGCACTTGAAATCTCAAAATCACAACCCCCAAGTGGATGCTCTGCAAAGCTCAATACAAACTGAAAACTAGGCACCGTCCACTAAACATATACATGCCTAGCAGCGCAAGGGTGCCGTCCACTGTGAGGATACGCACCAATGCAAGAAAACTCAAGATCCGACCAAGAATGACAATGGGGCAACGAATTATGCAACTAACCGCCACAAGACTCTCACCGCACCGAGGTGCGTCTCACTGACTCACAGCAAGCAAAGAGAATGGTCCTAAAGGGGGAATGCAAAAATCCAAAGCAAAAACACAGCGGAAAAACCAAACTGGGAACAACTCAGCAGCTCCCTGGCAGGACCTGACTGTCCGGTGGCCAACACCGGATTGTCCAGTGGTACCGGACTATCCGGTGCCTGCTGCCGGACTGTCCGGTGGCACGGCCTGGACAGCGCCTCACGCCGAACTGTCCGGTGGGCGCTGCCAGACTATCCGGTGGAACCGGACTGTCCGGTGGACTCTGCTGGATTGTCCGGTAGAGTCGCAGAAAGGGCGTTTTCAAACCCAAACTTGATCAAACCTTGTCCAAACTTCACGAAATTTTGCATTGGTTATCTGGACCCTATTCCAAAGCTTTTCCAAAAGATCAACTCAAAGTGACCACGGAATCAGCGGGAATTTCAGATCTCATGAAATGGCAATCCTTGGGCAAGAAAGGGGAAAACACAAAAGAGGCTTGCTCGTGGCAATCCAGCTGGATTGAGATGAACTAAGTCATGATCTCCACGTCCTAGCAAGTCCAGAACATCAGCAAGGAAAGGGATTCAAGCTTGGCAAAAAAAAAACACCCAAAAGCCAAGGATCGAACCCAAAAACCAAAGAGCGAGGGGGAGGAGAAGAACACAAGTTTGCTGCATGAATTTGCTTCGATTAAGTGCCCAACAAGGGTCTAAAGATTCAGCATACAAGCAGAAATTCGTCCCAAGCAACCACCCTCACCTTCCCTCAAGATTAGGAGGCTAAATCCTACACTAACCTCCCTAACAATAGAGCTCAAAGCTTAAGAAAGAAAATCACCAACCTAAGACTAATCCAAGCAGCCAAGAGGCCTTCTAATGACCTGCCTTGGACCTATTTATACCCGAGTGCTATTTAGAAAGTTTTGCACTTAGGTCCCTACAGCAAGACAAACCCTAAGGACTCAAACGAAAGATTACAGGATATTTCGGGACGGACGACCACGATGAAGTCTTGATCTTCGTAAGTTCCACGCAATCCTTGGATGTTCTCCATGTGGCCAGTAGTCCAATCCTCGATCCGCCCCCGGTTTTGAAGTCAGAAACCTAGGAAACTTTAGGAAGTCTCCGCCTGGGCTGGATTTGGCCCATCTTCTCTATCTTGGCGAGTCGTGGCCCAACTCACCAAGGCTTGGGTAGCTTGGGTGGCGGTTTTGAGCCGAAGCCGCCAAAGCCTCCCTCGCATGCCCTCGCGCCACGCATTCGTGTTGGAGCACCGCGGTGGCGCCCAGCTTCCCCTGTCCATCGGGGCAGCCTTGCAGTCCTTCGGAGGACTTACTCCTGCTGTCGCCGTGCCGCTCCTCCGTATACCGAACTCACATGGCCGACAGACGCCGAGCATGCCTCCAGTCCTTCGGAGGACTTTCCTCTACCTCCAGTCCATCGGATGGCCTCCTGTCCATCGGAGGTCTTGTGCCCAAGTCCTTCTGGGTCTTGCTACTGTTGACAATCACTCATCACTCCAGAGGCAATGGAGCCGGTCCATTGGCTCTCAATCTCCCCCTTGATGAGTGCATTGTCAACACCTTTAACCTGTAACCTGAAATAGAAGAAAGACAAAAGGAAAAGCCTAAAACCGAAAAGAAAGAAGAAAAAGAAGAAGTTGCTCAAGATGCCCAAAAGCCAAATACTAGCAGAATAGGGCGAATTGAGACAACAAAAACAATGCCAAAGATCGACCCCCAAAGACAAGGGAAACCGCTCAATGCAGTCGATCAAACTAAAGCATGACCCCTCAAGAAAGAGGCAAACTGGCTCAACACAGTTATGCTAAGGCAAAACATCGGCTCCTCCAGAAAGAGGTAAAAGGCTCAATGCACCGATGCAAGAGCATGCTAAAAGCTCAAACTCCCCCTCAACTAGATCTCTACAGAGTCCTCCCCGTTGGTCCAACATCTCTCTCTCCACAAGAGTCAACATCTCTCCCCCTTGTTGACAATGGACACATCAAGGGTTCATAGAACTCAACTCCCCCTGAAATGGACAACTCCCTCGCAAAATATGCCATGAAATGTAGGAAGTGCACCATGAAGAGCTCAGCAGGGATGAAAAGCTAGTAAATACAAGTTCTAGCATACAGAGCAAGTGAGGGCAAGGAAGCATGCAAACAAGCTCAATTGAATCTATCTTATACAAATCGGGAGCATGTTTTCCAGGGTTGTTGAAAAGAAAGCATCACCAACATGAATAGCATCTAGCAAGATAGGCATGAACAGCAAGATGCTAGCAAAACATACACGGTGCGCTACTCTCAACCAAGGTATCTACAACAGGCCATAAGCAGTTTAGAGACTTGCAGATTTCAGATTTAGCAATTTTGAACTTTAAGCAAATCAGATCATGTGCCAGGGGTTATTCACTTGTCGTTGCCACTTCTTACCAACCAATGCCAAGCCTAGGTTCAGAAAACCATCAGAAGCTTAAGACAAGGTTTTGGTCATACACAGCCTAGTCCAAGTTCAAGCCAAAGTGCAAAGGCAAGCTATCTCAAACTAGATCAGTGTGACAAGTGAACCCTCCTGGATCTTTTCAATTTAGCTCATAGGACAGCACTTGTAAATCACATTAATTCAGATTTTAGATATGAACAAGGTGCCATAAATGCTTAGGCATCAGTGCAACACAGGCATACGACTAGATTATCCAAGCATGAAAAGATAGCATAGCATTCAACATTCCTACACATGCTAGGTAGCCAAGTCAAGTGGTGATCATGGTTTTTGATTTGGAAGAAGCAAAAGTGACTGAGCTCACAAAAGATATTAGACAGATTCAAGGAGCTTAGCTAACCATGATCATGCAAGCAACTGTACAATCTAGCACAAGCAAGTACTAACTTGGCATACCAGAAGAGCTCTAGTGCAACTGTACAATCAGGAGCATGTTTTACAGGGTTGTTGAAAAGAAAGCATCACCAACATGAATATCATCTAGCAAGATGGGCATGAACAGCAAGATGCTAGCAAAACATACAAGGTGTGCTACTCTCAACCAAGGCATATACAACAGGCCATAAGCAATTTAGAGACTTGCAGATTTTAGATTTAGCAATTTTGAACTTCAAGCAAATCAGATCATGTGCCAGGGGTTATTCACTTGTCTTTGCCACTTCTTACCAACCAATGCCAAGCCTAGGTTCAAAAAACCATCAGAAGCTTAAGACAAGGTTTTGGTCATACACAGCCTAGTCCAAGTTCATGCCAAAGTGCAAAGGCAAGCTATCTCAAACTAGATCAGTGTGACAAGTGAACCCACCTCGATCTTTTCAATTTAGCTCATAGGACACCTTTTTGTAAACAACATTCATTCAGATTTACAGATTTGGGCAAGGTGCCATAAATGCTTTGCCATCAGTGTAACAAAGGCATACGATTAGCATATCCAAGCATGAAAAGATAGCATAGCATTCAACATTCCTACACATGCTAGGTAGCCAAGTCAAGTGGTGATCATGGTTTTTTTATTTTCAATAAAAGTGACTGAGCTCACAAAAGATATTAGACAGATTCAAGGAGCTTAGCCAACCATGATCATGCAAGCAACTGTACAATCTAGCACAAGCAAGTACTAACTCATCATACCAGAAGAGCTCTAGTGCTAGTGTAAGTGAAAATGCATATGTTACAATGCAATGCATGGTATGAGATAAAATGCAAGAGAAGCAAAGAGAAACAAAGAAGGAAAAGGCAAAGCAAAACCTAAACTATACCAAAGTTACCCCAACCTAAAAGGGGTAACAAACACCAAGCTCCCCACGCAAGCGAGCAAATATGCTCAGGTCTAAGGGCTTGGTGAAGATATCGGCCAACTGGTTCTCAGTCTCTACATGGATCAAGTCTATATCTCCCTTCTCATAGTGATCTCTCAAGAAGTGAAACCTCACGTTTATGTGTTTGGTTCTGGAGTGCAGGACGGGGTTCTTAGCTACAAAAATAGCAGAAGTAGAGTCTACTAGGAGAGGGATCTTCCTAAAACTGAGACCAAAGTCGCTCAAGGTGGACTTCATCCAAAGCAGCTAGGAGCAGCCACTAGCAATAGCAATGTATTCAGCTTCTGTGGTGGAAGTGGCTACGCTAGATTGCTTGCGTGAGGACCAAGAGACAAGAGAAGAATCGAGAAACTGGCCGGTGCCGGAAGTAGACTTGCGCTCCAGCCGACAACCCGCAAAGTCAGCATCCGAATACCCTCTAAGGAGAGCAATGAAGCTGAAGAGAACCAAAGTCCAAGCTCAAGAGTGTATTTCAGGTACCTGAAGATGCTCTTCACCACTTGACGATGTGATAGCCTTGGTGAGGCCTGAAAACGCGCACAGAGGCAGACCGCGAACTGAATGTCCGGCCTGGTCACCGTCAGGTACAGAAGTGAGCCGATCATCCCTCGGTACTCTCTTTGGTCCACCACCTCCCCTTCTTCATCAGCTTCAAGAGCCGTCTATGTTGACATGGGAGTCGCCATGGGCTTGAGATCTCCCTTGTCAAACTTTCTCAGAATGTCCTTCGTGTACTTGGCTTGATGGACGAAGGTTCCTTCTGGGCCTTGCTTAATCTAAAGCCCGAGAAAGAACTGAAGCTCACCCATGAGACTCATCTCGAATTCATTGCTCATCTATTCAGCAAACTTAGACACCAAAGCGTGAGATGAACCACCAAAGATAATGTCATCAACATATATCTGAACTAGAAGGGTGTCACCGCCACGACTCAACAGAAACAATGTCTTGTCTACTGAACCCATCACAAAACCAGATTTGAGCAGTAAGGCTTTCAACCTAGCATACCAAGCTCTTGGAGCTTGCTTCAGACCATACAGGGCTTTTCTCAACTTATACACCCGGTCTGGAAACTTGGCACTCTCAACGCTAGGAGGTTGTCTCACATATACCTCCTCCTCTATGTAACCGTTTAGAAAGGCTGACTTGACATCCATCTGCTGCAATTTGAAGCCTTTAGAGACAGCAAAGGCAACTAGAATCCTAATAGCCTCTAAACGAGCTACAGGAGCAAAGGTTTCCTCATAATCTATCCCCTCCTTCTGTCAGAAACCCTGGGCTACCAATCTCGCTTTGTTCCTCACAACCATCCCATCCTCACCCTGTTTGTTCTTGAAAACCCACTTGGTTCCTATTGGGTGGCAGTTTGGTGGAGGTTCAACTAAATCCCAGACATGGTTTCTCTCAAAGTTCTCCAACTCCTTATGCATGGCGTTCACCCACGGATCAGATAATGCATGTGACACATCCCGGGGTTCGAAAGAAGCAACAAATGCGGAGTGACAAAAAAGGCTAGAGAGTTAACTGAAGAGCGTGTGACACACCGGTGTAGATCTCCAATCATCCTATTTGGAGGGTGATCCCGCTGAACCTGCCGAGATGGAACAATCTTGAAGGTCACCTCCCATGCGTCCTCAGTGGGGCCAACCTCTGCTCGAGCTTGCGGTCAGGGGAGTGAGGAGGAGGACGTAGGCAAGGGTTCTCCTTCATCTTTAGAGCTCAGTAGCAGAGGGGGCAGGAGCTGCAGCTGGTGCAGTGGCTCCTGCATCACCAGTATCTACCTCGCATTCCTCATCTTCAAAGATGGGAGCGCCTTCTTCATCATGACCTAAAAGCTCAAATGCACAGGTTGTGCAAGGCATAGATTCATCAAAGAAAACTTCACAGGTCTCAACCACTTGTCTAGTATCATGGATCCACACTCTATATGCCCTAGAGCTAGAGGCGTACCCAAGAAAAATACCATCCAAGCAGCGAGATTCAAACTTGTCCAAATGCCCCCCCTTTTTGAGCACAAAGCATCTGCATGCCAAATGCACACATGTGCTTGACGCTAGGCTGCCTACCAAACCATAGCTCGTACGAAGTCTTTCCCAAGAAAGCTCATAGGAAAATGCGGTTGGGGATGTAACAGGCCGTATTCATAGCCTTCAGCCCAAAAGCGTCGCGGAGTCCTATGCTCATCAAGCATCGTCCTGCGCCATCTCTACAAGTGTGCGGTTCTTTCGTTCCACAACACCGTTCTGCGGTGGGGTATAAGGAGATGAGAATTGGTGATCAAGACCAAGGTCACGACAAAAGGTTTCGAAACGAGAGTTACGAAATTCTCCGCCATTATCGCTGCGGATAGCCCTCACGGCTTTATGACTCTCATTCCTTAACCTCAAGACCAGATCCTGAACAGAACCCAAAAGCTTCATCTTTGAATTCCATGAAGAACACCCACGAATAGCGAGAAAAATCATCCACAACTACAAGCACATACCACTTGCCACTGACCGACTGTACCCAAGCAGGACCAACTATGTCCATATGTAGCAGCTCACCCAGGTAAGAGGTCATCACCTGATGGATAGGTGCATGAGAAGCGACAACCATCTTGCCATGACGACAGGGGTGGTATACTAAGTCCTTTTCTGCTTTCAAATTAGGGCAATCCTCGGATGAGACCCATCGAGCTCAACCTGGCTAGCAGATCAAAACTCAAATGGCCAAGCCTCCTATGCCACTTCCAAATATCAGCAGAGGGACTAGCAACCAAACACCGAGGAGAGCCAGAAACAGATGCAAGGTCAACCTTAAAAACCTGCCCATAGGGCAAAATCCAACAAACAAGGTTTTCCTTAGCATCATGCACACAAGAAGAACCCTCCTTAAAACGAGCCTCAAACCCTTGCTTGAGAAGTTGTGAGACAGAAACCAAATTGAACCCCAAATTCCTCACCAAAGCAACTTCTCTCAGGGAAAGCTTGCCAGAAAGAGCAACAGAACCAACACCCAACACTTTACCTTGACCATTATCCCCGAATGTGATGTACTCCTTGGTGCTCACGGGGTTGAGGCTAGAGAACCATCTGCGGTGCCTTGTCAAGGGCCTAGAGCAGCCGGAGTCCATGATCCATATGTCCTCCAGGCCTCGATCCTGCAAAATCAAGGAAAGCGAGAATGAGCAAATGGTTCGGCATTGGGGTTAGTGTAACTGCTGAACCAGTGCCGAGCCATCTGCTCAAAAGTGGGGTAAGCACAGTCAAAGTAAGCATCACGTCTACCTAGGTACCCACGACCTCTAAAGCGTGAGCTCTCAAACCCTCTACCTTGAAAGCCTCGGTCAGAAGATGCATAGCCGCGCTGAAAACGACTAGGAGCTCGACCGAGAAAGCGTCTCTCTCCACCAGGAGCATGGGCCTGAAAGCCGCATCCTCTCTCACCAGCAAAGCGGTCTCTCATCTCACCGCGACGGGGAGGATCCTGCCTACCACCCTGATAGAATTGATCCTGGTTCCCCCAGGCTCTCTCCTGCCTCTCAACTCGCTTCCTCCTGAAGCAAAACTCCACCAATTGGCCATTCCGCTGGCAAAAGTCACAGTGGTAGACAGGCCTCTTGGGAGTGGGGTTAGGCTGAGCCTTGGGCTTGGGTGGAGTAGCCTTGGGTGGAACAGGCTGCTGGACTCTCTCCTTGCTCACTGGAGGCTTCAGAATCTCAGTCACTACTCTGTCCAGCTTAGCCTGTGAGGGCTTGGGCGTCTAGAACTGCTTCTTTGGGGCAGCCTTGGGAGGCTCATGGTAAACCCCATCAACAGTAGGGCTAGGCTGAGGAGAGGCAGTCTTAAGCTTAATTGGAGAACTCTTCTTCTCACCCGAAGTACCGCACTCTCCTAACCTAAGTCCACTCATGTCACCCTCAGCTTTCTTGGTGCACTCCAAGATCATCCTAAGTTGGGGCTCTCTAGCATACATCCAACTGAGCACCTCTCTGAACCGGTTGTTCTCATCAACCAAAGTCTGTTTCTCCTCTCTCAGATCCTCCAGAACTAAAGTCTGGGTAGCACAAGTGGGGCAGTCTAGAGAGAGAATAGGGGAGGCAAACTTCTCTAACTTCTTAATGGTGGCATCCCTATCCACCAACATCAGCCTCATAGTGAGACAGTTCTCACAAGTGTCAGGGGGTGCTGAAAGCACATCAAGGTCAGCTCTCAACTGCACAAGCTCACTCTCCAAGGTAGGACAGACCATGCACGCACCCAAAAGTGTGGGTCCAGCCCTAAGCTCCTTCAACTCCTTGAGCTGTCCCTCACACCTCACTTTCAGCTCAGCTATGTCAATAGCTAGGTGGGGGAACATCTCACACTCAGGCACATCACTCAAAATAGGCTCATCCAGTTTAGACTGGAGCTTGCCAAACTCTACCTTGAGCCTATCCATCTCCTCTACCTAATGAGCATACTTGCTCTTCTACTCACAGAGATCTCTCATCAAAGTCTCACAGGTAGGGCTCTCAGACTCACTAGGCTAGGCTGATACACTCTACAGCCTCTCTATCTCAGCTAGAGCATCAGCGAACTTGGCTTTCTGCTTCTGCAGCTTCTTGGCTGCCTTCTCCAACAACCTATCCTGGGCTTTCAACTCATGACTATTTGCCTCCTACATCTCAAGAATTTCAACTTGCTCAGGAGTTACCTCTTCATCGGAGGAGTCATTGTCGTTGCCCTTGTCGTCCTTGTCCTCAAGCACCATGGAGCAAAAGGATCTCCGGTGCATCTTGTGCTTGCGCTTGGACTTGGTGGAGACGAAGCAAAGTCCAGCTGGATCGCCTTGGTCCCTCCTCTTGTCCCGCTTGGTGACGATCTCCTCATCGCTTGACCTTGACGAAGACGAGGAGGAGGAAGACGATCCGCCACACAGACCACCAAGCTCAGCGAAGAAGGCCTTGTCCTGCTTCTGGTTGTCCTTCTGGTAGCTCTTGAAAGCCTTCCGGAAGATCTTGATCTTGCCGGAGCGGTGCTTGGTGTGGTCGTGCTTGTCGGAGTGGTACTTGTTGGAGTCGCGGGAGTGGCTCTTGCCCTTCTTGTAGTAGTCGTTCTGCTTGTTCGGGCATTCGGCGATGAAGTGGCCGACCTCTCCGCACTCGAAGCACTTGGGCCTCTCGCCCCTCTTCTTGCTCATTCGGTTGTCATAGGCGCACTGAAAGCGGCTAGACACCAGGCAAAGCTCATCATCCCCAAGTGACGCCAACTGCTCCTCTGTAACAGACATAAGAGCAGAAAATGAAAAGTTGTGAAGCTGGGGGTTAGAAAACAGCCTCACTGGAGGGAGAAGCCAAGGCCAGGCTCTTGGAGCCAGTACAAGCGAGAGAATCTCTCAACTTGTAATCCACCTCTATGGCCTTGAGCTTGCTGTAAAGAGTCTCCACTCCAATTGTGTCATAGGCCTTAGACTCGATGATCGAGTTAACCTTGATCTCCCATACTTTCCTGTCCAACGCATACAGCAACTTGACAGCCTGCTGTTGGTCGGTGTATGGGATCCTCTCAGGGCTGGAGTTAACGTGCAACTTGTTGATGATCGATTGAAAATGACCAAACAAGTCATCGATGGACTCACCAGGCTCCTCAACGAAATTTTCATATTCGCGCCTGTAAGTCTCAACAAGACGCCCCTTGATAGTAGCAGTGCCCTCATGGTGTGCACTCAGCAGGGACCAGATCTGACGGGAAGTCTCAAGGTGACTCACTTTCTCATAATCAACTGGACCATGTCCTGAGAAGAGAAAGTTAACAGCTTTGGCGTTCGCCTCGTGCTGAGCCACAATCGCTGGGGTAGTGCGCTGAGCTACTGGAAGCACCAAAAGGTTCGCGCTCTGAGTAGCATCCCATATGTCCTAGCCCTAGCTAAGCAAGAAAGCTCTCATCCTACCCTTCCAGTAGGAGTAGCCATCGGAACCAAGGACCGGAATCTTCCCGGAGTGAGTCATAGTCGCTACTGGTTTCTCACCGGTAAAGATATGAAGAAACCTAACCGGCTCTGATACCAATTGTAGGACCGAGACGTGTGACTAGAGAGGGGTGAATAGGAGCACTTGAAATCTCAAAATCACAACCCCCAAGTGGATGCTCTGCAAAGCTCAATAGAAACTGAAACTAGGCACCGTCCACTGAACAGATACATGCCTAGCAGCGCAAGGGTGCTGTCCACTATGAGGATACGCACCAATGCAAGAAAACTCAAGATCCGACCAAGAATGACAACGGGGCAACGAATTTTGCAACAACCGCCACAAGACACTCACCGCACCGAGGTGGGTCTCACTGACTCACAGCAAGCAAAGAGAACGGTCTTAAAGGGGGAATGCAAAAATCCGAAGCAAAAACACAGCGGAAAAACAAAACTAGGAAGAACTCAGTAGCTCCCTGGCAGGACCGGACTGTCCGGTGGCCAACATCGGATTGTCCGGTGGTACCGGACTATTCGGTGCCTGCTGCCGGACTTTCCGATGGCACGGCATAGACAGCGCCTAACACCGGACTGTCCGGTGGACGCTGCCGGACTATCCGGTGAAACCGGACTGTCTGGTGGGCCTCTGCCGGATTGTCCGGTAGAGTCGCAGAAAGGGCGTTTTCAAACCCAAACTTGATCAAACCTTGTCTAAACTTCACGAAATTTTGCACAGGTTATCTGGACCTTATTCCAAAGCTTTTCCGAAAAGTAACCATGGAATCGGCGGGAATTTCAGATCTCGTGAAATGGCAATCCTTGGGCAAGAAAGGGGAAAACACAAAACAGGCTTGCTCGTGGCAATCCAGCAAGATTGAGATGAACTAAGTTATGATCTCCACGTCATAGCAAGTCCAGAACATCAGCAAGCAAAGGGATTCAAGCTTGGCCAACAAAAACACCCAAAAGCCATGGATTGAACCCAAAAACCAACGAGAGAGGGGGAGGAGAAGAACACAAGTTTGCTGCACGAATTTGCTTCGATTAAGTGCCCAAGAAGGGTCTAAAGATTTAGCATACAAGATGAAATTCGTCCCAAGCAACCACCCTCACCTTCCCTCAAGATTAGGAGGCTAAATCCTACTCTAACCTCCCTAACAATAGAGCTCAAAGCTCAAGGATGAAAATCACCAACCTAAGACTAATCCTAGCAGCCAAGAGGCCTTCTAATGACCTGCGTTGGACCTATTTATACTCGAGTGCTATTTAGACAGTTTTGCACTTAGGTCCCTACAGCTAGACAAACCCTAAGGACTCAAATGAAAGATTACAGGATATTTCGGGATGGAAGACCACGATGAAGTCTTGATCTTCGTAAGTTCCACGCAATCCTCAGATGTTCTCCACGTGGCTAGTAGTCCAATCCACGATCCGTCCCCGGTTTTGAAGTTAGAAACCTAGAAACTTTAGGAAGTCTCCACCTGGGCCGGATTTGGCCCATCTTCTCTATCTTGGCGAGTCGTGGCCTAACTCACCAAGGCTTGGGTAGCTTGCGTGGCGGTTTTGAGCCAAAGCCGCCAAAGCCTCCCTCGCACGCCTTCGTGCCATGCATTCAGGTTGGAGCACCGCGGTGGCGCCTGGCATCCCCTGTCCATCGGGGTAGCCTCGCAGTCCTTCCGAGGTCTTACTCCTGCCATCGCCGTGGCGCTCCTCCGTATACCGAACTCCCATGGCCGACAGACGCCGAGCAAGCCTGCAGTCCTTCGGAGGACTTTCCTCTACCTCTAGTCCTTCGGAGGACTTTCCTCTACCTCTAGTCCATCAGAGGGCCTCCTGACCATCGGAGGTCTTATGCCCAAGTCCTTTTGGGTCTTGCTACTATTGACAATCACTCATCACTCCAGCGGCAATGGAGCCGGTCCATTGGCTCTCACTCTACAATTTCTCTATAAACTTTTATACCATGTTGTGTTGGATTTTGAGTGAGATTTTGAATTCAAATTTATGACCAGGGTTTGACCAATGAAACCTACCAGTTTAGAAATTCCAAAAGTCCATTTTATGGCTATTTTTATAAAAAATAAAATATACCAATATTGTTCAGTTTTTCATGATCTATAACTTTCATATATAAAGTTTCGCATGATCATATCTTTTGTTTCCTTGAAATTTGAATTTTCCATTCTATTCTAGTTTGTCAGATTTCACTAATTGGCAGAAAATGACCCAAAACACTATACGAACCTTTATGGATGTCAACACACAAAATACCAAAGTTGTTCACCATGAAATTGTTATAAGTTCGGTAAATAAAGTTTCATCAAATTCACAATAGATCTAAAGTTACAGTAGCAAATACAAAGGCAGTTTCAGTAAAACTGAGTTCAATTGATTCAAATGACTTAATCAATTCATGCACTCAATATGAAATGCTCATGAAATGATGCATTTGAGTCAATGATGCCGATGTAATGCACTTGAGATGCTAGGGGTATCATAGCCTACCCCCTTAATTAAATCTCATCCCGAGATTTGATGTGATGTGGGTTGTTAAGGTGAACAAGAAGGAAAATGCATGTGTGTAAGTTCATAGTGTTTTTCAAAAGCAAAGGTAGTTTTGAGTTCATACATGATCCTTGCTGCGATGAGAGAAAATTTGGGAATTTATCTTGAAGATACTCTTCTTGTTCCCATGTTGCCTCTTCTTCAGAGTGCTTACTCCATTGCACTTTGTAAAAGTTGATTGCCCTTCGGCATGTTGCTCTCTGCTTTTGGTCAAGGATTTTTATGGGATGCACTTGATATGTGAGGTCAAGTTCAATCTGAATCTGGGATGTATAAATCACTTTCTCTGGCACTCTAAGGCATTTCTTGAGTTGTGAGACATGAAACACGTCATGTACTACGACATGGTGTGGCATTAACTCTAGTCAGTAAGCTACTGGCCCACATTGTTCTATGATCTTAAATGGACCAACGTACCGTGGTGCTAATTTCTCTTTCACTCTAAACCGATGTACTCCTTTCATTCGTGAAACCCGAAGGTACACATGATCACCCTTCTCAAAGAATAACGGCCTCCTCCTCTTATCTGAATAGTTTTTTTTGCCTAGACTGTGCTCTTCTCAGATTGTTGTGTATGAATTTTACTTGCTCTTCAGCTTCCTTCACCAAGTCAGGGCCAAAGATCACACGCTCTCCTGGATTGGACCAGTTCAAAGGTGTTGTACATCTCCAACCATATAGAGCCTCGAAAGGAGCCATTTTTAAGCTCTTTTGGTAGCTATTGTTGTAACCAAATTCTGCTAAGGGTAGGCACTCATCCTATTTGGTGGAGTACGTTAGTGCACAAGCTCTCAACATGTCCTCTAAAATCTAATTTACCCTTTCTACTTGGCCACTTGTCTGAGGATGGTATGCTGAGCTTCGAATCAACTTGGTACCAAGAGCAATTTGCAATTGCTCCCAAAAGCGGGACACAAATAGTGAGCCTCTATCTGACGTGATGGTCTGAGGAACACCATGCAAGGACACGATTCGAGAAACATATAACCCAGCGTAGGTTGCTGTAGTGTAGCAAGTTTTAACTAACAAAAGGTGTGCGGATTTAGTCAAGCGATCGATAATCACCCATATGGAATCATAGCCCTTCTGGGTACGAGGCAAACCTACAATGAAATCCATGTGTACATCCTCCCATTTCCACGTCGGAACTGCTAGTGGCTGAAGGATACCAGCAGATTTTAGGTGATCAATTTTCACTCTCTGACACATGTTGCACTCAGAGACGTATTTGGCAATCTCTCGTTTCATACGAGTCCACCATAACTTTTGTTTCAGATCTTGGTACATTTTATTACTTCCTAGGTGCATAGTGAACATGGAGGTGTGATCTTCATCAAGTATTTTCTTCCGTAGCCCCATATCTTTTGGTACCACTAAGCGATTCTTGAACCATAGGACTCCTTCTTCATCAAGCTTGAAACAAGCCTTTTTTCTCACACTGATCCCATCTCTAATGTGTGCCATACCCTTATCTTCCTTTTGTGCCTCAATGATCTGATCTTTTATCGTTGGTTCAATGATGAGATTGTAAAGTTCTGCATGTTGATGTGAGAAAGAAGGAGTTACTTCTAATCTTTGACACCAAGATTAGAAACAATGATGCGAGCATGCATTTTTCTGCAGGTACACTAACCACGTGCGAAACTAAGAATGACTAGAGAACAACTAGTTGTATTAGAGAGTCGTGCATACATGTCACCGAAATATTGCTGGTTATATATGTTATTCTTAGGATGTGTGATGTGAGATCGAATAGGACGAATCATGCATCATGCCATCTATCATTACCTTATCTCACATGCCTTGCTCTTTGTTGCTTAAGAGTGCCTAGATGCATATTGTATTTGAATGTGTGTTACCACTGTTTTGATACGTAGCTCAAGATACGAGTCTAAGAACTAGCAGAAACTATGTATGTGACTCAAGTAGTACACTTAATTTGTGGCAATCTTTCTACACATGACTCACTCTAAATCCGAATGGTTCAGCGAATGCAAGCAAATACATTAAATAGGTCATTCAGCCCAAAAATCCAACCCGTCACAAAGTTTGCAAGTTTAAAACATATTCCAACCTCATTGTGGTAAAACTTTATGTGTAAAAGTTATAGGTAACGGCTATGAGAACACTTTTTGTATTCTTCATATAACAAGAAAATATTTGTGTAGTGGGGTTATGGCTTGATGAAGTGAGGAGAGAAATCTGATCAAACAGAAACCAACACATAAAATTGTAAGTTTAAGCTTTTTCCACCATAGAACCTACCTTTATCAGGTATAACAAACTTGTAGAGTACTAAATTTATGACCATTTTTGTATAGAACTCTTCCCCTGAAAATGCATGGAATGTGAAGTGCCAGCTAAAACAAGCCCGAGTCAAAAATCTGCACCAATGTAGCCATCTGTCAAAAACTACAGATTTGGTGTGGATCCAAATGATTTCGGCGAGCACTTTCTATACAAAAGTTGTACATAACAACTGAACAAATAGCTTTTCTATATTGACTTTGCTGCAAAAATGAATTTAAGGATGCTCTAGGGTCACTTTAAACAAAATTCCAACTCTGGACAGCGGGTGCTAAGAATGCAAATTGAAGTTCTGTAGATTATCTAAATAGAACCAGCTTAAGCTTATCATACCAAAATTGTGGTACATAAAGTTTGCAATAGGTTTTCTATTTTAACAAGTCATGAAAACACTACTAACTGGATCAAAAACCCAAAATTTGAACGGGACTCGAATCTAGACAGGTTAGGCCTTATCATCGTAATATGAGGTTTCGTCCATGTTGAACTCACAACTGACTGAAATGTTCTATACCAATGTTGTAAGAAACTTCAAAATGAACAATTTTGATATTCTGCTCTCAGTCTAAAACACCTCATATCTTAAACTATTGTAGGTTTTGTGCAGCTATTTAAATCTGGATTGATTTTCTGTAACTCGCAAATTTGAATGCTTAAACTATTTCAAAATAGAACCAACCGAAACTTTCTATACCAACGAGGTAGAGTATAGACTTTTGCACGACTTTGATATCCTAAGTTCTATAGAGTCCATCGATAGCTCTTCGAATTATGCCTTGATCACCCCGAGCCTTTGAAGGCTAAAACAATAGCACATGAGGGTCACAAGAAGAAAAGAAAAGCGGGAGAATCTTCCACTGACGCAGCTTTAGTTCAACATCTGTGTCCTGGGATGGTTCTATTGAAGGGATTCATCAAGCCTGAAGATCAAATCAAGATAGTTCGTACGTGTCAACAACTAGGTATTGGGCTAGGAGGATTCTATATGCCTAGTTTCAAAAATGGAGCTAAGATGAAGCTATGGATGATGTGTCTAGGGAAGAATTGGGATCCAACTATAGGTTTCTATGGGCCAACACGTCCATGCGATGGTGCATGAGTTCCTGCGATACTAGAAGCTTTCAAGACAATTGCTCAAACTGCAAATTTAACTGCAAGAGAATTTCCTCAAATCAATCCTGACATATGCATCGTCAACTACTACAACAACTCCGGGAAGCTCGGACTCCATCAAGACAAGGATGAATAAAAAAGAAACCTCAGCCAAGGTCTACCTGTCATCTCGGTCTCCATAGGCGACACTGCTAAGTTCCTATTCGGTGATACTCGAGACAAGGATAGAGCGACCGAATCTGATGATGTTCTTATACTCAAGGGTAGCTCAAGGCTACTGTTCCATGGCATCTCACACGTAAAACCCAACACTGCCCCAACATGGCTAAAAGAAGAAACAAGTCTTCGTTCAGGACGCACCAATCTAACGTTTAGGCAGTACTAGCTGAGTGCCGATTGGTTTGGTAATGTTCTGGTCATACTTTTGTAATAAGCGGACCTGACTCTCGTAGATCAAGAAGACCTCATGTATCCAGCTCTGTAAAATGTACTCGTATCTTGTTCACATGGTTAAGGTACTCCTAGTCTTACTGTGATAGCACTTCAAACTTTGGTAGTCCCATGTTTAGAAGCCCTTGTCGTTCATGCGCTTCAACGTTTTGAAATCAATGCAACCCTAGTTTATTTGCATTGTATTCCACTATACATTATTTCCTTGCTCCAAACCTTTGCAGATCGAGGACCCCTCACCTCTTTGATTCATATCATCCATGCATTGGGGTTCACGTGCTTTGAGCTCTTATACCACCTCAAACTTCCTCTTCATTTATCAAGACCTTGTATTAATTACGATTCTGTAAATGGAATGATTGAGCCACTCTTGTTGTGATGTCTCCTTGGGCAGCCTTGGGTGCCTCGATGGAACCTAGAGTCCTATGTGTACGGCGGTCACATGGTAGCGCTACTAGGTTCGTGCTGGCATTAACACGTGTGAAGGTGTGACATCGTTTCAGGTGGGGAACACTCACATCCACATTTCTTTACTGCGATCAACCTTGTTTTACTCATTTCCTAGAAGTACCCACTTCCACTTCTACTACCTTGCTACATACCTCCATTGCCTTGTTTCACCTTGCCTTTCTTGAGTTCTGAGAATAGCTAACCACCACCCACTGATTATTCACATCCTTTCATTTGCTTGTGTGGAAGTGATCGATTCTATTTCCACTATTTCGGTGCATCTTTCCATTGCCTTGTTTCACTATGCCTTCTTGACTAGTGAGCATGATTTGCCTCAATCCCACGTCTTGCTCATATCTATTCACTTCGTTCCCACTGCTTCGTTGGATACCTTCCCTTCATTTGTTGAACCTTATTCTCCGAGGATGTACTTCCCTGCATTCATGCTGGTAGGATAGAAATTTAAGGGGGGTGGTCACCATTTGGGTGTTTGTAACCATTCTTCTATTTTGACATGGCAAGATTCAATTTGCTTGTGTGGGTACGAGCCCGGTCTAGCAGAGGACCCTACAGATGCGTTGTCCACGCGGCGCAAATAGCATGGATGCCACTTCTAGGTTTAGAGTGGTAATGATGTGATCATGCATTTTTCTGCAGGTATACTAACTATGATTCACGCGAAAGTAAGAACGACTAGAGAATGACTAGTTGCATTAGGGAGAGATGTGCATATGTCACCGAAATATCGTTAGTTAATTATATATATACTATACATAGGGTGTGGGATGTAAGAACGAATGGGACGAATCATGCATCATGACATTCATGCTTTTCTCATTCTATGTCTTAAGTTTGCTTTTCTATCAATTATGATCTCTAAAAGTCAACAAGAGAAATCGAATAAGAATGAAAACATCACTCCTCACATTCTACTCACCAAATTTGAAACTATCACACTCTCATTAACTTAAAATATATGAAGTCACTTCTCGCCACATATTAATGCACAAATATCAAGTGAGGATGAAAGAAGGTGGCAGATAATATACTACCATACACGTGAGGGAACGATATAGTAGCATAATTTACACTATGAAGCTTTATAAGTCTAGACAACTACAAATTTCATGACGAAATAGTATCAACGCTTGAGGTGTAACTCGATGGTTTCATTTTACTACATGCTTTCATGGATTCTTGAAGTCATCTATGATGCCGTGATCTTTTTATCAGTGCATCTAATTTCACTTATAGCGATTGAACAAAAACGTAGTGCAAATTGGCTATGGTTGCTAGTGGAATATTTGGAGCACTTTTTATGTAGCAAGTATTTTTCACTCTTGAAAAATGCCCCAAATACATGCATGAGGGAAAAACAGTAATTCAACAGTATGTGCTAGGCTTGACAAAAATCACACACAGCCTAAACAACATGGTAAAGCTACTATCCAAGTTTCATAATTTTTGGAGTTCATTTACTCTACTTTTGACATTTCTTTTGTTTTAGTTAACATGCAATGAACTGAGGGTAAAAAGGTCATTTCCCATATCCCATCATACCCAGCCTGTAGATCTATTAAATAGGAACACAATGAAGCTTAGTTTGCATTTTTATCATTTTTCTTTGATTTAATGTAGATTTTCAAAGTTCTCAGCTCATGGAAAAATCAATAAATCGAAAATCATCACAGCCAGGGACCTAAACGTGAATATCTATAGACATCAGGGGCTAGCGTGCAATATTATCAAGACTCATCGTACAGTATTTGGACTAAAACATGAAAAGGAAACACCACAGGGGCTAAATCGAAAAAAAGTCATTTTTCTCCCTGCTCATCTTCTACGTCGAGTAGGGAGGGAGCCATGGCGATGGCGCGGCCCAAATCCGGTGCAGTGGAGGCCGCAAGCTTGCTGGAGGTAGCCAGGGGAAGAGAGCAGGGCACGGGGAACTCACCCCCACAACCAGAATCGATGGGAGAGCGTGGAGGAGGCCGGCAGCGGTGCTTTTGGGCGCGGGAAGTTCGGCGGCGTACCGTGGGACGATGGATGGGAACCAGTGGCCTTGAGCAGTGGGGTTCATTGGAGTCAAGGGCTGTGAGGAGCAGCGTGGTGAGTGGAGGGTGCGGGAAGGGCTGAATTAGCCGGCGCCCGAGCTCCAAAGCTCGGCAATGGCAACCAGCAATGGAGAATGCGCAGGGGTGGTCTCACATGGTTGCGAGATGAATGGAGAAGGCCGAAACGAAGAGGAGGAAAAGTTCCTCCACTTATTGGAGAGTTCCGTGCACTTTGTCAAGGGGATATGTTAGTACTCGATTACGTACAGGCCTTTGTCCGCCTGTCCTAGTACTCTCATAAAGATGTTGACACCGACCCGCTTAGGGCTGCCTGTCTGTTGGATGGGTTCGATCCCACTCTACTGACTCACTTGGGACGCCACTACAATAGCTTTATTGAGTTGGTCGATGTTGCCATCGACATGGAACAGCATCTCCGTGCATCCCAGGAGGACCAGCAAAGGAAATGACTTGCAAGCACACCTTCATCGAGTTCACCCAGCGGCAACGGGTTGTGCATCATGCACAGCTGCAAACATGTTACATCGTTGAAACCCAATGACAAGAGCAATACAGTGAGGGACAACAACACCCATCATCTGGTAATGCACCTCCCCATCCACGTGCTGCAATGCCACCCGTTAAACCAAGTATCGACTACCCCTGTTTCAAATGCGGAAAAGCTAGACATTTCAGTCGACATACTCAAGGGCTAGTGCCTATAGGCAGAGAGAAGAGATTAGCCCCAAAGATGGGCCTATTTCACTACAGTCAGCTTGAGCAAGTTCCTCGGGGTGAACCGGTTCTAGTAGGCACATTCCTAGTCAACGATCATCCTACGGTTGTATTGTCTGATTCTAGAGCGTCTTTCACTTTTATCAGCAAGGCATATGCATTGAAGCATGGGTATGAAATTGTTGAGTTGAAACAGAGATACCATATCATAGCTGCAGGATCATCAATAGTTACAAATCACATAGTGAGGGACTTGTGTTTGCAAGTAGGAAAGGAAAGTTTATTCGTCAGTCCTCTAGTACTCCCACAACTAGGGATTGATATTATTCATGGGATGGAATGGCTGAAGCAACACAATGCAATGATAGATGTTGGGAGTAGAACCGTTCAGTTACACTCAAGTAGTGGGACAAACGTGGTTATCCATGTGCCCTTCATAAACATATGCCTCACAGAGTCAATGTCGCAGAAACACAGGGGGAGGCACAAGCACTTGCAAAGATCCTAGTAGTTTGCGGCTATCCGGATGTGTTTCCGGAATAGCCTCCCGGACTCCCATCGGATAGGGATGTTGAGTTCTCCATCGAGCTTGTACCTGGCACAGCACCCATCTCTCGAAGGCCATACAGAATGGCACCCAATGAGTTGAAAGAATTGAAAGTGCAGCTACAAGAATAGCTCAATAAAGGGTTTATTTGCCCAAGCTCATCACCATGGGTTGCCCTGTCCTCTTTGTTGAGAAGAAGGAACATGGTGGTAAAAGATTATGTGTGGATTACTGGCCATTGAATGCTGTCACCGTCAAGAATAAGTACCCATTGCCACACATTGATATCCTATTTGATCAAGTTGGGGGTCCCTCAGTATTCTCCAAGATCAATCTTAGGTCTAGGTACCATCAAATCAAAATCTATGAGGAAAACATACCAAAGACCGCTTTCTCAACGCGGTACGGGCTTTATGAGTATCTTGTCATGTCCTTCGGGTTGACTAATGCACCAGCTTTCTTCATGTACATGATGAACTCGGTGTTCGTTAATGAGCTTGACAAATTCGTGATAGTATTCATTGATGACATCTTGGTTTATTCCAAGAATGAGAAGGAGCACGAAGAACACTTGTGAATAGTGTTGTCTCACCATAGGGAACATAAACTCTATGCCAAGTTCAGCAAGTGTTCTTTTTTGCTAAAGGAAGTGGCATTCCTAGGCCATATCTTGTCTGCAAAGGGTGTGGCTGTTGATCATAGCAAGTTGGAAGATGTGCTGAATTGGAAGCAGCCACAAACCGTGATAGAGATTCGGAGATTTCTTGGTTTAGCAGGTTACTACCGTCGCTTCATCAAGGACTTCTCCAAAATTGCAAAGTCACCGACAGCATTGACCCAAAAAATGCAAAGTTTGTGTGGAGCCCAAAATGCGAAGAGGCATTTCAAACATTGAAGAAACTCCTAACTTCAGCACCTGTTCTTGCTCAACCAGACATCACTAAGCCATTTGATGTGTATTGTGATGCCTCCGGTAGTGGCCTTGGTTGTGTTCTAATGCAAGAAGGAAGAGTGATTGCCTATGCATCCTGCCAACTGAGGAAACATGAGGTGAATTATCCAACCCATGATCTTGAGTTACTTGCAGTTGTTCATGCACTGAAGAAATGGAGACACTACTTGTTGGGCAACACTTGCCGCATATACACTGATCACAAGAGCTTGAAATACATTTTCACTCAACCCGAAATAAATATGAGGCAACGTCGTTGGTTAGAATTGATCAAGGACAATGATTTGGAAGTTCACTATCATCCTGGGAAAGCGAATGTGGTAGCAGATGCATTAAGCCGTAAAGCTCATTGCAACTTCATTAAGGCTTGTCCAACAGTGAGTGTGCTATGTTGTGAAATTGGGGAGATTGAGACACCAATAGAGCAGCATGCTAAACTTTACAATCTCATCATTGAACCAACAATAAAAGCTAAAATCATAGAGGCACAAAAGAAAGATAAGGGTATGGCACACATTAGAGATGGGATCAATGAGAAGAAGAAGGCTTGTTTCAAGCTTGATGAAGAAGGGGTTCTATGGTTCAAGAATCGCTTAGTGGTACCAAACGACATGGAGTTACAAAAGAAGATACTTGATGAAGCTCACACCTCCATGTTCACTATGCACCCAAGAAGTAATAAAATGTACCAAGATCTAAAATAGAAGTTTTGGTGGACTCGTATGAAATGAGAGATCGCCAAATATGTGTCTGACTTTGATGTGTGTCAGAGAGTAAAAGCTAACCACTTGAAGCCTGCTGGTATGCTTCAACCATTGGAAGTCCTGGCATGAAAATGGGAGGATGTACACATGGATTTCATTGTGGGTTTGCCTCACACTCAGAAGGGATACGATTCCATATGGGTGATTATTGATCGGCTCACCAAATCTGCTAATTTTATTCCTGTCAAAACCACATATCGAGCATAGCAATATACTGAATTATACATTTCTCGGATTGTGCCCTTGCACGGTGTTCAATAGACCATCACATTAGATTGAGGCTCATTGTTCATGTCTAGAAGCGGTCCCAAAATTCTTGAGAGCTTAAATGTGATACAAATGCTAGTCCCAGGGTTCTAGCAACACATTTATTTCAGATAGCATAGAGTCAAACTTAACGATTACAACCCATTACATGATAATTGCAAGGAAAGTAAGATACAGCGGAAGCAATCCTTCAGGGCCCCATGCCACAGGCTAGTTGGGAAGTAGGATCATGACCCAGCCGAAGAGTGCCTCGAATAGCTTGTCGGAACTATCTGAAAAAGTATCAACAAAGCAAGGGTGAGTACTTACGTACTCCGCAACCCCACCTTCCCTCTGTTGAGCAGGGAGGGTACCTATCTCTAGATGTAGGGCTATATCTGGAGCTTTCATTTGCGGAAAAACAATGCATGGTTCATTTTAGTGGTCCAATTATTAACTTGCGAAAACAAATTTTAGTAAGAAGGAGGGGTTGCAACTGGACTTGCCGATCCGAGCAGCCCAAACTTATCCCATCCATGACCCAAATACTATGACCCACTTTCATTCAAACCACTCATTTTATGTTCATGAAAACGCACTAGATGAAGAACCAAGCCGTAACCCATCCATACCAGTGGACACGGACTATTCGAATAGATATTTACTCTGATCAGACGTTGTACTAATTCCTACGAGTTGGACTCAACGACGCTTACGGCCAAATAAGCACCCAAATTCCAAACCAAGCCTTTTGCATTTGTTTCATCACCTAGCAGAACTTTAGGGGTTCGGGCAATCGAGTCACTCCAGTACCCCGCGGTACTTCCATTGACACCCACCCTTCCCCTAGCCCCTTGTGCGCCAACACAGAAGCTACTAAGCTATCCACTACAGCTTGGGCCTTGCCACTGCCTCATACAGAGCGAGTGCTTGTACTAGAAGAGTTAGGCAAGATGATCATAGCTGTCCTTACGGAGAGCTTGGGTTGAACCCACCACCGTACTACTATCTTTTACTCGTCACCGCGAGCATCCACCTACCCGGTCTTCCCCACGAATCCCGAGACATGGACTAACCACAGGTAGCTAAGTTACCCCTTCAACCTTGCTCTTATGGCTGTTTCGGCTCGAAGCCATATTCTGACCAAGTCGGTTTGCCAGGGTTCTTCCCCACTTTATTTCGAAAATCAACCCAAGGACCTCAACCCTAAACCATCGCCACCTACATCCATCGCCTCTTTACAAACTTTTATTTCATGTAGTTGAATGAGCGATCCTCCTATGCGCGCTACTTCTAAGTAGGTTTTTGATGGCTATCCTACCAGGGCTTTTCCTTAGCAAGCAAAATATGCAGGTTTTATTTGGTTGCAGTTGGCCAGAATATTTGTTTTGCAAATCTAGGTATTTCATGCATCAAGAAAGGGTTCCAATGGACTTGCCGTCGTTTAGGTCCTCGTTGCCGTGGAGATCGGTACTAGGGTCGTCGGCCTCTGGGACCGCAACGGTCGTCTCCGATTCTTGAGGTCCTTCCGGTTCGACGTCTAGCGCACACACACAATAAATAATCAATAAATAGAACCATTCATGCCAAAAACACTTTAAAAGGGGGTGGGTTGGTTAGAAGGGTTCTTTAGAAAATTTTGGGCACAAGGATCACCTACAACGGAGTTAAATTGGGAGAGATATGGATTTTTATTGAAAAGAAAGGATTTAAATAATAGAAAAAGGATTTTAGCGTTTGGTGGGCCGAATCCTAGGACACGGCGCAAGACTCTCAGGTGGGCGTGGCCTGCCAACAGGCCCACACATGGCACGATGAATGGGCCGGCCCAAGGCGTCCGCGTGCTGGAGGACGGTCTTAACGACGTTTAACGCCGGGGCCGGGCCCGCATGTCAAAGACTTGGCGTGGGAGGGGAGGGTGCACGGTGGCCCAGTTTGACTAGCGTACTGGCCACGGCGGGGGGCGGGGGAGACGGCGGCTCACTGGGCTCCCTACCATCGGTGTGGTTCCGGTGGCTAGGGGGTGGCGTGATGTGGGGGTGGCTGCTGCGGCCCGGGCGGTCGGCGAAGCGGGAGGGGAGCGGGGGAGGGTGCTTAGCCCTAGAGGCGAGCGCCACCGGGGGCATGGTGTGGTGGTGCCACGGTTCCCTACCGGAGCTGCCACCACAGTTGGGAACTGGCACGAGGAGGGAGGGAAGAGTAGGGGGTGCAGGGTCTCTGCCTAGGAGAGAGAGGTTGCTCACCTTGCACAGGGGTTGGGGCGAGGTGGTGAGCTCGGTGGCGGTGTGCAGGGAGGGACGGCGTGTCACCACGCCGGGGGCTCTCCCGGGGCCGATGTTCAGGCCAAGCAGCGAGGCTGTGGTCCAGCGAGGCAAGGGCGTGGGGGGCAGTTTATAGGAGCGGTGTGTGTGCTACTGCTTGCCGGAGCGAGAGGGACTGGGCGTGGTGCGCGCTGTGGTGCGGCGGGGCGGGGCGCGGTGCGGGGTGCAGCGCCGGGGCAAGGCTAGGAGCGGTACACGCTGGAGCGCGGTGCGAGGTGCATCGAGGCAGGGCCGGGGGCAGTGAGTGCTAGAGCGCGGGGTAGGGGACACCGGTGAGAAGGGACAGGTGTGGCGTGAGGTAGGGGACGCCCCGGACAGGTGGGATCCACCTGTCGGGGAGCGCGCGGGAGAGAGGGGGCAGGGGACGGAGTGGGTCGAGGAGAGGCGGCCCATGTGGCCCAGGCAGGGGAGGGGGAAGAGCGGGGCAGGACGAAAGGTGAGGGGAGATCTGGTGGGCTGGGCCAAGGGGGGTTTCCCTTTTCCTTTAACTCCCTTTTTCAAAATTTTATTTGAATTTTTAGGGGAATTTTGAGTGCAAATTTTGTGGAATAATGTGGGGACTTTTGTGAGGGTGTTAGTAGGGTGGATGGCGGGGAAATATTTTGATGGTTTTGAACTCTTGTTTTTAATAAGTGTGTGATTTTTGGGATTGTGATTCGGGCTAGGGTGAACTTAGGGGGGGTTTTGGGATGTAAATTTATTGAGGTGTTACAAACCTACCCCACTTAGAAGGAATCTCATCCTCGAGATTCGGTTGCTCCTTGAATAGGTGTGGATGTTCTCTTCGCAGAGCATCGTCTTGCTCCCAAGTGGATTCCTCCTCGCCATGATGGCTCCAAAGCACTCGGCAAATCTTGATGGCCGAGTCGTGGGTCTTTTTGATACTTGTATCCAAAATCTTTATCGGTACTTCTTGGTATACCAGGTCAGGCTTTAAATCCAAGGTATCTAGCTCAACTTGTTTCTCTGGCTCTTTTAGACAGTTCTTGAGCTGTGATACATGGAATACATCATGAATATCTGACATCGACTCTGGTAGCTACAACCTGTAGGCCACCCTTCCAATCTTCTCCTTGATCTTGTAGGGTCCGATGTCTCGCGTTGTTAATTCCCCTTCACCTGGAATCACCGGGTGCCCCTAATTGGGGATACCTTTAGATACACTGAGTCACCAATCTCAAAACTGAGCTCCCGCCTTCTCTTGTCAGTGTAGCTCTTTTGTCGGGTCTGGGCTATCTTAAGCTTCTCCCTGATTTCTTATACCTTCTCTTCTGCCTCCTCGATAATGGCTGGTCCGGTAGGAGCTGGGTCCTTATCTTCTACTAAGATTAACGGGGTCATACACTTCCTTCCATACAAGGCCTCAAACGGTGCCATACCCAAGCAAGCTTGGTACCCGTTGTTCTAGGAGAACTCTGCATAGGGTAGGCTGGATTCCCAATCCTTGCCATAGATGAGTAGACATGTTGTCAACATATCCTCCATAATTTGGTTTACTCTCTCTGTTTGACCATCAGTCTGAGGGTGGTAGGCCAAGCTAAATTCTAGGTTGGTGCCTAGGGCTTCATGCAGGCTTTTCTAGAATTTGGACGTAAACTAGGTTATCCTATCTGATACAATCCTGCTAGGCACCCCGTATAACTTTACCACATTCTCAATATACAGCTGTGCCAGTTTGGCTCTACCATAAGTGGTTCTGACTGGCAAGAAATGGGCGGTCTTGGTGAGCCTGTCCACTATGATCCATATCACATCATTGCCCTTCTTAGTCCTGGGTAGACTAGTTACAAAGTCCATCCCTATTTCGTCCCATTTCCATGTTGGGATAGGCAGGGGTTGTAGCAACCCAATGGGCTTTTGGTGTTCTGCCTTTACCCACTGGCATACATCACACTGTGCCACGTGGGTGGCCACGTCTGCCTTCATTCCTTTCCACGAAAACCTTTGGCTGAGATCCTTGAACATCTTAGTGGCTCCAGGGTGGACGGAGTAAGCTGAGTTGTGAGCTTCTCCCAAGATGGTGGCTCTAATCCTACCTTCCTTTGGTACATACAACCGATCTTTGTACAGCAGGATGCCATCTTTCCGGACTCTGAAGGATGTGGTCTCATCCTTCCCGATATGCTGTAGGATTTTCGGAGTCTCACCATCAACCTTCTGTCCTTGTTTGATTTCCTCGACGAGGGTGGGTTGTATGGTCAGGACTTTTTCTATTGGCTTCTGCACAATATGTATCTTGAGTTCTGCAAACTCTCTTCTCAAGTGCTTATTGGTTGGAACTAACTCCTCACTATACGCCTTTCTACTGAGGGCGTCTGCTACCACATTGGCCTTGCCCGGGTGATAGTGGATTTCCAAATCATAGTCCTTGATTTAACTCCATCCATCTGCACTGCCTCATGTTTAGGTCTAATTGGGTAAAAATGTACTTGAGCCTTTTGTGATCTGAAAAGAGCTCACACTCGTTCCCTATTAGGTAGTGCCTCCAGACCTTTAAGGCATGCACCACAGCTGGCAGTTCCAGATCATGAGTAGGGTAATTCTGCTCATGAGTCCGAAGCTATCGGGAAGCGTAGGCAATCACCTTGTTATCTTGCATGAGTACGCACCCTAATCCTTGCCGGGACGTGTTGCAATACACGACAAAGCCTTAGTGGATATCAAGGAGTGTAAGTACTGGTGCGTGTTTTAGCTCTAGGAAGCTCTTTTCACAAGCTTCTGTCCATTCAAACTTCTTATCCTTTTGAAGTAATGCAGACATGGGTCTGACTATCTTGGCGAACCCTTCTACAGAACGATGGTAGTATCTTGCCAACTCAATGAAACTTCTGACCTCACTTGTGTTGATGGGCTGCTGCCATTCCATTACTACCCATACTTTCTCAAGGTCCACTGCCACTCCCTTTGCAATGATGATATGCCCTAGGAAAGCTATCTTCTCTAGCCAAAACTCACACTTGCTGAACTTTGCATATAACTTTTGGCTTCTCAGCCTTTCTAGTACTATCCAAAGGTGGTGCTCGTGATCTTCCTTGTCCTTTGAGTAGATAAGTATATCATCAATAAAAAAGATGACATATTTATCCAATCCGTCCATGAACACCTTGTTCATCAAGTTCATGAAGTATGCCGGTGCATTGGTTAACCCGAAGGACATGACTGTAAACTCATTCTGACCATAGTAGGTAACAAAGGCAATTTTATATATGTCACTTTCCCTAATCTTGAGTTGATGGTACCCTAACCTTAGGTCTATCTTAGAGAAATACTTGGCTCCCCAGAGTTGATCAAATAGGTCATCGATCCGCGGAAGAGGGTACTTATTTTTTATTGTCACATCATTCAGGGATCTATAATCGACACACATCCTTAGGTTACCATCCTTCTTGGTTATGAATAGCACGGGGGCTCCCCAAGGGGACGAACTAGGTCTAATAAAGCCTTTCTGTTGCAGTTACCTGAGCTGCTATTTCAATTCTGCCAGCTCTGCGGGGGCCATCTGGTAAAGTCTTTTTGCTATTGGTGCAGTCCCTAGGTATAGGTTGATAATGAATTCAATATCCCAATCTGGGGGCATGCCAGGTAGTTCTTCCAGGAACACATCTAGGTAGTCACAGAATATGGGCACATCTTCTAGCGCCTTGGCCTCTATGCGGAAGCTCAGACGGTCTCGAGAGGTCTTTTGGGCGCTACAGATCACCTGCCATCTAGGCTAATCAATTTGACGGTCTTGTTGGCACAGTGTATAACACCTTCATGACCGCTCAACCAGTCTATTACCAAGATAAAATCTATCCCTTGGGAGGTTACTACTATTAGGTGTGATGCCCTAGGCATCTCCCAAGCATTATTATGCGCATATTTTGCCTAATTACTTTTCATAAGCATCATTGCATCTTATACTAAGGTGCATCTAAGTAATCATGGTGAAAGTAGCTAAGTGATGCATTCAGTTTCATAAAAATGATGCTATAATGAGAGCATAACTTAAAACCTAGAGAAATTTAGGTAGAACTTCTTATACCAAACTTGAAGGCCTTAAGGTGGTAAACAACTTTGTCAATTAGAGCTCGGATGGAAGATGGGCTTAACTAAGTGCAAAGGGGCTTTTGGTGTTACCCAACAAACATACTCCAAATCTGGCTATTAAGAATTCTTCTTTTTTCTATAACCTAGAGTCCTTTTCATGTAATGGTCCAATTGGGAAAGTTTTAGGTTATGAAATCCTGAACAACTTTGTCAAAAAGACTTTTGGGAGGAAATGGCTAGAAATAGGACTTTTGATTTTTCTAAGGAAAATAGTTCTCAGTCCAAACTGAGGGCTGACAGTTAAACTCGAATTTAAATCAAACTTGGAGGCAGAATTTGAAATTGGTGCTTTTGACAAAGTTGTAGATTTCAAAAAGTACAACATTTCATTCAATTGGGTCTTTTTCAAATTCGGCTCCTAAATTGGTCAAATTTACGAAATTCAGAAACCTGTTCAGCTGGTCAAAGGGGATTTATCTTTTTCGTTTTTCTTTTATTTTCTAGTCTATATGACAGGTGGGACCCACCTGTCAGGCCCGCCACGCCAGCGCACCGATGGCTTTTCCCCGCTCCCTCGCTCGATGCACCAGGTCCATACGCCGTACTCCCTGTTCTTGGGATTGGCCCCACCTGTCAGCCACAGTGGTCCATAGACCGGGTTCACCCACGCGCCTCCCTCCTCTCACGCCGCCCGCGCGCGCCCACGCGGCGCTGCGCGCCGAGCGGCCGTGGCCACGCGCCGGCCTTCCCGGCCGCCGCGGCCACGCGCCACTGCCGCGCGCGGACCGCGCGCGCGCGGACCGCGCGCGCGCGGCGTGCCACCAAGGCGAGGGCGAGGCCCTGACCTTTTCCCCCAACTCCATTCGCGTGCCCGCCTTTCCGCTCAGCCTCTGCTCTCCCGTCCACGCCGTCCGCCATTGACGGTGAGCTTCGAGCTCGAGCTCGCTCCGCCCCCTCCGTCGCTCCCCGTGCCTCCCCACCTACCCCGCGACCTTCGCCTCAGTCCCGCGCACCTCACGCCCTAAACCTCGTCGCCGTTCCCCGCCCGGACGCCGAGGTTCGACCTCGCCTCGACGTCGCGCCGCGCCGGTTCACCCTAGGTTCACCTCCGCCGCCCGCCTCGTCCACGTCGTGTCCGCCGTCACCGCCTCCCCAAGGTAGAAGCCCCGTACGGGGAACACCTTCCCCAACTCGTGTCGCGGCCGCGGCAAGCCCAGGCTCGCCGGCGCGCGCGCGCCCTCCCGCGCGGCCGCGGCCGACGCGAGGAAGAAGAAGGGGGCCGGGCAAATTTCAGATCCGGCCCCTGCTTTTTCCCTTATTTGCGAATCAGTCCACCGCGCTGTACGCTGAGTCTTGTAGATCTTGCGTACTAGTCCCTGGGGTTTTGAAATAATCACAATCTAGCCCCTGGTTCTGTTGAATTTCATTTTAAATTGTTTATTTCGACAGAAATCTTTGAAAAATCCTAGAAAATTCAATAAAAATCAGAAAAATACCAAACCAGTTGCATTGTGCTCCTAATAAATAGATCTACAGAATGGATATGATGGTTGAGTAGGAAAAGACAGTTTTGCCCCTGTTTCTGAGCAAGCATGAAAAACCTTGATAAATAGGAAATATGGGTAAAATGAACTTCAAAAATTGTGAAATTTGGACAGAGGCCTTATTATTCTGTATAGGTTCTGTATAAATTTTGTTGACCTTAACACTTACTGATAAATTACTATTTTGCCCTTGTCTTGCTCTAAGCACATATTAATCTTAAGAAAAAGATTAATTTGGTGAATAATGTTTCAAATATGACTTTAAGGTTGATATGAGCTATAGTTATGGAATAACATGTTAGAATTGGAGATGATACATGTAAGGTTTTGACTCTAATTAGAAACTGGTAGAAATAATGCATATTTATGCAAGGTTCGGTCGCTTCACAGGAAGCGATGCTACCTCGCCACGCACACCCCACGTTGTTTTATGTGACAAGCTAAGCTATCGCAGATGATGGCTTGTACGATTTCTTAGTGCGAAACAACTTTCGCCTCAATATGCATAACTCTATTCCATAAATCATGGTTCACCGCATCGCATCTACATCTGCATCGTGAACAAGCATTACAGTAATACATGCTCCTTTTGCATCATGATATGCATATAGATTCCGCGAACGAAGAACCACCACCGGACCAACCGATCGTGACGGAGCCAGAAGAGGAACTGCACCCAGAGCCAGAGGACCAACAGCAAGAACCCGACTACGCTCCGGAGGCAGCTACTGACTCTAATGAGGAAGGTAGGCAGGACCATACTCTCCCAGCAAATAAATTATACTTGATGATTACGCATATGCATTAGGAGTTGTTTGGAACCAATTGCATTAGACTTCCTGGCCGCCCTGGCCCTAGCACCTATACATAGAGTTCGTAGGGCGAGTATGCCTAGAAATTTCTAGGTACGAGTAGACACGAGTGTGTGTACTCGTCACGTAGGTGTTTTCAAAGTTACAAAAGCTTACAGTCATATCACTTATTATTGTTGCTCATGAAATTAAATAGAGACCGGGCGGAGGTTTATTTCAGTATTTACTTTTTCATGATGTCGCACCCAGACTCCGCCCGAGTCGTTTAAGGCCCGTCCGCTGTTCGTCTGCTGATCGGCATAACATCGCTAGAGTGCTTAACCGGGAAATGGGACCGGTGAAGTCTTACCTGGGTTTGTCCGAAGTTTTCGAGGCTCCGCTCATCCACTTGCTGGAGGCCGATGGGCCCGGGGGCGATTGTACTCGAGGGAGGGCTGACCCGGTGCGGCCGTGGTATCGCTCCTAAGGGAGGGCTGACCCGGTGCGGCCGTGGTATCGCTCCTGAGGGGGCACAACCCGGGGGTTAGGTGAGGGCGCTTTGAATCTTGGGACAAGACAGGTGGAGATGGGGGCTATATGTGGGAACGCGATGGCTAGTAAGCATATACCCCTGGCATGATAGTTATTCCCGGGAATTAAAAATCGATTCGAATCGCTGATTCCCCAGTACTGGAGGAAGACTGGGTGTGTTGAGAGAAATGGCGCCACTACGTCGTCCACCAGACGTAGCTTAAAGAAAATCGTGGATGCCACTTCTAGAGTTAGAGTGGTAATGATTGGTCATGGTAATGATGATGATATGAGCATGCATTTTTCTGCAGGTACACTAACCACGTGCGAAATTAAGAACGAGTAGAGAACGACTAGTTGCATTAGAGAGTGCCGTGCATATATGTCACCGGATACTCGCTAGATATATAAATTATGCTTAAGGTGTGTGATGTGAGATCGAATAGGACGAGTCATGCATCATGTTTATTCTTATTTGTTCATACTTGGGGGTTTATCGCTAAAAGACAAATAAGTAAAATGAAAGTCCAATGATGTTTTCCGCACCCATCACCCACTTAATCGTTAAAAGTATATGCAACCTATGACTATCACTGATTAAGGTCTCTTATTTAAAAACAGATGGCCAGGACCAAGCAAACCGCCCGCAATGCCACCAGTGCGAGGGGACTCCGTGTACAGGAGGGAAGGGCAGCTCCCCTCCCACCAGTGACTCACACCCCTCCTCAGCTTGAGAATGGGATGGTTCACACCCGTTGCCGTGAGGAGAATGGCCTTGCGCAGATCCTCTGTCGGGCTCTGCGTGAGATGAGGCGCAGGCCTTGCCCTTTCTTCTCAGTGCAGACAGTGCACGCGGAGGGACACTGTATGGCCAGTGTCGTCCTTCCTTCGAGCCACACCGCGATCCGGCAGACGATCACCGTCTACGGGGCCAATGAGGAGGACGCTTACGACAAGGTCACCCTAGCAGCCATCACCTCACTCAGCTCCTCGGGTGCAGCAGGGATGTCAGTGCTGCGCTACCTCCCCACCGACGGCTACGACGACGAATGGCTCCGTCGTCACAACATGCTGGAGGAGCGGATTGACACCAGGCCCTATGCTGCAACCATGCAGTTTGCTCACAGCGTACACGGGATGTACCTCCGTGCCGAGGACCGTGTCTCCCACTACCGCGACCAGCACATGTATGCTCAGGACCGTATTGAGGAGCTGGAGGCAGAGTTGGCCGAGGCACAGCAGCACCTGGCGCAGTACGAGCCGGACCCTTCAGTTGCCCCTGTGGTGGAGGATGAGGACAGCATGGTGTCTGACGCACGTAACGGGCGTTAGAGAGAGTTTGATGATAGCACTATGTGGTGAAGCTTTTTGTAAATGGTGCACGTTGTGAGCGATGTTTTGTACTATATCGCTCCGTGCAGTTTGCCATGACTGTACTAAACAGTGGTGAGGTCGAGAGAACTCACTTATGTACGTCGTGTAATCTGATATAGAACCCTAAGCTAGTGTTTCGATGTGATGGACGAGATGGCCCACGTGTGTACTAAGTAAACCTTTAGTTTATTAAGACTCTATGAGTATGGTTGTAGTAATTGCTGAATGCGCATGGACAGTGTGAATGATGCGATGCCGTTAAGCTTGGCCTTGCGAGATAGAGTCTAGCTGTTGTATTACAAGTTTACTTGTACTCACAAATTGCCTATAGTCCTATGATCTTGCTGTCATCGTGTTTCTGCGCAAGGGCTATTGGGCTGAACCCATATGACTCCATTTTGCAGATGGTGAACACTCGTACTGGTCAGTCATCGGGGCAGTCAGCGCAAGGCGCTCCACCCCCGCCGGAGCTGGCCACTTTGGTGGTCCAACAAGCTGAGCTGATTCGGTTATTAGCAGAAGACCGTCAAGCCCGTGGGCAACAACAGCCGCGGGAGTACAGGCCACATGGCATTACTTACCAGGACTTCGAGGGGCTGCGACCCCCGGTTTTCACCAACTGCCCAGAGCCACTGGCGGCAGACGACTGGCTTCGCACTGTCCAGTCCAAGTTTACCCTTCTGCCAGGGATCAATGAGCAAGAGAAGGCTCGATTTGCTGCTCAGCTTCTTCATGGGCCTGCGGGAGCGTGGTACGCCACTTTCCTCGCCATGCAGGAAGAGGGCCATGAGCCCACATGGGAGGAGTTCCGTCAAGCTTTCCGGGCTCACTACATCCCGGCAAGTTTGATGGAGCAAAAGCGTCGCGAGTTCCGAGACCTCAAGCAAGGCAACCGGACCGTGATGCAATATGTGCAGACCTTTATCCACCTCTCTCAGTATGCTCCGAGAGATGTTGCTACTGAGCCGGAGCGGGCCGAGAGACTCCTAGAGGGCCTTGACCCTACCCTCCGGACTCACTTGGCACGGCGCTACCAGAGCTTCACTGAGCTGGTAGACACTGCTCTCGACATGGAGAATCGTCTCCGTGCCGCTAACGAGGATCAGAAGCGCAAAAGGCTAGCCAACACCTCAGCGACTGGCCCTTCACAGAAGCAGAAGACCGCATACAAGCCTCCACAGCAAAATTATCAGCAGGCTCGCTATGTGGTCCGACCCAACGAACCAAGGTGGATCCATCGGGCGGCACCGCAGCAACAGTACCCCATTTATCGAGCACCCGCACAGTTGCCAGCTCCCCGTGCTCCCATTGTTCCGGGGCCGGGCGCTCCTTGTTACAACTGCGGCAAGATCGGCCATTTCATTAAGGACTGCAGAGCGCCTCGCAGGATCCAAGGTCCTGTTCCTACGGGTGGAAACCAACAGAGCAAGCCGAAGGGATTCGTAAGGGATTCGTACCCAAGACAGGTCGAGTGCACTATGTGCACATGGAGCAGATCCCTGCAGGAGAGCCTGTTCTCGCCGGTACGTTCATGGTCAACGGTCAGCCGACCGTCGTGTTATTTGATTCAGGAGCTACTCATACTTTCATTAGTCAGTCATATACATCTAAGCACAGGGTAGAGACTTCATGTATAAAAGAGAAATATCAAATCACCGCGCCTGGGAACCCGATAAATACAAATCTGATAGTAAAAGGGTTAAGGCTGAGTATAGGAAAGGAAGATTTCACAATCAATCCTGTGGTGCTGCCACACCGGGGGATTGATATCATCTTAGGGATGAATTGGATGACAGAAAACAATGCAGTCCTGGATATTGGCAGCAGGACAGTGCAGTTAAGGTCTAGTGTCAGCGGCAAGATTCTACGAATACACATGCCAAATCAAAAACACATGACCCCCACGGTCAATGCGACTGAACTACAAGAGGTTAAAAAGATACCGGTAGTGTGTGAATTCCCGGACGTGTTTCTGGAAGAACTTCCGGGACTACCACCAAAACGGGATGTAGAATTTGCCATTGAGCTCGTTCCAGGTACGGCACCTGTGTCAAAAAGACCATACAGGATGCCCCCTGATGATTTGAAGGAATTGAAAACCCAGCTACAAGAACAATTAGACAAAGGGTTCATTAGACCTAGTTCATCACCGTGGGGTTGTCCAGCTCTCTTTGTTGAGAAAAAGGATCATGGTGGGAAGAGGCTATGTGTTGACTATCGGCCACTGAATGCAGTGACCGTCAAAAACAAATACCCACTGCCACACATCGATATTCTATTTGATCAGTTAGCTGGGGCTAAGGTCTTTTCTAAAATTGACCTAAGGTCTGGCTACTATCAGATAAAGATTAGAGAAGAGGACGTACCCAAGACAGTATTCTCTACCAGATACGGTTTGTATGAGTACTTGGTCATGTCATTTGGACTAACCAACGCACCGGCTTTCTTCATGTATATGATGAACTCGGTGTTTATGAATGAACTCGATAAGTTCGTGGTGGTATTCATAGATGACATACTAATTTACTCCAAAAATGAAAAAGAACATGAAGAACACTTGAGGATCGTGCTTACTCGGCTCAGAGAGCATAAGCTTTATGCCAAGTTTAGCAAGTGTGCATTCTGGCTGAAAGAAGTGAGTTTCTTGGGACATGTGCTATCTGAAAAGGGAGTCGCAGTTGACCCTAACAAAGTAGAAGATGTGCTAAATTGGAAGCAACCAGAAACTGTAACTGAAATTCGGAGTTTTCTTGGTTTAGCGGGCTACTACCGCCGCTTTATCAAAGATTTCTCCAAAATTGCAAAGCCTATGACCTCTTTCACCAAGAAAAATGCCAAGTTCATTTGGAATCCGAAATGTGAAGAAGCTTTTCAGACCTTGAAGAAATTGTTAACCTCAGCACCCGTGCTAGCTCAACCAGATATCACCAAGCCTTTTGAAGTGTACTGTGATGCCTCCGGTAATGGGCTTGGCTGTGTCTTGATGCAAGAAGGAAGAGTAATTGCTTATGCCTCCCGTTAATTGAGGAAACATGAAGCCAACTATCCGACACATGACCTTGAGCTAGCTGCAGTCGTTCATGCACTAAAAATATGGAGACACTATCTGTTAGGCAACACATGTCACATCTACACTGACCATAAGAGTCTCAAATATATTTTCACACAACCCGAAATCAATATGAGGCAGAGGCGATGGTTAGAGCTGATAAAAGATTATGATCTGGAGATACACTACCACCCAGGCAAGGCCAATGTGGTAGCAGATGCACTAAGCCGAAAAGCCCATTGCAATGTGATAGAAGTCCGACCTACAGCAAGAATAATCTGCTGTGAAATGAGTGACATAGAAACACCTCCAAGACAGCATGCAGAACTCTATAATATCATCATTGAGCCCACAATCAAGGCACAAATCATAGATGCTCAGAAGCAAGATAAGGGTATGGCACATATTCGTGAAGGTATTAGTGAAGAGAAGAAGGCGTGTTTCACGCTTGATGACCAAGGCGTCCTGTGGTTTAAGAATCGTCTAGTGGTACCCAAGGACATGGAATTGAGGCAGAAAATACTGGATGAAGCGCACACTTCAATACTCACGATACATCCGGGCAGCAATAAGATGTACCAAGACTTGAAGCAAAAGTTTTGGTGGACCCGCATGAAGTGGGAGATCGCCAGATACGTGTCTGAGTGCGACGTGTGCAAGAAAGTAAAAGCTGATCACTTAAAATCCGCTGGAATGCTTCAACCACTGGATGTTCCAGCATGGAAATGGGAGGATATACACATGGATTTCATTGTGGGTTTGCCGCGTACCCAAAAGGGATATGATTCTATATGGGTAATTGTCGATCGGCTCACCAAGTCGGCACACTTCTTACCCGTCAAGACTCATTATACTGCCGCTACCTATGCAGAACTATATATTGCACGGGTTATTTCCCTACATGGGGTGCCCAAGACCATCACTTCCGATCGAGGTTCGATATTTGTGTCCCGCTTTTGGGAACATTTGCAATCCGCTCTCGGAACCACTGTGATTCGAAGTTCAGCATATCACCCTCAAACCAGTGGTCAAGTAGAAAGAATAAATCAAATCCTAGAGGACATGTTAAGGGCCTGTGCACTAACTTACTCCACCAAGTGGGATGAATGCCTCCCCCTTGCGGAGTTCGCTTATAACAATAGCTACCAAAAGAGCTTAGAAATGGCTCCTTTCGAGGCTCTTTATGGTAGGAGATGCAGAACACCACTAAACTGGTCCGAACCAGGAGAACGTGTTACCTTTGGCCCTGATTTAGTGATGGAAGCCGAAGAACAAGTGAAACTCATACACCACCATCTCAAAAGAGCACAGTCCAGACAGAAAAGTTACTCGGATAAAAGGAGGAGGCCACTAGTCTTTGAGGAGGGAGATCATGTGTATCTCAAAGTATCTCCGATGAAAGGGATACAACGGTTTGGGGTGAAAGGAAAGTTAGCACCAAGGTACGTCGGTCCATTCAAGATCCTTGAAAAGTGCGGAGCCGTCGCTTACCGGTTAGAGCTACCACCACATCTAGCTGCGGTTCACAATGTGTTTCATGTCTCACAACTAAAGAAGTGCTTAAGAGTACCGGAGAAAATGGTAGATACCTCTCAAATTCAGATTGAACCAGATCTCACATACGAAGAACGTCCCATAAAAATCCTCGATCAAAAGCAAAGATCAACCCGTCGGAAAACAATCAACTTTTACAAAGTTCAATGGAGTAATCATTCCGAAGAAGAAGCCACATGGGAGCAAGAAGAATACCTACACACTAAGTACCCTGGTTTTCTGCCATCCACCTCAAATCGGTACGTTACAATAGCTTAGCTTCTGGGTCTAAACTCAATACGTGCACCCAACACTAACTACAACCAGTTTAACCACCCACGACACTTCAAAAATCTCGGGACGAGATTTCTTTAAGGGGGGTGGGTTGTGATGCCCTAGGCATCTCCCAAGCATTATTATGCGCATATTTTGCCTAATTACTTTTCATAAGCATCATTGCATCTTATACTAAGGTGCATCTAAGTAATCATGGTGAAAGTAGCTAAGTGATGCATTCAGTTTCATAAAAATGATGCTATAATGAGAGCATAACTTAAAACCTAGAGAAATTTAGGTAGAACTTCTTATACCAAACTTGAAGGCCTTAAGGTGGTAAACAACTTTGTCAATTAGAGCTCGGATGGAAGATGGGCTTAACTAAGTGCAAAGGGGCTTTTGGTGTTACCCAACAAACATACTCCAAATCTGGCTATTTAGAATTCTTCTTTTTTCTATAACCTAGAGTCCTTTTCATGTAATGGTCCAATTGGGAAAGTTTTAGGTTATGAAATCCTGAACAACTTTGTCAAAAAGACTTTTGGGAGGAAATGGCTAGAAATAGGACTTTTGATTTTTCTAAGGAAAATAGTTCTCAGTCCAAACTGAGGGCTGACAGTTAAACTCGAATTTAAATCAAACTTGGAGCCAGAATTTGAAATTGGTGCTTTTGACAAAGTTTTAGATTTCAAAAAGTACAACATTTCATTCAATTGGGTCTTTTTCAAATTCGGCTCGTAAATTGGTCAAATTTACGAAATTCAGAAACCTGTTCAGCTGGTCAAAGGGGATTTATCTTTTTCGTTTTTCTTTTATTTTCTAGTCTCTATGACAGGTGGGACCCACCTGTCAGGTGGGACCCACCTGTCAGGCCCGCCGCGCCAGCGCACCGATGGCTTTTCCCCGCTCCCTCGCTCGATGCACCAGGTCCATACGCCGTACTCCCTGTTCTTGGGATTGGCCCCACCTGTCAGCCACAGTGGTCCATAGACCGGGTTCACCCACGCGCCTCCCTCCTCTCACGCCGCCCGCGCGCGCCCACGCGGCGCTGCGCGCCGAGCGGCCGTGGCCACGCGCCGGCCTTCCCGGCCGCCGCGGCCACGCGCCACTGCCGCGCGCGGACCGCGCGCGCGCGGCGTGCCACCAAGGCGAGGGCGAGGCCCTGACCTTTTCCCCCAACTCCATTCGCGTGCCCGCCTTTCCGCTCAGCCTCTGCTCTCCCGTCCACGCCGTCCGCCATTGACGGTGAGCTTCGAGCTCGAGCTCGCTCCGCCCCCTCCGTCGCTCCCCGTGCCTCCCCACCTACCCCGCGACCTTCGCCTCAGTCCCGCGCACCTCACGCCCTAAACCTCGTCGCCGTTCCCCGCCCGGACGCCGAGGTTCGACCTCGCCTCGACGTCGCGCCGCGCCGGTTCACCCTAGGTTCACCTCCGCCGCCCGCCTCGTCCACGTCGTGTCCGCCGTCACCGCCTCCCCAAGGTAGAAGCCCCATACGGGGAACACCTTCCCCAACTCGTGTCGCGGCCGCGGCAAGCCCAGGCTCGCCGGCGCGCGCGCGCCCTCCCGCGCGGCCGCGGCCGACGCGAGGAAGAAGAAGGGGGCCGGGCAAATTTCAGATCCGGCCCCTGCTTTTTCCCTTATTTGCGAATCAGTCCACCGCGCTGTACGCTGAGTCTTGTAGATCTTGCGTACTAGTCCCTGGGGTTTTGAAATAATCACAATCTAGCCCCTGGTTCTGTTGAATTTCATTTTAAATTGTTTATTTCGACAGAAATCTTTGAAAAATCCTAGAAAATTCAATAAAAATCAGAAAAATACCAAACCAGTTGCATTGTGCTCCTAATAAATAGATCTACAGAATGGATATGATGGTTGAGTAGGAAAAGACAGTTTTGCCCCTGTTTCTGAGCAAGCATGAAAAACCTTGATAAATAGGAAATATGGGTAAAATGAACTTCAAAAATTGTGAAATTTGGACAGAGGCCTTATTATTCTGTATAGGTTCTGTATAAATTTTGTTGACCTTAACACTTACTGATAAATTACTATTTTGCCCTTGTCTTGCTCTAAGCACATATTAATCTTAAGAAAAAGATTAATTTGGTGAATAATGTTTCAAATATGACTTTAAGGTTGATATGAGCTATAGTTATGGAATAACATGTTAGAATTGGAGATGATACATGTAAGGTTTTGACTCTAATTAGAAACTGGTAGAAATAATGCATATTTATGCAAGGTTCGGTCGCTTCACAGGAAGCGATGCTACCTCGCCACGCACACCCCACGTTGTTTTATGTGACAAGCTAAGCTATCGCAGATGATGGCTTGTACGATTTCTTAGTGCGAAACAACTTTCGCCTCAATATGCATAACTCTATTCCATAAATCATGGTTCACCGCATCGCATCTACATCTGCATCGTGAACAAGCATTACAGTAATACATGCTCCTTTTGCATCATGATATGCATATAGATTCCGCGAACGAAGAACCACCACCGGACCAACCGATCGTGACGGAGCCAGAAGAGGAACTGCACCCAGAGCCAGAGGACCAACAGCAAGAACCCGACTACGCTCCGGAGGCAGCTACTGACTCTAACGAGGAAGGTAGGCAGGACCATACTCTCCCAGCAAATAAATTATACTTGATGATTACGCATATGCATTAGGAGTTGTTTGGAACCAATTGCATTAGACTTCCTGGCCGCCCTGGCCCTAGCACCTATACATAGAGTTCGTAGGGCGAGTATGCCTAGAAATTTCTAGGTACGAGTAGACACGAGTGTGTGTACTCGTCACGTAGGTGTTTCCAAAGTTACAAAAGCTTACAGTCATATCACTTATTATTGTTGCTCATGAAATTAAATAGAGACCGGGCGGAGGTTTATTTCAGTATTTACTTTTTCATGATGTCGCACCCAGACTCCGCCCGAGTCGTTTAAGGCCCGTCCGCTGTTCGTCTGCTGATCGGCATAACATCGCTAGAGTGCTTAACCGGGAAATGGGACCGGTGAAGTCTTACCTGGGTTTGTCCGAAGTTTTCGAGGCTCCGCTCATCCACTTGCTGGAGGCCGATGGGCCCGGGGGCGCTTGTACTCGAGGGAGGGCTGACCCGGTACGGCCGTGGTATCGCTCCTAAGGGAGGGCTGACCCGGTGCGGCCGTGGTATCGCTCCTGAGGGGGCACAACCCGGGGGTTAGGTGAGGGCGCTTTGAATCTTGGGACAAGACAGGTGGAGATGGGGGCTATATGTGGGAACGCGATGGCTAGTAAGCATATACTCCTGGCATGATAGTTATTCCCGGGAATTAAAAATCGATTCGAATCGCTGATACCCACCAGGTGTGGGAATGCCAATATCACTGTCGGGCAACGTAGTAATTACTTAAACTCCCGGTACCTTAATACTCATGGTTTTTGGAATACTACATGTTTGAGCTGAGTTGTTATCTTGCAAAGACTTACTACTATGTTGGCAATCATAGAGACAATGAAACTTGTTATTTATGTTAATTAAGTTGCTGTTAAAAACTAAAAGCTAAGGATCTACTTGTTAATAAGCTGCTTCGCGTCAGCCATAAGCCAAATCCATTAAGACCTACTGAGTAATTAGTACTCAGGGTTTGCCCCCACATTTTGAGCGCAGGTATGGAATTCATGGTGTGCGCCTGTGTTGGAGGCGGGGCATGCCCTCATGTAGGATGAAGTGACTAAGTGGCACGAGGACAACATCGGTGGGCTCGATGTTGTACCTCCAATGCAAAACTTTTGGTGATAACATGGTGATCTAAACTTATATTTTCCGCTGCGAGAAACTTTCAAACTTGCTACTTTATAACTTTATGTTGGACTTGTGTTTTATGTAAAAACTGGCTTGTAACTAAGTTTAACTTTCTACTATTCAACTGCCTGTGATGATGTATCTATTGTGGCTCCATCGTGAGTCAGATGTGTATGATGTCGATTCCTCTGGGAAAGGTAATATCGGGAGTCGAATGACTCTCGACGGACGACCGGGTTTAGTTCGGTCTAATCGCACTGCAAGCCAGAGGTGGCAGGTGTGCTTAGCCCGGATTAAATCGGCGGTTCCGCCACATTAGGTCTGCTCTAAAGGCTACCCCACTTAGAATGATTTGGACCCCCTTACAGCCAAGTTGGCAGGTAATATATGCTCTTGGTGTTCGGGTTAGAAGTGGCTTTTGAAGTGGAGTGGTGGGGATTTTGTTTTCACTCACAAATGTGGCTGATATGAAGGAGTGTGATGCACTAGAATCGAATAGCACAATTGCCATAACTGAGTGTACTAGGAACTCACCGAGTGCCACTCCTATGGCCTGCTGTGCTTCCTTTGCGTCAACGTGGTTGAAGAGAGCCATGTTGACCGACTGCTGGGACTGCTTGCTTGACTGGATGCTGGCGGCCAGGTGGTTACCTGTGGCGGTAGGTTGCCTAGGCCCATTCACTGAGTTGGAGAAGGTTGATGCAGCCTGGTTGCCGCGGTAGGGGTGCGGGCAGCTGGCAGTGAAGTGACAAGCTTCCCCACGGTTGTAGCATGTTAATCCATTAGCACGAAAGGTGTTCTACTGGGAGTTGCTTTGGGTTGGGCCAAAGTGAGACGGGGCTGAGTCACCGCCTTTGAAGGGTGCGCTGAATGAGCCTCAGGACGCCTGACCCCCAAAGTGCCTTTGTCGGCGCTCCTGGCACTGCGACTTGAACTCCATAAACTTCCTCTTCAGTTGGCTTCTCTCCACTTTCTTGAGCTTCTCAGCCTTAATGGCATAGCTGATTAGAGAGGCAAAGTCTAGAGCCCGATAGGTGTATGCAAGGGTTGCTATTTCTGGGGTCAACCCTTTTATGAAGGCCTTGCACTTCTTGCCATCAGAGCTCACTTCTACTAGCGCATAGCGGGACAATTCGGTAAACTTCTGGATATACTCTACCATAGTGGAGCTTCCTTGGGTCAGATGTCTGAATTCTTCTTCCTTGAGGTCCTTGGTTGCTTCTGGCACATGGTGCTGACGGAAAGCTTCTGTGAAATCCTTCCAAGTAATCCCCTCCTTGTGGGCAGCCTTGACAATCTCCCACCATGCTAGGGCAGTACGAGAGAGCTGATTGGTGGTGAGGGCAATCTTGGTTTCTTCATTATAGTGGAGAAGGTCTAGTTTCCTCTCGATGGTCCTCATCCAGTCCTCTGCTTCCATGGGATCTTGTGACCCAAAGAAGGTAGGTGGCTTTAGCCTGAGAAATTCTCCCATCTTCTCCAATGGCTTGCCATGCTGGAGCCTCTGAGCCATGTACTGTGCGTGGGCAGCCAAGGCCTGAGCCAACTCTAGGTACGGGTTCATTTCTAGTGGTGGTGGAGGAGGCGGGAGAGGTGGTGGAGATGGTGGTGGGGGTGGTGGAGGAAGACGTCCTCCGCTGTGGCTGCTTTCTCTGTGTCCTTCCCTTAGGTTAGGGTTTCCATTTCCCAAGTTGTGAGAAGCCATCTGAGGGAGAAGAAGGTATACCTTAGGATATAGTTGTGGTTTAGATTCTCTTTATTTAGAAACACATAGAGTTTTCCACATAGCACATATTATTTCAAGGAACCGTCTACACGATACATAGGAAGCTTTCGATAGCTTCGAATTCCCAGGGTTACTACTACACAAATAAGACCTCTAGACCCAACCTGCTAACATGTTGTCTAGAAAGCCTGTGTGGTCAACCTCTGGAGGAAAAACTAAGGGGGAGAGTAGATATGGGTCCTCTGGAGCCATACAGCTGAAAGCATCACTAATATGTAGGAAGTTGCTCCAATTGTACTCGTTGACCGTGTCTGTTTGGCAGTTTCGGTCCTCCCGAGTTGCTTTCTCCTTCTTTACTACCTCTCGAGCCTTCTTAGCCTCATGAGCAAATTTGGCCCTCGTACTTCTCATGGTATTCCATGATGCACATTCCCGATCCTTGTGAGTTGCATGCTGCCTCCTGAGCACGGCGAGTTGCTTCGTCAGGGCTGTCTTCTCTTTCTTCAGTCTCTTTACCTAGGCTGCACCTGCTAGCATTTGGTGGTGGCTGAAGTATAGCTCTGAGTTGATTCAGGAGAAGTCGTTGTCTAGGGTAAGGATGTATTCGGTCATACGACAGATTATGGGGGTTCTTTTGAATTGCGTGGTTTCGGCCAGGTCACGGAGTCGTTGTTGCCATACGAGGGAGGTACTGTCATTTGGTGGAATGAAGTGGAGGCAAGATCGGTCGACTTCTCTTTCGTACATCGTGCATAGGCGGCGGAGCATGTTGCGGGCTGCTGTTTGTTGGGTGGTGGTGGTGATATGGCCGAGGGTGGTGGTGCTAAAGGCAGGGTGGTTTTTGCTGGCTCCTATGCGGATGGTCACGGCGCAGCCCAAGGTGTCTTCATTCCGATGCTCAACTGTCTCGAAGTGTGGTTCCTCCGGAATGCCTAGGTACTTGGTGCAGTCACCGAGGAGCTTGACGAACCTGGTCTTGACTAACTGATTGTGCGTCCTAAAAGGTGCCATCTGGATCAAGAAAAGAGGGTGACGTGAGTGAGGAGGGAAGTACTAAGAAGATCTGTGTATAACTTAGACCTATAAACCCTAGAATCCTTAAGGTTACGTCCTATGGCCAACCTATGGCTCTAGGACAACCTGAAGCACTCCTAAAATTCATGAGAGCTTAAATGTGATACAAATGCTAGTCCCAGGGTTCTAGCAACACATTTATTTCAGATAGCATAGTGTCAAACTTAATGATTACAACCCATTACATGACAATTGCAAGCAAAATAAGATACAGCGGAAGAAATCCTTTAGGGCCCATTGCCATAGGCTAGTTGGGAAGTAGGATCATGACCTAGCCGATGAGTGCCTCGAATAGCTCATCGGAACTATCTGAAAAAGTATCAACAAAGCAAGGGTGAGTACATACATACTCCACAAGCCCACCTTCCCCCTGTTGAGCGGGGAGGGAACCTATCTCTAGATGTAGGGCTATATCTAGAGCTTTCATTTGGAGAAAAACAAAGCATGGTTCATTTTAGTGGTCCAATTATTAACTTGTGAAAACAAATTTTAGTAAGAAGAAGGGGTTGCCACTGGACTTGCCGGTCTGAGCGACCCAAACTTATCCCATCCATGACCCAAATACTATGATCCACTTTCATTCAAGCCACCCATTTTATGTTCAAGAAAACGCACTAGATGAAGAACCAAGCCGTAACCCATCCATTCCAGTGGACACGGACTATTCGAATAGATATTTACTCTGATCAGAGATTGTACTAATTCCCTCAAGTTGGACTCAGCGACAATTCTGGCCAAATAAGCGCCCGAATTCCAAACCAAGCCTTTTGCCTTTGTGTCATCACCTAGCAGAACTTTAGGGGTTCGGGGAACCGAGTCACTCCAATAACACGCGGTACCTCCGTTGACACCCACCGTTCCCCTAGCCCCTTGTGTGCCAACACAGAAGCTACTAGGCTATCCACTCCACCTTGGGCCTAGCCACTGCCTCATACAGAGCGAGTGGTTGTACTAGAAGAGTTAGGGAAGACGAAAATCATAGCGGTCCTTACGGAGAGCTCGGGTTGAACCCACCACCGTACCACTGTCTTTTACTCATCACCACGAGCATCCACCTACCCGGTCTTCCCCACAAATCTCGGGACATGGGGTAACCGCAGGTAGCTAAGTTACCCGTTCAACCCTGCTCTTATGGCTGTTTTGGCTCGAAGCCGTATTCCGACCATATCGGTTCCCGAGATTCTTCCCCACTTTATTTCGAAAATCAGCCCAACGACCTCAACCCTAAACCATCGCCACCTACATCCATCGCCTCTTTACAAACTTTTAGTTCATGTAGTTGAACGAGCGATCCTCCTATGCGCGCTACTTCTAAGTATGTTTTTGATGGCTATCCTACCAGGGCTTTTCCTTAGCAAGCAAAATATGAAGGTTTTATTTGGTTGCACTTGGCCAGAATATTTGTTTTACAAATCTAGGTATTTCATGCATCAAGAAAGGGTTCTAGTGGACTTGCCATCGTCTCGGTCCTCGTTGCAGTGGAGGTCGGTACTTGGTCATCGGCCTCCAGGTCCGCAACGGTCGTCTCCGGTTCCTGAGGTCCTTCCGATTCGATGTCTAATGCACATACACAATAAACAATCAGTAACTGCAATCACTCACGCTAAAAACAGTTTAAAAGGGGGTGGGTAGGTTAGAGGGGATTTTTAGAAAATTTTGGGCACAAGGATCACCTACAATGGAGTTAAATTGGGAGAGATATGGATTTTTATTGAAGAGAAAGGATTTAAATAATTGAAAAAGGATTTTAGCGCTTGGTGGGGTGAATCCTTGGACACGGCCCAAGACTCTCGGGCAGGCGCAGCCTGCCAGCCGGCCCACGCGTAGCGTGGCGCGGCGAATAGGCCAGCCCAAGGGGCCCGCGTGCTGGAGGGGGGTCTTAATGGCGTTTAACGCTAGGCCCGCGTGTCAAAGGCTTGGCGTGGGTGGGGAGGGTGGACGGTGGCCCTATTTGACTAGCGCGCTAGTCGGGGCAGAGGGGGGAGACGGCGGCTCGCCGGGCTCCCTGCCGGTGGGGTGGTTCCGGTGGCTAGGGGGAGGGGTGGCGTGAGGTGGGGGTGGCTGCAGCGGCCCTAGCGGTGTGCGAGGCGGGACGGGAGCGGGGGATGATGCTTGGCCTTGGCGGCGAGCGCCACCCGGGGCACGGTGTGGTGGTGGGGCAGCTTCCTGCCGGAGCTGCCACCACAGTTGGGAACCGGCACAAGGAGAGAGGGAAAGAGTATGGGGTGCGGGGTCTCTGCCTAGGAGGGAGGGGGTGCTCACATTGTGCAGGGGTGGGGGCAAGGTAGTGATCTTGGGGAGCTCGGCGGTGGTGGGCAGGGGGTGACGGCGTGTCACCGCACCGGGGGCTATCCTGGGGCAGATGTTGAAGACAAATGGCAGGGCTGTGGTCTGGTGAGGCAAGGGCGGGGGGGGGGGGGGGGTTATAGGAGCGGCGTGGGTGCTGCTGCTTGCCAGACCGGGGGGGACCGGGTGCGGTGCGTGCCGTGGTGCGGTGGGGTCAGGCACGATGTGGGGTGTAGTGCCGGGGCGCGGTAGGGCCAGGCATGATGTGAGGTGCATCGGGGTGAGGCCGGGGGCCGTGAGCACTGAAGCGCGGGGTAGGGGACGCCGGTGGTAGGGGACAGGCGTGGCGCGAGGTAGGGGACGCCCCTGACAGGTGGGGTCCACCTATCCGGGAGCACGAGAGAGATAGACAGTGGAGGGGGACGGAGTGGGCCGAGGAGAGGTGGCCCAAGTGGCCTAGGTGGCGGGGGGGGGGGAAGAGCGAGGCGGGCCAAAAGGGGAGGGGAGATCTGGTGGGCTGGGCATAGTGGGGTTTTGCCCTTTTCCTTTAACTTCCTTTTTCAAAATTTTATTTGAATTTTTAGGGGGATTTTGAGTGCAAATTTTGTGGAATAATGTGGGGACTTTTGTGAGGGTGTTAGTAGGGTGGACAGCGAGGAAATATTTTGAGGGGTTTGAACTCCTGTTTTTAATAAGTGCGTGTTTTTTGGGATTGTGATTCGGGCTAGGGTGAACTTAGGGGGATTTTGGGATGCAAATTTTTTGGGGTGTTACATGTCTCATTTCTGGGAGCACTTGCAATCTGCTCTTGGGACCACTTTATTCTGGAGTTCAGCATATCACCCTCAAACAAGTGGCTAAGTTGAGAGAGTGAATCAGATATTAGAAGATATGTTGACAGCATGTGCTTTGACTTATTCCACCAAGTGGGATGAATGTCTTCCCTTGGCGGAGTTTGCTTACAACAACAACTACCAGAAGAGTTTAGAAATGGCCCCTTTCGAGGCTCTATATGATAGAAGGTGCAGGACACCACTCAATTGGTTCGGACCTGGAGAACGTGTCACATTTGGTCCTGACTGTTGGCGTCTCTTAGCCTTAATAGGTTTTACTACGCAAGCGCACGGAGACCGCTGTAGCCTTTCACTCAGAGTATTCCGAGTATCGTAAATTTCCACAGGGAAGTGGCAGGCGAGAGAGTGTAATTAAATATACTCAAATTGAATAAAATGTAATATTTGGATAAATTATACCAACTAGTAGTTAAACAGGGGTAAACGTGACAAAGATAGGTGTATTGGTGGAGAGGTAGGTCTATCAAAGCTTTCCGTAGGAAGGTATAGTTGCCTGGGAGGACAACGAGTGAGATAAAGTCACCAAACTCTAATCTAATCGGCTGCTCAGGTTATCCGTGTCTAAACAAGATATTCAAATAAACAAGTTAGGGTCTTGCGTCGAGCGAAATTCTAGAGTCTCGAGGGTACCAGGGGAAGATAGTTGGTCCCGAAGGAGAGTCTAGTAAACACCTACGGGCCTCCTGAAAGACGGGCCTGGACTACATAGGCACACCACACACTGTCACCGAGTGGGGCTACCAGACAAAGCTGCATGGAGAGGATGGCACGCTATAAACGTGTTCAAGCGAAGCTTGAACAATGATAGATCATCCTTGATCAGAGGAGAGGATCTAGCCAGAGCCTGGCGTCTAAGTCTAGGGTTGAGTTATAGCACCAGCAAGAATAACAAGAATTGAATAACTGAATAAAACACAACCTAAGCCGAGCAAGTGTGCAAAGAAAGGTACACCACACTTGCTGGACATAGAACTTAGAGTAAAATATAACTGAAATTATATTCAAGATAATCTGAATCCAAAGATACAAGGCTTTACCGCAGACTTGAAGATAACTCTAGAGACTCTGAGGCAAAGCTCGACTCAACTCTAACTCCCTGGACTTATCCTAACTACTAAGGACAGAATGTGGCACTCTAAGATACAACTCTCTACTCAACTCCCCCCCTACAAATGAGCTCTCAGGGTCTATTTATAGCCTAGAAAGTGAGGGGTGTATTTGTAGGTGTGCTAGGTCAGTTAAGAGGCTAGGTTGGTGGCCGGGCGGCCACCCTACTTGGCGGGGCGGCCACTTGATGCACCGACTTCAAAGATCCAACGCTTGATATTGATCCCCTAGGTCGGTTGGCAGTTGAGGCAGTTAGTTGCATGTGAAAAATGCGCCGAGGAGTGGTCGGGCGGCCATGGCACGTGGTCGGGCGGCCACGTGTCTGCCCTCGATTTGTTGCATGTTACTTCCCTCGGATCCTTGACATCACCAATCCTCATCCCAATGGCTTGTGACCCTTGGATACATTGGATGCTCTCATGTATGGTTGGATCTTCACCACTTTGTGTTTGTTTGTATGTAGGATCGATGATGCGGTAACCTAGGTAGTTGGGAGACCATGTCAGATGGTGACGTGTCTCTGCATGGTCTGAGGGGTGGCCGGGCGGCCACACCATATGGCCGGGCGGCCATGCCATTGCACCAATGTTGCTCATCTTTGGTTTTTTTGTATTTCCAACCATTTTGTGTGCGTTTCGGTACCTGCATCCAAATATTCATGTACATCTTGTGGAACTCATTAGTAGCAAGGTTAGTCCATTCTTATTCACTTGTTTTGCCTCTTTTGGTGGATAATTGACGGTTGATATCATGAGATTATGACCGTCAACACCCCCCTAAGCTTAAACTTTTGCTCGTCCTCGAGCAAAGCTAAGACTAAAAGTGGATCAGGAGTTGCTACTATATCGAAGATGAAGGATAATTCTTATATGCAACTCAACACTCAAACTTTTGCCCCAAGTGGTAAAATAATCAAAGCTTACCATATACAATACCTGTGGTGCATCTTTTTGTTTACCTTGCCTTGGGTGGTTGGGAGACAGAACAACTTTATTGTGGGAGAAATTCTAACTCATTCTTTTTGGATGTCCTTCTCAGGTGTTTTCAAGATTTTCGAAACAAAGAAGCTTCCCCTTGGTGCTCTCGATCGCTCAGAAATGTTTCCTTACCAATGGCCATGATTTTGGCCGACATTTTTTCCTACACTAAAGCCTTTGTGGAGCTTTAGGTGGGGAAGAAATGTGGCACACTTAGAATGTTTATTTTGCTAAGCCAAAGATTGGACCAAAGAGTATACTTTATCAATTCTTCTATTCGATCACTGGAGTACGAGTGGTGGCATAAATTGTCTCCTTCTCTAGATTTTGATCCCTATAGCCTTGTATGGAATTGGAGGGGATATGGAGCCTTTATTTATTTTTGCCATACTTGAACTTGCATGCTTTTCATTTTACCTTGCTTTTGCACGCATTTTTTTTCTTTTGACATGCTTTTTCATGCTTTTTATTTTTGGCTCCATACCCTTACTCCTTGAAATTTGAAGGCTATGGGATTATGAGAAGTAATTGGAGACTTTTGGTGGATGCAAAGTCTGGAATGGATCACTTGCATTTGATTTTTGTACTCTAGCTATCAACAGAAGATGATATTTCTACTCAAAGAGACTCAAAATTTGACAAAGCTCAAAACATATCTAAGTAGCTCTTTTTAACTGGTTTTGAATGTGTAAAGCATATTTGGCTCTGGTAGGAATTTTAAACCATGGGGAGCTTATTTTGTTATTTTCAAAATAAAAACCTGAGAAATTCATCTTAATAGGAACTTGAAAGAATTATCCCACGCTAAGTTATATCATTATCTCACAACAACTTAGGCTTGTTATCACAAATGGCATCCACAAAGTAAAGCTCAGGCTTGCTTTTCTTTATTCACCAACATAGGACTAAGCTAAGCATAAGTTGTCATGCAAGAATTAAACCATTCACTTGATAGAGCAACTATTCATCATTTCCAAAATAAAGCTAGCAAGTGAATTTAACAGTTAAGCATGTGAGTTGTTTAAGATACAAACAATTTTTTTTTCGAAAATGCAGAATTTTTAGGAAAATAGCCTAAATGCAAAATTTAACTGAACCAAAATTAAACGTGCAGTAAAACGCGGGAATTAAAATTTTGCGAGAAAATTAAATATGCCATCGATGGATAGTGTGCCAATTTACCTTTTGGCGAGGGAAGCCCATGTCTTGCCCTTCGGAGTTTCATAGAAACTGTAGCTGGGGGCTGCTTTCCATTGTGTTCTATTTCTTCTACGTCGCCTTGGGTTAGTCACATTATCCTCGACACCGACCTTGTTCTCGGGTGCTGGTTGAGTTGGCCACTTTGGCGTAGTCAATTTGCTTTCAGCACCGTATCTCTTCTCAGGAGCTTTGCCTCCTGGTGCAGTTCTGGGCCTGCCGTACCTTGTCTTTTGGCTCCTCGATCTTCTACTTTGCATTGCCCTCTCATACTCCATTTGTTGAATCTCAGTCTTGATTTTCAATTTCTTCAGCATAAATGCCATGAGGTTGTCTTCTTTTGAATTTGACTGATTGCTCCCGGTCTTGACCTTGGGTTCATCCTTCTTAGCCTGGCACTTGAAAGTCTTCATCTTGTTACATTGTTCCACTTTTGGCTTGAAGGCAAATGTTTCCTTCTTGCCATTGATGTTCAGGTGAACCTTTCCTGCTCCAATGTGGATTGTTGCATCAGTGGTGCTCAAAAACGGCTGCCCAAGGATGAGTGGGGTTTTTTAGTCAATCTCCATATCCAGTACCACAAAGTCTACTAGTATGAGAAAATTCCGGATTCTCACCAGAACGTTCTCTGCCACTCCTTCAGGGTAACGGACGGATTGATCCGCAAGCTGTAAACACATAGCTGTGGGAGCGAGTGCGTCATGAATGAACTTGTCGAAGATGACCTTCGGCATTACACTGACACTGGCTCCAAGGTCACACAATGCTTGATCGAAGTGCTGGGTACCAATCGAGCATGAGATGGTAGGGCTTCCAGGGTCCTTTTTCTTGAGTATAGCTGCGCTACACTCTTCCGTTAAGTGCACAATTTCCGTTGACAGTAGGGGTTTCTTGTTGTTGAGGATATCCTTTAAGTACTTGGCATATGTCGGTACCTGCATAGCATCTAGCAGGGGTATGTTGACATAAAGCTTCTTAATGACCTCAACGAACTTACTATATTGTTCGTCGGCGACAGCCTTCTTGTTTCTCGGAGGAAATGGTAGCACCGTTGTGTCGTAGAACTCATGGGGTAGATGTTTCGATGCTGGCTTTTCCTCCTTCCCAAGTGTATCTTCATCTGCAACCTTGTCTTCAGACTCAGCAATCTTCTCCTACGCTTTACCTGCATGACTAGGAGATGGGGGGGGTCCTGTGTGGACTTTCCACCCCTAGTGGTTACTGCATTTATGTGCTCCTTAGGAGGAGCTTCAGGTTGACCAGGTAGTTTACCCACATTTGGGTTAGGTAGAGTAGCAGCCAACTGAGCTATTTGAGTTTCCAGCATTTTATTGAAGCTAAGTTGGTTTTTCATAGCACTATTCAAAGTTTCCATTTGAACAGATATGGACTCAAACAACCTATCATTAGCATGGAACTTTTTACTAATGCTATCATTCACAGCTTTTTGATCAAAATTATAATTATTTCTAGAAAATTGCTGTGAATTTGAAGAGTTACCTTGTCCAGAGAGAGGGAGATTTGGTCGTGAATTCCACCCTAGCTGAGCACAATTCCCGTTGAAGCCGTTGGTATTGTTACCGATTAAGTTCGCATCTTCGGGTTGCGTCTCAGGGCAGCTGTTCCCTGAGTGTCCTGTATTCCCACAGACTTCGCAAGTCATATGAGAGTCGAGGGCTTGCACCGGAGCGGCTTCTGGAGCGCCATTTAGCTTCTTCAGCAGCAAGTCCATCTTCGCGGCGTGCATATCAGTGCTCTCGATCTGATGGACACCGTGGGAACGGGTACTAGACCTCTCTTCTCTCCATCCTTGATTGGTGGCCATCTTCTCAATGAGATTCTTGGCCACCGAGATGCTCAAGGAGAGGAAGGATCCTCCAGCGGCTACATCCAGGTGTTCTTGTGCTGAGCGGTTGAGCCCATGGAAGAAACTCTGAATGATCACCCACTGTTGCATCCCGTGGTGGGGGCAGGCTGCGATGTACTCTTGCAGACGTTCCCATGCTTCAGCCATGGTTTCATCTGTGAGCTGTTGGAAGCTTGAGATCTTGTTCCTCAATGCATTGGTCTTCCCCAATGGGAAAAACTTCTTCAGAAATGCATCAGAACATGCGTTCCAAGTTGTGAGTGTTGCTCGGTTGAGGTAGAACCACTATTTTGCTTTCCCAACAAGAGAGAAGGGAAAGAGACGAAGTTTGACGGCATTCGGTGATGCTCCTTTCATGTTGAACGTGCTGCAGATCTCTAGAAACTGCTGCAAGTGGTTGTTGGCATCTTCCGTGGCCAGTCCACAGAAAGGGATAGCTTGAACCATATGGATCACTCCAAGCTTGAGTTTGAAGTTCTCCCCCACTTGAACTTCAGGTCCCGTAGGGACATTGTTGCTCAAGGGGATGGAGAACTCACGAATGGTCTTTTCAGCCAAAGTGGTGACTGGAGTGCTGGTTGAAATGCTTGGTTCTAGATCCCTTGGTATAGGTCTCTACCCGTGAATAGTCTTTAGATGGACTCTCCTGAGCAGTGACTCTGGGTTATTGTGGTAGTTTTCCGGCAGGTCGAAACCGGTCATACACCTCTCAGTTGCAACCACAACAAAAAAAACAACAGAGCAAAGTGAGCCTGCTAACAACCAGCGGTAAACATATCAAGTATACAAGGTTCGAAATGCCAACTATCTCTCTGCCTATTGCTTCCCCGGCAACGGCGCCAGAAAAGCTTGTTGGCGTCTCTTAGCCTTAACAAGTTTTACTCCGCAAGCACACGGAGACCGCTGTATCCTTTCACTCAGAGTATTCTGAGTATCGTAAATTTCCACAGGGAAGCAGCAGGCGAGAGAGTGTAATTAAATATACTCAAATCGAATAAAATGTAATACTTGGATAAGTTATACCAACTAGTAGTTAAACAGGGGTAAACGTGACAAAGATAAGCATATTGGTGGAGAGGTAGGTCTATCAAAGCTTTCCATAGGAAGGTATAGTTGCCTGGGAGGACAACGAGTGAGATAAAGTCACCAAACTCTAATCTAATTGGCTGCTAAGGTTATCCGTGTCTAAACAAGATATTCAAATAGACAAGTCAGGGTCTTGCGTTGAGCAAAATTCTAGAGTCTCGAGGGTACCAGGGGAAGATAGTTGGTCCCGAAGGAGAGTCTAGCTAACACCTACAAGCCTCTCGAACGATGGGCCTGGACTACACAAGCACACCACACGCTGTCACCGAGTGGGGCTACCAGACAAAGCTGCATGGAGAGGATGGCACGCTATAAACGTGTTCAAGCGAAGCTTGAACAACGATAGATCGTCCTTGATCAGAGGAGAGAATCTAGCCAGAGCCTAGCGTCTAAGTCTAGGGTTGAGTTATAGCACCGTCAAGAATAACAAGAATTGAATAACTGAATAAAACACAACCTAAGCCTAGCAAGTGTGCAAAGAAAGGTACACCACACTTGCTAGAGATAGAACTTAGAGTAAAATATAACTGAAATTATATTCAAGATAATCAGAATCCAAATATACAAGGCTTTACCGCAGACTCGAAGATAACTTCAGAGACTCTGAGGCAAAGCTCGACTCAACTCTAACTCCTAGGACTTATCCTAACTACTAAGGACAGAATGTGGCACTCTAAGATAGAACTCTCTACTCAACTCCCCCGCTACAAATGAGCTCTCAGGGTCTATTTATAGCCTAGAAAGTGAGGGGGGTATTTGTAGGTGTGCTAGGTCGGTTAAGGGGGGTAGGTCAGTGGCCGGGCGGCCACCCTACGTTGCCGGACGGCCACTTGATGCACCGACTTCCAAGATCCAACGCTTGATATTGCTCCCCTAGGTCGGTTGGCACTTGAGGTGGTTAGTTGCTCGTGAAAAATGTGCCGAGGAGTGGTTAGGTGGCCATGGCACGTGGTCGGGCGGCCACGTGTTTGCCCCCGATTTGTTGCATGTTACTTCCCTCAGATCCTTGACATCACCAATCCTCATCCCAACTGCTTGTGACCCTTGGATACATTGGATGCTCTCATGTATGGTTGGATCTTCACCACTTTGTGTTTGTTTGTACGTAGGATCGATGATGTGGCAACCCAGGCAGTTGGGAGACCATGTCACACGGTGACGTGGCTCTGCATGGTCTGAGGGGTGGCCGGGCGGCCATGCTATTGCACCAATGTTGCTCATCTTTGGTTTTTGTTGTATTTCCAACCATTTTGTGTGCGTTTTGGTACCTGCATCCAAATATTCATGTACATCTTGTGGAACTCATTAGTAGCAAGGTTAGTCCATTATTATTCACTTGTTTTTGCCTCATTTGGTGGATAATTGACGGTTGATATCATGAGATTATGACCGTCAACACTGACTTGGTAACACAAGTGGAAGAGCAAGTGAAATTCATACACAGTAACCTGAAAAGAGCACAGTCCAGGCAGAAAAGCCATTCTGATAAGAGGAGGAGACCGTTAGTCTTTGAGAAGGGTGATCTTGTGTACCTTTGGGTCTCACCAATGAAAGGAGTACATCGGTTTGGTGTGAAAGGGAAGCTAGCACCAAGATATGTTGGTCCATTTTAGATCACATAACAATGTGGGCCAGTGGCTTACTGACTAGAGTTACCACCACACCTTGCTGCAGTACATGACGTGTTTCACGTCTCACAACTCAAGAAATGCCTTCGAGTGCCAGAGAAAGTGATTGACACATCTCAGATTTAGATTGAACCGGACCTCACGTATCAAGAACACCCCACCAAGATACTTGACCAAAAGCAAAGAGCTACATGCCGAAGAACAATCAATTTTTATAAAGTACAATGGAGTAATCACTTCGAAGAAGAGGCTACTTGGGAACAAGAAGATTATTTAACTAGAATTCATACACAATGCACTTGCTTTCTCTCTTTTAACCTAACCACCCACATCACATCAAAATCTCAGGACAAGATTTATTTAAGGGGGTTGGGCTGTAATGTCCCTGGCATCTCAAGTGCATTATATTGACATCATTAACTTAATTACATCATTTCATGAACATTCTATATTGAGTGCATGTATAGGTTGGGTCATTTGAAGTAATTAAACTCAGTTGTCTGAAAACTGTATTTGCATTTGCTGTTGCAACTTTAATACTGTTGTGAATTTGATAAAACTTTACATACCAAACTTGTAGACAATTTCGTGGTGAACAACTTTGGTATTTTTTGTCATGACATGCATAAAGGTTTGAATGTGCTTTTGGGTCATTTTCTGTAAAATTGTGAAATCTGCCCAAACTTGAGCTATATAGTAAATTCAAATTTATGTGAAAAGAAGTGTTTTCATGCAAAAATTTATTTATGAAAGTTGTAGATACTGAAAAACTGAATGAACATTGGTATATAACACTTCTCATGAGAATGAACACAAATATGACTTTTAGAAACTTTTAAGTTGGAGGGTTCAGCTTGGTCAAACTAGACTTCCTTGTTTGAGTTTGAATTTAAACCATAAATTTATGTAGAACACAGTGTCAAAGTTTATAACGAAGTTGTAGACCGTAAAATTTACAACGTTTCCTGTATTTTGAGTTTCCTCAAATTTGGCCTCCAGGACGTTCAGAAACTCGAATTTTAAATGGAGGACACAACAGTCAAACAGCATTTGCCAATTTTCAGATTTCTTTTCTTTCTTTAATCCTTTGACAAGCGGGCTCCACCCAGGTCAGGATGCCATGTGGCTGCCAGTGTCCGGCCACACGCGGCGGCCTACCCTGCTCGGCCTGACCACGCCTGCCTCTCCAAAAAGTGGAGGAGCTTTTCCTCATCTTTGTTTTCAGCCTTCTCCATTCATTTCGCACCCACGTGAGACCTCTTCTGCACGTTCTCCATTGCCGGCTGCCACTGCCGAGCTTCAGAGCTCAGGCGCCGGCTGGTTCAGCCCCTCCCACACCCTCTACTCACCACACCGCTCCTCGTAGCCCTTGACTCCACCGAAACCCCCTGCTCTAGGCCGCCGGTTCCCATCCGTCGTCCCACGGTACGCCGCCGAACTTCCCGTGCCCAAGAGCTCCGCCGCCTACCTTCTCCAGGCTCTCCCCATCGATTCCGGTTGTGGGGGTCAATTCCCTGTGCCCTGCTCTCTTCCCCTGGCCAGCTCTGGCGAGCTCCCAGCCTCCGTTGCGCTGGATTTGGGCCGCGCCGTCGCCATGGCTCCCTCCCTGCTTGAGGTTGAAGATGAGCATGGAGGAAGACGACCTTTTTTTCGATTTAGCCCCTGCGGTGTTTCCTTTTTATGTTTTAGTCTGAATACTGTACAATGAGTCTTGAGAATATTGCACGCTAGCCCCTGCTGTCTATAGATATTCACGTTTAGGTCCCTGGCTGTGATGATTTTCGATTTATTGATTTTTCCATGAGCTGAGAATTTTGAAAATCTACAGTAAATCAAAGAAACATGGTAAAAATGCAAACTAAGCTTCATTGTGTTCCTATTTAATAGATCTACAGGATGGGTATGATGGCGATATGGGAAATGACCTTTTTACCCACGGTTCATTGCATGTTAACCTAAAAGAAAAGAAATGTCAAAAGTAGAGTAAATGAACTCCAAAAATTATGAAACTTGGATGGTAGCTTTACCATGCTGTTTAGGTTGTCCTGTGATTTATTTCATACCTAGCACATACTGTTGAATTATAGTTTTGCCCTCATGCATGTATTTTGGGCATTTTTCAAGAGTGAAAATACTTGCTACATAAAAAGTGCTCCAAATATTCCAATGAAATTTGTAGATGCTCTATATTGCATTTTAGTCTACCTTTAAAGTTTTGAGTTCTGGATGTAAGTTTTGGTTGTTGTTTTGAAATAGACGAGTAACTCCTTGCTAAAATGAATAATAGGAAAAAGTGACTTTATTGTGCATAATAAATTCTGAAAAAATCATGGTGCTTAATAGTTAAGTTTAGGTTCAAGGAAGTATTTTTTGTGAATTTTATAAGTTACTACTTTGAGCTACAATAAAAATAGGCTAAAATAAATACATGGAAAATAGAAGTACTATCAAGCATTGGTTATTTTGCTTTCTGGTTTTTATACATGATTTCATGACATGTTCATATGGGTGGTACAAGTTTCAAGTCCAAAACCATTTCCCATAATTTATCGTAAATCCAAGAACTTAAACGGTTAATAACTTGATGGAATTTTCATAATTAAATTACAACTCCTTTGTGGCAGAGATTTAGGCAGAAGCATTGTTCAGTGATTATATACATGTCACAAATATTTGAACTCACTTGGAATTTTCGAACAACCTGAAATCAGATGTGGAGTTCAATTCAAAAGTAGACATGTTGCATTGGATATGTGTAGGTGTTTACTTACAGTTGATATCGATGGTGAATGTTGGTCAAATTGCTTGCTGCATGCTACTATTCACCTTTCACTAGCACCATATACGTTCATTTGCATTCGTTTGCACTCATTTCATTATATCATGCATATCATTCATATAGTGGCGCTTAATGCAGAAACGTGATCGAGGAGTTGTCGCAAAGAGCTACATCAAGCAACGGTGTCCAAAAGACCAACTGAGACCCACTCATGACATGGAGGGCCCATCAGTCGTGTTTGGAAGGAAGAGCAGTCCAAGTGATCAAGTGGTTGCATGGGGCAAAGCCCCACTACCCGGCAAACTAACATAGTTTAGTTTGTTGGTTTTGATAAAAATAAGCAAAGGTAGGTAGGACCATGAATTTCCCAGCTAATATTATCTTGATTGATGATTACGCATCCGCATTAGGAGTTTATTGAAACCAATTGCATTAGACCTCCTAGCCACCCTGGACCTTGCACCTATAATAGAGTTCGTAGGATGAGTATGCCTAGTAATGCTAGGTGCGAGTAGACGCGAGTGAAATGGAGTTACTCGTCGTATAGGTGATTTCAAAATATCAAATTGTTAAAGTGGATATGTTATATATGCTTGTGATTTAAATGGAGACCGTGCGGAAGATTTTTATGAGTTAATTAGTGTTTATGATATTGTGCAATGGACTCTGCCCGAGTCAGTATAAGGCCCGTTCGTTGTTCGCCTGCTGATCGGCGTAACATTGATAGATTACTTATCCAGGACATGGGACGAGTGAAAGTCTTACTTGAACCATCCGAAGAACAGAGACTTGATCCTACCATGGGGCCTATGGGCGATTGACTCATGGGAGGGCTGACCTGGTGCACCGTGGTATCGCTCCATGGGGGCTAAACCTAGAGAATGGTGGGTTAGAATCGAACTTGGGATGGAACAAGTAGAGATGGGGAGTATATGTGGGAACACGATGGCTAGTAAGCATATACCCCTAGTGATGAGGACATCAACTACAACACAAGTACCTCTACACCAGCAGCACCTTTTCCAGCGCCACCAGATGCACCTCCTCCTCAGGCTGCCACCTTCTTCCTCATCTGGGCCAATCACTCGGGCCCGTGCAAGAGATCTAAACTTCGTCATGCTACTGAAGAATGAAGGCCCAGAAGCATAGACGCTGACCCAACTAAGGCCCTTGTGTGGGCGCCTAGGGCTGGCCGCCACTAGGGGCTGCGCCCCCTCCCTGACCGCCCTTCCCTAGGGCTGTGCCCCCTCTCTCTCCCTCTATTTAGATAGAGGCTTCATTTCTTTTCAGACTTGAGTTTTGTTTTACAATTAGCTTTAGCTACTCTTGAACACACGCAAATATGCGCTGTCCTCATGTATTTCAGAACTCCACCTTCGAGTGATAATTAGATTGCTCGCATCTCTTTCTTGTTCGTTCTTCGATTGCGGACAGGAAACGATCTGCGTGATCAGGCTGATCTTGCAACAACAAGGTCGGTAACCATAGGAAGTTGGTTCAGCGATTGCATTGGTGCTTCGGGCTCACTCGTCGTAGTCGGATCGTGAGGGTCATCTTCCACCAAGTCAAAATTATCCCCACTCACCGAAAGATCGGGCACTCCGACTTTATCAAGTGGTATCAGATTTCCAGGTTGATCGGTGAGTTTATCGAGTGCTTTTAAATTCCTACAGTCCACAAAACCCAACCAAAAATATATTTGCCTTAGCCCAGCACCCTTTTTCGCCTTGCACTGTCTTTCAATAATTCGCGTTGTTGAATTTGTGTGCTTACACGTTCAATTGTTGCTGGTTACTTTGCGTTCTATCGCCATTGTTTTCTTCAAACCCGAGCACGCCGCCACATCTCCCTGCTGCTTGCCCACCCACCACGCGTCAACCCCCCTGGATCGCGCGCCAATCACCTTCCCCCTGGATCACGCCTCTTGATTTTCCCTTGCCTTGTGTGTCTTTTGGAAAGTCAAAAAAAAAAGGAAAGCAAAAAAAAACAAAAAAAAGAGAGAAAAAAAAGGAAACAGCAAAGAGGTTGCCTAATCTCGCTCGGTTTCGTTTGGAAAGTTCCAGACGTTTCGGACGCCCTGTCGAAAAATGGGCATAACTTTTCGCTCGGAACTCCGATTTTAGTGTTCTTTTTTTTTCCGGAAAGCTCTCGAAATTTTCCATACAGGGCACCCAGCGCGGCACCAGGTGACCTTCTCCAAAAAAATCAAAAAAAAATTGTTAAGACCGTGTACCGCTGCCTGGAAGTTCTGCATCCCCTTCCCTGTGTTTTTCCTTTCCTTGTGCTCCCTGCCTTGCTATCCTTTTGCACTTGTTACCAGCAGCATAGTTACGTGTTTTGCACTATAATTCAACTTTGCATTGTTGATTGATCGTGCTAATCCTTGAACTTGAGTGCAGCCTACCCAGAACTCCACATAGTCCTACGACGAGCAGACTTTGTTTCTCCAGGCAATCGCTCCTCCAATCTTTCGCCGGTTCTATCTGTTGGTTGCAGCTCACCCCTATGTGCTTGGTAAGAACGGATAAGAAATTGATAACAGCACTACCGTGAGCGCCTGATCCACACCCTTGTTGTCGTAAGTTTTGCTTTGTGTTTGCGCTAACTATGGCAGGAGATGACGAACCGACGGATGCACAGCTGCGGGACGTGCGGACACAAGTTGATGGACTTGCCGCGGACATGAAGACACTGCATGAATGGCTTGATTCTATGACCACTTCATCGAACGAGCGGTTCGACCAGCTAGACCTCGCTCAGACGGCCACTAAGACCACGCTCGACGACATCGTCTCACGACTCGATACGTTGACCACGACGCTCACGGAGTTGCAGAAGGATTACGGTGGCGACACGGAGCAGGAAGATGGAGATCGCCGCGGCCGTGCCCGCCGTGTGGTACGCCGCCCACCTAATGACTCATTTGCTAAGATTAAATTTAAAATTCCATCTTTTAATGGCAAATATGATCCTGCTGCATATCTTGATTGGGAATTAGAGGTTGAACAGAAATTTTCATGCCATGATATTCCTGCTAATTCTCAAGTTAAAGCTGCTATTTGTGAATTTACTGATTTTGCTTTAATTTGGTGGCGTGAATATAAAGAAAAACATCCCACTGCCACTCCCACCACTTGGCCTCAACTAAAAGCTGCTATGCGACACAGATTTGTGCCTTCCTATTATGCCCGAGATTTGCTTAATAAAATGCAGCGTTTTCAGCAAGGTCAACAATCGGTTGAGGAATATTACCAGGAACTACAAAAGGGTATGCTGCGTTGTAATTTGTTTGAAAAGGATGACGCTGCTATGGCACGTTTTCGCGGTGGTTTGAACCGAGAAATTCAGGATATACTTGATTATAAGGAATATTATGATATGACCACATTGTTTGAATATGCTTGCAAAGCTGAACGTGAAGTGCTGGGACGCCGATCCAAGACATATACTAACTCTTTTGCAGGAAGGAGCCCGACATCCAGCTCAGCTCCTGCTCTTCCTACACCATCCACCACTAGCACTACACCGCGCGAGAGGACGGCCAAACCTGCAGCATCCCCAGCCACAGGCGTTGTCCCTTCCACAGGACGTACACGGGATATTCAGTGCCATCGTTGCAAAGGATTTGGGCACGTGATTCGGGACTGCCCCAGCAAGCGTACCTTGATCATACGTGACAATGGTGAGTACTCTTCCGCTAGTGATTCCGAGGATACTCGACATACTATGCTTGCCACTGACCATGCAGATCATGAGGAGGTACATGTTGCTCCCGGCGATGCCGATAGGTATGAGAGTCTTGTTGCCCAGCGTGTTCTTAGTACATAGGTTGCCCAACCGGAGAACAATCAGCGACACACTCTATTCCATACTAAAGGCGTTGTACAAGAACGGTCGATTCGCATCATCATCGACAGTGGCAGCTGCAACAATTTGGCGAGTACAGCTTTGGTAGAGAAGTTATCCTTGCCCACTCGTAGGCACCCGAACCCATATCACATTCAATGGCTTAATGATGGTGGCAAAATCAAAGTTACACGCTCGGTACGTGTCCCATTTTCCTTGGGCTCTTATTCTGATTATGCTGATTGCGATGTTATTCCTATGGAAGCATGCTCTCTATTACTTGGTAGACCGTGGCAATATGATACTGATAGTTTACATCATGGTCGTTCGAATCATTATTCTTTCATGTTTAAGGGTCAGAAAATAATTATACATCCCATGACCCCTGACCAAATTATAAAAGATGATCTTGCTCGGGCTACAAAAACTGCAAAGCAACTTGCACCTACACCATCCACCTCTGTTAATGCTGACATCAAGTTGCATGCTCCTGTGTTACTTGCTACACGTGCTGATTTTGATGATCTATGTGCTACTCACTTGCCCTGCTATGCTCTTGTATGTTCTAGTGTGCTCGTTTCCCTTGATGACGCACCATCTTTGGATATTCCCCTTGCTGTTTCTAACCTTTTGCAGGAGTACGCTGATGTCTTTTCCAAGGACTTGCCACCGGGTCTTCCCCCGCTTCGTGGCATTGAACACCAGATCGACCTCATCCCCGGCGCCCAGCTTCCAAACCGCGCCCCATACCGTACGAATCCGGATGAGACGAAGGAGATCCAGCGCCAGGTGCAGGCGTTGCTTGATAAGGGTTACATTCGTGAATCTCTTAGCCCTTGCTCAGTTCCTGTTTTACTTGTTCCAAAGAAAGATGGGTCATGGCGTATGTGTGTAGACTGTCGCGCTATTAATAACATCACCATTCGTTACCGATATCCTATACCACGCCTTGATGATATGCTAGATGAGCTTAGTGGCGCCATTATTTTCACTAAGATTGATTTGCATAGTGGTTACCATCAGATTCGAATGAAACTGGGTGATGAATGGAAAACGGCTTTTAAAACGAAGTTTGGGTTATATGAATGGTTGGTTATGCCGTTTGGATTGACTAATGCTCCAAGCACCTTTATGCGTTTGATGAACAAAGTTCTAAGGCCCTTCATAGGATTGTTTGTTGTTGTCTATTTTGATGATATCCTTATTTACAGCAAGACTATGGACGAGCATTTAGAACATCTGAGTGCTATTTTTGATGCGTTGCGTGCTGCCCGCTTATTTGGTAACGTGGAAAAATGCATCTTTTGCACACAACGTGTCTCGTTTCTTGGTTATGTTGTTACTCCACAGGGCATAGAGGTGGATAGCAGCAAGATTGATGCCATTCAGGAATGGCCTACACCGACGACGGTCACACAGATTCGGAGTTTTCTTGGACTTGCAGGCTTCTACCACCGGTTCGTCCGTGATTTTAGCTCCATTGCAGCCCCGCTACATGAGCTTACAAAGAAAGGTGTGCCATTTGCTTGGGGCGACTCGCAGGAGGTAGCGTTCAACACTTTGAAAGATAAGTTAACACATGCTCCCCTCTTGCAATTGCCTGATTTTAATAAAGTGTTTGAGCTTGAATGTGATGCTAGCGGTATTGGGCTAGGTGCTGTTTTGTTACAAGAAGGAAAACTAGTTGCTTATTTCAGTGAAAAATTAAGCGGTGCTAGCCTGAGATATTCTACTTATGATAAGGAGCTTTATGCTTTAGTTCGCACTTTGCAAACATGGCAGCACTATCTTTGGCATCGCGAGTTTATAATTCATTCTGATCATGAGGCTTTGAAACATATTCGTACCCAAACAAATCTGAATCGTCGTCATGCTAACTGGGTAGAATTCATCGAGTCTTTCCCTTACATTATTAAACACAAGAACGGGAAGGAAAATGTCATTGCTGATGCGTTGTCTCGTAGATATACCATGCTTTCACAGTTAGATTTTAAAATTTTTGGCTTGCAAACTGTGAAGGATCAATATGTCAACGATGCTGATTTTAAAGATGTTTTAATACATTGCATTCATGGCAGACCATCGGGCCAATTCCACATGCAGGATGGGTTCCTGTTTCGCGCTAACAAGCTGTGTATTCCAGCAAGCTCGGTTCATCTTTTGTTGTTACAGGAAGTGCATGGAGGTGGCCTCATGGGACACTTTCGCGTCTACAAGACGCACAAGGTGCTGGCCGCACACTTCTTTTGGCCCCGGATGCGCCGTGATGTCGAGCGCCTTGTTGCACGCTGCACTACTTGTCAGAAAGCTAAGTCACGATTGAGCAACCATGGTTTGTATATGCATTTACCTGTCCCTACATCCCCTTGGCTTGATATTTCTATGGATTTTGTTTTGGGTTTGCCTCGAACTAAGAAGGGGAGGGATAGCATTTTTGTGGTTGTTGATAGATTCTCCAAAATGGCTCATTTTATACCTTGTCATACAACTGATGATGCTAGCAATGTTGCTGAATTGTTCTTTCGAGAGATTATTCGTTTGCATGGTATTCCGAATACAATAGTCTCTGATCGTGATGCTAAGTTTCTCAGTCATTTTTGGAGATCTCTTTGGAATAAATTGGGAACTAAATTGCTGTTTAGTACAACTTGTCACCCTCAAACTGATGGGCAAACTGAGGTGGTGAATAGAACTTTATCAACCATGCTTCGGGCTGTTTTAGACAAAAATTTGAGATGTTGGGAGGATTGCTTACCTCATATTGAATTTGCTTATAATCGTGCAACACATTCTTCTACGAAGATGTGCCCTTTTCAGATTGTTTATGGTTACATTCCTCGGGCACCTATTGATTTGTTTTCGCTTGATGCTGAGGACGCCCCACATATTGATGCTGTTGCACATGTTGAACAAATGATTGACCTCCATGAACAAACACACCAAAACATTGCTGCTGCTAATGCTAAGTATCAGGTTGTTGGTAGTAAAGGAAGAAAACATGTTACTTTTGCCCCTGGTGATATGGTTTGGTTGCATTTGAGAAAGGATCGTTTTCCTACTTTGCGCCGTTCCAAATTGATGCCTCGTGCTGCTGGTCCTTTTAAGGTGCTAACCAAGATTAATGATAATGCTTACATCCTTGACCTACCTGCGGAGTTTGGTGTTTCCACTAGCTTTAATGTTGCAGATTTGAAACCATATGTGGGCGAGGATGAGCAGTTGCCGTCGAGGACGACTTCAGTTCTAGAAGGGGAGGATGATGAGGACATCAACTACAACACAAGTACCTCTACACCAGCAGCACCTTTTCCAGCGCCACCAGATGCTACTGAAGAATGAAGGCCCAGAAGCATAGACGCTGACCCAACTAAGGCCCTTGTGTGGGCGCCTAGGGCTGGCCGCCACCAGGGGCTGTGCCCCCTCCCTGGCCGCCCTTCCCTAGGGCTGCGCCCCCTCTCTCTCCCTCTATTTAGATAGAGGCTTCATTTCTTTTCAGACTTGAGTTTTGTTTTACAATTAGCTTTAGCTACTCTTGAACACGCGCAAATCTGCGCTATCCTCATGTATTTCAGAACTCCACCTTCGAGTGATAATTAGATTGCTCGCATCTCTTTCTTGTTCGTTCTTCGATTGCGGACAGGAAACGATCTTCGTGATCAGGCTGATCTTGCAACAACAAATAACCATAGGAAGTTGGTTCAGCGATTGCATTGGCGCTTCGGGCTCACTCGTCGTAGTCGGATCATGAGGGTCATCTTCCACCAAGTCGAAATTATCCCCACTCACCGAAAGATCGGGCACTCCGACTTTATCACCTAGCATGATAGTTATTCTCGGGAATTTAAAATTGATTTGAATCGCTGATGCTCACCAAGTGTGAGAATGCCAAATATCACACACGGGCAATGTAGTAACTATCTAAAGATGTTATATTACAATTCATGTTTTCAAATTCCACCTGTTTGTACTTGTATGTTTACATTCCTGCAAGTTATTATTATGATGATGATATATGCTCATGATGAAACTGTTTACTTTATGACATTATATCACTGTTTAAAATCAATGGCTAAGGATCCAAATGCTAGTAAGCAAGCTTTGCGTCAGCCGTGGGCCCTTCCACTAAGCCTACTGAGTAATTAGTACTCATGGTTTTCCCCCACATTTTGAGTGTAGGTACCATTGACTTCTGGACAGTTGCTTGGAGGAGAGTTGTACCGGTGGACTCGATGCTACTCGCCTTGCTCATCATTGCATGAAGACTACTAAAGTATTTTGTTTCTGCTGCGAGATGTTTTTGAAATCGCTTATGCTATTTGTTTTGAACTTGCCTTTCGCATGGCATTACGTTGGAACTTGTATTTTATTTCAAACTGGTTTGTAAACTAAGTCTACTTATGCTACATTCAACTACCTGTGATGGTGTAACTGTTGTGGCTCTCTCGACGGCTAGATGTGTATGATGTCGGTTCTTCTGGGAAAAAGGTAATATCGAGAGCCGAATGACTCTCGACGAGCGACTAGGTTTAGTTCGGTCTAATTACACTACAAGCTAGAGGTGACAGGTCTGCTTAGCCTGGATTAATTCGGCGGTTTCGCCATAGAGCGACTGATAGGTAGGGCCACGACGGGAGAAGAAGGACATGGTCCATGAACCGAGTGTGCTGAGTTAGAATGGTGGGGGGCCGATGTGGGGACCCATATGTCCCGCTACCTGATTTTTGATAACGGGAATCCGAGGCCGGCCTAACATGTAGGGCCCGCGCATCATTGACACAGAAAAGGAAAAGAAAATAGAAAAACCGGGCTTTGACCAAGCAAACATATTTCTGTATTTCACTTATTAGGGAGTTTAGATTACCAATTTTTAAGAAACCCAAGATATAAGATGTCAGAGCGAGCGTGCTCCGGCCGGGTGGCGGAATGCACCCGACCAAGATCCTAAGTACAAAGAGTAGTTAGGGGGAGCGATCGTTGTTAGCTAGGTCGGTGGTGGCACGATGGTGACGAGAGGATTTAGAGTGGTTCGGGCTGCCGGGAGCGTAATACCCTACGTCCACTATGGGTGTGTTTTCTTGTATTGCTGTCTGTTGGAGAAGACGGTGGTGATCGTGAGCTTGTCCTCTTGGGCTTGTGTGGTTTGTGGGCTTCCAGAGGAGTCTGCCCTCTGAAGTCTCTGCTGTGTGTTTGGTTGAGTCCCTAGCGGAGTCTGTCCTCTTTGTGTTGCGTATGCCTCCCCTTTTATAACCCAAGGGGGGCACGTACATGGTGGCCGGGCCCCGACAGGTGGTCCCGGCCCATTTCCTCTATGCTACAGTTCTATCCTGTGCTTGATGTCCAACGCTCCCATGCGTCGCGCCTGTACCACTGACGCGACCCGGTATGGCCCGGAAGACGCGCCACGCCGTCCTGCGACCCGGTATGGCCCGAAAGATGCGCCATGCCGCCCTGCCACCCAGATATGGCGCCACGTCGTCCTGTTTTACGCCGTCCTGTTCCATCGGCCGCTAAACCCGGTGAGAGGCTTCAGAGGCCGAGGGGGCAGGCGACGTGCTGGCGTGACAGGATGGGGCGCTTGTAGTAGCGCTGTAGCGCCACTACCTAGTATTAGGTTGAGCGCGGTCGCCGCGCGTGGCGCGGCTCATGATGAGTACAGCGTACTTGTTTACTCAATATAGACCCCAACGTATGCCGGGGAAGTCGACTGTAGTGCCCTGTTACTGCCGTCGTGCCTCGGTAAGGCGTGCCCCTTTAGAATAGTCGCCGTCGTCTGACAGCGGCGGTGTCAACGGGCAACGGGGGCACGCCCGTCTGACAGCGGCGGTGTCAGCGGGCAACGGGGGCACGCTCGTCTGACAGCAGCGGTGTGAGCGGGCAATGGGGCATATCCGTCTGACAGCGGCGGTGTCAGCGGCAACAGGGGCACGCACGTTTGACAGCGGCGGTGTCAGCGAGCAAAGGGGCATGCCCGTCTGACAGCGGCGGTGTCAGCGGCAACGGGGCACGCTCACCTGCCCGCAATAAATGCAGTAGGTGGGCGAGGCCCCTGTCTGAAGGCTCCGTCACGCGCCCTGTGGGCACGTGGCAGCGCTAGACCTCCCCGTGCCCTGTGGGCACGTGGCGGCCCCGGACCACCGAAGGCGCTGGCTTCGGACCTCCGAGAGGTCCAGACCTAACCTTCCCTTGAGGGAATCCTCGCGTGGTTGGGGGGGGCTCGGACCTCGCTGAAGGAGGTCCGGGGCCTCCCCTGTGGGCCGGGTGCGCGGCCTAGCTTTTATAAGGAGTAGGCCGGGCCCGCCTGTATGCGGTCTTAGGCCCTCCTTTTACTGCAGCTCTTGCCGATACTGGTGATCTTTGTCTAGTGTAAGCGGGTACTCGGCTAGCTGGGTACCGACAGTGGCCCCTAGGCCCACCTCTGGTGAGTTTTTCGAACCTGAGGTGAGCCCATCATCGCTTACTACTCAAGCCATCAGGAGCCACGTGTGGTTTCCAGCGCCTAGCTGTTAAGCACGTAGTTGGGCAGGGCCAAATACTTGATCTTTGGTCGAGGCTTGACTCGCCTGACCCTGCTGAGAGCCCGGCACGCCTGATCTTGCCGATCGTCCGCCTTACCCGACCTTGGAGGGGGCCTAGTCCACCCGACCTCGCGGGGTGGCCCCGTGGGCCCCCACGATCTGGGAGCGCCCGATCGTGGGAATTTCCCGGGAAACGTGGGGGTAGGCCCGCACCGGGAACCGCAGCGGCGGTTCACCTACCCTTTTTCCTGCCATTAAGGCGGGGGCAGATGGTTACGTGGGCAGCCGTGCATAAAGCGGAGAGGTAGGGGCCCCACGTGTTTTGCCGAGGCGCACGTTCGCGAGCGGCCGCCGGTTCGCCTTCCTGCCCCACTTGCTTTTCTACCCGCCTGTCGTGACTGCATCCTCGGGCCCCTGCTGTCATAGACCTGGGGGTCCGCGGGTGCGTCCGTGCGCACGTACGCTTGACGCCCGCGGCTTGCGGAGGATTGGGGGCAACCGTCGAATAGGGTTCTTGACTATTGGCCGAGCACACCCTTCAGCCATTTGCCTTTGCACCCCTCGCATCCGCCGCGGCACTTCGTCTTCCTCGCAGCAGAGCTCTCGCTTCTCGTCTGCAGTGTGCTCCTTCTCTTCCCCACACCGCCAGATTCCGCAGCGATGGGTTCGGGCCACCAATCTTTCCGGTAGACCGAGGAGAACCTTAACCGCGTCCGCCGCCTGCTCGGCTGGACGGACGCGGAGCGCTGCGACAACGTTCGCAGGGGCTCCCTCCCCCACCGCAACTTGCAGCCGGGGGAATTCGTCCTCTTTGTCCCCTACCTCTACTGTGGTCTGGGGATTCCGATATCTTCCTTCTTCATGCTCCTGCTGGAGGCGTTTGGGCTGCAGCTCCAGCATCTCACCCCCACTCCATCCTTCATGCGGCAATCTTTGCCCATCTCTGTGAGATGTTCGTAGGGGTTCCTCCCTGCGTGACACTTTTCCGCCACTTCTTCTCCGTGAGATGTTCCGGGAGGAGCTCCACCGAGATCGGTCGATACTACTTCCTGTTGAAGGGGTCCGGGGCGAGGTCGGCCTACCTCCCAACCTTCACCAGCGCCAAGTGGGAGAACTGGCGCAATGACTGGGTGATTGTCAGGGCGGTGCCGAACGACCGGTTGGGCCTCCCTGACAGCAGTCCCGATGCATCCTTCCTGGAGTGGGGTGCTTCCACGGATCTGCCGCCCGAGTTCTCCCCTGTGCTGGCCAGGATCGCCGAGCTCGTCAACGGCAGGCTTACCTCCATGCATGTCCTCGCGGACTTCCTCAGGCGGAGGCTCGCCCCCCTGCAGATGCGGCCAAGGCCGGCGTGGGGCTACACCGGCCCCAACGACTGCAGCCGGGTGGTGCGTGGCGAACACCACGACCTGACGCCGCTCCTGCTGGAGGAATGGGTGCGGTGCATCACGGACGAGAGCTTCTCCCCGAAGCAGCTGTGCCTGCCATCCGCCATCGTGCCGCTCTACCGCGACCAGGCCTTGTGGAGGGCGGTGCTCCGAGAGATGCCGACACTCGACGACGGCGGCCTTGCGGTGCAGCAGCTTGGGGGCGACCCCAACCGGGGGGGTCCACATCGGCGATGTCCCGGTTGGGGGTTCGGGTGTCAGAGGCACTACCCCCGCCGACAAAGAGAAGAGGCCTGCGGCGGCGCCCCCCGTTATTCCGCCGACGGGCGGTGAGGGGGCGCGGCAGAGGCCGGTCCGCGGCGACGGGACCTTTGTCTCAGAACCCGACCCGAAGCGCCAGCGGACCTCGGGGGAGGGGAGCTCCTCCGGTCAAGGGGAGCGAGTGCCACCGCCGCATCCAGACCAGCGGCACCCACAGCGCCGGGCACCTCCTCCGACGCCGGACCAGCAGCGGCGGCCCTCTCTGGCACCGTCGGCCTCGGGCCCGCAGCAGCAGCAGCCACCGGCACCGCCGGCTGCGGAACGGCAGCCGCGGCGAGGCTCTGGCCTTCGTGGCCGCTGGTCGGCGCCTAACTTGAGGTAAGTCCTTTTAATTAGCCTCGAACACTTCGCGGTACCACGGCTAGCTTTTTCAGGCTTCTCAACCGTTCGCCGTGTGTTTTGTTTAGGCCGGCACGCCTGGCCAGCGCTTCTCCCACCAGCGGCTCTAGTGGCCAGGCGGGCACGGCGGAGAAGAGCGCCCCTGGTGGTCCGACGGCGGAGGATGCCTCGCGGGCCCGGGCCACGACTGAGGGGCCTGCACCGGAGGCGGCCCCATCTATCCGGCCCCAGGCCCCGGGTGGACCAACGCCGGGGGGTGCCTCGAGGGCCGAGACTGCACCCCGAGTGCCTGCTAGGGGGGCAGCTCCGGACGCGCAGTCCCAGGCACCAAGTAGCTCGATGCCGGAAGGCGTCGCGGCCCAAGGGCCTGCGCCGGGGGCGGCTCTTGATGCACGGACCTCAGAGCCTTCCTCACCCGTCGTCCAGACGGCCAGCCCCAGATCTCCGCCCCCTGCCGAGGGGGAACTGGAGGAGGTTCTGGGTAGGCCGCTCCTGTCCCAGCCGGGTGGAGCCCCTCTCCCTCGCGTGCTGCGTCGTGCGCGCCAGGCCCTGGACGACGCCCAGGAAGCGTTCCAGCTGGAGTGGGCGCGGCTGCAGCAGGAGCGCGAGGGTCTGGATGGCTGGCGGGCCCATCTAGGGGAGCAGATCGAAGCCGCCACCGCCCAGCACACCCGGACCCATGCGGAGCTTTCCACCGCCCACACAGAGCTCGATGCCGACCGTGCGGCCTTCCATGAGGACCTGCAGAGGCTCATTGGCCGAGAGCGCGCGGTCGGGGTCCGAGAGAAACAGGTCGAGGTGGGCGAGGCGGGGCTGAGGCTCGATCAGGCGAAGCTGGAGTCCACGTGGAAGGGCGTGGAGCAGCGCCGGCAAGAGCTGGTGGAGGTGTCCGAGCTGCAGGCTGCTGTCAATGCTGGGCTCGACAAGATGAAGTCGAGGCTTGCCGAGCGCGAGGCAGCAGTTGCGGCCCACGAGGACTCCATTGCTCAGCGCGAGGCGGCGGCCAAAGCCCTCAGGGAATCCGCTGTCTGCTAGGCTGCCACGCTCAAGGTCCGTGAGGACTGGGTGAAGTCCAGGGAGGCAGAGCTGGCAGACCAGGAGAAGCAGCTACTGGTTGAGCAGGCCGCCCTGGAGCAGCTGAAGCAGGGCGCTGCCCAGCAGGCGGTGGCGGAGGACCGGGAGCAAATGCGCGCCAGCCTTCAACGCATCGCCGACTGGGCCGGGGAGGCGAGGTCGGCTCTGGTACCGCTCGGACTGAGTCCGATCCGGGTGACAGAGCCCCGTCCACCATTGCGGACGCCTTCCCCGTCCTCGACTCCGCGGTGGAGCGGCTCCGGCGCCTGGACTCCACGCTCGGGGAGCGCCTTGAAGCCGAGGGCCGCGAGCTGTGCCGCCTCGTGGTGGAGCAGCCTCCTGGTCTGCTTCCGGAGCCACGACCCCGCCATCTCCTTGGACCCGGTCATTGCTGGTCCGGTGGAGGAGGCAGAGGCCACCGCCCGAGAGAGCGTGCAGGAGGTGGTGGAGGCCGTTGCAGCCCAGTTCCAGCGGACCCCTGCAGACGAGGACCCGGATGCACTAGGGACAGGAGCCTCCCCAGCGCCGTAGGGCAGCAGCTCTTGCTGTTTTGTTTTTTGTTTTTTTTTTATACAAGGCTATGTAAAACATTAGTATGGACAAGTAATATAAGAATGGTAGTTGCGACTTATCTCCATTTACTCCCTGTTGCATGCTGGTGTGCTGTTACCTGACCCCCTGGCCCCCTGGTAGGTAGGCTCTAAGTTTTGAGGCTGGCTACCACCGAGTCAGAGGCCAGACCTGCATGCAACTCACGGCAAATGTCAGTGTCGCACCTACGGGACCTACTCTGAGTTGACCTTTTCCGCTATTCGAGGTCCGGAGTGTTTGCCGTCCGGGCCAGGGGCCAGGATGTCTGTTCGTGGGATAGCAGGGTGTGTGAGTTAAGGGTACGGAACCAGGCAAAACTGCGACACAGCCCTGGACCATCCTTAGTCCAAAACATCTTAGCTCTGGTCCGGTCCTGCAGCCGTTCGGACCTCTCTTAGCGAAACAAAGGTAACTGCGCTGCCTCGAAGTCCTTGGAGTCGTAGCCGGACCTTGCTGCTGAGGTTAGGGGGTGTGCCATTAGCTTAGGGGGTGGTCCGGAGCACTAAACGCACTGTTCCTGATACTGGGGAAACTCACGGCGTGGCAGGGAGTGTTCAGTGCTTAGGGTATGAGACCAGGCTAAGCAGCTGACAGCTCCGTGCTACCAAGGCGAGCCCCTTTTCTCTGGACCTGGCACCCAGTATTCCGGACCTCCTTCCCAGCCTCTGTGCTAACCGCTTCACACTCAAGCTGCTAAGTCCTGCTGGTTCCAAGGAGATTTTAGGCAAGAGTAGGATTCCACGCAGGGGTTAGGAAAAATTGAAACAGATGGCAGCTGAGTAAGCAGTAGGGTAACAGCGGAGACAAGGATTTCAGGGCTAAACTCTTTCTTTTATCAAGCGGTACAGGGTGTCATGTGATGTCAGCCAGAGGTCGGGATTACAAGGGCAGACCTTCACCGCTCTGGTCCACATGGTGGTCCTATTTAGCTTATAAAAAGAAAGAGGGTTGCCCTGAATTTCTTGCCTACGGATAAAACTTACGGAGGTGTTCTATATTCCATGGGTTTGGTAGCGGAACTCCTTCCTCCGTGGCGAGGCGAACGCAACCGGGGCGACTAACTTCTGTCACCTTGAAGGGGCCTTCCCAGCTGGGGGAGAGTTTGCTGCGCCCTTCTCGGTTCAAGATGCGCCTCAGGACCAGGTCTCTAGGTTGGAGTACCCTGCCCCGCACGGTTCGCTCATGATAGCGTTTGAGCGCTTGGTTGTACCGTGTGTTCCGGATTGCAGCCTGCCATCTTTGCTCCTCGACGAGGTCAACGTCGTTGCGCCTAGCCTGTTCCTGCAAAGATTCATCAAAAGCTTGGACCCGTGGGGAGCCGAAGAGTATTTCTGGTGGGAGGCATGCCTCGGCCCCATATACCAGGAAGAACGGGGTTTTCCCGGTTGCTCGGCTGGGTGTGGTCCGGTTCCCCCATAGTACGCAAGGGTGCTCATCGACCCATTTCGCGCCTTGCTTTTCCAAGCAGTTGAAGGTGCGGGTTTTGAGCCCCTTGAGGATTTCTGCGTTAGCTCTTTCGACCTGTCCATTGCTTCTAGGATGTGCTACGGACACGAAGCATAGCTGGATGCCAACGTCGTCGCAGTAGCCCTGGAAGACCCGGCTCCTGAATTGGGTCCCGTTGTCCGTTATGACACTGGCTGGGAACGCCGAACCGGCACACAATGGATTTGAGGAAAGCTGTTGCAGTTCCTTGGGTGATGCTCACCGCTAGGGTTACCTCAGGCCATTTTGTGAACTTGTCAATGGCGACGTAGAGGTACCAGTACCCACCGACAGCTCTAGGGAAAGGTCCCAGGATGTCCACCCCCCATACCGCGAAGGGCCAAGAGGGTGGAATCATCTGCAGAGACTGAGCCGGTGTGTGTATCTGCTTTGCGTGGAACTGACACGCCTTGCAGGACCTTACTAGCTCAGCTGCATCCTGGAGCGCTGTCGGCCAGTAAAAGCCATGCCGAAAGGCTTTACCGACCAGCGTACGGGACCCTGAATGATTCCCGCACTCGCCCCCATGGATCTCCGCAAGTAAATTGCGGCCCTCCTCCCGGGTTATGCATCGCATGAGGATGCCATTGGCGCCACGCCTGTAGAGATCTCCTTCTACTAGCGTGTAGCGTTTAGCCAATCGCACTATGCGCTCAGCAGACACACGTTCTTCGGGAAGGATTTTGTCCTTCAGGTAGTCCCGGATCTCGGAGATCCGTGCATCGGGACTGCCCTGAGCCATTGGATGTGTCCGTGATGACATGCCGGGGTCATCAGTCCACACGATCCTTGGTGGACTCCAGAGATGGAGGACCACCGGGACTGCTAGCTTCGAGGTGCTAGTTCTGCCCCCTTCGCCCAGTTCGGCTGGCTGGGCGGTTGGTCTCAGGAGCTGTCTTTTGAAGACGCCCTCGTGTACTGGGCCCCGAGTCGATGCCCTCGCAGAAAGGTCATCTGCCACTGAGTTGAGGTTCCTGGGAACGTGCTGCAGTTCTAGGACCTCGAAGTCCTTCTCGAGCTCCCTCACTCGCATGAGGTATGCTGCGAGCTGGGGGTTATTGCAGCAGCACTCCCCCCGGACCTGTCTGATCACTAACTGGGAATCCCCCTTAACCAGGAGCTGCTTGATTCCTAGTGACTGGGCGATCATGAGCCCGAAGATCAAGCCTTCGTATTCCGCCATGTTGTTAGTGGCTTTGAATTCAAAGCATACTATGTACTTTACCTGATCCCCATTTGGGTCCATGAGGACCACGCCTGCTCCGGACCCTTTTTCGCGGGCGGACCCGTCGAAGAAGAGAGTCCAGTGCGGCTCGGTGAAAACCCGGACGGTCCTATCTGGCCGTGAAGGTTCCGCCTCGGCTTGCGGACCACCAGATTCCGTGGTGGTGGGAGTCCACTCTGCGATGAAGTCGGCCAAGACCTGGCTCTTGGTAGCGCTGCGGGGCTGGAAGTCGAGTTGGAACTCTGCCAGCTCCGCCGCCCATTTGGCAATATTCCTAGTGGCGTTGGAATTGCGCAGGATCGCTCTTAACGGGTAAGAGGTCACCACGACAACCTTATGCGCCTAGAAATAATGGCGCAACTTTCTGGAAGCAACGAGTAACGCGTAGGCGAACTTGTGAGCCTCCAGGTATCTGGCCTTTGCCCCGCGGAGGACCTCGCTGACGTAATACACTGGCTTCTGGGTGGTCCGGACCTTAGTGGTAGGTCCGGGATCACCTGCTTCTGCCTGACTGGCCCCCTGGGCGGCTTGCCCTTCTGTCTCCAGTGGCTCGCCGCCTTGGTAGGACAGTGTGTCAGCCGGACCTCCGGTTTCGGAGCCAGCTGCAGCTTCTGTGGTGGGCGGACCACCACCTTCCACTTGGGGGACCCCGGTGTCTCCCTCGTGGGAATGCACTGGTCGCTCTGCGACTAGGACCATGCTTACTACCTCGGATGTCGCTGCGAGGTAGAGAAACAGGGTCTCACCAGGCTCCGGCGCCACTAAAATGGGCAGAGTGGTGAGATGCTGCTTCAACTCCTGGAAGGCTTGTTCAGCCTCTTCGGTCCATATGAATGGTCTGGACTTCCTCTGAAGCTTGAAGAAGGGCAGGGCTCTCTCGGCTAGCCTAGAGATAAATCGGCTGAGGGCTGCTAAGGACCCAATGAGCTTCTGGAGGTCCTTGATGCAGGCCGGCGGCCGCATAGCCTCGATTGCCCTGATCTTGGTTGGGTTTGCCTCAATGCCGCGATGTGACACTAGGAAACCTAACAGTTTACCAGCCGAGACGCCAAAGACGCATTTCTCGGGGTTCAGCTTCGTGCGCGTTGTGCGCAACCTGTCGAAAACAAGGGCTAGGTCTTCCATCAAGGTCGACCCTATCCTGGTCTTGACAACAATGTCATCGACATAGACCTCTACTATGTTTCTGATCAGGTCATGGAACGTGAAGTTCATGGCACGCAGAAACGTAGGTAAAGCATTCCTCAGACCATATGGCATTACGACGTAACAATACAAACCATCTACTGTTACGAAGGCTGTATGCCTCTTATCCTCCTCATCCATCTGGATCTGATGAAACCCAGAGTATGCATCCAAAAAAGATAAAAGTTCGCACCCGGAGGTGGAATCTACTATCTGGTCTATGCGTGGGAGGGGATAAGGGTTAGGAGGACACACCTTGTTGAGGTTGGTGTAGTCGACACACATCCGAAGCTTCCCGTTCGCCTTGGGGACGACCACCGGGTTGGCCAGCCACACCGGGTGATGTACCTCCTCGATGAAGCCTGCGTCCAGGAGCTTCCGGACCTCCTGACGGATGAAGTCCTGGCGCTCCACGGACTGCTTCCGTGGCTTCTGCCGCACCGGCTTGGCGTCCGAGCTGATCTTCAGACGGTGCTCGATCACTTCCCTAGGGATCCCAGGCATCTGTGACGGTTCCCAGGCGAACACGTCTACATTTGCCTGGAGGAAAGCAATGAGCGCGTCTTCCTATTTCTCTCCTAGACTCCCCGCGACGCGGGTGGTCTGGGAGGTTCCCGCCCCGATCTGGACGGTCTTGACTGGCACGTCTTCTGGGTCGGAAGGGCGTACCTTGGGCACCTTCGGTTCCTTAATAGGAACCTTGCCCGAGAGGTCGAGGGGTTGTCCCCCGCAGGGTTCGCTGCGTCAGTAGCGAGAGCATGGAGCTTCTCTACCGCAGCGACGGCTGCGTGGCGGTCCCCCGGCACGGTGAGAACACCCGCCGGGGATGGCATCTTCACGACCAAGTACCCGTAATGGGCAACAGCCATGAAGCGGTAAAGTGCCAGTCTGCCAATGATGGCGTTGAACGGCAGGTTGACATCCATGACATCGAACTGGACGTTCTCCGTGCGGAATTTCTCTGGGGTCCCGAAGGTGACCGGGAGGTCGATCTTGCCCTTTCGGGTAGATCGGCACTGGACCCACGCCGGAGAATGGGCGCGTCGGAGCCAGGCGTGACTCCGGAATCTGCAGCTGTTTGAAGGCTGCGTGGCTGATGATGTTGAGGGCGGCTCCGCCGTCGATCAACACGTGGTGGAGCCGTATGTTGGCGACCACTGGCGACGTGATGATCGGCAGCACGCCAGCCCCAGCCATGTTCTCCGGGAAGTCGGCCGGCCCGAAGGAGATGGTGGTGTCTCTCCACTTGTGGTGCAAAGCCACCCCTGGGACGCTCGGCCTGACCGAGAGGACTTCTCGGCGCAGGGCGTTCATGTCTCGCCGGGAGGAGACCTCCCAGCTTCCGCCGTACATGACGTACAGCCTTTTGCGACGTTCGTTGTCGTTGGATTCGGAGCTGGAGTGGCCTAGAGCGTAGACGCTCTTGAGCTCCCGCTCTGGGGGCTGGTAGCCCATCTCCTTGCCCCCAGCGGCGGGCCCGCCTGTCGCTGGTAGCCTTCCCCTTGCCAGGGCGCTGGCGTGGGGGCGAGTCGTCCTTGGCCGGACGCTCGCGGCGCTCACTGAGACGCCGTTGCACGAGCTTCTGTATCTCGCGACAGTCGGCGGCGTTGTGACCGCTGTTGGGGTGAACAGGGCATGAGCCGCCACTGTTCCGCGCCTGTTGCCTCGGGCGCTTGCCGCCGGTGTCGCGGCCTCCAGGTGCTGCCGCGGCTACAGGGGCCCCTTCCAGGAACCTCTCAGGGCGTCGGCCCTTCTTCTTTTTCTTGCCGCCCTCTCGGGCAGCACCGGCAGAGGCGCCTGGCCGGGTAGTCCTGTCCTGCTGTGGGGAGTGCCATGCACGCCCCTCTGCGGCCCTAGCGCACTTGTCCGCCAGCGCGTACAGGGTGGCGACGTCCTGCACTTGGCGGGTCGCCAGCTTCTCCAGCATCTTCTCATCACGGACGCCTTGCCGGAAGGCTGTGATGATGGACGCATCGGAGATGCGGGGTATTGTCCCCCGCACCTTGGCGAAGCGAGCAATGAACGCTCGGAGGGATTCCCCAGGCTCCTGACGTACTGCATGGAGGTGGGCCTCCACACCGTACTGCTGGCATGCACTCGCAAAGTTCGCCAGGAACTGAGTGCAAGAGCTCCTCCCAGGATCGGATTGACCCGGGGGAGAGGTTCATGAGCCAAGTCCTGGGCCGGCCCAGACAAGGCGACGTGGAAGTATGATGCCATGACGGCGTCGTCTCCGCCAGCCGTTGTGATAGCGGTGACATACACCTGCAGGAATTCTGACGGGTTGGTAGTCCCGTCGTATTTTTCTGGCAGGTGCGGCCGGAACTTCTGCGGCCAGCGCGCGGAGCGGAGACTGTCCGTGAGCTCGGTGCAGCCAACTCCAGCCGATATGACCCCCGGCGGCGCTTGTACGCCAACCGGGGGTTGCACGTAAGCCGGGGCCTTAGGTGCAGCAGCGGCAAACGCAGCTTCAAGGTTCTTGCCTTTGGCGGCGTTTGGCTGCACCCGTGGTTGCTCCACGGTGGTGTGGGTGCCCGCTCGCCGGCGGTTGAGCTCAGCTCGCAGGTCTTCCGTCTGCGCGTTCCTCACTGAGGGGGAGCGCACGGATGTTGCCGCATCGTGCTGCCTGCGGCGGTTCGACCTCCCCACGCTGCTGGGAGGGGGTCGCGATCCAGTCCTAGCTGGGCCAGGGGTGACCTCAGCTAGGTGGATCAGGCGATCCACATCGCTCCGCCACTGCGCCAGGGCGCTAGGAGAGGCTGCCAGCCCGGGGGGGTTACGGAGCAGCTCCCTGACTGCGGCGAGCGGGCCGCTGGCAGCAGCGGGGTTCGCCGTGGCGGCGTTTGCCGCTACAGCGCTTGCTACTGCAGTGTTTGCAGCAGCGGCGCCCCCCGTGGGGCGTCGAGGGGCTCGCAGCGTCCGTGCCGCGCCCTCAAAATGGTGGGGGGAGGCCTGCGACCCGGTCGAGGCCACCTCCTCTGATGCGGCTGCATCCTCGTGAATGTCGCGGATGCGAACCATCATGCCGTGAGGGATGATGCTAACTGACGCTCTTCCCCTACCTGGCGCGCCAAATGTCAGGAGCGAGCGTGCTCCGGCCGGGTGGCGGAATGCACCCGACCAAGATCCTAAGTACTAAGAGTAGTTAGGGGGAGCGATCGTTGTTAGCTAGGTCGGTGGTGGCACGATGGTGACGAGAGGATTTAGAGTGGTTCGAGCCGCCAGAGCGTAATACCCTACGTCCACTGTGGGTGTGTTTTCTTGTATTGCTGTCTGTTGGAGAAGACGGTGGTGATCGTGAGCTTGTCCTCTTCGGCTTGTGTGGTTTGTGGGCTTCCAGAGGAGTCTGCCCTCTGAAGTCTCTGCTGTGTGTTTGGTTGAGTCCCTAGCGGAGTCTGTCCCCTTTGTGTTGCGTATGCCTCCCCTTTTATAACCCAAGGGGGGCACGTACATGGTGGCCGGGCCCCGACAGGTGGTCCCGGCCCATTTCCTCTATGCTACAGTTCTATCCTGTGCTTGATGTCCAACGCTCCCATGCGTCGCGCCTGTACCACTGATGCGACCCTGTATGGCCCGGAAGACGCGCCACGCCGTCCTGCGACCCGGTATGGCCCGGAAGATGCGCCATGCCGTCCTGCCACCCGGATATGGCGCCACGTCGTCCTGTTCCATCGGCTGCTAAACCCGGTGAGAGGCTTCAGAGGCCGAGGGGGCAGGCGACGTGCTGGCGTGACAGGACGGGGCACTCGTAGTAGCGCTGTAGCGCCACTACCTAGTATTAGGTTGAGCGCGGTCGCCGCGCGTGGCGTGGCTCATGATGAGTACAGCGTACTTGTTTGACTCAATATAGACCCCAACGTATGCCGGGGAAGTCGACTGTAGTGCCCTGTTACTGCCGTCGTGCCTCGGTAAGGCGCGCCCCTATAGAATAGTCGCCGTCGTCTGACAGCGGCGGTGTCAGCGGGCAACGGGGGCACGCCCGTCTGACAGCGGCGGTGTAAGCGGGCAACGGGGGCACGCTCGTCTGACAGCGGCGGTGTCAGCGGGCAACGGGGCAGGCCCGTCTGACAGCGGCGGTGTCAGCGGCAACGGGGGCACGCCCGTCTGACAGCGGCGGTGTCAGCGGGCAACGGGGCATGCCCGTCTGACAAGCGGCGGTGTCAGCAGCAACGGGGCACGCTCACCTGCCCGCAATAAATGCAGTAGGTGGGCGAGGCCCCTGTCTGAAGGCTCCGCCACGCGCCCTGTGGGCACGTGGCAGCGCTAGACCTCCCCGTGCCCTGTGGGCACGTGGCGGCCCCGGACCACCGAAGGCGCTGGCTCCGGACCTCCGAGAGGTCCGGACCTAACCTTCCCTTGAGGGACTCCTCGTGTGGTTGGGGGGGGCTCGGACCTCGCTGAAGGAGGTCCGAGGCCTCCCCTGTGGGCCGGGTGCGCGGCCCAGCTTTTATAAGGAGTAGGCCGGGCCCGCCTGTACGCGGTCTTAGGCCCTCCTTTTACTAGCAGCTCTTGCCGATACTGGTGATCTTTGTCTAGTGTAAGCGGGTACCCAGGCTAGCTGGGTACCGACACAACAAAATGTTCTAAATTTCAAGCTCTCCAACTTTGTTATAAATATTAATACCATGTTCTGTATAAAACATTGGCTTTAATTTGAATTTAAGTAACTGATGCAAGTTTGACCAAGCTGAACCCACATGATTACAATTTCAAGAAGTCCATCTTATGTCCTTTTCATACAAAGTGTATTATACAAATGTTCTTGAGTTATTCATAATCCACAACTTTCATATATAAAGTTATGCATGATAATTTGCTAGAAAGGTCAAGTTTGGGCAGATTCATCGGTTTATTAGAAATCGACTCAAAACACTATTCAAACCTTTCTTCATGTCACATATGAAAATACCAAAGTTCTTCAAGGTCAGATGCGTTTGAAAGGTGATAGGTTTAATTTCATTTCATAGTCAAGTAGATTTTGATGTGCTATAGTTGATGAGAACCTGTACAACATGTATATGATCATGGCTCAAGAGAAGATGGAGTTTGAAGCCCAATCCGAGTTGAGGTCCAATTTATTCGACGAGGCCAGTTCAGACTGCAGGAGTATACCTCAGTAAAATGGATGACCAGGCCACATACGGACTTCGTTTTGGGTGTTGTACATATCGACGAAAAGCTAAGGAGATAGGCTTTCCAACCCATTTGGTCTCAGGCCCGAATAATCTTGGAGTCAATGGGAATCATCAAAACAACACGATGATCAGAATCTGCCACGGTGCTGCTGGACCAGTTTTTGGGCCCATTGGCTTTGTACGCCCTAAGGTTGCTCGGCCACCCCTTTGGCTGGCCCCTATACCTCTCCCTTATATATATTCTGTAGCCGTCATTAGATTAGATGGGTTTTTCTTAAGAGTATTCTATCGTGAATAGTTCGTCATTCGAGTATCGGTTTGTGAAACCCCAACTTTGTGAGCACAAGTTAATTCTTGATTGCATTCTTCCTCATTATTGCTGGTGTTCTCTCAGTTGCATTGTAGGAACGATATCCTTCTTGACGAGGTTGATTGTGCATGTCACACGGTCGATAACCATTGGAGTAGTGGTGTAGTGATTGCAAGGATTCGAACCTTTGGCTCAGAGCCTTCATCACCAATGTTGAGTTCTCCACCCCAAAACCGACTTATCCATACCTCTCAAAAGATTCAGATACCCCTATTTGCCATCAATAGTGAAATCAAAAGAAATTTCATATTCAGATTCGGGTAGAAACTGAAAATGCTGGTTTAGGAATTATTCCAAGTATGGATGGTTTTGCTTGGAACTTTTGAGCCTATGTGATTTCGAAGATGCTCATAATAGCAAACTTGAAGGTCACATATTAAACCAAAACTTTTGTATTTGAGGTTTTGCTAAAAAGCTAATCTAATTTGAATTATCCAACCAACCAACGCGAGGTTTTGTCTTTTGCATAGAAAAATTTTGACTTAGTGATTTTTTCACCTAGTTCTCATTGCCTTCTATGCTCTATTAAGTTTTAAATCATAATTATCATGTGTAAAATTGTGTGTTAGGGCCTTGGGAAGGGCCTTGAGATGTCAAGGGCATCACATGGGATCGCTTCTTTTGTCCTATCGGCTTAATATTTTGAAGCCGATTGCCTGGACTGGCCGTAACCCACTCCTTTGCATTGAGACTGGCCGATGACTTGCACTTGCAATACTTCCTGCTTCTCAGCTATTCAGCCGATGGTAGTTCTTCTGACAGGTAACAGCCGATCGCTATCCACTGCTTGGATGAACATGCATACCGGCCTCCCCATGCCGACGTAGAAATATTGATGAAGACATACATTAGCTAGCATGATAGCTCGATCGATCCTTGCTGAACCGAATAAGAATTTGGATTCTGGGGATCACCTGCAAAATAGTTGGTTGCTGAGACTGGCATTACAGTGAAGACTATGAATTGGCTAAAAGTAGATTGATTATATTTGTTTTGGCAAAAAGTTGATGCAAGACAAACCAAAAGTAAGGATAAAAATCTCCTGCCCCCCACAAAATATGCTATGTCATGCAAGGAGTGTAAGTGAAAGCTTCTAGGTATGTCTAACAACATTTACGAGTGCTAGCATATACATATAGTGAGGGTATAGCATAAAGACACTGCTGGAGAAAATCTTAGAAGAATATATCTATATTAGAACGTGAGCAAGCAGTTTACAATTTTCAAAAAGCATCACCACTTAGCCTAGGCAACTAGCATGATAAAGCATGATAAGTAAAAGCTAGCAAGTGTTGGCATTCCTTAGCCTCTTAGATATAACTCCGCAACCACACGAAAAACGCATTGTAGCCTTTCACACAGGAGTATTCCGAGGTATGGAATCAACGAGGAATGAGGAGTATGATAACACACAACACAACTTACCGAGCTAGTGAAGCTAGCAATGTAGAGGATAAAAGACAGAGAACCAGGTTCTCAGCAGTTGTTAAATCACCTTACTTTATAAACACGGAAAGTGCTATACTTGTCATGTAAACATAGACACAAAAACTGTAGCACCACTGCCAGGCACCAGAGTGCTGATTACCCAGCCGAGAAAGGAAGGGTACTATAGGATTTGGCAATATTATCAGTGAGTCTATTCGAATGTATAGGATTGGAATACTGAGAACACAAAAGCTGTGACCAAATGTGACTACCAACTAGAGCTGCATGGGATAGCCGACCAACCAAGGTAAACTCTAAGTATAAATAGCATCGTGTCTACTTGATGAGTTCACTGCTAAACTTAATTAGCCAGAAGAGCAAGCAACACTATATAGCCAATACTATAAGCATGCACAAGGTTCCCATAGATAGGCAAGCATAAGACTAAGTATGAAAGTAAATTAAGAATGAAATAACAATGGTAGAGGACAAGGAACTTTACTCAATCCTGGAATTGACTATCCTTCCTCCAAGAATACAAGTCTAGGAGAGAAGAAAATCTCCCTCACTCTTCCCCTCACTACTCTCTTTGATATAAAAGGCACTCTCTCTACAAGCTAAGGGAAAACTTCACTTCTCCAACACTATACACTTCACACTCTCAAGTTCTACTCTACCACTACACCACACCACATACCATGACCTTAAGGGTAGTTATAGCTGTCCAATGGTCGATTGTGGGGGTTAAGTCGGTGCTGAAGGGGCACGTGGTAGGCCGGACGACTACCACTTGGATGGGCGGCCTAGGCCTCTAGGCCGAGTGGCCTGGATGAAGGTTGAGCAGCCCTTGGATGCACCAACTTTGGCCATCCAATGTTCCACGGCACTAGGTTGATTTGGTTGATGGTTAAAACGGTGTGCTTTTGCATGTATCATTGGATTTGTCTTGTGTTTCTTCCTTAGCCATTGGATCACACTCTCTTGGATTGTTGTCATAGCCAATCCGAGGACTAGATTGAGGAGGTGGAGGCCTTCTAGGGTCTTTGTGCTTTCTCTCTTGGTTTCCACTATGGAATTAGTCTTCACATGTTGTATGTTGCATGCAGGTCGATTGGCATGAAATTTCGTGCAAATCATCAGCCGAGCGGCCAAGAAGGAGGGCCGAGCGGCCTGGGACTTAGCCCTGGTGGCCAGTCCTTAGTGCTAAGAGGTGGAAGAGGCTGGGCAGCCTTCCCAACTTGCTGGGCGGCCAAAGGACTTGGTCGAGCAGCCAGGGTTTGGTCACCGAGTGTCCAACCTTCCATTGTTGCACCTTGTTTCACCATGTTTTGCATGAAATTGAATCGTCATATGTGTTCCTACAAGATCTTTGTACACAACTCGTGGAACTAGATAATAGGTATGAACTTTGTAGAAAAATCACCCTTGGAACATGAAATGTTGGCAGTCGAAATAGATTATAACGACTGCCAACACCCCCCTTACTTAGATCTTTTCTCATCCTTTAGGAAACGAGAGTTAAGCATGATGTAGAGGGCATACGACAACCATAGTCTTAGCAAGCACAAATGTTACTCCCAAGTTGGTTCATTTCTCCTAGGATTTCAATGGTGGCTACACTTTGATTTCGGGATATTGAGGATAATAACAAGTTCCAGGTGTCACAGCAGTTTTTTCCCAACTATGAGCAAAAGAGGTTTTTGGTTTTCAAAAAGTATAGTGTTCCATTCCTTTGTTCTCAAGATCAACTCTCAATCGCTCAAAGGATGAGGACACTTGTGTTTCCTTTCCTCATAATCTAAGTTTTTGTGGAGGTGGAAAGACAGACTATCTTATCATGTTTGTACCACTAAGTCAAATCAAGTGTCGATGCAAAGAGTAGGAATCAACTCAAAGATCTTGGCTATGTGCAAGTGTGGCAGAAAGTTATTGATAAGTGTGGTTTTGTATTCCCCTTTTTGATGCGAGAGCATGGTATTTTCCTTTTTTTTCTTTCTCTTTCTTAGTTTCTTACTTCTTTTTTTTTTCAATTCAATTCCATGCCTCTTTTCCTCTCTTTTTGCATGATTGATGAGGGGTAATCGGAATGTTTGCATAGAACAACTTGCTGGAACTTTGTGGTACGAACGTGCACGTGATAGCCAAAGATCTCAAATGATTCTTACTCATTTGATGGCACAAAATTTGACAAGGTTCAAAATATTCAAAGATGTCCTTGATGCATAAGATTTTTAATTTGGGGCACTAGAAGGACATGTGTCTTGAGAACATTGGAGTAGAGCACATTTTTATTATTTTAACGAAACAAAACTCTTTGCCTTAGTGGGAGATCACTGGTTATGTATCCATGTAACTCATGTCGTATGAATTAACATCTTAAATCAAAGTGGGTCCCTATCCATGGGCAATTTTACTTCAACATAGGGAGTAAAGTTTCTACAAGCATAGACTCAAGTTGACAATACGATCATGTAGAGCCGATTTTTATCCAAGTTTCATGTATAGATTGAAATGCTACGAACCATACTTGAAATATTCACAATAATACCTAGTTCGTGGTGCAAGCCAAAGTGATGATGGGCCAGTTGACCCTAGGCTTTGCTGGGCGGCTAAGGTAGGGGCCGGGCGGCTTTCAAGTTGGGTCTTCCACCCTCTGCACCGATCAACTTGTGTGAAGAAGTCCTTTAGGACATTTATTTCTGCGTGTGGCCCATGTTCCGCATGTGTGACAGGCCTGGCGGCTAGGGGTAGGCCAGGCGGCCAAGTGTTGAGGGCGGGCGGCCTGCACTTTTCACCGTTTGTCCAAAACTTTTTTGTGCAGCGAGGTCGTACCCTATACGTTAGTGTTCTCCTTCATTTCTGCAGGGTTAGTGACAAGAAGTTGGGGTGGCCAAGTTCCATCCCCCCACACTTTAACACAATGTAAGGGTAAACAAAACTTTATTGATTTATGCATTAATAATCAAAGCAAACATAGGAGCTGTTCATATAAGGAATGAAATAAATGAAACAAAACGTAAGAACTAAAGAAAGGGAACCTATACTAAAATTTATTATGAGGCCTGGGGCATTTATGGCATGGGTGGATCATAGGCTTCAGGGTGCCCCGTGGCTTCTGCAAGGCAGCGGACTTTGGAAGAGAAGCCCTTCCTAAGGATTTCTAACATGTCGTTGATCTCCCACTTGCAAGCTCGCCTTCCGCACAACGCTCTTCAAGTCTATGCAGTCCATGATTTAGTGCTTTTATCTCCAACTTAAGAGACTCAATGGTATCTTTCTCCTCCTCCTCCTCCTCCTCCTCCTACTTCGTTTCTTCAAATCGGCCTAGTGGAGTTCGGATCGGAGGGGGCTTGGTGATGTGGTGGACAGTCCTCCTGGGGGGAGTTGAATCAATGGACTCATCAATAGCTATGTCCCCTCGAAGGATGTTCTCCATGTTCCTCGGGACCAACACCTTTTCTCACTTCTCGGAGGGAGTGACTCTGCCTTAGATGGTGTAGACAGGTGATCCCAAGCTCTTGGATTCTCCATTGCCTTTCACGGAATCATCTGAGAAGAGTTTTTGCACCGGTACCTTGGGCCTGATCTTCCCGATGTTAGGCTGAGGAGAATCTGCCTGAAACACCTTGTTTGCTATGGTTGTTGCAGGAGACAGACCACGTGGAGGCCTTCCTGCACTATGAGAGTGCGCGGGAGAGGCCAAGCGGCCTCGCTCCAGGACAATGGCCTGCGCTGAGGCTGGGCGGCCCAAGGGTTTGCTGGGTGGCTTGTGGCACAACGTCCAGCACGATCGTATCGTCCATGATTGGGATGACCCCTCTCGGAATGAGTTCATTGTCGAAGGCTAACGAGTAGGTCGCCGTGGTGCCCAAGGTGAGGGCTAGGCTCTTAGGAGAGGTGTTGTTGGAGGCCATGACTTAGGTTTTCAAGGTGGAGATGAGATGGGAGTGACGAGAGTGACCGATAGGAAGGAAAATCTTGTCTTTAAGAGATGGTGGCGCAATCTCATCCACTCAACAAGTACCAGTAGCTTTGGAATTAACTCGACTTCGAAATTTCTAAGGGAGGCGGCCGGGCAGAAAAATGGCGAGGTCCAGTGGCTCCGGCTGAGCTGGGCGGCTAGGCCCTTAGGTTGGGTGGCTTGACCTCGGGTCCGCCAGCCTCGCTGATTCTGGTTTGGCAGACTAGGGGTCAGTTTTACCCTTCTAGGTGCATTGAAACCCTTTCTCATCATGTTGGCTCAGGCTATTGTTGAGATTTTGGAAGCAAAAGGTGAGATAAGACAGAAAAGTAAGGATCATGGTAGTGTACATGGCTCATTTTAGATTGGAGCTAGACCGTGGTCGTGTGATCATGCTTGTCCTCCTTGTTCGTAGACGCCCACTTCTTTGAGCTGTGGCATTTCGGGGTCTAAAACTTTTAGGCATTGCCCATTCGCCTTAAAGACTTTCCTGTCGTCTTCCTAGAGGGTGATAGCACCTTGATCGATGGCATCGAGGACCACAAAAGGTCCATCCCAGTTACTCCTAAGCTTACCATGACCAAACAAATGAACATGAGAGTTGAAGAGTAGTAGCTTGTCTCCCAGTTTGAATGTCTTGATCTTGATACACTTATCGTGCCATCGTTTGGTTCATTCTTTGTAGAGCTTGGCACTGGGGTAGGCCTTCTCCCTCATTCCTCCAATTCAGCATGTTGAATCTGACATCAAATTCCTGTTGATTGGAGATCCATGTTCCACTTCTTTATCGCCCAGTGAGACTTGAACTCAAGCTCTACTGGTCGATGACAAGTCTTGCTGTACACCATTTGTTATGCTGTCATGCCAATGGGAGTCTTGTATGCTATGCGATATGCCCAAAGAGCGTCGGGTAGCTTGGATACCCAGTCTTTTTCCATAGCTGTGACAGTTTTCTTCAGGATATTCTTGATCTGCTTGTTTGATGTCTCAGCTTGGCCACTTGTCTGTGGATGGTACGGAGTGGCAACATAGTGATCCACACCGAGTTCTGTGAGGCACCTCTTAAATCTTTTATCTATGAAGTGTGGTCCTCAATCGCTGACGATGACCCTTGGTGTGCCAAATCGAGGAAAGATGGTATCATAGAACTTTCTGATTGAATGTCTTGAATCTGCCGCAATACACGGCAGTGCCTCTACCCATTTAGATACATAGTCCACTGCGATCAGGATGTACTCTTTGTCTACACACTTGCGGAAGGGCCCCATGAAGTCTATGCCCCACACGCAAAATACATCGAGTTGAAGGTTGCTGGTGACTGGCATAGCATCCATTGGATTCATGTTTCCTTGGCATTGGCACCTCGAACACCTTTGTACGAACTCCTTGGCATCATCGTACATATTTGGCCAGTAGAATCCACTTTGCCAAATCTTTGCATGAGTCTGATCGGCTCCATAGTGTCCTCCGTAGGAAGATTAGTGACATCTATCAAGGATCAGGGGTACTTCGCAGGCCAGAATGCAGCGACGCATGAGTCTGTCTACTCTATTGTGAATCAGTTTCCTCTTATCAACATCCTTAGGCACATATCGAGTGACCAGGTAGTTGACCAGATCTGCATGCCATGGTTGGGATGTTGTGACCTTAAGGAGGGTATCATCTCTCATGTAATCATCAATTAGTAAGGATGTCGTTTCTTCAAATTGCTTTCTTGAGAGATGATCTGCAACTGAATTTTCAACTCCCTTCTTGTCTCTAATCTCCATGTCAAATTCTTGAGTAATTCAGTTGCGGGCTAGTAAGCATCTTGCTTGCATAGGATATAGCATGTTGTTTTCTATCCTTGCTCTGCCCCAAGACTGCTCCTACAACATAATCGCTGGCATCGGGCATGATTTCAAATGGAGCATTCGAGTCAAGTGGCTGGATGATGAGTGCTGTGATGAGAGCCTTATTGAGTGTATGGAAGGCTTCTAGGCATGCATGATCGAACACGAAGGGTGTATCCTTGGCCATAAGATTGGTTAATGGTTGGGCTATTAAGGAGAAATTTTTAATGAATCTCCTATAGAACCCTGCATGACCAAGGAAGCTTCAGGGTGCCTTGATCTTCGATAGAGGCGGTAGCTGCTCAATAACTTCAATTTTTGCATGGTCCACATCCATGCCTCTCTTTGATACTCTGTGTCCTAGCACAATCCCTTCTCTGACCATAAAGTGACATTTCTCCCAATTTAGGACATGGTCGATTTCTTTGCATCTCTAGAGAACCTTTTCCAAGTTCTCTAAACATCCATCAAAGGTCTTGCCATAGACAGAGAAGTCATCCATGACTTCCATTATGTTCTCGATCAGGTCAGAGAATATGGCCATCACACATCGTTGGAACAATGCTGGAGCATTGCACAAGCCAAACAACATCAGTTGATAAGCGTAAGTGCCGTAGGGACAAGTGAACGTGGTCTTACTCTAGTCATCCGAGTGAATTGGGATCTGGTGGTAATCGGAGTAGCCATTGCGATAGTAGGAGTGGTTGGCCAGTCTGTCGAGCATTTCATCAATGAAGGGAAGGGGGAAATTGTCCTTCTGGGTGGTAGAGTTGAGTTTTCTATAGTCGATGCACATTCGCCATCCGGTGACAGTACGTTGAAGGATTAACTCATTGTTCTGGTTCTTGTCGACTGTCATTCCTCCCTTCTTGGGTATGACTTGGACTAGACTAACCGATTCACTATCTTGTATGGGGTAGATGATACCTACATGTAGGAGTTTGAGCACCTCCTTCTTGACTACCTCTCTCATCGCATTGTTGAGTCTTCATTGTGGTTCCTTTGTAGGCCTGGAGTTCGGTCTCCATGGGGATGCCATGTGTGCACAGGTTAGGACGGATTCCCTTCAGATCTTGAATCAAGTACTTCTCCAAGACTGAGATCAATCAGTGCCTTTCATTCTTGGTCAGCTTGTCACTGATGATCACCCGAGTGTTCGGATTCCTGTTGAGGAAGCCATACTTCAGGCCAGGCGATAACTGTTTAAGCTCCATTTTTGGGGGTCGGGCCGTAGAAATTCAACCAATTCTTTGAACTCGAGCGGCTCTTCTACCACACTGAAGTCGCTAGCCCCTTCCTCTAGGCTATGTTGATCCTCCTCTTCCTCAAGTGAAATACCCATCACTTCTTCGAGGGGATCAACCTCTGGCTTAGACTCTGTTTTGGTATTCAGTGCTCGACTCATGCCAATTTCTAGCACCTCTTTACCAAACTGAAGCTGTAGGCTACGCTATACTTGTGGTTGCATTGATAAGGGAAGCAATTGGGAGAACAATCAATATGAATGGCATGGGTCCCTCGGGTATGTCGAAGATGTGGAAATCTAAGAACATCCGTTTGTCCCGCAAGGTAACTGGTATTGCCCGAATGACTCCATGATCCTCCAATGTTTCATTCTTGTTCCACTTCAAGTGAATGTCAGATTTTGATCGTGGTTGAGTAGGGAAGTAGGTGTCGACAACATATTTAGGAATGTTGTTCACCCTGACTCGTGGGTCATAGAGAATATCTTGTGGGAGCATTTCGGATACATAGCCAGGGATGAGAGTTGGTCTTGGGTAGATACTAATGGTTTTCGTGTCAAGTCTTCTCTCTACTAGCCATTCTTAATTTATTATAGCTGTAAGCCAGAGTAGGTCCTCTCGAAGCATTGGTTCTCTTTGGGTAGCTGAGATACCTTCACAAAGTCCATGAACATGTTGTCCTCGAATGAGAACGGTGAGAACGACGGAGGATTCGTCACAGATACACTGACCCTCTCAGTTTCTTGTGACGTGCTTGGTTTAGGGATATCTTCAATCCTGAGAGTTTGATGAGATAGTGGAGCTGGTGTTTGGGTGTTCTGGCATTTCTTACAACAGCTGGGTTCACGTAGATCTTGTGGTTGTGAGCATGGCTTCTCGATCTTACAGCCATCAGAGGATTTTTCGAGTATTTTAGCAAGAACTTTTCATCCTTCTAGGGCAGTTAAGTGAGAGAATGATCCTCCTGAAGCTAAGTCCAAGCATAGTCTTGTGCCTGGTGAGAGACCTCAGGACAAAGTGCTTCATGAGCATGGACTCTTGTATCGTCAAGCCTGGACCAGATGCAACCAGACTTGTGAAACGTGACCATGCTACTGCCAAGTTTCATTACCTCCTTGTCGAAAGTTTAGAACTTCACATCAGAGGTCAATGACTCGATGTTGTGGGAAGAAGTTTAGACAGAACTTGATTTCAGCCTCTCCCAACTTCCCTCTACTACACCAACTGCTCTGTTGTACCAATATTTTGCTGTTCCTGTAAGCGAAAATGGAAAGAGCAACCATCGAAGAGTTTCGCCTAGGCATGCCCAAGATTGTGATACTACTGCAAAGCTGCTCAAACTCTCGAAGGTGTGTGTAGGGACTCTTTGATTCTAATCCCACAAAGGATTGATCCTGAACCATGGCTATCAAGACGGGACGTAGTTGATAGCCATTTTTGATTATGGGTGTGCATGGTGGTGGAGGCCTCTAGAAAATCGCCCTTCAGAGCAGATAATTCGCATGTAGGTGTGAGATCCATTGGGTGATATGGTGGAATGGTGGTGGTGGTATAGTGGGAGATAGGACGATGTTGGTTCTATGTTAAAATAGCTACCATTCCCTAGGCAACGGCGCAAGAAAAGCTTGTTGGCGTTCCTTAGCCTCTTAGATATAGCTCCGCAAGCGAACCAAAAAGGCATTGTAGCTTTTCACCCAGGAGTATTCCGGTGTATCAAATCCACGAGGAACGAGGAGTATGATAACACAACCTGAACCATTGAAGCTAGCAATGTAGAGGATAAAAGACAGAGAAGCAGGTTCTCGATAGATGTTAAATCACCTTACTATACTAAGCATACAAAGTGCTATACTCATGTAAACATAGACACCAAACCTGTAGCACCACTACCAGGTACTAGAGTGCTAATTACCGAGCCGATAAAGGTGGGTACTATAGGATTTAGATATATCATCAGTGAGTCTATCCGAACGTATGGGATTGGAATACTGAGAACACAAAAGCTGTCACCAATTGTGCCTACCAACCACAGTTGCATGGGATAGCCGACTAACCAAGGTAAACTCTAAGTATAAACACTGTCGTGTCTACTTATATAGCCAACACTATAAGCATGCACAAGGTTCTCGTAGATAGAAAAGCATAAGACTATGTATGAAAGTAAAGTAAGAATGAAATAACAAAGGTAGAGGACAAGGAACTTTACTCAATCCAAGAATTGAATATCCTTCCTCTAAGAATACATGTCTAGGAGAGAAGAGAATCTCCCTCACTCTTCACCTCACAACTCTCTTTGATACAAAAGGCACTCCCTCTACAAGCTAAGGGAAAGCTTCACTTCTTCAACACTATACACTTCACACTTTCAAATGCTACTCTACCACTACACCACACCACATGCCATGAACTTAAGGGTATTTATAGCAGTCCAAAGGTCAGTTGTGGTGGTTAAGTCCATGCTAAAGAGCCTGTGGCAGGCCGGGCGACCCTTGGATGCACCGACTTTGGCTATCCAATGCTCCACAGCACTTGGTAGAGGCGGTTGACGGTTAAAATGGTGTGCTCTATGGTGTTTGTGCTTTTTTCTCGGTTTCCACCATGGAATTGGTCTTGACACATTGTATGTGGCATGTAGGTCGCTTGGTGCGGCATTAGGTGCAAATCATCGGTCGGGCGGCCAAGGAGGTGGGCTGGTACTAGCGGTCGTTATTTCCTGATTTCGACCACCAATTCCTCGGTGAATAAATGGGGTATAGATAAAGTTCTATGCGTTATTTACTTTGAACTAACTAATTCCACGAGTTTTGGTGGTTTTCGGTGTTTCACAGGGAGATGTTGAAATTCCATGCAAAATAACATCAAATAGAGCAAAAGCCAACATGGGCACAAAAGGGCTTGAGATAAGATCCACAAATATCATCACTATAAAGTACCTCAAATGCTATCAAGGACCTTAACATTGAGAAGAGCTCATCGAGGGGATCAAAATGGACATATAATTTGTCGCGTTTGGAGCTCAGATCGAAAAGTTATTGAAAAATCAATTTAAAAAGCAGTGTTGACGTCATCGCTGACGTCAGCACTGCATCTCTGTACGATAGCGCGGGCGGGAACCTGCCTGGAGGTGACACATGCTGCATGGCAGCAAGAGCGCTGCACTCACAAGCGCACATGCTCCCTCGTGGTTGGCAGGTGGGCCCAGGCAGCGCAGCCAGCCATGGGCCACCGCAGTGGCAACCCAGGCGGCGCGCTCCGCACGGGAGCCATAGCCTAGCTCAGCCCAGTAGGATGGCCCACATGGCATGCTCCGGCCAGCTGGATGCATGGCGCAAGCAGAAGCCTCCCAGGCACGGTCTAGGAAGGTCCAAGTGTGGGTTCGGCTGGGTTTCGCTTGGCTCCGCCAGTCTAGTCGCTCGGGAAGAGAATCCAAGGCCTGTTCTGACCCAGAACACCTGCAAAGCCTCGGTTCTCGCTTCTAACATCCTGGTTTAGGTGCCTAGGGTTCGGTTTTGGACCGGTTCTCTGTGCCAACAAGTGAAGAATGAGGTTGGGACCTTTGGTCGGTTGGAGGGGCAGGTGGCGCCAAGGGAGTGTTTTGTGGAGGCTTTCTTCACCCACAAGCCTTCTACTCCAAGCTGTAAATAGAGGGCCAGCCCCCACTCTCACACTTGCACTTGTACACTCTCTCCCTTGGGGAGGGGCCCCCTTGGGTGGGGCTACCCCTTCTAGTTCAATGTTTTGGTAGGAGTTAGAGCCATGCTTTGCATGTTCCAGAGCCGTCTTTAGGAGTTCGGTATGAGTCCCTTGTATCATTCTTTTCCTGTAAGACTTGATTTTATTTAATATATTTCTTTATTTAAGTTCTAGCATTTACATTCCTGCCTATGATAATGATCATAGTGTAAGGATGTCGTTAGGCTATATTTAGCATTGCTCTATGAGGTTATGGTTAACCTAGTCTTTTTCTTGTGGGTTCCTTGTTCACACTGTTAAAGAAGTCGTAATAGTTGTGATGCTTTCACTTGCACAAGTGGAGGTGTGAGCAACTAGAGTTTACTCTGGAAGTTCACCTTGGCTTGCAACCACCCCCATGCAGCTCCGGGTGCCTCATGTGTACTGTACATATTTCACGCACAGTCTTTAGGTAGCCCCTTTTGGTGACATCATTAGGGCGTCTCTATGTTCCACCCCCTTTGTCCGAGCTGGCGCCACATTGCGATCCAACATGTATGTTGACGCATAGTCGGGCTTCCTAGAACCTGCCTTCCTCAGCTAGGTAATTAGCACTCTAGTGCCTGGCAATGGTTCTATAGCTGCGAATGTCTGAAGCAGTAAAGATGACTAGACTAAACCATAACCCTAGTTTTGTCTTTTGGCTTGACCTTAGTAAAGGAAGATCTCATCAGGAATTAGATCTGTCTCGTTGTCCTCCTGGCTTCTCGTTGAGCTATGTATTTGTGTGGAGTGTGTTAGTGTGTCGTTATCCTTTCTTTTACCGTTTAGAATGAAAGAGTAAAATAACGAGATGTTTGATAAGTTAATATCTCTATCTCAAATGCTTCCCTGTGGACAAATACGATACCCTAGAATACTCTCGAGTGAAAGCTACAATGGTTTCCTGTATGCTTGCGGAGTAAAATCTGTTAGGCTAAGAACCGCCAATAAGCTTTCTAGTGCCGTTGCTGGGGAAGCGGCGAGTTAGAATATTAATTTGTTATTCAACTTGTTGTTGTTACCCTTTCTTTCTATCTTAAAAAAATGATAAAATTGAAAACCCCATGCTTCGTTTTGCTCTATCCGTGAGAATAAATCTTCACATGCTTTGTTCATGCATCTTTAATCTGCTTCCTGCAGCATAGTTTATGGCCAGAATCCAATGTGTGCACGAAGGCCTCTTAAATTGAGCATGGTGCTTAGGTTAAGGGTCTGCTTTGGTCAATTCAACAATGTTGATCAATGAGCTATGGGTAGATTTTGGTTGTGGCATGTCTACCATCGCTAATGATAGAATCGGGTGCTGGTAGATTTTTTCAAGTTTCCATGGAGACAGAAATCATGGTCCTGGGTAATCTCTTATCCATATGTCATGACCTTAGATTTGAGTAATTTTTGAACATGGTAATGATCATGGAAATACAACACATTTTTGTGCTTGAGAGCCTCTTAAAAAGCCAAATTGTTTTAGCACATTGTGTTAATACTCTTTACAGATAGGCCCTTGTATATGTTGTCCACTAACCTATTGCAGGAGGCATTCATCCTCTAAACATCCCCTGAGGGGAAGGGCCCGATGTCCAACCTTTGTCATGGTTGATCTCTATGAGACTTCAACCATGCTCTGCATCACTTGGGAAGCGAATGTTAGCGACATGACACAAAAACACGCAGACATTTCCCATCTTGAGAGGTTGTCCTCACAATACTAGGTGTCAGAAGTCATGCAAAGGTATTTTTCATGAAGTTGAATGAGTAAAATTCATGGGCGGTAATTGAACTTTCGTTGTTGTGTCATCTAGGTACCCGGTCTTAGAAAATGCAGATCTGGGTACTTGAACTCATCTAGGTGTACATCCTCGGTACGATTGGGCCTCAGCACTACCCAGCTGCCAACGTGGCCGTCCACGCTGGCGCTCATGTGTTGGGATGGACCATGCGTGCCATGTAGTTTGCAAAAAACACCTTACTTTATGTGCTCTTCTCCAAATCAAGTCATTCCCCAATCGAGTCCATTCCCCAATCGAGGCCGGTCTTCACCGCCGCCGCCGGCACCCTCAGCGTCAATTGAGGCGTAGTTGCTGCGCTCGCCTGCCGTCTTCTCCTCTGAAGTAGCCTAGTTCTCCGATCCGACTCGCACCGCCGTGCCATGGAAGGGAGCACGTCTGCCTCATCGGTCCGGGAAAGGGCAAATGTGTTGCTGCCACTGATTGTATGCCCAGATTGCAAGAGGATGCAGACAAAGGCGCAGATGGCAAGGACGCCTAAGAACAATGGATGCTATTTCTACACCTGCAGTAGTCGGAAGGTAACACTCTGTCACAGCTTAATCAGTTGTTTGTTCTAGGGTTTGTGGCAATCACTGGTCATCGTTTTGTGTCCAGCGAGATGGAAGGGGTTGTGGCTTTTGGGAATGGGAAGAAGCTTAATGAGTGTTATCTGATGGATAATGGCTTGGTGGCAGCTGATTATCAGCCTGTGTTCAAGGACAATATGAAATCAAATGTCCAGTGCCAGGAAGTTGCTGATGCTAGATTGGCAGGGAGCTTGGATGGAGGATAGATAGTTGGTGTTGATGATCTTGTGCGGCTAATGAACAAATTGATCGAAATAGCTGGTGGAATTAGGCTGTTACTAAAATGTATTGTTGTACTCTATCCGTGTGTTCTTGTGACCAATGTATATGAAATTCTCTGGAAGGGTTACTATTTTGTTTGTTGTATCTGTTGAACAATGTTAGTTCTTAATGCAATGAATCATGTGGCCGAACTTGTATCCATGTTGGCATAACAATCTATGTTATTTTGAAGTTCATGAATCATTGAAAGTAGAAAAAAGATTGGCATAACAGTTTGTCATACAGAAACAAGCTTCCATGGTCTCAATCTTTTACAGATTGGCATACAGAAACAAGCATCTCAAAGTTGCATCAGAGTTTTGATGACAAGATTTTAACAGATTGGCATACCAGCCACATAGTTGCATCAGTCTTGATGACCAATCGCATGGGTGCATCAGAGTTTTGATGACTAACAGTTACTAACATCACAACCATTAACAAAAGATCAAAAAGTTGCTAGATTTCCACAACTGTCCTACTCTGCTGGCTCCTCACTTCTTCACATTTCGTGCCCTTTTCTTTGCAGGCTCCTCAGTAGACTTCTTTCTCTTGGTCAAAGCTTTCTTCCCATTCTTTGTTGCAGTGGTTAGCTTTGCTGGCCTTTGCAGTGGTTTGTTGGATGTGATGAACACTGAGTCAGGTAATGGGGTTGCTGAGTGCATACTTGGGCTAGGCACTGAAATCTGGGATCCCTGAATACTTGGGTGTCAGGATTGAACATTGTGAATCAGAAAGAAATTATGTGCAGTGAAGAAGGTACCTATTCCATCATCTGTAGAAGCATAGTTGTGGTCATGGTAGGCATCAGTCCATGGTATTCTGGAATTTGTACTGCCTCCTGTGTGTAGGGCTAAGTGCTTGGTGTTGCATCTTGGCTGTGATCTTGAGTGCATGGTGGTGCATCTTGAGAGAAAAACTGAGATCTTGTAGCATTGTCCCCAAGAGGCATCTCTGCCTGCATAGTCAAAACTTAGTTACTGGCCAGCCTACTCTAAATGATAAATAGCTATTAGGAAGAGTTACCTCTTGTATGTCATAATCTTCAGGCCTGATTCCATTCTTTTTAAGCAAACATCCCCTGACATTGTGGTTTTCACCCTTACAATAGCTACATGTAATTTTAATCCCATGACTAGACATCCTAGGACCATTCTTGCCCTGAACTTCATGTGGTTGTTTTCTTGTATTTTTTGGTGGCCTGCCCACCTTTTTCTCATATACAGGTGGCAGAACTTGTGGTCCTCCAACATCTTCCCATATGCTGATGTCTTTGCATGGCAATATGTTGGTCTCATATGCTCTGTTGAAAGCTGTTAAGGTGTAGCACTCATGCACCACGCTCTCAGGTAGGATCCTCTCATGCCTTAAGCAGGATATGGCATGCTGACAAGGTATCCCTAGTGAGATTCCACTTCCTACACTCACATGTCTTGCCTGTCAAATCAACTGTGTACTGAAAATCCCTATCATTAACTTGAAAAATCCCATGCCCAGATGGAAGTACATAACAAACATTGGCCAGTTTAGAAATTTTGGTCAATTTCTTTCTGATCTTGGGACAGATGGTGCCTACAAACTGATTAGTAAACTCTTTCTGCTTACTGTAGTACCTGGTCATCAGTTGATTTTTAATTTTCTCCAACATGCTCAGAATTGGGAGTTCTCTAGCTTCAAGAATGTAATTGTTGAAAACCTCACAATTGTTGTTCAGCAGCACATCAGACTTGGGAAATTCAGCAAAGAATGCTCTGACCCAGGTATTAGGTGGCATATTCTCAAGCCATTCAAATGCCCCTTGACTAAGCCCTTTCTTTTTGTCCATCTGATAGTTCCAGTTACTGACAGTGCTTGCTCTGGCACATGTCCACAGTTGATTTTTTAAGATTTCACCTCTAAAGCCTGCATCTCTAAAGTTTGAGTACAAATGTCTCACACAGAAACGATGTTCTGACTTAGGGAATACTTCTTGCACTGCAGAATAAGTCCTTTCTGTTTATCTGTCATCAGAGTCCATGGATAAGTGTTCTGAATGCCAAGGTCCTCCTTGAGAGTCTGAAGAAACCACTTCCATGTTGCCAAGGACTCAACCTCCACTATAGCAAGAGAAATAGGATATATGCAGTCATTAGGGTCAATTCCAACTACTGTCAATATGACTCCACCAAACTTGGTCTTAATGTGATACCCATCCAAAAAGATTATGGGTCTACATCCACTCAAAAAGCCTCTCTTGCATGCATCCAAACTTAGGTAGCAGTTTGAGAAATGAGATTCCACCAAATTCATGAAGAAAGAACTTCTAGGGTTGCTTCTCCTTATCTCATGGCCAAAGTTCCATAACTTGTTGTACTGCAGACTTTCATCACCATAAATTTTTTCCAAAGCAATCCTCTTAGCTCTTGCCCGTTTGGATCTAGATGGAGAAATATTCCATTCCCTTTGCACTGTCCTTGAAAATTTAGCCAAGCTCATCTTATCATCACTTCTAAAAGAGTCAAGATACTTCTCTGCCAACCATACAGAAGTACACCTCTTCAACATCCACTGCCTTTGACAGTTGTGTTTGCCATAGTACCTCTTGACCATGAATGCCTTAGCTCTGCTATCAAATGAGGCATAGAAATCCCATAGATATCCTTGTGCATAGTGTGCACTAACCCTCCTCCTATCATTGATGGGTAGTTTGATGGCCACTATGTTCTTTAGACTATACTCTGCTAATGCTTTCCTGACAACCTCTACTGATTCAAAGATCATGCCAATCTTGAATGCAGGTGAGCTCATGTATTCTTGTCTAAACCTCTTGAAACTGCAGACTAGGCCATCTACCTCATCAATAGGTAGCTACAGATCTTCTTCATCAGTGTCCTCCTCATCTGAAGATGCTTGAATTTCAATCCTCCCTTCCATCTTGTACCTACTTCCTATGGCCTTCCTTGATCTGGCAGTTTTTTTCTCTTTCACAGCTTGCTCATCCCCAAAAAGGTCATCATCACCATCTTCTAACTCAGTTTCACTATCATAGAAGTTTGAATCATTTGATTCCTCTGTTCCATCTTCACTGTCAGTCACACATTCTACATCTTCCTTACTGGTTTTCAACCCCAAATAAAAATCAAGCAACTTCTCACTTTTTTTCCTATTCTGCTTCACAGGGCTGATCACTTTTGGGAGCTCAGAAATAGGGTTCATCACAATGTCATCCCAACATGGGTCTAACATAAGGTTTTCATGGTCCAAATATATCTTTAAGTTCTTAACCTTGTGAGTCACAGAAGCCATAGCAAGAGTATCTGAATCTGTTGACACTATCGTGAGCCCATTGTCCAATTGCTTTCCTGGTAGCAGCCAGTAAACCTTGATATCTGCTTGTATGGAGTACCCTAGCCGCTCTTTCACATCATCAAGCCACAGTGGTGACCATGTATCAATCTCAAAGTAATCGAACCAGTTGATCTTCTCATCCACATATTCCTTAGGTGTCCAAATCCAACAAAAAATCCACCATGGTGAAATTCTAAGCTGAACTCATCTGAATTCTCTCCTACAGTAAAGTATGAACACACATTTCAACAAATTTCTCTATTCAAATATTTCATACAGATCTGAAAATTCAAACCATTTCATTTGCACCTGACATTAATCCATAGTTTCTAACTTAGTCAACAATAGCCTACCACATTACCACTCAGTCCTAATTCCGTACCATGCGAACTTCAAGAAGTTAAACCCTAGGTACCAAAATTGCCAAAACCCCCATAAAAAGATATTTTTCCGACCACAAACATAAACCCTAGCGACCAAAATTCCATCTTTACACTACAGATTCATCAATTGATTCGAGAGGAACTAACTAAAAGCGAGAAAACTGATTCACATTAGTATGATATTGATCAACTCACCGTACACAGGTGCCGTCCTCCGTACTCTGCCGCAACCTAGGCGCCATGTACAGGAGCCCAGGTGGCGGAGCTACAGCACCAATCCACACTGAGGTTGAAGGCGACGATTCACCTTCTGATCAGCTACACAACGATGTCTCTCCGCTACCTAGCCGCCTCCGCCTTGACAGAGACAAAGAAGGGGGGAGATCATGTGTCGGCACTGGTGCGAAAGCTGAAAGGCCGCGACAGATGGAGCAAGCACGCGTGGACTCATTAGGTCCGCCCCAACACGTGAGCGCTGGCGTGGACGGCCACGTCGGCAGCTAGGCTGGGCTAAGGCCCAATCGTACCAAGGATGTACACCTGGACGAGTTTAAGTATCCCAATCTGCATTTTCTAAGACCGGGTACCTTGATGATACAAGCAGCGAAATGTTCAATTACCGCCCATGAATTTTACTCAAGTTGAATAGTACCACACTATGCTAGGAGTTTGCAGCTAGTGGATCATTGGTTCACTACAATGCAGGAGGCAAACAATAGCATTGGATCACATGAGATATATGAAGAGACATCACCCAAGTATGGAGGAACATGAATAGAGAGCATTCCTTAATTCCCTTCTACCGGGCCAGTTGAGCAACAACACAACCAGACAGCTAGGGCTGAGCTATTCTACCCGTCAGATGCTGAACACCCATCAACTAGAGGTTGGTGGTAGATGCAATTGACAATGGAGTCAAATCCAACAACATCTGTCTCCATTCTTCCCCACTCAATTTGTTTGGGAAATAAAACAAGTGGTCTGTGCAAGCCATAGTTATCACTTGGAAATCTGCTTAACGTCAAAACAAGATTCAAGATCAACCCTTCAACTACATGTGCTAAGTGGGATGTCACCGCTAGGCCATGGAATGGAAGAAAGGTAGAAACGCAACCTTCCACGAGATGAAACCATTCTCGACACTCTTCTTGAGAAGAGAACTCGGTGTTCTTCCATTTCATAGAAGATGAAACATCACGACCACACAAGTGCCGCTTGGGAAAACAATGTCAGTTGAAGGCAAATATGATGTTGGAGCTCAGAGGAACCCGACATCAACTGCAAGGAGACATTCACCAAAACAGAGTAGAATACTAGGATTGAGTTGCCTACAAATCAAAAACTCCTGACACCATGTGGAAGGTCCAAGTAACAGAATCGGTGATATGACAGATAGCCCCTAACATTCAATTGAAAGAGATGAGGAGGCAAAACAAGAGTAGAGAAGGGAATTCGCCTAACATAGGCGAGCATAACTAGAAAGTAAGCACCATCGTCGTCACCCCAGGGAGCAAGCTAAAGAGTAACGTACAACAGTACAAGCCTAGGGGTGGATTTGTCAGGCACCCTACAAGATGCAATGGACACTGGGGGAGAAATGCCAAGGAAGCACAAGCTTTAAGTTTGCATTCAGTTCCAAGAACTAAGCTTGGGGCGAAGACCGCACTAGATATGTGCCCCACACCGAATGTCATGCATTTCATGACCATATCTTTTTATCCTATCTGCCATGATACCAAAAACATGTTTGTTTTATTCCTTTTCTAATCTCAATAAAAGAAAGCACTATAAAAATTTGCATAATCTAAAATACCAAAAAGATTTGCTTTAAACCATGTTTAAACTAACTCCTACCCATAATGCTAGAATTTTGTTTGTACCCTCTGCATAAAGTAAATGATGAATAGTTCCTCTGTTAATTCCTTGCAAGTATTTTGTATACAACTTTACACTCTCCAATGAAATTTGAACTTATTGGCATAAGTTGTTATCCTTTCTCTAATGTTCAACCTTGTGGGAGAAGTACTTTCGAAACAAGTCTAGGTTGTTGTGAGAATGTGATATAACCAAAAGTTTGAGTTGCACCCATCTTGATCCTACTAAGGTGAATTCTTAGAGTTCTGTTTTTGAAAATAAAACTGAAGCAAGTTCCTTAGTGGTTTGAAATACCTATCTAGAGCCAAAAGCTTACATGATGAAACCTCTACATATGCTACTTATTGTTGTGTTGAGTTTTGTTAAACTTTGAGTCCTTATGAAGTAGTGACACCTCAAACCCCAATCAATTTTCCCCTTCATATTCACTTTCATTTGCTAGCCTTCCTATATCTGGTTATACTTAAATTCACATTGAATTCGAGCATTGACACTCACTAGATATTTCCACCACCATACACAACCATCTCCATCATCCACATACCCATCCACAATATGGTCTTCTAAATAAACACTCTAGACATTATTCCTCAAATATCCCCACGTTCCCTTGCAAAATGAGACATGGAGCTATGAAAAAAAAGAAAATAAAGGGGATACGAAAAAAAGAAAGAGAAGAAGAGAAAAAGAGAAAAAAAAAAGAGGTGGTAGCTCCATGTGCTCAAAGGTTTCAAAGTTTCAAACAAGGGGTCCATCAAAATAAGGAGTTTTCACCCAAGACCATATTCCCCCGATAAACACAATGTTTCGTATGTTAGACTTATTTCCATATACACATCCACTTGTGTTCATCTTCTCCACCACTATAAACATCATCCATCTCCCTATTGATCGGAATGAGAGGTATCACAAACTTCGCTAGGACCAGCTTTTGACTCAATAAAATACACAACATAGGTAAGCCTTCTTTTATCCCCACCTTGAGCTCCACATAAGCCTATAGTTTGTAGGGAAAAGAATGGCCTCAGGCCCTGGTGAGGAATTTCATAACCACTTGATCAACTTGAGAGTACCATTTAAGGAACTTTGTGCTTTAATTGCAAAACTTTCAAAACCTCTGAGTATGAAACTAGAAAAGAGATTGCATTGGGCAAGATTCTACTATGGTTATTCCATCTCTCAACCACCAAAGACAAGGAGAGAATTGAAGAAGCCCCACAGGTATAGACAAAAAAAAGGTTAGGATACATTTGTACCAGTTTGTTCAATTCATAAATGGTAGAGTGTTCGAGGTTGTGCACTTAATACTTGCAGGATATCGACATTGATGTGACTCCTGATCCATCGAGCCTAAGTCTTAGCTTTGCTCGAGGACGAGCAAAAGTTCAAGCTTAGGGGGCGTGTTGGCGGTCAATATTTCCTGATTTCGACCACCAATTCCTCGGTGAATAAATGGGGTATAGAAAAAGTTCTATGCATTATTTACTTTGAACTAACGAATTCCATGAGTTTTGGTGGTTTTCGATGTTTCATAGGGAGATGATGAAATTCCATGCAAAATAACATCAAATGGAGCAAAAGCCAACAAGGGCACAAAAGAGCTTGAGATTAAAACCACAAATATCATCACTATGAAGTATCACAAATACCCTCAAGGTCCTCCGCATTGCGAAGAGCTCATCGAGGCAATCAAAATGGACATATAATTTGTCACGTTTGGAGCTCGGATGGAATAGTTATTGAAAAATCAAATTATAAAGCAGTGCTGGCGTCATCGCTGACATTAGCACTGCATCTCCGTACAGCAGCTCAGGTGAGAACCTATGTGGAGGCGACCCGTGGCTGGTGTGGCAACAGGAGCGCTGCAGTCACAAGCATGCGTGCGCCCTCATGGGGGGCAAGCGAGCCTAGGTAACTCAGCTAGCCAGGGGCCACCACGTGGCAACCTAGGCGGCGCGCTCTACTCGGGAGCCGCAGCCCAACTCAGCCTAGCCGAATGGCCCACAGTGGCAGCGTAGGGGATAGTGGGGCGCAGTTTGCTCTGGCCAGTCAGATGCGTGGCACAAGCAGAAGCCTCCTAGGTGCGGTCCAGGCCAGTCTAAGCATGGGTTCGGCAGGGTTTTGTATGGTTCCGCCGGTCCTCTCGGACGGGAAGAGAATCCAAGGCCTGTTCTGATCCAGGACACCTGCAAAGCCCTTGGTTCTCGCTTCTAACATCTGGTTCAAGCACCTAGGATAAGGTTTTCGACCGGTTCTCTACGCCAACACGTGAAGAATGAGGTTGCCGACTTTTCTAGTTTGGTTGGAGGGGCAGGTGGCGCCAAGGAAGTGTTTTGTGGAAGCATTCTTCACCCACAATTCCTTCGTACTCCAAGCTATAAATAGAGGGCCACCCCCACTCTCACACTTGCACTTGTACACTCTCTTCACTCTCCGCCTTGGGGAGGGGCCCCTTTGGGTGGCGCTACCCCTTCTAGTTCAATGTTTTGGTAGGAGTTAGAGTCGGGCTATGCCTATTCCGGAGCGGTCTTCAAGAGTTTGGTATGCGTCCCTTGTATCTTTCTTTTCCTGTAAGACTTTGAGTTTATTTAATATATTTCTTTATTTAAGTTCAAGCATTTACATTCTTGCCTATGATAATGATTGTAGTGTAAGGGTTTTGTTAGGCTATTGTTTGCATTGCTCTATGAGGTTATGGTTAATCCAGTCTTTTTCCTGCTGGTTCCTTGTTCACGCTGGTAGTTAAATCATAGCAGTTGTGATGCTTTCACTTGCGCAACAAGTGGAAGTGTGAGCAACTAGAGTTTACTCTAGAAGTTCACCTTGGTTTGCAACCAGCCCCACACAGCTCTCGGTGCCTCATTTGTACCATACATATTTCATGCACAGGCTTTATGTAGCCCCTTTTGGCTTTAGGTAGCCCCTTTAGGTGGCTCCCATTATTCCACACTCGTCATCTGGGCTAGAGCCATGTTGCGATCCAACGTGTATGTAGATGCATAGTCGGGCTTCCTAGAACCCGCCTTTTTCGGCTAGGTAATCAGCACTCTGGTGCCTGGCAGTGGTTCTATAGCCGCGATGTCCGATGCAGTAAAGATGACTAGACTAAACCATAACCTCAGTCGTGTCAAGACCTTAGTAGAGTGACAGTTGGAGCTAGCTTTATCTTTTGGCTTGACCTTAGTAAAGGAAGATCACATCAGGAACCAAATCTGTCTCATTGTCCTCCTAGCTTCTTGTTGATCTATGTATCTGTGTGGAATGTGCCAGTGTGTCGTTATCCTTTCTTTTACCGTTTAGATTGAAAGAGTAAAATAACAAGATGTTTGATAAGTTAATATCTCTATCTCAATGCTTCCCTGTGGATAAATAAGATACCCTAGAATACTCTCGGGTGAAAGCTACAGCGGTCTCCGTACACTTGCAGAGTAAAATCTGTTAGGCTAAGAACCGCCAATAGCCGGGCAACCTGGGACTTAGCCCTGGTGGCCAGTCCTTATTGCTGAGAGGTGGAAGAGGTTAGGCGGCCCACCCAACTGGTTGGGCGGCCACGGTTTGGTCACCCCTTGTCCAACCTTCCATTGTTGCACCTTGTTTCACAATGTTTTGTATGAAATTGCATCATGACATGTGTTCCTGCAAGATCTTTGTACACAACTCATGGAACTAGTTAATATGTATGAACTTTGCATAAAAATCACCCTTAGAACATGAAATGTTGGCGGTCAAAATGGATTATAACGATCACTAACAACAAGCATCTACACAGCGATTAGTCATGCGCCCAGGTCTTGCAAATTAAACATATTATATTTGAACTTTAACGAAGCCTTTTTCATTATGTGCCAGGGGTTATTTGCTTGTCAGGCCACTTCTTACCATCCAATGCCAAGCCTAGGTTTATAGAACCATCCGAAGCTTAAAGCAAGGTTTTGGTCATTCACAGCTCAGTCCAAGTTCTTGCCAAAGTGTAAAAGCAAGCAGTCTCAAACTAAATCAGTGAGACAAAGCAAATGCGCCTGGATCTTTTCGTTTAAGCACAACATGAAAATCTTTTTAAATTTAATTCAATGTAGCACAATATTACCATGTAAGCATTAAGATTCAAGCCACATTATTGATTCCATAGTAAAGGATATAGCTACTAGGCATGTACAAGATAGCAAAAGCAATAGCCTACACATACTAGTAGCTAGGTAAAGTAGTGACCATGTTTTAGATTTTCAAAGAATAAAAGCCATGCTCAGAATAAAAGCAATGCTCAGCATCGGATATTCAACATATTCAAAAGAGCTCAACAACACATGGTTAAAGACAACAATAGCTCAAAGCACATATATGAATCACAAGTAAAAGCTACTAACCATACAAGGAAGCTAGTGCAGGTGACAAGTGCATATGACATGAGAATGTAATTGGGAGGTTTGAGTCTTACAAATTGAATCAATTAGCGACGAGCCAATGGAAAACATCCCATCTAGTTTGTGCTGACCTTGATACAATCTCGTCCCAACTATTGGATGTTAAGAAGCCAAACATCCATACCTGTAATAGACCTAGTGAAGCATACAATGGAAACAATACATGCTGACCTTAGGACGAAGTCGATTTGAAATCCAATCAACAGATTGTATTCCTAGGGAATTCTTCGGACGCTCTGTCATGAGAGCTAGAGTAATCAATGACGCCGACATCGTAGGATCATGGTGGCTGAACCGACCAACTGAGGTGACGTACATTTTGGCGCAGAAGCTGAAGGAGCCGACCTAGATGGTGCCATAAGAGCCGGTAGTTCGGATCGACTGATTGATGTGACATATGCTTCGACACGAGAGCTGGAGGTTGGATCTACCGGTTCAGGCGATGGATGCTTCGGCATGGGAGCTGAAGTAGATGATGGCGATGGCATTGTTGGAGCATCGGGGCTGAATCGACCAGCTGTAGTGGTGATGACTTCGTGATCTTTTGCTTCATGTTCCTATTTCATGAAGCTGATGGGTGAACATCGGCATTGTTGTATGCACTGCACGCTATTCATAATACTTGTGTCCTTCTGATGATCCATGTGTAGCCGACGGTATTGTGTCGACTGTTCCACCATGTTGTTTTTTCCTAAGGTAGCCTTCCCTGGCCCCCAAGCGTAGTCGATGGCACAATATCACTAGATCCATAATCTTGAGGCAGGTCACACTACCCCCCTAAGTGAGAGCACTTCTCCTGGTATGCTAAAAAAGTATGTGCTCCTTTGTCTGCTGACCATGTGAACCGGCCTCAGCTTCTTCCTTACAAACACTGCTTGATCTTATATATGTCAAGAACTAATGGTCACAATTTCGGCTATCCCATCAACACTCGAGCATTGCATGCACATCTAGCGAGGATGGGTTGACAAAAAAATATCTAAATATCAGCCAATGCACGTCACAGCAGATTCTAGACACCCCACTGTTGTAGTAATTTCCATCGATTCCGAGCGTATATGGCCATGATTCTTGTTGGGTTGGAAAGATTATCTCCTTAGCTTTCCATCCATATGCAGAACGCCTAAAATGGAGTCTGTATGTGGCCTTTGAGTCAATTTTAGTGTAGCCCATCCCTGTAATCTGATCCAGCTTCGCGAATATATTAGTTCTCAATGTGAGTTGGGCTTGCGGCTCCACTGTATCTTTGAAAATGTGAGTTGTTGATGACGATGTGGCCATGGCTCGAGGTGAAGAAGTAGGGGTAGACTCGCGCCCAGCTGATGCCATGACTGCCCACCGTGGACCCGTGCCAGGTTGACTTAGGGTGTGCCTCGACGATCCGCCTTGAGGTGAGGTGGATGGAGCTAGAGTTCTCCTGACGACGGATTGATGTGTCAGCGGCCGCGGACGAGCTGGCTCGACGCCAGTCTTCATGATGGCCGACCGTTGGCACACCGCCCGCTGAACAGATCTAGGAGCCGGTGAGGTCGAAGGAAGCTTCAGAGTTGGCGATGGAGCCTTAGGGCTGTGCGCCTCCTCCGTGGCACCGATGAGTCAGTGCAGATTGCCGGTTTTATCAGCGATGAACGAGATAGATCAAAAGCGGATCATCTCGCAGGGAGCGAACATGACGATGTCGGTGGAGAAGCTGGCCATGGAGCTAACTCGATGTTGATGTCACCGAGCCCCTACCTGGCGCGCCAACATCTCGGGATTTTACACTGGTAGTGCACCATGGGATACGTCACAAGGTGCTTTTGAGGGTCGGCAAGGTCGATGTAGCTCGATGGTTCACTGGAAAAGCGACAGGACACAGAGATTTTTACAGGTTTGGGCCGCAAGATGCGTAACACCCTACGTCCTGTTTGTGGCGAGATGTATTGCTTTGAGTACTCAAGATTACAATGTGACTAGCATTGCTGTGCGAGAGCATGGTTTGGCGTCTTGTGATGGGTTGAGATATGCTACGTTGGGGTCCCTCATCCGCCTTATATAGTCTGACGGATTATTGGGTTACAATTTAGGTTCCTTCTATATCTCCTAGTAGGTTTGGATTACATGAGATCAAATAGAATCTCAGTTTCCATCATATCTTCCCTGATCTCCGTGAATCTCAGACCCTGGGTCTGAGTCAAGTTTCCTTCTATGCTTCCATGAATTACGTCGTCTTTGTCTTGAGCTCCAAGCTTGTCTGACTGTATTTTGGCCTGAGCTAGGCAACCGGCCCACAAGATCAGCCGTTTGCCCCTCTTAGGCCCACCAACGGCTCATGTCCTAGACCACGCCATGACGAGCCAAGGGATATTCATCCCCCACAAGCCCCCGAGGCTCGAGTCAATTCAAAAGGCAATTAACTCCAGACTCCAAAGCCATCCTAACTCTGAATGAAAAATGCCGCAGAGTCAATTGACTTACCCCTACAATGGTTGCACTGACTAGGTGCACCCATTGGGTGTAGCCCCCGAGCTTTAAGCTGACTTGAGTAGCAATCAACTTAAAGATCCAGAAGAATAACAGATTTAAACACCCTGCCTCCAGATCAATCACCTCTTTATTTCATTAGGTGCACCCACACCCAATGGGTATAGCCCCCGAGCTTTAAGTTGACTTGAGTAGCAATCAGCTTGAAGGTCCAGATAATTTGAAATCTCCAAAGTACGAACTCCCTGAGTCAATCAATGCAGCTCCTCAATAGTTGCACCGACTAGGTGCACCCATTGGGTCTAGCCCCCGAGCTTCAAGTTGACTTGAGTAGCAATCAGCTTGAAGGTCCAAAGAATTCCCTGACTCATTATCGCTCGACTGAAATCTCCATGCTTTTATCTCAACAGAAAATTTCGAGAAAAAATTCTCCACCCATTGGGTGTAAACCGAGAAACTACCAAGAATACAAAGAGCCATCCCTTTCTTTGCCTTATATGTATAACCTCAAAAACACAACCGCTCATAGATCCAACCTTCTTGAATCGTCACCCATGTAGATCAGACCTTCTTTGCCTTGTTCATACACCACAGCCCATTGCTAAACACTCCCCTTCATCCTTCCAACACCATGGCCGGCAACCGCCCTAGGAACCTCCTAGAGTTCTCCAATGAGGAAGATGGGGTCTTCTCTGGCGGCTTCAGCAACGAAGACCTGCCCAGCGACGCCGAGCCCCACGGCGATAGCGACAACGACAAGGGGAAGAAGCCGAAGGAGGAGGAAGAAGACGAGTCCTCCTCCGACTCTGACCTGTACAACTAGAAGGAGAAGCTGATGCTCCATGGCCTCATCCACCCCGACCTCGGTGGCCCGGACGAAGACAATAACGACGAGGAGGAGGACGGCGAGGACGACGACGACAGCGATAACGATGATGATGACGACGACGACGATGACGACGACGACGGCAGCAGCGATGAGGACGCCGCCTTGCCCCCAAAGAAGCACCGTCGCATGGGCAATTGGATTAGGAGTAGTTATTTAGGAGCTTGATGTTCCATAGTGAAGTCCCCTGTATCCTTAGGAATAATATTTTGAGCTTATCTTCCCATGATGCTTTATGTTCTTTTTTGCAGTCATCCATCATATATGTGTGATAACGCTACTGTTCTTGTCCCTGAACAACCACTATAGAATTTGCTGTATGATTGAAACATACTTGACCACCAAGAACGAACCCATCAGGCAAAACTGCAACCATCCAAGCACTTAGTTAGAAATGCGATCTAATTCTCCTGAGGAACAACTGCCATTAGATACCCTTGATCCGAGTGATAACACCTGATTCAACTCATCCGAACAAACAATATCTGACTGAATTCTAGATAATCCCTATAACTGCAAAGCCGACTAAAACCATGCCGACTCATCGTTATGAGAACTGTTGACTCGCTAGACTCACGGCAGAGCAATACCGATGCCGTGAACTCCCTTAACGAAAATAGAGCTTCCTAACTTAACGCCGTTAGGTATTAAAGAGGACCAATGCCCTAATGGTTCCTTCCACTTAAATCCTCATTCCTCAACTTCCGCAATTACTCCACTGCTAGTGCCAACGAATTTGAAATCCTTGCCTAAAAACCCCCTGAAGTCGCACTATAATCCTTCTCAACCATGGCTCCGAAGAAGAAGATGATCAGCGAGCGCAGGAACTCCAGTGAGGGACTCCCGCATGATGAGAACCAGCCAATCCCGTCACCATTCCTTGTCTTCCGTACATCCTCCGTCTCTGAATCCCACTTAATTCATCTTGTAGAAATGGGAGTCTCTGAATCTCGTAAGCAGCTGAACCCTTTTTTGCAGGATTGGCTTGATCAAGTTTCGCGATAGAGTGAAAACCTCGCTCCGATACTTGGAAGTGACGTGACCAAGCTACGCCAACAACTGGCTGACTCCGAGGCAGCTCGTGCTACCAAAACCGCTGGTAGGTGTCCTGCCTCCTAAGTCTCCATTCAGTCTATCGTCCGGCATACTTCTGTTTGTACATGAATTGGACTACAACTGCTGCAAAGAAGGTTACTGATCTGGAGAATGCATTGGCTCAGTGTGATATCTCACACCGCAACCTCATACTTGAGCATGATGAGGCCCGAGATGTTGCTCCGAATTTATAGCGCAAACTTGAATTGAAGAGGAAACATCATGAGGTAACTCGCCAAGAAACCCAACTAGCATATTCATTACTTACGCCTATAAGCTGCATCGGTCCATAGGATGAGACACTGCAATCAAAGAGAGAAATCCAAGAGCTTTGAGAACCACGAGATGGATTCGAGAAGTCCTTTCATAATACTTCCAATGCATTGGCAGTGCTTGAAACGAGCCACAAATTGACTCGGGTAGATCTTGAGAAACAGACTTCCGAGTTAATTGAGGCCAACAGATCTGGGTCGAGATTCAAAGCAAAGAATATGCAGAAAAGTCAGCTCCAAAGTTCAAGAGGATCACAAAATCAAGACATCTTCCACTTCTTCGGCAACGGGGCTGGCTGAAGTAGCTTAGGCTAAATAACAGAAACATAAAAAATACATCGGCCACATTACTTTAGTTATGTTACAGTGAGATAAACAGTCAAATGGAGCTTTGACCCAAATTTACATTACCCAAAAGTGTTCGATAATAGCACCAAGCGTTTAGCAAAAGCAACATGTCAGTGTTACAGTGGGAATTGTAACCGAATATAAGCACAACGCTCATGATTGCGCTTCTGCATCTTTATCAATCAGTTTTGTAGTTTCTCCGAGTTTCGAAGTGTCCGTTGGCTTCAGTGTCTCTTCTGGCATCACAGGCTATGTAGGCTGTGGGACTTCTGTAAGAGCCGTGGTTGGGGCAATGGGTCAAGTGTTAGCTCCATGGCGCTGGTCGTCGGAACGTTTCCAAATTGCGTCTTCAACCTGGAAATATGGGCAACATACGAAATAGTTTGGCTGCCAGAAAGAAAGAGCGGGCATGAAAGTGAAGTTTTTCTAAGTGTTATTAGCAGCCTACCTCCTTTCGTCGCTCGCGGATTTGTTCTACAACTTAGCTTTAAGCCCTTTCTTCCATAATAAGTTGAAAACACATCGTCTGACATTTTCGCAATCGCGGTTGCACTGGAAAATATCGTCAACTGAACACAGGGAAAAGGAAGGAGCAGTGGCTCTGTGGACGTGATCACAATCAACCTTTTGGAGTGAATAAGCAATGGCTTTACCCTAGCCATGGCACAATAACCCCCGTATGCACCCATAAGTTTGGGTATCCCTGTAATCTCGTTGTTCACCCAAGCCTTCAAGTTGTCACCTGACTCAAACCTTTAGGTTTGACAACGAGCTCCAATATGGGAAATGTTGGCGGTCATTATTTCCCTATTTCGACCACCAATTACTCGGCGAACACATGGGGTATAAATAAAGTTCTATGCATTATTTACCTAACACTGATGAATTCCACGAGTTTTGGTGGTTTTTGATGTATCACAGGGAGAAGCTCACATTCCATGCAAAAGAAGACCATTTGGGGCAAGAGAGAAGTAGCACATAAAAGGGCTTGAGAAAGAACTACAAATACCATCACTAAAAAGCATCTCAAATGCCCTCAAGGACTACACCATTGTGAAGAGCTCATCGAGACAATCAAAATGGACATATTATTTGCCTCGTTTTGAGTCCGGAGGGAAAGATATAAAAAGGTCAATAAATCAAATTAAAAAGATAGCGCTGACGTCGCGCCGCCTTTCCGCCTTTCCGTATGACACGCAGGGTGGGAGCGCACCGGCGCCCGACATGTGGCAGTGGCAGTGCCCTCTAGTGGCGCGCGCTCGCGCGGGAGCGGGCATTCCAGCGCGCCCCACCCGGGGCGACCACATGACGGGCCTACAAGCGGGGCAAGACGTGGCTCCCCCACCCCCATCGACCTTCCCATGTCGGTTGCCAGGCCGGTTGGCGCCCAAGGAGCAGTTTGTGGAGGAATCATGCATAGGATCCTTGGAATATTCCCTCCTCCTCCTCCTATAAATAGAGGGACACACCCCCTCACTCTCACTTGTACCTTCCACCATGTAAACTCTCTCTCCCTCACTTGGAGGCACCCTCGGGTGGTGCCTCCGCTTTGAATTCAGTGTTTAGTTAGGAGTTAGAGCAAGCTTCGTGTGTTGGAGTCGGTCGGGAATCCCCGGTAATGTATTTACATTCTTACTTATACATTTGTTGCATTCTTTCCCGATGATGATTAGTGCTTTACCTTCTTAGTTAATGCACTTCTTCTTCTTTAGTTAGTTACATGATGTGATCAGTGGTTAGAGCATTACATCATGGCCCGAGTTGTGCTAAGTTAGAATTGATGGATTCTTAGTTGTGCTTGCCAGTGCTACAATTCACCCCTAGACTTAGACGCTAGGCTTTGGTTAGTTCATCTCCTCTAGCTAAGGATGAACTATTGTTGTTTAGTGTGCCATCCTCTCCACACATATTTGCTTGGTAGCCCCACTCGGTGACAGCGTGTGGTGTGCCTGTGTAGTCTAGGCCCGTCGTTCGGGAGGCCCGTAGGTGTTAGCTGGATTCTCCTTCGGGACCAACTATCTACCCCTGGTACCCTTGAGACTCTAGAATTTCGCTCGACGCAAGTATCGCCTCTGTTGAAGTCCTTTCGACCTTAGCACAGATAGCTCTTGTATGCTAGTAAAGAATGAAGACTGAAACCTTAGTCTTGGCTCATTGTCCTCCTAGCTAAACCTGTTTTCATGCCAACAGTGTTTGGCCTGTATCTCATGGTGTTTCATTTTTATCTTTTGTTTATCTTTCATATATCTCCACCTGTCATTTGGAATGAATTAGATAGATAAATCTAGATGATCGATGAATCATTGTTCTTTCTCAATGCTTCCCTGTGGATAAATACGATACCCTGAAATACTCCCGCTTGAAAGCTACAGCGGTCTCCGTTCGCTTCCGGTGTAAAATCTGTTAGGCTAAGAACCGCCAACAGGAAACAACAGAGTCAACGTTGGCTGCATAGGATGAAATTTTGTCAAAAATAGCCTTGCTATCTTCGTCTTTCTTCTGTGATAAAGATTCAAGTTGAGGGCGCAAAGTAGCCAACTCTCTGTCTCTGTCCTCTATATTTTTACGAAGCTCTATAGTTTCGGAAACATGCAAATCAGCTGATTTCTTAAGAACTTCGATCATTATCTCGGCTGTTTACCTTGCTTCCTTTTCTCTATCAAGAAGCTTAGATACCTCCGAAGTGGTGGCATGTTGTGTTTTGATTTTAGCTTTGAGCTCTGAACTGATATCTTCGAGCTTCTTTGCATGGGTACATTGTAAAACAACTTCGTTTGTCAGTTCTTGGACAGTCTTTTCATGAGCTTCACGTTCTGTTTCTACGGTCAGTTCATACTGTTAAGCAAGGTCATTGACACACTTTTGAGGAGAGTAAAATTTTGCATTCGTTGTTGACTCTTCCTCTAGCATTCATTTCAGAAGACTTTTCGAAATAAGCAGACCCTAAGTCGTTAAAGAAAATTTAAATCAGCGTGAGCATACGTGCATATAACGTCACAAGCAACGAAGGAACATGTGTATAGAGTTTTACCTTCATGCAAATAGCAGCTAGCTGCACAGCAAGCTCAGCACCGGGCAAGGATAAGATCTCTTCTTCAGCGTCAGGGAAGCCAAAAGACCTGCCTAAGGCGTCAGCAATGTGCATCTCTACTTCGGACCCTATACATTGCATGGATTTTGTATAGTTACCCCCAAGAATGGTGTAGTTGTCATCGTAACCAAGCCAAGAAGTGACAATGCGTAATCTGTCGCTTTCTTCCTGACTCACATCCTCTGTTCCAACAATCCGAAGCAAACCCATACCGTTGGCGTGTGAACCTTCTCCACGAGTGGCCCCGCTAGCCCCTTCAAAAAGATCAGTATCAGTATCTGTTCCCTGGAGGCCTGTCAACACTTGTGCTATGTCCTCCGATGCATTTTTCATGTTCAGAGCCTTCATTAGCAACACCAGTTGCTTTGGCAGGCTCAATCAAAAGTTGCTGAGTTTCTAGTATAGTTGATCTATTTTCACCGGTTGTTTCATACCGGGGCGGAAGCACCCATAGAGTCCTCATCATCAATAGTGTCAAATGGATTAGGAATGTTAGGGATCCTTTTGGATTTAGAAGGGGACGAGCTTCTTTTGGTCAGTTGGATGGTGTGTGATCCAAGAGGGCTTAAAGCTGTGAAGGACCAGCAATCATTGAATCGAAAATTTTGTTAGTTTCAGAAGTAAGCCCATGAGATGTAGGGTTATCTTCCGAAGCTACAGCAGTTTGGCCCTTTGTCGCCATAGTGTCTTTGGTGGTTGTGGGAGCAGCCTTTGGGAGATGTTTCCTAGTACCAGCAATATTTGAGTCCTTAAGAGGCTGGAGGGAAACCTTCGTCGCCGGAATTTTGTACTTCTTTCCTTTCTTCAAAGTTGTGGGATCAGTTATAGCCGTTCCCGTAACCTCGGCAGCCTTGCACTTGGATGCTCTACCCTTTGGGGCAGTGATGTCCACATTAAATGCTCATAATCTGGATATTCAATGCCGAAGGTGTCTAACACGCGGTTCAATCGGAGCTTGGGGCAGGTCGCCAAATGCCTGGCTGAAGTCACTTGTATTCAGCTTTGGTATAGTTGCCAAGCATCATGTCCACAACATTTTCAACACCTCCTCACCAAGCTTCGTTGGGTGTTCTGTACTTGCCAAAAGGTGTAAATTTATACAGCAAGTGAACGAGCTTCGTACAATCCACTTCTCCGTCAACTTTGGGCATGGAAAACTTGTTCCGAAGAGGCATCACCCCGTAGGCTGCAAATTCCTGAACCAGGCAGCATGTGTGAATCTGGGAGCATACAGCTCTATAAGTCATGTTGGCACCCACCATTAAATTGGACTAGGCACACAACTGCCGTTTTAGACCAAATGACTGTCATAGTGGGCTCATCACGCACAGAGCAAATTATGGTTTTTTCTCTATGTTAACTAAATAATAGAACCACTTTTGTGACTAGCCGCTGGACCATTTGCTTCGGTATGCGGTCATAGGGCTAGGCGTGTCGCTACAGCTATGAAAGTTGTAGCACCCAAAGTTTGGATGGAGCTCAGCCAATTTATCAGCCTTAGCTTGATAATGCAATTCGTGTGATCAGCAAAAGTGTTCAAGGTTTGGCTCCAGACCTTGGCATCCATATGTATACACCCAATCTAACAATTGGGTGTGAGCTAGTGAAAGCATATATCGAATCGTTCTAGTATCTTCGGTATCAAGGGCTTCACTAGGCATAGAAAGCCCAGCAGTGAAGAAACTGTCGAACAAAATGATCTCATAAGGCTAAGGGGTCGGGGTCTTCGTTAGTCGGTTGATAGCATCGGCTTTGATCCTTGGTGAAACCCACCTTCTGATAGTATTTGAAATCTTCCTCGGTGATGCTGGACTTCCCGAATATCAGATGACTTGATTTGCAGGGCTTCAGAGTCCCACTATCATCATCATCGTTGGCCTCTTCTAAGTCGGCATCTTCTTCTTTAGCTACAATTTCTTCTTCGGAATCCACGAGGTTCTCCTCAAGATCCTTGCGCAAGTAGGAGACAAGTTCATAGGGCTCTCCTCATTTCTTATGCTGCGAGCTTCTCTCGTGGATTCACCTTCGGAGTTATAAGCTGGGCATGCAGTGGAACGAACCCTCACCATTTAAGCCCTATAAATATCAGTTGAATAAAGCACGCAGTTGTTTAAAAAAACTTACGGCTCAAACAATCTTTCATAGTTCGCATGAAAATCTGTCTTCAGAGTAACAGGGGCAGCTTCAGAGATGTGGAAGCAAGGGCAACAATGATGCGTCAACAAAAGGGGAGAGGGGGTCCCAACTATTCCCCCACTGCTTATATACTGGTTGGGGCACAACAATCGAGATGACGTGTGACGAATGGATGACAACCAAAAAGAATGCCGATGCTTGTCACCTACAACACCCTCATTTGACTTCGGATTTTCACTCAGTCATTTCTCTATCCTTTTCTCCAAAATACTCTCAAATCAGGGGGGATCCATCTCGTACATCGAAGCATGAACGAAACCTTCGGCCTTTTCATTCAATCACGGTTTGAGCTCATCTTGGAAAAATGAACTAATCCCACGAGGGGCTACTGTTGGGGGCCAAAGGTCCTTGCATAAGCTGCTTCATATGTCTATTTTCTAATTGTGGATTTTAGGTTACAAAGGAAGGGGATAGCACTTGTTCCTGAATAAATGGTGATCTGAGAATCAGTGAGGTGCCTAGGCCTCAAGCCAAAGGCCAAGAGAAGCCTCGATGTCCGAAGGGTTCAACCTTAAGCCAAAGGTTAGAGTCCGAAGAGTGATCGTCGGCTTACAGGAAGAGAACCAGAAGCGAGGGACTTTGAAGTATGAGAAAGGCTCCGAAGGTGAAGACAATCGGGCAAGACGTCGATGAAGTCGAGCCATAGACAGCTATTGAGAGCTTGCTGTGCTTGAGTTGGATGTCAAGAGCTTGCGTGCTTGACGATTACTAAATGTACATGTAGCTTGTATGATATCCAATGGATGTGTCGGGTATAATCGAGGGTAATCAGTGTAAAAACACTGTATGCGATGCTAGCAGTCACCCCATATAAATACCTGGGGAGACCAACTGACAAGGGGCAGGCTTTTGGCAGTGACACTTGTATGCCTCACATTGTATGTGACGTCAGCCCTAGTTTTTGGGTACGAAGGTATAACAAATGACTCTTCTCGTGCATTAGTTCGCCCTTTCATCCTTTCGTCTTTCAAGCATTCTCTTTAAGCATCTTCGAACTAGGCAAAGAGTTCCCACTTTGACTATCTTATGTACTTTACGTCATTGCATTCAAGGACTCCAAAGAGAGAGATCCTTCTTATTTGATGTTGCCCTATTATGGTTATGTGATTTGATAACAGATCCCCAACATATTCGGTACTTCCACCGGACTATCCAGTTCTATCGGACTAGTCCAGCATCAGTGTACAGACAGTGCAGGATCGAGTAAGTCCTAGAGCTCTACCAGATAGTCCAACTGTCCGCAACCTGATTATCTAGGTGTCGCCGGACAGTTCGGCCCCTGGCACCAGATAGTCCTAGTGTGTCTAGGGTGGCTGAGCCATTTTTGTGGTTTTTGTTCTCCCACTGTGTTTTGCATCAGCATTGCTTTTCCTACTGTCTGACCATACTCTTTGCTTGTTGTGTTCCAGTAAGTTGCATTTTGGTACGGTGAATGTCAAGTGGTGAAATTGCAAAGTTTTGTTGATTGCGGTGACTTGCGATTGTTGGCGGTCGTTATTCACTTGTTCCGACCGCCAATTCCTTGGTAAATAAATGGGGTATAAGCCAAAGTCTATGCAGTATTTTCCTAACACTGACTGAATTCCACAAGTATTGGCGGTTTTCGATGTATCACAGGGAGTTGATCAAATTCCATGCAAGATGACATCATTTGGAGAAAGAGAGAATTCGCACATAAAAGGGCTTGATATAAACCACAAATTCCACTACTAAAAATTTCCTCAAATTCACTCAAGGACTACACGATTGCGAATAGCTCATCGAGATGATCAAAATGGATATGTTATTTGTCTCATTTGGAGCTTAGATGAAAAAGATATGGAAAATACAAAATTATAGCGCAGTGCTGAAGTCAGCATGACATCAGCACTCCCCAATCCGTACAGAGCAAGGCGGGAAGTACCCATAGCTCGACACGTGCTAGCGCGGCTTGCGCTCACATGCGCCTGTGCAGGGTGGCTACGGTCCGGCTAGCCTAGGCCATGTGGCAGACAAGGAGATGGCTAAGGCGCGGTTCGGCGCCGCCCTATTCCGGTTCGGCCCTAGTTCGGCCACGTGGTGCCCTCGGCGATGGCTGGGGTGCGGTCGAAGGCTGGTTTAGGCTGGTTCAAATGGCTCAACGCTAGTCTAGTCGCCCGGAAGGAGGATCCAAGGCAGGTTTTGATCTAGGAAACACTACAAAGCTCCAATTCTCGCTTCCAACGTCCGATTCAGGGGCCTAGGGTCCAGTTATTCGCCGGTTCTTGACGCCAGCATATGTGGATCACTGTTACCGAACCTATCCAAGTCGGTTGGGAGGACATGTGGCGCCCAAAGTGCAGTTGGAGGAGGAACCTTGCATGTAGGCACATAGAATATTCCCCTCTCCACCTATAAATAGAGAGGCACCTACCTCACTTCACTGTGCACCTCACCATGTAATCACTCTCTCCCTCTCTAGGAGGCCCCCTCGAGTGGTGCACCCACTCTAGAACTCATTGTTGAGCTAGGAGTTAGAGCAAGATCTACAGTCTCGGAGTCAGTAGAAATCCTTGGTAATGTACTTTGTGACTCTTTTCTTATGCATTACTTTCTGGCATATGACAAGTGTGAGTACTTTATCTTTCTGCCTTATGCACTTCTTCATCTATAGTTAGTTACTCGTATGTTGGTACGTATGCGGCTGCATTTATTTGCTAGCACCTTTTCCCTTTGGGCATGCCAAATTTGAGACCTGAGTTGTGCTAAGTTAAAATTGATTGAGCTTTGTTATACATACCGGTGCTATAAGCCTTTCCTAGACTTAGATCTAGGTGTCAGGTTAGCTCTCACCCTCTAGCGCAGAGGACGAGATTTAGTGCTCAAGCTCTTTTATGGTGACTGATGCAACACATCGCTTGAGCACTAGTATAGCGTGCCATCTTACCCATGCAGCTCTGGTCAGTAGCCCTTGGTGAAAGCATTAGGGGGCCTCTGTATTCCGATCCCATCATTCAGTAAGCCTGTAGGCAGTTAGCTAGTTGCCATTCAGTTGGCCAACTATCTACCCCTATGCCTCCTCGGTGAAGTTTAGAATTTCGCTCGATGCAAGACCACAGCTCCTCTCGATTCTTTCGGCCTTAGTACAGATAGCTCTTGTCTGCTAGTTAGAGATGGAAGACCGAACCTTAGGCCTCCACTCAGTTGTCCTCCTAGCTTAAACTTGAGTTTGCGCCAATGGTGTTTGGTTTGTATCCCATGGTGTTTGGTCTTTACCTTTTCTTGTTATCTTTTGGAATGAATGAGTTGGTAGTAGCTAGGTGATCAATGAGTTTGTATTCTTTCTCGATGCTTCCCTGTGGATAAATACGATACCTTGGAATACTCCCAGGTGAAAGCTACAGCAGTCTCTAGTGTGCTTGCAAAGTAAAATCTGTTAGGCTAAGAACCGCCAACAGAGATCTTTGTGGTCATTGAGGTCCTTGCTCTTTCTCACCTAGTGCGTATCCTTTCAGTGGACAGACACCTTGCGCTTGCTAGACTACGTATCTGTTCAGTGGATGGTGTCTAGCATGGGTTCTTGTGAGCATTCTCGGTGCACCAAGTTTGGGGCTCGTGATTTTGAGTTTTTCAAGTGCTCCTATTCACCCCCCTCTAGTCGCACGTCATGGTCCCTACATGTGATATTAGAGCCGGTTAGGTTTTTTGATACCTTTACCTGTGAGAAACCAGAAGCGACTATGACTCACTCTGGGAAGATTCTAGTCTTTGGCTGATTCTAGTCTTTGGCTTTGATGGTTACTCCTACTGTAAGGGTAGGATGAAAGCTTTCTTGATTAGCCAGAGTTAGGACATATGGGACTCTACTCAGAGTATGACTTTCAGGGTGCTTTCCGTTGCCGAGCGTACTACTTCGGTGCTCATTGCTCAGTACAAGGCTAACACCTACGCGGTTAACTTTGTCTTCTGAGGACTTGGTCCAGTTGATTATGAGAAAGTGAGCCACCTCGAGATTGCTCATGAGATATGGTCCCTGCTGAGTGCACACCATGAGGGTATTGCTACTATCAAGGGCCATCTCATTGAGACTTACATGCGTGAATATGAGAATTTAGTTCAGATGCCTGGTGCGTCCATCGATGAGTTTGGTTAGTTTCAATCGATCATCAATGAGTTACGCGTCAACTCTAGCCTTCAGGCAATCCCATACTCTAACCATTAGTAGCCCATTAAGTTGTTGTATGCGTTGGATAGGAAAATATGGGAGATCAAGGCTAACTTGAACATCGAGTCAGAGGCCTATGAAATGATTGGAGTGGAGGCTCTTTACAGCAAGCTCAAGGCTGCCAGAAGTGGATTACAAGTTGAGAGAATCTCTCACTTGTGCTGGCTCCAAGAACCTAGCCTTAGCTACTGTGGCGGAACCGCTGATTTAATCCTGGGCTAAGTACACCAGCCACCTCTGGCTTGCAGTGTATTTAGACCAAATCAAACCCGGTCGTCTGTCGAGCTACCCAAAAGGGCACTCGATATAACTATCACCCAGGGATGCTGACATCACACACGTTAAGCCCTCAAAAGATCCACGACAATGACAACAACCCATCATTTCATACAAACATAGATTGATTTGTTACGAAATATTTGCTCAAAATGAGCTACAATCATACTGAAATAGAGCTCCAAAATAATCTCGCAGCGGAAATCATAACATAATACCGATATACTCTTGCAGCGGAAATAAAACATCGAGCTATCACATTGAGCCAACCATTGTCATTCTCGATCATGAAATTCCTGAAATAAAAATATCAACAACGTAGGGGTGAGTACTGTGAGGTACTCATAGGACTTACCCGTGGGCGGTTTCAACCCGACACATTTGACAGTATGCAAGGCTTTTTGTGGACTTGACTCTAACCCGCACAGGCTTACTAAAAGTGAGTCCTTACTTTCAAGTGTCATCCATTTTTAAAGCATAAGCCTCATTTGATCCATTATAATTATCATCATGATCCATAATTCATATATCTCATCATCTCAACATATATATCATCATAAAGTAGCTTGCGGAAATGTAAACATACAAGTACAAACATGTAATGTAAAAAGCATGATTAAATGAATAAGATATTAAAGTTATTACTACGTTAGAATGTCAGTGGCATTGGCATTCCCACACCTGGTGAGCATCAGCGATTCGAATCGATTTTAATCCCCAGGAATAACTATCATGCCAGGGGTATATGCTTATTAGCCATCGCGTTCCCACATATATCCCCCATCTCCACTTGTTCCATCCCAAGTTCGATTCCAACCCACCATTCCCCAGGTTTAGCCCCCATGGAGCGATACCACGGCATCCCAGGTTAGCCCTCCCATGAGTCAAGCGCCACTAGGCCCCATGGTAGGACCAAGTCTCTGTTCTTTTGGACACCATTGCTTGAAGTAGCTCCACGCACTTGCTTCTTGATCACGTATCTGTAATAGGCATCCCTATATGAATGATATGCATGATGCAGTGATCCATATGCATGAATATCAAGCATTCATATGAACAATCATTTCAGGGATAGGGACAAATCGAAAGATGATCGATTTCACTACTTAAACAAGAATTTCTCTTATGCCCCTAGGACAAGCATACAATATGAAATCAAATATTCACATTGCAACATAGAAATATATTACATAATCGATTATCAATTTTACATAGCCCTTTACCATACCACACGCAAGCAAAGCATCATATGAGCATGTATTTACACTTGCAACGGTTCATTAGTTTGAAACATTACTCCTAGCGCTAGTGACACTAGTACTGTTAGGGACCTAGAGCAAGCATTCACTCATGCAAATTATATATATAAACTTATCAAGTTACTAATAATAGGGGAGACATGTTAAACATTTGCCATTTTCAAAATACATAGAAAGTAGCAAGGCAAAATACATGAAACTTTATTTTTGGGCTACATTGGATCAAATGGCTACAATATAATTTCTATGCATTTTTCTGGACAAGTTTTATGTAGCATATATTTTCATACTTCTAAAATACACTAAATTCACTCATAGGGGTAAAACAGTAATTTTGCAGTGCATGCTAGGGTTGTAAAAACTCTTGACAGAGCGTAAATACCATGCAATAGCTGAAGTCCAATTTTCATGATTTTTGGAGTTCATTTTCATCACTTTTGCTATTTATCTCATTTTATCATGCATGCAAGAAACAAAGGGCAAAATAGTCATTTCACATCCCTAGACCTATTCCATTGTGTAGATCTACTCATAAGAAATCCAACAAAACAAGATTCATATTTTTATGATTTTTCTACTAATTTCTAGAGCATATTAAAGTTCATATGCCAAATCCGGAGGGGAGGCAGAGGGAGCGGGAGTGCGTAGGAGTGAGGCAGAGGAGAGCCGAGAGGGAACGCAAGTGAAAGGAGGGGTACCAGCTTCCACTTGATGGAAGGGAGTGGAGGCTAGGACGAGGTCTGGGCAGCCGGCTCCCATGGCGGCCTCAGGCAGTCCATGCCCGCCGCAGTGGGGCAAAGGAGGGGGGAGAGCGGGGAGGTGACCGCGGGTAGACCGAGTCTGTAGGCCAACTGAGGCTGCCAAGTGGGACCAGAGCGGGATGGCTTGTTCAAGTGTGCAGACCACGTCCACGGAGAGGTGCAGGGGTGGGGCCCACTGGGATGTCGTCATCCAACGCCGGGCGGGAATCAGCTGGGTGGGGCCCGCTCGTCATAGGGACACGGGAAATTGCAAAATCCGAAAATAGGAAAAAGGGTGGTTTGACTGCTGGAATGGTTGTTAGAAATTGGCATATTTGTACTACTTAAACGCCGATTCAAAGTAAAGTCAAAATACAAGAAATGTTCATAATTTGGTGCTCTACAACTTTTCTATAAACATGAATACCAAGTTATGTTGATGTTTTTTATGTAAATTCGAATTACAGTTGCTGACCTGAGCTTTGACCAGGTTATGACTTGAAGTTCAAAAATATGAAACAGCCATTTAGGAGCATTTTCATGTAAAGTTATAATACCAATGTTGTTTAGAATTTCATGATATACAATTTTCATACATAAAATTTTGTATGATAAGCACTTTTGTTTCACAAAAAATTGAATTTACCATACTGATCAAGTTTAGGCAGATTTCTGCTTTTTCATTAATCGACTCAAAACTCCACCTAAACATTTGTGCATGTTACCACACTCAATACCAAAGTTGCTTCTCATAAAATTGTCTACAAGTTTGTTATAGAGAGTTTGGTCTAAAACACATTATATTTTGAACTATAGGCACAAATGTATTCAAGGGTTTTGTAAAACTGCAGCTTCAATTTATGTGTGGTCTTTCTTGCTTCAACTTTTGAGTGACCAAATGGGGTCCAATTAGTTCGAGGTCAGGTGCATTTGAAAGGTGATCAGTTTAATTTCATTTCATAGAAAGTAAGATTTTGAAGTTCTACAGTGAAATCCAAAGTAATTTCAGAATGAAGTTTGAGGAAAGGCTGAAAATCTAGACTTAGGGAATTTTTCTAAGTATAGGCTGACTTGATTTGGTTTGAACTTTTGAACCTCTTAACATCCGATTTTGAAAATGGTCGAAATAGTAAAGTTGAATGCAACATCTTGAGCTAAAACTTTTGTATTTGATGTCTTGCACGAAAACGTATAGATTTTAACTACCCAACGAAACAACACAGGGTTTTGCATATTCCACTAGAAAATTTTTGACTTTGTGATTTATTTGTCTAGTTATTGTTCCTCCCTAAACATGATTAAGCCCTAACTCATAATTAGCTTTTGTCTAACTGCGTGTTAAAGCTTTTGAGATGCCGAGGGCATCACAGCTACTCCCTCCAGAGAGGCCGCTACTAATCTCCCACTTCACAAGTTCTTGTTTTCTGCTCTTATGTCTGTTACAGAGGAGCAGTTGGCGTCACTTGGGAATGAAGAGCTTTGCCTGCTGTCTAGTCGCTTTGAGCATGCCTATGACAATAGAATGAGTAAGAAGAGGGGCGAGAGGCCCAAATGCTTCGAGTGCGGAGAGGTCAACCACTTCATCGCTGAGTGCCCCAACAAGAACAACGACTACTAGAAGAAGGGCAAGAACCACTACTGCGACTCCAAAAAGTACCACTCCGTCAAGCGCGATCATGCCAAGCACAGCTCTGGAAAGATTAAGAACTTCAGGAAGGCTTTCAAGAGCTACCAAAAGGATAACCGGAAGTACGACAAGGCCTTCTTCGTCGAGATTGGTGGCCTTTGCAGCGGAACGTCCTCTTCCTCCCCCTTCTCATCAAGTTCAAGCGATGAGGAGATCATTACCAAGTGAGACAAGAGGAGGGATCACGGTGGTCTAGCTAGGCTCTGTTTCGTCTCCACCAAGTCAAAGCGCAAGCATAAGATGGACTGGAGATCTTTATGCTCCATGGCGCTTAAGGACAAGGATGACAAGGGCAACGACAATGACTCCTCTGATGATGAGGTAACTCCCGAGCAAGCTGAGATTCTTGAGATGTTGGAGAAGAATAGTCTTTAAGTTGAAAGCCTAGGATAAGATATTGGAGAAGGCAGCCAAACATTTGTAAAAGTAGAAAGCTAAGCTTGCTAATGCTTTGGATGAGATTGAGGGGTTGAAGAGTGTGCAAGCCCAGCCTAGTGAGATTGAGTGCCCTACCTGTGAGTCCATGATGAGTGACCTTTGTGAGCAGAAAAGCAAGTATGCTCATCAGGTAGAGGAGATGGATAGGCTAAAGGCTGAGATAGGCAAGCTCCAATCTAAACTAGATAAGCCTACTTTGAGTGAGGAGCCTGAGTGTGAGTCTTGCCCCCACCTAGCTATTGACATAGCTGAGCTGAAGGTAAAGTGTGAGGGGTAGCTCAAGGAGTTGGAAGAGCTTAGAGCTAGACCCACGCTTTTGGGTGCGTGCATGGTCTATGCTACCTTGAGGAGTGAGCTAGAGCAGTTTAGAGCTGACCTTGAGGTGCTTTCAACACCATCTAACTCTTGTGAGAACTACCTTGCTCTTAGGATGATGTTGGTTGATAGGGATGCCACCATTAGGAAGCTAGAGAAATCAGCTACCCCTATTCCCGCTTTGGACTGTTAGTTTTGTGTTGCTTAGGCTGTGGTCATAGAGGGACTGAGAAGAGACAAGCTTGATTTAGAGGTTGAGAACTCTAATTTGCGTGAGGTGCTTAGTTGGATGGATGCGAGAGAACCTAGAGAGCTCAACTAAGGATGATCCTAGAGAGCACCAAGAGAGCCGAGGGTGATGTGAGTGGACTTGGGTTAGGTGAGTGCAGTACTTCAGGTGAGAAGAAAAGTGCCCCGACTGCCTCGCCCTAGCCTACTGCTGATAGGATTTTCCATGAGCCACCTAGGACTACCCCAAAGAAGTAGTTTTGGACACCCAAGCCATCACAAGCTAAGCTGGACAAGATTGTGACAGAGATCCTTAAGCCTCCCAGCAAGGAGAGGATCTAGCAGCCTACACCACTGAAGACCACACAGCCACCTCACTAGAACCCAAGACATAGCCCCAGCCTTTGTCCAAAGACCTCTCTACCACTGTGAGTTTTGCCGAGCAGAATGGACACATGGAGCTGTTTTGCTTCAGAAGGAAGCGGGTTGAGAGGCAGGAGAGAGCTTGGGGAACTAGGATCAGTTCTACCAGGGTGGTAGGTAGGATCCTCCTTATCGCGGTGAGATGAGAGACCTTTTTGCTGGTGGTAGAAGAGGAGGCGGCTTTCAAGCCCATGCTCTTAGGGGTGAGAGATGCTTTGCCGACCGAGCTCCTAGCCATTTTCAGCATGGCTATGGACCTTGTGACCGATGCTTTGGGAGAGGGTTTGTGAGTCCACACTTTGGAGGTCATGGTTACCCAGATCAGTCATCATGCTTGTGTTGGGGTATTAATTTTTTGAGCTCAGTTTTTCAGGACCAGGCGAAGAGCGTGGGTCCTCGGCCACCTTACAAGAGCCCCCAAAGACAGGGTGCTAGAAGAAGGGATATTCGGGGATGGGTCATGGCATCATCAAGTCCGAGGAGACGTCGTCCCCCGAAGACAAGCGCTTGAAGAGAGCCTCTTCGGGGATGGGGGAAAGTGCCACTAGAGAACCTGAGGAGGCCTCGGTGCCGCGAAGATTCCAAGTGGTAAAGCTGGTGCTATGTGCCGAAGCGTCTAGTGCTTCGGAGAACGGACTTCGGAGCGAAGATGCGACGGGGCACGTGGGTCTGATGGCCCATGTTGCACGGCTCCTGGGGTCAAAAGACCAATGTACCCGCAGCTATTCTTAGAAATCTGGGTCATGAGCAGACTCTTGGTGGCTCTTAGCCTATCGGATTTTACTCCACAAGCGCACGGAGACCGCTGTAGCCTTTCACCTAGGAGTATTCCAAGGTATCGTATTAATCCACAGGAAAGCATTAAGATAGAGATGTCAAACTATCATTCATCTAGTTGTTACTACTCTTTCACGTCAACCGATAGCTAGGAACGATTGACACCAAACACCATGGGATACAAGCAAAGCACCGTTGGCAAGAAAGTAGGTAAAGCTAGGAGGACAATGAGGTGGGAGCTCAGATTCCTGATGAGGACTCTCTATACTATAGTGAGCCAGATAGACTAAGCTAGACCAACACGTTGCTCTAACTGAGGTAATGGCTTATCTACTTGTCTGGGATACTTACTTCGCCACTGAGCCTGCTAACCACTTTCGAGCACTAGAGTGCTGATAACCTAGACGAGAAAGGCGGGTGTCGTAGTAACTCAGCTATGCGGCTACAAGCAACCCAAACGACGGGGGTGGACTACACAGGGTACACTCCCGCTGTCACCAGGAGGACCTACCAAAGCCGGGTGCGCCTAGTCTACATGCACACCAACTACCCAAAACTGTGTGGGGTCTAATCACTTGCGAAACCAAGGTGACCGCAATTGTAGACACGACGTCTACGCTTGCAGGCACTACTTCTACTGGTATCCCAGATAGAAGCATACACAACCGTATAGTCAAGCGCTATAAAGAGCATACGAGGAATCTATAAGCATGACAAACTAAATATTCATTACTTGTCAAAGCAACTCTAACTATAGTCTAAAAGACTTTACTATGCTAAGGCATGAATAATACCGAAAGCAAGAGTGAAGTAAATGCTCACAAACTCATACAAGATAATGCATTAAATATCTCAAGTCTTATAGGAAAATAAAGATACAAGAAGAACTCATACCGAACTCCTAACGACGGCTTCGGAACGATGGAGCCCTACCTCTAACTCCTAACCAAACACTACTTTTAGAGTGGAGGCACCACCTATAGGGCACATCCTAGAGAGGGAGAGAGAGTTCACATGGGAATTGTACAAGTGAGAGTGAGGGGGGTGCCTCTCTATTTATAGCATTGAGGTAAGGGGGGTCTTCCATGGGTTCCCAAGGTGGGATTAATCCCCCAACACCTCCTTGGACACCACTTGGGCCTGTGGGTTGCTCCCTGTGCCTGGTGGGCTGCTCCCCACGCTTGGTGGGCTGCTGTACAGGAGGGGGGCTGCTGACATCAGCTTCCCTATATTTTTGTATTTTAAGTATCTTTTTCATGTGAGCTCCAACGATGCAAATAATATATCCGTTGGAATCGTCTCAACGAGCTCTACCCAATGGTGCAGTCATTGAGAGCATTTGAGATACTTTTTAGTGACAGTAATTTGTAGTTCTTATCTTAGGCCCTTTTGTGCGTAAATTCTCTTTTGCTCCAAATGATGTTATTTTGCATGAGCACCTCCCTGTGATATATTGAAAACCACCAAAACTTGTGGAATTCGTTAGTGTTAGGTAAATAATGCACAGAACTTTATCTATACCCCATTTATTCACCGAGGAATTGACGGTCAAAATGGTGAAATCACTATCATCAACACAGACATCCATGTAATTGCCCATCCCGGAGGTTGGTATCCCTATAAATACCCCCGCCATGTACCCATGTAAAGAGGAGGAAAAAAGAAAATAAAGAAAGCCACTTGACTGCAATTTTGGCTCGCACCACCGCTATTGTGATTCTGAGTGACCTCTGGGTCCTCCACCCAATAGTTTGGCACCCATCGTGTCCGAAGCCATGGCACCACTAAGAAAACAACAACAGTGGCGGCAAATGCCAACATCCCACAAGGCCCCCAAGTAGTTCCATCGGTGGTGTCCCACAGATTGAAGCAGTCCACCTAAGCAACGAAGACTTAAGAACAGGCAAAGACCCCCCACACCAGCCAACTTTCACTGACGAAGAGTTAGAATATACCAAAGAGTTCACCAAACAATGGTGCAGAAGGGCAAATCCCAAATCAAAGAAAGAAACATAAGAACAAGACATGAGCAAGAAGAAGAGTTGGCAAGATATGATGAAGCACAATACCAATTGCAGAAGAAGAGGGAACATTTGAAGCTACTTGTTAAGCAGAAAAGCAAGAAGAGCTTCGAGAGAAGATGAAAAAAAATTACAGGAGTCAATGCAACTAGTACACCGCGAAATCCAAACTCTCGAAGGCTGGTCGCATCACACAAACCATCTTGAGCGAGTTAAGATCGAAGATGATGATGACGAAGATGAGCAACAACAATACGAAAGAGAACAATTTGAGCTTTATTGGCAGCCTCAAAGATATCACAACAACCGAAGCGAAACGCCAGCATCATCCCCATTAGCCTCAGAGCTAGATCAGATGCCATGGCCCCCGAAGTTCAAAATACTTGCGCTACTTCCACAATATGACAGGGAATCAGATCCAAAAGAATTCCTCATGAGATACGAGGCAATGATATCTTCGGCGAGGGGAAACAACGAGGTGAAAGATAAATCCTTCATCATGGCCCTCAGAGGACCAGCTTAGCAATGGTTCACGTCCCTTCCCAAGGCAAGCATTTACTCATGGAAGCAACTTAGGGACAAGATCTTAGCAAATTTTCAGGGTTTCTAGCTAGAAATATACACAGTGGGTTTTAGCACAGTTGTAGGCAAAAGAACGATGAAACTTTACAGCAATACCTCCAACACTTCGTCAAGCTAAGAGCTCAAGCACCAAACATGAGTAGAAGACACGGTCATCGATGCAATGATCGAGGGGCTAAAGATGGGGTGATGTGTAGAATACCTAGACAAAAACAGACCTAGCAGCGAAAAAGAACTGTTTGATATAGTCCAAGAATACTGCAAGTCCGACAGGGGCAAAAGGAGAATATTAGATGCAATTGCATGAGAAACAGAAAGAAACCAAAGCTCTCATTGCAGCAACTGGCGTAAGCAGGAAAGCGAAGATCAACGGTGCCCCCAAACAAGCGGGCAAACATCTCATGTCAACTCAACCGAGATCTAAGATGACAAGCATCGGGAGAGAAATCAGAGCAACAACACACTCAGAGGTAGAGGGGGTGCTGGTTACCGGGGACGAGGAAGATTCGGCCATTCAAACAGAACCCTATACTGCATCTACCATGGCAAACACAAGGGCCATACAACAAAAAACTGCCCGATTACTCTAGAAACCCAGCAAAGAATGCAAAGCCAAAGGCAACCCCAAAGCCAAAACCAAAGCCAGTACCCCACCCATCCAAGAGCAGTAAACTATACAACTACAATAGATTACACAACGATGTACAAGCCAATGAATTACTTCACCCCAAACCACCACTTACACAATGCCCAACTACCCCCAGCAAACACCCCTACACAATTACACCCACCACCACAAGTACACCTCCTACCACCTCCACCTCTACCTCCGTAATGAACCAACGCAATCCTACAGCAAAACCAGCAAAACCACCAGCAAACTTAGCCAACAGCCACCCAATCCCTGCATTGCAACCCAAAACCGAAGGCTCAGTAGCCCAAAACCCAACAACAGACCGAGATGCACCACAGTCCCACAGAATCAATGTTATCAACACAATTGTCGGTGGTTCCAGAGAGCCACGATATGATACAAAGAGGCAATGAAAGGATTATCTTTGATCCGACAACCATGTATCCGAGAGGACATGTTTGGAAACAAAATGGTCGAGCATGCCTATCATATTCATCGAAGATTACCTTAAGCTCAAGAACTACCCTCACAAGGATCCGCTCATCATAAGTGCTATAGTGGGCATCAATTCAACTCATTTCATGGGAAACGACGTTGGCAGAATCCTAGTTGATAATGGCAGTGTGGCTGATATATTTTTCAAGAATTGCTACTTTACTATGGGTTTCAAGGTTCAAGATTTGGATGCAACCGATCAACCATTGTATGGCTTAGGAGGTAAAAACATCGATGCAATTGGCAAAACGAAAATTAATGTGACCTTCGGTGAAGGAGAATTCAAAAGAACTGAGCAGATACTTTTTGACATCGTTGACATCAATTACCCATACAATGCCATCTTTGGCAAGGGAATAATCAATAAGTTCCAAGCCGTCATACACCAGGGATACCTATGCATGAAAATGCCCACGCTAGTGGGAGTACTTGCAATATACGGAAGCCAAAAAGACGAAGAGAAGCGGAAATGAACGCTTCATTGTCAAACAAGAACATTCATACCATCAAGATAGCTCCAGAACAATCTGAAGAAGAACCTCTCGAAAAACAGGAATGAGAGAAAGAACCAGAGAAAGCTCAACCTCACGTGTTCACCAAGAGAGTACCGTTATGTGAGGACCTTTCCGGATAAGTGTGCAACAATAAGTGGGGCATTAGGTCCTGAAGAGGAAGAAAAATGGCTACAATGTCTCTGCAATAACCAGGACATCTTCGCATGGAAACCATCGGACTTCCCAGGAGTCAACAGATCAGCCATGGAACACAGCTTGCATGTCAACATGCAAAACCAAGGAAACAAAGACTTCGGCAAACATCCGAAGAGAGAGTAGATGTGGCGGAACCACCGATTTAATCCGGGCTAAGCACACCTGCCACCTCTGGATTGCAGTGCAATTAGACTGAACTAAACCCGGTCATCCATCGAGAGTCATTCGGCTCCTGATATTACCCTTTCCCAGAGGAACCAGCATCATACATGTCCAGCCCACAATGGAGCCACAACAGTTACATCATCTCAGGCAGTTGAATATAGCATATGTTACAAACCAGTTCGAAATAAAAATATAAATACCAACATCGTGACATAAGAAAGGAAAGTTCAAAACAGATAGCGGAAGAGATTTCAAAAACACCTCACAGCGGAATCTAAATGCATTAGTAGTCTTCATGCAATGAAGAATGAGGCGAGCAGCACCGAGCCCACCGGTACTACCCTTCTCCAAGCACTTATCCAAATGACATCGGTACTTGTACTCAAAAGGTGGGGGCAAACCCTGAGTACTAATTACTCAATAGGACTTAATGGAATGGCTTACGGCTGACGCGAAGCTTGCTTACTAACAAGTGGGTCCTTAGCCATTGATTTTTAAATAGTGGTATATCAACATAGAGTAACAAGTTTCATTATTTACATATAACTCCACACCAATAATAACTTGCAAAAATGTAAACAATGCAGTAGTACAATCATGTAGTATCTGAAAACATGTGTAATAGATATACTATATTCAAGTAATTACTACGTTGCTCGTGTGCATTATCAGCATTCCCTCACCTGGTGGGCATCAGCAATTCGAATCGATTTTAATTCTGGGAATAACTATCATGCTAGGGGTATATGCTTACTAGCCATCGCGTTTCCACATATAGCCCCCATCTCCACCTGTCTTATCCCAAGATTCACAGCGCCCCCACCGAACCCCCAGTTTGTGCCCCCATGTCGAGCCTGCCGACATCTCGGTCTACCCGCCATGAGTACCAAGCTCCCTCAGGCTTTCTGCCTCCATTCTAGTGGATGGGCGGCACCTCGAAAAACTCCTGGCGAGCCTAGGTAAGACTTCACCGGTCCCATATCCCGGTTAAGCAATCTAGCAATGTTATGCCGACCAATAGGCGAACAACAGGACGGACCTTAAACGACACGGGCGGAGCCAAATGATACAACAACGTACACCACAACATAAAATTATTCTCCGCCCGGTCTCCATTTAAATCGTGAGCATAATATTACTTTCCCAATAGTAAAAGTTTTGTAATCTTTGAAATCACCTACGGGACGAGTGACTCCTTTCACTCGTGTCTACTCACACCTAGCAATTCTAGGCAACTCATCCTACGAACTCTAGATATAGGTGCTAGGGCCAGGACGACCAGGGATCTAATGAAATTGTTTTCAATCAACTCCTAATGCGGATGCTTAATCAAACAATCAATTATTATGTTAGCTGGGAGAAATCATGGTCCTGCCTACCTTTTCTTATTTTTAACAAAACCAACAAACTAAACTAGGTTAGTTTGCCGGGTTGTGGGGCTTTGCCCCAGGCAACCCCTCGATCTCTTGGACAACTCCTCCTTCCAAACATGACTGATGGGCCCTCCAAGTCGTGCTTGGGGCTTAGTTGTCCTTCTAGACACCGTTGTTTGAAGTAGTTCTACACACTTGCTTCTCGATCACGTATCTGCAATAAACGTCACTATTTGATTGACATGCATGATGCAATGAATGAGATGCGTGAATAGCAACCATATATACGAACGATCATTCATTGATGGACAGAAAGGTGATTGATAAACTGCTTAAATAGAGATTACTCTTATGGACGTAGAGCAAGCGTACAATCTTAAAGTCACACTTATAAAAGCTATTGATGATATTGGCAACATGTTATCGATGTATTCCGATAAAAGCAAGCGATAGTTGTGTAGATTACTAAGGTAGGTGTGGTGTATTTATTTCCATTCAGCAAATCATACATAATTTGTCATATGTTGAGTTTTTGTTATCAATATTCAACAGTAATTAGGCATATGAGAATAGAATCATGCACACTGTGTGAGGTTCATCTACACATAGGTTCATACATAACAAGTATATTAGATAGGAGAAATCATAAACAAGCAAGATGCACGCTCATTAACACCCCCTTTTTATTTTGTTTACTTTTAGACCTAATGAAACAACTATTAATGGATCCCTCAAGTAATAGCAACCAAAAATTCATGAAAGAAATCAACAATCACACTTACACAGTAAGAAAGCTTCAAGAGTTTTGGTGGAATTTTTGCAAGACATTGAATAGCATTCATCTATTTTATTGATTAAATCACCCTATCACCTATCATTCTGAAAACACATAGCAAACAGCAAGCAAATCACATGAAACATTTTTTTCTATGCTACATTGGATCACATGAATACAATATAATTTCTATGGATTTTTCTAGACAAGTTTTGTATGGCATGTATTTTCATACTCTAAAAATACACTAAATACATACATAGGGTAGAACAGTAATTAAGCATTGGATGCTAGGGTTTCCAAAAATCACCATAGATCCTAATCATCAAATAAAATCTACAGTCCAAGTTTCATAATTTTTGAAGGTGTTTAACTTTAGTTTTGCTAATTATTTATGAAATCATAATGCGCAAGCAATCAGGGGCAAAACAGTCATTTCATGGATCACTCTCTTTTCCATTCTGTAGATCTATTTAATAGGAGTACACTGCAGCAAAGTTCGTATTTTTTTGATTTTTTTTTGATTTACTATGAATTTTCAAAGTTCTCAGCTTAATAAAATGCATTTAACTCGAAAATCATTTGGATCAGGGACCTAACCATAAATAAATATATCTCTCAGGGACCTACGCAGAAGAGGTTCATGACTCTGTGAACAGGGCTTGATTAGAGTGCGTAAAATATGAGATACGATAGGGGGATTTTTGAAAAACGGCCACCTTCTTCTTCCTCGGGCAGGGGCACGGGGTGCGCACATGGAGCAGCTTGGCGCAGCGGCCCGGCGGCTTGGGGACTCGACTTGGAGCCGAGCCACTCTGGAAGGGTATTCCCGGTGATGGGGCTTCTTTTCCCCAAGGCGGCGTCGCGAGAGGAGCCCGGAGCGGGCGAGGAAAACTAATGAACCGGGCGGCGGTGGCGCACGGCGCTCGGGGCGGCGCGGGGCGATTCCGGCCGGAGGGAAGGCGGATCGAGGGCGGTGAGGGGCGCCTAAGCTGCACGTAGTGACGAGGAACCTGATAGTGGGGAGCGGAGCCATGGGGACGAGCCGAAGGAGGTCATCCACGGCGTTGTGAAACCGTGGCGAGGTCGAGGGCGTGGGGCGCTTCTGGGCGGCCGCGCGTGGAGGAGATAGGGAGCTGTTCTGGTGGTGGTGGATCACGGCGCGAGGAGGCAAAGCCAGGGCACGTCAGGGACGGAGGAGAGGCGGGCCAAGGAGCTAGCATTGCGAGCTTGGGGCGAGCTCCAATGGCTGGCGGAGGCGCTGCGTAGTTCCGGATAAGGCGAGGCAGGGGAGAGGGCGAGTGAGGCGCGGGGAATGAGGGCCGAGCTCTTCGCTCTTTGTCCGGGGTGCGGGGTAGCGCGGGCAGGGGCCGACGACGATGCCATCGCACGACGCCCATGGTTCAGCGCAGCTACCGCGTGCACACAGGGGAGAGGTGGAGGAAGGGGTGTGGGCACGGGTGGACATGGTCCATGGACCTAATGCCAATGACAGGTGGGACCAAGTCAAGGAATGGAGAGACAATCCATGGAGCCGAGTCCACGAAAACCCAAACCGAGGCTGATGGCGGTTTTCTGGTCGGCTGGAATCCGAAGCCCGACGGGTGGGGCCCGGCTATCGGTGACACAGGGATGAAAAGGAAATTCGAAAATAGCAAAAATGGTGTTTGACTGCTAGAACCCTTGTCTAAAATTCGAGTTTTGGAAACATTTAACGGCCAAACTAGTGAAAACTCAAAGTACAAAAAGTGATCTAAACTTCATGATCTACAACTTTGTTTTAATTTATGACACCATGTTATATTCAAATTTTATGAGAAGTTTGAATTCAAAAGCCGTGACCCCAGTTTGACCAACAGTACCCCTAAGTTTAGAAATTCCAAAAGTCCATTTTATAGCCACTTTCATGTAAGGAGTTTTATACCAATGTTGTTCATAATTTCATTTCCTACAAATTTCATATACAAATTTTTGCATGATCATGTGTTTTGTTTGCTCAAAATTTGAATTTTCCACTCAGGCCTAGTTTGACAGATTTCACTAGAAGACAGAAATTGAGCTAAAGTACCTAGGCAAACTTTTATGCATGTCGACATACAAAATACCAAAGTTGTTACTCATCAAATTGTCTACAGGTTTGGTATAGAAAGTTGGGGCTAGATCACATTACATTTTAAACTATAAGCATAATTGTATTCAAGGGTTTGATAAAATTGCAGTTTCAATTTATGTGGTGTATTTCTTGTTTGCAACTTTTGAATTACCAAATGAAGTCCAATTAGATCAAGGTCTAGTGCATTTAGAAGGTAGTAAGTTTAATTTCATTTCATACAAAGGAAGATTTTGAAATTGTATCGTCAAATCGAAAGTAATTTCGGAATGAATTTTGGGAAAGAGTGTCAACCCTAGACTTAGCAAAATTTCCTGAGTATAGGCTATCTAGGTTTGGTTGAACTTTTGGGCCCGTTAGCATCTTATTTTGAAAATAGTCAAAATAGCATATTTGATGGCAACATCTTGAACTAAAACTTTTGTATTTGGTATCTTGCATGAAGACGTATAAATGTTTAACTATTCAACCAATCATCGCGAGGTTTTTGCACATTCGACTTGAAAATTTTGACTTAGTGATTTATTGGCCTAGTTATTGTTCTTCTCCAAGCATGATTAAGTCCAAAACCTTAATTATCATTAATCTAATTGCGTGTCAAGGCTTTTGCGATGCCGAGGGCATCACAACCCACCCCCCTTAAAGAAATCTCGTCCCAAGATTTGGATGAGGTGTGGTTGTATATACTAGCGCGCATTACAAAAAGTATGGCATTGTGGTTCGTGTCTTTTCGAATGCACATGGCAATATTCAAATTTTCACCCGTTGGCTTTGTCAACTAGCTTGTGAATGGTTAGTGCCTCTTTAACACAAGTAGTCACAAAGTGTCATCTATTAAGGCTAGGGTGGTCTCTCTAAGATACTCGACAAGTCGTGCCATATATGAGAGCGAATGAACAAACCATGAAGAGGATGTGGTCAGTGAGCAAGTGACAGTGATTGAAGCAAAGGAATGGAGTGACCTCCTGACTTTGATACCAAGATTAGAGACATGATAGATACCGGATTTATCCAAGCAATGAAAGCAAAGTATACATAGACGGAAATTGAACAAAGCAGAATCTTGTGATTCAAGGGAATGTCATTGGATGTGTTTTTGAGAGACACATTCATTTTTTGATAGGGACTGTGTCCACATATAAGATACCAAGTCAACATATCTTCAAAGAGTAAGATGTGGTGAAACATAGCACATCCTGCTCATCATGACAAGAAAGGCACAGGAGGGAGAAGATAGGCCGTATTCGCCTAGACAAGATGATGGTTTGTACGATTTCTTAGCGTTGGTCACGACTGACCAAGAAAATGGAAGTAGCTGACGTGTTCTTACTAACGAAACAAAATGCTAGTAAGCTCCCTTCTAAGAGGAAGAAAATGACTCATGAGGAAATGTCGATATGGCAAGAGCACTAGCCGAGAACAAGAGCTAGTGGGGAGGATGTTCATGAGGTACACCCTCAGAGGATAAGGTTCAACAAATGAATAGAAAATATCGACGGAGACAGTGAGAACAAAGTTGACTGTTCTCACCAATCATCAAGGCAAGGTCAAACAAGGATATGAATTAATATGGATGAGTCGTGGGAGTGAGGCGGATCATTCCCACTGGTCAAGAAGACAAGGTGAAACAACGCAATGGAAAGATGTAATGATATGGTGGAAATGAGACCGATCACTTCCACAGAAGCATTGAAAAGGTGTGAATAAGTGGTGGGTGGAGGTTGGCTACTCCTATAACTCAAGAAAGGCAAGGTGAAACAAGGCAATGAAATGATATATACAAGATAGTGGAAATGGAATCGATCACCTTTACGAACCAAGAGTAACAAGATCAACAAAGGGATGAAAACTGGATATGAACATCCCACGATTGATGTGATGTTATGCCTTCGCATGTCTTGATACCTGCGCGCACCTAGTGGCACAACTGTGTGACGGCCGTACACACAGGACCCTAGGTTCCACCGCGGCACCATAAACTGCTTAGGTAAACACCACATCAAGTGTGGTATAATCACCCAATCCAAACTATCGTGGATACTACCAGATTTTGACACGGATATGATCAATGAAATATGTATAAGATACAAGAGTTTCTAACACATGAACCTTAATGTATGGATGATATAGGTCAAAGAGGTGAGGAGTCCTCGATTTGCAAAGGTTCAGAGTAGAGAAATAACGAACATTGAAATACAATGCAAATAAATGAGGGTTGTATTGATTATAAAAGGTTGCAGTGAATGAACGGCAAGAGTTTCCAAACATGGGAATTACCAAAGTTTGGAGTGCTACGATAGTAAGACTAGGAGTACATTAACCATGAAAACGAGTCACCAGTAAATTTTTTAGAGCTAGATACACGAGGTTTGCTTGATCTACGAGAGTCAGGTTCCCTTATTACAAAAGTCTGACTCGAACACTACCTCACCAACCAACACTCAGTTAGTACTTCCTAAATGTAAGATTGACGCGTCCAGGTCAAAGACCGGTTTCTTCCTTCAGCCATGTTAGTGTAGTGTTAGGCTTCACATGGGAAATGCCATAGAATAGTAGTCTTGATCTTCCACCGAGTATAAGAACATCGCCGGATTCAAGGTTGATCTTAGTCGCTCTATCCTTGTCTCGAGTGTCGCCGAACAAGAAATCGGCAGTGTCGCCTATGGAGATCGAGATGACAGGTAGACCTTGGCTGAGGCTACTTTTTGATTCATCCTTGTCTTGATGGAGTCCGAGCTTCCCGGAGTCGTTGTAGTAGTTGACGATGCATATGTCGGGATTGATTTGAGGGAATTCGCTTGCAGTTGAATTTGTAGTTTGAGCAATTGTCTTGAAAGCTTCTGGTGTCGCAGGGGCGTGGGCACCATCACATGGCCGCGTTGGCCCATAGAAACCTATAGTTGGATCCCAATTCTTCCCTAGACACATCATCCATAGCTTCATCTTGGCTCCATTTTTGAAACTAGGCCTATAGAATCCTCCTGGACCAATACCTAGTTGTCGACACGTACGAACTATCTTGACTTGATCTTCAGGCTTGATGAATCCCTTCAATAGAACCATCCTAGGTCGCAGATGTTGAACTGAAGCCGCGTCAACGGAAGATTCTCCCACTTTTCTCTTCTTCTTGTGACCTTTAGGTGCTGTTGTTCTAGTCTTCGTGGGCTCAGGATGATCAGGAGATAAATCAAAGGGCTACGACATCTGTAGCAAGAAAAACAAGGCTTCCGTAAATCCAAGAGTTTTGAAAACTTGGTGTGGTCGTAGCGTATTTCGCGTTTACGAGCTCAGAAAATATGCCGATAAGTGATTTTATCGCAAGATGATGGCACAAGGCTATCGTTCACTTCTAACGTGTGTAGCTTTCAGCCAGGTTTCTGAGGGTCAACCAATGGACTCTAAAGAACTCAAGATATGATAGTCGTGCGTTAGTCTATACTCTACCTCGGTGGTGTAGAAAGTTTCGGTTAGTTCTACTTTGAAATAGTTCAAGTATCCAAATTTTTCAGCTAGCCGAAGTCTGTCCAGATGTGAGGTTCTACTTTACCTCTGCTATAGTTCGAAATACAAACTTTTTTGGGATGAGCTTAAATTAACAAAGTTGTTCATTTCGAAGTTCCCTATAACATTGGTATAGAATGTTTCTACCAGTTGTGAGTGCAAAATAGGTAAAACTCCAGATTACTATGATGAGGTCCAATATGTCCAGATTTGAGTCTTGTTTTAGAAGCAGGTGTTAGGCATAGTTAGAAGCATTTTAAAGACATGGTTAAAATAGGAACCTTGTTGCAAACTTCCTGTACTACAACTTTGATGTGATGAGCTTTAGCTAACTTCATTCAGACCATGCCGAGACTTCAATTTATACGACTAAGACTGGCTGTCCAGATTTGAAATTCCGTCTTAAAGTGATTGTAGAGCATCCTTACAAGCGTTTTAGCAACAAGGTCAATATAGCAAAGTTGTTTGTCAACTTATGAACTACAAATTTCATATAGAAAGTTTTCACTAGAACCCTTTTGATCAGCACCAAATCTCAGATTTCTACCAGCAGGTCATAGTGGTGTAGATTTTTAACTCGAGTTTGTTTTAACTTGCACTTCACAATCCATTCATACTTATAGTGGGTGATGTATAGAAAAGCTGTCGCAAATTACGTGTGCTACCTGTTTCATATACAAAGGTCCCACTGATTCCATTTGCACCTTAACTACACAACAAAACAGTAGCATCACATGTCTGCATACTACACAAATCTAGTTACATTCACTCGAACAAAGAGTAAGACATGTGGAACGTGTTGAGATAAGATGGCATGATGCATGATTCATCCTATTCTATCTCACATCACACATCCTATACACCATATATATATCTAGGGATATTTCGGTGACATATATGCACGTCTCTCCCTAATGCAATCTAGTCGTTCTCTATTCGTTCTTAATTTCGCACGTGGTTAGTGTACCTGCAGAAAAATGCATGCTCATACCACATCATCATACATTACCACTCTTAATCCTAAAAGTGGCATCCACGAATTTCTTTAAGCTACGTCTGGTGGACGACGTAGTGGCGCCATTTCTCTCAACACACCCAATGTTCCTGCAGTACTGGGGAATTGCTGGGGAGAGAGATGGTGGCCAACAAGATCTAATTATAATTTTGGTCGAAGGAAAAGTGGTCACGAAACACTCCAATAGCGTGACCACCCCCCTTAAAAAGATCTGCCCTACCAGCATGAATGCAAGGTTCGCAACAGTCCGCAAATCCCAATAGCGTTCGACCAGTACTGGGCATAGCTATTGCCGAAATGTTGCTTCCCAAAGCACCGAATATGCATATGAGTTCTATCTAGGTTAGAATGTTAGCGATGTCACCTGGTAATACACTAACATCCTTAATATGGGCATATCGCTACTCTCATTTTTCAAATACTAAAAAGGGGTTTTCGAAATAGGTTTGTAAATCAAAACCGGATGATATGATTGTTGTCTGTGTATGATCGGCTCTGATACCAGCTGTGGCGGAACCGCCGATTTCATCCGGGCTAAGCACACCTGCCACGTCTAGCTTGCAGTGCAATTAGACTGAACTAAACCCGGTCGTCCATCGAGAGTCATTCGGCTCCTAAATCCCTTTCCCAGACGAACCGACATCATACACATCTAGCCCACGATGGAGCCTCAATAGTTACATCATCTCAGGCAGTTGAATATAGCATATGTTACAAACTAGTTCAAAATAAAAATATAAATACCAACATCAAGACATAAGAAAGTCAAGTTCAAAACAGATAGCGGAAGGCGATTTCAAAAACACCTCGCAGCGGAATCTGAATACAGTAGTAGTCTTCATGCAATAACGAATGAGGCGAGCAGCACCGAGACCACCGGTACTACCTTTCTCCAAGCACTTGTCCTAATGCCATTGGTACCTGTACTCAGAAGGTGGGGGCAAACCCTAAGTACTAATTACTCAGTAGGACTTAATGGAATGGCTTACGGCTGATGCGAAGCTTGCTTACTAACAAGTGGGTCCTTAGCCATTGATTTTTAAATAGTGGTATATCAACATAGAGTAACAAGTTTCATTATTTGCATATAACTCCATAACAATAATAACTTGCAGAAATGTAAACAACACAGTAGTACAATCATGTCGTATCTGAAAACATGTGTAATAGATATAATATATTCAAGTAATTACTACGTTACCCGTGTGCATTATCAGCATTCCCACACCTAGTGGGCATCAGCGATTCGAATCGATTTTAATTCCTGAGAATAACTATCATGCCAGGGGTATATGCTTACTAGCCATCTCCACCTGTCTTGTCCCAAGATTTAAAATGCCCCCACTGAACCGCCGGGTTGTGCCCCCATGGCGAGCCTGCCGACATCTCGGTCTCCTCGCCATGAGTGCCAAGCTCCCCTGGGCCTTCTGCCTCCATTTAGTGGATGGACGGCACCTAAAAAACTCCGGACGAGCCCAGGTAAGACTTCACCGGTCCCATATCCAGGTTAAGTAATCTAGCAATGTTATGTCGACCAATAGGCAAACAATGGACGGACCCTAAATGACACGGGGGGAGCCAAATGATACAACAATGCACACCACAAAATAAAATTATTCTCCGCCCAGTCTCCATTTAAATCCTGAGCATAATATTACTTTCCCAATAGTAAAAGTTTTGTAATCTTTGAAATCACCTACGCGACGAGTGACTCCTTTCACTCATGTCTACTCGCACCTAGCAATTCTAGGCAACTCGTCCTATGAACTCTAGATATAGGTGCTAGGGCCAGGGCGGCTAGGGGATCTAATGCAATTGTTTTAAATCAACTACTAATGCGGATGCATAATCAAACAATCAATTATTATGTTAGCTGGGAGAAATCATGGTCCTGCCTGCCTTTGTTTATTTTTATCAAAACCAACAAACTAAACTAGATTAGTTTGCCGGGTTGTGGGCCTTTGCCCTAGGCAACCCCTTGATCTCTTGTACAACTCCTCCTTCCAAACACGACTGATGGGCCCTCCAGGTCGTGCTTGGGGCTTCGTTGGTCTTCTAGACACCGTTGTTTGAAGTAGTTCTACACACTTGCTTCTTGATCACGTATCTACAATAAACGTCACTATATGATTAACATGCATGATGCAATGAATGAGATGCGTAAATAGCAACCATATATACGAATGATCATTCATGGATGGACAGAAAGGTGATTGATAAACTGCTTAAATAGAGATTACTCTTATGGACGTAGAGCAAGCGTACAATCTTAAAGTCTCACTTATAAAAGCTATTGATGATATTGGCAACATGTTATCGATGTATTCCGATAAAAGCAAGGGATAGTTGTGTAGATTACTAAGGTAGGTGTGGTGTATTTATTTCCATTCAGCAAATCATACATAATTTGTCGTATGTTTAGTTTTTGTTATCAATATTCAATAGTAATTAGGCATGTGAGAATGGAATCATGCACACTGTGTGAGGTTCATCTACACATACGTTCATACATAACAAGTATATTAGATAGGAGAAATCATAAACTAGTAAGATGCACGCTCATTAACACTCCTATTTATTTTCTTTACTTTTAGACCAAATAAAATAACTATTAATGAATCCCTCAAGTAACAGCAACCAAAAATTCATGAAATAAATACACAATCACACTTACACAGTAACATAGCTTCAAGAGTTTTGGTGGAATTTTTGTAACACATTAAATAGCATTCATCTATTTTATTGATTAAATACCCCTATCACTTGTCATTCTCAAAACACATAGCAAACAGCAAGCAAATCACACGAAACATTTTTTCTAGGCTACATTGGATCAAATAAATACAATATAATTTCTATGGATTTTTTAGGACAAGTTTTGTGCGGTATATATTCTCATACTCTAAAAATACTCTAAATACATACATAGGGTAGAACAGTAATTAAGCATTGCATGCTAGGGTTTCTAAAAATCACCATAGATCCTAATCATCATATAAAATCTACTGTCCCAGTTTCATAATTTTCGAAGGTGTTTAACTTTAGTTTTACTAATTATTTATGAAATCTTAATATGCAAGCAATCAGGGGCAAAACAGTCATTTCAGGGATCACTCTCTTTTCCATTATGTAGATCTATTTAATAGGAGTACACTGCAACAAAGTTTTGTATTTTTTTGATTTTTATTTGATTTACTATGAATTTTCAAAGTTCTCATCTTAATAAAATGCATTTAACTCGAAAATCATTTGGATCAGGGACCTCACCATGAATAAATATATCTCTCAGGGACCTGCGTAGAATAGGTTCATGACTCTGTGAACAGAGATTGATTAGAGCACGTAAAATATGAGATACGATACGGGGATTTTTGAAAAAACGGCCACCTTCTTCTTCTTCCTCTGGCAGGGGCACGGGGCGCTCACATCTGCCCTTATATTTCCAAATCTTGCATGAATTGAAGGAAACTTTATATACCAAACTTGTAGAGGACTTGCTACTCAACAATTTTGGTATTTGAACTTGTAATATGCAGAAAGGTTTGAATAGTGTTTTGAGTTGATTTCCGTTGAACTGATGAATCTGCCAAAACATGACCTAGATAGTAAATTCAAATTTCAATGAAACTAAAGTCCTCATCATACAAAACCTTATATATGAAAGTTGTAGACCATGAAAAAATTAACAACATTGGTATAATACACTTTCTATGAATATGACGTTAAAAAGGACTTACTGAATTTCTAAATTTGCATTAAACCTTGGTCAAACTGGGGTCAGTCAGTTCAATTCAAATTTGGGCCAAAATTTGATATAGAACATGGTGTCAAAGTTTATAACAAAGTTGTAGGGCACAAAATATGGAACAGTTCTTGTATATTGTGTTTCTTCGGATATGGTCTCTAGATTGTCCAAAAAGAAGGAACTAAAACGAGTATTAGAGCAGTCAAACTCTTTTTCCATTTTCGCAATTGTTTTATTCTGTGTGGGCCCCACCACCGCACCCCTTACCCTCTCCCTCGCGTCCACGAGGCGTGAAACGCCTGCCTGCGCCATGCCATGGCAAACCGAGGCCATGCCCCTTCCTTCAAGGCTCGGTCCCTTCCCTACTCGACCTCACTCTGCTGCGCCTCGCCCTCCACGCTTAGTCCTTCTCATTGCCCTCCTCGCTCGCGAGCCCAAGGCGCCAGAGCATCACCCGCCATGGCCGCCTCAGCCAGAGCTTGTCCTTGAGCTTGCACGCCGCTCCCTTTGACCTCTCCTCACCCTGCTTCCATCAGCCCTGCAACCGCCTCGAGCTCCCCCACCGTCTCCCCTAGCTCTGGGTTGCCTCCATCACCTCTCCACCTCTACTCATGGGCACCACCATCCTCCGTTTCCAACTTGTCCGTACCGCATCGTGGAGCCCCACTCTAGCCACCTCTCCCATATTAGCTGTGTGCACCGCGTCCCCGCCTAGCAGCTATGAGCGTATCCACGGGCCCTCCACCATCATGCCGCCGGATTGAGCCACATCGCCCTAGTCGTGCACATCGACGGTTCACCCCGGTTCAGGGCACGTTCCCCGCTCGATCCGACTCCTCGCACGACGAGATCTAGGGTAACATACTCCTCGTCACCGGGAACATCTTCCCCGAGTTTCTCCGTCTGCTCCACCGCGCCTATGCCACCGGCACAGCCCGCCGTCCTTCCCCATCTGTGTGTCTGTTGTGGGAAGAAGAAGAGAGAGGTAGAAGAAAGGGATTTTTGCAGAGGGCCCCCTGATGTTTTCTATTTTACACGCTTCATTTGACCACTATGCATTGAGTCGATTAATTCTTCTATGCAGGCCCCTGGAACCTAGGATTAATTTGATTTGGGTCCTTTCACAGGGTTAAATTTGGTGTATGAACTTCCAGATTTGGCATATGAACTTTGAAATACTCTAGAAATTAGTAGAAAAATCTTAAAAATATGAAACTTGTTTTGTTGGACTGCACATGGGTAGATCTACACCATGGACTGCACATGATTGTTTCACCCTTGTTTTCTTGCATGCATGTTAAACTAAGATAAGTGGCAAAAGTGACGTAAATGAACTCCAAAATTTATGAAACTTGCGCTGTGTGCTTTCCATGTCATAGTTGTTCATATGTAATCCTTGTTGACAATAGCACTCATTGTTAATTATAGATCTACCCCTAGGCATGTTATCTAGTGCATTTTATGAATCTAGAAATGCATGTTGTATAAAGCTTGTCCAGAAAAATCTATAGAAATTATATCGTGTGACCTTAACTCATTGTAGTCATGTGTAAAAATTTCATGCACTTTGCTTTCTGTTTGCTATCTGATTTGAAAATGACAAAGTGCTAGGTGCTTTCAATAGTAAATTGGAAAATAGTACCTAATGTGTTCCAAAAATTCCACCAAAATACATGCAGCCCTATTATTATACAAATATGGTTATGTGAGTTGTCATGCATTTTTGGGATGCTTTTACTTCATCGGTTCACTGATAGTTACTTTTAAGGTAAAAGAATAAAAATGGGATAATACTGTGCTAAAATAAAATTGTGACTTTCCCCTAGATGCTTTACATGATATGGTTCACTTATGGCATAATAATTAACTCCACACCTTGGGTAGGTATGTTGTGGTCGAAACGATTAATCAACTAGTGCCAGATGCAATAATGAAAGTGCCTCTTCCGTTAGCCCTAGAAATATGTTACTACACTTGGTACTCATAATGTTAACCTAAAACATATGGTTTATGTCTTGATCGAATAAGTGCTTTGTGTGATGCTTGGTCTACAAAGGGTATAAGAGGAGAAAAGATGAATCCATTGTTGCTCATATATTCAATCCATAGATTATGTTGTATATCAATTTGTATAACTGTATGCTTACTCCATTGGCACAAAAGTGCTTCTTGTTAGATAGTTTATGTATCAGACTTCTGTCTATCCATGAAATGATTTTTTGTATGTGAGCTTGTTATTGTTGCATTTAATTTTTGGCATCATGCATATCATTCATGTAGCAATGCTTATGTAGATATGTGATAAAGAAGTAAGTGCGTGGAGCTTCTTCAAGCAACGGTGGTCCAGAAGGCCAACTGAGCCCCAAGCATTACCTAGAGGGCCCATCAGTCATGTTTGGATGGAGGAGTTGTCCAAGTGATCAAGTGGTTGCCTGGGGCAAAGCCTCAAAACCCGGCAAACTAACTTTAGAGTAGTTTGTTCAAGTTATTTCGACAACAAAGGTAGGCCCCTTAGGCACCTACACCTATTTAAAGAGTGCCACTACCCTATACTTGTTTGTGCATTTACGTTCAGGAGTCGTATGAAACCCCACATTCATAAATACCTGATATGCTTAGACGGTAGAAGTCGATTGAATATATTCACTCGCGAGATGATAAGGCTCAGTGTTTTACAAAAATTAAATTTGAAAGCAATATGATGTGATGTGATGAAAAGATGAGACCGGGCGGAGATATGGGTATATTATGATGAAAAATGATGTGGATGGTTTGGTGGACTCCGCCTGAGTCGTTTAAGGCCCATTCACTGTTCGTCTGATGATCGGCATAACATTGCTAGAGTGTTTATTCGGAAAGTGGGACCGGTGAAAGTCTTACTTGTGCCATCCAAAGAATAGAGATTTGTTCCTACCATGGGGCCTGGGGGGCGCTTGACTCATGGGAGGGCTGACTCGGTACGCCGTGGTATCGCTCCATGGGGGCTAAACCTAGGGAATGGTGGGTTGGAATCGAACTTGGGATGGGACATGTGGAGATGGGGGATATAAGTGGAACATGACCGCTAGTAATCAAATACCCCTGGCATGATAGTTATTCCCAAGAATTAAAAATCGATTCAAATCGTTGATGCTCACCAGGTTTGAGAATGCTGATATCACTGTCGGGCAATGTCGTAATAACTTTAATATGTTATTTATTTAATCATGCTTTTTAATATTACATGTTTGTACTTGTATGTTTACATTCCTGCCAATTACATTATGATGATATATATGTTGAGAATATTGAGATATATGGATTATGGATCATGATGATAACTATGATGAATCAAATGAACCTCATGCTTAAAAAATGAATAATACATGAAAGTAAGGACTCACTTTTAGTAAGCTTATGTGGGTTAGAAGTCAAGTCCACAGAAATTGCATACTCTCAAATGTGTCGGGCTAATACCGCCCATGGGTAGGTCCTACAGGTACCCCACGTACTCATTGCTTGTTGTTGATGTTTTTTTTAGGTACTTGTCAATTTGTGATCAAGGATGACAACGGTGGGCTCGATGTCGTGCCTTGATGTTTTATTTCCGCTCCACATTGACACCCATATAATCTTAAGTATCCGCTGCGAGGTATTTTGAAGCTTTATTCTAATATGATTTTACATCATTTTGAGCAAACGTTTTGTAACAAACCAAGACATGTTTGTCTGAAATGCTAGATTATTGTAATTGTTGTGGCTCTTTTGAGGGATTAATGTGTATGAAGTTAGCATCCCTGGGTGGTGGTTACATGAGTGCCCTTTTTGGGTAGCTCGATGGTTGACCGAGTTTAGTTTTGTCTAAGTGCAATGCGAGTCATGTGGGGGCAGGTGTGCTTAGCTCGGATTAAATCGGCGGTTCCACCACATTCACAGACTAGATTTCCAATGTGGTAATGGTCCGAAAGAAAAGCGGCCAATGAAGAATGTGTATCGACTTCACGTTCCTTAACAAAGAATCATCCCCTAACAAGAATTGCCAGCCTAATCGGCTCTGCAGTGGGTTGCGAAATGTTCAGCCTACTAGATTGCTTTTCTAGTTACCACCAAATATGGCTTTGTAAAGAAGATGAGATGAATACGAGTTTTATAACACAATGTGGCACTTATTGTGTCAAGAGAATGCCAGAGGGGCTGAAGAATGCCAGCTCAACCTTCAGCAGAATGATATCAATAGTGGTCAAGGCACAAATTGGTAGAAACATCCTAACATACGTTGACGAATCATTTTAAAAAGCAGAAAAGCAGTAGATCACATCACTGATTTAATGGAAATTTTCACAAACTTTAGGAAATATGGCCTCAAGCTCAACCCAGAAAAATGCACTTTCGGCATGAAGAAAGGAAAATTATTAGGCTACTTGATATCGAAGACGGGAATCAAAGCAAATCTAGACAAAGTCCAGGACATCAGAAACATGGGGGCCCCATGGACAAAGAATCAAGTGTAAGCATTGATAGGTAAAATTGCAGCCCTATACATCAAAATCGGTAGAAAAAAGCCTCCCCTTCTTCCAAGTTTTAAAAACTGGGACTATGAAGCACAGGGGCCCCGAGCAACAACAAGCATTTGAAGACCTAAACAAATATTTCGCGAACATTGCAATATTGACAAGCCCAACCCCAAATGCAGAACTACTGCTATATATCACAGCCTCAAATGCTAGTGTTAGTGCAGTCCTCATTGAAGACAGGGAGCAAAACAATGAAAAGCAACAATACCCAATTTACATCGTCTCAGAAGCGCTCTCACCCTTAAAGAAGAATTACTCTGAAGTTGAGAAAATGGCATATGCAGTCCTCATGGCATCAAGGAAGCTCCAACATTAACTTCAAAGTCACAGCATAAGAGTGCCAACTGCCGACCCCCTACGAGATGTCTTCGGTAAGATGCAATCTTCTGGCTGCATAGCGAAGTGGGCAACAGAATTAGCAGAGTTTGGGATAGACCTTGTCGCAAGAACAGTAATCAAATCACAAGTCATTGCAGACCAGACTTCGTCAAGAGGCAAAGATCACGCTCAAGAAATTGAAAATGAATGGATCATCTAGTGTGATGGATCATATAAATCCAAGGGATCAGCAGCTGCCGCAATTATAACATCACCTCAAGGGGCCAAGTTCAGGCATGTCGCCAACTTGAATTTCGAACAAATAACGTGGCAGAGTATGAAGCACTATTATTGGGACTCTGGAAAGCAAGATCACTAGGGGTCAGAAGATTGACAGAATTAATAGATTCAGAATTGATCATGGGGCATACCAGCAAAGACTACGAAGCCAGAGATCCTGTAATGAACAAGTAGCTTCAAGCAGTTCGATAGATGGAAAACCACTTTGTCAGAATAATAGTCAAGCGAATAACTCGCATGAAGAACGAAGAAGTGGATTCTTTAGCTCAAGCGACTTCCATCAAAGCCCCCTGCCACCGAATGTCTTCGTCAAAACAATGACTCAAAGATCTATCGATGACAAGTCACCCGAAGCATGTGAGGTCACAACAATTCAAGTAGAAGACTGAAGAGCACCATTAATAGCCATAGTTTAAGGATGATCTGACAAAATGGACCCAAAAGAGAAATAAAGAATACAGATAAGGGCGAAGAACTACTGTATACTGAATGGCAACCTATATCGAAGCGGGGTAGGCGCCCCACTCCTTAAATGTATAACAATGGAAGAGGGAAAGCAATTACTCAAGCAAATACACAGTGGTTGGTGCTCTTCGCCTATAAGCACAAGAGTACTGGTGTCAAAAGCATACAAGCAAGGTTTTTACTAGCCCTCGGCCGTGACGGATGTGGACTACCTCATACGGATTTGCAACAATAGCCAGAGGTTCTTTGAGTACAGCAATTACTCGCACCAAGAAATACATCTAATTCCCCCCATCTAGCCTTTGGAGAAGTGGGGAATGGATATAGTGGGGCCATTACCTCCAAGACAAGGAAATTATCGTTACGCCGCAGTTGCAGTGGAGTACGTTTCGAAGTGTATCGAAACAGAATCACTGCAAAAGATCACTTCATTAGCATTGCAGAAATTCTTCTGGCAAAATATCATATGCCACTTCGGAGTACCGAAAGCATTAACAGTGGACAATGAAAACAGTTCGACATCACAAGTTTCAGAAAATTTTGCCCAGAAATAGAAACCAAAATATGCTTTGCTTTTGTTTACCACCATCACTCTAACGGAGCAGTTGAGAGAGCAAAAAATATAATCTTCACTGGCATCAAGAAAAACATCACAGAACTGCAGAAGTGCAAGTGGGTCAAAGAGTTGCCAAGAGTGGTGTGGTCCCACAGCACCACCGAATCAAGAGCTACCAAGTTCACACCATTTCGCCTCCTGTACAGCGAAGAGGCAGTAACACCAGAATCAATCAAGCTCTTGTCATACATAATTGAACAACTAGGAACTTATGAAGATTTGTTAATAAACAAAGATGCACTCGAAGAAGTCAGATTACAAGCAATACAAAATATTGGAAGCTACCAAGAGGAAACTCAAAGATGGAGAAACAAGAAAGTCAAGACAAGACTCATAACTTTGGGAAGTCTTGTACTCAAGAAAAGAGCAGGAGATAAATCCAAGATGGACACCAAGTGGGAAGGACCATATATTGCAACCGAGGCAAGCAAAGGAGCATACAAGCCAAGCACCCTGGGCGGTGAAGAAATGCCATACACTTGGAACATTGACATGTTGAAAAGATACTTTGTATGAATCCAAAGTTTTGTAACTTTTCTTTTCACCTTGTGTAACGAACAGAACGGGCACTCATACTCTTTTCCTCACAAGGCAACTCCTCGTTAGACAACAATTTCATCAAGGAGGAGGTGAGGTTTTTAACAAGGCGAGTGTCATAAATGAAACGTAATTGCCTAAATAGTGAACCATACTTGAAAATGATAAACCGAAGTATGGTAGGGACCTTTTAACATGGAAAGAGTCCCCGCCTTAACTTCGGCGTTGCAAAATTCTCGACGAACGCATTAAGTACACAGCTACGAATGGCACAAGGAGCATTACGCACTTGCGTAACTTAACTTGCAGACATGATGCAAGTGGAGAAAAAACAAATATCCTTGACCGAAGTTCAAGGATGCACATTCAAAAAGGGGGGGGGTAGCACGAAGATAAAACAAATATCCTTGACCGAAGTTCAAGGACGTGCATCCAAAAAAGGGGTAGCGCGAAGATAAAACAAATATCCTTGGCCGAAGTTCAAGGACGCCCATCCAAAAAAGGGGTAGCGCGAAGATAAAACAAATATCCTTGACCGAAGTTCAAGGACGTGCATAAAAAAAAAGGGGTAGCATGAAGATAAAACAAATATCCTTGACCGAAGTTCAAGGACGCGCATTCAAAAAAGGGGGTTGCGCGGAGAAAAAAAAATATTCGTGATCAAAGTTCAAGGACGTGCATCCAAAAACGGGATAGCGCGAACATAAAACAAATATCAAAGACAAAATAATAATTACTCAAAGCTCATATATATGTATGAATTTACATAATAAATTATATACACACAAATCAACATAGCAATTTAAATATTAATTTGCCCCATAGAATACTCGAAGATAAAACTTGCACTGGATTGAGGGGAGCTCGATGTGCCATATCACACGACATACAAAGCGAAGGAAAATACTGCCAAGTTGCGAAAGCGAAACAAAATTACAACAGGACTGACACCTACGCCGAATCACGGCAAGTCTCATTGGCGCAGGGGATATATACCGCCAGCTCAACAACCTGCCAAGAATCTCACAAGCGACGGAGGCTAGCAGCAATGCCTCCGCATAGGGGAATTTTATGACTTGAAGAACCCGAGACGTGACAGATGCATAGCGGAATTTGATGACCTCAAGAACCCGAGACGTGACAATGCAAACGCCCTAGGCAAAGTAAAGCCTTATTGCTAAGAAATGCCATCAGAATGCATCGGAAATGCCCAATGCAGTGGCACACAAACATAACACCCATATTTATAGTAGCGTAAGGAGCTGTAGGATAACACGCACCAGTCACACCAATAAAGATGTCAGCCACGACAGCCACACCAGAAAAGGCATCAAATCTAAAAAGAATTTAGAGCCACAGACATGCCTACAAAGGTGTTCGCTACCATGTACAATAAAACGAACTCAATGATAAGGCTAAAGGCAGCCGGCGGACGACACAAAGAATCTAATGGGCAAAAGAAAGATGATGTGCCAGATAATAATAGTCATATCAATCTATAGAGAGCTCCACAGCAAACAACCCATATACTTGTTTACTCCCCGACAACACTCCAGGCAACATTTACAACATCCACGGTATTTTCCAAAATTACATCAACAAAAGCCTTAAATTCGTCGAACGGCATAACCTCCCCTTCTGTGCTATACACATTTACCACATCCCACAATAGGAGATCAAAACCTCCAAGAGCATACTGAACACTAATCTGCTTCGATTCCAAGAAAACGAGCAAATCTGAAGAGAAGTCCTCTTTGACATAAACTATCTCCTCACCAGCCAAAGCAATGCAAGGAGCCCGGTAGGCATATTCCAAAGGACCTACCACACCACCATCTTCGGGCTCTGGTTTTGGCTCCAGCAGCCCAAGTGGAGGTGCGAAAATGCCACGCCTCATAAAATTAATCTCACGATGGGCCCTCCTCTCGGACAGAACCTGATGATGCTCTAAGCAATCTTTGCAAAAATGGCTAAAAAAACACCTAGTTCTAGCATTGCGAACATCATATCGTCTCAGTTTCCAGTACCAAAAATCAGAAAAATTGCATTCTGGAAACTTCTCATCGAAACAACTTCAAATGGTTCTGGAAATGAAGAAGTCTTGATAATTCATTATGATTGGGACCACATCTTCGACCACCCATGTAGGCCCAAATTCCGGCACTTGCGCAGGGATCTCAGAATTAGCATTGTCGTTTCCTAATCAAGCTACACACCAGAATATCATCCCCAAAGTCACAATTTGAAGCACAGACATCAAACACCACTCTACACCTGCTCTTTGCCCAGACCGTGGCTACTTCTAGCACCTTTGCTTCCCCTAGTTTGCCGCAGAGGTGTCCCCGCATCGCCATCCTTCACTGGCGGCTGCGAAGATGACTGACTGCTCCTAGAAACGTCTCTTGCCTGCAACCGACAAAGAGAGTTATCAACATGATGACAAAGCTCCTTGTGTCGCTGCCATTTGTAAAGCTAACAAAGTTAGAAAATACATCAAGCTAAAACAACACTAAGAAACATCCACAAAGTACCTTTAGAGCCAAGCACCCAGCCTCTAGCAAAGCAATCTAATCCCCTCAAGTCTTCCAGAAGGATTTCTAGAAATTCCTGCTTATGCTTTTCGCAAGCGCGGGAGTCTTCGAGTAATTATCCACCAAAGGTCAGGGACGCTGGGGGTCTCATAGTTCCCGAATTTTGCCTTTGTCATCCCCCAGCAGACCGAGAACCTTGGCAATCACAACACGAAGAGCAACCCCTGCGCTAATTCCACCAAAGACCCTGCTAGCCTCTCCAAGATCTGCAGCATGACCTGACAGACAGTTGAAAATTTCAGAAGCCCGAGCATCATCAAACTCAAACTCGCCAGGCACACTACCCAACGACCGAAGAGACACAGATAATGCTTCCTTAGCTTTATCAGCCCCATCCCTCATGGCAGCAATGACTTCTTCTTTCTCTTTCCATAGATCCATCACCTGCTGCTCGGCTATCCGCTCTGCCTCTCGAAGCTCTAAAAGCTCTTGCCCCAAAGTTTCATTCTCTTTAAGAACGGTCTCCAGGTCCAGGAGCTATGGGGCAATGTTTGCAACTACCTTCTCCAGCTCCGAGCAGTGATCCTTCGCCGAGCGGCCTCTTCCATGATTGTGTCCTGAACAGCAATTGAGGCTATGAGTAGTTCTTTTTCCTTGCTAAGGTCCTCCATCCGCATAAGCCTAGACTCGTATAACTCCTGGACTTTCCACTTACTAGCTTCGCTCCGTTCAATGCATCGAAGATGCAGGGCAGCCTTGGGTTCTTCTATTTCTTAGTCCTTCATGGCTGATGCGCGGCAAGCATGAGCAACAAGCAATGTCTATGAGACATTTACAGCAAAGAACAAAAAAGCCCATGTTATCAACATAGCACAACAAACAATAGCGAAAATAGCTTAAGCCATACACAGTAAAAATACCTTCATGGCATGATCTTCCATGGCCGCAAAAAGGTCTTCAGCTTTATCGTTAGAGAAATCTTTCTCCATTATAGGAAAGCAGAAAGACCTCATAGCCACATAGAGCATTTTCCCTTCGCTCGAATGGTTGTGCAACATGATGCCACTTTTCCTACTCACCCCGAGAATCCTTATATCCTTGGGAAAACCCAGCTCTCGGGCCACCGCCCTTAGATCCTCTTTATTAACAAGATAGCCACTACTATCCTCTGTCCCCGAACTAGACCAGCTACCAGAAGATGTGGATGTCTCTTCAGCCGAAGTAGGACGAAGATCCAAAGGTGCATTTTCATCCTCTTCCTCACCACAACCTCTTTGTCCACCTTTAAAATGTCAACCACTGGAGAATTTTCATCCTCTTCCTCACCATCGTTGAACTCGAAGTTAGAAACAACGGCGCAAAGATACAAGCCCTCCTTCACAGCCCCAATATCCTCTTCAGTCAATTGAGCAGTTTTGGTGCAAGCCGAAGGAGCTAACGGCACGCTGGTAGCGCCACGTGAACTTGCATCGGCACCTGTGGATTCATCCCCCGCAGTAGCAAGGGTGTCACCACCCGACCCCGCCTTGACTCGGCTGGCATCAGGCTCATACGACCCGGTCTTCTCCCGCGTCGAGACGTTAGCAACATTCGCAAGAATGTCAAGACTGGTAGCACCCAAGGCATGTGATGCCCCCGGCATCTCAAAAATCTTAACACGTGATTAGATTAGTGGTAGTCAGAGATTTGGCTTAATAATGTTTAGAGAAGAGCAACAACTAGGTTAGTAAATCATGAAGTCAAAAATTTTAAGTAAAACATGAAAAACCCCTGAGTGCATTTGTGACTATAGTTTAAAATATGAGGTGTTTTAGACCAAACTCCCTATAACAAACTTGTAGACAATTCTAGGTAGATCAACTTTGTTTTTGGGTGTGTTGACATGCATAAAGGTTTGCAAGATGTTTTAGCTCCTTTTCTATCTTCTAGTGAATTCTGTCCAAATAGACCTGAATGGAAAATTCAAATTTTGAGCAATTAAAAGTCCCTGTCATGCAAAACATCATATAAGAAAGTTGTAGATAATTAAAAACCACACAACATTGGTATAATACTCTTTCTCTGAAAATGAGCATAAAATAGACTTTAGTAATTTCTAAGTTTGTATTAAACTTTGGTCAAACTGGAGTCAGCAGGTTCAACTCAAATTTGATCATATTTAAACTTGGAATCTGATGTTACTCCTTTTGACAAAGTTGTAGATCTGGGAGAGTAGAGAAACTTTGGTATTTTGGGTTTTCCCAAATTCGGCCTCTAGGGTGTCCAAAATCCTCAAATTCCAAAACCTGTATATAAGGTCAAAGCCAGTTTTCCAATTTCGGGGTTTTTCGAATTTCTTTGAGTCACTGACGAGCGGGACCCACCTGTCAGCCGCCCGCGCCAGCACATTCCGCCGGTTCACTTGCTCCGTGCACCCGGTCCGTAGACCTCCCACCCTTCTCCTCACCCCGGTCCCACCTGTCAGTGGCTCTTGGTCCAACGGACTCGGTTTGCACCGCGTCGCCTTCTTCCTCCCTGCGCTGGCTCACCCACGCGTCTGCCGCGCCGTGACGTGCCGCGCCCTGCTCGCGAGCACGCCACGCCGCCGGCCACGCGCCGCCCGCTGCCCGCGCCGGCTAAAGGGTGTGGCCACGGCCTCCCCTCGCTCTCAGCTCTCACTCCGGTCACTGCCCATCCGCTCGCCCCTCCGCTCTCCCTCTCCTCTCTGCTCTCTCTCGCGTGGGGGAACTTGGCCGCCATTGCCGGCCGAGTCCGAGCTCAAAGCTCACCGGGTCTCCTCTTCTGGGCCCCCTCCACCCCATCCAACGCGCGCGCCACCATCGCCTCCATCCCCGCTGCGAACCCCAAGACCCCGGATCCCTTCCCCATCACCGGACCGAGGCCGCACCGCCGCTCACTGTCACTCCGTCGTGCCTCGGTTCACGACCCGTTCCCCATCCACTCGTTCCTCCCCGCGCGACGCCATTAGGGGGAAACGAAGCCCCACGGCCGGGGACACCTCTCCGGACCCGCTCGGCCCCAAGTGCGTGCCCACAGCCGCCAGCGCAAGCCGCCATCCCCTCCCCTGCGCGTTCGGCCGGAGGAAGAAGAAAGGCAGGAAGAAGAAGGTCGATTTTCAAAAGCACCCCTGCGTTTCTGGTTATTTTCTTTCAAGTACGGCGCGCTATTCACTGAGTCATCAAATCCTTACGCGCTAGCCCCTGATGTAATAGATAATCACATTTAGGTCCTTGACTGTTATGATTTTCGATTTAATGTGTTTTATTAGGCTGAAAACTTTGGAAATTCATAATAAATCAAATAAAAATCAGAAAAATACAAACTTTGTTGCACTGTACTCCTACTAAATAGATCTACAGAATGGATATGATGGTTGAGTAGGAAAAGACCTTTTTGCCCCTGATAATGTGCATGCATGAAAAACCTTAATAAATAGGAAATGTGGGTAAAATGAACTTCAAAAATTATGAAATTTGGGCAGAGATCTTATTAACATGTGTAGGCTCTGTCTAAATTTTGGTAGCCCTAGCATTGTCTGTTTAATTACTATTTTGCCCTTATCTTGTATTTAAGCATATATTAATTTAGAAAAAGATTGCTATGGAGAAAAAATGCTCCAAGTGACTTTAAGGGCTTGATATGAGCTCTAGGTTATGAACATGACTCATTGCTAGAGTAGGAAGTGGTGCATGTAAGGTTGTGATTCTGATTTGAAAATAGTAGAAATAATGCAATTTTACATAAATAATCGAAAATGTGAAACCCGTATATTCAATAAAAACCCCCACACTTACTATAGTAATCTTAATGACTAAATAACTATTGCATGTTTTATCGGCTCACACCACCATGTTAGCTTTATGATTGATAACTTGATTTTTGTATAGGTTCTTGTGAAATTGCACATACACGATTGCTTCGGGTCCCTAAAAGTAGTTTTAATGCTAGTGCCAGTCGGGAGGTTTTGGTTGAGCTAGTAATCCATTACCTGCGTAACTAGAGGTTTGCCTTATATTTTGCTTAACCAGTTGTATGCTTGATGATCGTGCATCTCATTCACTGTGTCATGCATAGCATTCATATAGCAACGCTTATTGCAGATACGTGATTGAGAAACAAGTACGGGAGCTACTTTAAGCAATGGTGTTCCAGAAGATCAAGTAAGCCCCAGACACGACCTGGAGAGCCCATCAGTCGTGTTTGGAAGGAGGAGTTGTCCAAGTGATCAAGGGGTTGCCTGGGGCAAAGCCTCACAACCCGGCAAACTAACCTAGTTTAGTTTGTTGGCTGAGTAAGAATAAGCAAAGGTAGGCAGGACCATGATTTCTCCCAGCTAATGTGATAATTGATTTTCTCATTACGCATCCGCATTAGGAGTTGATTGAAAACAATTGCATTAGATCTCCTGGCCGCCCTGGCCCTAGCACCTATATATAGAGTTCGTAGGACGAGTTGCCTAGGCTCTGCTAGGTGCGAGTAGACACGACTGAAAGGAGTCACTCGTCGCGTAGGTGTTTTCAAAGGTTACAAAACTTTTAATATTGAGGAAGTAATATTATGCTCCTGATTTAAATGGAGACCGGGCGGAGAATAATTTTATTATGTGATGTGCGTTTGGCTCCGCCCGAGTCACATAAGGCCCGTTCGCTGTTCGCCTGCTGTTCGGCATAACATTGCTAGAGTGCTTATCCGGGATATGGGACCGGAGAAGTCTTTCCTGGGCTCGTCCGAAGCACAGAGACACGTTCCTACCCGCTGGTTGAGAGGAAGGTGGCCCGGGGGAGCTTGGTACTCATGACGGGGAGACCGAGATGTCGGCAGGCTCGTCATGGGGGCACAACCCGGGGGCTAGGCGGGAGTGAATCGAACTTGGGACGAGGCAGGTTAAGATTGGGGCTATATGTGGGAACGCGATGGCTAGTAAGCATATACCCCTGGCATGATAGTTATTCCCGGGAATTAAAAATCGATTCGAATCGCTGATGCCCACCAGGTGTGGGAATGCTGATAATGCACACGGGCAACGTAGTAACTACTTAAACTCTCAGTGTTTAATACTCATGGTTTTTGGAATACCACATGTTTGAATTGAATTGTTTACATTACTGCAAGTTACAGTTGTGATGAAGGTTATACACATGATGAAGTCTTATTATTTATGTTACACATGTTATTGTTTAAAACTAAAGGCTAAGGATCCACTTGCTAGTAAGCCGCTTCGCGTCAGCCGTAAGCCAATTCCATTAAGACCTACTGAGTAATTAGTACTCAGGGTTTGCCCCCACCTTTTGAGAACAGGTACCGGCGACATCCGGACAACTACTTGGAGGAGAGTAGTACCAGTGGGCTCGGTGCTGCTCGTCTCGATCAACGTTGCATGAAGACTAGTAAAGTATTTTCTTCCGCTGTGAGACGTTTTCAAATTCGCTTCCGCTGTCTGATTCAAACTTGACTTTCGTATGGTAATATGTTGAAACTTATATTCTTATTTCGAATCGGTTTGTAAAACAAGCTTATATATGCTATATTCAACTGCCTGAGATGATGTACCTGTTGTGGCTCCATTGAGGGCTGGATGTGTATGATGTCGGTTCCTCTGGGAAAAGGTAATATCGGGAGTCGAATGACTCTCGACGGACGACCGGGTTTAGTTCGGTCTAATCACACTGCGAGCCAGAGGTGGCAGGTGTGCTTAGCCTGGATTAAATCGGCGGTTCCGCCACAAGGCACCACCTACAGCTTTGGTAGCTTGAGGAGAAAAACCTCCTCTGATACACTAGCGATGCCCCCCTCCAACCTTGCTTTCTTCGACGCCACCTTCTTTCTAGTCATCTTCTTCGACTCAGAACCACAAACCGCCATTTGTGTTTTCTCCTCTTCCCTAAGCCTTTTCTTCACCATTCTATCCAAAACATGGACACCAGGCACTATGCCGAAGAACTCGAACAAGCGATTGCTTCGATGACCTTCAAGAACCTCCTCGATCTTTTTCCGTTCACTCGTAGCAACCTTATCCAAGATACCAATAGTGGCCTTCTCAATCTTTAAAACATCTATGTTCCCCTTCGTCAGACCAAAACACTTCACAAAATCAGGAACCTGGATGTCCTCCTTGGTATCAGTAATCCAGTATTCCACACTCCACCCCCCACGGAACAGAAAGATCTCACAGCCATAGTACTCTTCCACGAGGTCGCGACTACCATAAACATTGGGCCTCCTCGGTTTCAAGGAAAACAGGGTTGGGAAGGCTTCCGACCTCTGCTGTGTAGAGTGGGTGAGCTTCGCCAGAAGTAAGGCGATCGAGCTTCACATAAAACCAAAATTCATGCCAATCATTCTCCCATTTATTGCGATAAGCAACGACCGAGCTACTGATAGAGCTCAAATACTTGAAGTTCAAGCACACGAAGAGCAACTCCTTCTCAACATCAACCTCTTTCACGGTTTTAGGATGATGATGAATGCTATGCACAGCAACGAAACAATTAGCTATGGGCCGCAACCTCATCGTCTTCACTACCCACATATAAAAACTAAGCTTCACGATGGCGTTTGGGGTAAGGTGATGCAATGGAAGCCCATATTCTAGAAGAATGTTGCACACGGCCCTATCGATAGGCAACCAAAGACCGGCCTCAAAGAAATCTCTAAACACTATCACCTCATCCTACTCAGGAGCCGGAATAGTGGTAGTAGGAACCCGAGCACTTCCTTTGGGAAAGCTACCTTTCCTCCCATTTTGCCAGACTGACCGAAGTAACCCTGCTTCGCGAAAACTCCATGGTCCTCAAAGACACCCTCTCAGAAACCTTCGTCATCCAAGAAAGCTAGGGAATTCAAAACAAATAGCACCAAAAATGAACCCGGGAAATCCTCTTCACTGAGTAGAAGTACACCGCAAGCCTCTGCCCCCGAGCCAAGTGAAACCAAAAGCAACGGCGGTGAAAGCGAAATGTCCGTGGATCCACTAGCTTTTATAGCATCCCAAGGGTAGGCCAACGATCACCCATTCAAGCAAACACCAACACATGTTTCCACGATGAGCCGTCGGGCAGCGCGACGCTGACGCGTGTATCCAAAAATAGGGGGTGAGTAAAAACTGTGCTCGTTTCCTTCCCCCCTCTTCGCCTTGCCAAGGGACTAGGATGGGCTCCTCCTGCACGCCACGGGTATCGCCTGTGAGGGGCTAGTGTTGGGGGATCAATTTTTTGACCTTAGTTTTTTAGGACTAGGTGGAGAGCACGGGTCCTCGGCCACCTTACAAGATCCCCCGAAGATAGGCACCCAAAGAAGGGATCTTCAAGGATGGGTCACAGCATCATCAAGTCCGAGGAGACATCAGCCCCCAAGGAGAGCCTCTTCAGGGATGGCAAACTGTGACACTGGCGAACCCGAGGAGGCCTCGGTGCCCTGAAGATACCAAGTGGTAAAGCTGGTGCTATGTGCCAAAGCATCTGGTGCTTCAGAGAATGGACTTCGGGATGACGATGCAACGGGGCATGTGGGTCCGAGGGGCCCACCTTGCACGGCTCTTGGGACAAATGACTAATGTACCCATAGCTATTCTTAGAAATCTAGGGGATGAGCGGACATCCATGTAATTGCCCATCTCGACGATTGGTATCCCTATAAATACCCCCAACATGTACCCGTGTAAAGAGGAGGAAAAATGAAAATAAAGAAAGCCACATGACTGCAATTCAGGCTTGCGCTACCACTGTTGTGATTCTGAGCGACCTCCGGGTCCTCCCCCGAATAGCTTACTTTGACTGTTCTTACCCTACCTTTGTGCTGATGGCTCGGCATTGGTTCAGCAATTTTACTAACACCATTGTCTGACAGTGGTGAAGGTAAAGTGTTGGGTGTTGGTGGTGTTTCGATTTCTGCCAAGCTTTCCCTGAGAGAAGTTGCATTTGTGAGAAGTTTTGGTGTTCAATTTGGTTTCTGTATCGCAACTTATCAAGGAAAGGTTTGAGGTTCGCTTTAAGGAGGGTTCTTCTTGTGTGCTTAATGCTAAGGAAAACCTTATTTGTCGGATTTTGCTCTATGGGCAGTTTTTTAAGGTTTACCTTGCATGTCTTTCTGACGCTCCTTGTTGTTTGGTAGCTGGTGTAGGATCGAGACGTGCGACTAGAGGGGGGTGAATAGGAGCACTTGAAAATTGAAAATCATGACCCCCAAACTAGTGCTACGAGAACACACACCAGACACCGTCCACTAAACAGATACGTGTCTAGCAAACGCAACGTGCCGTCAACTGAAAGGATATGCACCAAGCACGAAAAGAGCAAGCAACTCAATGATCCCAAAGATCGCAAGCCACCCCAAGCACCGAAAACCTACAAGTTCGCCAATCAACACTCACCGCACCGAAATGCGACTTACTGATATACAGGATGTAAAGAGAATGGTCAGACAGTGGGAAAAACAATTCCGATAAAAAAACGCGATAGAAGAACGAAAACACAAAAACAAGGCAGCTTCCCTAGGATCATCGGACTATCCGGTGCCATAGGCCAGACTGTCCGGTCATACCGGAGAGTCCTGTGGGGGCTGCTGGATAGTGCGGTGAGACCGATAGTCCGATGGCATATCTAAGGTCTTGTGCCCAAGTCCTTCTGGGTCTTGGCTTCCATTGATAATCACTCATCACTCCAGAGGCAATGGAGCTGATCCATTGGCTCTCAATCTCCCCCTAGATGAGTGCATTGTCAACACTTTCAACCTATAACATGAAACAGAGAAAAGACAAGAAAAACAAGCGTGAAACCGAAAAGAATGAAGAAAAGAAAAAATTGCTCAAAATGCCCAAAAGCCAAACACAAGCAGAGAAAGGGCAATTTGAGACAACAAAAACAAAGCCAAAGATCGACCCTCTTAAGACAAGGGAAACCGCTCAATGCAGTCAATCATATTAAAGCAAGAACCCTCAAGAAAAAGACAAACCGACTCAACACAGTCATGCTTAGGCAAAGCACCGGCTCCTCTAGAAAGAGGCAGAAGGCTCAACGCCGATGCAAGAGGATGCTAAAAGCTCAAACTCCCACTAAAATGCTTCCTCACAATTGCACGTTGAATGCACAGCTCCCCTTGAACTAGTTCTCTCCAGAATTCTCCCCCTTGGTCCATGAACTCCCCCTGGGAGCAATAATCTCTCCCATAAGTCAACATCTCTACCCCTTGTTGACAATGGACACATCAAGGGTTCATAGAATCCGACTTCCCCAGAACTAGACAACTCCCCCTCAAAATATACCGTGAAATACAGGAAGTGTACCATGAAGAGCTCAGCAGGGATGAAAAGCTAGTAAATACGAGTTCTAGCATGCAGAGCAAGTGAGGGCAAGGATGCATGCAAACAGGCTGAATTGAATCTATCCTATACAGATCAGGAGCATGTTTTTCAGGGTTGTTGAAAAGAAAGCATCACCAACATGAATAGCATCTACAACATCGGCATGAACAGCAAGGTGCTAGCAAAACATACAAGGTGTGCTACTCTCAACCAAAGCATATACAACAGGCCATAAGCAATTTAGAGACTTGTAGATTTCAAATTTTAGCAACTTGGAGCTTCATGCATGTGAGATCAAGTGCAAGGGGTTATTCACTTGTCTCAGCCACTTTTTACCAACCAATGCCAAGCCTAGGTTCAGAGAACCCTCTGAAGGTTAAGACAAGGTTTTGGTCATACGCAGCCTAGTCCAAGTTCATGCGTAAGTGCAAAGACAGGCTATCTCAAACTAGAACAGTGTGACAAGTGAACCTACTTGGATCTTTTCAATTCAGCTCATAAGACACACTATGTATACAGTTTTAATTTAGATTTCAAGTTTAGGCAAGGTGTCATAAATGCTTAGGCATCAACTTAACAATGGCATACAACTAGCATATCCAAGCATGAAAAGATAGCATACCAGTCAACATTCCTACACATGCTAGGTAGCCAAGTTAAGTGGTGATCATGGTTTTTGATTTTCAGAAAAATAAAAGTGACTCAGCCCACAAATGATATTAGACAGATTCAAGGAGCTTAGCCAACCATGATCATGCAAGCAACTGTACAATCTAGCACAAGCAAGTACTAACTAGTCATTCCAAAAGAGCTCTAGTGCTTGTGAAGTGCATATGATACAATGCAATGCATGATATGATACAAAATCCAAGGAAAACAAAGAATAGCAAAAAGAACCAAATCAAAAACGACAGAAATAGCAGAAGTAGAGTCCACTAGGAGCGAGATCTTCCAAAAACTCAGGCCAAAGTCACTCTGTGTAGCCTTCGTCCAAAGTAGCTGGGAGCAACAACTAGCCGCAGCAACATATTTGGCTTCTGTGGTGGAAGTGGCTACGCTAGATTGCTTGCGTGTGGACCAAGAGACAAGAGAGGAACCAAGAAAGTGGCAGATGCCAAAAGTAGACTCGAGCTCTAGCCTACAACATGCAAAGTCAGCATCCGAAAACCCTCTAAGAGAGAGTGATGAAGCTGATGAGAACCAAAGACCAAGCTCAGGAGTGTATTTCATGTACCTAAAGATGCGCTTCACGGCTTGATGGTGTGATGTCCTCGGTGAGGCCTAAAATCGCGCACAAAGGCAAACCGCGAACTAAATGTTCGGCTAGTCACCTCAGGTACAGAAGTGAGCCGATCATCCTCTATACTCTCTTTGGTCCACCACCTACACTTCTTCATCTGCATCAAGCGCAGTTTGTGTTGACATGGGAGTTGACATAGGCTTGGAGTCTCCCATATCAAACTTCTTCAGAATGTCCTTCAAGTGCTTGGCTTGATGGATGAAGGTTCCTTCACGGCCTTGCTTGATTTGCAGTCCAAGGAAAAACTGCAACTCTCCCATCATGCTCATCTCAAACTCCTTCGACATCTGCTCAGAAAACTTGGTAACAAGAGAGTGAGACAGGCGACCAAAGATGATATCATCCACGTATATCTGTACAATAAGAACATCTCTACCATGCTTGAGGAGAAACAAGGTCTTATCAACATTCCCCATTTTGAAACCCTTGTTTAGCAAAATGGTTTTCAATCTATCATACTAGGCTCTAGGGGCTTGTTTCAAACCATACAAGGCTTTTTGCAATTTGTAAACATGGTTAGGGTGTTTAGCATTTTCAAATCCAGGGGGTTGCTTGACATAAAATTCTTCTTGAATGAAGCCATTTAGAAATGCAGACTTCACATCCATTGGAAAAAGCTTAAAACCCATGGAAGCTGCAAAGGCAAAGAGAATACGTATAGCTTTCAGGCGTGCAACTGGAGCAAACGTTTCCTCATAGTCTATCCCCTCTTCTTGGCAAAAACCCGTAGCCACAAGACTAGCCTTGTTCCGAACAACAATGCCATCCTTCCCTTGCTTATTTTTGAGAACCCATTTTGTACCAATAGGATTGCATTGCGGCGGTGGCTCTACCAAAACCCAAACCTCATTTCTCTCAATGTTTTCTAACTCCTCATGCACGGCATTAACCCAATTACCGTTCGAAAGAGAGTGTCCAACATCCTTGGGCTCAAAGGAGGCAACAAATATAGCATGAGCAAAGAAAGCGAAAGAATCTATCTAGGACCTCAAGGTCCTCACATGCAAATCACCAATGATCCCATGTGGAGGGTGATCCCATTGGAACTGCCGAGATGGAACAATGTCGAAGGTCACCTCCCCTGCGTCCTTGGTGGGACTAGCCTCTGCTCGAGCTTGCAGTCGGGGGAGCAAGGAGGAAGCCATCGGCAAGGGTCCTCCTTCGTCTTCAGAGCTCGTAGTAGAGGGGGTAGGACCTGTAGCTGATGCGGTGGCTCCTGCATCACCAGCATCTACTTGACCTTCCTCTTCTTGAAAGATGGGAGTTCCTTCTTCATCATCACTTGAAAGCTCAAATGCAGGGGTTGTGCAAGGCATATATTCATCAAAGGAAACTTCGTAGGTCTCTACCACTCGTTTGGTATCAAGGATCCACACTCTATATGCTCTAGAGCTAGAGGCATACCCAAGGAAAATATCATCCAAGCAGTGAGATTCAAATTTGTCCAAATGCCCCCCTTTTTTAGCACAAAACATCTGCAGCCAAACGCAGGCAGGTGCTTGATGCTGGGCTTCCTACCAAACTGTAGCTCGTATGATGTCTTCCCTAAGAAAGCTTGTAGGAAGATGCGGTTGGTAATGTAACAGGCCGTATTCATAGCCTCAGCCCAAAAGCGTCGTGAAGTCCAATGCTCAACGAGCATCGTCCACGCCATCACAACAAGTGTGCGGTTCTTTCATTCCACGACACCATTTTGAGGTGGGGTATCAGGAGACAAGAATTGGTATTCAAGGCCTAGGTCACAACAGAAGGTTTTGAATCGAGAGTTCTAAAATTCTTCGCCATTGTCTCTATGGATAGGCCTCATGGCCTTATGACTCTCATTTCTTAAGCTCAAGACCAAATCCCGAACAAAACTGAAAGCCTCATCTTTGAATTCCATGAGAACACCCACAAAAAGTGAGAAATGTCATCTACAACGACAACCACATAACACTTTCCACTGATCGACGGTACCAGAGTAGGACCAACCGTGTCGATATGAACAACTCGCCCAGGTAAGAGGTCATCGCCTGATTAATAGGAGCATGAGAAATAGCAAACATCTTGTCATGACGACAAGGGTCAGACCTAATCAGACCCATCTGGGCAATCCTCAGATCAGACCCATCGAGCTCAACCTTATTAGCAGATCAAAACTCAAATGGCCAAGCCTCCTATGCCACTTCCATATATCAGCAAAAGGACCAGCTACCAAAAACTGAGGAGGGCCAGAAACAGATGGAAGGTCAACATTAAAAACATGCCCATAGGGCAAAATGCAACAAACAAGGTTTTCCTTAGCATCAAGCACACAAGAAGAACCCTCCTTAAAGCGAACCTCAAACCCTTCCTTGAGAAGTTGCGAGACAGAAACCAAATTGAACCCCAAACTCCTCACCAAAGCAACTTCTTTCAGGGAAAGCATGGCAGAAAGCGAAACACCACCAACACCCAACACTTTTCCTTGACCGTTATCCCTAAATGTGATGTACTCCTTGGTGCTCACGGGGTTGAGGTTGGAGAACCATCTGAGGTGCCCTGTCATTTGCCTAGAGCAGCCGGAGTCCATGATCCATATGTCCTCTAGGCCTCGATCCTGCTAAATCAAGGAAAGCGAGAGTGAGCAAATGGTCCGACACAGTGGTTAGTGAAACTGCTAAACCAGTGTTGAGCCTTCTGCTCAAAGGTGGGGTAAGCACAGTCAAAGTAAGCATCACGATGATCTAGGTACCCTCAACCTCCAAAGCGTGAGCTCACAAGCCCTTCACCAGAGCCTTGGTCATGAGGTCCATAGCCATGCTGAAGACGACTAGGAGCTCAGCCGGCAAAGCGTCTCTCACCACCAGGAGCTCAGGCTTGAAAGCCGCCTCCTCTCTCACCTCAAGCAAAGCGGTCTGTCATCTCACTGCTATGGGGAGGATATTGCCAACCACCCAAGTAGAACTGATCCAGGTTCCCCAGGCTCTCTCATGCCTCTCAACCCTCTTCCTCCTAAAGCGAAACTCCTCCAAGTGACCATTCCGCTGACAAAACTCACAGTGGTAGATAGGTCTCTTGGGCATAGGCTGGGGCTGTGCCTTGGGCTTCTAGTGTTGTGTTGAAGCTATAGGTTGTGCTGGCTGCTAGGCTTGCTTATTGCCTGAATGCTTAAGCACTTCTTCTACAATATTGTCTAGCTTGGCTTGTGGTGGCTTGAGTGTCCAGTATGACTTTCTTAGGGCAGCCTTGGGAGGCTCATGGTAAACCCCATCAACAGTGGGACCAAGCTAGGGAGAGGCAGTGTTAAGCTTGATTGGAGCACTCCTCTTCTCACCCGAGCTACTACACTCACCCAACCCAAGTCCACTAGTGTCACCCTCACCATGCTTGCTTACTTCTATGATCATCCTAAACTAAGGTTCCTTGGCATGCATCCAGCTCAGCACCTCTCTCAACCTACAGCTGTCCTCTTCAAGGATAAACTACTCCTCTCTCAGATCCTCCAGAACCAAAGTCTGGGTACCACAATTGTGATAGTCTAGAGAGGAAATCACGAGAGTAGACTTCTCAAGCTTCCTAAGGGTGGCATCCTTCTCCACCAACTGCAACCACAAAGTGAGACAGTTCTCACATGTATCAGGGGGTGCTCCACAAGGTGAGTGTGATGCCCCCGGCATCTCGAAAGTTTTAACACGTAATTAGATTGGCGGTAGTCAAGGATTTGGCTTAATAATGTTGAGAGAAGAGCCACAACATGGTTAGTAAATCACGAAGTCAGAAATTTCCAGTGAGATATGCAAAACCCCTGAGTGCACTTGTGACCTTAGTTCAAAATGAAATGTAATTTAGACCAAACTTTCTATAACAAACTTGTAGACAATTCTAGGTAGATCAACTTTGTTATTGGGTGTGGTGACATGCATAAAGGTTTGCAAGATGTTTTAGCTTCTTTTCTATCTTCTAGTGAATTCTGTCCAAATAGACCTGAATGGAAAATTCAAATTTTGAGCAATCAAAAGTCCCTATCATGCAAAACATCATATAAGAAAGTTGTAGATAATTAAAAACCACACAACATTGGTATAATACTCATTCTCTGAAAATGAGCATAAAATAGACTTTAGGAATTTCTAAGTTTGTATTAAACTTTGGTCAAACTGGAGTCAGCAGGTTCAATTCAAATTTGATCATATTTAAACTTGGAATCTGATGTTTCTCCTTTTGACAAAGTTATAGATCTGGAAGAGTAGAACAACTTTTGTATTTTGGGTTTTCCCAAATTCGGCCCCTAGGATGTTCAAAAACAACAATTTCTAAAACATGTCTCAGCAGTCATACAGCATTTTTCAATTTTCCGAAATTATTTTCCACCCTGCAGTCACTGACGAGTGGGGTCCACTCGTCAGCCCGCCACGCGGCGCCGGCGCCCGGCGCTGCCGGCCACGCGCCGCGCGCCACCGCGGGCGCGCGCCGCCAGCGCACCGCGTCGAGGCCACGCGCCCCTGCCCTGCCCGCCCGGCCTACACCTGCCCTGCCCGCCCAGCCTACCCTGCCCCTACCCCGCCGGCGATAAGGAGAAGGAAGCCGAGTTCCCTCTCCCGCCCAGCTCTTCCCCCGCGCAAACAGAGCGCGCCCGCCATGACCGACGAGCTCGAAGCTCGCCGTGCTCGCTCCTCCGCTGCTCCCCACGCCACCTGAACCCCTCCTCCGGCTGCGCCACACCCTAGCGCACCCGAAGCACGAGGCGGCGTCGCCTTTCCCCTCTCCATTCGGCAGATCGAGCTTCCGCCCCGAAGCACGCGACCTCGGAGTCCACCATCGGTTCACGGCCGTTCCCCGCTCACTCGCTCGACCCCGCATGACGCGACCTTGGGGGAAAGCAAGCCCTACACCTGGGACACCTTCCGCAAGTGACTCGGCTCCAAGTCCGGCAACCTACACGCCGGCCCTCGCGCGAGCATGCCCCACGCCGCGCGCCCTCTCTGTCGGCCGAAGGAAGAAGAAGGAGGTTTTGTAGAAAACCCCCTGTTCTTTCCTGTAATTCCGTCTCGATTGTAGTACTATTCACTGAGTCTTGAAAATCTTGTGTACAGGCCCCTGAAAGCTAGGGATAACTACGTAAAGGTCCGGGGTCTGAGAGATTTCGAATATAATTTCATTTTTCTAGGTCTGAAACTTTAGAAATCCATAGTAAATTGTAGAAAATTGCTAAAATTACAAACTTTGTTGCATTACACTCCTATTAAGTAAGTCTACAGAATGGGTATGATGGTTGAGTAGGAAAAGACATTTTTGCCCCTGATTTTGTGTATGCACATTAAACCAACATAAATAGAAAATATGGGTAAAATGAGCTTCAAAAATTGTAAAATTTGGGCAGAAGCCTTGTGAACATGTGTAGACTCTGTCTAAATTTTGGTAGCCCTAGCATTGTCTGTTTAATTACTATTTTGCCCTTATCTTGTATTTAAGCATATATTAATTTAGAAAAAGATTGCTATGGAGAAAAATGCTCCATGTGACTTTAGGGCCTTGATATGAGCTCTAGATTATGAACATGACTCATTGTTAGAATAGGAGATGGTGCATGTAAGGTTGTGACTCTGATTTGGAAATAGTAGAAATAATGCAATTTTATATAAATAATCAAAAATGTGAAACTAATATATCCAATAAAAACCCCCACACTTACCATGTTAGCTTTATGATCGACAACTTAACTCCTGTATGTGTTCTCGTGAGATTGCACATACTCGATTGCTTCGGGTCCATCAAAGTAGTACTAATGCTAGTGCCAGTCGGGAGGTTTTGGTTGAGCTAGTAATCCATTACCTGCGTAACTAGAGGTTTGCCTTATATTTTACTTAACCAGTTAAACGCTTGATGATCGTGCATCTCATTCACTGTGTCATGCATAGCATTCATATAGCAACGCTTATTGCAGATACGTGATTGACAAACAAGTACGGGAGCTACTTTAAGCAATGGTGTTCCAGAAGATCAAGTAAGCCCCAGACACGACCTGGAGAGCCCATCAGTCGTGTTTGGAAGGAGGAGTTGTCCAAGTGATCAAGGGGTTGCCTGGGGCAAAGCCTCACAACCCGGCAAACTAACCCAGTTAGTTTGTTAGTTGAGTAAGAATAAGCAAAGGTAGGCAGGATCATACTCTACCCAGCAAATAAATTATACTTGATGATTACGCATATGCATTAGGAGTTGTTTTGAAACAATTGCATTAGACTTCCTGGCCGCCCTGGCCTAGCACCTATACATAGAGTTCGTAGGACGAGTACGCCTAGAAATTGCTAGGTACGAGTAGACACGAGTGTGTGTACTCGTCGCGTAGGTATTTTCAAAACCAAAAGCTTACAGTTATATCACTTGTATTTGTTGCTCATGAAGAAAATGGAGACCGGGCGGAGATTTTGTTTCAGTATTTACTATTCGTGATGTCGTATCCGGACTCCGCCCGAGTCGCATAAGGCCCGTCCGCTGTTCGTCTGCTGATCGGCATAACATTGCTAGAGTGCTTAACCGGGAAATGGGACCGGTGAAGTCTTACCTGGGTTGTCCGAAGTTTTCAAGGCTCCGCTCATCCACTTGCTGGAGGCCGATGGGCCCGGGGGCGCTTGTACTCGAGGGAGGGCTGACCCGGTGCGACCATGGTATCGCTCCTAAGGGAGGGCTGACCTGGTGCGGCCGTGGTATCGCTCCTGAGGGGGCACAACCCGGGGGTTAGGTGAGGGCGCTTTGAATCTTGGGACAAGACAGGTGGAGATGGGGGCTATATGTGGGAACGCGATGGCTAGTAAGCATATACCCCTGGCATGATAGTTATTCCCGGGAATTAAAAATCGATTCGAATCGCTGATACCCACCAGGTGTGGGAATGCCAATATCACTGTCGGGCAACGTAGTAACTACTTGAATATATTATGTCCGTTACTCATGTTTTCAAATACAACATGTTTGTATTGTATTGCTTACATCTCTACAAGTTGTTATGGAGTTATATGCAAAAGATGAATCTTGATATTTTATATTGATATACCACTGTTTAAAATCAATGGCTAAGGATCCAAAGGTTAGTAAGCAAGCTTTGCGTCAGCCGTAAGCCAATCCATTAAGACCTACTGAGTAATTAGTACTCAGGGTTTGCCCCCACATTTTGAGCGCAGGTATGGAATTCATGGTGTGCACCTGTGTTGGAGGCGGGGCATGCCCTCATGTAGGATGAAGTGACTAAGTGGCACGAGGACAACATCGGTGGGCTCGATGTTGTACCTCCAATGCAAAACTTTTGGTGATAACATGGTGACCTAAACTTATATTTTCCGCTGCGAGAAACTTTCAAACTTGCTACCGTATAATATTATGTTGGACTGGTATTTTATGTAAAAACTGGTTTGTAAATAAATCTACTTTTATGCTATTTAACTGCCTGTGATGATGTTTCTGTTGTGGCTCCATCGTGAGTCGGATGTGTATGATGTCGGTTCCTCTGGGAAAAGGTAATATCGGGAGTCGAATGACTCTCGACGGACGTCCGGGTTTAGTTCGGTCTAATCGCACTGCAAGCCAGAGGTGGCAGGTGTGCTTAGCCCGGATTAAATCGGCGGTTCCGCCACAGTGAGCTCTAACCTGCTCAAGCTCACTCCTCAAGGTAGGACAGACCATGCACGCACCCAAAAGCATGGGTCTAGCCCTAAGCTCCTCTAACTCCTTGAGCTGCCCCTCGTACTTCACCTTCAGCTCAGCTATGTCAATAGCTAGGTGGGGGCAAGACTCACACTCAGGCTCCTCACTCAAAGTAGGCTCATCCAGTTTAAACAGGAGCTTGCCTATCTCTTCCTTTAGCCTATCCATCTCCCCTACCTGATGAGCATACTTGCTCTACTACTCACAAAGGTCACTCATCAAGGATTCACAAGTAGGGCACTCAAACTCACTAGGCTGGGCTTGCACACTCTTCAGCCTCTCAATCTCAGCCAAAGCATCAGCAAGCTTGGCTTTTTGCTTCTACAGCTTCTTGGCTACCTTCTCCAACAACATATCCTAGGATTTCAAGTCATGACTATTCTTCTCCAGCATCTCAAGAATCTCAGCTTGCTCAAGATTTACCTCTTCATCGGAGTCATCGTCGTCGTTGCCCTTGTCGTCCTTGTCCTCAAATGCCATGGAACAGAACAATCTCCGGTTCACCTTGTGCTTGCACTTGGACTTGGTGGAGACGAAGCAGAGGCTAGCTGGACCGCCTTGATCCCTCCTCTTGTCCCGCTTGATGATGATCTCCTCATCACTTGAACTTGATGAGGACGAAGAGGAGGAGGACGTCCCACTGCAAAGACCACCAAGCTTGGTGAAAAAGGCTTTGTCCCACTTCCGGTTCTCCTTCTAGCGGCTCTTGAAAGCCTTCCTGAAGTTCTTGATCTTGCCAGAGTGGTGCTACGCGTGGTCGCTCTTGTCATAGTCGTGCTTGCTAGAGTGGTACTTGTTGGAGTCGCGGGAGTGGCTCTTGCCCTTCCTGTAGTAGTCGTTTTGCTTGTTCGGGCACTCGGCAATGAAGTGGCCAACCTCTCCGCACTCGAAGCATTTGGGCCTCTCGGCGCTCTTCTTGCTCATCTGGTTGTCATAGGCATGTTGAAAGCAACTAGACACCAGGCTAAGATCATCATCATCAAGTGATGCCATGCAAATGTTTGACTATTTCAAATCACCCACAAAACATGAGATTCAAAGCTCCCTATTTTTACAGCAACCTACATATATGTCAAAGAGAACGTACAATTTTTGGCAGAATATTTGGAGCACTTTTATGTAGCAAGTATTTTCCTACTCATTTTTAGCTCAAAATTCAAGTGCAAGGGTAGATCTGGTATTTTGACAGTAGTGCTATGGCTACCAAAATTTCCACAATGCCTAAATTTGACAATAAAGCAACTATCCAGGTTTCATAATTTTTGGAGTCCATTTAAAGAACTTTTGGAATTTATTTTGTTTTAACATTCATGTAAGATCCAAGGGCAAAAAGGTCATTTCACACATCTACATCATACTCATTCTATAGATCTACTCACAAGGAGTACATAGCCACTCAGTTTACATTTTTTGGACTTTTATTCAATTGTATTTGGAATTTCAAAGTTCACAGCACAGAAAAATCATTTGAATCCAAATCTACAGAGCCCAAGGACTAATGTGCGAAGATCCAAACTGACAGGGGCTAGTGCATAAGAAAACTTAGACTCATATTACTATAAACCAAGGTAACAACAAAAAGCGAAAACCATAGGGGCCCAAACGCGAAAATAGCATCTTCCTCCTCCAGTCATCTTCCTCCTCATGATGGGAGGAGGGGACTCCATGGCTGCGCGTGGATTCTGGCTTGTGGGGTGCAGTGGCTCACCAGAGGTGCCCCAAGAGAGAGAGGGGAGGACGGGGAACTCACCCCCACTACCTGCAGTGAGGGGGAGTGCTCAGAGATGGCGCGCGATGGTGAGGAACGGGCGGAGTTTTTCGGCGATGGAATGTGTGGTGGTGGCTACATTATAGCAGCCAAGAACAAGGGGGGATGGAGTTAGGGCCGAGGAAGAGCAGCGCAGCACTCTGGAGGCGAGGTTGCACTAGAGCTTGAGCTCCAAGCTCCCTCCAAGGGCGGACGACAAACGAACAGAGAAGAAAATAGTTTTCGATGGAGCATGGGAGAAATGGAACGGAGGAGGACGCCTTCCGCTATATGGACGAGGGGAGGTGCCTGTCGGTTGGTCGGCCAAGCATGAGAGACGTGCTGGTTGGCATCGTACATTGGCAGCTGCGTGTTGCCTATCTCATGCGTAAGGTCAGCGCGGGCCCCAGCCGTCAGTGACTCAGGATGGAAAATGAAATTCGAAAATGAAAAATACTCTCTTGACTCCAAAAAGCTCTGTTTGAAATTTGAGCTTTTGAATAACCTAGAGGCCGATTTAGACAAAAATCAAAATACAAGAAATGTTTTAAACTTTCTGATCTACAACTTTCTTATAAACTTTGATACCATGTTCTATTGAAATTTGAGGAGAAAATTTGAATTTGAAAGTCTGACCTCCGATTGACCAATTCAACCCAACAGTTTAGAAATTCGAAATGCCCATTTTATGTCACTATCACACAAGGGTTTCTATAACAATGTTGTTCATAATTTCATGATATACAACTTTTATATACAAAGTTTTGCATGATTAAGATTTTTGTTTCAGATAAATTTGAATTTATCAGACAGGTACATATTTGGCAGATTTCACATTTCATCAGAAAAAGGCCATAAACCCTAAGCAAACCTTTATGCATAACAATACAAACCATACCAAAGTTGTTCAAGATGAAGTTGTCTGCAAATTTGGTATAAAAAGTTTCACCCAGTTCACAACAGATTTAATGTTTTGACCACAATTACAGTAACATATTATAGAAAACTGTGTTCAAAACGAGTCATATCACTCAAGTTGGTCCATGAAGTTCAAATGGTTGCCATTATATGATGAAATGATGAATGTAAGATGAAATTAAGCAAATGATGCTAATGTAAATGCACTTGAAATGCCATGGGAATCATAGACGGGCGGCCATGTCGGTGGCCGAGGGGCCATCCAATCCACAGCCTTTGTTGATCCAACGGCTAAAAATGCTTCCCCAAGGTCGGTGAAGGTTGCCAAAGTCAGTGCACGTGCCATACGGGTAATAGTCATGGTCTGCCAGCCAAGTTTATGGCCAGGCGGCCACGTGTTTCTTCTGGATTGGCTGCATGCTATCTCCCTTGGATTGCAATCTTTGTGTGATGGCCTTCTGACCCTTCATTTCATTGGATACTTTATCCCACGGTTGGATTTGAATCAAATTGTGTTTTTTGCATGCTGGTCAAAGGACATGTCATTCGGTCCTCGTGACATGGCCGGGCGGCCATATGGGATAACCGAGCGGCCACCCTTTTTGGGCCACAGAGCTGCATGGGTCTTCTGGTGGGCTGCCCTCCTCAAATGATGGTCAGGCAGCCATGGTGGATGGCCGGGTGGCCATGGGAGTTGGCTGGCCAGCCATGCTGCCTCTCACTTGGCACTTCCTCATGTTTTCCACATTTCCTTTACTATTTTGAACATGACAAGCTCTTGCATGTAACTTTGTGTCTTGGGACAATGTGGTGTGGACGAGAAGCCAAGATGATGACTGTGCAACCATGGGTAGTGACCGGGCGGCCATGTGTGGTGGCCGGGTGGCCATGTGTGGTGGCCGGCCATCCATACCTTTTAGTGGACGCGCACCTTTAAACTTGCAACGGCCATAACTTTTGTGTCCGGACTCCGAATTAGGTGGACCAAAACTCCATTTTGATTATCTCGATGAGCTCTTTGCAATTGTTTGGTCCATGAGGGCATTTGATATACTTCATAGTGATGTTATTTTTAATTCATTCTCAAGCCCATTTGTGCACATTTTGTCTTGCTCCAATTGATATTCTTTTGCATGGAATTTGAGCATCCCCCTGTGATACATCGAAAACCACCAAAACTCGTGGAATTCATCAGTGTCAAGTAAATAATGCATAGAACTTTATCTATACCCCATTTATTCACCGACAATTGGTGGTTGAAATCTTGCAACAATGACCACCAGAAGTAGGGCTCATCATAGGTGACATGAAACTTTTCACTAATGGGAATCCACTCAAATCACCTATCTTCCCATACAACTGATCAAGTTCAACTTGGGTGTCATGGTAGTCAACCCCCAACTTGTCACTCAACTTGAAAGAGGAAACAATTATGCCAAGCTATGGCTCCTTAGCCGAAATCCAACTGAGAATGGTCTTGAGATAGATGTTCTCATCTTCTAGCTGGACCTTCTCATTGGTGAAATCATCAACTCTACCCCTGAAACCTTTACACGTAGAGAAATTTAAGGGACTCAAGTGTACTAAGTCTAGTCTTTTATCCTAGCTGGGATGAGCACTTGTCAACACCGAATACTTGCTAAGGGACTAGTGAGCCTAAGCTCTCTTCAATGGACTGAGAGGCGGTGCTAGAGTAGACTTGGCATCACAAAATCCCTGCCGATTGGACCAGCAGGTGGCTTGGGTTGCGGTCCATGTTAGGCTCGGCCCATAAGTGTGACCTTGGGTATGGGATGGTGTAGTGATCCGTAAAGTCGCCCCACAAGATGAAGCCCAACAGGCATTCCTAGTTCGAGCGTCAAAATTGGGGGACAAGATCGTTTCTTGGTTCCATCGTCAAAACTAGGGGTTGATTGCCAGTATTGCCAAAACTTGAGTTATCCCCAAGCGACAAACTACTGGACATATGGAGGACATCGGGAGAAGGCAGAGAAACAAAAGAAGACAAGACTCCATCGCGTTCATGCATCTGAGTTACCGACGGTCTTTTCTAGTTTCTACATGCATTCTAGTGTAATTGAGTCCGTAAAATAGGGGGTAGTTTGTAAAACTACCTAGATCTAAGTCTGTAGTCTAAATAAGAGGTGGGCTACCATTAGCTCCATCCCTTGTGTGGTTAGATTTGTGTTTAGGGATCCAAAACTCTAGATTTCGGTCTTCCAAGTTTAGAGCTTCAAGAGAAGTGATATTAGAGAGATCTAGTCCCCATAGTTAGTGGGACGGAGAGGGTGGATGCTTGGAGAACGGGATTCCATCTTGTAATCTAAATCTTGAGACCCCTTTGGGCTATTGATCGATGGATTTCGTGCAGCTCTTATGTGTGCTTCCTTTTGCCCTCTCTTGATTGGCTTTTGATCTTGCTTCCTTGGTCTTTTGTTGTATATGTGCTTGACCAAGCCCAATATCTTTCTCTTGCTAGTGTTTTGGACTACTAGGACATGGAGAGATTGTGGTTTTGGTTTGTCAAATCTTAGATCCATGAGCAGCCCCCTTATCTTTTGTTCTTGCCCTTGTTCTTCACCTCTTGGATAATGAAATCTATGGATAATCCCAAGGTTTCAGAGGGTGATCTATTGGGAATAGTTTCTCCAAGGCCTAGACAAGGTCCACATAAAGATTCCTGAGGTTTGTAGATCTTTGGAGCAAGATTTGGAATAGATCTTGAGGATTCGTGGGCTCTGCCCTTTTCATACCACCAGACCGCCTAGTGATGGTGCACCAAACTGTCCAGTGCATTGGGTTGAGCTCAGGTGGAGTTCAAGAGGTCCAGCCTCACTCGGCCCTTTTGTGAGCACCGGACCGTCTGGTGGTGGTGCACTAGACCGTTCGGTGATCATCGGACCGTCTACTGATAGTTCACTAGACCATTCGGTGGTGCTGGGTGTGAGGGTTAAACACTCGGGCCAGTTCATCTGGTGGTAGCACCTGACAGTCTGGTGCGTGTGTGTCAGATTGTCCAATGGTGGACCACCACACCGTTTGATGCTTGTTAGCCCAACTGTCTTTGGCTCATTTCACATCATTTTCAATCGGTGTTTGAGCGAGTGCCCTTGTGTGCTTCTGCATGTCTTTTCTCTTCATGTCCAAGGGTAGGTATCTTATTCATGCTATGCTACCTTGTACGTTTGAGAAGAGAGGGTTTGGGGGGTTGCAAGTTTTAGGTGTCGACCTGTTCACCCCCCTCTAGGTCGCTCTTTCAGTCCTCAATTGGTATCAGAGCCATGTTAGGGTGTTCTATAACTTAACTGGTTCTAGATCCACCGACAAACCACCATGGATCAGTCTACTAGTAAGATTCCAAGATTCGATGGCTCCGATTATGCTTTCTGGAAGATCCGCATGTCAGCATTCCTCTAGAGCCAACATTCGTCCACCTTATTTGCCAAAGAGCTGATTCCCAATTGTTTGATGACGTATGACATAATTGCAGTTGTGCGAAAATGAAGCAAACAACAATGCTAGAAATTTCTTGCTTACAGCCTTGAGCCGCTTTGAGTTCAATAGAATGAGTCACTTGCAAACAGCTCATGAGACGTGGCCTACCCTTGTGAATTTCCATGAGGGGACAAGTTAGGTCAAGGCTAGGTTCTTTGATACCTACAAACGGGAGTATGAGAATTTCTCCCACTAGCTTGGTGAGAGCATAGATGACTTGTTTAGTCACTTTCAGTCAATTGCTAACAAGATTTGTTCAAATGCTAAGAATGGGGCATTGCCGTATGACGATCATGAGCAAGTTTGCAAGCTTCTTTATGCTTTGGATCATAATATTTGCCAATTGAAGATAGAGTGCATAGTCGAGTCAGCAGGCTATGAGACTCTCACTACATATGAGCTTTGCAGCAAGCTAATGGCTTTAGAGGTTGATTCTCAGGTGTGAGCCAAAATGAGTGGACCAACTCCTAAGAGCCTAGCTCTTATGTTTGGCCCTAATGCTGGTGGTGGTGCTAACCCTAACCCTTCTATTGGTTATGCTTTGTCTTTGATTTTAGCTATGGAAGAGAAGCTAGAGGCCATTAATGTTGAGAAGGTGTGCCTGCTATCCAACAAGTTCTAGTGCTACTACACCAATAGGATGAGCCGCTGAAGAGGTGACAAACTCTAGTGCTATGAATGCCGGACGACTGACCACTTCATTGCTGACTACCCCTAGAGGAGAGCTCAAGAGAAGTACTGTGCCCCCAAGAGTGACTACAAGCACAAGGGTGAGTACCTTTGACAAGAAGAAGGGCAAGTCCAAGGGTGACAAGAAGAAGCGGTCGTTCCTCACCAAGAAGGAGCTCATCAAGCACTACCAGAAGCACGCCCAGGAGTGTGACTATGCTATCCTCTCTAGCATCAATGATTGCAATGGAGACTCCACAGACTCTGACTCCGATAGAAAAGATGATGATAGTAGCTACTGTACTATGGCCCTCGCAAGTGAACTAGCTAACTCCACTGACACGGATGTCAGCAACAAGTCCAATGACATGCATTAGGTAAGTGACGATGAGAATGATGTGGATGCTATGTTAACTGCCTTGAAGAACCACGATCGCTTGCTTAGGGTAGCAGGTAAGGATCTTAGGCTTGCAAATGCTACATTTGCTACTCTAGAGGCTGAGGTTAAGATATTCAAGTCTAAACTTGCATGTGCTTTGAATGATCTTGTTGTAGCTGAGGAAGCATTTGCTGTGGCTAATGAAATTGAATGCACGGACTGCTAGGTTCTAGCTATTGAATTATCTGATTTACGCTTTAGGCATACTAGAAATGTAGATTTACTTTTCTCAACTACTACTGCATTAGAGGAGTTCAAGGCTAGGATGACTTTCCTTGGTGCTTGTCCTGTTCACCCCACATTTAGAAAGGAGTTGGATGAGACTAGGGCTGCTTTGAGGAAGTCTAAAAAGACTACTAGCTGTATTAGTGCCGATTTTTCTATGTGTGAACATCTTAGGGGTAGACTAGATGATTTGGCGATTGAGAAGGTCTAGGTAGAAGATGAGAACACCTATCTTAGGACCATTCTTAGTTGGATCTCTGCTAAGGAGCCATATCTTGGCATGATTGTTTCCTCTTTCAAGTAGAGTGACAAGTTGGGGTTGGCTGCCATTACACCCAAGCTGATTTTGATCAGTTGTAAGGGAAGTTAGGTGATTTGAGTGAGATTCCCATTAGTGAGAAGTTTCTTGTCACCCATGACAAGCCCTATTTTGAGCATGGAATTCCTAAAGATGGTGTATGGTTAGAGAAGCCTAGGGAGCCACCAAAGAAACAAGTGTGAACTCTCAAGTCTAACTTTGTGAGGAACTCTCTTGACACTACCTGTGAGGAACTTGTCTGATGCACCTTCTCCACAGAAGTGACACCAAGAAACTGTATAGGTACCTTGTGAGTAGAGAGATCTGTAGGGACATGGGCACTACTGCTGTGATCGATGGAGCTCTCTGGACGCAAAAGATTTAGAGAGGTTCAGGCCACCATAGAGGTGTAACACCGTACATCCTCTATTGTGTTCCTCTAAGAAATGGGGTGTGAGATTACAAGTCTGGTGCCCAGGGACTTGGGCACATGGGTGAGTTGGAGACTAAGATTTGTGTGTGTATCATTCTATGCTAGGTGCACCACCCTTCCCTTTTATAGACTAAGGGAGAGTGCCTAGTATAGAGTTGGTAGCACAGTGGTTCTACAATGGTGGTTTCAACAACGTACTACTTTGACATGGTCTTGGAACTGCCCCACATTGTTCTGTCATGTTGTAATGCACATTGTTCTTAACATAGGGCATCCTCTGGTGTACTCGAGCACACGGTGGAGGTACTGTTTCCTCTCCTTCTGCCCAGGCGACTGGGCGGACCATACGGCTGTGATGGCCTTCTCACTATGCCATGACATCAGCAGAGTAGCCCGCTTTTTCTTGTCTTGCCATGTCAGATGTTGATGGAGCTCGCACAGGGCGTGCTTTGCTCCGCACGCTGTCTAGCCTCCCCCTTTTTGACCCCACTGCGCATCGCATTTAATGTAGTGGTATGTGGGTTCCTTCCCACAAAAGGAGTTCCCCCAGGGTTTAGGTTGAGAGCCAATGGACCAGATCCATTGTCTCTAGAGTGATGAGTGATTGTCAATAAAAGTCAAGACCCAGAAGGACTTGGGCACAAGCCCTCCGATGGACTAGAGGTAGATGGAGAAGAAAGTGCTCTGAAGGATAGGAGGCATGCTCGGTGTCGGTCGGCCATGGGAGTTTGGTACATGGAGGAGTGGCACGGCGATGGCGAGTGTAAGACCTACAAAGGACTGCGAGATGACCCCGATGGACAGGGGATGATGGGTGTTACCGCGGTTGTCCAATCTGAGTGCATGGCACGAAGACGTGCGAGGGCGTTGGCGGATTCGCTCAAATCTGCCACCCTAACAGCAAGTTACCAAGACTCACCGAATGGGCTCAATTCTGGCCGAGATAGAGTGGAGTTAGCTGTCCCAGGCCTAGGAAGGAAACCCTAAAGTTTCCCAGTTTCTGACTTCAAAACCAGGGGTCAATCGGCGGATTTGGACTACTGGCCATGTGGACATCATCCAGAAGATTGCGTGCAACCGAAGAAGATCAAGACTCCATCGTGGTCATCCGTCACCGAGAAAGTTGGGTCTTTTCCAGTTTAGCCCCAAAGGGTATTTTTAGTAATATAGGAGTCTTAGTGTAAAGTGAGTCATTTAGGCCTGGGCTATAAATATCTAAGTGGCTGGTCATTTAGGTGACTCTTCCACCTCTAGAAACCCTAGGCTTAGTTTTCCAACCAGCCAAGTGCTTAGAGTGAAAACCGAGTGCTAGTTTAGGATTTGGAGTCCCCTAGTGCTAGTACTTTGCGTTAGTGGGAGGATGAATGGTGATAGGCTGTGAGGAACCTTGTAAGAACTTATTTCCCTCTCTAATCCAAGCAAGATTCATCCCCAAATCGAGTGTATGTGTGCAGCCATCTCCTTCCCCCCTTTCTAGTATGGATTTTGGATAAACTCAAAGGCTTTCGATGATTTTTGTTGCCTACAAGTTAATCCTGTTCTCTTGGCTCTTTTAGACTTCCTACGACAAGGAGATTATGTTTTAGAACATCTCAATCCTACAGAATTGCCACATGCAAGTCATTCTTGAGTTTTTCCCTTTCTTGCCCAAATATTCTCCTATTCACGAGATCTGAAATTCCTGCTTATCCCTTGATCTTTTTGAGTAGACCTTTTGGGAATAGCTTTGGAATAGTTCAAGGATAGCGTGTGCAAAATTTGTGAAGATCGGAGAAGGTTTGGTCAAGTGTTTGCAAACTCAAGAACTGAGGCAGTTTACTGGGTACACTGGACAGTCCGATGCCACTTCACCGGATAGTCTGGTGCACCTATCTATCTCCAAATAGGTTGATTTTTTTAGTATGTTGTTCCCCATGTTTTCCTCAGTCGCTGGTTAAAATTTCATGATTTTTGGAGCCCGTTTGACACGGTTTGGGCCATTTTGTTGCAACCCTGTTTGTGTGAAAATATGATGTCGGACTTTCTAGTAGAAGGTGGCGGATAGTCTGGTGGTTGCAGTGGTTTTGCTCCTAGATTTGGCTTTAGTTGTTCCTAGAGCTTGTGGCTTGTTCTAGGTGGTTTTGGGGGTGCCTGGGTTCGTTCCTAAGGTCTTTAGCACCTCATTTGCTAAAAGGTATTGGCGATCGCTAGGTGGCTCCGTTTGTGTTGTTCGGAGGTGTTTTGCTTTGAGTGCTTTGCTTCGACCTTGCTTTTGGTGTTCCTTGCTACTGCCCCATTTTCGTGGTTTACGTTCTTCCTCTATATTTTTGCTTTGGCTTTGTTTTCCCCACTGTCTGACCATACGCTTTCCTTGTAGTGTTCCAGTAAGTCGCATTTCGGTGCGGTGAGTGCCGAGTGGTGAAATTGCAAGTTTTGTTGCTTGCGGTGACTTGTGATCTTTGTGGTCATTGAGTTGCTTGCTCTTCCTAACCTGGTGTGTATCCTTTCAATGGATGGCACCTTGGGATTGTTGGACACATATCTGTTCAGTGGATGGTGTCTAGCGTGGGTTCTTGTGAGCTTTCGGTGCACAGAGTTTAGGGATCGTGATTTTGAGTTTTTCAAGTGCTCCTATTCACCCCCTCTAGTCACAGGTCTCGGTCCTACAAGTGGTATCAGAGCGAGTTAGGTTTCTTCATACCTTTACCGGTGAGAAAGGAGTAGCAACTATGACGCACTCTGAGAAGATTCCCGTTCTCGGCTCCGATGGCTACTCCTACTAGAAGGGTAGGATGAAGGCTTTCTTGATAAGCCAGAGTCAGGGCATATGAGATTGTACTGAGAGTATGACTTTCAGGGTGCTCCTAGTTGCCAAGCGTACTACTCGGGTGCTCATTGCTCAGCATGATCGAACGTCAAGGTGGTGAACTTTCCCTTCTCTAGACTTTGTCCAGTTGATTATGAGAAGGTGAGCCACCTTTAGACTACTCGAGAGATTTGGTCCCTACTGAGAGCACACCATAAGGGTACTGCTACTATCAATGGTTGTCTCGTTGAGACTTACAGCTGTGAATATGAAAATTTCGTATTCACACCCCAAAACTGACCAAAACTTGTCCACTCATCACGAGATTTTGCACAGGCTATCTGAACCCTATTCCAAAGCTTTTCCCAAGAGATCAACTCAAAATGACCAAGGGCATACGGGAATTTTAGATCTCGTGAGAAGGCAATCTTTGGGCAAGAAAAAAAGGGAAACTCAAGAACACCTTTCTCATGGCAATCCTGTGGGATTGAGATGAGCTAAGTGATAATCTCCACGTCATAGCAAGTCCAAAAGAGGCAAAAGAACAGGATTAACTCGTTGGCAAAGGAAATCACCAAAAGCCTTTGAGTTTCATCCAAAAACCAAACTAGAGGAGGGGGAAGGATATGGCTGCACACATGAGCACAAATTTTGGATGAATCAACCTTGTATTAGAAGTGGAAATGGGTTCTTACATGCTTCCTCACAGCCTACCACCCTTCATCCTCCCACCAATGCAAAGTACTAGCTCTGGGGGACTCACAAACTTAGATTAGCACACGATTTGCTCTCTAAGCAGTTGGCTGGTTGGAAGCTAAGCCTAGGGTTTCTAGAGGTTGAAGAGTCACCTAAATGACCAGCCACTTAGGTATATATAGCCTAGGCCAAACTAACTAAGTTTACTTTAAGACTCCTATATTACAGAAACGCCCTTAGGGGCCAAAACGGAAAAGACTCAACTTTCTCGGGGATGGACGACCACCATGGAGTTTTGATCTTCTTCGGTTGCACGCTAACTCCCGATGACATCCACATGGCCAGTAGTCTAAATCTACCAATCGATCCCCAGGTTTGAAGTCAGAAACTGGGAAACTTTAGGGTTTCCTTCCTAGGCCTGGAACGGCCCACTCCACTCTATCTCAGCGAGAATTGAGCCCATTTGCCGAGTCTTGGTAACTTGGTGGTAGGGTCGCAGATTTGAGTTAATCCACCAATGCCCTCACACGTCTTCATGCCCTATCCATCGGGGTCGCCTCATAGTCCTTCTGAGGTCTTACTCCTGCCGTTCCCGTGTCGCTCCTCCGTGTACCGAACTCCCATGGCCGATCGATGCCGAGCATGCCTCCTGTTCTTCGGATGCTTTCATCTACCTCCCATCCATCGAAGGGCCTCCTATCCATCGGAGGTCTTATGCCCAAGTTGTTTTGGGTCTTGGCTTCTGTTGACAATCACTCATCACTCCAGAGGTAATGGAGACGGTCCATTGGCTCTCAGAGTTGTTGGAGAAGAATTGTCATGAGTTGAAAGCCTAGGACAAGATGTTGGAGAAAGCAGACAAGAAGCTGCAGAAGCTAGGATTGAGAGGTTGAAGAGTGTGCCAGTCCAGCCTAGTGAGTTTGAATGCCCTACCTGTGAGTCCTTGATGAGTGACCTTTGTGAGTAGAAGAGCAAGTATGCTCATCAGGTAGAGGCGATGGATCGGCTGAAGGCTGAGATAGGCATGGTCAATCTAAACTGGATGAGCCTACTTTGAGTGAGGAGCCTGAGTGTGAGTCTTGCCGCCACCTAGCTGTTAACAGCTGAGCAGATTGTGAAGTGTGAGGGGCAGCTCAGGGTGCTGGAGGAGCTTAGGGCTAGACCCATGCTTTTGGGTGCGTGCATGGTCTATCCTACTTTGAGGAGTGAGCTAGAGCAGTTGAGAGTTGACCTTAAGGTGCTTTCAGCACCCCCTAACAGGTATTAGAACTGTCTTACTTTCAGGTTGCAGTTGGTGGAGAAGGATGCCACCATTAGGAAGCTAGAGAAATCTGCTCCCCTTATTCCCTCTCTAGATTGTGACACTTGTGCTGCCCATACTTTAGTGCTGGAGGATCTGAGAGAGAAAAAGTTGATCCTTGAAGAGGGCAACTATAGGTTGAGAGAGGTGCTGAGTTAGATGTATGCTAGAGAACCTCAGCTAAGGATGATCATAGAGGGAAACAAGCTTGGTGAAGGTGGCATGAGTGGACATGGGCTAGGTGAGTGCAGTACTTCAGGTGTGAAGAGGTGAAGAAAGAAGCTGGCTTTTAATGTCTCCCAACTCCCTTATTCCTTACCAACTGTCTGCTTGCACCAGATTTTCGCCTCCCCCGTTAGTGAAAACGGGAAAGGCAACCATCGAAGTGTCTCACCAGACATTCCTAAGATAACCAAAGCGCTGTATAACTGGTTGAACTCTTGGAGGTGTGAGCAGGGACACTCTAATTCCAATCCCGAGAATGATTGGTCCCGAATCATGGCTATCTAGCTGGGATGTAGCTGATAGCCCTATGTGGTGGTGGGTGTGGCTAATGATGGAGGCTCCAAATAATTGCCCTTTGGAGTGGTGAGATGAAAGATAGGCATGGAATCCATATGGTGGTATGTGGTATTTGGTGGGGATATATATGGTGGTTGTGTATGGTGTGAGTATGAAAAGCCTAGGTTCTGGTTGAATTAGCTACCGTTTCCCGGCAACGGGGCCAGAAAAGTTTGTTGGCACCTGAGATAAATCCATAAGCGCATGGAAACACGTTGTAGCTTTTCACCTAAGAGTATTCTAGGGTATCGAAATCCACAAAGAACGAGGAGTAACTCAACATAGAACAGATAGAACAGAACAATAAAACTAGCAATTGTACAGATAAATAACAGAGCAAAGCAGGATCACTGCTTTAGATAAAACAACTTAGCTCTACTAAACAAACTAGTCTTCTGCTTAACAGGTTTACTTGGACATGGAGGTTGTAGAACCACTTCCGGGCACCAGAGTGCTGATAACCCATATGAGAAAGGCGGGCACTATAGGACTCAGCTATGCGTCGATGACAACTTATCCAAACGACGGGGTTGGACTACACAGCACACACACCAGCTGTCACTAGGTGGGACTACCAGCCAAAACTGTGTGGGACAAGACACCTTCTATGGTAAACTCTAGTCTAGACACCACATCTACATGGATGAGCTTACTACCAAACTGGTTCAAGGCCAAAGAAGCAAGCACAACTATATAGCTAAACTAAACAGAGCGCACCGGGCACCCATATACTACCAAGACTAAGTAGGAAAATAAAGGAAGTATCAGATAAATAAAGTAGAGAGCAAGGAACTTTACTCAGTCCTGGTAATGGAGCAATATTTCCTTTGAGATTTAGAGCTCGGAAACAGAATTCCAACTCCTTGATTCTACACCTCACTACTATCTCTTGAGACATAGGTGGCTCTCTTTACAATGCCAAGGGTGGCTTCACTACTATACTCTACCTATAACTACACAACCACACTATTCTTCTATTGATCCACCACACCTTATAAGTGACCTCACAGGGGGTATTTATAGCTTAGAGGCTGATGGGGGTACTTGTAGGTGTGCTAGGTCAGTAGTTAGGGTGGGTCGGTGGCCGGGCAGCCACAACACATGGATGGGCGGCCATGGGATCCACCGACTTAGTGCATCCGATGGTTGATCTTCATTCCTCGAGGCGGTTGATAGTTATTTTGGAAGTTGCACGTGTAAAATGGGTCCAATGCATGGCTGGGCAGCCATACCCATCATTGGGCGACCATCCATTTTACCGCCTTTATTTATCTATCTGCTGATATTGCTTCCACAAGGCTGGTGGTGGTTACTTGAGTTGGTGCATGTGCAAAATGGTTGAAACACATGGCTGGGCGGCCATACCCATGGCCTGGTGGCCACGTGTTCCTCTCGGATTGGATGCATTGTTGATCTCCTAGACTGTGATCCTTATGTGATGACCTTCTGACCCTTGGATTCATTGGATTCTTGGTTGCACGGTTGGATTTGACTTGATTTGTGTTTGTTTGCATGCGGGTTAAAGGACGTGTCATTTTGGCTCCATGGCATGGTCGGGCGGCCGTCACATTTGGGCTAGGAGAGTCCCTAGGCCTGCTGGTGCCTGGGCTTGGCTAGGCGGCTAGGGTGGATGGCCAGGTGGCCATATTGTATGGCCGGGCAACCATGGGGGATGGCCGGCTGACCACCCTTTTTGTGCCACAAGGCTGCTGGGGCTTTTACCCATCTTGTGATGGCTGAGCGGCCAAGGGGAGTGGCCTCCAGCCATGGTGATGGTTGGCCAGCAGCCATGGTGATGGCTGGCCGGCCATTCATTTTTGGTAGTTTGCTTCTCCCTTGCCGCTTTGCCCTTGTTTTGCTCATTCCTTCATTAATTTGGACTTGACAAGCTTCTACGTATAACCTTCATGTACAACTCATGGAACTAGTTAGTGATACATGAAAACTTGATCAATTATGCCCTCAATCATGAAATGTTAGTGGTCAAAATGGGTTTTATCGACTGCCAACACCCTCCAGGCCATGGCATTCGCCATCCTCCAATGCCTCCAAACGCATCCCAGAACACCCTTGGTGGGCTACAGTAGGCCGTGTGAAGGCCCTTCTTGAGGAGGTAGTGGAGACCGAGGGTAGGGAAGTCAGCTTCCACTATGCGTTCGACTCACTTGTCTTGGTGAAGAGCTGGCTATCGGACCTTGACATCCCCAACTTCATGGGGGAGGGTCTGGACCAAACCCATGTGCAGCGGGCTGAGAAGGAGTGCTGGGCCGTCGCAAAGCAGATCATGGAGGCCGGCCTCAGCGAGGGTGGCCCAGCAGAGTCTAGCCCAAATGGTGCAAACCCTAATACGGAATAGTTTCCTTCAGCTGCATATTTTGTTTGTAACTATTCCTCGGTAATGTTGTGGTACTTTGGTCTCATCTACGTTTTATTTCATCTGGTTGTTGTTTGAGGCTTTTCATTTTTTGCATCCTTAGCCACAGTAGGCAGCACCCCTGTGCGTCCGATCTTCATTATCACAAACAATCTGGTTTCCTGCTACTATTACATAAGTCTAGTTCCATCACCAGACTGCGAAGCTCCCATAATGGCCAGATAGGGGTGCTCCTTTGCCCAGTCAATAGCTTGCTTCTCCTTTTTTAGCTCGACCTATCTCGTCAAACTGAGTGGTGTGGGGGCAATGGATACCTGATAAAGTCGGAGTGCCCGATCTTTCGGTGAGTGGGGATAATTTCGACTTGGTGGAAGATGACCCTCACGATCTGACTACGACGAGTGAGCCCGAAGCGCCAATGCAATCGCTAAACCAACTTCCTATGGTTACCGACCTTGTTGTTGCAAGATCAGCCTGATCACGAAGATCGTTTCCTGTCCGCAATCGAAGAACGAACAAGAAAGAGATGCGAGCAATCTAATTATCACTCGAAGGTGGAGTTCTGAAATACATGAGGACAGCGCAGATTTGTGCTTGTTCAAGAGTAGCTAAATCTAATTGTAAAACAAAACTCAAGTCTGAAAAGAAATGAAGCCTCTATCTAAATAGAGGGAGAGAGAGGGGGCGCAGCCCTAGGGAAGGGCGGCCAGGGAGGGGGCGCAGCCCCTAGTGGCAGCCAGCCCTAGGCGCCCACACAAGGGCCTTAGTTGGGTCAACGTCTATGCTTCTGGGCCTTCATTCTTCAGTAGCATGACAAAGTTTAGATCTCTTGCACAGGCCCGAGTGATTGGCCCAGATGAGGAAGAAGGTGGCGCCTGAGGAGGAGGTGCATCTGGTGGCGCTGGAAAAGGTGCTGCTGGTGTAGAGGTACTTGTGTTGTAGTTGATGTCCTCATCATCCTCCCCTTCTAGAACTGAAGTCGTCCTCGACGGCAACTCCTCATCCTCGCCCACATATGGTTTCAAATCTGCAACATTAAAGCTAGTGGAAACACCAAACTCCGCAGGTAGGTCAAGGATGTAAGCATTATCATTAATCTTGGTTAGCACCTTAAAAGGACCAGCAGCACGAGGCATCAATTTAGAACGGCGCAAAGTAGGAAAACGATCCTTTCTCAAATGCAACCAAACCATATCACCAGGGGCAAAAGTAACATGTTTTCTTCCTTTACTACCAGCAACCTGATACTTAGCATTAGCAGCAGCAATGTTTTGGTGTGTTTGTTCATGGAGGTCAATCATTTGTTCAACATGTGCAACAGCATCAATATGTGGGGCGTCCTCAGCATCAAGCGAAAACAAATCAATAGGTGCCCGAGGAATGTAACCATAAACAATCTGAAAAGGGCACATCTTCGTAGAAGAATGTGTTGCACGATTATAAGCAAATTCAATATGAGGTAAGCAATCCTCCCAACGTCTCAAATTTTTGTCTAAAACAGCCCGAAGCATGGTTGATAAAGTTCTATTCACCACCTCAGTTTGCCCATCAGTTTGAGGGTGACAAGTTGTACTAAACAGCAATTTAGTTCCCAATTTATTCCAAAGAGATCTCCAAAAATGACTGAGAAACTTAGCATCACGATCGGAGACTATTGTATTCGGAATACCATGCAAACGAATAATCTCTCGAAAGAACAATTCAGCAACATTGCTAGCATCATCAGTTGTATGACAAGGTATAAAATGAGCCATTTTGGAGAATCTATCAACAACCACAAAAATGCTATCCCTCCCCTTCTTAGTTCGAGGCAAACCCAAAACAAAATCCATAGAAATATCAAGCCAAGGGGACGTAGGGACAGGTAAAGGCATATACAAACCATGGTTGCTCAATCGTCACTTAGCTTTCTGACAAGTAGTGCAGCGTGCAACAAGGCGCTCGACATCACGGCGCATCCGGGGCCAAAAGAAGTGTGCGGCCAGCACCTCGTGCGTCTTGTAGACGCCAAAGTGTCCCATGAGACCACCTCCATGCGCTTCCTGTAACAACAAAAGATGAACCGAGCTTGCTGGAATACATAGCTTGTTAGCGCGAAACAGGAACCCATCCTGCATGTGGAATTGGCCCGATGGTCTGCCATGCATGCAATGTATTAAAACATCTTTAAAATCAGCATCGTTGACATATTGATCCTTCACAGTTTGCAAGCCAAAAATTTTAAAATCTAACTATGAAAGCATGGTATATCTACGAGACAACGCATCAGCAATGACATTTTCCTTCCCGTTCTTGTGTTTAATAATGTAAGGGAAAGACTCGATGAATTCTACCCAGTTAGCATGACGACGATTCAGATTTGTTTGGGTACGAATATGTTTCAAAGCCTCATGATCAGAATGAATTATAAACTCGCGATGCCAAAGATAGTGCTGCCATGTTTGCAAAGTGCGAACTAAAGCATAAAGCTCCTTATCATAAGTAGAATATCTCAGGCTAGCACCGCTTAATTTTTCACTGAAATAAGCAACTGGTTTTCCTTCTTGTAACAAAACAGCACCTAGCCCAATACCGCTAGCATCACATTCAAGCTCAAACACTTTATTAAAATCAGGCAATTGCAAGAGGGGAGCATGTGTTAACTTATCTTTCAAAGTGTTGAACGCTACCTCCTGCGAGTCGCCCCAAGCAAATGGCACACCTTTCTTTGTAAGCTCATGTAGCGGGGCTGCAATGGAGCTAAAATCATGGATGAACCGGCGGTAGAAGCCTGCAAGTCCAAGAAAACTCCGAATCTGTGTGACCGTCGTCGGTGTAGGCCATTCCTGAATGGCATCAATCTTGCTGCTATCCACCTCTATGCCCTGTGGAGTAACAACATAACCAAGAAACGAGACACGTTGTGTGCAAAAGATGCATTTTTCCACGTTACCAAATAAGCGGGCAGCACGCAACGCATCAAAAATAGCACTCAGATGTTCTAAATGCTCGTCCATAGTCTTGCTGTAAATAAGGATATCATCAAAATAGACAACAACAAACAATCCTATGAAGGGCCTTAGAACTTCGTTCATCAAACGCATAAAGGTGCTTGGAGCATTAGTCAATCCAAACGGCATAACCAACCATTCATATAACCCAAACTTCGTTTTAAAAGCTGTTTTCCATTCATCACCCAGTTTCATTCGAATCTGATGGTAACCACTACGCAAATCAATCTTAGTGAAAATAATGGCACCACTAAGCTCATCTAGCATATCATCAAGGCGTGGTATAGGATATCGGTAACGAATGGTGATGTTATTAATAGCGCGACAGTCTACACACATACGCCATGACCCATCTTTCTTTGGAACAAGTAAAACAGGAACTGAGCAAGGGCTAAGAGATTCACGAATGTAACCCTTATCAAGCAACGCCTGCACCTGGCGCTGGATCTCCTTCGTCTCATCCGGATTCATACGGTATGGGGCGCGGTTTGGAAGCTGGGCGCTGGGGATGAGGTCGATCTGGTGTTCAATGCCACGAAGCGGGGGAAGACCCGGTGGCAAGTCCTTGGGAAAGACATCAGCGTACTCCTGCAAAAGGTTAGAAACAGCAAGGGGAATATCCAAAGATGGTGCGTCATCAAGGGAAACGAGCACACTAGAACATACAAGAGCATAGCAGGGCAAGTGAGTAGCACGTAGATCATCAAAATCAGCACGTGTAGCAAGTAACACAGGAGCATGCAACTTGATGTCAGCATTAACAGAGGTGGATGGTGTAGGTGCAAGTTGCTTTGCAGTTTTTGTAGCCCGAGCAAGATCATCTTTTATAATTTGGTCAGGGGTCATGGGATGTATAATTATTTTCTGACCCTTAAACATGAAAAAATAATGATTCGAACGACCATGATGTAAACTATCAGTATCATATTGCCACGGTCTACCAAATAATAGAGAGCATGCTTCCATAGGAATAACATCGCAATCAGCATAATCAGAATAAGAGCCCAAGGAAAATGGGACACGTACCGAGCGTGTAACTTTGATTTTGCCACCATCATTAAGGCATTGAATGTGATATGGGTTTGGGTGCCTACGAGTGGGCAAGGATAACTTCTCTACCAAAGCTGTACTCGCCAAATTGTTGCAGCTGCCACTGTCGATGATGATGCGAATCGACCGTTCTTGTACAACGCCTTTAGTATGGAATAGAGTGTGTCGCTGATTGTTCTCCCGTTGGGCAACCTGTGTACTAAGAACAGGCTGGGCAACAAGACTCTCATACCTATCGGCATCGCCGGGAGCAACATGTACCTCCTCATGATCTGCATGGTCAGTGGCAAGCATAGTATGTCGAGTATCCTCGGAATCACTAGCGGAAGAGTACTCACCATTGTCACGTATGATCAAGGTACGCTTGCTGGGGCAGTCCCGAATCACGTGCCCAAATCCTTTGCAACGATGGCACTGAATATCCCGTGTACGTCCTGTGGAAGGGACAACGCCTGTGGCTGGGGATGCTGCAGGTTTGGCCATCCTCTCGCGCGGTGTAGTGCTAGTGGTGGATGGTGCAGGAAGAGCAGGAGCTGAGCTGGATGTCGGGCTCCTTCCTGCAAAAGAGTTAGTATATGTCTTGGATCGGCGTCCCAGCACTTCACGTTCAGCTTTGCAAGCATATTCAAACAATGTGGTCATATCATAATATTCCTTATAATCAAGTATATCCTGAATTTCTCGGTTCAAACCACCGCGAAAACGTGCCATAGCAGCGTCATCCTTTTCAAACAAATTACAACGCAGCATACCCTTTTGTAGTTCCTGGTAATATTCCTCAACCGATTGTTGACCTTGCTGAAAACGCTGCATTTTATTAAGCAAATCTCGGGCATAATAGGAAGGCACAAATCTATGTCGCATAGCAGCTTTTAGTTGAGGCCAAGTGGTGGGAGTGGCAGTGGGATGTTTTTCTTTATATTCACGCCACCAAATTAAAGCAAAATCAGTAAATTCACAAATAGCAGCTTTAACTTGAGAATTAGTAGGAATATCATGGCATGAAAATTTCTATTCAACCTCTAATTCCCAATCAAGATATGCAGCAGGATCATATTTGCCATTAAAAGATGGAATTTTAAATTTAATCTTAGCAAATGAGTCATTAGGTGGGCGGCGTACCACACGGCGGGCACGGCCGCGGCGATCTCCATCTTCCTGCTCCGTGCCGCCACCGTAATCCTTCTGCAACTCTGTGAGCGTCGTGGTCAACGTATCGAGTCGTGACACGATGTCGTCGAGCGTGGTCTTAGTGGCCGTCTGAGCGAGGTCTAGCTGGTCGAACCGCTCGTTCGATGAAGTGGTCGTAGAATCAAGCCATTCATGCAGTGTCTTCATGTCCGCGGCAAGTCCATCAACTTGTGTCCGCACGTCCCGCAGCTGTGCATCCGTCGGTTCGTCATCTCCTGCCATAGTTAGCGCAAACACAAAGCAAAACCTACGACAACAAGGGTGTGGATCAGGCGCTCACGGTAGTGCTGTTATCAATTTCTTATCCGTTCTTACCAAGCACATAGGGGTGAGCTGCAACCAACAGATAGAACCGGCGAAAGATTGGAGGAGCGATTGCCTGGAGAAACAAAGTCTGCTCGTCGTAGGACTATGTGGAGTTCTGGGTAGGCTGCACTCAAGTTCAAGGATTAGCACGATCAATCAACAATGCAAAGTTGAATTATAGTGCAAAACACGTAACTATGCTGCTGGTAACAAGTGCAAAAGGATAGCAAGGCAGGGAGCACAAGGAAAGGAAAAACACAGGGAAGGGGATGCAGAACTTCCAGGCAGCGGTACACGGTCTTAACAATTTTTTTTTTATTTTTTTGGAGACGGTCACCTGGCGCCTCGCAGGTGCCCTGTATGGAAAATTTCGAGAGCTTTCCGAAAAAAAAAGAACACTGAAATCGGAGTTCCGAGCGAAAAGTTTTGCCCGTTTTTCGACAGGGCGTCCAAAACGTCTGGAACTTTCCAAACGAAACCGAGCGAGATTAGGCAACCTCTTTGCTGTTTCCTTTTTTTTCTCTCTCTCTTTTTTTTTGTTTTTTTTTTGCTTTCCTTTTTTTTTTGACTTTCCAAAAGACACACAAGGCAAGGGAAAATCAGGAGGCGTGATCCGGGGGAAGGTGATTGGCGCGCGATCCAGGGGGGTTGATGCGTGGTGGGTGGGCAAGCAACAGGGAGATGTGGCGGCGTGCTAGGGTTTGAAGAAAACAATGGCTATAGAACGCAAAGTAACCAGCAACAATTGAACGTGTAAGCACACAAATTCAACAACGCGAATTATTGAAAGACAGTGCAAAGCGAAAAAGGGTGCTGGGCTAAGGCAAATATATTTTTGTTTGGGTTTTGTGGACCGTAGGAATTTAAAAACACTCGATAAACTCACCGATCAACCTGGAGCTCTGATACCACTTGATAAAGTCGGAGTGCCCGATCTTTCGGTGAGTGGGGATAATTTCGACTTGGTGGAAGATGACCCTCCCGATCCGACTATGACGAGTGAGCCCGAAGCGCCAATGCAATCGCTGAACCAACTTCCTATGGTTACCGACCTTGTTGTTGCAAGATCAGCCTGATCACGAAGATCGTTTCCTGTCCGCAATCGAAGAACGAACAAGAAAGAGATGCGAGCAATCTAATTATCACTCGAAGGTGGAGTTCTGAAATACATGAGGACAGCACAGATTTGCGCGTGTTCAAGAGTAGCTAAAGCTAATTGTAAAACAAAACTCAAGTCTGAAAAGAAATGAAGCCTCTATCTAAATAGAGGGAGAGAGAGGGGGCGCAGCCCTAGGGAAGGGCGGCCAGGGAGGGGGCGCAGCCCCTAGTGGCGGCCAGCCCTAGGCGCCCACACAAGGGCCTTAGTTGGGTCAGCGTCTATGCTTCTGGGCCTTCATTCTTCAATAGCATGACGAAGTTTAGATCTCTTGCACGGGCCCGAGTGATTGGCCCAGATGAGGAAGAAGGTGGCGCCTGAGGAGGAGGTGCATCTGGTGGCGCTGGAAAAGGTGCTGCTGGTGTAGAGGTACTTGAGTTGTAGTTGATGTCCTCATCAATACCCCTGCCACCTTACTGAGTCCGTCTGCCAAGAGGTGTCGCGACGCTCGGTGTAGTGTTTGACCAGGAGGATGCCCTGCTCGAATGCTCTGCATGCGCCACCTAGCTTACTTTTCTTGTACGGTCTCCGAGGTGTGGTTTGAGACCTCACTTGGTGGTAAGGGCATGCAGTGTCGCTCGCCCTACTTTCTTTAAGGCGGCAGGCACCTTAGCTTTTCGCAGGTGCATAAGGGTTCCGCTATAGTAGTTGCCTTGGTGGCTTTTGGGGGCTATAGGGACCACGTAACCCCCCATCCGGCCAAGGCTTCTGCTGTCTTGGTGCTTCATGCTAAGGCTATAAATAGGATGCCTCCCTTCCTGATCTCACCACACCAAACTTGTGTGCTGTAGTTGAACCACTAAAGCCTAGTGTATAGAACTGAGCCATGGAGCTCCTCTTGCTCCTTCATGTGGTCATGCCTTCCTAGTAGGACTAACCGCTATTAACCACAGAGGCATGGAGTCCTCACTGCTTAGCTTTGCCATTCAAGTAGGCAAGGCCAACCTTAGAGTAGCTTTGCTCATCTTGCATCACTTTGTTCACACCTTCACGTTATGACTTCTCTTGTATCGTGCTGGTGTCAAGTTAGCAGCGGCTCTTGAGTATCCACTTGCAACCAGCGTCCCTTCCTGAGGTTGCCCCTAGCTACGGTTGCAATATCGGTTGCGTACCACACCTGGTCCTGCTTCCAGTGCTGAGGGTAACAAAGTACTAGACCAGCTGGTCAGGGTGACCAGGCAGCAGCCTATGCAGTCACCGACAGGCTGTGACTGTGGGCTTTCAGCCCTTTGGAGCTCCCACAACAGTTGTGGTTGCCGCACCATGGTCACCGCCCGGGAAGCCACAGCGCTCTCCGTGCAAGATGGCAGCACAAGATGGTAGTGCCTAGAGTGTTGGGCACTACCATGGTCGATGTCGCTGCCACTGTGCCTAGTGAGTGCAATGGCGACAACATCCTAGGGCAATGTTAGGGGGGCAGACTTTTAAAGTCTGCCCCTCTGGTCATAATGCCATCGGTACCATCAATGCCTCCATGCACTTGGAGAAGACACGGCAGACCGCCGTGCACTTCCTTGTTGTGTGCCCTAGGGGCTGTTGTGATCCCACCATGCTTTTCCTTACCGTGTACCTTGTAGGAAAGAGTGGTGGGCTGTGGCACCACTCTTAGCGGTTGCACTACGCAGTGCTAACGGTGTAGGCAGTTGGAGGCGCGAAACGGAGATCCTAGCAGGACTAGCCAGTGCATCGGCAGTGTCAAGCTTCTCGACACTGGCGCATGACAGGGTGGTGCTAACAATACCAGTGTGTAGGGATGGAAGAGATTCTGTTCCACATGGCCGTCGGGCTATTAGGCAACACACAAGGCTGTTCCTAGAGCCTGTCTTCACCATAGCTTTACAGCGCATCACCTAAGGCCTCTGTCTCCAGCCCCCATTTCGGGGCCTAGTGCTCCCTTCAATCCAACACTGGTGTATCACTATATCTTGTAATGCTTGAATATAATGGCTTCTATGCTAGTTTCATGTTGTTATTGTCTTTCTAGGGGGTTTGGGGCACCACCCTGGGTCCCCGCCAAGCTCTGAACTGACCAGACTCCTTCGGTCAGGGCTAAAGATGCAAACAGGCCCTGGGGCTTTGCTCGAGGTTTGTGCTGTGGCGAGGAGTCCCCGGGGCATCGCCCGGGGGTTTAGCTCTATGCACGCGGCACTCAGGATTCATACATGGGCTGCACCGGGCTTCACGAGGAGAGGCTATCTTGCACGTGGCCCTCATGTCCTAGTCCAAGGTTATCGTCTTCCTTGTTCACTGCATGAAAGAAAACCTTCGTAGAGGGGTACTAACTCTTCTTACAGGGATTGCCCTTCGTACCTTACTCATGACCGTCAACTAAAGCCTGGAGGGTCTACTCTGGACATGCCTTGAACGACCAAAGCTAGAAGATTTAGAAACGGGAGGTTGCCATAGTTGACAAGTGATAAACTGGTGAAGATTGCCAGATCGGGGTACAATGACCCATAGTGGAGGCGACGATTTAGCTGCACTCGGGGCACTGCTTTGTACCAGGGTGCTGAGATGACTCAACTCGGTTTCCCGATGCGAGCTACAAACTCTGGACCTTGCCACAGACATCGGCTCACCCCTTGGCCTTAGATTGACGTTGTTTCAGGTATTCACTTCCAAAACCCTGCAAGGATAATGTAACAAAATGCATAGATATATGAAACTGATTTCATTAAACTTCAAAGGATAATGTAAATTTCTTACAAATCTATGAGAACCTAGGATACATGATGGATTTCCCCTAGGTAGCATAGTGGTGCCTCAAGGGTAAACCATTTGAAGGCGCTCGATGTTCAACGGGTATGGGAGCTATTCACCGCTCTCCCTGGATGGCAAACAGACCTCAACCACTTTGTGGGGACCCTCCGAGCTGGGGGAAAGTTTGTTCATCCCCACCCTACTTAGTATGCACTTGATATTTTGCAGCACGAAGAGATGCTACTAGGTACCTTTCCTCTAGTAGATCGACGTCGGTCCGCTGAAGTTGATCCTGTAAGTCTTCTTCAAAGGCGTTTAACTGGGGGCTCTGATTTATAACTTCGGGGGGAAGCACTGCTTCAGCCTCGAAGACTAAGAAGAATCGAGTCTCTTGAGTAGCCGACTTGGGGTAGTCCTATTCACCCAAAACACAGGTTCAATGTAGTTTATCCATTTCTTGCTATGCTTCTCTAAGTTTTCAAAGGTCCATTTCTTGAGCCCTTTGAAGATTTCTGCATTAGCCCACTCAATCGGCTCGTTGCTCTGCGGGTCGTATGAGGAGGCATAGTAGATTTTGATGCCCATATCTTCACAATATTCCTCAAAGACGGCACTGTTGAACTGTGTGCCATTGTCTGTGTGGATGCCGCTCTAGACCTCGGACGGCGAGGTAATCCCCCGGAGAAATTTGACAATGGAATGCTTGTCAATCTTCCGCATGGTGGCCGCCTCAAGCCACTTGGTGAACTTGTCGATGGCGATGCAGAGGTACTCATAGCCATCGACTGCTTTGGAGAATAGACTATAGGACCGAGATGTGCGCCTAGAGGGGGGTTGAATAGGAGCACTTGAAAACACAAAATCACAACCACCAAAACTGGTGCTTGCGAAAGAAACTAGACACCATCCACTAAACAGATACGTGCCTAGCAGCGCAAAGGTGCCGTCCACTGAAAGAATACGCACCTAGCGAGAAAACAGCGAGCCAACACAACAAAGACATCGAGGCAATGGAACTTGCAAGTCCACCACACGACACTCACCGCAGCGAAGTGCGACTCACTATCTTTTAGCAAGTAAAGAGAATGGTCTAGCAGTGGGGAATTCAAATCCAAAGCAAAAACACAGCAAAAGATGCAAACAACAGAGACAAAGCTCCTGCCCTAGACACGCCGGATAGTCTAGTGTCAGGGGCCAGACAGTCCGCTTCCACTACACAGTCCGGCAGGGGCTACCAGATAGTCCAGTGCAAACCCTGCCTAGCTCCCGATGCCAGACAGTCCCGTGAGGGCCACCGGATAGTCCGGTTCAACCAGACAATCCGCAGGCTCTACCAGATTGTCCAGTAAAGTCATAGGAAAGGGGGTTTTCACACACAAATCTTGTCCAATCGTCACGAGATTGTACATAGGCTATCTGGACCCTATTCCAAAGCTTTTCCGAAGAGATCCACTCAAAATGATCAAGGGATTCTGATCTCATGAGATGGGAATCCTTGGGCAGGAAAGGGGAAAACTCAAGGGGACCTTGCTTGTCGCAATCCTACAAGATTGAGATGATCTAAGTCATTATCTCCACAACCTACCAAGTCCAAAAGAGCCAAAAGAACAAAATTAACTCGTGGGCAAAGCAAATCACCAAAAGCCTTTGAGTTTCATCTAAAATCCACCTAGAGAAGGGGGAAGGAGATGGCTGCACACATGAGCACGAATTGGGGATGAAGCTTGCCTTGATTAGATGTGGTAATCAGTTTACAAGAGGTTCCTCACAGCCTACCACCCTTCATGCTCCCACTAATGCAAAGTACTAGCCTAGGGGACTCTAAATCCTCAATTAGCACCTGATTTGCGCTCTAAGCAATTGGCTGGTTGGAAACTAAGCCTACAGTTTCTAGAGGTGGAAGAGTCATCTAAATGACCAGCCATTTAGGTATATAGCCCAGGCCTAACTGACATAGTTTACACTAAGACCCCTATGTTACAGAAACGCCCGTAGCGGCCAAAATGGAAAAGACTCAACTATCTCAGGGACGGATGACCGCGATGGAGTCTTGATCTTCTTCGGATGCACGCTAACTCCTGGATGATGTCCACGTGGTCAGTAGTCCAAATCCGCCGATCGACCCCAGGTTTTGAAGTCAGAAACTGAGAAACTTTAGTGTTTCTTTCCTGGGCCTAGAACGACCCACTCCACTCTATCTCAGTGAGAATGAGACCATTCGCCGAGTCTGGTAACTTGGTGGTAGGGTGGCAGATTTGTACGAATCCGCCAATGCCCTCACTGGTCTTCACGCCATGTACTCGGGTTAGAGCACCGCGGTGGCACCTGGCATCCCCAGTCCATCAGGGTTGCCTCGCAGTACTTCGGAGGTCTTACTCATGCCATCGCCGTGCCGCTCCACCTTGTACCGAACTCCCATGGCTAACCAACGCCGAGCATGCCTCCAGTCCTTTGGAGGGCTTCCATCCACCTCCTGTCCATCAGAGGGCCTCCTATCCATCGGAGGTCTTGTGCCTGAGAGCTAATGGACCGGCTCCATTGCCTGTGGAGTGATGAGTGATTGTCAACAGTAGCAAGACCCAGAAGGACTTGGGCACAAGACCTCCGATGGACAGGAGGCCCTCCGATGCACTGGAGGTAGAGGAAAGTCCTCCGAAGGACTGGAGGCATGCTAGGCGTCTGTCGGCCATGGGAGTTCGGTACACGGAGGAGTGGCACGGCGACGGCAGGAGTACGTCCTCCAAAGGACTGCGAGGCTGCCTCGAAGGATAGGGGATGCCGAGCGCCACCGCGGTGCTCCAACCTGAGTGCGTGGTGCAAAGACATGCGAGGGAGGCTTTGGCGGCTTCAGCTCAAAACCATCAACGAAGCTACCCAAGCCTTGTGTGTTAGGCCTTGACTCGCCAAGATAGAGAAGATGGGCCAAATCTGGCCCAAGCGAAGACTTTCTAAAGTTTCCTGGTGTCTGACTTCAAAACCGAGGGTGGATCGCGGATTGGACTACTGGCCACGTGGAGAACATCCGAGGATTGCGTGGAACTTACGAAGATCAAGACTGCATCGTGGTCGTCCGTCCCAAAATATCCTGTAATGTTTTGTTTGAGTCCTTAGGGTTTGTCTAGTAGTAGGGACTTAAGTGCAAAACTACCTAAACAGCACTCGGGTATAAATAGGTCCAAGGCAGGTCATTAGAGGGACTCTTGGCTGCTAGGATTAGGTTTTTCTTTTTGATTTTTGTCCTCAAGCTTTCAGCTCCATTGTTAGGGAGGTTAGAGTAGGATTTAGCCTCCTAATCTTGAGGGAAGGTGAGGGAGGTTGCTTGGGATGAATTCTTGCTTGTATGATGAATCTTTAGACCCTTCTTGGGCATCTATTTGAGGTGAATTCATGTAGCAACCTTGTGTTCTTCTCCTCCCCCTCTCTCTTTGGATTTTGGCTCCAATTCTTGGCTTTTGGGTGTTTGTTTCAGCCAAGCTTGGAATCCCTTCTCTTGCTGATGTTTTGGATTTGCTATGACATGGAGATTATGTCTTAGAATATCTTAATCCAGTTGGATTGCCACGAGCAAGTCAGTTTGGGTTTTCCCTTTCATGCCCAAATTCTCCCCTCTTCATGAGATCTGAAATTCCCACTAATCCCTTGATCTTTTTGAGTAGATCTTTTGGGAATAGCTTTGAAATAGTTCTAGGATAGCCTGTGCAAAATTTTGTGAAGATCCGTGAAGATTTGGTCAAGTTTGAGGTTTGCTAACTCAAAGTCCGTGACTGATTTCTGGGCACATCGGACGGTCTGGTGCAACTTCACTGGATAGTCCGGTGGACTTAACAGTCTCCAAATGGGCTGAATTTTTATTATGTTGTTCTCCATGTTTTTCTCAACCTGTGGTTAAAATTTCATGATTTTCGGAGTCCGTTTGACTGGGTTTTGGCATATTTCTTTGCAACCTAGTCTGCCTGAAAAAGTCCTGTCGGAGCCTATCGGATAGTCTGGTGTGGACAGGGTTTTTGGCCTCGGATTTTGTTTGAGTTGTTCCTAGGGTTTGTGCCTTGTTTCGGGTGGCTTTGGGGTTGCCTAGGGTCATTCCTAAGGTCTTTAGCACCTCATTTGCTAAGAGATCTTGGTGATCACTGGGCATGTTCATTTTGGTTGGTTTGTGTTCGTTTGCTTCCGTGTTTTTGTCTCAACCTCGCTTTGGTAGTTCTCGTTGTGTGCCTATACTCTTTTGCTTGCTGTGTATTAGTGAGACGCATCTAGGTGCATTGAGTGGCTGGCGAGACACTTCAACGTGAGTTGTTGCTCTGCTTGGCTTGCGGTCTTTGTGATCGTTGAGTTGAGTGCTTCCACTTGCTTGGTGCATATCCTCTTAGTGGACGGCACCTTGCGCTACTAGACATGTATTTGTTCAGTGGATGGTGTCTAGTTCTTTTCTCAAGCACCAGTTTTTGGAGGGGTGTGATTTTGAGTTTTCAAGTGCTCCTATTCAACCCCCTCTAGTCACACGTCTCGGTCCTACAAGTGGTATCACAGCCGGTTAGGTTTCTTCATACCATTACTTGTGAGAAACCAGTAGCAACTATGACTCACTCTGGGAAGATTCCGGTCCTTAGCTCTGGTGGCTACTCCTACTGGAAGGGTAGGATGAGAGCATTCTTGCTTAGCCAGGGCCAGGACATATGGGATGGTACTCAGAGTGCGAACTTTGTTGTGCTTCCAGTTGCTCAGCGCACTACCCCAGCGATTGTGGCTCAGCATGAGCGAATGCCAAAGCTGTTAACTTTCTCTTCTTAGGACTTGGTCCAATTGATTATGAGAGAGTGAGCAACCTCGAGACTGCCCATCAAATTTGGTCCCTGCTGACTGCACACCATGAGGGCATTGCTACTATCAAGGGGCGTCTCGTTGAGACTTACAGGCGCGAATATGAGAATTTCATTCAGAAGCCTGGTGAGTCCATCGATGACTTGTTTGGTCGTTTTCAATCGATCATCAACAAGTTGCGCGTTAACTCCAGCCCTGAGAGGATCCCATACACCGACCATCAGCAGGCTGTTAAATTGCTATATGCATTGGACAGGAAGATATGGGAGATCAAGGTTAACTCGATCATCCAGTCTGAGGCTCTTTACAGCATGCTCAAGGCCACAGAGGTGGATTACAAGTTGAGAGATTCTCTCGCTTGTACTGGCACCAAGAGCCTAGCCTTTGCTTCTCCCTCCAGTGAGGCCTCTACTAACCCCAAGCTTCACAACTTTCCGTTTTCTGCTCTTATGTCTGTTACAGAGGAGCAGTTAGCATCACTTAGGGATGATGAGCTTTGCCTGGTGTCTAGCCGCTTTCAGCGCCCCTATGACAACCGGATGAGCAAGAAGAGGGGAGAGAGGCCCAAGTGCTTCGAGTGCGGAGAGGTCGGCCATTTCATCGCCGAATGCCCGAACAAGCAAAATGACTACTACAAGAAGGGCAAGAGCCACTCCCGCGACTCCAACAAGTACCACTCTGGCAAGCATGACAACGGCAAGCATGACAACACCAAGAACCACTCCAGCAAGATCAAGAACATCAGGAAGGCTTTCACGAGCTACCAGAAGGACAACCGAAAGCGGGACAAGGCCTTCTTCGCCGAACTTGGTGGTCTGTGCGGCGGATCGTCTTCCTCCTCCTCGTCTTCGTCAAGCTCAAGCAATGAGGAGATCATCACCAAGCGGGACAAGAGGAGGGACCAAGGCAGTCCAGCTGGACTCTGCTTCATCTCCACCAAGTCCAAGCGCAAGCATATGATGCACCGGAGATCCTTTTGCTCCATGGCGCTTGAGGACAAGGATGACAAGGGCAACGGCAATGACTCCTCCGATGAAGAGGTAACTCCTGAGCAAGCTGAAATTCTTGAGATGTTGGAGGCAAATCGTCATGAGTTGAAAGCCCAGGATAAGATGTTGTGTAACACCCTAAATTTAATTTCCAGCAGTTTATAATAAATTCAATATGCTTTATTTATTTTCTAGGATTTATTGTGCCTAGTATGCATTTTTTTTTCATTATCTTTTGAACTAAATATTGCAATATATCCTAAGGTCAACATGTTTGTGCATTCATGCTGGAGCATATTTTTATTTGATGAGTGGCATAAGGTTTGAATTCAAATTTATTTGAATTCATAGTTTGCTTTTGAGTTTAAAAGAAAAGAGAGGGAAAATGCAGGAAAAAGAAAAAGAGAAATCAGCCCACCTCCCTGAGCCGGCCCACCTCGGCCGAGCCGGCCCACCCCGCGCCCTCACCCGAGCCGGCCCAGGCGAGGCGGCCCAGCCGGCCAGCCGCGCGCGCCGCCTCTCTCCCTCGCGCCGCTGACAGGCGGACCCGCGCCCGTCGAGCCGCTGACAGGCGGGACCCACCTGTCATCCCCAACCTCCTGACTTTCCTTTTTCGGCGACGGCGTTTTCCTTTTTCGGCCGCCGCCTTTCCTTCTCTACGCCGGCCGACTCCGAGGAGGAGAGCTTTCCCCGCCGCCTTTCCCGTGTTTCCCGCTCTCCTGCGCACCGAGTCCCCAAAGGAATCGAAGGATTCCCTTCCTTCCCGAGAGTGCGCGCCGAAGGAAACTCCGGCCGCCGCCTTCCTTACTGCGCCGCCCCCTTCCGAGCCGCTCCGGTCCTATAAATAGCACGCCGGGCTTCGCCCTTTCCCCCTCAACCTCGCCAGCAGCCGCAATCGAGCCCTAGCCGTCACGAGCCGCTCAATTCCGCCGCCACCGTCCGAGGTGAGTAACGCCGGCGAGGTGCAATTCGCCCTCTGTGGTCGCGCTCCCGCCGCCCTAACCTCTCCGCCGTGCTCTGCAGGGCCTCGTGACCCTGTTCCGCTAGCTCTCGACGCCCGTGGACGCTCCGACCGAGCTCTCCGCGAAGCCCCGAGCCGCTCCGCCGCCTCCGCTCGTCGCCGACCATCCTCCGGCAGCTCCCGGTCGTCGACAACCCCACGGTGAGCTTCGCCGTGGTCCCGTCTTGCTTTCTAGCTAGGTCCGGTCCCGAATCGCGCCCCGGAACACCGGGCATCGCGAGCTCCGGCGATGCACCGCCGTCCCCGATGGTCGCCGCCGGCGAAACCTCGCCTTCCAACCTCAGCCGTCCGATCCAGAACGGATGCACGAGATTATAACGTGATCCGATCTCACCTCGGCCGTTAGATCTAGATCCGACCGTCCGGACCAGGTGGTGACCGGTCAACCGCGGTCGTCGCCGCCTTTTTGTTAAAGAGACCCTCGGTTTTTTCTAAATCAACCCGCGGTCCACGCCAGTTCAAAAATAATTACAGATCGGCCCAGTTTTTAATGCTTTAGCCCCTGCGCTATTGAAAAATAGAACCCGCAGTCCAGAGGCTGTGTTTTTGTGCTTTAGACCTCGGATCTTTCCTGAAATTACAGAATTGGTCCCTGGTTTTTCCAAAGCAGCACAGATTTTGAGTTTTCTTCATAAAGGGGTCCCTAGAACCTTGTTTTGGCCATAACTTTTCCGTTTTAACTCCGTTTTGGGCGATTCTTTCGCTCACGTGACCGTGGTAATATGTAGAACAATTCTAAACCAGTTTTGTGTTCTGTTTGGATGTATTGGTGTACTATTTCTTATCTTTTGTCCATTGTTTGCATGTATGCTCGTATATGGATGCTTGTGTGACGATTGGACGTAAGTAGACGTTGATCTGTCTGAGGTGAACGAGGAGCCACCTTTTGACATTTGTGAGCAGCAGCAAGAGCACCTTGAGGAAGGCAAGTATAACATGAGCAACACCTATCACCTTTAATTCATTGCATATGCATGTGTCAATCTTGTATGCCTATAAGGACGATACATTAGCCACTTTGATCTCAATGTGAACCTTTTGGGTTGCATGTGGTTAAGTTTTTGCTAGGTGCTGTGCCAACATACACCTATGCTATGTTTTTAATTAATGTTGATTAATGGATCTATGCAATTAATTGTTTGAGCGTGACCCTCTGTGCCGTGTGCTTGAATGGTGCATGTCTCATTTAAAATTTGTTTTTTAGCAACTTGGTCTAGGGGGCATGAGCTTTGTGCTTAGTGGTTTTGCTCATAGCCACTTTCCATAAGGACCGGTTCGCAAAGCGACAACCTGGGACAACAGCACTACCATAAGACTGGTATGGGACGGTCTTAGCTGATTAATTAGATTGTTTTAGTCTGGGAGTAACTTACCTGCGGGGCAAGAGGGGAGGTGTGCTTCTGTGGCCCTCGCGCTGCTTGGGTTGAGTGTGATGTGTTCTTCTCCCCTTGAGGCTTGCTCCACCGTTGCATAACCTGAAACCTTAGCGGTTACACCTTACTAACATAATCTTTGTAAAGGCTTCGTAGTGTGGCTTGCTAGTCATCTCATCTAAGGTATGTGATGAACCACTAGCGTAGCTCACGACTTGTGGGTAAAGATGTGCAACCTCTCGAGAGTGTAAAACTGATGCATCAGCCGTGCTCACGGTTATGAGCGGCCCAGATCCTTTATGTGATTAGTTGGGTTATGGATGGTTTTTGGTAAAATCCTGGTTAACCATGATGCTTAATTTCTTCTATGCAATATCTTTGAGATGAAAGTTTCTCTACTCACTTTAGTAAATAGCTTCAATAAAATTTGACCAATTAAAAGCAATGCAGTGGAGTTAGCTAACCTTAGAGCCTCATGGTTCTGTTATACTTGTTGAGTACGAGTTGTGTGCTCACGCTTGTTCTTTTCCGTTTACTCCTTGTTGGGGGGACAAATCCAACCGCTGCTCAGTCAATGGAGATACGGAGGATTATCAAGAAGTCTAGGCTCTTCGCTCTTCCAGTGGACGTCCCTGTGGCGGCTCTAGTTGCTTTCCGTTTACGCTTCCGCTTTTACGTACTCTATGTTAAAGACAAGTGTCTATTATGGTAATAATACTTATGATGTAATCGTTAAACGTTATATTATGACATGTCCTGTGATGACAATTTGTCCTATACATGTGAGACTCGTTCCTGGCGCATGTATAGTATGCATGGTTTTGGTTCATTGAAAACCGGGCCTGACAGATTGGTATCAGAGCCGTGTTGACTGTAGGACGGAAGCCTAGTTAGTACGGGTCGAAATTTAAGGATTTCCTCCTTCTCTTCCTCCTGTTTTTAAAAGTTTTCTTTTCTTTAAGTTTATACTACAACCCTATGTTCCTACATTATTTTCAATTCTCTTAACTCCTTTTTTAGAACCGATCTTAACCCAATCTTGGTCGTTTTCCTTGTAGATGGCCCGTACCAGACTGACCGCCCGCAAGCAAACCGGTGCACCCCCGCAAGGCTACCAGGTTCCCTTGGCACCACGGAACCCAGAACCAGAAGATCTAGTGCCACCCCCGCCTCTGCAGGATCCCATCATAGTGGGAGATGACTCTGAAGACCCCAGTGAAGCCAGCTCTTCCACTGAAAACACAGAAGAGGATCCAGAGGAGAATCCAGCCCCTGAACCAGAGGTAGAAGCACCTGAGTGGTCACATCACATTGCCGTTCAGATAGAGAATAATCAAGGACCTGCTGTCAAAAGAGAGAGGGTGATCGCCACCTGGGTCAACATCGACCATACCCACCCAGGCAACGGTCTCAACTTTCCCGGACTGCTTCGGGAGTGCCTCCAGGGAATCGGCCTCGACAACTTCACCACCTCCTACTTCGCCACTCAGAGTACGCACCCAATTCTACCTGACAGATGGGTGGCCAATGCGTTGATCGAACGCTACAACCTCATCCACGGAGGGAAGACCATTGTGGGTGATTACTGCAGCGTGACGATCCATGAGACGATGGAAGCTGCCATTGAAGATGCTGCACGCCAAGCTCTGGGAACCATCTGCTACAACTACCGTACCCCGTTGAGCCAGACCTGTTTTCGCTACTTCCCTCGCCGCATAGAAGGCCAAGCTGGGCACGAGATCGCTTCGATGGTGTTGGAGGATGACCAGAGGGTAAGGAAGATGGCACGGTACATCGCGGCCCTCAACTCCGCCCACGACATCGTGTTGGACGAGCTTCACCGCAAGACCAAGAGGGTGGCAGAACTTGAAGCTACACTTGCCGGCCTCCAAGGACCAAAGCCTCGAGTGCCAGACGTGACTCCGTCCCAGTGCAACTCCCGCAAGAGGACCCGCAAGGGGGAACTAAATGGTGCCACTAGGATTCTTTTCCATGAGGATTAGGATTACCCTTATCTTTGCTTCACATCGCTAGTACGTTTGAGTCGAGTTGGTCTATAAACGCTTTGAGTCTAGTTCAGTGTTTGGTTGGTTGTGCTTGTGAACTATGTTTGAGTTGGCATTTTGGTTGCTTGATCATGTCCAACTATGGGGATTGTCCATAGTCAAACCAGTTTGAGTTGAGTTTAATAAAAATAGTCAGTCGGGATGAACAACTACTCTTTTACTCCTCTCTACCTCATCTAGCTGACGCTCGTTCATCATGGACTAATGACCAACCTGCAACCTCAAAGTCTACTTCACCTTGTGAGAGGGATATACATCCTTATGAACTTTCTTTTGTTGCCCACAGATGGTTGGAACTAGAGGACGTGGTGCTAGGGGCGCCCAAGGAAGTAACCAGGGCCACGACCATCCCGACCACCCGTTGCCCAATCCACCACCACTGACGGCCGAGCAGTTCTTTGCCATGCAAACGCAGATGATGGCCACAGTGAACAATGCCATCTTGGCCCTACAACAAGCTCAGGTGCAGGCGCCACCACCACCTCCTCCGCCTAGGGATAGGCGTGGGGATTTCATGAAGGGGCATCCCCCAACCTTCTCCCACGCTGCAGATCCACTACAGGCTGATGACTGGCTTCGTGCTGTGGAGAGACAGCTGGAGATCGCCCAGTGCGATGACCGGGAGAGAGTCCTGTATGCTGCAGGACAACTTCATGGTGCTGCTTTGGATTGGTGGGAGTCATACCGCCAGCAGGATCGCGATGCCTTCACCTGGGCTCAATTTAGAGAGAACTTCAGGAGTCACCACGTACCGGCTGGGACCATGAAGATGAAGAAGAAGGAGTTCCTCTCGCTCAAGCAAGGGAGCATGTCCGTCACTGAGTATCGTGACAAGTTCCTGCAGCTTGCAAGGTACGCCACAGCAGAGGTCGCTGAGGATGGCGATAAACAGGAGCACTTCATGGAAGGGCTCAATGACACCCTGTAGTTCCACCTCATGAACTTCACCTTCCCCAGCTTCAATCACCTGGTAGATCGTGCGCTCCTTACAGAACGCAAACATCGGGAGATGGAGGAAAGGAAGAGGAAGCTCATACCTGCACCGTCCGGGAGCAACACCCGCCCCCGCTACCAACAACAGCAGCAGCCACCGCGGCCAGGATACCCGCAGAACCACCAGGGGCAGCAGACGGCCCAGGGGCAACGCTACCAGAATCAGCCTCCTCGCCCTGCATATCAAGCTCAGCGTCAGGGGTAGCCTAACCCCCCTGCACCAGCTCAGGCTCCTGTCATTGGCAGAAGTTGCTACAAGTGCGGTGACCCGGGGCACTATGCCAATGTCTGCCCTCAGAAGACAGCCCCCAACCCGTAGAGACCAGGACCGGTCCAGCAGCCGCAAGCTCAGGGGCGCAACAATGGGAACGCCAAGGCGCCGTGGCAAGGAAAGGTGAACCATGTGACGGCAGAAACTGCAGCTGAGGCCCCAAACGTCATGATCGGTACGTTCTTGGTCAACTCTCATCATGCTACCGTACTATTTGATACTGGTGCCACCCACTCCTTTATTACCAAATCCTTTGCTGAACAACATAAAATACCCGTTAGCATGTTGAAAAAGGATATGATAATTACTTCACCTGGAGGGGAAATAAGAACCAATGTGATCTGTACCAGAGTCAGGATTAACATAAGGGGGTTAGAGTTTCATACTAGTCTGTTAGTCATAGAACCGATGGGCATCGACGTCATCCTGGGAATGGAAACATTGACCAAATGGGGAGTCAGAATTGACTGTGCCAAGAGGACTGTTCATATGACAACGCCAGATGGCCAGGAAGTAAGAGTCGGCGCATCCAAACCCTCCGGTTATCTGCATCGGATGGAGGTCCAACCTACAGATGGCATTCGAGTAGTGTGTGAATATCCTGATGTCTTTCCGGAAGAGTTACCAGGTATGCCGCCTGACCGAGACATTGAGTTTTCTATAGATCTTTTACCTGGTACTGCTCCTATATCTAAAAGGCCATATAGAATGGCACCCCCAGAACATGAGGAAGTTAAACAAAACATAGATGAGCTGCTAGCAAAGGGATTTATTCGCCATAGTACCTCTCCGTGGGCTTTTCCTGTTCTGTTTGTTGATAAGAAGGAAGGGCCTGCTCGACGGATGTGTGTGGATTATCGTGCATTGAACGAGGTGACTATTAAGAACAAGTATCCTCTGCCACGCATTGATGATTTGTTTGATCAGTTGCAAGGTGCCTGTATATTCTCCAAAATAGACCTGAGATCTAGCTACCATCAGTTGAAGATCCGTCCCTCAGATATTCCTAAGACTGCTTTCATCACAAAGTATGGTCTCTATGAGTATACTGTGGTGTCTTTTGGTCTGACTAATGCCCCTGCTTTCTTCATGAGTTTAATGAATAAGGTGTTCATGGATTATTTGGACAAGTTCGTGGTGGTATTCATTGATGATATCCTGATCTACTCCAAAACCGAGGAGAAACATGAGGAGCACTTGAGGCTAGTTCTGCAGAGATTGAGGGATCACAAGCTATATGCAAAGTTGAGCAAGTGTGAGTTCTGGATTGACGAGGTACCATTCCTTGGTCATATCATCTCTAAGGGGGGGATCTCAGTGGACCCTGGCAAGGTCATATCAGTGTTGGATTGGAAGGTGCCACAGACTGTCAAGGAAGTACGTGGATTTTTGGGCTTAGCAGGATATTACCGGAGATTCATAGAGAATTTCTCGAAGATTGCGAAGCCGATGACCACGTTGCTTGAGAAGGATGCTGAGTTCATCTGGAACAAGGAGAGGCAAGCAGCTTTTGAAGAGTTGAAGAAGAAGCTGACCACCGCACCTGTGCTGACATTGCCAGATCTGCAGAAAAGGTTCACAGTATATTGTGATGCTTCAGGCGACGGTCTGGGTTGTGTGCTGATGCAGGAAGGAAAGGTGATTGCCTATGCCTCCCGACAGCTACGCAAGCATGAGGTAAATTATCCTACACATGACTTGGAGTTAGCAGCAGTTGTCCATGCACTTAAGATATGGCGTCACTATCTCTTTGGGCAAAGATGTGAGATATACACGGATCACAAGAGTCTTAAGTATATCTTCACTCAGAATGAGCTGAACATGAGGCAGCGCAGATGGTTAGAACTGATCAAGGACTACGACTTGGAGATACATTATCATCCAGGGAAAGCCAACGTGGTGGCTGATGCTTTGAGTAGAAGAAGCTACGTCAACATGGCCATAGCATTCCAGATGCCACGTGAGTTGTGTGAGGAGTTCGAAAGTTTGAGTTTGGGTTTTGTGCATCATACTGCAGCTACCTTTGAAGCCGAACCAACTCTGGAACAAGAAATTCGAAGACATCAAGCCCAGGACGAGAAGATCCAGGAGATACGCGAACAGATTCAGATAGGCAAAGCGCCCAACTTCAGGGAAGATGAGCAAGGTACAGTATGGTACAAGAACCGGATTTGTGTGCCAGATGTGGACAGAATCAAGAAGTTGATCCTGAGAGAGGCCCATGATATAGCTTACTCTATCCATCCCGGGAGTACTACGATGTATTATGACCTCAAGGAGAGATTCTGGTGGTATGGAATGAAACGTGCCGTAGCAGAGTATGTGGCAATTTGTGACACTTGTCAGAGGGTCAAGGCAGAACATCAGAGGCCAGCAGGACTATTGCAACCGTTGAAAATTCCAGAATGGAAGTGGGAGGAAATCAGCATGGACTTTATTGTTGGGTTACCTCGCACCCAGAAAGGCTACAACTCCATATGGGTAGTAGTGGATCGTCTGACCAAGGTCGCCCACTTCATACCTGTGAATACTACCTACTCCGGGGCAAGGTTGGCAGAACTATACATCTCTAGGATTGTGTGTTTGCATGGGGTTCCTAAGAGGATTATATCCGATAGGGGATCACTGTTCACTTCTCGCTTTTGGGAGCAATTGCATGATTCACTGGATACCAAGCTTCGTTTCAGCACAGCTTACCATCCGCAGACAGACGGTCAGACAGAAAGGACCAATCAAATACTGGAAGATATGTTGCGAGCATGTGTCATCCAATATGGCACAAGTTGGGACAAGTGCTTACCTTATGCCGAGTTCTCCTACAACAACAGCTATCAGGTCAGTATCAAGAAATCACCATTTGAAGCTTTGTATGGTAGAAGGTGTAGGACTCCTTTGCTCTGGGATCAGAAAGGAGAGAAGCAAGTGTTTGGACCGGACATTATCAAGGATGCAGAGGAACAAGTACGGATAGTTCGAGAGAACTTGAGGATTGCTCAGTCTAGGCAGAAAAGCTACGCAGATGTCAGACGGAGAGATCTCACGTTCAAGGAAGATGACTTTGTGTATCTGAAGGTGTCACCTATGCGGGGGGTACGCAGATTCAACATGAAGGGAAAACTAGCACCCAGATATGTTGGACCTTTCAAGGTACTAGAAAAGAGAGGAGAAGTGGCTTATCGCTTAGAGTTACCTTCTAGTCTTTCAGGTGTGCACGATGTATTCCATGTCTCGCAGCTGAAGAGGTGCTTGAGAATACCAGAGGAGCAGGCGCCTTTAGAAGGGTTGGAAGTGCAAGAGGACTTGACCTACACTGAGCACCCTATAAAGATTCTGGAAACATCTGAGAGGGTGACCCGGAATAAGAGGATCAAGATGTGCCGAGTGCAATGGAAATACCACACAGAAGAGGAAGCTACTTGGGAAAGGGAGGATGAGTTGAGGGCAGCATACCCTGATCTCTTTGCTAACCAGCCTATGTGAATCTCGGGGTGAGATTCCTTGCAAGGGGGGTAGGTCTGTAACACCCTAAATTTAATTTCCAGCAGTTTATAATAAATTCAATATGCTTTATTTATTTTCTAGGATTTATTGTGCCTAGTATGCATTTTTTTTTCATTATGTTTTGAACTAAATGTTGCAATATATCCTAAGGTCAACATGTTTGTGCATTCATGCTGGAGCATATTTTTATTTGATGAGTGGCATAAGGTTTGAATTCAAATTTATTTGAATTCATAGTTTGCTTTTGAGTTTAAAAGAAAAGAGAGAAATAGAAAAGAGAGGGAAAATGCAGGAAAAAGAAAAAGAGAAATCAGCCCACCTCCCTGAGCCGGCCCACCTCGGCCGAGCCGGCCCACCCCGCGCCCTCACCCGAGCCGGCCCAGGCGAGGCGGCCCAGCCGGCCAGCCGCGCGCGCCGCCTCTCTCCCTCGCGCCGCTGACAGGCGGACCCGCGCCCGTCGAGCCGCTGACAGGCGGGACCCACCTGTCATCCCCAACCTCCTGACTTTCCTTTTTCGGCGACGGCGTTTTCCTTTTTCGGCCGCCGCCTTTCCTTCTCTACGCTGGCCGACTCCGAGGAGGAGAGCTTTCCCCGCCGCCTTTCCCGTGTTTCCCGCTCTCCTGCGCACCGAGTCCCCAAAGGAATCGAAGGATTCCCTTCCTTCCCGAGAGTGCGCGCCGAAGGAAACTCCGGCCGCCGCCTTCCTTACTGCGCCGGCCCCTTCCGAGCCGCTCCGGTCCTATAAATAGCACGCCGGGCTTCGCCCTTTCCCCCTCAACCTCGCCAGCAGCCGCAATCGAGCCCTAGCCGTCACGAGCCGCTCAATTCCGCCGCCACCGTCCGAGGTGAGTAACGCCGGCGAGGTGCAATTCGCCCTCTGTGGTCGCGCTCCCGCCACCCTAACCTCTCCGCCGCGCTCTGCAGGGCCTCGCGACCCTGTTCCGCTAGCTCTCGACGCCCGTGGACGCTCCGACCGAGCTCTCCGCGAAGCCCCGAGCCGCTCCGCCGCCTCCGCTCGTCGCCGACCATCCTCCGGCAGCTCCCGGTCGTCGACAACCCCACGGTGAGCTTCGCCGTGGTCCCGTCTTGCTTTCTAGCTAGGTCCGGTCCCGAATCGCGCCTCGGAACACCGGGCATCGCGAGCTCCGGCGATGCGCCGCCGTCCCCGATGGTCGCCGCCGGCGAAACCTCGCCTTCCAACCTCAGCCGTCCGATCCAGAACGGATGCACGAGATTATAACGTGATCCGATCTCACCTCGGCCGTTAGATCTAGATCCGACCGTCCGGACCAGATGGTGACCGGTCAACCGCGGTCGTCGCCGCCTTTTTGTTAAAGAGACCCTCGGTTTTTTCTAAATCAACCCGCGGTCCACGCCAGTTCAAAAATAATTACAGATCGGCCCAGTTTTTAATGCTTTAGCCCCTGCGCTATTGAAAAATAGAACCCGCAGTCCAGAGGCTGTGTTTTTGTGCTTTAGACCTCGGATCTTTCCTGAAATTACAGAATTGGTCCCTGGTTTTTCCAAAGCAGCACGGATTTTGAGTTTTCTTCATAAAGGGGTCCCTAGAACCTTGTTTTGGCCATAACTTTTCCGTTTTAACTCCGTTTTGGGCGATTCTTTCGCTCACGTGACCGTGGTAATATGTAGAACAATTCTAAACCAGTTTTGTGTTCTGTTTGGATGTATTGGTGTACTATTTCTTATCTTTTGTCCATTGTTTGCATGTATGCTCGTATATGGATGCTTGTGTGACGATTGGACGTAAGTAGACGTTGATCTGTCTGAGGTGAACGAGGAGCCACCTTTTGACATTTGTGAGCAGCAGCAAGAGCACCTTGAGGAAGGCAAGTATAACATGAGCAACACCTATCACCTTTAATTCATTGCATATGCATGTGTCAATCTTGTATGCCTATAAGGACGATACATTAGCCACTTTGATCTCAATGTGAACCTTTTGGGTTGCATGTGGTTAAGTTTTTGCTAGGTGCTGTGCCAACATACACCTATGCTATGTTTTTAATTAATGTTGATTAATGGATCTATGCAATTAATTGTTTGAGCGTGACCCTCTGTGCCGTGTGCTTGAGTGGTGCATGTCTCATTTAAAATTTGTTTTTTAGCAACTTGGTCTAGGGGGCATGAGCTTTGTGCTTAGTGGTTTTGCTCATAGCCACTTTCCATAAGGACCGGTTCGCAAAGCGACAACCTGGGACAACAGCACTACCATAAGACTGGTATGGGACGGTCTTAGCTGATTAATTAGATTGTTTTAGTCTGGGAGTAACTTACCTGCGGGGCAAGAGGGGAGGTGTGCTTCTATGGCCCTCGCGCTGCTTGGGTTGAGTGTGATGTGTTCTTCTCCCCTTGAGGCTTGCTCCACCGTTGCATAACCTGAAACCTTAGCGGTTACACCTTACTAACATAATCTTTGTAAAGGCTTCGTAGTGTGGCTTGCTAGTCATCTCATCTAAGGTATGTGATGAACCACTAGCGTAGCTCACGACTTGTGGGTAAAGATGTGCAACCTCTCGAGAGTGTAAAACTGATGCATCAGCCGTGCTCACGGTTATGAGCGGCCCAGATCCTTTATGTGATTAGTTGGGTTATGGATGGTTTTTGGTAAAATCCTGGTTAACCATGATGCTTAATTTCTTCTATGCAATATCTTTGAGATGAAAGTTTCTCTACTCACTTTAGTAAATAGCTTCAATAAAATTTGACCAATTAAAAGCAATGCAGTGGAGTCAGCTAACCTTAGAGCCTCATGGTTCTGTTATACTTGTTGAGTACGAGTTGTGTGCTCACGCTTGTTCTTTTCCGTTTACTCCTTGTTGGGGGGACAAATCCAACCGCTGCTCAGTCAATGGAGATACGGAGGATTATCAAGAAGTCTAGTCTCTTCGCTCTTCCAGTGGACGTCCCTGTGGCGGCTCTAGTTGCTTTCCGTTTACGCTTCCGCTTTTACGTACTCTATGTTAAAGACAAGTGTCTATTATGGTAATAATACTTATGATGTAATCGTTAAACGTTATATTATGACATGTCCTGTGATGACAATTTGTCCTATACATGTGAGACTCGTTCCTGGCGCATGTATAGTATGCACGGTTTTGGTTCATTGAAAACCGGGCCTGACATGTTGGGGAAGGCAGCCAAGAATTTGCAGAAGCAGAAAGCCAAGTTGGTTGATGCTTTAGCTGAGATAGAGAGGCTGAAGAGTGTGCCAGCCTAGCCCAGTGAGCTTGAGTGCCCTACCTGTGAGACTTTGTTGAGAGATCTCTGTGAGCAGAAGAGCAAGTACGCTCATCAGGTAGAGGAGATGGATAGGCTGAAGGTAGAGTTAGGTAAGCTCCAGTTAAGCTCCAGTCTAAACTGGATGAGCCTATTTTGAGTGATGAGCTTGAGTGTGAGAGGTGCCCTCACCTAGCTGTTGACATAGCTGAGCTAAAAGTGAGGTCTGAGGGACAGCTCAAGGAGTTAGAGGAGCTTAGGGCTAGACCCACGCTTTTGGGTGCGTGCATGGTCTGTCCTACCTTGAGGAGTGAGCTTGAGCAGTTGAGAGCTGACCTTGAGGTGCTTTCAGCACCCCTTGACACTTGTGAGAACTATCTCACTTTGAGGTTGATGTTGGTGGATAGAGATGCCACCATTAAGAAGTTAGAGAAGTCTGCTCCCTCTATTCCCTCTCTAGACTGCCCCACTTGTGCTGCCTAGACTTTAGTTCTGGAGGATCTGAGAGAGGAGAAGTTGGTCCTTGAAGAGGAAAACTGTAGGCTGAGAGAGGTGCTGAGCTGCATGAATGCCAGAGAACCTTAGGTTAGGATGATTATAGAGGGAAGCAAACGTGAAGAGGGTGACAAGAGTGGGCTTGGTTTGGGTGAGTGTAGTAGATCAAGTGAGAAGATTGCCCCAATCAAGCTTTAGACTACCTCACCCCAGCCTGATACTACAGTTGATGGGGTTTACCATGAGCCTCCCAAGGCTGCTCCAAGAAAGTCATACTGGACACCCAAGCCACCACAGGCTGAGCTAGATAAGATTGTGAAGGAAGTGCTTAAGCCTTCAGGCAAGAAGCCAATCCAGCAGCCTTCACCACCTAAGTCTACTCCACCTAAGCCTAAGGCCTAGCCTAAACCCACTCCCAAGAGGCTTGCCTACCACTACGACTTTTGCCAGCGGAATGGCCACTTGCAGGAGTTTTGCTTCAGGATAAAGCGAGTTGAGAGGCAAGAGAGAGCCTGGGGGAACCGGGATCAGTTCTACCAGGGTGGTAGGCAGGATCCTCCCAGTCGTGGTGAGATGAGAGACTGCTTTGCTGGTGAGAGATGAGGCGGCTTTCAGGCCCATGCTCCTGGTGGTGAGAGACGCTTTGCCGGTCGAGCTCCTAGTCGTTTTCAGTGCGGCTATGGACCTCGTGACCGAGGCTTTGGAGGTAGAGGGCTTGAGAGCTCACGCTTTGGAGGTCGTGGGTACCCAGATAGACGTGATGCTTACTTTGACTGTGTTTATCCCACTTTGGAGAAGATGGCTCGGCACTGGTTCAGCAGTTTCACTAACCCTAGTGCTAGACCATTTGCTCACTCTTGCTTTCCTTGATTTTGCAGGATCGAGGCCTGGACGACAGATGGATCATGAATTCCGGTTGCTCTAGGCACATGACAGGGCACTGCAGATGGTTCTCCAGCCTCAACCCCATGAGCACCAAGGAGTACATCACATTCGGGGATAATGGTCAAGGTAAAGGGTTGGGTATTGGTTCTGTTGCACTTTCTGGCAAGCTTTCCCTGAGAGAAGTTGCTTTGGTGAGGAATTTGGGGTTCAATTTGGTTTTTGTCTCGCAACTTCTCAAGGAAGGGTTTGAGGTTCGTCTTAAGGAGGGTTCTTCTTGTGTGCTTGATGCTAAGGAAAACCTTGTTTGTCAGATTTTGCCCTATGGGCAGGTTTTTAAGGTTGACCTTGCATCTGTTTTTGGCCCTCCTCGGTGTTTGGTTGCTAGTCCTTCTGCTGATATTTGGAAGTGGCATAGGAGGCTTGGCCATTTGGGTTTTGATCTGCTTGCTAGGTTGAGCTCGATGGGTCTGATCCGATGATTGCCCAATTTGAAAGCAGAAAAGGACTTAGTGTGCCACCCCTGTCGTCATGGCAAGATGGTTGCCGCTTCTCATGCACCTATCAATCAGGTGATGACCTCATACCTAGGTGCAAAAACTCATGTTTGGGGTGGATTTGCGCCATTTCATTGCCGCACATGACCCATTCCGAAAACGGTTATCGTGGTGCATACAAAGCATGAGTTTGTGCAACTAGAACGATTTCTTCTTTTTTCACAACGAACATGCCCAATCCACTACCTTAGGTCCAAAACTCATGTTTGGAGTGGTTTTGCGCCATTTTGTTGCCGCACGTGACCCATTGCGAAAATGGGTATCGGGGTGCATACAAAGCATGAGTTTGGGCAACTAGAACTATTTCTTTTTTTCGCAACGAACATGCCCAATCCACTACTTTAGGTCCAAAAGTCATGTTTGGAGTGGTTTCGCACCATTTTGTTGCCTCACATGTCCCATTGCGAAAACGAGTATCGGGGTGCATACACAGCATGAGTTTGTGTCATCTGAACAATTTCTTGCTTTTTTGCAATGAATGAGCCCAAGCCACTACTTTAGGTCCAAAACTCATGTTTGGGGTGGTTTTGCGCCATTTCGTTGTCGCACGTGACCCATTGAGAAAACGGATATCGGGGGTACATACAAAGGATGAGTTTTTGCAACTTGGACCATTTCTTCTTTTTTCGCAACGAACATGGCCAATCCACTACTTTGCATCCAAAACTCATGTTCGGGGTAGTATCGCGCCATTTCTTTGCCGCACGTGACCCATTGAGAAAACGGGTATCGGGGTGCCTACAAAGCATTAGTTTGTGTCATCAGAACTATTTCTTCTTTTTTTGCAGCGAACATGCCCAATCCCTACTCTAGGTCCAAAACACATGTTTCGGTTGGTTTTGCTCCATTTCGTTATCGCACGTGACCCATTACGAAAACTGGTATCGGGGTGCATACAAGGCATCAGTTTGTGCAACTAGAACCGTTTCTTATTTTTTCACAATGAACATGCCCAATCCACTACTCTAGGTCAAAAACTCATGTTTTGGGTGGTTTTGTGCCATTTTATTGCCGCACATGACCCATTGCGAAAACGGGTATCGTGGTGCATACAAAGCATGAGTTTGTGTCATCAGAACTATTTCTTCTTTTTTTGCAACGAACATGCCCAATCCCTACTCTAGGTCCAAAACACATGTTTGGGTTGGTTTTGCTCCATTTCGTTGTCGCGCATGACCCATTGCGGAAACGGGTATCGGGGTGCATACAAGGCATGAGTTTGAGCAACTAGAACCATTTCTTCTTTTTTCACAACGAACATACCCAATCCACTACTCTAGGTCAAAAACTCATGTTTGGGGTGGTTTTGCGCCATTTTATTGCGGCACATGACCCATTGCGAAAACGGGTATCGTGGTGCATACAAAGCATGAGTTTGTGTCATCAGATCTATTTCTTCTTTTTTTGCGACGAACTTGCCCAATCCCTACTCTAGGTCCAAAACACATGTTTGGGTTGGTTTTGCTCCATTTCGTTGTCGCACGTGACCCATTGCGAAAACGGGTATTGGGGTGCATACAAGGCTCATGCAACTAGAACCAATTCTTCTTTTTTCGCAATGAACATGCCCAATCCACTACTTTTTATCCAAAACTCATGTTTGGGGTGGTTTCGTGCCATTTCGTTGCCGCACATGACCCATTGCGAAAACGGGTATCAGGGTGCATACAAAGCATGAGTTTGGGTCATCAGAACTATTTCTTCTTTTTTTGCAATGAACATGCCCAATCCCTACTCTAGGTCCAAAACACATGTTTGGGTTGGTTTTGCTCCATTTCGTTGTCGCACGCGACCCATTGCGAAAATGGGTATCGGGGTGCATACAAGGCAGGAGTTTGTGCAACTTGAACAATTTCTTCTTTTTTCGCAACAAACATGCCCAATGCACTACTTTAGGTCAAAAACTCATGTTTGGGGTGGTTTTGCGCCATTTCATTGCCGCACATGACCCATTGCGAAAACGGCTATCGTGGTGCATACAAATCATGAGTTTGTGCAACTAGAACGATTCCTTTTTTTTTCCAACATAATTGTCCAATCCAATGCCTTAGGTCCAAAACTCATGTTTGGAGTGGTTTTGCACCATATTTTTGCCGCACGTGACCCATTGCGAAAATGGGTATCGGGGTGCATACAAAGCATGAGTTTGGGCAACTAGAACCATTTCTCTTTTTTCGCAACGAACATGCTCAATCCACTACTTTAGGTCCAAAAGTCATGTTTCGAGTGGTTTCGCGCCATTTCGTTGCCGCGCATTACCCATTGCGAAAACGGGTATCGGGGAGCATACACAGCATGACTTTGTGTCATCTGAACAATTTCTTGTTTTTTTGCATTGAATGAGCCCAAGCCACTAATTTAGGTCCAAAACTCATGTTTGGGGTGGTTTTGCACCATTTCGTTGTCGCACGTGACCCATTGCGAAAACGGGTATCTGGGTGCATACAAAGGATGAGTTTGTGCAACTAGGACCATTTCTTCTTTTTTCGCAACAAACGTGCCCAATCCACTACTTTTCGTCCAAAACTCATGTTTAGGGTGGTATCGCGCCATTTCGTTGCCGCAAGTGACCGATTGAGAAAACTGGTATCGGGGTGCCTACAAAGCATTAGTTTGTGTCATCAGAACTATTTCTTCTTCTTTTGCAACAAACATACCCAATCCCAACTCATGTTTGGGTTGGTTTTTTTGCATTGAATGAGCCCAAGCCACTACTTTAGGTACAAAACTCATGCTTGGGGTGGTTTTGCACCATTTCGTTGTCGCACGTGACCCATTGCGAAAACGGGTATCTGGGTGCATACAAAGGATGAGTTTGTGCAACTAGGACCATTTCTTCTTTTTTCGCAACAAACGTGCCCAATCCACTACTTTTCGTCCAAAACTCATGTTTGGGGTGGTATCGTGCCATTTCGTTGCCGCACGTGACCCATTGGGAAAACGGGTATCGGGGTGCCTACAAAGCATTAGTTTGTGTCATCAGAACTATTTCTTCTTTTTTTGCAACAAACATGCCCAATCCCTACTCTAGGTCCAAAACACATGTTTCGGTTGGTTTTGCTCCATTTCGTTATCGCACGTGACCCATTGCGAAAACGAGTATCGGGGTGCATACAAGGCATGAGTTTGTGCAACTAGAACCATTTCTACTTTTTTCACAACGAACATGCCCAATCCACTACTGTAGGTCAAAAACTCGTGTTTGGGGTGGTTTTGCGCCATTTCAATGCCGCACATGACCCAATGCGAAAACGGGTATCGTGGTGCATACAAAGCATGAGTTTGCGTCATCAGAAGTATTTCTTGTTTTTTTGCAACGAACATGCCCAATCCCTACTCTAGGTCCAAAACTCATGTTTGGGTTGGTTTTGCTCCAATTCGTTCTCGCACAGTGACGCATTGCGAAAACGGGTATCGGGGTGCATACAGGGCATGAGTTTGTGCAAGTAGAACCAATTCTTCTTTTTTCGCAACGAACATGCCCAATCCACTACTTTTCATCCAAAACTCATGTTTGTGGTGGTATCACGCCATTTCGTTGCCGCACATGACCCATTGAGAAAACGGGTATCGGGGTGCATACAAAGCATGAGTTTGTGTCATCAGAACTATTTCTTCTTTTTTTGCAACGAACATGCCCAATCCCTACTCTAGGTCCAAAACACATGTTTGGGTTGGTTTTGCTCCATTTCGTTCGCGCACGTGACCCATTGCGAAAACGGGTATCGCGGTGCATACAAGGCAGGAGTTTGTGCAACTCGAACCATTTCTTCTTTTTTTCAGAACAAACATGCCCAATCCACTACTTTAGGTCAAAAATTCATGTCTGGGGTGGTTTTGCGCCATTTCATTGCCGCACATGACCCATAGCAAAAACGACTATCGTGGTGCATACAAATCATGAGTTTCTGCAACTAGAACGATTCCTTCCTTTTTCACAACATACATGCCCAATCCACTACCTTAGGTCCAAAACTCATGTTTGGAGTCGTTTTGCACCATTTTGTTGCCGCACGTGACCCATTAAGAAAATGGGTATCGGGGTGCATACAAAGCATGAATTTGGGCAACTAGAACCATTTCTTTTTTTTCGCAACGAACGTGCCCAATCCAGTACTTTAGGTCCAAAAGTCATGTTTGGAGTGGTTTCGTGCCATTTCGTTGCCGCACGTGGCCATTGCGAATACGGGTATCGGGGTGCATACATAGCATGAGTTTGTGTCATCAGAACAATTTTCTTGTTTTTTTGCAATGAATGAGCACAAGCCACTACTTTAGGTCCAAAACTCATGTTTGGGGTGGTTTTGCGCCATTTCGTTGTCGCACGTGTCCCATTGCGAAAACAGGTATCGGGGTGCATACAAAGGATGAGTTTGTGCAACTAGGACCATTTCTTCTTTTTCAGCAACGAACATGACTAATCCACTACTTTTCGTCCAAAACTCATGTTTGGGGTGGTATCGCGCCATTTCGTTGCCGCACGTGACCGATTGAGAAAACGGGTATCGGGGTGCCTACAAAGCATTAGTTTGTGTCATCAGAACTATTTGTTCTTTTTTTTGCAACAAACATACCCAATCCCTACTCTAGGTCCAAAACACATGTTTGGGTTATTTTTGCTCCATTTCGTTGTCGCACGTGACCCATTCCGAAAACGGGTATCGGGGAGCATACAAGGCATGAGTTTGTGCAACTAGAACCATTTCATGTTTGGGGTGGATTTGCGCCATTTCATTGCTGCACATGACCCATTGCGAAAACGGCTATCGTGGTGCATACAAAGCATGAGTTTGTGCAACGAGAACGATTTCTTCATTTTTCACAGCGAACATGCCCAATGCACTACCTTAGGTCCAAAACTCATGTTTGGAGTGGTTTTGCGCCATTTTGTTGCCGTACATGACCCATTGCGAAAATGGGTATCGGGGTGCATACAAAGCATGAGTTTGGGCAACTAGAACCATTTCTTTTTTTCGCAATGAACATGCCTAATCCACTATTTTAGTCCAAAAGTCATGTTTGGATTGGTATCGCGACCTTTCGTTGCCGCACATGACCCATTGAGAAAATGGGTATCGAGGTGCATACAAAGCATGAGTTTGTGTCATCAGAACTATTTCTTCTTTTTTTGCAACGAACATGCCCAATCCCTACTCTAGGTCCAAAACACATGTTTGGGTTGGTTTTGCTCCATTTCGTTGTCGCGCATGACCCATTGCGGAAACGGGTATCGGGGTGCATACAAGGCATGAGTTTGAGCAACTAGAACCATTTCTTCTTTTTTCACAACGAACATACCCAATCCACTACTTTAGGTCAAAAACTCTTGTTTGGGGTGGTATCGCGCCATTTCGTTGCCGCACGTCACCCATTGAGAAAACAGGTATCAGGGTGCAGACAAAGCATTAGTTTGTGTCATCAGAACTATTTCTTCTTTTTTCGCAACGAACATGCCCAATCCCTACTCTAGGTCCAAAACACATGTTTGGGTTGGTTTTGCTCCATTTCGTTGTCGCATCTGACCCATTGCAAAAACGGGTATCGGGGTGCGTACAAGGCATGAGTTTGTGCAACTAGAACCATTTCTTGTTTTTTCACAACGACCATGCCCAATCCACTACTCTAGGTCAAAAACTCATGTTTGGGGTGGTTTTGCGCCATTTCATTGCCGCACAAGATCCATTGCGAAAACGGGTATCGAGGTGCATACAAAGCATGAGTTTATGCAAGTAGAACTATTTGTTCTTTTTTCACATGGAGCATGCCCAATCCACTACCTTAGGTCCAAAACTCATGTTTGGAGAGGTTTCGCGCCATTTTGTTGCCGCACGTTACCCATTGCGAAAATGGGTATCAGGGTGCATAAAAATCATGAGTTTGAGCAACTAGAACCATTTTGTTTTTTTCGCAACGAACATGGCCAATCCACTACTTTAGGTCCAAAACTCATGTTTGGAGTGGTTTCACTCGATTTCGTTGCCGCACGTGACCCATTGCGAAAATGGGTATCGGGGTGGATACACAGCATGAGTTTGTGTCATCAGAACTATTTCTTGTTTTTTGGCAATGAATTAGCCCAAGCCACTACTTTAGGTCCAAAACTCATTGTTGGGGTGGTTTTGCGCCATTTCGTTGCTGCATGTGACCCATTGCGAAAACGGATATCGGGATGCATACAAGGCATGTGTTTTTGCAACTAGACCGATTTCTTCTTTTTTCACAACGAACATGGCCAGTCCACTGCTTTAGGTCAAAAACACATGTTTGGGGTGGTTTTGCGCAATTTCATTGCCGCACATGACACATTGCGAAAACGGGTATCGTGGTGCATACAAAGCATGAGTTTGTTTCGTCAGAACCATTTATTCTTTTTTGGCAACGAACATGCCCAATCCATACTCTAGGTCCAAAATACATGTTTGGGGTGGTTTTGCGCCATTTCGTTATCGCACGTGACCCATTGCGAAAACGGGTATCGGGGTGTATACAATCACTTCTTCTTTTTCCGCAACGGACAAGCCCAATCCACTACGTTAGGTCCAGAACTCATGTTTGGTGGTGGTTTTGTGCCATTTCATTGCCGCACATGCCCATTGCGAAAACGGGTATCGGGGTGCACACAATGCATGAGTTTGTGCAACTAGAACCATTTCTTTTTTTTTCGCAACGAACATACCCAATCCACTACTTTATGTCAAAAACTCATGTTTGGGGTCGTTTCGCGCCATTTCTTTGCCGCATCTGACCCATTACGAAAACGGGTATCGGGGTGCAAACAAAGGATGAGTTTGAGTCATCAGAACTATTTCTTCTTTTTTTATAACGAACATGCCCAATCCCTACTCTAGGTCAAGAACACATGTTTGGGTTGGTTTTTCTCCATTTCATTGTCGCACGTGACCGATTACGAAAATGGGTATCGCTGTGCATACAAGGCATGGGTTTGTACAACTAGAACCATTTCTTCTTTTTTCACAACGAACATGCCGAATCCACTACTTTAGGTCAAAAACTCATGTTTGGGGTGGTTTTGGGCCATTTCATTGCCGCACATGACCCATTGCGAAAACGGGAATCATGGTGCATACAAAGCATGAGTTTGTGTCGTCAGAACCATTTATTCTCTTTTGGCAACGAACATGCCCAATCCCAACTCTAGGTCCAAAATACATGTTTGGGGTGGTTTTCGCCATTTCGTTGTCGCACGTGACCCATTGCGAAAACGGGTATCGAGGTGCAAACTGAGGATGAGTTTGTGCAACTAGAACCACTTCTTCTTTTTTCGCAACGAACATGTCCAATCCACTACTTTACGTCCAACACTCATGTTTGGGTTGGTATCGCGCCATTTCGTTGCCGCACGTGTCCCATTGAGAAAACGGGTATCGGGGTGCATACAAAGCATGAGTTTGTGTCATCAGAACTATTTCTTCTTCTTTTGCAACGAACATGCCCAATGCCTACTCCAGGTCCAAAACACGTTTTTAGGTTGGTTTTGCTCCATTTCACTAGCGCATGTGACAAATTGCGAAAACAGGTATCGGGGTGCATCCAAGGCATTCCACTACTTTAGGTCAAAAACTCATGTTTGGGGTGCTTTTGAGCCATTTTATTGCCGCACATGACCCATTGCGATAACCGCTATCGTGGTGCATACAAAGCATGAGTTTGTGTCTTCAGAACTATTTCTTCTTTTTTTGCAACAAACATGCCCAATCCCTACTCTTGGTCCAAAACACATTTCTGGGTTGGTTATGCTCCATTTTGTTGTCGCACGTGACAAATTGCGAAAACAGGTATCCGGGTGCATACAAGGCATCAGTTTGTGCAACTAGAACCATTTCTTCTTTTTTTGCAACGACCATGCCCAATCCACTACTTTAGGTCAAAAACTCATGTTTGGGGTGCTTTTGCGCCATTTTATTGCCGCACATGACCCATTGCGAAAACCGCTATCGTGGTGCAAACCAACCATGAGTTTGTGCAACTAGAACCATTTCTTATTTTTTCACAACGAACATGCCCAATCCACTACCTTAGGTCTAAAACTCATGTTTGGAGTGGTTTCGCGCCATTTTGTTGCCGCACGTGACCCATTGCAGAAATAGGTGTCAGCGTGCATACAATGCATGAGTTTGGGCAACTAGAACCATTTTCTTTTTTTTTTGCAACGAACATGCCCAATCCCCTACTTCAGGTCCAAAACACATGTTTGGTGTGGTTTCACACCATCGTTGCAGCACGTGACCCATTACGAAAATTGGTATCGGGGGCTTACAAAGCATGAGTTTGTGTCTTCAGAACTATTTCTTGTTCTTTAGTAACGAATGAGCCCAAGCAACAACTTTAGGTCCAAAACTCATGTTAGTGGTGGTTTTGCGCCATTTTGTTGCCGCACGTGACCCATTGCGAAAACATGTATCAGGGTGCACACAAAGCGTGAGTTTGTGCAACTAGAACCATTTCTTCTTTTTTCACAATGAACATGCCCAGTCCACTACTTTAGGTCCAAAACTCATGTTTGGGGTGGTTTTACGCCATTTAATTGCTGCACATGACCCATTGCGAAAACGAGTATCGTGGTGCATACAAAGCATGTCTTTCTGCAACTAGAACCATTTGTTCTTTTTTCACATGGAACATGCCCAATCCACTACCTTAGGTCCAAAACTCATGTTTGGAGTGGTTTCGCGCCATTTTGTTGCCGCACGTGACCCATTGCGAAAATGGGTATCGGGGTGCATACAAATCATGAGTTTGAGCAACTAGAACCATTTCTTTTTTTCGCAACGAACATGCCCAATCCACTACTTTAGGTCCAAAACTCATGTTTGGAGTGGTTTCACACAATTTCGTTGCCGCACGTGACCCATTGTGAAAACGGGTATCAGGGTGCACACACAGCATGAGTTTGTGTCATCAGAACTATTTCTTGTTTTTTGGCAATGAATAAGCCCAAGCCACTACTTTAGATCCAAAACTCATGGTTGGGGTGGTTTTGCGCCATTTCGTTGCTGCTGGTGACCCATTGCGGAAACGGATATCGGGATGCATACAAGGCATGAGTTTTTGCAACTAGAACCATTTCTTCTTTTTTCACAACGAAAATGCCCAGTCCACAACTTTAGGTCAAAAACTCATGGTTTGGGTGGTTTTGCGCCATTTCAATGCCGCACATGACCCATTGCGAAAACGGGTATCGTGGTGCATACAAACCATGAGTTTGTGTCCTCAGAACCATTTATTCTTTTTTGGCAACGAACATGCCCAATCCCTACTCTAGGACCAAAATACTTGGGGTGGTTTGCGCCATTTCGTTGTCGCACGTGACCCATTGCGAAAACGGGTATCGGGGTGCATACAAAGGATGAGTTTGTTTTCTCACAACTATTTCTTGTTTTTTTGAAACGAATGAGCCCAAGGCACAACTTTAGGTCCAAAACTAATGTTCGAGTGGTTTTGCGCTATTTCGTTGCCGCATGTGACCCATTGCGAAAACTGGTATCGGGTTGCATACAAAAGATGAGTTTGTGCAACTAGAACCATTTCTTCTTTTTTCGCAACGAACATGCCCAATCCACTACTTTAGATCCAAATCTCATGTTTGGGGTGGTTTAACGCCATTTCATTGCTGCCCGTGACCCATTACGAAAACTGGTATCGGGGTGCAAACAAAGCATGAGTTTGTGTCATCAGAACTATTTCTTCTTTTTTTGCAACGAATGAGCCCAAGCCACTACTTTACATCCAAAACTCATGTTTGGGGTGGTTTTGCGCCATTTCATTGTCGCACGTGACACATTCCGAAAACGGGTATCGGGGTACATACAAAGCATGAGTTTGTGCAACTAGGACCATTTCTTCTTTTTTCACAACGAACATGCCCAATCCACTACTTTTCATCCAAAACTCATCTTTGGGGTGGTATCGCGCCATTTCGTTGCCGCACGTGACCCATTGAGAAAACGGGTATCGAGGTGCATACAAAGCATGAGTTTGTGTCATCAGAACTATTTCTTCTTTTTTTGCAACGAACATGCCCAATCCCAACTCTAGGTCCAAAACACATTTTTGGGTTGGTTTTGCTCAATTTCGTTGTCGCACTTGACAAATTGCGAAAACAGGTATCCGGGTGCATACAAGGCATGAGTTTGTGCAACTAGAACCATTTCTTGTTTTTTTGCAACAACCATGCCCAATCCACTACTCTAGGTCAAAAACTCATGTTTGGGGTGGTTTTGCGCCATTTCATTGCCGCACAAGACCCATTGCGAAAACGGGTATCGAGGTGCATACAAAGCATGAGTTTATGCAACTAGAACTATTTGTTCTTTTTTCACATGGAGCATGCCCAATCCACTACCTTAGGTCCAAAACTCATGTTTGGAGAGGTTTCGCGCCATTTTGTTGCCGCACGTTACCCATTGCGAAAATGGGTATCGGGGTGCATACAAATCATGAGTTTGAGGAACTAGAACCATTTCTTTTTTTCGCAACGAACATGCCCAATCCACTACTTTAGGTCCAAAACTCATGTTTGGAGTGGTTTCACACGATTTCGTTGCCGCACGTGACCCATTGCGAAAATGGGTATCGGGGTGGATACACAGCATGAGTTTGTGTCATCAGAACTATTTCTTGTTTTTTGGCAATGAATGAGCCCAAGCCACTACTTTAGGTCCAAAACTCATGGTTTGGGTGGTTCTGCGCCATTTCGTTGCTGCATGTGACCCATTGCGAAAACGGATATCGGGATGCATACAAGGCATGTGTTTTTGCAACTAGACCGATTTCTTCTTTTTTCACAACGAACATGGCCAGTCCACTGCTTTAGGTCAAAAACACATGTTTGGGGTGGTTTTGCGCAATTTCATTGCCGCACATGACACATTGCGAAAACGGGTATCGTGGTGCATACAAAGCATGAGTTTGTGTCGTCAGAACCTTTTATTCTTTTTTGGCAACGAACATGCCCAATCCCTACTCTAGGTCCAAAATACATGTTTGGGGTGGTTTTGCGCCATTTCGTTGTCGGACGTGACCCATTGCGAAAACGGGTATCGGGGTGTATACAATCACTTCTTCTTTTTACGCAACGGACAAGCCCAATCCACTACGTTAGGTCCAGAACTCATGTTTGGTGGTGGTTTTGTGCCATTTCATTGCCGCACATGCCCATTGCGAAAACGGGTATCGGGGTGCATACAAAGCATGAGCTTGTGCAACTAGAACCATTTCTTCTTTTTTCGCAACGAACATACCCAATCCACTACTTTATGTCACAAACTCATGTTTGGGGTGGTTTCGCGCCATTTCATTGCCGCTGTGACCCATTGCGAAAACGGGTATCGGACTTCATACACAGCACGAGTTTGTTTCATCAGAACTATTTCTTATTTTTTTGAAACGAATGAGCCCAAGCCACTACTTTAGGTCCAAAACTCATGTTTGGGGTGGTTTTGCGCCATTTCTTTGCCGCATCTGACCCATTACGAAAACGGGTATCGGGGTGCAAACAAAGGATGAGTTTGTGTCATCAGAACTATTTCTTCTTTTTTTATAACGAACATGCCCAATCCTACTCTAGGTCTAGAACACATGTTTGGGTTGGTTTTGCTCCATTTCATTGTCGCACGTGACCGATTACGAAAATGGGTATCGTGGTGCATGCAAGGCATGGGTTTGTACAACTAGAACCATTTCTTCTTTTTTCACAACGAACATGCCGAATCCACTACTTTAGGTCAAAAACTCATGATTGGGGTGGTTTTGGGCCATTTCATTGGCGCACATGACCCATTGCGAAAACGGGTATGATGGTGCATACAAAGCATGAGTTTGTGTCGTCAGAACCATTTATTCTCTTTTGGCAACGAACATGCCCAATCCCAACTCCAGATCCAAAATACATGTTTGGGGTGGTTTTCGCCATTTCGTTGTCGCACGTGACCCATTGGGAAAACGGGTATCGAGGTGCAAACTGAGGATGAGTTTGTGCAACTAGAACCACTTCTTCTTTTTTCGCAACGAACATGTCCAATCCACTACTTTACGTCCAAAACTCATGTTTGGGTTGGTATCGTGCCATTTCGTTGCCGCACGTGTCCCATTGAGAAAACGGGTATCGGGGTGCATACAAAGCATGAGTTTGTGTCATCAGAACTATTTCTTCTTCTTTTGCAACGAACATGCCCAATCCCTACTCTAGGTCCAAAACTCAGTTTTGGGTTGGTATTGCTCCATTTTGTTGTCACACGTGACAAGTTGCGAAAACAGGTATCGGGGTGCATACAAGGCATGAATTTGTGCAACTAGAACCATTTCTTCTTTTTTTGCAATGAGCATGCCCAATCCACTACTTTAGGTTAAAACTCATGTTTGGAGTGGTTTTGCGCCATTTCGTTGCCGCACGTGACCCATTGAGAAAACCGGTATCGGGGTGCATACAAAGCATGACTTTGTGTCTTCAGAACTATTTCTTTTTTTTTTTGCAACGAACATGCCCAATCCCTACTCTTGGTCCAAAACACATTTTTGTGTTGGTTTTGCTCCATTTCATTAGCGCATGTGACAAATTGCAAAAACAGGTATCGGGGTGCATCCAAGGCGTTCCACTACTTTAGGTCAAAAACTCATGTTTGGGGTGCTTTTGAGCCATTTTATTGCCGCACATGACCCATTGCGATAACCGCTATCGTGGTGCATACAAAGCATGAGTTTGTGTCTTCAGAACTATTTCTTCTTTTTTTGCAACGAACATGCCCAATCCCTACTCTTGGTCCAAAACACATTTCTGGGTTGGTTATGCTCCATTTTGTTGTCGCACGTGACAAATTGCGAAAACAGGTATCCGGGTGCATACAAGGCATCAGTTTGTGCAACTAGAACCATTTCTTCTTTTTTTGCAACGACCATGCCCAATCCACTACTTTAGGTCAAAAACTCATGTTTGGGGTGCTTTTGCGCCATTTTATTGCCGCACATGACCCATTGCGAAAACCGCTATCGTGGTGCAAACCAACCATGAGTTTGTGCAACTAGAACCATTTCTTATTTTTTCACAACGAACATGCCCAATCCACTACCTTAGGTCTAAAACTCATGTTTGGAGTGGTTTCGCGCCATTTTGTTGCCGCACGTGACCCATTGCAGAAATAGGTGTCAGCGTGCATACAATGCATGAGTTTGGGCAACTAGAACTATTTTCTTTTTTTTTTTTTGCAACGAACATGCCCAATCCCCTACTTCAGGTCCAAAACACATGTTTGGTGTGGTTTCACACCATCGTTGCAGCACGTGACCCATTACGAAAATTGGTATCGGGGGGCTTACAAAGCATGAGTTTGTGTCTTCAGAACTATTTCTTGTTCTTTAGTAACGAATGAGCCCAAGCAACAACTTTAGGTCCAAAACTCATGTTAGTGGTGGTTTTGCGCCATTTTGTTGCCGCACGTGACCCATTGCGAAAACATGTATCAGGGTGCACACAAAGCGTGAGTTTGTGCAACTAGAACCATTTCTTCTTTTTTCACAATGAACATGCCCAGTCCACTACTTTAGGTCCAAAACTCATGTTTGGGGTGGTTTTACGCCATTTAATTGCTGCACATGACCCATTGCGAAAACGAGTATCGTGGTGCATACAAAGCATGTCTTTCTGCAACTAGAACCATTTGTTCTTTTTTCACATGGAACATGCCCAATCCACTACCTTAGGTCCAAAACTCATGTTTGGAGTGGTTTCGCGCCATTTTGTTGCCGCACGTGACCCATTGCGAAAATGGGTATCGGGGTGCATACAAATCATGAGTTTGAGCAACTAGAACCATTTCTTTTTTTCGCAACGAACATGCCCAATCCACTACTTTAGGTCCAAAACTCATGTTTGGAGTGGTTTCACACAATTTCGTTGCCGCACGTGACCCATTGTGAAAACGGGTATCAGGGTGCACACACAACATGAGTTTGTGTCATCAGAACTATTTCTTGTTTTTTGGCAATGAATAAGCCCAAGCCACTACTTTAGATCCAAAACTCATGGTTGGGGTGGTTTTGCGCCATTTCGTTGCTGCTTGTGACCCATTGCGGAAACGGATATCGGGATGCATACAAGGCACGAGTTTTTGCAACTAGAACCATTTCTTCTTTTTTCACAACGAAAATGCCCAGTCCACTACTTTAGGTCAAAAACTCATGGTTGGGGTGGTTTTGCGCCATTTCAATGCCGCACATGACCCATTGCGAAAACGGGTATCGTGGTGCATACAAACCATGAGTTTGTGTCGTCAGAACCATTTATTCTTTTTTGGCAATGAACATGCCCAATCCCTACTCTAGGACCAAAATACTTGGGGTGGTTTGTGCCATTTCGTTGTCGCACGTGACCCATTGCGAAAACGGGTATCGGGGTGCATACAAAGGATGAGTTTGTTTTCTCACAACTATTTCTTGTTTTTTTGAAACGAATGAGCCCAAGGCACAACTTGAGGTCCAAAACTAATGTTCGAGTGGTTTTGCGCTATTTCGTTGCCGCATGTGACCCATTGCGAAAACTGGTATCGGGTTGCATACAAAAGATGAGTTTGTGCAACTAGAACCATTTCTTCTTTTTTCGCAACGAACATGCCCAATCCACTACTTTAGATCCAAATCTCATGTTTGGGGTGGTTTCACGCCATTTCATTGCTGCCCGTGACCCATTACGAAAACTGGTATCGGGGTGCAAACAAAGCATGAGTTTGTGTCACCAGAACTATTTCTTCTTTTTTTGCAACGAATGAGCCCAAGCCACTACTTTACATCCAAAACTCATGTTTGGGGTGGTTTTGTGCCATTTCGTTGTCGCACGTGACACATTCCGAAAACGGGTATCGGGGTGCATACAAAGCATGAGTTTGTGCAACTAGGACCATTTCTTCTTTTTTCACAACGAACATGCCCAATCCACTACTTTTCATCCAAAACTCATCTTTGGGGTGGTATCGCGCCATTTCGTTGCCGCACGTGACCCATTGAGAAAACGGGTATCGAGGTGCATACAAAGCATGAGTTTGTGTCATCAGAACTATTTCTTATTTTTTTGCAATGAACATGCCCAATCCCTACTCTAGGTCCAAAACACATGTTTGGGTTGGTTTCGCCCCATTTCGTTGTCGGACGTGACCCATTGCGAAAACGGGTATCAGGGCGGATACAAGGCATGAGTTTGTGCAACTAGAACCATTTCTTGTGTTTTCGCAACGAACATGCCGAATCCACTACTTTAGGTCAAAAACTCATGTTTGGGGTGGTTTTGCGCCATTTTGTTGCCGCACATGACCCATTGCGAAAACGTGTGTCGTGGTGCATACAAAGCATGAGTTTGTGTCGTCAGAACCATTTATTCTCTTTTCTCAACGAGCATGCCCAATCCCTACTCTAGGTCCAAAACACATGTTTGGGTTGGTTTTGCCCCATTTCGTTGTCGGACGTGACCCATTGCGAAAACGGGTATCAGGGCGGATACAAGGCATGAGTTTGTGCAACTAGAACCATTTCTTGTGTTTTCGCAACGAACATGCCGAATCCACTACTTTAGCTCAAAAACTCATGTTTGGGGTGGTTTCGCGCCATTTTGTTGCCGCACATGACCCATTGCGAAAACGTGTGTCGTGGTGCATACAAAGCATGAGTTTGTGTCGTCAGAACCATTTATTCTCTTTTCTCAACGAGCATGCCCAATCCCTACTCTAGGTCCAAAACACATGTTTGGGTTGGTTTTGCCCCATTTCGTTGTCGGACGTGACCCATTGCGAAAACGGGTATCAGGGCGGATACAAGGCATGAGTTTGTGCAACTAGAACCATTTCTTGTGTTTTCGCAACGAACATGCCGAATCCACTACTTTAGCTCAAAAACTCATGTTTGGGGTGGTTTCGCGCCATTTTGTTGCCGCACATGACCCATTGCGAAAACGTGTGTCGTGGTGCATACAAAGCATGAGTTTGTGTCGTCAGAACCATTTATTCTCTTTTCTCAACGAGCATGCCCAATCCCTACTCTAGGTCCAAAATACATGTTTGGGGTGGTTTCGCGCCATTTCATTGCCGCACATGACCCATTGCGAAAACGGGTATCGCGGTGCATACAAAGGATGACTTTGTGCAACTAGAACCATATCTTCTTTTTCCACAACAAACATGCCCAATCCACTACTTTAGGTCAAAAACTCATGTTTGGGGTGGTTTTGTGACATTTCATTGCCACACATGACCCATTGCGTAAACGGACATCATGGTGCAGAAAAAGCATGAGTTTGTGCAACTAGAACCATTTCTTCTTTTTTTTCGCAATGAACATGCCCAATCCACTACTTTTCGTCCAAAACTCAAGTTTGGGGTGGTATCGCGCCATTTCGTTACCACACATGACCCATTGAGAAAACGGGTATCGGGGTGCATACAAAGCATGAGTTTATGTCATCAGAACTATTTCTTCTTTTTCTGCAATGAACATGCCCAATCCCAACGCTAGGTCCAAAACACATGTTTGGGTTGGTTTTGTTCCATTTCTTTGTGGCACGTGACCCATTACGAAAACGGGTATCGGGGTGCATACAAGGTATGAGTTTGTGCAACTAGAACCATTTCTTCTTTTTTCATAACGAACATGCCCAGTCCACTACTTTAGGTCAAAAACTCATGTTTGGGGTGGTTTTGCGCCAATTCATTGCCGCACATGACCCATTGCGAAAACGGCTATCGTGGTGCATACAAAGCATGAGTTTGTGCAACTAGAACGATTGATTCTTTTTTCACAACGAACATGCCCAATCCACTAGCTTAGGTCCAAAACTCATGTTTGGAGTGGTTTTGCGCCATTTTGTTGCCGCACGTGACCCTTTGCTAAAATGGGTATCGGGGTGCATACAAGGCCTGAGTTTGGGCAACTAGAACCATTTCTTTTTTTCGCAACGAACATGCCCAATCCACTACTTTAGGTCCAAAAGTCATGTTTGGAGTGGTATCGCGACATTTCATTGCCGCACATGACCCATTGAGAAAATGGGTATCAGGGTGCATACAAAGCATTAGTTTGTGTCATCAGAACTATTTCTTCTTTTTCGCAACAAACATGCCTAATCCCTACTCTAGGTCCAAAACACATGTTTGGGTTGGTTTCGCTCCATTTCGTGGTCACACATGAGTATGTGCAACTAGAACCATTTCTTCATTTTTTCACAACGAACAAGCCCAGTCCACTACTTTAGGTCAAAAACTCGTGTTTGGGATGTTTTTGCGCTATTTCATTGCCGCACAAGACCCATTGCGAAAACGGGTATCGTGGTGCATACAAAGCATGAGTTTGTGCAACTAGAACCATTTGTTCTTTTTTCACAAGGAACATGCCTAATCCACTACCTTAGGTCCAAAACTCATGTTTGGAGTGGTTTCACGCCATTTTGTTGCCGCACGTGACCCATTGCGAAAATGGGTATCGGGGTGCATACAAATCATGAGTTTGGGCAACTAGAACCATTTCTTTTTTTCACAATGAACATGGCCAATCCACTACTTTTGGTCCAAGACTCATGTTTGGAGTGGTTTCACACGATTTCATGGCCGCACGTGACCCATTGCGAAAACGGGTATCGGGGTGCATACACTGCATGAGTTTGTGTCATCGGAACTATTTCATGTTTTTTGGCAATGAATGAGCCCAAGCCATGACTTTAGGTCTACAACCCATGGTTGGCGTGGTTTTGCGCCATTTCGTTGGTGCATGTGACCCATTGCGAAAACGGATATCGGGATGCGTACAAGGCATGACTTTTTGCAACTAGAACCATTTCTTCTTTTTTCACAACGAACATGCCTAGTCCACTACTTTAGTTCAAAAACTCATGTTTGGGGTGGTTTTGCGCCATTTCAATGCCGCACATGACCCATTGCGAAAATGGGTATCGGGGTGAATACAAATCATGACTTTGTGTCGTCAGAACCATTTATTCTTTTTTGGCAATGAACCTGCCCAATCCCAACTCTAGGTCGAAAATAAATGTTTGGGTTGGTTTGCGCCATTTCGTTGTCGCACGTGACCCATTGCGAAAACGGGTATCGGGGTGCATACAAAGGATGAGTTTGTGCAACTAAAACCATTTCTTCTTTTTTCGCAACGAACATGACCAATCCACTACTTTTAGTCCAAAACTCATGTTTGGGGTGGTATCGCACCATTTCGTTGCCACACATGACCCATTGGGAAAACTGGTATCGGGTTGCATACAAAGCATGAGTTTGTGTCATCAGAACTATTTCTTCTTTTTTTGCAACGAACATGCCCAATCCCTACTCTAGGTCCAAAACACGTGTTTGGGTTCATTTTGCTCCATTTCGTAATGTGACCGATTGCGAAAATATGTATCGAGGTGCATACAAGGCATGAGTTAGTGCAACCAGAACCATTTCTTCTTTCTTCACAACGAACATGCCCAATCCACTACATTAGGTCCAAAACTGATGTTTGGAGTGGTTTGGCGCAATTTTGTTGCCGCACGTGACCCATTGCGGAAATGGGTGTTGGGGTGCATACAAAGCATGAGTTTGGGCAACAAGAACCACTTCTCTTTTTTCGCAACGAACATGCTCAATCCACTACTTTAGGTCCAAAAGTCATGTTTGAAGTGGTTTAACGCCATTTCGTTGCCGCACGTGACCCATTGCGAAAATAGGTATCGGGGTGCATACACATCATGAGTTTGTGTCATCAGAACTATTTCTTGTTTTTTTGCAACGAATGAGCCCAAGCCACTACGTTAGGTCCAAAAATGATGTTTGGGGTGGTTTTGCGATATTTCGTTGCCGCACGTGACCCATTGCGAAAACTGGTATCGAGGTGCATACAAAGGATGTGTTTGTGCAACTAGAACCATTTCTTCTTATTTCGCAACGAACATGCCCAATTCACTACTTTCCGTCCAAAACAAATGTTTGGGGTGGTATCGCGCCATTTCGTTGCCGCACATGACCCATTGAGAAAACGGGTATCGGGGTGCATACAAAGCATTAGTTTGTGTCGTCAGAACTATTTCTTATTTTTTTGCAACGAACATGCCCAATCCCTACTCTAGGTCCAAAACACATGTTTGGGTTGGTTTTGCCCCATTTCGTTGTCGCACGTGACCCATTGCGAAAATGGGTATAGGGGTGCCTACAAAGCATGAGTTTGTGTCATCAGAACTATTTCTTCTTTTTTCGCAACGAGCATGCCCAATCCCTACTCTAGGTCCAAAACACATGTTTGGGTTGGTTTTGCTCCATTTCGTTGTCGCACGTGACCCATTGCGAAAACGGGTATCGGGGTGCATACAAGGCATGAGTTTGTGCAACTAGAACCATTTATTCTTTTTTCACAACAAACATGCCCAATCCACTACTTGAGGTCCAAAACTCATGTTTGGGGTTGTTTTGCACCATATCATTTCCGCACATGACCAATTGCGAAAACGGGTATCGTAGTGCATACAAAGCATGAGTTTCTGCAACTAGAACCATTTGTTCTTTTTTCACAATGCACAAGCCCAATCCACTACCTTAGGTCCAAAACTCATGTTTGTAGTGGTTTCGCGCCATTTCGCTACCGCACGTGACCCAATGCGAGAACGGGTATCAGGGTGGATCCACAGCATGAGTTTGTGTCATCAAAACTATTTCTTGTTTTTTTTCAACGAATGAGCCCAAGCCACTACTTTAGGTCCAAAACTCATGTTTGGGGTGGTTTTGCGCCATTTCGTTGTCGCACGTGACACATTGCGAAAACGGGTATCGGGGTACATACAAAGGATGAGTTTGTGCAACTAGGACCATTTCTTCTTTTTTCGCAACGAACATGCCCAATCCACTACTTTTCGTCCAAAACTGATGTTTGGGGTGGTATCGCGCCATTTCGTTGCCGCACCTGACCCATTGAGAAAACGGGTATCTGGGTGCATACAAAGCATGAGAATGTGTCATCAGAACTATTTCTTCTTTTTTTGCAATGAACAAGCCCAATCCCTACGCTAGGTCCAAAACACATGTTTGGGTTGGTTTTGCTCCATTTCGTTGTCGCACGTGACCCATTACGAAAACGGGTTTCGGGGTGCATACAAGGCATGAGTTTGTGCAACTATAACCATTTCTTCTTTTTTCACAACGAACATGCCCAGTCCACTACTTTAGGTGAAAAACTCATGTTTGGGGTGGTTTTGCGCCATTTCATTGCCGCACGTGACCCATTGTGAAAATGGCTATCGTGGTGCATACAAAGCATGAGTTTGTGTCATCAGAACCATTTATTCTTTTTTGGCAACGAACATGCCCAATCCCTACTCTAGGTCCAAAATACATGTTTGGGGTGGTTTTGCGCCATTTCGTTGTTGCACGTGATCCATTGCGAAAACGTGTATCGGGGTGCATACCAAGCATGAGTTTGTGCAACAAAAACCATGTCTTCTTTTTTTGTAATGAAGATGCCCAATCCCTACTCTAGGTCCAAAATACATGTTTGGGGTGGTTTTGTGCCATTTCATTGCCGCACGTGACCCCTTGAGAAAACGACTATCGGGCTGCATACAAAGCATTAGTTTGTGTCATCAGAACTATTTCTTCTTTTTTTGCTACAAACGTGCCCAATCATAAATCTAGGTCCAAAATTCATGTTTGCGGTGGTTTTGCGCCATTTCGTTGTCACATGTGACCCATTACGAAAACGGGTATCGAGGTGCATACAAGGCATGACTTTGTGCAACTAGAACCATTTCTTCTTTTTCCGCAACGAACATGCCAAATCCACTACGTTAGGTCAAAAACTGATGTTTGGGATTGTTTTGCGCCATTTCATTGCCACACATGACCCATTGTGAAAATGGGTATCGTGTTGCATACAAATCATGAGTTTGTGTCGTCAGAACCATTTATTCTTTTTTGGCAATGAACCTGCCCAATCCCAACTCTAGGTCCAAAATAAATGTTTGGGGTAGTTTGCGCCATTTCGTTGTCGCACGTGACCCATTGCGAATACGGGTATCGGGGTGGATACAAAGGATGAGTTTGTGCAACTAGAACCATTTCTTCTTTTTTCACAACGAACTTGCCCAATCCACTATGTTAGGTCCAAAACTCATGTTTGGAGTGGTTTTGCGCAATTTTGTTGCCGCACGTGACCATTGCGAAAATGGGTATCGCGGTGCATAGAAAGCATTAGTTTGGGCAACTAGAACCATTTCTTCTTTTCCGCAACGAACATGCCCAATCCACTACCTTAGGTCCAAAACTCATGTTTGGAGTGGTTTCACACCATTTCGTTGCCGCATGTGACCCATTGCGAAAACGGGTATCGGGGTGCATACAAAGCTTGAGTTTGTTTTCTCAGAACTATTTCTTGTTTATTTGAAACGAATGAGCCCAAGCCATAACTTTAGGTCCAAAACTAATGTTTGGGTGGTTTTGCGCGACTTCGTTGCGTGACCCATTGCGAAAACGGGTATCGGGTTGCATACAAAGGATGAGTTTGTGCAACTAGAACCATTTCTACTTTTTTCGCAACGAACATGCCCAATCCACTACTTTATATCCAAAACTCATGTTTGGGGTGGTTTCGCGCCATTTCATTGCTGCCCGTGACCCATTACGAAAACTGGTATCGGGGTGCAAACAAAGCATGAGTTTGTGTCATCAGAACTATTTCTTCTTTTTTTGCAATGACCATGCCTAACCCATTTCGTTGCCGCGCGGGACCCATTGTGAAAACAGTTATCGGGGTGTATACAACCATTTCTTCTTTTTCCTCAACGAAAAAGCCTAATCCACTACGTTAGGTCCAGAACTCATGTTTGGGCTGTTTTTGCGCCATTTCGTTGTCGCACGTGACCCATTGCCAAAATGGGTATCTGGGTGCATACACAGGATGAGTTTGTGCAACTAGAACCATTTCTTCTTTTTCCACCACGAACATGCCCAATCCACTACTTTAGGTCCAAAAATCATGTATGGGGTGGTTTCGCGCCATTTCGTTGCTGCCCGTGACCCATTACAAAACTGGTATCGGGGTGCATACAATGCATGAGTTAGTGTCATCAAAACTATTTCTTCTTTTTTTGCATTAACCATGCCCAAGCCATTTCGTTGCCGCACGGGACCCATTGTGAAAACGGTTATCAGGGTGTATACAACCATTTCTTCTTTTTCCGCAACGAACAAGCCTAATCCACTACGTTAGGTCCAGAACTCATGTTTGGGGGTGGTTTTGCGCCATTTCATTGCCGCACATGCCCATTGCGAAAACGCGTATCGGGTTGCATACAAAGCATGAGTTTGTGCAACTAGAACCATTTCTTTTTTTTCGCAACGAACATGCCCAATACACTACATTAGGTCCAAAACTCATGTTTGATGTGGTTTCGCGCCATTTCGTTGCCTCACGTGACCCATTAAGAAAACAGGTATCGTGATGCATACAAAGCATGAGTTTGTGTTATCAAAACCATTTATTCTTTTTTGGGAACGAACATGCAGAATCCCTACTCTAGGTCCAAATTACATGTTTGGGGTGGTTTTGCGCCATTTCATTGCCGCACATGACCCATTGCGAAAACGGCTATCGTGGTGCATACAAAGCATGAGTTTGTCCATCTAGAACCATTTCTTCTTTTTTCACAACGAACATGCCCAATCCAGTACCTTAGGTCCAAAACTCATGTTTGGAGTGGTTTCGCACCATTTTGTTGCGGCATGTGACCCACTGCGAAAATGGGTGTCGGGGTGCATACAAAGCACGAGTTTGGGCAACTCGAACCACGTGTTTTTTTCGCAACGAACATGCCCTATCCACTACTTTAGGTCCAAAAGTCATGTTTGGAGTGGTTTCACGCCATTTCATTGCTGCATGTCACGCATTGCGAAAATGGGTATCAGGGTGCATACACAGCATGAGTTTGTGTCATCAGAACTATTTCTTCTTTTTTTGCAACGAATGAGCCCAAGCCACTACTTTAGGTCCAAACCTCATCTTTAGGGTGGTCTTGTGCCATTTCGTTGCCACATGTGACCCATTGCGAAAATGGGTATTGGGTTGCATACAAAGGATGAGTTTGTGTCATCAGAACTGTTTCTTCTTTTTTTGCAATGAACATGCCCAATCCCTACTCTAGGTCCAAAACACATGGCGCGTGACCCATTACGAAAACGGGTATCGCGGTGCATACAAGGCATGAGTTTGTGCAACTAGAACCATTTCTTCTTTTTTCGCAAGGAACATGCCCAATCCACTACCTTAGGTCACAAACTCATGTTTGGGGTGGTTTTGCGCCATTTCATTGCCGCACATGACCCATTGCGAAAACGGGTATCGTGGTGCATACAAAGCATGAGTTTGTGCAACTAGAACCATTTCTTCTTTTTTCACAAGGAACATGCCCAATCCACTACCTTAGGTCCAAAACTCATGTTTGGAGAGGTTTCACACCATTTTGTTGCCGCACGTGACCCATTGCGAAAATTGGTATCGGGGTGCATACAAAGCATGAGTTTGGGCAACTAGAACCATTTCTTTTTTTCGCAACGAACATGCCCAATCCCCTACCTTAGGTCCAAAACTCATGTTTGGAGTGGTTTTGCGCCATTTCGTTGCCACACGTGACCCATGGCGAAAACGGGTATCAGGGTGCATACAACGGATGAGTTTGTTCAACTAGAACCATTTCTTCTTTTTTCGCAACGAACAAGCCCAATCCACTATTTTATGTCCAAAACTCATGTCTGGAGTGGTTTCGTGCCATTTCGTTGCCGCACGTGGCCCATAGCGAGAATGGGTCGGGGTGCGTACGAAGCGTTAGTTTGTGTCATCAGAACTATTTCTTCTTTTTTTTTGCAACGAACAATCTCAAGCCACTCCTTTAGGTCCAAAACTCATGTTTGCGGTCGTTTCATGCCATTTCGTTGCCGCACGTGACCCATTGCGAAAACGGGTATCGGGGTGCATACTAGGCTTGAGTTTGTGTCATATGAACCATTTATTCTTTTTTCACAATGAACATGCCCAATCCCTACCCTAGGTCCAAAACATATGTTTGGGGTGGTTTTAGCACCATTTCTTTGTCTCACGTGACCTATTGCGAAAACGGGTATTAGGGTGTACACAACCATTTCTTCTTTTTCTGCAATGAACAAGCCAAATCCACTACCTTAGGTCCACAACCCACGTTTGGCGGTGGTTTTGCGCCGTTCCATTGCCACACATGCCCTTTGCGAAAACGGGTATCGGGGTGGATACAAAGCATGAGTTTGTGCAACTAGAATGATTTCATCTTTTTTCCTAATGAACATGCCCAATCTACTACTTTAGGTCAAAAACTCATGATTGGGGTGGTTTTGCGCCATTTCATTGCCGCACATGACCCGTTGCGAAAACAGCTATCGTGGCGCATACAAAGCATGAGTTTGTGCAACTGGAACTATTTCTTCTTTTTTCGCAATGAACATGTCCAATCCACTACCTTAGGTCCAAAACTCATGTTTGGAGTGGTTTAGCACCATGTCGCTACCGCTCGTGGCCCATTGCGAGAATGGGTATCGGGGTGCATTCACAGCATGAGTTGTGTCATCAGAACTATTTCTTGTTTTTTTGCAACGAATGAGCCCAAGCCACTACTTTAGGTCCAAAACTCAAGTTTGGGGTGGTTTTGTGCCATTTCGTTGCCGCACGTGACCCATTGCGAAAATGGGTATCCAGGTGCATACAAAGCATGAGTTTGTGCAACTAGAACCATTTCTTCTTTTTTTCGCAACGAACATGCCCAATCCACTACTTTAGGTCCAAAACTAATGTTTGGGGTGGTTTTGCGCCATTTCGTTGCCGTCCGTGACCTATTACGAAAACTGGAATTGGGGTGCATACAAAGCATGAGTTTGTGTCTTCAAAACTATTTCTTCTTTTTTGCAATGAACATGCCCAAGCCACTACTTTGGGTCTGAAACTCATGTTTGGGGTCCTTTCATGCCATTTCGTTGTCGCATGTGACCCATTGCGAAAATGGGTATCGGGGTGCATACAAAGCATGAGTTTGTGCAACTAGTACCATTTTTTCTTTTTTCACAACGAAGATGCCCAATCCACTACTTTAGGTCCAAAACTCATGTTTGGAGTGGTTTCGCGCCATTTTGTTGCCGCACGTGGCCCATTGCGAGAACGGGTCGGGTTGCTTACAAAGCATGATTTTGTGTCATCAGAACTATTATTTCTTTTTTTGCCATGAACATGCCGAAGCCACTAGTTCAGGTCTGAAACTCTTGTTTGGGTCCGTTTCTTGACATTTCGTTGCCACACGTGACTCATTGCGAAAACGGATATCGGGGTGCATACAAGGCATGAGTTTGTGTCATCAGAACCATTTATTATTTTTTGGCAACGTACTTGCCCAAACCCTACTATAGGTCCAAAATACATGTTTGGGGTGGTTTTGCGCCATTTCGTTGTCGCTCGTGACCCATTGCGAAAACGGGTATCGGGCTGCATACAAAGGATGAGCTTGTGCGCCTAGATCCGTTTCTTCTTTTTTCACAACGAACATGCCCAATCCACTACTTTACATCCAAAACTCATGTTTGGGGTGGTATCGCGCCATTTCGTTGCCGCACGTGACCCATTGAGTAAACGGGTATCGGGGTGCATACAAAGCATGAGTTTGTGTCATCAGAACTATTTCTTCTTTTTCTACAACGAACGTGCCCAATCCCAACTCTAGGTCCAAAACACATGTTTGGGTTCATTTTGTTCCATTTCGTGACGTGACCCATTGCAAAAAACAGGTATCGGGGTGCATACACAGCATGAGTTTGTGCAACTAGAACCATTTCTTCTTTTTTCGCAACGAACATGCCCAATCCACTACTTTAGGTCCAAAACTCATGTTTGGAGTGGGTTCGCGACATTTTGTTGCCGCACGTGACCCATTGCGAAAACCGGTATCTGGGTGCATACAAAGCTTGAGTTTGTGTCATAAGAACTATTTCTTCTTTTTTTGCAACGAACATGCCGAATCCTTCCTCTATTTCCAAAACACATGTTTGTGGTGCTTTTGGTCCATTTCGTTGTCGCACGTGACCCAATGCAAAAATGGGTATCGGGGTGGTTTTGCGCCATTTCATTGACGCACATAACCCATTGCGAAAACGGGCATCGTGGTGCATACAAAGCATGAGTTTGTGCAACTAGAACCATTTCTTATTTTTTCACAACGAACATGCCCAATCCACAACATTAGGTCCAAAACTCATGTTTGGAGTGGTTTCGCGCCATTTTTTTGCCGCACGTGACCCATTGTGAAAATGGGTGTCAGGGTGCATACAAAGCATGAGTTTGGCCGACTAGAACCATTTCTTTTTTTCGCAACAAACATGCCCAATCCACTACTTTAGGTCCAAAACTCATGTTTAGAGTGGTTTCGTGCCATTTTGTTGCCGCTTGTGACCCATTGTGAAAACGGGTATCGAGCTGCATGCACAGCATGAGTTTGTTTCATCAGAACTATTTCTTTTTTTTTTTGCAACGAATGAGCCCAAGCCACTACTTTGGGTCCAAAACTCATGTTTGGGGTGGTTTTGCGCCATTTTGTTGCCGCATGTGACCCATTGCGAAAATGGGTATCGGGGTGCATACAAACGAACATGGTCAAGCCACTACTCTAGGTCCGAAACATCGGTGAACCATTTCTTCTAGAACTATTTCTTCTTTTTTTGCAACGAACATGCCCAATCCCTACTCTAGGTCCAAAACACATGTTTGGGTTCATTTTGCTCCATTTCGTAACGTGACCCATTGCGAAAACATGTATCGGGGTGCATACAAGGCTTGACTTAGTGCAACTAGAACCATTTCTTCTTTTTTCACAACGAACATGCCCAATCCACTACTTTAGGTCAAAAACTCATGTTTGGAGTGGTTTTGCGCCATTTCATTGCTGCACATGACCCACTGAGAAAACGGGTATCGTGGTGCATTCAAAGCATGAGTTTGTGCAACTAGAACCATTTCTTATTTTTTTTCACAACGAACATGCCCAATCCAGAACTTTAGGTCCAAAACTCATGTTTGGAGTGGTTTCACGCCATTTCGTTGCCGCACGTGGCCCATTGCGAGAACGGGTCGGGGTGCGTACAAAGCATGAGTTTGTGTCATCATAACTATTAATTCTTTTTTTTCCAACGAACATCCTCAAGCCACTACTTTAGGTCCGAAACTCATGTTTGCGGTCATTTCGTGCAATTTCGTTGCCACACGTGACCCATTGTGAAAACGGGTATCGGGGTGCATTCAACCATTTCTTCGTTTTCCGCAACGAACAAGCCTAATCCACTACGTTAGGTCCAGAACTCATGTTTGGCGGTGGTTTTGCGCCAATTCATTGCCGCACATGACCCATTGTGAAAACGGGTATCGGGGTGCATACAAACTATGAGTTTGAGCAACTAGAACCATTCGTTCTTTTTTCTCAATGAACATGCCGAATCCCTCCTCAAGGTCCAAAACACATGATTGGGGTGGTTTTGCTCCATTTCGTTGTAGCACGTGACCCATTGCGAAAACGGGTATCGGGGTGCATACAAGAAATGAGTTTGTGCAACTAGAACCATTGTTCCTTTTTTCGCAACGAACATGCCCAATCCCCTACTTTAGGACAAAAACTCATGTTTGGGGTGGTTTTGCGCCATTTCATTGCCGCACATGACCCATTGCGAAAACTGGTATCGGGGTGCATACAAAGCATGACTTTGTGTCATTAGAACTGTTATTTCTTTTTTTTTTGGCAATAAACATGCCCAACCACCACTTTAGGTCCGAAACGTATGCTTGGGGTCGTTTCATGCCATTTCGTTGCCGCACGTGACCCATTGCGAAAACGGGAATCGGCATGCATACAAGGCATGAGTTTGTGTCATCAGAACCATTTATTCTTTTTTCGCAACGAGCATGCCCAATCCCTACTCTAGGTCCAAAATACATGTTTGGGGTGGTTTTGCGCCATTTCATGGCCGCACATGACCCATTGCGAAAATGGGTATCGGGGTGCATACAAAGCATGAGTTTGTGCAACTAGAACCATTTCTTCTTTTTTCACAACGAACAAGTTCAATCCACAACTTTAGGTCCAAAACTCATGTTTGGATTTATTTCACGCCATTTCATTGCCGTACGTGAGCCATTGCGAAAATGGGTATCGGGGTGCATACAAAGGATGAGTTTGTGCAACTAGAACCATTTCTTCTTTTTTTGCAACGAACATGCCCTATCCACTACTTTACGTCCAAAACTCATGTTTGGGGTGGTATCGCGCCATTTCGTTGCCGCACGTGACCCATTGAGAAAATGGGTATCGGGGTGCATACAAATCATGAGTTTGTGTCATCAGAACTATTTCTTCTTTTTTTGCAACGAACATGCCCAATCCCTACTCTAGGTCCAATAGACACGTTTGGGTTCATTTTGCCCCATTTCGTAAGGTGACCCATTGCGAAAACATGTATCGGGGTGCATATGTCACACCCAGTTTTCAATGAAACAAAACCGTGCATACTATACATGCGCCAGGAACGAGTCTCACATGTATAGGACAAATTGTCATCACAGGACATGTCATAATATAACGTTTAACGATTACATCATAAGTATTATTACCATAATAGACACTTGTCTTTAACATAGAGTACGTAAAAGCGGAAGCGTAAACGGAAAGCAACTAGAGCCGCCACAGGGACGTCCACTGGAAGAGCGAAGAGCCTAGACTTCTTGATAATCCTCCGTATCTCCATTGACTGAGCAGCGGTTGGATTTGTCCCCCCAACAAGGAATAAACGGAAAAGAACAAGCGTGAGCACACAACTCGTACTCAACAAGTATAACAGAACCATGAGGCTCTAAGGTTAGCTGACTCCACTGCATTGCTTTTAATTGGTCAAATTTTATTAAAGCTATTTACTAAAGTGAGTAGAGAAACTTTTATCTCAAAGATATTGCATAGAAGAAATTAAGCATCATGGTTAACCAGGATTTTACCAAAAACCATCCATAACCCAACTAATCACATAAAGGATCTGGGCCGCTCATAACCGTGAGCACTGCTGATGCATCAGTTTTACACTCTCGAGAGGTTGCACATCTTTACCCACAAGCCGTGAGCTACGCTAGTGGTTCATCACATACCTTAGATGAGATGACTAGCAAGCCACACTACGAAGCCTTTACAAAGATTATGTTAGTAAGGTGTAACCGCTAAGGTTTCAGGTTATGCAACGGTGGAGCAAGCCTCAAGGGGAGAAGAACACATCACACTCAACCCAAGCAGCGCGAGGGCCACAGAAGCACACCTCCCCTCTTGCCCCGCAGGTAAGTTACTCCCAAACTAAAACAATCTAATTAATCAGCTAAGACCGTCCCATACCAGTCTTACGGTAGTGCTGTTGTCCCAGGTTGTCGCTTTGCGAACCGGTCCTTATGGAAAGTGGCTATGAGCAAAACCACTAAGCACAATGCTCATGCCCCCTAAACCAAGTTGCTAAAAAAACAAATTTTAAATGAGACATGCACCACTCAAGCACACGGCACAGAGGGTCACGCTCAAACAATTAATTGCATAGATCCATTAATCAACATTAATTAAAAACATAGCATAGGTGTATGTTGGCGCAGCACCTAGCAAAAACTTAACCACATGCAACCCAAAAGGTTCACATTGAGATCAAAGTGGCTAATGTATCGTCCTTATAGGCATACAAGATCGACACATGCATATGCAATGAATTAAAGGTGATAGGTGTTGCTCATGTTATACTTGCCTTCCTCAAGGTGCTCTTGCTGCTGCTCACAAATGTCAAAAGGTGGCTCCTCGTTCACCTCAGACAGATCAACGTCTACTTACGTCCAAACGTCACACAAGCATCCATATACGAGCATACATGCAAACAATGGACAAAAGATAAGAAACAGTACACCAATACATCAAAACAGAACACAAAACTGGTTTAGAACTGTTCTACATATTACCACGGTCACGTGAGCGAAAGAATCGCCCAAAACGGAGTTAAAACGGAAAAGTTATGGCCAAAACAAGGTTCTAGGGACCTATTTATGAAGAAAACTCAAATTCTGGGCTGTTTTGGAAAAACCAGGGACCAATTCTGTAATTTCAGGAAAGATCCGAGGTCTAAAGCACAAAAACACAGCCTCTGGACTGCGGGTTCTATTTTTCAATAGCGCAGGGGCTAAAGCATTAAAAACTGGGCCGATCTGTAATTATTTTTGAACTGGCGTGGACCGCGGGTTGATTTCGGAAAAACCGAGGGTCTCTTTAACAAAAAAAAACGGCGACGACCGCAGTTGACCGGTCACCATCTGGTCCGGACGGTCGGATCTAGATCTAACGGCCGAGGTGAGATCGGATCACGTTATAATCTCGTGCATCCGTTCTGGATCGGACGGCTGAGGTTGAAAGGCGAGGTTTCGCCGGCGGCGACCATCGGGGATGGCGGCGCATCGCCGGAGCTCGCGATGCCCGGTGTTCCGAGGCGCGATTCAGGACCGGACCTAGCTAGAAAGCAAGACGGGACCACGGCGAAGCTCACCGTGGGGTTGTCGACGACCGGGAGCTGCCGGAGGATGGTCGGCGACGAGCGGAGGCGGCGGAGCGGCTCGGGGCTTCGCGGAGAGCTCGGTCGGAGCATCCACGGGCGTCGAGAGCTAGCGGAACGGGGTCGCGAGGTCCTGCAGAGCACGGCGAAGGGGTTAGGGCGGCGGGAGCGTGACCACAGAGGGCGAATTGCACCTCGCCGACGTTACTCACCTCGGACGGTGGCGGCGGAATTGAGCGGCTCGCGACGGCTAGGGCTCGATTGCGGCTGCTGGCGAGGTTGAGGGGGAAAGGGCGAAGCCCGGCGTGCTATTTATAGGACCGGAGCGGCTCGGAAGGGGGCGGCGCGGTAAGGAAGGCGGCGGCCGGAGTTTCCTTCGGCGCGCGCTCTCGGGAAGGAAGGGAATCCTTCGATTCCTTTGGGGACTCGGTGCGCAGGAGAGCGGGGAATACGGGGAAGGCGGCGGGGGAAGCTCTCCTCCTCGGAGTCGGCCGGTGTAGAGAAGGAAAGGCGGCGGCCGAAAAAGGAAAGTCGCCGTCGCCCGAAATGGAAAGCCAGGAGGTTGGGGATGACAGGTGGGTCCCGCCTGTCAGCGGCTCGACGGGAGCGGGTCCGCCTGTCAGCGGCGCGAGGGAGAGAGGCGGCGCGCGGGAGGCCGGCTGGGCCGCCTCGCCTGGGCCGGCTCGGGTGAGGGTGGCTGGTGGGCCGGCTCAGGGAGGTGGGCTGATTTCTCTTTTTTTTTCTTTTTCCTGCATTTTCCCTCTCTTTTCTATTTCTCTCTTTTCTTTTAAACTCAAAAGCAAACTATGAATTCAAATAAATTTGAATTCAAACCTTATGCCACTCATCCAATAAAAATATGCTCCAGCATGAATGCACAAACATGTTGACCTTAGGATATATTGCAATATTTAGTTCAAAAGATAATGAAAAATGCATACTAGGCACAATAAATCCTAGAAAATAAATAAAGCATATTGAATTTATTATAAAATGCTGGAAATTAAATTTAGGGTGTTACAGACCTACCCCCCTTGCAAGGAATCTCGCCCCGAGATTCACATAGGCTGGTTAGCAAAGAGATCAGGGTATGCTGCCCTCAACTCATCCTCCCTTTCCCAAGTAGCTTCCTCCTCTGTGTGGTATTTCCATTGCACTCGGCACATCTTGATCCTCTTATTCCGGGTCACCCTCTCAGATGTTTCCAGAATCTTTATAGGGTGCTCAGTGTAGGTCAAGTCCTCTTGCACTTCCAACCCTTCTAAAGGCGCCTGCTCCTCTGGTATTCTCAAGCACTTCTTCAGCTGCGAGACATGGAGTACATCGTGCACACCTGAAAGACTAGAAGGTAACTCTAAGCGATAAGCCACTTCTCCTCTCTTTTCTAGTACCTTGAATGGTCCAACATATCTGGGTGCTAGTTTTCCCTTCATGTTGAATCTGCGTACTCCCCGCATAGGTGACACCTTCAGATACACAAAGTCATCTTCCTTGAACGTGAGATCTCTCCGTCTGACATCTGCATAGCTTTTCTGCCTAGACTGAGCAATTCTCAAGTTCTCTCGAACTATCCGTACTTGTTCCTCCGCATCCTTGATAATGTCCGGTCCAAACACTTGCTTCTCTCCTTTCTGATCCCAGAGCAAAGGAGTCCTACACCTTCTACCATACAAAGCTTCAAATGGTGATTTCTTGATACTGACCTGATAGCTGTTGTTGTAGGAGAACTCGGCATAAGGTAAGCACTTGTCCCAACTTGTGCCATATTGGATGACACATGCTCGCAACATATCTTCCAGTATTTGATTGGTCCTTTCTGTCTGACCGTCTGTCTGCGGATGGTAAGCTGTGCTGAAACGAAGCTTGGTATCCAGTGAATCATGCAATTGCTCCCAAAAGCGAGAAGTGAACTGTGATCCCCTATCGGATATAATCCTCTTAGGAACCCCATGCAAACACACAATCCTAGAGATGTATAGTTCTGCCAACCTTGCCCCGGAGTAGGTAGTATTCACAGGTATGAAGTGGGCGACCTTGGTCAGACGATCCACTACTACCCATATGGAGTTGTAACCTTTCTGGGTGCGAGGTAACCCAACAATAAAGTCCATGCTGATTTCCTCCCACTTCCATTCTGGAATTTTCAACGGTTGCAATAGTCCTGCTGGCCTCTGATGTTCTGCCTTGACCCTCTGACAAGTGTCACAAATTGCCACATACTCTGCTACGGCACGTTTCATTCCAAACCACCAGAATCTCTCCTTGAGGTCATAATACATCTTAGTACTCCCGGGATGGATAGAGTAAGCTGTATCATGGGCCTCACTCAGGATCAACTTCTTGATTCTGTCCACACCTGGCACACAAATCCGGTTCTTGTACCATACTGTACCTTGCTCATCTTCCCTGAAGTTGGGCGCTTTGCCTATCTGGATCTGCTCGCGTATCTCCTGGATCTTCTCGTCCTGGGCTTGATGTCTTCGAATTTCTTGTTCCAGAGTTGGTTCGGCTTCAAAGGTAGCTGCAGTATGATGCACAAAACCCAAACTCAAACTTTCGAACTCCTCACATAACTCACGTGGCATCTGGAATGCTATGGCCATGTTGACGTAGCTTCTTCTGCTCAAAGCATCAGCCACCACGTTGGCTTTCCCTGGATGATAACGTATCTCCAAGTCGTAGTCCTTGATCAGTTCTAACCATCTGCGCTGCCTCATGTTCACCTTTCCTTGCCACGGCGCCTTGGCGTTCCCATTGTTGCGCCCCTGAGCTTGCGGCTGCTGGACCGGTCCTGGTCTCTACGGGTTGGGGGCTGTCTTCTGAGGGCAGACATTGGCATAGTGCCCCGGGTCACCGCACTTGTAGCAACTTTTGCCAATGACAGGAGCCTGAGCTGGTGCAGGGGGGTTAGGCTGCCCCTGACGCTGAGCTTGATATTGTGGCGGAACCGCCGATTTAATCCGGGCTAAGCACACCTGCCACCTCTGGCTTGCAGTGCGATTAGACCGAACTAAACCCGGTCGTCCGTCGAGAGTCATTCGACTCCCGATATTACCTTTTCCCAGAGGAACTGACATCATACACATCCGACTCACGATGGAGCCACAACAGAAAAATCATCACAGGCAGTTAAATAGCATAAAAGTAGATTTATTTACAAACCAGTTTTTACATAAAATACCAGTCCAACATAATATTATACGGTAGCAAGTTTGAAAGTTTCTCGCAGCGGAAAATATAAGTTTAGGTCACCATGTTATCACCAAAAGTTTTGCATTGGAGGTACAACATCGAGCCCACCGATGTTGTCCTCATGCCACTTAGTCACTTCATCCTACATGAGGGCATGCCCCGCCTCCAACACAGGCGCACACCATGAATTCCATACCTGCGCTCAAAATGTGGGGGCAAACCCTGAGTACTAATTACTCAGTAGGTCTTAATGGATTTGGCTTACGGCTGACGCGAAGCAGCTTACTAGCAAGTAGATCCTTAGCCTTTAGTTTTTAACAGCAATTTAATCAACAACAAGTTTCATTGTCTGCATGATTGCCAACATAACAGTAAATCTTTGCAAGATAACAACTCAGCTCAAACATGTAGTATTCCAAAAACCATGAGTATTACGGTACCGAGAATTTAAGTAATTACTACGTTGCACGTCAAAGGCATTGGCATTCCCACACCTGGTGGGCATCAGCGATTCGAATCGATTTTTAATTCCCGGGAATAACTATCATGCCAGGGGTATATGCTTACTAGCCATCGCGTTCCCACATATAGACCCCATCTCCACCTGTCTTGTCCCAAGATTCAAAGCGCCCTCACCTAACCCCCGGGTTGTGCCCCCTCAGGAGCGATACCACGGCCGCACCGGGTCAGCCCTCCCTTAGGAGCGGTACCACGGCCGCACTGGGTCAGCCCTCCCTCGAGTACAAGCGCCCCCGGGCCCATCGGCCTCCAGCAAGTGGATGAGCGGAGCCTCGAAAACTTCGGACAAACCCAGGTAAGACTTTACCGGTCCCATTTCCCGGTTAAGCACTCTAGCAATGTTATGCCGACCAATAGGCGAACAGCGAACGGGCCTTATGCGACTCGGGCGGAGTCCGGATACGACATCACGAATAGTAAACACTGAAATAAAATCTCCGCCCGGTCTCCTTTTTCTTCATGAGCAACAAATACAAGTGATATAACTGTAAGCTTTTGGTTTTGAAAATACCTACGCGACGAGTACACACACTCGTGTCTACTCGTACCTAGCAATTTCTAGGCATACTTGTCCTACGAACTCTATGTATAGGTGCTAGGGCCAAGGCGGCCAGGAAGTCTCATGCACTTGGTTCCAAACAACTCCTAATGCATATGCGTAATCATCAAGTATAATTTATTTGCTGGGAGAGTATGGTCCTGCCTACCTTCTTCACTAGGGTCAGTAGCTTCCTCCGGAGCGTAGTCGGGTTCCTGCTGCTGGTCCTCTGGCTCTGGGTGCAGTTCCTCTTCTGGCTCCGTCACGATCGGTTGCTCCAGTGGTGGTTCTTCGTTCGCGGAATCTATATGCATGTCATGATGCAAAAGGAGTATGTATTACTGTAATGCTTGTTCACGATGCAGATGTAGATGCGATGCGGTGAATCATGATGTATGGAATAGAGTTATGCATATTGAGGCGAAAGTTGTTTCGCACTAAGAAATCGTACAAGCCATCACCTGCGATAGCTTAGCTTGTCACATAAAACAACGTGGGGTGTGTGTGGCGAGGTAGTATCGCTTCCTGTGAAGCGACCGAACCTTGCATAACTATGCATTATTTCTACCAGTTTCTAATTAGAATCAAAACTTTACATACATCATCTCCAATTCTAACATGTTATTCCATAACTATAGCTCATAACAACCTTAAAGTCATATTTGAAACATTATTCAACAAATTAACCTTTTTCTTAAGATTAGTATGTGCTTAGAGCAAGACAAGGGCAAAATAGTAATTTATCAGTAAGTGATAAGGTCAACAAAATTTATACAGAACCTATACAGAATAATAAGGCCTCTACCCAAATTTCACAATTTTTGAAGTTCATTTTACCCATATTTTCTATTTATCAAGGTTTTTCATGCTTGCTCAAAAACAGGGGCAAAACTGTCTTTTCCTACTCAACCATCATATCCATTCTGTAGATCTATTTATAAGGAGCACAATGCAACTGATTTGGTATTTTTCTGATTTTTATTGAATTTTCTAGGATTTTTCAAAGATTTCTGTCGAAATAAACAATTTAAAATGAAATTCAACAGAACCAGGGGCTAGATTGTGATTATTTCAAAATCCCAGGGACTAGTACGCAAGATCTACAAGACTCAGCGTACAGCGCGGTGGACTGATTCGCAAATAATGGAAAACGCAGGGGCCGGATCTGAAATTTGCCCGGCCCCCTTCTTCTTCCTCGCGTCGGCCGCGGCCGCGCGGGAGGGCGCGCGCGCGCCGGCGAGCCGGGGCTCGCCACGGCCGCGACACGAGTTGGGGAAGGTGTTCCCCGTACGGGGCTTCTACCTTGGGGAGGCGGTGACGGCGGAGACGGCGTGGGCGAGGCGGGCGACGGAGATGAACCGAGGGTGAACCAGCGCGACGCGACGTCGAGGCGAGGTCGAACCTCGGCGTCCGGGCGGGGAACGGCGACGAGGTCTAGGGCGTGAGGTGCGCGGGAGTGAGGCGAAGGTCGCGGGGTAGGTGGGGAGGCACGGGGAGCGACGGAGGGGGCGGAGCGAGCTCGAGCTCGAAGCACGCCGTCAATGGCGGACGGCGGGGACGAGGCGGGCAGGAGCTGAGCGGAAGGGCGGGCGCGCGAATGGAGTTGGGGGAAAAGGTCGGGGCCTCGCCCTCGCCTTGGTGGCACGCCGCGCGCGCGCTGTCCGCGCGCGGCAGGGGCGCGTGGCCGCGGCGGCCGGGAAGGCCGGCGCGTGGCCACGGCCGCTCGGCACGCAGCGCCGCGTGGGCGCGCGCGGGCGGGGAGAGAGAAGGGAGCGCGCGCGGGTGAACCGGGTCTATGGACCACTGTGGCTGACAGGTGGGGCCATTCCCAGGAACAGTGAGTACGGTGTATAGACTCGGTGCATCGAGCGAGGGAGCGGGGGAAAAACCGTCGGTGCGCTGGCGTGGCGGCCTGACAGGTGGGTCCCTCCTGTCATAGAGACTAGAAAAATAAAAGAAAAACGAAAAAGATAAATCCCCTTTGACCAGCTGAATAGGTTTCTGAATTTTGTAAATTTGACCAATTTAGGAGCCGAATTTGAAAAAGACCCAATTGAAAGAAATGTTGTACTTTTTGAAATCTACAACTTTGTCAAAAGGACCTATACCAGATTCCAAACATAAAATGATTTAATTTGAAATTAACTTGCTGACTCCTGTTTGACTATTTGAAATCCCCAACTTGAAAATTATAAAAGTCCATTTTAGGTGCATTTTCATGAAAGGTGAACTATACCAATGTTGCATAGAATCTAATGATCTACAACTTTGGTATTCATGACATGGCAAGATTTTGAATTTTGTTTCACAAAATTTTGAATTTACCTAACAGGGCTGAATTTGGCAAAAGTCACATTTTCACATAAAATGACCCAAAACTAGATTTCAACATTCATGCATGCCAAAACACAAAATACCAAAGTCGTTCCTTATAGGATTACCTACAAGTTTGGTATGTAAGGTTTTATAAAAATCACAATTGTATTAAAGTTATATCCACAATACAAACACAGTTTTTTTCTGAAAACTAAGTTTAGTTGCTCAATTGCCCTACTTTATGCATGCTCTCAAGATAAAATGCCTTTAAAAAGATGTCATTATGCTAATGATTTTAGTGTAATGCATTTGAGATGCCTAGGGCATCACATGCAGGGCGAGGAGGCTGATTCTGGTAGCGTTGCCCCTGGGCCATCTGCTGCCCCTGGTGGTTCTGCGGGTATCCTGGCCGCGGTGGCTGCTGCTGTTGTTGGTAGCAGGGGCGGGTGTTGCTCCCGGACGGTGCAGGTATGAGCTTCCTCTTCCTTTCCTCCATCTCCCGATGTTTGCGTTCTGTAAGGAGCGCACGATCTACCAGGTGATTGAAGCTGGGGAAGGTGAAGTTCATGAGGTGGAACTGCAGGGTGTCATTGAGCCCTTCCATGAAATGCTCCTGTTTATCGCCATCCTCAGCGACCTCTGCTGTGGCGTACCTTGCAAGCTGCAGGAACTTGTCACGATACTCAGTGACGGACATGCTCCCTTGCTTGAGCGAGAGGAACTCCTTCTTCTTCATCTTCATGGTCCCAGCCGGTATGTGGTGACTCCTGAAGTTCTCTCTAAACTGAGCCCAGGTGAAGGCATCGCGATCCTGCTGGCGGTATGACTCCCACCAATCCAAAGCAGCACCACGAAGTTGTCCTGCAGCATACAGGACTCTCTCCCGGTCATCGCACTGGGCGATCTCCAGCTGTCTCTCCACAGCACGAAGCCAGTCATCAGCCTGTAGTGGATCTACAGCGTGGGAGAAGGTTGGGGGATGCCCCTTCATGAAATCCCCACGCCTGTCCCTAGGCGGAGGAGGTGGTGGTGGCGCCTGCACCTGAGCTTGTTGTAGGGCCAAGATGGCATTGTTCACTGTGGCCATCATCTGCGTTTGCATGGCAAAGAACTGCTCGGCCGTCAGTGGTGGTGGATTGGGCAACGGGTGGTCGGGATGGTCGTGGCCCTGGTTACTTCCTTGGGCGCCCCTAGCACCACGTCCTCTAGTTCCAACCATCTGTGGGCAACAAAAGAAAGTCCATAAGGATGTATATCCCTCTCACAAGGTGAAGTAGATTTTGAGGTTGCAGGTTGGTCATTAGTCCATGATGAACGAGCGTCAGCTAGATGAGGTAGAGAGGAGTAATAGAGTAGTAGTTCATCCCAACTGACTATTTTTATTAAACTCAACTCAAACTGGTTTGACTATGGACAATCCCCATAGTTGGACATGATCAAGCAACCAAAATGCCAACTCAAACATAGTTCACAAGCACAAACAACCAAACACTGAACTAGACTCAAAGCGTTTATAGACCAACTCGACTCAAACGTACTAGCGATGTGAAGCAAAGATAAGGGTAATCCTAATCCTCATGGAAAAGAATCCTAGTGGCACCATTTAGTTCCCCCTTGCGGGTCCTCTTGCGGGATTTGCACTGGGACGGAGTCACGTCTGGCACTCGAGGCTTTGGTCCTTGGAGGCCGGCAAGTGTAGCTTCAAGTTCTGCCACCCTCTTGGTCTTGCGGTGAAGCTCGTCCAACACGATGTCGTGGGCGGAGTTGCGGGCCGCGATGTACCGTGCCATCTTCCTTACCCTCTGGTCATCCTCCAACACCATCGAAGCGATCTCGTGCCCAGCTTGGCCTTCTATGCGGCGAGGGAAGTAGCGGAAACAGGTCTGGCTCAACGGGGTACGGTGGTCGTAGCAGATGGTTCCCAGAGCTTGGCGTGCAGCATCTTCAATGGCAGCTTCCATCGTCTCATGGATCGTCACGCAGCAGTATTCACCCACAATGGTCTTCCCTCCGTGGATGAGGTTGTAGCGTTCGATCAACGCATTGGCCACCCATTTGTCAGGTAGAATCGGGTGCGTACTCTGAGTGGCGAAGTAGGAGGTGGTGAAGTTGTCGTGGCCGATTTCCTGGAGGCACTCCCGAAGTAGTCCGGGAAAGTTGAGACCGTTGCCTGGGTGGGTATGGTCGATGTTGACCCAGGTGGCGATCACCCTCTCTCTTTTGACAGCAGCTCCTTGATCATCCTCTATCTGAACGGCAATGTGATGTGACCACTCAGGTGCTTCTACCTCTGGTTCAGGGGCTGGATTCTCCTCTGGATCCTCTTCTGTGTTCTCAGTGAAAGAGCTGGCTTCACTGGGGTCTTCAGAGTCATCTCCCACTATGATGGGTTCCTGCAGAGGCGGTGGTGGCACTAGATCTTCTGGTTCTGGGTTCCCTGGTGCCAAGGGAACATGGTAGCCTTGCGGGGGTGCACCGGTTTGCTTGCGGGCGGTCAGTCTGGTACGGGCCATCTACAAAGAAAACGACCAAGATTGGGTTAAGATCAGTTCTAAAAAAGGAGTTAAGAGAATTGAAAATAATGTAGGAACATAGGGTTGTAGTATAAACTTAAAGAAAAGAAAACTTTTAAAAACAGGAGGAAGAGAAGGAGGAAATCCTTAAATTTCGACCCGTACTAACTAGGCTTCCGTCCTACAGTCGACACGGCTCTGATACCAATCTGTCACACCCGGTTTTCAATGAACCAAAACCGTGCATACTATACATGCGCCAGGAACGAGTCTCACATGTATAGGACAAATTGTCATCACAGGACATGTCATAATATAACGTTTAACGATTACATCATAAGTATTATTACCATAATAGACACTTGTCTTTAACATAGAGTACGTAAAAGCGGAAGCGTAAACGGAAAGCAACTAGAGCCGCCACAGGGACGTCCACTGGAAGAGCGAAGAGCCTAGACTTCTTGATAATCCTCCGTATCTCCATTGACTGAGCAGCGGTTGGATTTGTCCCCCCAACAAGGAATAAACGGAAAAGAACAAGCGTGAGCACACAACTCGTACTCAACAAGTATAACAGAACCATGAGGCTCTAAGGTTAGCTGACTCCACTGCATTGCTTTTAATTGGTCAAATTTTATTAAAGCTATTTACTAAAGTGAGTAGAGAAACTTTTATCTCAAAGATATTGCATAGAAGAAATTAAGCATCATGGTTAACCAGGATTTTACCAAAAACCATCCATAACCCAACTAATCACATAAAGGATCTGGGCCGCTCATAACCGTGAGCACGGCTGATGCATCAGTTTTACACTCTCGAGAGGTTGCACATCTTTACCCACAAGCCGTGAGCTACGCTAGTGGTTCATCACATACCTTAGATGAGATGACTAGCAAGCCACACTACGAAGCCTTTACAAAGATTATGTTAGTAAGGTGTAACCGCTAAGGTTTCAGGTTATGCAACGGTGGAGCAAGCCTCAAGGGGAGAAGAACACATCACACTCAACCCAAGCAGCGCGAGGGCCACAGAAGCACACCTCCCCTCTTGCCCCGCAGGTAAGTTACTCCCAAACTAAAACAATCTAATTAATCAGCTAAGACCGTCCCATACCAGTCTTACGGTAGTGCTGTTGTCCCAGGTTGTCGCTTTGCGAACCGGTCCTTATGGAAAGTGGCTATGAGCAAAACCACTAAGCACAATGCTCATGCCCCCTAAACCAAGTTGCTAAAAAAAACAAATTTTAAATGAGACATGCACCACTCAAGCACACGGCACAGAGGGTCACGCTCAAACAATTAATTGCATAGATCCATTAATCAACATTAATTAAAAACATAGCATAGGTGTATGTTGGCGCAGCACCTAGCAAAAACTTAACCACATGCAACCCAAAAGGTTCACATTGAGATCAAAGTGGCTAATGTATCGTCCTTATAGGCATACAAGATCGACACATGCATATGCAATGAATTAAAGGTGATAGGTGTTGCTCATGTTATACTTGCCTTCCTCAAGGTGCTCTTGCTGCTGCTCACAAATGTCAAAAGGTGGCTCCTCGTTCACCTCAGACAGATCATGATGAGGACATCAACTACGACACTAGTACATCTACACCAGCAGCAACTTCTCCAACGCCACCTTATTCTGGGCCAATTACTCGGGCCCGTGCAAGAGAGTTGAACTTCGTTATGATGCTGAAGAATGAAGGCCCAGAAGACTGAAGGCTGGTCCAACAGAAGGCCTTTGTGTGTGGGCGCCTAGGGCTGGCCCAACATGGGGCGCCTAGGGCTGTGCCCCCACACCCTGGATGCCAGGGGCGGTGCCCTTTTGCTGGCCGCGCCCCCTTTCCCTTTATTAGTCGAGTCCTGTTTCTTTTAGAACTTGAGTTTTGTTTTACATCTAGCTTTAGCTACATCAGAACACGCACAAATACGTGCTGTCCTCTGTAATTCAGAACTCCACCTTCGAGTGATTAATAGATTGCTCGCGTCTTGTTCTTGTTCGTTCTTCGATTGCGGACAGGAAACGATCTTCGTGATCAGGCTGATCTTGCATCAACAAGGTCGGTAACCACAGGGAGTTGGTTCAGCGATTGCATTGGCGCTTCGGGTTCGCTCGTCGTAGTCGGATCGTGAGGGTCTACTTCCACCAAATCGAAATTATCCCCACTCACCGAAAGATTGGGCACTCCGCCTCTATCAGATCAACGTCTACTTACGTCCAAACGTCACACAAGCATCCATATACGAGCATACATGCAAACAATGGACAAAAGATAAGAAATAGTACACCAATACATCAAAACAGAACACAAAACTGGTTTAGAACTGTTCTACATATTACCACGGTCACGTGAGCGAAAGAATCGCCCAAAACGGAGTTAAAACGGAAAAGTTATGGCCAAAACAAGGTTCTAGGGACCTATTTATGAAGAAAACTCAAAATCTGGGCTGTTTTGGAAAAACCAGGGACCAATTCTGTAATTTCAGGAAAGATCCGAGGTCTAAAGCACAAAAACACAGCCTCTGGACTGCGGGTTCTATTTTTCAATAGCGCAGGGGCTAAAGCATTAAAAACTGGGCCGATCTGTAATTATTTTTGAACTGGCGTGGACCGCGGGTTGATTTCGGAAAAACCGAGGGTCTCTTTAACAAAAAAAAACGGCGACGACCGCAGTTGACCGGTCACCATCTGGTCCGGACGGTCGGATCTAGATCTAACGGCCGAGGTGAGATCGGATCACGTTATAATCTCGTGCATCCGTTCTGGATCGGACGGCTGAGGTTGAAAGGCGAGGTTTCGCCGGCGGCGACCATCGGGGACGGCGGCGCATCGCCGGAGCTCGCGATGCCCGGTGTTCCGAGGCGCGATTCGGGACCGGACCTAGCTAGAAAGCAAGACGGGACCACGGCGAAGCTCACCGTGGGGTTGTCGACGACCGGGAGCTGCCGGAGGATGGTCGGCGACGAGCGGAGGCGGCGGAGCGGCTCGGGGCTTCGCGGAGAGCTCGGTCGGAGCGTCCACGGGCGTCGAGAGCTAGCGGAACGGGGTCGCGAGGTCCTGCAGAGCACGGCGGAGGGGTTAGGGCGGCGGGAGCGCGACCACAGAGGGCGAATTGCACCTCGTCGGCATTACTCACCTTGGACGGTGGCGGCGGAATTGAGCGGCTCGCGACGGCTAGGGCTCGATTGCGGCTGCTGGCGAGGTTGAGGGGGAAAGGGCGAAGCCCGGCGTGCTATTTATAGGACCAGAGCGGCTCGGAAGGGGGCGGCGCGGTAAGGAAGGCGGCGGCCGGAGTTTCCTTCGGCGCGCGCTCTCGGGAAGGAAGGGAATCCTTCGATTCCTTTGGGGACTCGGTGCGCAGGAGAGCGGGGAATACGGGGAAGGCGGCGGGGGAAGCTCTCCTCCTCGGAGTCGGCCGGTGTAGAGAAGGAAAGGCGGCGGCCGAAAAAGGAAAGTCGCCGTCGCCCGAAATGGAAAGCCAGGAGGTTGGGGATGACAGGTGGGTCCCGCCTGTCAGCGGCTCGACGGGCGCGGGTCCGCCTGTCAGCGGCGCGAGGGAGAGAGGCGGCGCGCGGGAGGCCGGCTGGGCCGCCTCGCCTGGGCCGGCTCGGGTGAGGGTGGCTGGTGGGCCGGCTCAAGGAGGTGGGCTGATTTCTCTTTTTTTTTCTTTTTCCTGCATTTTCCCTCTCTTTTCTATTTCTCTCTTTTCTTTTAAACTCAAAAGCAAACTATGAATTCAAATAAATTTGAATTCAAACCTTATGCCACTCATCCAATAAAAATATGCTCCAGCAAGAATGCACAAACATGTTGACCTTAGGATATATTGCAATATTTAGTTCAAAAGATAATGAAAAATGCATACTAGGCACAATAAATCCTAGAAAATAAATAAAGCATATTGAATTTATTATAAAATGCTGGAAATTAAATTTAGGGTGTTACAGCATACAAGGCTTGATTTAGTGCAACTAGAACCATTTCTTCTTTTTTCGCAACGAACATGCCCAATCCACTACTTTAGGTCAAAAACTCATGTTTGGAGTGGTTTTGCGCCATTTCATTGCTGCACATGACCCATTGAGAAAACAGGTATCGTGGTGCGTACAAAGCATGAGTTTGTGCAACTAGAACCATTTCTTATTTTTTCACAACGAACATGCCCAATCCAGAACTTTAGGTCCAAAACTCATGTTTGGAGTGGTTTCACGCCATTTCGTTGCTTCACGTGGCCCATTGCCAGAACGGGTCGGGGTGCCTACAAAGCATGAGTTTGTGTCATTAGAACTATTACTTCTTTTTTTTTGCAACGAACATGCTCAAGCCACTACTTTAAGTCCGAAACTCATGTTTGCGGTCAGTTCGTGCAATTTCGTTGCCGCACGTGACCCATTGCAAAAACGGGTATCGGGGTGCGTACTAGGCTTGAGTTTGAGTCATCAGAACCATTTATTCTTTTTTCACAACAAACATGCCCAATCCCTACTCTAGGTCCAAAACACATGTTTGGGGTGGTTTTGTGCCATTTCATCGTCGCACGTGACCCATTGCGAAAATGGGTATCGGGGTGTATACAACCATTTCTTCATTTTCCACAACGAACAAGCCCAATCCACTACGTTAGGTCTAGAACTCATGTTTGGGGGTGATTTTGCGCCATTTCATTGCAGCACATGACCCATTGTGAAAACGGGTATCGGGGTGCATACAAAGCATGAGTTTGAGCAACTAGAACCATTCCTTATTGCTTCGCAATGAACATGCCCAATCCACTACTTTAGGTCCAAAACTCATGTTTGGGGTGGTTTCGTGCCATTCCGTTGCCGCACGTGACCCATTACGAAAACAAGTATCGGGGTGCATACTAAGCATGTGTTTGTGTCATTAGAACTATATCTTCTATTTTTGCAACGAACATGCCCAATCCCTCCTCGAGGTCCAAAACACATGATTGGGGTGGATTTGCCCCATTTCGTTGCCGCACGTGACCCATTGCGAAAACGTGTATCGGGGTGCATACAAAGTATGAGTTTGTGCCACTAGAACCATTGCTCCTTGTTTCGCAACGAACATGCCCAATCCACTACGTTAGGTGCAGAACTCATGTTTGGTGTGGTTTTGCGCCATTTCATTGCTGCACATGACCCATTGCGAAAATGGGTATCGTGGTGCATACAAATCATGACTTTGTGTCATGAGAACTGTTATTTCTTTTTAAGCAATGATGTTTGGGGTCATTTCATACCATTTCGTTGCCGCACGGGACCCATTGCGAAAATGGGTATCGGGATGCATACAAGCCATGAGTTTGTGTCATCAGAACCATTTATTCTTTTTTCGCAACGAGCATGCCCATTCCCTACTCTAGGTCAAAAACTCATGTTTGGAGTGGTTTCATGCCATTTCATTGCCGTATGTGACCCATTGCGAAAATGGGTATCGGGGTGCATACTAAGGATGAGTTTGTGCAACTAGAACCATTTCTTCTTTTTTTGCAACGAACATGCCCTTTCCACTACTTTACGTCCAAAACTCATGTTTGTGGTGGTATCGCGCCATTTCGTTGCCGCACGTGACCCATTGGGAAAATGGGTATCGGGGTGCATACAAATCATGAGTTTGTGTCATCAGAACTATTTCTTCTTTTTTTGCAACGAACATGCCCAATCCCTACTCTATGCCCAAAACACATGTTTGGGGCGGTTTTGCCCCATTTCGTTGTCGCACGTCACCCATTGCGAAAACGGGTATCGGGGTGTATACAACCATTTCTTCGTTTTCCTCAATGAACAAGTCTAATCCACTACGTCAGGTCCAGAAGTCTTGTTTGGGGGTGGTTTTGTGCCATTTCATTGCCGCACATGATCCATTGCGAAAACGGGTATCGGGGTGCATACAAAGCATGAGTTTGAGCAACTAGAACCATTTCTTCTTTTTTTTGCAGCGAACTTGCCCAATCCCTCCTCTAGGCCCAAAACACATGATTGGGGTGGTTTTGCTCCATTACGTTGTAGCACGTGACCCATTGCAAAAACGGGTATCGTTGTGCATACAAGGCATGAGTTTGTGCAACTAGAACCATTTCTTCTTTTTTCGCAACGAACATGCCCAATCATCTACTTTAGGACAAAAACTAATGTTTGAGGTGGTTCTACGCCATTTCATTGTCGCACATGACCCATTGCGAAAACGGGTATCGAGGTGCATACAAAGGATGACTTTGTGTCATCAGAACTGTTATTTTTTTTACAATGAACATGCCCAAGCCACTACTTTAGGTCCGAAACTGATGTTTGGGGTCATTTCATGACATTTCGTTGCCGCATGTGACCCATTGCGAATGCGGGTATCGGGATGCATACAAGGCATGAGTTTGTGTCATCTGAACCATTTATTCTTTTTTCGCACCGAGCATGCCCGATGCCTACTATAGGTCCAAAATACATGTTTGGGGTGGTTTTGCACCATTTCGTTGTCGCACATGACCCATTACGAAAATGGGTATCGGGGTGCATACAAAGGATGAGTTTGTGCAACCAGAACGATTTCTTCTTTTTTCGCAACGAACATGCCCCATCCACTACTTTACGTCCAAAACTCATGTTTGCGGTTGTATCGCGCCATTTCGTTGCCGCACGTGACACTTTGAGAAACGGGTATCGGGGTGCATACAAAGCATGGGTTTGTGTCCTTAGAACTATTTCTTCTTTTTTTTCAACGAACATGCCCAATCCCTACTCAAGGTCCAAAACACATGTTTGGGTTCATTTGGCTCCATTTCGTAACGTGAGCCATTGCGAAAACAGGTATTGGGGTGCATACAAGGCATGAGTTAGTGCAACTAGAACCATTTCTTCTTTTTTCGCAACGAACATGCCCAATCTACTACTTTCGGTCAAAAACTCATGTTTGGGTGGTTTTGCGCCATTTCATTGCTGCACATGACCCATTACAAAAATGGGTATCCTGGTGCATACAAAGCATTAGTTTATGAAAGTAGAACCAATTCTTATTTTTTCACAACGAACATGCCCAATCTACTACCTTAGGTCCAAAACTCATGTTTGTAGTGGTTTCGCGCCATTTTGTTGCACACGTGACCCATTGCGAAAATGGGTATCGCGGTGCATACAAAGCATGAGTTTGGGCAACTAGGCCCATTTCTTTTTTTCGCAACGAACAAGCCCAATCCACAACTTTAGGTCCAAAACTCATGTTTGGAGTGGTTTCACGCAATTTCATTGCAGCACGTGACCCATTGCGAAAACGGGTATCGGGTTGCATACACAGCATGAGTTTCTGTCATCAGAACTATTTCTTATTTTTATGCAATGAATGAGCCCAAGCCACTACTTTAGGTCCAAAACTCATGGTTGGGGTGGTTTCGCGCCATTTCATTGCTGCATGTGACCCATTGCCAAAACGGATATCAGGGTGCATACAAACGATGAGTTTGTGCAACTAGAACCATTTCATCATTTTTCGCAACGAACATGCCCAATCCACTACTTTAGGACCGAAACTCATGTTTGCAGTGGTTTCGCGCCATTTCGTTGCCGCACATGGCCCCATTGCGAGAACAAGTCGGGGTGCGTACAAAGCATGGGTTTGTGTCATCAGAATTGCTTCTTCTTTTTTTTGCTAGGAACATGCTCGAGCAACTACTTTAGGTCCGAAACTCTTATTTGCCGTCGTTTCATGCCATTTCGTTGCCGCACGTGACTCATTGCGAAAACGGGTATCGGGGAGCATACTAGGCTTGAGTTTGTGTCATCAGAACAATTTATTCTTTTTTCACAACAAACATGCCCAATCCCTACTCTAGGTCCAAAACACATGTTTGGGGTGGTTTTGCGCCATTTCGTTGTCGCCTGTGACCCATTGCGAAAATGGGTATCGGGGTGTATACAACCATTTCTTTGTTTTCCACAACGAACAAGCGCAATCCACTACGTTAGGTCCAGAACTCATGTTTGGGTGTGGTCTTGCGCCATTTCGTTGCCGCACATGACCCATTGCGAAAAAGGGTATCGGGGTGGATACAAAGCATGTGTTTGAGCAAATAGAACCATTCCTTCTTTTTTCGCAATGAACATGCCCAATCCACTACTTTAAGTCCAAAACTCCTGTTTGGGGTGGTTTCGTGCCATTTCGCTGCCGCACGTGACCCATTTCGAAAACTGGTATCGGGGTGCATACAGAGCATGAGTTTGTGTCATTCGAACTATTTCTTCTTTTTTTGTAGCGAACATGCCCAATCCCTCCTCTAGGTCCAAAAAACATGATTGGGGTGGTTTTGCTCCATTTCGTTGTAGCACGTGACCCATTGCAAAAATGGGTATCGGGGTGCATACAAGGCATGAGTTTGTGCAACTAGAACCATTTCATCTTTTTTCGCAACGAACATGCCCAATCCCCTACTTTAGGACAAAATCAGGTTTGGGGTGGTTCTGCACCATTTCATTGCCGCACATGACCCATTGCGAAAACGGGTATTGGGGTGGATACAAAGCATGACTTTGTGTCATCAGAACATTTCTTTCTGTTTTTGCAATGAACATGCCCAAGCCACTAATTTAGGTCCAAAACTGATGTTTGGGGTCGTTTCATGACATTTCGTTGTCACATGTGACCCATTGCGAGCACGGGTATCGGGATGCATACAAGGCATGAGTTTGCGTCATCAGAACCATTTATTCTTTTTTCGCAACGAGCTTCCCAATCCCTACTCTAGGTCCAAAATACATGTTTGGGGTGGTTTTGCGCCATTTCGTTGTCGCATGTGACCCATTGCGAAAATGGGTGTCGGGGTGCATACAAAGGATGAGTTTGTGCAACTAGAACCATTTCTTCTTTTTTTTGCAACGAACATGCCCAATCCACTACTTTACGTCCAAAACTCATGTTTGGGGTGGTATCACGCCATTTCGTTGCCGCACGTGACGCATTGAGAAACGGGTATCGGGGTGCATACAAAGCAAGGGTTTGTGTCATCAGAACTATTTCTTCTTCTTTTTCAACGAACACGCCCAATCCCTACTCTAGGTCCAAAACATATGTTTGGGTTCGTTTTGCTCCATTTCGTAACGTGACCCATTGTGAAAACAGGTATCGGGGTGCATACAAGGCATGAGTTAGTGCAACTAGAACCATTTCTTCTTTTTTCGCAACGAACATGCCCAATCCACTACTTTAGGTCAAAAACTCATGTTTGGGGTGGTTTTGCGCCATTTCATTGCTGCACATGACCCATTGCGAAAAAGGGTATCGTGGTGCATACAAAGCATGAGTTTGTGCAACTAGAACAGTTTCTTATTTTTTCACAACAAACATGCCCAATACACTACCTAAGGTCCAAAACTCATGTTTGGAGTGGTTTTGCGCCATTTTGTTGCGCACGAGACCCATTAAGAAAATGGGTATCGCGGTGCATACAAAGCATGAGTTTGAGCAACTAGAACCATTTCTTCTTTTTTTTGCAGCGAACATTCCCAATCCCTCCTCTAGGTCCAAAATACATGTTTGGGGTGGTTTTGCGCCATTTCGTTGTCGCACATGACCCATTGCGAAAACGGATATCGGGGTGCATACAAAGGATGAGTTTGTGCAACTAGAACAATTTCTTCTTTTTTCGCAACGATAATGCCCAATCCACTACTTTACATCCAAAACTCATGTTTGGGGTGGCATCGCGCCATTTCGTTGCCGCACGTGACCCGTTTTCGCATACAAAGGATGAGTTTGTGCAACTAGAACCATTTCTCATTTTTTCACAACGAACATGCCCAATCCACTACCTCAGGTCCAAAACTCATGTTTGGAGTGGTTTCACGCCATTTCATTGCCGCACGTGTCCCATTGCAAGAACGGGTCGGGGTGCGTACAAAGCATGAGTTTGTATAATCACAACTATTTCTTTGTTTTCCGCAAGGAACAATCCCATTCCACTACGTTAGGTCCAGAGCTCTTGTTTGGGGGTGGTTTTGCGCCATTTCATTGCCGCACATGACCCATTGTGAAAACGGGAATCGGGGTGCATACAAAGCATGAGTTTGAGCAACTAGAACCATTTCTTCTTTTTTCACAATGAACAAGCCCAATCCACTACTTTAGGTCCAAAACTCAAGTTTGGAGGGGTTTCTCGCCATTTCGTTGCCGCACGTGACCCATTGTGAAAACGGGTATCGGGGTGCATACAAAGCATGAGTTTGTGTCATCAGAACTATTTCTTCTTTTTTTGCAATGAATGCACCCAAGCCACTACTTTAGGTCCAAAACTCATGGTTGGGGTGGTTTTGCACCATTTCGTTGCCGCATGTGACCCATTGAGAAAACGGGTATCAGGGTGCATACAAAGGATGAGTTTGTGCACCTAGAACCATTTCTTCTTTTATCGCAACGAACATGCCCAATCCACTACTTTAGGTCAAAAACTCATGTTTGGAATGGTTTCACTTCATTTCGTTGCCGCACGTGGCCCATTGCGAGAATGGGTCGGGGTGCATACAAAGCATGAGTTTGTGTCATTAGAACTATTTCTTCTTTTTTTTGCAACGAACATGCTGAAGCTAGTACTTTAGGTCCGAAACTCATGTTTGCGGTCGTTTCGTGCCATTTCGTTGCCGCACGTGACCCATTACGAAAACTGGTATCAGGGTTCATACAAAGCATGAGTTGTGTCATCAAAACTATTTCTTCTTTTGTTTGCAACGAACATGCCCAATCCCTCCTCTAGGTCCAAAACACATGATTGGGGGGGTAGCTTTGCTCCATTTCGTTGTTGCACGTGACCCATTGCAAAAGCGGGTATCGGGGTGCATACAAGGCATGAATTTGTGCAACTAGAACCATTTCTTCTTTTTCCACAATGAACATGCCCAATCCTCTACCAGATGTCCAAAACTTATGTTTGGAGTGGTTTCGCGCCATTTTGTTGCCGCACGTGACCCATTGCGAAAATGGGTATCGCGGTGCATACAAAGCATGAGTTTGGGCAACTAGACCCATTTTTTTTCGCAATGAACAAGCCCAATCCACTACTTTAGGTCCAAAACTCAAGTTTGGAGTGGATTCGTGCCATTTCGTTGCCGCACGTGACCCATTGCGAAAACGGGTATCAGGGGTGCATACACAGCATGAGTTTGTGTCATCAGAACTATTTCTTGTTTTTTTGCAATGAGTGAGCCCAAGCCACTAATTTAGGTCCAAATATCATGGTTGCGGTGGTTTTGCGCCATTTCGTTGCCGCATGTGACACGTTACAAAAACGGTTATCTGGGTGCATTAAAAGGATGAGTTTGTGCAACTAGAACCATTTCATATTTTTTTGCAACGAACGTGCCCAATCCACTACTTTATGTCAAAAACTCATGTTTGGAGTGGTTTCACGCCATTTCGTTGCCGCACGTGGCCCATTGCGAGAACAGGTCGGGGTGCGTACAAAGCATGAGTTTGTGTCATCAGAAGTATTTCTATTTTTTTGCATGGAACATGCGAAAGCCACTACTTTAGGTCCAAAACTAATGTTGGCGGTCGTTTTGTGCCATTTCGTTGCCGCACGTGACCCATTGCCAAAACGGGTATCGGGGTGCATACAAAGCATGAGTTTGTGTCATCAAAACTATTTCTTCTTTTTTTTGCTATGAATGAGCCCAAGCCACTACTTTAGGTCCAAAACTCATGGTTAGGGTGGTTTTGCGCCATTTCGTTGTTGCACGTGACCCATTACGAAAATGGGTTTCGGGGTGCATACAAAGGATGAGTTTGTGCAACTAGAACCATTTGTTCTGTTTTCGCAACGAACATGCCCAATCCTCTACTTTATGTCCAAAACTCATGTTTGGAGTGGTTTCACTTCATTTCATTGCCGCACGTGGCCCATTGCGAGAACGAGTCGAGGTGCGTACAAAGCATGAGTTTGTGTCATCAAAATTATTTCTTTTTTGCAACGAACATGCTTAAGCCACTACTTTAGGTCCGAAACTCAAGTTTGCGGTCGTTTCGTGCCATTTCGTTGCCGCACGTGACCCATTACGAAAACTGGTATCTTGGTGCATACAAAGCATGTGTTTGTCATCAGAACTATTTCTTCTTTTTTTGCAACGAACATGCCTAATCCCTCCTCTAGGTCCAAAACACATGATTGGGGTGGTTTTCCTCCATTTTGTTGTAGCACGTAACCCATTGCAAAAATGGGTATCGGGGTGCATACAAGGCATGAGTTTGTGCAACTAGAACCATTTCTTCTTTTTTCACAACGAACATGCCCAATCCCCTACTTTAGGACCAACACTCATGTTTGGGGTGGTTCTGCGCCATTTCATTGCCGCACATGACCCCTTGCGAAAACGGGTATTGCGGTGGATACAAAAAATGACTTTGTGTCATCAGAACATTTATTTCTTTTTTTGCATTGAACATGCCCAAGCCACTACTTTAGGTCCAAACCTGATGTTTGGGGTCGTTTCATGACATTTCGTTGCCACATGTGACCCATTGCGAGCACGGGTATCGGGATGCATACAAGGCATGAGTTTGTGTCATCAGAACCATTTATTCTTTTTTCGCAACGAGCTTCCCCAATCCCAACTCTAGGTCCAAAATACATGTTTGGGGTGGTTTTGCGCCATTTTGTTGTCGCACGTGACCCATTGCGAAAATGGGTCGGGGTGCATACAAAGAATGAGTTTGTGCAACTAGAACCATTTCTTTTTTTTTTCGCAATGAACATGCCCAATCCACTACTTTACGTCCAAAACTCATGTTTGGGGTGGTATCGCGCCATTTTGTTGCCGCACGTGACGCATTGAGAAACGGGTATCGGGGTGCATACAAAGCAAGGGTTTGTGTCATCAGAACTATTTCTTCTTCTTCTTCAACGAACATGCCTAATCCCTACTCTAGGTCCAAAACACATGTTTGGGTTCGTTTTCCTCCATTTCGTAACGTGACCCATTGTGAAAACGGGTATCGGGGTGCATACAAAGCATGACTTTGTGTCATCAGAACTGTTATTTCTTTTTTTTGCAATGAACATGCCCAAGCCACTAGTTTATGTCCAAACCTGATGTTTGGGGTTGTTTCAAGACATTTCGTTGCCACTTGAGACCCATTGCGAACACGGGTATCGGGATGCATACAAGGCATGAGTTTGTGTCATCAGAACCATTTATTCTTTTTTGCAACGAGCTTCCCCAATCCCTACTCTAGGTCCAAAATACATGTTTGGGGTGGTTTTGTGCCATTTCGTTGTCGCACATGACCCATTGCGAAAACGGGTATCGGGGTCCATACAAAGGATGAGTTTGTGCAACTAGAACAATTTCTTCTTTTTCCGCAACGAGAATGCCCAACCACTACTTTACGTCCAAAACTCATGTTTGGGGTGGTATCGCGCCATTTTGTTGCCGCACGTGACGCATTGAGAAACGGGTATCGGGGTGCATACAAAGCAAGGGTTTGTGTCATCAGAACTATTTCTTCTTCTTCTTCAACGAACATGCCCAATCCCTACTCTAGGTCCAAAACACATGTTTGGGTTCGTTTTCCTCCATTTCGTAACGTGACCTATTGTCAAAACAGGTACTGGGGTGCATACAAGGCATGAGTTAGTGCAAGTAGAACCATTTCTTCTTTTTTCGCAATGAACATGGCCAATCCACTACTTTAGGTCAAAAACTCATGTTTGGGGTGGTTTTCCGCCATTTCATTGCTGCACATGACCCATTGCGAAAACGGGTATCGTGGTGCATACAAAGCATGAGTTTGTGCAACTAGAACAATTTCTTATTTTATCACAACAAACATGCCCAATACACTACCTTAGGTCCAAAACTCATGTTTGGAGTGGTTTTGCGCCATTTTGTTGCGCACGTGACCCAATGAGAAAATGGGTATCGCGGTGCATACAAAGCATGAGTTCGGGCAACTAGACCCATTTCCTTTTTTTTTTTGGCAACGAACAAGCCCAATCCACAACTTTAGGTCCAAAACTCATGTTTGGAGTGGTTTCACGCCATTTCGTTGCCGCACATGACCAATTGCGAAAACGGGTATCGGTGTGCATACACAGCATGAGTTTGTGTCATTAGAACTATTTCTTGTTTTTTTGCAATGAATGAGCCCAAGCCACTACTTTAGGTCCAAAGCTCATGGTTGGGGTGGTTTTGTGCCATTTCGTTGCTGCATGTGACCCATTTCGAAAACGGGTATCAGGGTGCATACAAATGATTAGTTTGTGCAACTAGAATCATTTCATCATTTTTCGCAACTAACATGCCCAATCCACTACTATAGGACCAAAACTCATGTTTGGAGTGGTTTTGCGCCATTTCGTTGCCGCACGTGGCCCATTGCGAAAATAGGTATCACGGTGCATACAAAGCAAGAGTTTGGGCAACTAGACCCATTTCTTTTTTTTTTCGCAACGAACATGCCCAATCCACTACTTTAGGTCCAAAACTCATGTTTGGAATAGTTTCACGCCATTTCGTTGCCGCACGTGACCCTTTGCGAAAACCGTTATCGGGGTGCATACTAGGCTTGAGTTTGTGTCATCAAAACCATTTATTCTTTTTTCACAACAAACATGCCAATCCCTACTCTTGGTCCAAAACACATGTTTGGGGTGGTTTTGCGCCATTTCGTTGTCGCACGTGACCCATTGCGAAAACGGGTATCGGGGTGTATACAACCATGTCTTCGTTTTCCGCAACGAACTAGCCCAATCCACGACGTTAGGTCCAGAACTCATGTTTAGGGGTGGTTTTGCCCCATTTCATTGCCGCTCATGACCCATTGTGAAAACAGGAATCGGGGTGCATACAAAGCATGAGTTTGTGCAACAAAAACAATTTCTTCTTTTTTTGGAACGAACATGCCCAATCCCTACTATAGGTCCAAAATACATGTTTGGGGTGGTTTTGTGCCATTTCGTTGTCGCACGTGATCCATTGCGAAAACGGGTATCGGGGTGCATACAAGGCATGAGTTTGTGCAACTAGAACCATTTTTTCTTTTTTCGCAATGAACATACCCAATCCACTACTTTCGGTCAAAGACTCATGTTTGGGGTGGTTTTGCGCCATTTCATTACTGCACAAGACCCATTGCGAAAACGGGTATCGTGGTGCATAGGAAGCATTAGTTTATGCAACTAGAACCATTTCTTCTTTTTCCCCAACGAACATGCCCAATCCACTACCTTAGGTCCAAAACTCATGTTTGGAGTGGTGTCGCGCCATTTTGTTGCCGCACGTGACCCATTGCGAAAATTTGTATCGCAGTGCATACAAAGCATGAGTTTGGGCAACTAGACCCATTTCTTTTTTTTCGCAACGAACAAGCCCAATCCACTACTTTAGGTCCAAAACTCATGTTTGGAGTGGTTTCGCGCCATTTCGTTGCCGAACGTGACCCATTGCGAAAACGGGTATCGGGGGTGCATACACAGCATGAGTTTGTGTCATCAGAACTATTTCTTGTTTTTTTGCAATGAATGAGCCCAAGCCACTACTTTAGGTCCAAAACTCATGGTTGGGGTGGTATCGCGCCATTTCGTTGCCGCGTGTGACCCATTGCCAAAACGAGTATCAGGGTGCATACAAACGATGATTTTGTGCAACTAGAACCATTTCATCTTTTTTCGCAACGAACATGCCCAATCCACTACTTTATGTCCAAAACTCATGTTTGGACTGGTTACATGCCATTTCGTTGCCGCACGTCGCCCATTGCGAGAATTTATCGGGGTGCGTACAAAGCATGAGTTTATGTCATCAGAACTATTTCTTCTTTTTTTTCCAATGAACATGCTCAAGCCACTACTTTAGGTCTGAAACTCATGTTTGCGGTCGTTTCGTGCAATTTCGTTGCCGCACGTGACCCAATGCGAAAACGGGTATCAGGGTGCATACTAGGCTTGAGTTTGTGTTATTAGAACTATTTATTCTTTTTTGACAACAAACATGCCAGTCACTACTCTAGGTCCAAAACACATGTTTGGGGCGGTTTTGCCCCATTTCGTTGTCGCACGTCACCCATTGCGAAAATGGGTATCGGGGTGTATACAACCATTTCTTCGGTTTCCTCAACGAACAAGTGCAATCCACTACGTCAGGTCCAGAACTCATGTTTGGGGGTGGTTTTGCGCCATTTCATTGCCGCACATGACCCATTGTGAAAACGGGTATCGGGGTCCATACAAAGCATGAGTTTGAGCAACTAGAACCATTTCTTCTTTTTTTGCAGCGAACATGCCCAATCCCTCCTCTAGGTCCAAAACACATGATTGGGGGGGGGGGTTTGCTCCATTTCGTTGTAGCACGTGACCCATTGCAAAAACGGGTATCGGGGTGCATACAAGGCATGAGTTTGTGCAACTAGAACCATTTCTTCTTTTTTCGCATCGAACATCCCCAATCCCGTAATTTAGGACAAAAACTCATGTTTGGGGTGGTTCTGCGCCATTTCATTGCCGCACATGACCCAATGCGAAAACGGGTATCGGGGTGCATACAAAGCATGACTTTGTGTCATCAGAACTGTTATTTCTTTTTTTGCAATGAACATGCCCAAGCCACTACTTTATGTCCAAAACTGATGTTTGGGGTTGTTTCAATACATTTCGTTGCCACATGAGACCCATGGCGAACACGGGTATCGGGATGCATACAAGGCATGAGTTTGTGTCATCAGAACCATTTATTCTTTTTTGCAACGAGCTTCCCCAATCCCTACTCTAGGTCCAAAATACATGTTTGGGGTGGTTTTGTGCCATTTCGTTGTCGCACATCACCCATTGCGAAAACGGGTATCGGGGTGCATACAAAGGATGAGTTTGTGCAACTAGAACAATTTCTTCTTTTTCCGCAACGAGAATGCCCAATCCACTACTTTACGTCCAAAACTCATGTTTGGGGTGGTATCACGCCATTTTGTTGCCGCACGTGACGCAATGAGAAACGGGTGTCCGAGTGCATACAAAGCAAGGGTTTGTGTCATCAGAACTATTTCTTCTTCTTCTTCAACGAACATGCCCAATCCCTACTCTAGGTCCAAAACACATGTTTGGGTTCGTTTTCCTCCATTTCGTAACGTGACCTATTGTCAAAACAGGTACCGGGGTGCATACAAGGCATGAGTTAGTGCAAGTAGAACCATTTCTTCTTTTTTCGCAATGAACATGGCCAATCCACTACTTTAGGTCAAAAACTCATGTTTGGGGTGGTTTTCCGCCATTTCATTGCTGCACATGACCCATTGCGAAAACGGGTATCGTGGTGCATACAAAGCATGAGTTTGTGCAACTAGAACAATTTCTTATTTTATCACAACAAACATGCCCAATACACTACCTTAGGTCCAAAACTCATGTTTGGAGTGGTTTTGCGCCATTTTGTTGCGCACGTGACCCGTTGAGAAAGTGGGTATCGCGGTGCATACAAAGCATGAGTTCGGGCAACTAGACCCATTTCCTTTTTTTTGGCAACGAACAAGCCCAATCCACAACTTTAAGTCCAAAACTCATGTTTGGAGTGGTTTCACGCCATTTCGTTGCCGCACATGACCAATTGCGAAAACGGGTATCGGTGTGCATACACAGCATGAGTTTTTGTCATTAGAACTATTTCTTGTTTTTTTTGCAATGAATGAGCCCAAGCCACTACTTTAGGTCCAAAGCTCATGGTTGGGGTGGTTTTGCGCCATTTCGTTGCTGCATGTGACCCATTTCGAAAACGGGTATCAGGGTGCATACAAAGGATTAGTTTGTGCAACTAGAATCATTTCATCATTTTTCGCAACTAACATGCCCAATCCACTACTTTAGGACCAAAACTCATGTTTGGAGTGGTTTTGCGCCATTTCGTTGCCGCACGTGGCCCATTGCGAAAATAGGTATCACGGTGCATACAAAGCAAGAGTTTGGGCAACTAGACCCATTTCTTTTTTTTTCGCAACGAACATGCCCAATCCACTACTTTAGGTCCAAAACTCTTGTTTGGAATAGTTTCACGCCATTTCGTTGCCGCACGTGACCCTTTGCGAAAACCGGTATCGGGGTGCATACTAGGCTTGAGTTTGTGTCATCAAAACCATTTATTCTTTTTTCACAACAAACATGCCAATCCCTACTCTTGGTCCAAAACACTTGTTTGGGGTGGTTTTGCGCCATTTCGTTGTCGCATGTGACCCATTGCGAAAACGGGTATCGGGGTGTATACAACCATGTCTTCGTTTTCCGCAACGAACTAGCCCAATCCACGACGTTAGGTCCAGAACTCATGTTTAGGGGTGGTTTTGCCCCATTTCATTGCCGCTCATGACCCATTGCAAAAACGGGTATCGGGGTGCATACAAGGCATGAGTTTGTGCAACTAGAACCATTTCTTCTTTTTTCGCATCGAACATCCCCAATCCCGTAATTTAGGACAAAAACTCATGTTTGGGGTGGTTCTGCGCCATTTCATTGCCGCACATGACCCAATGCGAAAACTGGTATCGGGGTGCATACAAAGCATGACTTTGTGTCATCAGAACTGTTATTTCTTTTTTTGCAATGAACATGCCCAAGCCACTACTTTATGTCCAAAACTGATGTTTGGGGTCGTTTCAAGACATTTCGTTGCCACATGAGACCCATGGCGAACACGGGTATCGGGATGCATACAAGGCATGAGTTTGTGTCATCAGAACCATTTATTCTTTTTTGCAACGAGCTTCCCCAATCCCTACTCTAGGTCCAAAATACATGTTTGGGGTGGTTTTGTGCCATTTCGTTGTCGCACATGACCCATTGCGAAAACGGGTATCGGGGTGCATACAAAGGATGAGTTTGTGTAACTAGAACAATTTCTTCTTTTTCCGCAACGAGAATGCCCAATCCACTACTTTACGTCCAAAACTCATGTTTGGGGTGGTATCGCGCCATTTTGTTGCCGCACGTGACGCATTGAGAAACGGGTGTCGGGGTGCATACAAAGCAAGGGTTTGTGTCATCAGAACTATTTCTTCTTCTTCTTCAACGAACATGCCCAATCCCTACTCTAGGTCCAAAACACATGTTGGGGTTCGTTTTCCTCCATTTCGTAACGTGACCTATTGTCAAAACAGGTATCGGGGTGCATACAAGGCATGAGTTAGTGCAACTAGAACCATTTCTTATTTTTTCGCAACGAACATGCCCAATCCACTACTTTAGGTCAAAAACTCATGTTTGGGGTGGTTTTCCGCCATTTCATTGCTGCACATGACCCATTGCGAAAACGGGTATCGTGGTGCATACAAAGCATGAGTTTGTGCAACTAGAACAATTTCTTATTTTTTTCACAACAAACATGCCCAATACAGTACCTTAGGTCCAAAACTCATGTTTGGAGTGGTTTTGCGCCATTTTGTTGCGCACGTGACCCGTTGAGAAAATGGGTATCGCGGTGCATACAAAGCATGAGTTCGGGCAACTAGACCCATTTCCTTTTTTTTTGGCAACGAACAAGCCCAATCCACAACTTTAAGTCCAAAACTCATGTTTGGAGTGGTTTCACGCCATTTCGTTGCCGCACATGACCAATTGCGAAAACGGGTATCGGTGTGCATACACAGCATGAGTTTGTGTCATTAGAACTATTTCTTGTTTTTTTGCAATGAATGAGCCCAAGCCACTACTTTAGGTCCAAACCTCATGGTTGGGGTGGTTTTGCGCCATTTCGTTGCTGCATGTGACCCATTTCGAAAACGGGTATCAGGGTGCATACAAAGGATTAGTTTGTGCAACTAGAATCATTTCATCATTTTTCGCAACTAACAAGCCCAATCCACTACTTTAGGACCAAAACTCATGTTTGGAGTGGTTTTGCGCCATTTCGTTGCCGCACGTGGCCCATTGCGAAAATAGGTATCACGGTGCATACAAAGCAAGAGTTTGGGCAACTAGACCCATTTCTTTTTTTTTCGCAACGAACATGCCCAATCCACTACTTTAGGTCCAAAACTCTTGTTTGGAATAGTTTCACGCCATTTCGTTGCCGCACGTGACCCTTTGCGAAAACCGGTATCGGGGTGCATACTAGGCTTGAGTTTGTGTCATCAAAACCATTTATTCTTTTTTCACAACAAACATGCCAATCCCTACTCTTGGTCCAAAACACTTGTTTGGGGTGGTTTTGCGCCATTTCGTTGTCGCATGTGACCCATTGCGAAAACGGGTATCGGGGTGTATACAACCATGTCTTCGTTTTCCGCAACGAACTAGCCCAATCCACGACGTTAGGTCCAGAACTCATGTTTAGGGGTGGTTTTGCCCCATTTCATTGCCGCTCATGACCCATTGTGAAAACAGGAATCGGGGTGCATACAAAGCATGAGTTTGTGCAACAAAAACCATTTCTTCTTTTTTGGTAACGAACATGCCCAATCCCTACTATAGGTCCAAAATACATGTTTGGGGTGGTTTTGTGCCATTTCGTTGTCGCACATGATCCGTTGCGAAAACGGGTATCGGGGTGCATACAAGGCATGAGTTTGTGCAACTAGAACCATTTTTTCTTTTTTCGCAATGAACATACCCAATCCACTACTTTCGGTCAAAGACTCATGTTTGGGGAGGTTTTGCGCCATTTCATTACTGCACAAGACCTATTGCGAAAACGGGTATCGTGGTGCATAGGAAGCATTAGTTTATGCAACTAGAACCATTTCTTCTTTTTCCCCAACGAACATGCCCAATCCACTACCTTAGGTCCAAAACTCATGTTTGGAGTGGTGTCGCGCCATTTTGTTGCCGCACGTGACCCATTGTGAAAATTTGTATCGCGGTGCATACAAAGCATGAGTTTGAGCAACTAGAACCATTTCTTCTTTTTTTGCAGCGAACATGCCCAATCCCTCCTCTAGGTCCAAAACACATGATTGGGGGGGGGGGTTTTGCTCCATTTCGTTGTAGCACGTGACCCATTGCAAAAACGGGTATCGGGGTGCATACAAGGCATGAGTTTGTGCAACTAGAACCATTTCCTGTTTTTTTCGCATCGAACATCCCCAATCCCGTAATTTAGGACAAAAACTCATGTTTGGGGTGGTTCTGCGCCATTTCATTGCCGCACATGACCCAATGCGAAAACGGGTATCGGGGTGCATACAAAGCATGACTTTGTGTCATCAGAACTGTTATTTCTTTTTTTGAGATGAACATGCCCAAGCCACTACTTTATGTCCAAAACTAATGTTTGGGGTCGTTTCAAGAAATTTCGTTGCCACATGTGACCCATTGCGAAAACGGGTATCCGGGTGCATAAGAAGGCTGAGTTTGTGCAACTTGAACCATTTCTTCTTTTTTCGCAACGAACATGCCCAATCCACTACTTTAGGTCCAAAACTCTTGTTTGGAGTGGTTTCACGCCATTTCGTTGTCGCACGTGACCCATTGCAAAAACAGGTATCGGGGTGCATACAAAGCATGAGTTTGTGTCATTAGAACTATTTCTTCTTTTTTTGCAATGAATGAGACCAAGCCACTACTTTAGGACCGAAACTCATGGTTGGGGTGGTTTTGCGCCATTTCGTTGCCGCATGTGACCCATTGCGAAAACGGGTATCAGGGTGCATAAAAAGGCTTAGTTTGTGCAACTTGAACCATTTCTTCTTTTTTCGCAACGAACATGCCCAATCCACTACTTTAGGTCCAAAACTCATGTTTGGAGTCGTTTCACGCCATTTCATTGCCGCACGTGGCCCATTGCGAGAACGGGTATCGGGGCGCATACAAAGCATGAGTTTGTGTCATCAGAACTATTTCTTCTTTTTTTGCAATGAATGAGCCCAAGCCACTACTTTAGGTCCAAAACTCATGGTTGGGGTGGTTTTGCGACATTTCGTTGCCGCATGTGACCATTGCGAAAACGGATATTAAGGTGCATACAAAGGATGAGTTTGTGCAACTAGAACCATTTCATCGTTTTTCGCAACGAACTTGCCCAATCCACTACTTTAGGTCCAAAACTCATGTTTCGAGTGGTTTCACGCCATTTCGTTGTCGCACGTGACCCATTGCAAAAACAGGTATCGGGGTGCATACAAAGCATGAGTTTGTGTCATCAGAACTATTTCTTCTTTCTTTGCAATGAATGAGCCAAAGCCACTACTTTAGGTCCGAAACTCATGGTTGGGGTGGTTTTGCGCCATTTCGTTGCCGCATGTGACCCATTGCGAAAACGGGTATCCGGGTGCATAAAAAGGCTGTGTTTCTGCAACTTGAACCATTTCTTCTTTTTTCGCAACGAACATGCCCAATCCACTACTTTAGGTCCAAAACTCATGTTTGGAGTGGTTTCACGCCATTTCGTTGTCGCACGTGACCCATTGCAAAAACAGGTATCGGGGTGCATACAAAGCATGAGTTTGTGTCATCAGAACTATTTCTTCTTTTTTTGCAATGAATGAGACCAAGCCACTACTTTAGGTCCGAAACTCATGGTTGGGGTGGTTTTGCGCCATTTCGTTGCCGCATGTGACCCATTGCGAAAACGGGTATCAGGGTGCATAAAAAGGCTGAGTTTGTGCAACTTGAACCATTTCTTCTTTTTTCGCAACGAACATGCCCAATGCACTACTTTAGGTCCAAAACTCATGTTTGGAGTCGTTTCACACCATTTCATTGCCGCACGTGGCCCATTGCGAGAACGGGTATCGGGACGCATACAAAGCATGAGTTTGTGTCATCAGAACTATTTCTTCTTTTTTTGCAATGAATGAGCCCAAGCCACTACTTTAGGTCCAAAACTCATGGTTGGGGTGGTTTTGCGACATTTCGTTGCCGCATGTGACCATTGCGAAAACGGATATTAAGGTGCATACAAAGCATGACTTTGTGTCATCAGAATTGTTATTTCTTTTTTCGCAATGAACATGCCCAAGCCACTACTTTAGGTCTGAAACTGATGTTTGGGGATATTTCATGATATTTCGTTGCCGCATGTGACCCATTGCAAACACTGGGTCGGGGTGCGTACAAAGCATGAGTTTGTGTCATCAGAACTATTTCTTCTTTTTTTTGCAACGAACATGCTCAAGCCACTACTTCAGGTCCGAAACTTATGTTTGCGGTCATTTCGTGCCATTTCGTTGCCGCACGAGATCCATTACGAAAACGGGTATCGAGGTGCATACACGGCATGAGTTTGTGTCATCAGAACTATTTCTTCTTTTTTTGCAATGAATGAGCCCAAGCCACTACTTTAGGTCCAAAACTCATGGTTGGGGTGGTTTTGCGCCATTTCGTTGCCGCATATGACCATTGCGAAAACGGGTATTAAGGTGCATACAAAGGATGAGTTTGTGCAACTAGAACCATTTCATCGTTTTTCGCAACGACCTTGCCCAATCCACTACTTTAGGTCCAAAACTCATGTTTGGAGTGGTTTCACTTCATTTCGTTGCCGCACGTGGCCCATTGCGAGAACGGGTCGGGGTGCGTACAAAGCATGAGTTTGTGTCATCAGAACTATTTCTTCTTTTTTTGTGCAACGAACATGCTCAAGCCACAACTTTAGGTCCGAAACTCATGTTTGCGGTCGTTTCGTGCCATTTCGTTGCCACACGTGAGCTATTACGAAAACTGGTATCGGGGTGCATACAAGGCATGAGTTTGTGTCATCAAAACTATTTCTTCTTTTTTTGCAACCAAGATGCCCAATCCCTCCTCTAGGTCCAAAACACATGATTGAGGTGGTTTTGCTCCTTTTCGCTGTAGCACGTGACCCTTTGCAAAAACGGGTATCGGGGTGCATACAAGGCATGAGTTTGTGTCGTCAGAACTATTTCTTCTTTTTTTGCAACAAACATGCCCAATCCTCCTCTAGGTCCAAAACACATGATTGGGGTGGTTTTGCTCCATTTCGCTGTAGCACGTGACCCATTGCAAAAACGGGTATCGGGGTGCATACTAGGCATGAGTTTGTGCAACTAGAACCATTTCGTCTTTTTTCGCAAAGAACATGCCGAATCCCCTACTTTCGGACAAAAACTCATGTTTGGGGTGGTTTTGCGCCATTTCATTGCCGCACATGACCCATTGCGAAAACGGGTATCATGGTGCATACAAAGCATGACTTTGTGTCATCAGAACTGTTATTTCTTTTTTTTCATTGAACATGCCCAAGCCACTACTTTAGGTCCGAAACTGATGTTTGGGGTCGTTTTATGCCATTTCGTTGCCGCACGTGACCCATTGCTAATACGGGTATTGGGACGCATACAAGGCATGAGTTTGTGTCATCAGAACCATTTATTCTTTTTTCGCAACAAGCATGCCCAATCCCTACTCTAGGTCCAAAATACATGTTTGGGGGTGGTTTTGCGCCATTTCGTTGTCGAACGTGACCCATTGCGAAAATGGGTTTTGGGGTGCATACAAAGGATGAGTTCGTGCAACTAGAACCATTTCTTCTTTTTTAGCAACGAACATGCCCAATCCACTACTTTACGTCCAAAACTCATGTTCGGGGTTGTATCGCGCCAATTCGCTGCCGCACGTGAGCCATTGAGAAAACGGGTATCGGGGTGCATACAAAGCATGAGTTTGTGTTATCAGAACTATTTCTTCTTTTTTTTCAACGAACATGCCGAATCCCTACTCTAGGTCCAAAACACAAGTTTGGGATCGTTTTGCTCCATTTCATAACGTGACCCATAGCGAAAACCGGTACCAGGGTGCATACAAGGCATGAGTTAGTGCAATTAGAACCATTTCTTCTTTTTTCACCACGAACACGCCCAATCCACTACCTTAGGTCCAAAACTCATGTTTGTTGTGGTTTCACGCCATTTCGTTGCCGCACGTAGCCCATTGCGAGAACGGGTCGGGGTGCGTAGAAAGCATGAGTTTGTGTAATCAGAACTATTTCTTCTTTTTTTTTCAACGAACATGCTCAAGCCACTACTTTAGGTCTGAAACTCATGTTTGCGATCGTTTCGTGCCATTTCGTTGCCGCACATGACCCATTGCGAAAACGGGTATCGGGGTGTAAACTAGGGTTGAGTTTGTGTCATCAGAACCATTTATTCTTTTATCACAACAAACATGCCCAATCCCTACTCTAGGCCCAAAACACATGTTTGGGGTGGTTTTGTGCCATTTCGTTGTCGCACGTGACCCATTGCAAAAACGGGTATCGGGGTGTATACAACCATTTCTTTGTTTTCCGCAACGAACAAGCCCAATCCACTACGTTAGGTCCAGAACTCTTGTTTGGGGGTGGTTTTGCGCCATTTCATTGCCGCACATGACCCATTGTGAAAACGGGTATCGGGGTGCATAGAAAGCATGAGTTGGAGCAACTAGAACCATTTCTTCTTTTTTCGCAACGATCAAGCCCAATCAACTACTTTAGGTCCAAAACTCAAGTTTTGAGGGGTTTCTCGCCATTTCGTTGCCGCACATGACCCATTTATTCTTTTATCACAAGAAACATGCCCAATCCCTTCTCTTGGCCCAAAACACATGTTTGGGGTGGTTTTGTGCCATTTCGTTGTCGCACTTGACCCATTGCGAAAACAGGTATCGGGGTGTATACAACCATTTCTTTGTTTTCCGCAACGAACATGCCCAATCCTCTACGTTAGGTCCAGAACTCATGTTTGGGGGTGGTTTGGCGCCATTTTGTTGCCGCACGTGACCCATTGCGAAAATGGGTATCGCGGTCCATACAAAGCATGAGTTTGGGCAACTAGACCCATTTTATTTTCGCAACGAACAAGCCCAATCCACTACTTTAGGTCCAAAACTCAAGTTTGGAGGGGTTTCGTGCCATTTCGTTCCCGCACGTGACCCATTGCGAAAACGGGTATCGGGGTGCATACAAAGCATGAGTTTTTGTCACCAGAACTATTTCTTCTTTTTTTGCAATGAATAAGCCGAAGCCACTACTTTAGGTCCGAAACTCATTGTTGGGGTGGTTTTGCGCCATTTCATTGCCGTATGTGACCCATTGCGAAAACGGGTATCAGGGTGCATAAAAAGGATGAGTTTGTGCAACTAGAACCATTTGTTCTCTTTTCGCAACGAACATGCCCAATCCACTACTTTAGGTCCAAAACTCATGTTTGGAGTGGTTTGACGCCATTTCATTGCCGCACGTGGCCCAGTGCGAGAATGGGTCGGGGTGCGTACAAAGCATGAGTTTGTGTCATCAGAACTGTTTCTTCTTTTTTTTGCAACGAACATGCTCAAGCCACTACTTTAGGTCCAAAAGTCATGTTGGCGGTCGTTTCGTGTCATTTCGTTGCTGCACGTGACCCATTGCGAAAACGGGTATCGGGGTGCTTACAAAGCATGAGTTTGTGTCCTCAGAACTATTTCTTCTTTTTTTGCAATGAATGAGCCCAAGCCACTACTTTAGGTCCAAAACTCATGGTTGGGGTGGTTTTCCGCCATTTCGTTATCGCACGTTTCCCATTATGAAAATGGGTTTCGGGGTGCATACAAAGGATGAGTTTGTGCAACTAGAACCATTTCTTCTTTTTTCGCAATGAACATGCCCAATCCACTACTTTAGGTCCAAAACTCATCTTTGGAGTGGTTTCACTTCATTTCGTTGCCGCACGTGGCCCATTGCGAGAATGGGTCGGGGTGTGTAAAAAGCAAAAGTTTGTGTCATCAGAACCATTTCTTCTGTTTTTTTTTGCAACGAACATGCTCAAGCCACTACTTTAGGTCCGAAACTCATGTTTGCGGTCGTTTTGTGCCATTTTGTTGCCGCACGTGACCCATTACGAAAACTGGTATCAAGTTGCATACAAAGCATGAGTTTGTGTCATCAGAACTATTTCTCCTTTTTTTGCAACGAACATGCCCAATCCCTCCTCTTGGTCCAAAACACATGATGGGGTGGTTTTGCTCCATTTCATTGTAGCACTTGACCCATTGCAAAAACGGGTATCGGGGTGCATATAAGGCATGAGTTTGTGCAACTAGAACCATTTCTTGTTTTTTCGCAACGAACATGCCCAACCATCTACATTAGGACAAAAACTCATGTCTGGTGTGGTTCTACGCCATTTCATTGCCACACATGACCCATTGCGAAGACGGGTATCGAGGTGCAAAAAAAGGATGAGTTTGTGCAACTAGAACCATTTCATCTTTTTTCGCAACGAACATGCCCAATCCACTACTTTAGGTCGAAAACTCCTGTTTGGAGTGCTTTCACGCCATTTCGTTGCTGCACTGGCCCATTGCGAGAACGGGTTGGGGTGCGTACACAGAATGAGTTTGTGTCATCAGAACTATTTCTTCTTTTTTTTGCAACGAACATGCTCAAGCCACTACTTTCGGTCCGAAACTCATGTTTGCGGTCGTTTCATGCCATTTCGTTGCTGCACGTGACCCATTACGAAAACTGGAATCGGGGTGCATACAAAGCATGAGTTTGTGTCATTAGATCTATTTCTTCTTTTTTTGCAATGAACATGCCCAATCCCTCCTCTAGGTCCAAAACACATGATTGGGGTGGTTTTCCTCCAATTCGTTGTAGCACGAGACCCATTGCAAAAACATGTATCGGGGTGCATACAAGGCATGACTTTGTGCAACTAGAACTATTTCATCTTTTTTCGCAAAGAACATGCCAATCCCCTACTTTAGGACAAAAACTCATGTTTGGGGTGGTTTTGCGCCATTTCATTGCCGCACATGACCCATTACAAAAACGGATATCGGGGTGCATACAAAGCATGATTTTGTGTCATCAGAACTGTTATTTCTTTTTTTGCAATGAACATGCCCAAGCCACTACTTTATGTCCAAAACTGATGTTTGGGGTCGTTTCAAGAAATTTCGTTGCGACATGTGACCCATTGCGAACACGGGTATCGGGATGCATACAAGGCATGAGTTTGTGTCATCAGAACCATTTATTCTCTTTTTTGCAACGAGCTTCCCCAATCCCTACTCTAGGTCCAAAATACATGTTTGGGGTGGTTTTGCGCCATTTCGTTGTCGCACATGACCCATTGTGAAAATGGGTATCAGGGTGCATACAAAGGATGAGTTTGTGCAACTAGAACCATTTCTAGAACTATTAATTCTTTTTTTTCCAACGAACATCCTCAAGCCACTACTTTAGGTCCGAAACTGATGTTTGGGGTCATTTCATGCCGTTTCGTTGCCGCACATGACCCATTGCGAATACGGGTATCGGGATGCATACATGGCATGAGTTTATGTCATGAGAACCATTTATTCTTTTTTCACAACAAGGATGCCCAATCCCCGCTCGGTCCAAAAGACATGTTTGGGGTGGTTTTGCACCATTACGTTTTCACACGTGACCCATTGCGAAAATGGGTTTCGTGGTGCATACAAAGGATGAGTTTGTGCAACTAGAGCCATTTCTTCTTTTTTCGCAACGAACATGCCCAATCCACTACTTTACGTCCAAAACTCTTGTTTGGGGTGGTATCGCGCCATTTCGTTGCGGCACGTGAGCCGTTGAGAAAATGGGTATCGGTGTGCATACAAAGCATGAGTTTGTGTCATCAGAACTATTTCTTCTTTTATTTCAACGAACATGCCCAATCCCAACTCTAGGTCCAAAACACATGTTTGTGTTCGTTTTGCACCATTTCTTAACGTGACCCATTGTGAAAACAGGTATCGGGGTGCATACGAGGCATGAGTTAGTGCAACTAGAACCATTTCTTCTTTTTTCGCAATGAACATGCCCAATCCACTACCTTAGGTCCAAAACTCATGTTTCGAGTGGTTTCGCACCATTTTGTTGCGCACGTGACCCATTGCGAAAATGGGTATCACGGTGCATACAAAGCATGAATTTGGGCAACTAGACCCATTTCTTTTTTTTCGCAACGAGCAAGCCCAATCCACTACTTTAGGTCCAAAACTCATGTTTGGAGTAGTTTCACACCATTTCGTTGCCGCACGTGACCCATTGCGAAAACGGGTATCGGGGTGCATACACAGCATGAGTTTGTGTCATCAGAACTATTTCTTTTTTTTTGCAATGAATGTGCCCAAGTGTTTGGAGTGGTTTTACTTCATTTCGTTGCCGCACGTGGCCCATTGCGAGACCGGGTCGGAATGCTAACAAAGCATGAGTTTGTGTCATCAGAACTATTTCTTCTTTTTTTTTGCAACGAACATGCTCAAGCCACTACTTTGGGTCCGAAACTCATGTTTGCGGTCGTTTCGTGCCATTTCGTTGCCGCACGTGACCCATTGCGAAAACGGGTATCGGGGTGCATACAAAGCATGAGTTCGTGTCATCAGAACTATTTCTTCTTTTTTTCCAATGAATGAGCCCAAGCCACTACTTTAGGTCCAAAACTCAGGGTTGGGGTGGTTTTGCGACTTTTCGTTGCCGCATGTGACCATTGCGAAAACGGATATTAAGGTGCATACAAAGGATGAGTTTGTGCAACTAGAACCATTTCATTGTTTTTCGCAACGAACTTGCCCAATCCACTACTTTAGGTCCAAAACTCATGTTTGGAGTGGTTTCACTTCATTTCGTTGCCGCACGTGGCCCATTGCGAGAATGGGTCAGGGTGTGTAAAAAGCATGAGTTTGTGTCATTAGAACTATTTCTTCTGTTTTTTGCAACGAACATGCTCAAGCCACTACTTTAGGTCCGAAACTCATGTTTGCGGTCGTTTCGTGCCATTTCGTTGCCGCACGTGACCCATTACGAAAACTGGTATCGGAGTGCATACAAGGCATGAGTTTGTGTCATCAGAACTATTTTTTCTTTTTTTTGCAACGAACATGCTCAAACCACTACTTTAGGTCCGAAACGCATGTTTGCGGTAGTTTCATGCCATTTCGTTGCCGCACGTGACCCATTACGAAAACTGGTATCGGGGTGCATACAAAGCATGAGTTTGTGTCATTAGAACTATTTCTTCTTTTTTTGCAACGAACATGCCCAATCCCTCCTCTAGGTCCAAAACACATGATTGGGGTGGTTTTGCTCCATTTCGTTGTAGCACGTGACCGATTGCAAAAACGGGTATCGGGGTGCATACAAGGTATGAGTTTGCGCAACTAGAACCATTTCTTCTGTTTTCGCAACGAACATGCCCAATCCTCTACTTTAGGTCCAAATCTTATGTTTGGAGTGGTTTCTCATCATTTCGTTGCCGCACGTGGCCCATTGCGAGAACGGGTCGGGGTGCGTACAAAGCATGAGTTTGTGTCATCAGAACTGTTATTTCTTTTTTTGCATTGAACATGCCCAAGCCACTACTTTAGGTCCAAAACTGATGTTAGCGGTCGTTTCGTGCCATTTCGTTGCCGCACGTGATCCATTATGAAAACGGGTATCGGGGTGCATACACGGCATGAGTTTGTGTCATCAGAACTATTTCTTCTTTTTTTGCAATGAATGAACCCAAGCCACTACTTTAGGTCCAAAACTCATGGTTGGGGTGGTTTTGCGCCATTTCGTTTCCGCATGTGACCATTGCGAAAACGGGTATTAAGGTGCATACAACGGATGAGTTTGTGCAACTAGAACCATTTCATCGTTTGTCGCAACGACCTTAGCCAATCCACTACTTTAGGTCCAAAACTCATGTTTGGAGTGGTTTCACTTCATTTCGTTGCCGCACGTGGCCCATTGCGAGAACGGGTCGGGGTGCGTACAAAGCATGAGTTTGTGTTGTCAGAACTATTTCTTTTTTTTTTTTGTGCAACGAACATGCTCAAGCCACTACTTTAGGTCCGAAACTCATGTTTGCGGTCGTTTCGTGCCATTTCGTTGCCGCACGTGACCCATTACCAAAACTGGTATCGGGGTGGGCATGAGTTTGTGTCATCATAACTATTTCTTCTTTTTTTGCAACGAAGATGCCCAATCCCTCCTCTAGGTCCAAAACACATGATTGGGGTGGTTTTGCTCCATTTCGCTGTAGCACGTGACCCATTGCAAAAACGGGTATCGGGGTGCATACAAGGCATGAGTTTGTGCAACTAGAACCATTTCGTCTTTTTTCAGAAAGAACATGCCCAATCCCCTACTTTCGGACAAAAACTCATGTTTGGGGTGGTTTTGCGCCATTTCATTGCCGCACATGACCCATTGCGAAAACGGGTATCGTGGTGCATACAAAGCATGACTTTGTGTCATCAGAAGTGTTATTTCTTTTTTTGCATTGAACATGCCCAAGCCACTACTTTAGGTACGAAACTGATGTTTGGGGTTATTTTATGCCATTTCGTTGCCACACGTGACCCATTGCGAATACGGGTATTGGGATGCATACAAGGCATGAGTTTGTGTCATCAGAACCATTTATTCTTTTTTCGCAACAAGCATGCCCAATGCCTACTCTTGGTCCAAAATACATGTTTGGGGTGGTTTTGCGCAATTTCGTTGTCGAACGTGACCCATTGCGAAAATGGGTTTCGGGGTGCATACACACGATAAGTTTGTGCAAATAGATCCATTTCTTCTTTTTTCGCAACGAACTTGCCCAATCCACTACTTTACGTCCAAAACTCATGTTTGGGGTGGTATCGCGCCAATTCGCTGCCGCACGTGAGCCATTGAGAAAACGGGTATCGGGGTGCATACAAAGCATGTGTTTGTGTCATCAGAACTATTTCTTCTTTTTTTCAATGAACATGCCCAATCCCTACTCTAGGTCCAAAACACATGTTTGGGATCGTTTTGCTCCATTTCATAATGTGACCCATAGCGAAAACAGGTACCGGGGTGCATACAAGGCATGAGTTAGTGCAATTAGAACCATATCTTCTTTTTTCGCAACGAACATGCCCAATCCACTACTTTAGGTCAAAAACTCATGTTTGGGGTGGTTTTGCGCCATTTCATTGCTGCACATGACCCATTGCGAAACCGGGTATCATGGTGCATACAAAGCCTGAGTTTGTGCAACTAGAACCATTTCTTATTTTTTAACAATGAACATGCCAAATCCACTACCTTAGGTCCAAAAATCGTGTTTTGAGTGGTTTCGCGCCATTTTGTTGCGCACGTGACCCAATGCGAAAATGGGTATCATGGTGCAAACAAAGCATGAGTTTGGGCAACTAGACCCATTTCTTTTTTTTCGCAACGAACAAGCCCAATCCACTACTTTAGGTCCAAAACTTATGTTTGGAGTAGTTTCACGCCATTTCGTTGCCGCACGTGACCCTTTGCGAAAATGGGTATCGGGGTGCATACACAGCATGAGTTTGTGTCATCAGAACTATTTCTTTTTTTTTGCAATGAATGAGCCCAAGCCACTACTTTTGGTACAAAACTCATGTTTGGAGTGGTGTCACTTCAATTCGTAGCCGCACGTGGCCCATTGCGAGAACGGGTCGGGGTGCGTAGAAAGCATGAGTTTGTGTCATCAGAACTATTTCTTCTTTTTTTTGCAACGAACATGCTCAAGCCACTACTTTAGGTCTGAAACTCATGTTTGGGGTCATTTCGTGCCATTTCGTTGCCGCACGTGACCCATTGCGAAAACGGGTATCGGGGTGCATACTAGGCTTGAGTTTGTGTCATCAGAACCATTTATTCTTTTTTCACAACAAACAAGCCCAATCCCTACTCTAGGTCTAAAACACATGTTTGGGGTGGTTTTGCGCCATTTCATTGGTGCATGTGACCCATTGCAAAAACGGGTATCGGCTGCATACAAAGGATGAGTTTATGCAACTAGAACCATTTCTTATTTTTTCGCAACGAACATGCCCAATCCACTACTTTAGGTCCAAAACTCATGTTTGGAGTGGTTTCACTTCATTTCGTTGCCGCACGTGGCCCATTGCGAGAACGGGTCGGGGTGCATACAAAGCATGAGTTTGTGTCATCAGAACTATTTCTTCTTTTTTTTGCAACGAACATGCTCAAGCCACTACTTTAGGTCCGAAACTCATGTTTGCGGTCATTTTGTGCCATTTCGTTGCCGCACGTGACCCATTATGAAAACTGGTATCGGGGTGCATACAAAGCATGAGTTTGTGTCATCAGAACTATTTCTTATTCTTTTGCAATGAATGAGCCCAAGCCACTACTTTAGGTCCAAATATCATGGTTGCGGTGGTTTTGCACCATTTCATTGGCGCATCTGACACATTGCGAAAACGAATATCAAGGTGCATAAAAAGGATGAGTTTGTGCAACTAGAACTATTTTATCTTTTTTCGCCACGAACATGGCCAATCCACTACTTTAGGTCCAAAACTCATGTTTGGAGTGGTTTCACGCCATTTCGTTACCGCACGTGACCCATTGCGAAAACGTGTATCGGGGGTGCATATTAAAGCATGAGTTTATGTCATCAGATCTATTTCTTCTTTTTTTTTGCAATGAATGAGCCCAAGCCACTACTTTAGGTCCAAAACTCATGGTTGGGGTGGTTTTGCGCCATTTCGTTGCCGGATGTGACCCATTGCGAAATCGGGTATCACGGTGCATACAAAGGATGAGTTTGTGCAACTAGAACCATTTCATCTTTTTTCGCAACGAACATGCCCAATCCACTACTTTAGGTCCAAAACTCATGTTTGGAGTGCTTTCACTTCATTTCAGTGCCGCACGTGGCCATTGCGAGAACGGGTCGGGGTGCGTACAAAGCATGAGTTTGTGTCATCAGAACGATTTCTTCTTTTTTTTTGCAACGAACATGCTCAAGCCACTACTTTGGGTCTGAAACTCATGCTTGCGGTTGTTTCGTGCCATTTCGTTGCCGCACGTGACCCATTACGAAAACTGGTATCGGTGTGCATACAAGGCATGAGTTTGTGTCATCCGAACTATTTATTCTTTTTTCGCAACAAGCATGCCCTATCCATACTCTAGGTCCAAAACTCATGTTTGGAGTGGTTTCACTTCATTTCGTTGCCGCACGTGGCCCTTTGCGAGAACGGGTCGGGGTGCTTATAAAACATGAATTTCTATCATCAGAACTATTTCTTTTTTTTTTTGGAACGAACATTCTCAAGCCACAACTTTAGGTCCGAAACTCATGTTGGCGATCGTTTCGTGCCATTTCGTTGCCGCACGTGACCCATTGCGAAAACGGGTATCGGGGTGCATACAAAGCATGTGTTTGTGTCGTCAGAACAATTTCTTCCTTTTTTGCAATGAATAAGCCCAAGCCACTACTTTAGGTCCAAAACTCATCGTTGGGGTGGTTTTGCGGTCATTTCGTGCCATTTCGTTGCCGCACGTGACCCATTACGAAAACGGGTATCGGGGTGCATAATAGGCTTGAGTTTGTGTCATCAGAACCATTTATTCTTTTTTCACAACAAACATGCCCAATCCCTACTCTAGGTCTAAAACACATGTTTGGGGTTGTTTTGCGCCATTTCGTTGTCTCAGGTGATCCATTGCAAAACCGGGTATCGGGGTGCATACAAAGGATGAGTTTGAGCAACTGGAACCATTTCTTCTTTTGTCACAACGAACATGCCCAATCCACTACTTTAGGTCCAAAACTCATGTTTGGAGTGGTTTGACTTCATTTCGTTGCCGCACGTTGCCATTGCGAGAACGGGACAGGGTGCGTACAAAGCATGAGTTTGTGTCATCAGAACTATTTCTTCTTTTTTTGCAATGAATGAGCCCAAGCCACTACTTCAGGTCCAAAACTCATGGTTGGGGTGGTTTTGTGCCATTTCGTTGCCGCATGTGACCCATTGCGAAAACGGGTATTAAGGTGCATACAAAGATGAGTTTGTGCAACTTGAACCATTTCATCTTTTTTCGCAACGAACATGACCAATCCACTACTTTAGGTCCAAAACTCATGTTTGGAGTTGTTTCACTTCATTTCGTTGCTGCACGTGGCCCATTGCGAGAACGGGTCGGGGTGCGTACAAAGCATGAGTTTGTGCAACAAGAACCATTTCGTCTTTTTTCGCGAAGAACATGCCCAATCCCCTACTTTAGGACAAAAACTCAGGTTTGGGGTGGTTTTCCGCCATTTCATTGCCGCACATAACCCATTACGAAAACGGGTCTCGGGGTGCATACAAAGCATGACTTTGTGTCATCAGAACTGTTATTTCTTTTTTTGCAATGAACATGCCCAAGCCAGTACTTTAGGTCTGAAACTGATGTTTGGGGTCGTTTTATGCCATTTCGTTGCCGCACGTGACCCATTGCGAATACGGGTATCGGGATGCATACATGGCATGAGTTTGTGTCATCAGAACCATTTATCCTTTTTTCGCAACAAGCATGCGCAATCCCTACTCTAGGTCCAAAATACATGTTTGGGGTGGTTTTGCGCCATTTCGTTGTCGCACGTGACCCTTTGCAAAAATGGGTTTCGGGGTGCATACAAAGGATGAGTTTGTGCAACTAGAACCATTTCTTCTTTTTTGGCAACGAACACGCCCAATCCACTACTTTACGTCCAAAACTCATGTTTGGGGTGGTATCGCGCCGTTTCGTTGCCGCACGTGAGCCATTGAGAAAACAGGTCTCGGGGTGCATACAAAGCATGAGTTTTTGTAATCAGAACTATTTCTTCTTTTTTTTCAACGAACATGCCCAATCCCTACTCTAGGTCCAAAACACATGTTTGGGTTCGTTTTGCTCCATTTCTTTACGTGACCCATAGCGCAAACAGGTAACGGGGGTGCATACAAGGCATGAGTTAGTGAAATTAGAACTATTTCTTCTTTTTTCGCAACGAACATGCCCAATCCACTACGATAGGTCCAAAACTCATGTTTCGAGTGGTTTCGCGCCATTTTGTTGCGCACGTGACCCATTGCGAAAAGTGGTATCACGGTGCATACAAAGCATGAGTTTGGGCAACTAGACCCATTTTTTTTTCGCAACGAACAAGCCCAATCTACTACTTTAGGTCCAAAACTCATGTTTGGAGTAGTTTCACGCCATTTCGTTGCCGCACGTGGCCCATTGCGAGAACGGGTCGGGGGGCGTACAAAGCATGAGTTTGTGTCACCATAACTATTTCTTCTTTTTTTTTGCAACGAACATGCTCAAGCCTGTACTTTAGGTCCGAAACTCATGTTTGCGGTCGTTTCGTGCCATTTTGTTGCCGCACGTGACCCATTGCGAAAAGGGGTATCGGGGTGCATACTAGGCTTGACTTTGTGTCATCAGAACCATTTATTCTTTTTTCACAACAAATATGCCCAATCCCTACTCTAGGTCCAAAACACATGTTTGGGGTGGTTTTGTGCCATTTCGTTGTCGCACGTGACCCATTGCAAAAACGGGTATCGGGTTGCATACAAGGGATGAGTTTGTGTCATCAGAACTATTTCTTCTTTTTTTTCAACGAACATGCCCAATCCCTACTCTAGGTCCAAAACACATGTTTGGGTTCGTTTTGCTCCATTTCGTAACGTGACCCATTGCGAAAACAGGTATCGGGCTGCATACAAGGCATGAGTTAGTGCAATTAGAACCATTTCTTCTTTTTGCGCAACGAACATGCCCATTCCAGTTCTTTAGGTCAAAAACTCATGTTTGAGGTGGGTTTGCGCCATTTCAATGCTGCACATGACCCATAGCGAAAACGGGTATCGTGGTGCATACAAAGACTGAGTATGTGCAACTAGAACCATTTTCTTGTTTTTTCGCAATGAACATGCCCAATCCACTACCTTAGGTCCAAAACTCATGTTTCGAGTGGTTTCGCGCCATTTTGTTGCGCACATGACCCATTGCGAAAAGTGGTATCACGGTGCATACAAAGCATGAGTTTGGGCAGCTAGACCCATTTTTTTTCGCAACGAACAAGCCCAATCTACTACTTTAGGTACAAAACTCATGTTTGGAGTAGTTTCACGCCATTTTATTGCCGCATGAGTTTGTGTCATCAGAACTATTTCTATTTTTTTTTTGCAATGAATGAGCCCAACCCACTACTTTAGGTCCAAAACTCATGTTTGGAGTGGTTTCAATTCATTTCGTTGCCGCACGTGGCCCATTGCAAGAACGGGTCGGGGTACGTACAAAGCATGAGTTTGTGTCATGAGAACTATTTCTTCTTTTTTTTTTGCAAGGAACATGCTCAAGCCACTACTTTAGGTTTGAAACTCATGTTTGCGGTCGTTTCATGCCATTTCGTTGCCGCACGTGACCCATTGCGAAAATGGGTATCGGGGTGCATACTAGGCTTGAGTTTGTGTGATCAGAACCATTTATTTTTTTTCACAACAAATATGCCCAATCCCTACTCTAGGTGCAAAACACAGGTTTGGGGTGGTTTTGCGCCATTTCGTTGTCGCACGTGATCCATTGCGAAAACGGGTATCGGGGTGCATACAAAGGATGAGTTTGTGTCAGCAGAACTATTTCTTCTTTTTTTCGCAACGAACATGCTCAAGCCACTACTTTAGGTCCGAAACTCATGTTTGCGGTCGTTTTGTGCCATTTCGTTGCCCACGTGACCCATTACGAAAATTGGTATCTGGGTGCATACAAGGCATGAGTTTGTGTCATCAGAACTATTTGTTCTTTTTTTGCAACGAACATGCCCAATCCCTCCTCTAGGTCCAAAACACATGATTGGGGTGGTTTTGCTCCATTTCGTTGTAGCACGTGACCCATTGCAAAAACGGTTATCGGGGTGCATACAAGGCATGAGTTTGTGCAACTAGAACCATTTCATCTTTTTTCGCAAAGAACATGCCCAATCCCCTACTTTAGGACAAAAACTCATGCTTGGGGTGGTTTTGCGCCATTTCATTGCCGCACATGAGTAATTGCGAAAATGGGTATCCGGGTGCATACAAAGCATGACTTTGTGTGATCAGAACTGTTATTTCTTTTTTTGCAATGAACATGCCCAAGCCACTACTTTAGGTCCGAAACTGATATTTGGGGTCGTTTTATGCCATTACGTTGCCGCACGTGACCCATTGTGAATACCGGTATCGGGATGCATACAAGGCATGGGTTTGTGTGATCAGAATCATTTATTCTTTTTTCGCAACAAGCATGCCCAATCCCTAGTCTAGGTCCAAAATAAATGTTTGGGGTGGTTTTGCGCCATTTCGTTGTCGCATGGGACCCATTGCGAAAATGGGTTTCGGGGTGCATACACACGATAAGTTTGTGCAGCTAGATCCATTTCTTCTTTTTTCGCAACGAACAGGCCCAATCCACTACTTTATGTCCAAAACTCATGTTTGGGGTGGTATTGCGCCATTTCGTTGCCGCACGTGAGCCATTGAGAAAACGGGTATCGGGGTGCATACAAAGCATGAGTTTGTGTCATCAGAACTATTACTTCTTTTTTTTCAACGAACATGCCCAATCCCTACTCTAGGTCCAAAACACATGTTTGGGTTCATTTTGCTCCATTTCGTAACATGACCCATAGCGAAAACCGGTATCGGGGTGCATACAAGGCATGAGTTACTTTAATTAGAACCATTTCTTCTTTTTTCACAACGAACAAGCCCAATCCACTACTTTAGGTCAAAAAGTCATGTTTGGGGTAGTTTTTCGCAATTTCATTGCTGCACATGACCCATTGCGAAAACGGATATCGTGGTGCATACAAAGCCTGAGTATGTGCAACTAGAACCATTTCTTATTTTTTCACAATGAACATGCCCATTCCACTACCTTAGGTCCAAAACTCGTGTTTTGAGTGGTTTCGCGCCATTTTGTTGCGCACGTGACCCATTGCGAAAATGGGTATCACGGTGCATACAAAGCATGAGTTTGGGCAACTAGACCCATTTCTTTTTTTTCGCAACGAACAAGCCCAATCCACTACTTTAGGTCCAAAACTCATGTTTGGAGTAGTTTCACGGCATTTCGTTGCCGCACGTGACCCTTTGCGAAAACGGGTATCGGGGTGCATACACAGCATGAGTTTGTGTCATCAGAACTATTTCTATTTTTTTTTTGCAATGAGTGAGCCCATGCCACTACTTTAGGTCCAAAACTCATGTTTGCCGTGGTTTCACTTCATTTCGTTGCCGCACGTGGCCCATTGTGAGAACGGGTCGGGGTGCGTACAAAGCATGAGTTTGTGTCATCAGAACTATTTCTTTTTTTTTTGCTACGAACATGCTCAAGCCAATACTTTAGGTTCGAAACTTATGTTTGCGGTCGTTTCATGCCATTTCATTGCCGCACGTGACCCATTGCGAAAATGGGTATCGGGGTGCATACTAGGCTTGAGTTTGTGTGATCAGAACCATTTATTCTTATTTCACAACAAATATGCCCAATCCCTACTCTAGGTACAAAACACAGGTTTGGGGTGGTTTTGCGCCATTTCGTTGTCGCACGTGATCCATTGCGAAAACAGGTATCGGGGTGCATACAAAGGATGACTTTGTGCAACTAGAACCATTTCTTCTTTTTTCGCAATGAACATGCCCAATCCACTACTTTAGGTCCAAAACTCATGTTTGGAGTGGCTTCACTTCATTTCGTTGCCGCACGTGGCCCATGGCGAGAACGGGTTGGGGTGCGTACTAAGCATGAATTTGTGTCAACAGAACTATTTCTTGTTTTTTTCGCCACGAACATGCTCAAGCCACTACTTTAGGTCCGAAACTCATGTTTGCGGTCGTTTTGTGCCATTTCGTTGCCCATGTGACCCATTACGAAAATTGGTATCGGGGTGCATACAAGGCATGAGTTTGTGTCATCAGAACTATTTCTTCTTTTTTTGCAACGAACATGCCCAATCCCTCCTCTAGGTCCAAAACACATGATTGGGGTGGTTTTGCTCCATTTCGTTGTAGCACGTGACCCATTGCAAAAACGGTTATCGGGGTGCATACAAGGCATGAGTTTGTGCAACTAGAACCATTTCATCTTTTTTCGCAAAGAACATGCCCAATCCCCTACTTTAGGACAAAAACTCATGCTTGGGGTGGTTTTGCGCCATTTCATTGCCGCACAAGACCCATTACGAAAACGGGTATCGGGGTGCATACAGAGCATGACTTTGTGTCATCAGAACTGTTATTTCTTTTTTTGCAATGAACATGCCCAAGCCACTACTTTAGGTCCGAAACTGATGTTTGGGGTCGTTTCATGCCATTTCGTTGCCGCACATGACCCATTGCGAACACGGGTATCGGGATGCATACAAGGCATGAGTTTGTGTCATCTGAACCATTTATTCTTTTTTCACAACGAGCATGCCCAATCCCTACTCTAGGTCCAAAATACCTGTTTGGGGTGGTTTTGCGCCATTTCGTTGTTGCACGTGACCCATTATGAAAATGAGTATCAAGGTGCATACAAAGGATGAGTTTGTGCAACTAGAACCATTTCTTCTTTTTTCTCAACGAACATGCCCCATCCACTACTTTTGGTCCAAATCTCATGTTTGGAGTGGTTTTGCGCCATTTCGTTGCCGCACGTGACCCATTGCCAAAACGGGTATCGGGGTGCATACAAAGCATGATATTGGGCAACTAGAACCATTTCTTCTTTTTTCGCCAATAACATGCCCAATGCACTACTTTTGGTCCAAATCTCATGTTTGGAGTGGCTTTGCGCCATTTCGTTGCCGCACGTGACCCATTGCCAAAACGGGTATCGGGGTGCATACAAAGCATGATATTGGGCAACTAGAACCATTTCTTTTTTTTTTCGCAAAGAATATGCCAAATCCACTACTCTAGGTCAAAAACTCATGTTTGGGGTGGTTTTGCACCATTTCATTGCTGCACATGACCCATTGCGAAAACGGGTATAATGGTGCATACAAAGCATGAGTTTGTGCAACTAGAACAATTTCTTCTTTTTCCACAACGAACATGCCCAATCCACTACCATAGGTCCAAAACTCATGTTTGGGGTGGTTTCGCGCCATTTTGTTGCCGCACGTGACCCATTGAGAAAATGGGTATCGCGGTGCATACAAAGCATGAGTTTGGGCAAGTAGCCCATTTCTTTTTTTTTCGCAACGAACAAGCCCAATCCACTACTTTAGGTCCAAAACTCATGTTTGGAGTGGTTTCACGCCATTTCGTTGCCGCACGTGACCCATTGCGAAAACGGGCATCGGGGTGCACAGACAGCAAGAGTTTGTGTCATCAGAACTATTTCTTCTTTTTTTTGCAACGAACATGCTCAAGCCACTACTTGAGGTCCAAAACTCATGTTTGGAGTGGTCTCGCGCCATTTCGTTGCCGCACGTGACCCATTGCGAAAACGGGTATCGGGGTGCAAACAAAGCAAGAGTTTGTGTCATCAGAACTATTTCTTCCTTTTGCAATGAATGGGCCCAATCCACTACTTTAGGTCCGAAACTCATGTGCGGCCGTTTCGTGCCATTTCGTTGCCGCACAAGACCCATTGTGAAAACGGGTATCGGGGTGCATACTAGGCATGAGTTTGTGTCATTAGAACCATTTATTCTTTTTTCACAACAAACATGCCCAATCCCTACTCTAGGTCCAAAACACATGTTTGGGGTGGTTTTACGCCATTTCGTTGTCGCACGTGACCCATTGCGGAAACGGTTATCGGGGTGTATACAACCATTTCTTCGTTTTCCGCTATGAACAAGCCCAATCGACTACGTTAGGTCCACAACTCATGTTTGGGGTTGGTTTTGCGCCATTTCATTGCTGCACATGACCCATTGTGAAAACGGGAATCGGGGTGCATACAAAGCATGAGTTTGTGTTACTAGAACCATTTATTCTTTTTTCGCAACGAGCATGCCCAATCCCTACTCTAGGTCCAAAATACATGTTTGGGGTGGTTTTGGGCCATTGCGTTGCGCATGTGACCCATTGCGAAAACGGGTATCGCGATGCATACAAGGCATGAGTTTGTGCAACTAGAACCATTTATTCTTTTTTTGCAACGAGCATGCCCAATCCCTACTCTAGGTCCAAAATACACCTTTGGGGTGGTTTTGGGCCATTTCGTTGCGCACGTGACCCATTGCGAAAACAGGTATCGCGGTGCATACAAGGCATGAGTTTGTGCAACTAGAACCATTTTTTCTTTTTTCGCAATGAATATGCCAAATCCACTACTCTAAGTCAAAAACTCATGTTTGGGGTGGTTTTGCGCTATTTCATTGCTGCACATGACCCATTGCGAAAACGGGTATAGTGGTGCATACAAAGCATGAGTTTGTGCAACTAGAACCATTTCTTCTTTTTCCACAACGAACATGCCCAATCCACTACCTTAGGTCCAAAACTCATGTTTGGGGTGGTTTCACGCCATTTTGTTGCCGCACGTGACCCATTGAGAAAATGGGTATCGGGGTGCATACAAAGCATGAGTTGTGTCACCAGAACTATTTCTTATTTTTTTTCAACGAACATGCCCAATGCCTACTCTAGGTCCAAAACACATGTTTGGGTTCGTTTTGCTCCATTTCGCAACGTGACCCGTTGCGAAATAGGTATCGGGGTGCATACAAGGCATGAGTTAGTGCAGTAGAACCATTTCGCCACGTGACCAGTTGCGAAATAGGTCACGTGCGGCAACGAAATGGCGCAAGACCACTCCAAACATGAGATTTGGACCTAAAGTAGTGAGGCATGTTACTGGCGAAAAAAGAAGAAATGGTTCCAGTTGCACAAATTCATGCTTTGCATGCACCCCGATACCCATTTTCGCAATGGGACAAGTGGGGCAAGGAAATGGCGCAAAACCACCCCAAACATGAGTTTTGGACCTAAAGTGGTGCATGAGGCATGTCCGTTGCGAAAAAAGAAGAAAAGTTCTAGTTGCACAAACTCATGCCTTGTATGCACCCCGATACCCAATTTCGCAATGGGTCACGTGCAGCAACGAAATGGCGCGAAACCACTCCGAACAAGAGTGTTGGAACCAAAGTAGTGGATTGATCATGTTCGTGGCGAAAAAAGAAGAAATGGTTCTAGTTGCAAAAACTCATGCCTTGTATTCACCCCAATACACGCTTTCGCACTGGGTCACGTGCGGCAACGAAATGGCGTGAAACCACTCTGAACATGAGTTTTGGACCTAAAGTAGTGGATTGGGCATGTTTGTGGTGAAAAAAGAAGAAATGGTTCTAGTTGCACAAACTCATGCCTTGTATGCACCCCGATACCCATTTTGCAATGGGTCACGTGCGACACCAAAATGGCACAACACCACCCCAAACAAGTGTTTTGGACATAGAGTACGGATTGGGCATGTTCGTCGAAAAAAAAGAAGAAATGGTTCTTGTTCACAAACTCATGCATTGTATGCACCCGGATACCCGTTTTCGCATTGGGTCAAGTGCGGCAATGAAATGGCGGAAAACCACCCCAAACATGAGTTTTAGACCTAAAGTGCTGCATTAGGCATGTCCGTTGCGAAAAAACAAGAAAAGTTCTAGTTGCTGAAACTCATGCCTTGTATGCACCCCGATACCCGTTTTCGCAATGGGTCACGTGCGGCAACGATATGGCGCGAAACCACTCCGAACATGAGTTTTGGACCTAAAGTAGTTCATTGGGCATGTTCGTGGTGAAAAAAGAAGAAATGGTTCTAGTTGCACAAACTCTTGCCCTGTATGGACCCGTATACCTATTTTTGCAATGGGTCACGTGTGACAACGAAATGGCACAAAACGACCCCAAACATGTGTTTTGGACATAGATTTTGGATTGGGCATGTTCATCGCAATAAAAGAAGAAATGGTTCTTGTTCACAAACTCATGCCTTGTATGCACCCCGATACCCGTTTTCGCAATGGGTCATGTGCGGCAACGAAATGGCGCGAAACCACTCGGAACATGAGTTTTGGACCTAAAGTAGTGGATTGGTCATGTTCGTGGTGAAAAAAGAAGAAATGGTTCTAGTTGCACAAACTCATGCCTTGTATGCACCCCGATACACGTTTTCGCAATGGGTCACGGGCGGCAACGAAATGGCGCGAAACCACTCCGAACATGAGTTTTGGACCTAAAGTAGTGGATTGGGCATGTGCGTAGCAAAAAAAGAAGAAATGGTTCTAGTTGCACAAACTCATGCCTTGTATGCACCCCGATACACTGTTTCGCAATGGGTCACGTGCGGCAACGAAATGGCATGAAACCACTCCGAACGTGAGTTTTGGACCTAAAGAAGTGGATTGGGCATGTTCGTGGTGAAAAAAGAAGAAATTGTTCTAGTTGCAGAAACTCATGCTTCGTATGCACCCCGATACCCGTTTTCGCAATGGGACATGTGCGGCAAGGAAATGGCCCAAAACCACCCCAAACATGAGTTTTGGACCTAAAGTGGTGCATTAGGCATGTCCGTTGCGAAAAAAGAAGAAAAGTTCTAGTTTCACAAACTCATGCCTTGTATGCACCCCGATACACGTTTTCGCAATGGGTCACGTGCAGCAACGAAATGGCGCGAAACCACTCCGAACATGAGTTTTGGACCTAAAGTAGTGGATTGGGCATGTTCCTGGCAAAAAAAGAAGAAATGGTTCTAGTTGCACAAATTCATGCCTTGTATGCACCCCGATACACGGTTTCGCAATGGGTCACGTGCGGCAACGAAATGGCGTGAAACCACTCCGAACGTGAGTTTTGGACCTAAAGAAGTGGATTGGGCATGTTCGTGGTGAAAAAAGAAGAAATTGTTCTAGTTGCAGAAACTCATGCTTCGTATGCACCCTGATACCCGTTTTCGCAATGGGACATGTGCGGCAAGGAAATGGCCCAAAACCACCCCAAACATGAGTTTTGGACCTAAAGTGGTGCATTAGGCATGTCCGTTGCGAAAAAAGTAGAAAAGTTCTAGTTTCACAAACTCATGCCTTGTATGCACCCCGATACACGTTTTCGCAATGGGTCACGTGCAGCAACGAAATGGCGCGAAACCACTCCGAACATGAGTTTTGGACCTAAAGTAGTGGATTGGGCATGTTCATGGTGAAAAAAGAAGAAATTGTTCTAGTTGCAGAAACTCATGCTTCGTATGCACCCTGATACCCGTTTTCGCAATGGGACATGTGCGGCAAGGAAATGGCAGAAAACCACCCCAAACATGAGTTTTGGACCTAAAGTGGTGCATAAGGCATGTCCGTTGCGAAAAAAGAAGAAAAGTTCTAGTTGCACAAACTCATGCCTTGTATGCACCCCGTTACACGTTTTCGCAATGGGTCACGTGCGGCAACGAAATGGCGCGAAACCACTCCGAACATGAGTTTTGGACCTAAAGTAGTGGATTGGGCATGTTCGTGGCAAAAAAAAAAGAAATGGTTCTAGTTGCACAAACTCATGCCTTGTATGCACCCCGATACACGTTTTCGCAATGGGTCACGTGCGGCAACGAAATGGAGCGAAACCACTCCGAACATGAGTTTTGGACCTAAAGTAGTGCATTGGGCATGTTCGTGGCAAAAAAAGAAGAAATGGTTCTTGTCGCACAAACTCGTGCCTTGTATGCACCACGATACACGGTTTCGCAATGGGTCAGGTGCGGCAACAAAATGGCGTGAAACCACTTCGAACATGAGTTTTGGACCTAAAGTAGTTGATTGGGCATGTTCGTGGTGAAAAAAGAAGAAATTGTTCTAGTTGCACAAACTCATGCTTCGTATGCACCACGATACCCGTTTTCGCAATGGGACATCTGCGGCTAGGAAATGGCGCAAAACCACCCCAAACATGAGTTTTGGACCTAAAGTGTTGCATTAGGCATGTCCGTTGCGAAAAAGGAAGAAAAGTTCTAGTTGCACAAACTCATGCCTTGTATGCACCCGATACCTGTTTTCGCAATGGGTCACGTGCGACAACGAAATGGCGCGAAACCACTCTGAACATGAGTTTTGGACCTAATATAGTGGATTGGGCATGTTCATGGTGGAAAAAGAAGAAATGGTTCTAGTTGCACAAACTCATGGCTTGTATGCACCCCGATACACGTTTTCACAATGGGTCACGTGCGGCAACGAAATGGCGCGAAACCACTCCGAATATGAGTTTTGGACCTAAAGTAGTGGATTGGGCTTGTTCAAGGCCAAAAAAGAAGAAATGGTTCTAGTTACACAAACTCAAGCCTTGTATGCACCCCGATACACGGTTTCGCAATGGGTCACGTGCGGCAACGAAATGGCGTGAAACCACTCCGAACGTGAGTTTTGGACCTAAAGAAGTGGATTGGGCATGTTCAGGTGAAAAAAGAAGAAATTGTTCTAGTTGCAGAAACTCATGCTTCGTATGCACCCCGATACCCGTTTTCGCAATGGGACATGTGCGGCAAGGAAATGGCCCAAAACCACCCCAAACATGAGTTTTGGACCTAAAGTGGTGCATTAGGCATGTCCGTTGCTAAAAAAGAAGAAAAGTTCTAGTTTCACAAACTCATGCCTTGTATGCACCCCGATACACGTTTTCGCAATGGGTCACGTGCAGCAACGAAATGGCGCGAAACCACTCCGAACATGACTTGTGGACCTAAAGTAGTGGATTGGGCATGTGCGTAGCAAAAAAAGAAGAAATGGTTCTAGTTGCACAAACTCATGCCTTGTATGCACCCCGATACCCAATTTCGCAATGGGTCACGTGCAGCAACGAAATGGCGCGAAACCACTCCGAACAGGAGTGTTGGAACCAAAGTAGTTGATTGGGCATGTTCGTGGCGAAAAAAGAAGAAATGGTTCTAGTTGCAAAAACTCATGCCTTGTATTCACCCCAATACACGCTTTCGCACTGGGTCACGTGCGGCAACGAAATGGCGTGAAACCACTCTGAACATGAGTTTTGGACCTAAAGTAGTGGATTGGGCATGTTTGTGGTGAAAAAAGAAGAAATGGTTCTAGTTGCACAAACTCATGCCTTGTATGCACCCCGATACCCATTTTTCCAATGGGTCACGTGCGACACCAAAATGGCACAAAACCACCCCAAACAAGTGTTTTGGACATAGAGTACGGATTGGGCATGTTCGTCGAAAAAAAAGTAGAAATGGTTCTTGTTCACAAACTCATGCATTGTATGCACCCGGATACCCGTTTTCGCATTGGGTCAAGTGCGGCAATGAAATGGCGGAAAACCACCCCAAACATGAGTTTTAGACCTAAAGTGCTGCATTAGGCATGTCCGTTGCGAAAAAACAAGAAAAGTTCTAGTTGCAGAAACTCATGCCTTGTATGCACCCCGATACCCGTTTTCGCAATGGGTCACGTGCGGCAACGATATGGCGCGAAACCACTCCGAACATGAGTTTTGGACCTAAAGTAGTGCATTGGGCATGTTCGTGGTGAAAAAAGAAGAAATGGTTCTAGTTGCACAAACTCATGCCCTGTATGGACCCGTATACCTATTTTTGCAATGGGTCACGTGTGACAACGAAATGGCACAAAACCACCCCAAACATGTGTTTTGGACATAGATTTTGGATTGGGCATGTTCATCGCAATAAAAGAAGAAAATGGTTCTTGTTCACAAACTCATGCCTTGTATGCACCCCGATACCCGTTTTTGCAATGGGTCATGTGCGGCAACGAAATGGCGCGAAACCACTCGGAACATGAGTTTTGGACCTAAAGTAGTGGATTGGTCATGTTCGTGGTGAAAAAAGAAGAAATGGTTCTAGTTGCACAAACTCATGCCTTGTATGCACCCCGATACACGTTTTCGCAATGGGTCACGGGCGGCAACGAAATGGCGCGAAACCACTCCGAACATGAGTTTTGGACCTAAAGTAGTGGATTGGGCATGTGCGTAGCAAAAAAAGAAGAAATGGTTCTAGTTGCACAAACTCATGCCTTGTATGCACCCCGATACACTGTTCCGCAATGGGTCACGTGCGGCAACGAAATGGCGTGAAACCACTCCGAACGTGAGTTTTGGACCTAAAGAAGTGGATTGGGCATGGTCGTGGTGAAAAAAGAAGAAATTGTTCTAGTTGCAGAAACTCATGCTTCGTATGCACCCCGATACCCGTTTTCGCAATGGGACATGTGCGGCAAGGAAATGGCCCAAAACCACCCCAAACATGAGTTTTGGACCTAAAGTGGTGCATTAGGCATGTCCGTTGCGAAAAAAGAAGAAAAGTTCTAGTTTCACAAACTCATGCCTTGTATGCACCACGATACACGTTTTCGCAATGGGTCACGTGCAGCAACGAAATGGCACGAAACCACTCCGAACATGAGTTTTGGACCTAAAGTAGTGGATTGGGCATGTTCCTGGCAAAAAAAGAAGAAATGGTTCTAGTTGCACAAATTCATGCCTGGTATGCACCCCTATACACGGTTTCGCAATGGGTCACGTGCGGCAACGAAATGGCGTGAAACCACTCCGAACGTGAGTTTTGGACCTAAAGAAGTGGATTGGGCATGTTCATGGTGAAAAAAGAAGAAATTGTTCTAGTTGAAGAAACTCATGCTTCGTATGCACCCTGATACCCGTTTTCGCAATGGGACATGTGTGGCAAGGAAATGGCCCAAAACCACCCCAAACATGAGTTTTGGACCTAAAGTGGTGCATTAGGCATGTCCGTTGCGAAAAAAGAAGAAAAGTTCTAGTTTCACAAACTCATGCCCTGTATGCACCCCGAGACACGTTTTCGCAATGGGTCACGTGCAGCAACGAAATGGCGCGAAATCACTCCGAACATGAGTTTTGGACCTAAAGTAGTGGATTGGGCATGTGCGTAGCAAAAAAAGAAGAAATGGTTCTAGTTGCACAAACTCATGCCTTGTATGCACCCCGATACACTGTTTTGCAATGGGTCACGTGCGGCAACGAAATGGCGTGAAACCACTCCGAACGTGAGTTTTGGACCTAAAGAAGAGGATTGGTCATGTTCATGGTGAAAAAAGAAGAAATTGTTCTAGTTGCAGAAACTCATGCTTCGTATGCACCCCGATACCCGTTTTCGCAATGGGACATGTGCGGCAAGGAAATCTCAGAAAACCACCCCAAACATGAGTTTTGGACCTAAAGTGGTGCATAAGGCATGTCCGTTGCGAAAAAAGAAGAAAAGTTCTAGTTGCACAAACTCATGCCTTGTATGCACCCCGTTACACGTTTTCGCAATGGGTCACGTGCGGCAACGAAATGGCGCGAAACCACTCCGAACATGAGTTTTGGACCTAAAGTAGTGGATTGGGCATGTTCGTGGCAAAAAAAAAAGAAATGGTTCTAGTTGCACAAACTCATGCCTTGTATGCACCCCGATACACGTTTTCGCAATGGGTCACGTGCGTCAACGAAATGGAGCGAAACCACTCCGAACATGAGTTTTGGACCTAAAGTAGTGCATTGGGCATGTTCGTGGCAAAAAAAGAAGAAATGGTTCTAGTCGCACAAACTCGTGCCTTGTATGCACCACGATACACGGTTTCGCAATGGGTCAGGTGCGGCAACAAAATGGCGTGAAACCACTTCGAACATGAGTTTTGGACCTAAAGTAGTTGATTGGGCATGTTCGTGGTGAAAAAAGAAGAAATTGTTCTAGTTGCACAAACTCATGCTTCGTATGCACCACGATACCCGTTTTCGCAATGGGACATCTGCGGCAAGGAAATGGCGCAAAACCACCCCAAACATGAGTTTTGGACCTAAAGTGTTGCATTAGGCATGTCCGTTGCGAAAAAGGAAGAAAAGTTCTAGTTGCACAAACTCATGCCTTGTATGCACCCCGATACCTGTTTTCGCAATGGGTCACGTGCGACAACGAAATGGCGCGAAACCACTCTGAACATGAGTTTTGGACCTAATATAGTGGATTGGGCATGTTCATGGTGGAAAAAGAAGAAATGGTTCTAGTTGCACAAACTCATGGCTTGTATGCACCCCGATACACGTTTTCACGATGGGTCACGTGCGGCAACGAAATGGCGCGAAACCACTCCGAACATGAGTTTTGGACCTAAAGTAGTGGATTGGGCTTGTTCAAGGCTAAAAAAGAAGAAATGGTTCTAGTTACACAAACTCATGCCTTGTATGCACCCCGATACACGGTTTCGCAATGGGTCACGTGCGGCAACGAAATGGCGTGAAACCACTCCGAACGTGAGTTTTGGACCTAAAGAAGTGGATTGGGCATGTTCAGGTGAAAAAAGAAGAAATTGTTCTAGTTGCAGAAACACATGCTTCGTATGCACCCCGATACCCGTTTTCGCAATGGGACATGTGCGGCAAGGAAATGGCCCAAAACCACCCCAAACATGAGTTTTGGACCTAAAGTGGTGCATTAGGCATGTCCGTTGCGAAAAAAGAAGAAAAGTTCTAGTTTCACAAACTCATGCCTTGTATGCACCCCGATACACGTTTTCGCAATGGGTCACGTGCAGCAACGAAATGGCACGAAACCACTCCGAACATGAGTTTTGGACCTAAAGTAGTGGATTGGGCATGTTCCTGGCAAAAAAAGAAGAAATGGTTCTAGTTGCACAAATTCATGCCTGGTATGCACCCCTATACACGGTTTCGCAATGGGTCACGTGCGGCAACGAAATGGCGTGAAACCACTCCGAACGTGAGTTTTGGACCTAAAGAAGTGGATTGGGCATGTTCATGGTGAAAAAAGAAGAAATTGTTCTAGTTGCAGAAACTCATGCTTCGTATGCACCCTGATACCCGTTTTCGCAATGGGACATGTGTGGCAAGGAAATGGCCCAAAACCACCCCAAACATGAGTTTTGGACCTAAAGTGGTGCATTAGGCATGTCCGTTGCGAAAAAAGAAGAAAAGTTCTAGTTTCACAAACTCATGCCTTGTATGCACCCCGAGACACGTTTTCGCAATGGGTCACGTGCAGCAACGAAATGGCGCGAAATCACTCCGAACATGAGTTTTGGACCTAAAGTAGTGGATTGGGCATGTGCGTAGCAAAAAAAGAAGAAATGGTTCTAGTTGCACAAACTCATGCCTTGTATGCACCCCGATACACTGTTTTGCAATGGGTCACGTGCGGCAACGAAATGGCGTGAAACCACTCCGAACGTGAGTTTTGGACCTAAAGAAGAGGATTGGTCATGTTCATGGTGAAAAAAGAAGAAATTGTTCTAGTTGCAGAAACTCATGCTTCGTATGCACCCCGATACCCGTTTTCGCAATGGGACATGTGCGGCAAGGAAATCTCAGAAAACCACCCCAAACATGAGTTTTGGACCTAAAGTGGTGCATAAGGCATGTCCGTTGCGAAAAAAGAAGAAAAGTTCTAGTTGCACAAACTCATGCCTTGTATGCACCCCGTTACACGTTTTCGCAATGGGTCACGTGCGGCAACGAAATGGCGCGAAACCACTCCGAACATGAGTTTTGGACCTAAAGTAGTGGATTGGGCATGTTCGTGGCAAAAAAAAAAGAAATGGTTCTAGTTGCACAAACTCATGCCTTGTATGCACCCCGATACACGTTTTCGCAATGGGTCACGTGCGTCAACGAAATGGAGCGAAACCACTCCGAACATGAGTTTTGGACCTAAAGTAGTGCATTGGGCATGTTTGTGGCAAAAAAAGAAGAAATGGTTCTAGTCGCACAAACTCGTGCCTTGTATGCACCACGATACACGGTTTCGCAATGGGTCAGGTGCGGCAACAAAATGGCGTGAAACCACTTCGAACATGAGTTTTGGACCTAAAGTAGTTGATTGGGCATGTTCGTGGTGAAAAAAGAAGAAATTGTTCTAGTTGCACAAACTCATGCTTCGTATGCACCACGATACCCGTTTTCGCAATGGGACATCTGCGGCAAGGAAATGTCGCAAAACCACCCCAAACATGAGTTTTGGACCTAAAGTGTTGCATTAGGCATGTCCGTTGCGAAAAAGGAAGAAAAGTTCTAGTTGCACAAACTCATGCCTTGTATGCACCCCGATACCTGTTTTCGCAATGGGTCACGTGCGACAACGAAATGGCGCGAAACCACTCTGAACATGAGTTTTGGACCTAATATAGTGGATTGGGCATGTTCATGGTGGAAAAAGAAGAAATGGTTCTAGTTGCACAAACTCATGGCTTGTATGCACCCCGATACACGTTTTCACGATGGGTCACGTGCGGCAACGAAATGGCGCGAAACCACTCCGAACATGAGTTTTGGACCTAAAGTAGTGGATTGGGCTTGTTCAAGGCTAAAAAAGAAGAAATGGTTCTAGTTACACAAACTCATGCCTTGTATGCACCCCGATACACGGTTTCGCAATGGGTCACGTGCGGCAACGAAATGGCGTGAAACCACTCCGAACGTGAGTTTTGGACCTAAAGAAGTGGATTGGGCATGTTCAGGTGAAAAAAGAAGAAATTGTTCTAGTTGCAGAAACTCATGCTTCGTATGCACCCCGATACCCGTTTTCGCAATGGGACATGTGCGGCAAGGAAATGGCCCAAAACCACCCCAAACATGAGTTTTGGACCTAAAGTGGTGCATTAGGCATGTCCGTTGCGAAAAAAGAAGAAAAGTTCTAGTTTCACAAACTCATGCCTTGTATGCACCCCGATACACGTTTTCGCAATGGGTCACGTGCAGCAACGAAATGGCGCGAAACCACTCCGAACATGACTTTTGGACCTAAAGTAGTGGATTGGGCATGTGCGTAGCAAAAAAAGAAGAAATGGTTCTAGTTGCACAAACTCATGCCTTGTATGCACCCCGATACACTGTTTCGCAATGGGTCACGTGCGGCAACGAAATGGCGTGAAACCACTCCGAACGTGAGTTTTGGACCTAAAGAAGTGGATTGGGCATGTTCATGGTGAAAAAAGAAGAAATTGTTCTAGTTGCAGAAACTCATGCTTCGTATGCACCCCGGTACCCGTTTTCGCAATGGGACATGTGCGGCAAGGAAATGGCAGAAAACCACCCCAAACATGAGTTTTGGACCTAAAGTGGTGCATAAGGCATGTCCGTTGCGAAAAAAGAAGAAAAGTTCTAGTTGCACAAACTCATGCCTTGTATACACCCCGTTACACGTTTTCGCAATGGGTCACGTGCGGCAACGAAATGGCGCGAAACCACTCCGAACATGTGTTTTGGACCTAAAGTAGTGGATTGGGCATGTTCGTGGCAAAAAAAGAAGAAATGGTTCTAGTTGCACAAACTCATGCCTTGTATGCACCCCGATACACGGTTTCGCAATGGGTCACGTGCGGCAACGAAATGATGCGAAGTCACTCCGAACATGAGTTGTGGACCTAAAGTAGTGGATAGGGCATGTTCGTTGTGAAAAAAGAAGAAATGGTTCTAGTTGCACAAACTCATGCCTTGTATGCACCCCGATACACGTTTTTGCAATGGGTCACATGCGGAAACGAAATTGCGCGAAACCACTCCAAACATGAGTTTTGGACCTAAAGTAGTGGATTGGGCATGTTCGTGGCAAAAAAAGAAGATATGGTTCTAGTTGCACAAACTCATGCGTTGTATGCACCCCGATACACGGTTTCGCAATGGGTCACGTGCGGCAATAAAATGGCGTGAAACCACTCCGAACATGAGTTTTGGACCTAAAGTAGTGGATTGGGCATGTTCCTGGTGAAAAAAGAAGAAATGGTTTTAGTTGCACAAACTCATGCATCGTATGCACCCCGATACCCGTTTTCGCAATGGGACATGTGCGGCAAGGAAATGGCGCCAAACCACCCTAAACAAGAGTTTTGGACCTAAAGTGGTCTATTAGGCATGTCCGTTGCGAAAAAAGAAGAAAAGTTCTAGTTGCACAAACTCATGCCTTGTATGCACCCCGATACCCATTTTCGCAAAGGGTCACGTGCGGCAACGAAATGGCGCGAAACCACTCTAAACATGAGTTTTGGACCTAAAGTAGTGGATTGGGCATGTTCGTCGGGAAAAAAGAAGAAATGGTTCTAGTTGCACAAACTCATGCTTTCATGCACCCCGATACACGTTTTCGCAATGGGTCACGTGCGGCAACGAAATGGAGCGAAACCACTCCGAACATGAGTTTTGGACCTAAAGTAGTGCATTGGGCATGTTCGTGGCAAAAAAAGAAGAAATGGTTCTAGTTTCATAAACTCGTGCCTTGTATGCACCACGATACACGGTTTCGCAATGGGTCAGGTGCGGCAACAAAATGGAGCGAAACCACTCCGAACATGAGTTTTGGACCTAAAGTACTGGATTGGGCATGTTCATGGTGAAAAAAAAAGAAATGGTTCTAGTTGCAGAAACTCATGCCTTGAATGCACGCCAATACCCGTTTTCGCAATGGGTCACGTGCGGCAATGAAATGGTACAAAGCCACCGCAAAGATGAGTGTTGCACCTAAAGTGGTGCATTGGGCATGTTCGTTGCGAAAAAGGAAGAAACGGTTATAGTTGCACAAACTCATGCCTTGTATGCTCCCCGATACCCGTTTTCGCAATGCGTCACGTGCGGCAATGAAATGGCGCAAAACCACCCCAAACATGAGTTTTGGAACCAAAGTGGTGCATTGGGTATGTTCGTTGTGAAAAAGGAAGAAATGGTTCTAGTTGCACAAACTCATGCCTTTTATGCACCCCGATACCCGTTTGTGCAATGGGTCACGTGCGGCAATAAAATGGCGCGAAACCACTCCAAACATGAGTTTTAGACCTAAAGTAGTGGATTGGGCATGTTCATTGCGAAAAAAAGAAGAAATGGTTCTAGTTGCACAAACTGATGCTTTGTATGCACCCCGATACCCATTTTCGCAATGGGTCATGTGCGGCAACGAAATGGCGCGAAACCACTCTTAACATGAGTTTTGGACCTAAAGTAGTGGATTGGGCATGTTCGTGGTGAAAAAAGAAGAAATGGTTCTAGTTGCACAAACTCATGCTTTGTATGCACCCCGATACAAGTTTTCGCAATGGGTCACGTGCGGCAACAAAATGGAGCGAAACCACTCCGAACATGAGTTTTGGACCTAAAGTAGTTGATTGGGCATGTTCGTGGTGAAAAAAGAAGAAATTGTTCTAGTTGCACAAACTCATGCTTCGTATGCACCACGATACCCGTTTTCGCAATGGGACATCTGCGGCAAGGAAATGGCGCAAAACCACCCCAAACATGACTTTTGGACCTAAAGTAGTGGATTGGGCATGTGCGTAGCAAAAAACGAAGAAATGGTTCTAGTTGCACAAACTCATGCCTTGTATGCACCCCGATACACTGTTTCGCAATGGGTCACGTGCGACAACGAAATGGCGTGAAACCACTCCGAACGTGAGTTTTGAACCTAAAGAAGTGGATTGGGCATGTTCATGGTGAAAAAAGAAGAAATTGTTCTAGTTGCAGAAACTCATGCTTCGTATGCACCCCGATACCCGTTTTCGCAATGGGACATGTGCGGCAAGGAAATGGCAGAAAACCACCCCAAACATGAGTTTTGGACCTAAAGTGGTGCATAAGGCATGTCCGTTGCGAAAAAAGAAGAAAAGTTCTTGTTGCACAAACTCATGCCTTGTATGCACCCCGATACACGTTTTCACAATGGGTCACGTGCGGCAACGAAATGGCGCGATACCACTCCGAACATGAGTTTTGGAGCTAAAGTAGTGGATTGGGCTTGTTCAAGGCCAAAAAAGAAGAAATGGTTCTAGTTACACAAACTCATGCCTTGTATGCACCCCGATACACGGTTTCGCAATGGGTCACGTGCGGCAACGAAATGGCGTGAAACCACTCCGAACATGAGTTTTGGACCTAAAGTAGTGGATTGGGCATGTTCATAGTGAAAAAAGAAGAAGTTGTTCTAGTTGCACAAAATCATGCTTCGTATGCACCCGGATACACGTTTTCACAATGGGACATGTGCGGCAAGGAAATGGCGCAAAACAACCCCGAACATGAGTTTTTGACCTAAAGTGGTGCATTAGGCTTGTCCGTTGCGAAAAAATAAGAAAAGTTTTAGTTGCACAAACTCATGCCTTCTATACACCCCGATACACGTTTTCGCAATGGGTCACGCGCGGCAACGAAATGGCGCGAAACCACTCCGAACATGAGATTTGGACCCAATGTAGTGGATTGGGCATGTTCGTGGTGAAAAAATAAGAAATGGTTCTAGTTGCACAAACTCATGCCTTGTATGCACCCCGATACATGTTTTCACAATGGGTCACGTGCGGCAACGAAATGGCGCGAAACCACTGCGAACATGAATTTTGGACCTAAAGTAGTGGATTGGGCATGTTCGGGGTGAAAAAATAAGAAATTGTTCTAGTTGCACAAACTCATGCTTCGTATGCACCCCGATACCCGTTTTCGCAATGGGACATGTGCGGCAAGGAAATGGCGCAAAACCACCCCAAACATGAGTTTTGGACCTAAAGTGCTGCATTAGGCATGTCCGTTGCAAAAAAAGAAGAAAAGTTCTAGTTGCACAAACCCATGCCTTGTATACACCCCGATACACGTTTTCGCAATGGGTCACGTACGGCAACGAAATGGTGCGAAACCACTCCGAACATGAGTTTTGGACCTAAAGTAGTGGATTGGGCATGTTCGTGGCAAAAAAAGAAGAAATGGTTCTAGTTGCACAAACTCATGCCTTGTATGCACCCCGATACACGGTTTCGCAATGGGTCACGTGCGGCAACGAAATGATGCGAAGTCACTCCGAACATGAGTTTTGGACCTAAAGTACTGGATTGGGCATGTTCATGGCAAAAAAAGAAAAAATGGTTCTAGTCGCACAAACTCGTGCCTTGTATGCACCCCGAAACACGGTTTCGCAATGGGTCACGTGCGGCAACGAAATGGCGGGAAACCACTTCGAACATGAGTTTTGGACCTAAAGTAGTGGATAGGGCATGTTCGTTGTGAAAAAAGAAGAAATGGTTCTAGTTGCACAAACTCATACCTTGTATGCACCCCGATACACGGTTTCGCAATGGGTCACCTGCGGCAACGAAATGGCGTGAAACCACTCCGAACATCAGTTTTGGACCTAAAGTAGTGGATTGGGCATGTTCGTGGTGAAAAAAGAAGAAATGGTTCTAGTTGCACAAACTCATGCCTTGTCTGCACCCCGATACCCATTTTCGCAATGTGTCACGTGCGACATCGAAATGGCACAACACCACCCCAAATATGTGTCTTGGACGTAGACTAGGGATTGGGCATGTTCATTGCAAAAAAAGTAGAAATGGTTCTTATTCACAAACTCATGCCTTGTATGCACCCCGATACCCATTTTCGCAATGGGTAACGTGCGGCAACGAAATGGCGCAAAACCACTCCAAACATGAGATCTGGACCTAAAGTAGTAGATTGGGCATGTTCGTTACGAAAAAAACAAGAAATGGGCCAGTGGCACAAACTAATGCTTTGTATGCACCCCGATACCCATTTTCTCAATGTGTCACGGGCGGCAATGAAAAGGCGCAAAACCACCCCAAACATGAGTTTTGGACATAAAGTAGTGGATTGGGCATCTCCGTTGCGAAAAAAGAAGAAATGGTTCTTGTTTCACAAACTCATGCCTTGTATGCACCCCGATACACGGTTTCGCAATGGGTCATGTGCGGCAACGAAATGGCGTGAAACCACTCCGAACATGAGTTTTGGACCTAAAGTAGTGGATAGGGCATGTTCGTGGCAAAAAAAGAAGAAATGGTTCTAGTTGCACATGCTCATGCCTTGTATGCGCCCCGATACACGGTTTCGCAACGGGTCACGTGCGTTAACGAAATGGCGCGAAACCACTCCGAACATGAGTTTTGGACCTAAAGTGGTGGATTCAGCATGTTCGTGGCGAAAAAAGAAGAAATGGTTCTAGTTGCACAAACTCGTGCCTTGTATGCACCCGGATACCCGTTTTCGCAATGGGTCAAGTGCGGTAATGAAATGGCGTGATGCCAGTACTCCGTACATGAGTTTTGGACCTAAAGTAGTGGATTGGGCATGTTCGTGGCGAAAAAAGAAGAAATTGTTCTAGTTGCACAAACTCATGCCTTGTATGCACCCCGATACCCGTTTTTGCAATGGGTCACGTGTGGCAATGAAATGGCGCGAAGCCACTCCAAAGATGAGTTTTGGACCTAAAGTGGTGCATTGGGCACGTTCGTTGCGAAAAAGGAAGAAATGGTTCTAGTTGCACAAACTCATGCCTTGTATGCACGCCGATACCCATTTTCGCAATGGGTCACGTGCGGCAACGAAATGGCGTGAAACCACTCCGAACATCAGTTTTGGACCTAAAGTAGTGGATTGGGCATGTTCGTGGCGAAAAAAGAAGAAATGGTTCTAGTTGCACAAACTCATGCCTTAAATGCACCCCGATACCCGTTTTCGCAATGGGTCACGTGCGGCAATGAAATGGCGCAAAACCACCCCAAACAAGGGTTTTGGACCTAAACTAGTGCATTGGGCATGTCCGTTGCGAAAAAAAAGAAATTGTTCTAGTTGCACAAACTCATGCTTTGTATGCACCCCGATACCCGTTTTCGCAATGGGACATGTGCGGCAAGGAAATGGCGCAAAACCACCCCAAACATGAGTTTTGGACCTAAAGTGGTGGATTAGGCATGTCCGTTGCGAAAAAAGAAGAAAAGTTCTAGTTGCACAAACTTATGCCTTATATGCACCCCGATACCCGATTTCGCAATGGGTCACGTGCGGCAACGAAATGGCGCGAAACCACTCCGAAAAAGAGTTTTGAACCTAAAGTACTGGATTGGGCATGTTCATGGTGAAAAAAAAAGAAATGGTTCTAGTTGCAGAAACTCATGCCTTGAATGCACGCCAATACCCGTTTTCGCAATGGGTCACGTGCGGCAATGAAATGGTACAAAGCCACCGCAAAGATGAGTGTTGCACCTAAAGTGGTGCATTGGGCATGTTCGTTGCGAAAAAGGAAGAAACGGTTATAGTTGCACAAACTCATGCCTTGTATGCTCCCCGATACCCGTTTTCGCAATGCGTCACGTGCGGCAATAAAATGGCGCAAAACCACCCCAAACATGAGTTTTGGAACCAAAGTGGTGCATTGGGTATGTTCGTTGTGAAAAAGGAAGAAATGGTTCTAGTTGCACAAACTCATGCCTTTTATGCACCCCGATACCCGTTTGTGCAATGGGTCACGTGCGGCAATAAAATGGCGCGAAACCACTCCAAACATGAGTTTTAGACCTAAAGTAGTGGATTGGGCATGTTCATTGCGAAAAAAAGAAGAAATGGTTCTAGTTGCACAAACTGATGCTTTGTATGCACCCCGATACCCATTTTCGCAATGGGTCATGTGCGGCAACGAAATGGCGCGAAACCACTCTTAACATGAGTTTTGGACCTAAAGTAGTGGATTGGGCATGTTCGTGGTGAAAAAAGAAGAAATGGTTCTAGTTGCACAAACTCATGCTTTGTATGCACCCCGATACAAGTTTTCGTAATGGGTCACGTGCGGCAACAAAATGGAGCGAAACCACTCCGAACATGAGTTTTGGACCTAAAGTAGTTGATTGGGCATGTTCGTGGTGAAAAAAGAAGAAATTGTTCTAGTTGCACAAACTCATGCTTCGTATGCACCACGATACCCGTTTTCGCAATGGGACATCTGCGGCAAGGAAATGGCGCAAAACCACCCCAAACATGACTTTTGGACCTAAAGTAGTGGATTGGGCATGTGCGTAGCAAAAAACGAAGAAATGGTTCTAGTTGCACAAACTCATGCCTTGTATGCACCCCGATACACTGTTTCGCAATGGGTCACGTGCGACAACGAAATGGCGTGAAACCACTCCGAACGTGAGTTTTGAACCTAAAGAAGTGGATTGGGCATGTTCATGGTGAAAAAAGAAGAAATTGTTCTAGTTGCAGAAACTCATGCTTCGTATGCACCCCGATACCCGTTTTCGCAATGGGACATGTGCGGCAAGGAAATGGCAGAAAACCACCCCAAACATGAGTTTTGGACCTAAAGTGGTGCATAAGGCATGTCCGTTGCGAAAAAAGAAGAAAAGTTCTTGTTGCACAAACTCATGCCTTGTATGCACCCCGATACACGTTTTCACAATGGGTCACGTGCGGCAACGAAATGGCGCGATACCACTCCGAACATGAGTTTTGGAGCTAAAGTAGTGGATTGGGCTTGTTCAAGGCCAAAAAAGAAGAAATGGTTCTAGTTACACAAACTCATGCCTTGTATGCACCCCGATACACGGTTTCGCAATGGGTCACGTGCGGCAACGAAATGGCGTGAAACCACTCCGAACATGAGTTTTGGACCTAAAGTAGTGGATTGGGCATGTTCATAGTGAAAAAAGAAGAAGTTGTTCTAGTTGCACAAAATCATGCTTCGTATGCACCCGGATACACGTTTTCACAATGGGACATGTGCGGCAAGGAAATGGCGCAAAACAACCCCGAACATGAGTTTTTGACCTAAAGTGGTGCATTAGGCTTGTCCGTTGCGAAAAAATAAGAAAAGTTTTAGTTGCACAAACTCATGCCTTCTATACACCCCGATACACGTTTTCGCAATGGGTCACGCGCGGCAACGAAATGGCGCGAAACCACTCCGAACATGAGATTTGGACCCAATGTAGTGGATTGGGCATGTTCGTGGTGAAAAAATAAGAAATGGTTCTAGTTGCACAAACTCATGCCTTGTATGCACCCCGATACACGGTTTCGCAATGGGTCACGTGCGGCAACGAAATGATGCGAAGTCACTCCGAACATGAGTTTTGGACCTAAAGTACTGGATTGGGCATGTTCATGGCAAAAAAAGAAAAAATGGTTCTAGTCGCACAAACTCGTGCCTTGTATGCACCCCGAAACACGGTTTCGCAATGGGTCACGTGCGGCAACGAAATGGCGGGAAACCACTTCGAACATGAGTTTTGGACCTAAAGTAGTGGATAGGGCATGTTCGTTGTGAAAAAAGAAGAAATGGTTCTAGTTGCACAAACTCATACCTTGTATGCACCCCGATACACGGTTTCGCAATGGGTCACCTGCGGCAACGAAATGGCGTGAAACCACTCCGAACATCAGTTTTGGACCTAAAGTAGTGGATTGGGCATGTTCGTGGTGAAAAAAGAAGAAATGGTTCTAGTTGCACAAACTCATGCCTTGTCTGCACCCCGATACCCATTTTCGCAATGTGTCACGTGCGACATCGAAATGGCACAACACCACCCCAAATATGTGTCTTGGACGTAGACTAGGGATTGGGCATGTTCATTGCAAAAAAAGTAGAAATGGTTCTTATTCACAAACTCATGCCTTGTATGCACCCCGATACCCATTTTCGCAATGGGTAACGTGCGGCAACGAAATGGCGCAAAACCACTCCAAACATGAGATCTGGACCTAAAGTAGTAGATTGGGCATGTTCGTTACGAAAAAAACAAGAAATGGGCCAGTGGCACAAACTAATGCTTTGTATGCACCCCGATACCCATTTTCTCAATGTGTCACGGGCGGCAATGAAAAGGCGCAAAACCACCCCAAACATGAGTTTTGGACATAAAGTAGTGGATTGGGCATCTCCGTTGCGAAAAAAGAAGAAATGGTTCTTGTTTCACAAACTCATGCCTTGTATGCACCCCGATACACGGTTTCGCAATGGGTCATGTGCGGCAACGAAATGGCGTGAAACCACTCCGAACATGAGTTTTGGACCTAAAGTAGTGGATAGGGCATGTTCGTGGCAAAAAAAGAAGAAATGGTTCTAGTTGCACATGCTCATGCCTTGTATGCGCCCCGATACACGGTTTCGCAACGGGTCACGTGCGTTAACGAAATGGCGCGAAACCACTCCGAACATGAGTTTTGGACCTAAAGTGGTGGATTCAGCATGTTCGTGGCGAAAAAAGAAGAAATGGTTCTAGTTGCACAAACTCGTGCCTTGTATGCACCCGGATACCCGTTTTCGCAATGGGTCAAGTGCGGTAATGAAATGGCGTGATGCCAGTACTCCGTACATGAGTTTTGGACCTAAAGTAGTGGATTGGGCATGTTCGTGGCGAAAAAAGAAGAAATTGTTCTAGTTGCACAAACTCATGCCTTGTATGCACCCCGATACCCGTTTTTGCAATGGGTCACGTGTGGCAATGAAATGGCGCGAAGCCACTCCAAAGATGAGTTTTGGACCTAAAGTGGTGCATTGGGCACGTTCGTTGCGAAAAAGGAAGAAATGGTTCTAGTTGCACAAACTCATGCCTTGTATGCACGCCGATACCCATTTTCGCAATGGGTCACGTGCGGCAACGAAATGGCGTGAAACCACTCCGAACATCAGTTTTGGACCTAAAGTAGTGGATTGGGCATGTTCGTGGCGAAAAAAGAAGAAATGGTTCTAGTTGCACAAACTCATGCCTTAAATGCACCCCGATACCCGTTTTCGCAATGGGTCACGTGCGGCAATGAAATGGCGCAAAACCACCCCAAACAAGGGTTTTGGACCTAAACTAGTGCATTGGGCATGTCCGTTGCGAAAAAAAAGAAATTGTTCTAGTTGCACAAACTCATGCTTTGTATGCACCCCGATACCCGTTTTCGCAATGGGACATGTGCGGCAAGGAAATGGCGCAAAACCACCCCAAACATGAGTTTTGGACCTAAAGTGGTGGATTAGGCATGTCCGTTGCGAAAAAAGAAGAAAAGTTCTAGTTGCACAAACTTATGCCTTATATGCACCCCGATACCCGATTTCGCAATGGGTCACGTGCGGCAACGAAATGGCGCGAAACCACTCCGAAAAAGAGTTTTGAACCTAAAGTACTGGATTGGGCATGTTCATGGTGAAAAAAAAAGAAATGGTTCTAGTTGCAGAAACTCATGCCTTGAATGCACGCCAATACCCGTTTTCGCAATGGGTCACGTGCGGCAATGAAATGGTACAAAGCCACCGCAAAGATGAGTGTTGCACCTAAAGTGGTGCATTGGGCATGTTCGTTGCGAAAAAGGAAGAAACGGTTATAGTTGCACAAACTCATGCCTTGTATGCTCCCCGATACCCGTTTTCGCAATGCGTCACGTGCGGCAATAAAATGGCGCAAAACCACCCCAAACATGAGTTTTGGAACCAAAGTGGTGCATTGGGTATGTTCGTTGTGAAAAAGGAAGAAATGGTTCTAGTTGCACAAACTCATGCCTTTTATGCACCCCGATACCCGTTTGTGCAATGGGTCACGTGCGGCAATAAAATGGCGCGAAACCACTCCAAACATGAGTTTTAGACCTAAAGTAGTGGATTGGGCATGTTCATTGCGAAAAAAAGAAGAAATGGTTCTAGTTGCACAAACTGATGCTTTGTATGCACCCCGATACCCATTTTCGCAATGGGTCATGTGCGGCAACGAAATGGCGCGAAACCACTCTTAACATGAGTTTTGGACCTAAAGTAGTGGATTGGGCATGTTCGTGGTGAAAAAAGAAGAAATGGTTCTAGTTGCACAAACTCATGCTTTGTATGCACCCCGATACAAGTTTTCGCAATGGGTCACGTGCGGCAACAAAATGGAGCGAAACCACTCCGAACATGAGTTTTGGACCTAAAGTAGTTGATTGGGCATGTTCGTGGTGAAAAAAGAAGAAATTGTTCTAGTTGCACAAACTCATGCTTCGTATGCACCACGATACCCGTTTTCGCAATGGGACATCTGCGGCAAGGAAATGGCGCAAAACCACCCCAAACATGACTTTTGGACCTAAAGTAGTGGATTGGGCATGTGCGTAGCAAAAAACGAAGAAATGGTTCTAGTTGCACAAACTCATGCCTTGTATGCACCCCGATACACTGTTTCGCAATGGGTCACGTGCGACAACGAAATGGCGTGAAACCACTCCGAACGTGAGTTTTGAACCTAAAGAAGTGGATTGGGCATGTTCATGGTGAAAAAAGAAGAAATTGTTCTAGTTGCAGAAACTCATGCTTCGTATGCACCCCGATACCCGTTTTCGCAATGGGACATGTGCGGCAAGGAAATGGCAGAAAACCACCCCAAACATGAGTTTTGGACCTAAAGTGGTGCATAAGGCATGTCCGTTGCGAAAAAAGAAGAAAAGTTCTTGTTGCACAAACTCATGCCTTGTATGCACCCCGATACACGTTTTCACAATGGGTCACGTGCGGCAACGAAATGGCGCGATACCACTCCGAACATGAGTTTTGGAGCTAAAGTAGTGGATTGGGCTTGTTCAAGGCCAAAAAAGAAGAAATGGTTCTAGTTACACAAACTCATGCCTTGTATGCACCCCGATACACGGTTTCGCAATGGGTCACGTGCGGCAACGAAATGGCGTGAAACCACTCCGAACATGAGTTTTGGACCTAAAGTAGTGGATTGGGCATGTTCATAGTGAAAAAAGAAGAAGTTGTTCTAGTTGCACAAAATCATGCTTCGTATGCACCCGGATACACGTTTTCACAATGGGACATGTGCGGCAAGGAAATGGCGCAAAACAACCCCGAACATGAGTTTTTGACCTAAAGTGGTGCATTAGGCTTGTCCGTTGCGAAAAAATAAGAAAAGTTTTAGTTGCACAAACTCATGCCTTCTATACACCCCGATACACGTTTTCGCAATGGGTCACGCGCGGCAACGAAATGGCGCGAAACCACTCCGAACATGAGATTTGGACCCAATGTAGTGGATTGGGCATGTTCGTGGTGAAAAAATAAGAAATGGTTCTAGTTGCACAAACTCATGCCTTGTATGCACCCCGATACATGTTTTCACAATGGGTCACGTGCGGCAACGAAATGGCGCGAAACCACTGCGAACATGAATTTTGGACCTAAAGTAGTGGATTGGGCATGTTCGGGGTGAAAAAATAAGAAATTGTTCTAGTTGCACAAACTCATGCTTCGTATGCACCCCGATACCCGTTTTCGCAATGGGACATGTGCGGCAAGGAAATGGCGCAAAACCACCCCAAACATGAGTTTTGGACCTAAAGTGCTGCATGAGGCATGTCCGTTGCAAAAAAAGAAGAAAAGTTCTAGTTGCACAAACCCATGCCTTGTATACACCCCGATACACGTTTTCGCAATGGGTCACGTACGGCAACGAAATGGTGCGAAACCACTCCGAACATGAGTTTTGGACCTAAAGTAGTGGATTGGGCATGTTCGTGGCAAAAAAAGAAGAAATGGTTCTAGTTGCACAAACTCATGCCTTGTATGCACCCCGATACACGGTTTCGCAATGGGTCACGTGCGGCAACGAAATGATGCGAAGTCACTCCGAACATGAGTTTTGGACCTAAAGTACTGGATTGGGCATGTTCATGGCAAAAAAAGAAAAAATGGTTCTAGTCGCACAAACTCGTGCCTTGTATGCACCCCGAAACACGGTTTCGCAATGGGTCACGTGCGGCAACGAAATGGCGGGAAACCACTTCGAACATGAGTTTTGGACCTAAAGTAGTGGATAGGGCATGTTCGTTGTGAAAAAAGAAGAAATGGTTCTAGTTGCACAAACTCATACCTTGTATGCACCCCGATACACGGTTTCGCAATGGGTCACCTGCGGCAACGAAATGGCGTGAAACCACTCCGAACATCAGTTTTGGACCTAAAGTAGTGGATTGGGCATGTTCGTGGTGAAAAAAGAAGAAATGGTTCTAGTTGCACAAACTCATGCCTTGTCTGCACCCCGATACCCATTTTCGCAATGTGTCACGTGCGACATCGAAATGGCACAACACCACCCCAAATATGTGTCTTGGACGTAGACTAGGGATTGGGCATGTTCATTGCAAAAAAAGTAGAAATGGTTCTTATTCACAAACTCATGCCTTGTATGCACCCCGATACCCATTTTCGCAATGGGTAACGTGCGGCAACGAAATGGCGCAAAACCACTCCAAACATGAGATCTGGACCTAAAGTAGTAGATTGGGCATGTTCGTTACGAAAAAAACAAGAAATGGGCCAGTGGCACAAACTAATGCTTTGTATGCACCCCGATACCCATTTTCTCAATGTGTCACGGGCGGCAATGAAAAGGCGCAAAACCACCCCAAACATGAGTTTTGGACATAAAGTAGTGGATTGGGCATCTCCGTTGCGAAAAAAGAAGAAATGGTTCTTGTTTCACAAACTCATGCCTTGTATGCACCCCGATACACGGTTTCGCAATGGGTCATGTGCGGCAACGAAATGGCGTGAAACCACTCCGAACATGAGTTTTGGACCTAAAGTAGTGGATAGGGCATGTTCGTGGCAAAAAAAGAAGAAATGGTTCTAGTTGCACATGCTCATGCCTTGTATGCGCCCCGATACACGGTTTCGCAACGGGTCACGTGCGTTAACGAAATGGCGTGAAACCACTCCGAACATGAGTTTTGGACCTAAAGTGGTGGATTCAGCATGTTCGTGGCGAAAAAAGAAGAAATGGTTCTAGTTGCACAAACTCGTGCCTTGTATGCACCCGGATACCCGTTTTCGCAATGGGTCAAGTGCGGTAATGAAATGGCGTGATGCCAGTACTCCGTACATGAGTTTTGGACCTAAAGTAGTGGATTGGGCATGTTCGTGGCGAAAAAAGAAGAAATTGTTCTAGTTGCACAAACTCATGCCTTGTATGCACCCCGATACCCGTTTTTGCAATGGGTCACGTGTGGCAATGAAATGGCGCGAAGCCACTCCAAAGATGAGTTTTGGACCTAAAGTGGTGCATTGGGCACGTTCGTTGCGAAAAAGGAAGAAATGGTTCTAGTTGCACAAACTCATGCCTTGTATGCACGCCGATACCCATTTTCGCAATGGGTCACGTGCGGCAACGAAATGGCGTGAAACCACTCCGAACATCAGTTTTGGACCTAAAGTAGTGGATTGGGCATGTTCGTGGCGAAAAAAGAAGAAATAGTTCTAGTTGCACAAACTCATGCCTTAAATGCACCCCGATACCCGTTTTCGCAATGGGTCACGTGCGGCAATGAAATGGCGCAAAACCACCCCAAACAAGGGTTTTGGACCTAAACTAGTGCATTGGGCATGTCCGTTGCGAAAAAAAAGAAATTGTTCTAGTTGCACAAACTCATGCTTTGTATGCACCCCGATACCCGTTTTCGCAATGGGACATGTGCGGCAAGGAAATGGCGCAAAACCACCCCAAACATGAGTTTTGGACCTAAAGTGGTGGATTAGGCATGTCCGTTGCGAAAAAAGAAGAAAAGTTCTAGTTGCACAAACTTATGCCTTATATGCACCCCGATACCCGATTTCGCAATGGGTCACGTGCGGCAACGAAATGGCGCGAAACCACTCCGAAAAAGAGTTTTGAACCTAAAGTACTGGATTGGGCATGTTCATGGTGAAAAAAAAAGAAATGGTTCTAGTTGCAGAAACTCATGCCTTGAATGCACGCCAATACCCGTTTTCGCAATGGGTCACGTGCGGCAATGAAATGGTACAAAGCCACCGCAAAGATGAGTGTTGCACCTAAAGTGGTGCATTGGGCATGTTCGTTGCGAAAAAGGAAGAAACGGTTATAGTTGCACAAACTCATGCCTTGTATGCTCCCCGATACCCGTTTTCGCAATGCGTCACGTGCGGCAATGAAATGGCGCAAAACCACCCCAAACATGAGTTTTGGAACCAAAGTGGTGCATTGCGTATGTTCGTTGTGAAAAAGGAAGAAATGGTTCTAGTTGCACAAACTCATGCCTTTTATGCACCCCGATACCCGTTTGTGCAATGGGTCACGTGCGGCAATAAAATGGCGCGAAACCACTCCAAACATGAGTTTTAGACCTAAAGTAGTGGATTGGGCATGTTCATTGCGAAAAAAAGAAGAAATGGTTCTAGTTGCACAAACTGATGCTTTGTATGCACCCCGATACCCATTTTCGCAATGGGTCATGTGCGGCAACGAAATGGCGCGAAACCACTCTTAACATGAGTTTTGGACCTAAAGTAGTGGATTGGGCATGTTCGTGGTGAAAAAAGAAGAAATGGTTCTAGTTGCACAAACTCATGCTTTGTATGCACCCCGATACAAGTTTTCGCAATGGGTCACGTGCGGCAACAAAATGGAGCGAAACCACTCCGAACATGAGTTTTGGACCTAAAGTAGTGCATTTGGGCATGTTCGTGGCAAAAAAAGAAGAAATGGTTCTAGTCGCACAAACTCGTGCCGTGTATGCACCACGATACACGGTTTCGCAATGGGTCAGGTGCGGCAACAAAATGGCGTGAAACCACTTCGAACATGAGTTTTGGACCTAATGTAGTTGATTGGGCATGTTCGTGGTGAAAAAAGAAGAAATTGTTCTAGTTGCACAAACTCATGCTTCGTATGCACCACGATACCTGTTTTCGCAATGGGACATCTGCGGCAAGGAAATGGCGCAAAACCACCCCAAACATGAGTTTTGGACCTAAAGTGGTGCATTAGGCATGTCTGTTGCGAAAAAAGAAGAAAAGTTCTAGTTGCACAAACTCATGCCTTGTATGCACCCCGATACCTGTTTTCGCAATGGGTCACGTGCGACAACGAAATGGCGCGAAACCACTCTGAACATGAGTTTTGGACCTAATATAGTGGATTGGGCATGTTCATGGTGGAAAAAGAAGAAATGGTTCGAGTTGCACAAACTCATGCCTTGTATGCACCCCGATACACGTTTTCACAATGGGTCACGTGCGGCAACGAAATGGCGCGAAACCACTCCGAACATGAGTTTTGGACCTAAAGTAGTGGATTGGGCTTGTTCAAGGCCAAAAAAGAAGAAATGGTTCTAGTTACACAAACTCATGCCTTGTATGCACCCCGATACACTGTTTCGCAATGGGTCACGTGCGGCAACGAAATGGCGTGAAACCACTCCGAACATCAGTTTTGGTCCTAAAGTAGTGGATTGGGCATGTTCATAGTGAAAAAAGAAGAAATTGTTCTAGTTGCACAAACTCATGCTTCGTATGCACCCGGATACACGTTTTCACAATGGGACATGTGCGGCAAGGAAATGGCGCAAAACAACCCCAAACATGAGTTTTTGACCTAAAGTGGTGCATTAGGCTTGTCCGTTGTGAAAAAATAAGAAAAGTTTTAGTTGCACAAACTCATGCGTTGTATGCACCCCGATACACGTTTTCACAATGGGTCACGTGCGGCAACGAAATGGCGCGAAACCACTACGAACATGAATTTTGGACCTAAAGTAGTGGATTGGGCATGTTCGGGGTGAAAAAATAAGAAATTGTTCTAGTTGCACAAACTCATGCTTCGTATGCACCCCGATACCCGTTTTCGCAATGGGACATGTGCGGCAAGGAAATGGCGCAAAACCACCCCAAACATGAGTTTTGGACCTAAAGTGCTGCATTAGGCATGTCCGTTGCGAAAAAAGAAGAAAAGTTCTAGTTGCACAAACCCATGCCTTGTATACACCCCGATACACGTTTTCGCAATGGGTCACGTGCGGCAACGAAATGGTGCGAAACCACTCCGAACATGAGTTTTGCACCTAAAGTAGTGGATTGGGCATGTTCGTGTCAAAAAAAGAAGAAATGGTTCTAGTTGCACAAAGTCATGCCTTGTATGCACCCCGATACACGGTTTCGCAATGGGTCACGTGCGGCAACGAAATGATGCGAAGTCACTCCGAACATGAGTTTTGGACCTAAAGTAGTGGATTGGGCATGTTCATGGCAAAAAAAGAAAAAATGGTTCTAGTCGCACAAACTCGTGCCTTGTATGCACCCCGAAACACGGTTTCGCAATGGGTCACGTGCGGCAACGAAATGGCGGGAAACCACACCGAACATGAGTTTTGGACCTAAAGTAGTGGATAGGGCATGTTCGTTGTGAAAAAAGAAGAAATGGTTCTAGTTGCACAAACTCATACTTTGTATGCACCCCGATACACGGTTTCGCAATGGGTCACGTGCGGCAACGAAATGGCGTGAAACCACTCCGAACATCAGTTTTGGACCTAAAGTAGTGGATTGGGCATGTTCGTGGTGAAAAAAGAAGGAATGGTTCTAGTTGCACAAACTCATACCTTGTCTGCACCCCGATACCCATTTTCGCAATGTGTCACGTGCGACATCGAAATGGCACAACACCACCCCAAATATGTGTCTTGGACGTAGAGTAGGGATTGGGCATGTTCATTGCAAAAAAAGTAGAAATGGTTCTTATTCACAAACTCATGCCTTGTATGCACCCCGTTACCCATTTTCGCAATGGGTAACGTGCGGCAACGAAATGGCGCAAAACCACTCCAAACATGAGATCTGGACCTAAAGTAGTAGATTGGGCATGTTCGTTACGAAAAAAACAAGAAATGGGCCAGTGGCACAAACTCATGCTTTGTATGCACCCCGATACCCATTTTCTCAATGTGTTACGGGCGGCAATGAAAAGGCGCAAAACCACCCCAAACATGAGTTTTGGACATAAAGTAGTGGATTGGGCATCTCCGTTGCGAAAAAAGAAGAAATGGTTCTTGTTTCACAAACTCATGCCTTGTATGCACCCCGATACACGGTTTCGCAATGGGTCACGTGCGGCAACGAAATGGCGTGAAACCACTCCGAACATGAGTTTTGGACCTAAAGTAGTGGATTGGGCATGTTCATAGTGAAAAAAGAAGAAATTGTTCTAGTTGCACAAACTCATGCTTCGTATGCACCCGGATACACGTTTTCACAATGGGACATGTGCGGCAAGGAAATGGCGCAAAACAACCCCAAACATGAGTTTTTGACCTAAAGTGGTGCATTAGGCTTGTCCGTTGCGAAAAAATAAGAAAAGTTTTAGTTGCACAAACTCATGCCTTCTATACACCCCGATACACGTTTTCGCAATGGGTCACGCGCGGCAACGAAATGGCGCGAAACCACTCTGAACATGAGATTTGGACACAATGTAGTGGATTGGGCATGTTCGTGGTGAAAAAATAAGAAATGGTTCTAGTTGCACAAACTCATGCCTTGTATGCACCCCGATACTCGTTTTCACAATGGGTCACGTGCGGCAACGAAATGGCGCAAAACCACTGCGAACATGAATTTTGGACCTAAAGTAGTGGATTGGGCATGTTCGGGGTGAAAAAATAAGAAATTGTTCTAGTTGCACAAACTCATGCTTCGTATGCACCCCGATACCCGTTTTCGCAATGGGACATGTGCGGCAAGGAAATGGCGCAAAACCACCCCAAACATGAGTTTTGGACCTAAAGTGCTGCATTAGGCATGTCCGTTGCGAAAAAAGAAGAAAAGTTCTAGTTGCACAAACCCATGCCTTGTATACACCCCGATACACGTTTTCGCAATGGGTCACGTGCGGCAACGAAATGGTGCGAAACCACTCCGAACATGAGTTTTGGACCTAAAGTAGTGGATTGGGCATGTTCGTGGCAAAAAAAGAAGAAATGGTTCTAGTTGCACAAACTCATGCCTTGTATGCACCCCGATACACGGTTTCGCAATGGGTCACGTGCGGCAACGAAATAATGCGAAGTCACTCCGAACATGAGTTTTGGACCTAAAGTAGTGGATTGGGCATGTTCATGGCAAAAAAAGAAAAAATGGTTCTAGTCGCACAAACTCGTGCCTTGTATGCACCCCGAAACACGGTTTCGCAATGGGTCACGTGCGGCAACGAAATGGCGGGAAACCACTCCGAACATGAGTTTTGGACCTAAAGTAGTGGATAGGGCATGTTCGTTGTGAAAAAAGAAGAAATGGTTCTAGTTGCACAAACTCATACCTTGTATGCACCCCGATACACGGTTTCGCAATGGGTCACCTGCGGCAACGAAATGGCGTGAAACCACTCCGAACATCAGTTTTGGACCTAAAGTAGTGGATTGGGCATGTTCGTGGTGAAAAAAGAAGAAATGGTTCTAGTTGCACAAACTCATGCCTTGTCTGCACCCCGATACCCATTTTCGCAATGTGTCACGTGCGACATCGAAATGGCACAACACCACCCCAAATATGTGTCTTGGACGTAGACTAGGGATTGGGCATGTTCATTGCAAAAAAAGTAGAAATGGTTCTTATTCACAAACTCATGCCTTGTATGCACCCCGATACCCATTTTCGCAATGGGTAACGTGCGGCAACGAAATGGCGCAAAACCACTCCAAACATGAGATCTGGACCTAAAGTAGTAGATTGGGCATGTTCGTTACGAAAAAAACAAGAAATGGGCCAGTGGCACAAACTCATGCTTTGTATGCACCCCGATACCCATTTTCTCAATGTGTTACGGGCGGCAATGAAAAGGCGCAAAACCACCCCAAACATGAGTTTTGGACATAAAGTAGTGGATTGGGCATCTCCGTTGCGAAAAAAGAAGAAATGGTTCTTGTTTCACAAACTCATGCCTTGTATGCACCCCGATACACGGTTTCGCAATGGGACATGTGCGGCAACGAAATGGCGTGAAACCACTCCGAACATGAGTTTTGGACCTAAAGTAGTGGATTGGGCATGTTCGTGGCAAAAAAAGAAGAAATGGTTCTAGTTGCACATGCTCATGCCTTGTATGCGCCCCGATACCCGTTTTCGCAACGGGTCACGTGCGTTAACGAAATGGCGTGAAACCACTCCGAACATGAGTTTTGGACCTAAAGTGGTGGATTCAGCATGTTCGTGGCGAAAAAAGAAGAAATGGTTCTAGTTGCACAAACTCGTGCCTTGTATGCACCCGGATACCCGTTTTCGCAATGGTTCAAGTGCGGCAATGAAATGGCGTGATGCCAGTACTCCGTACATGAGTTTTGGACCTAAAGTAGTGGATTGGGCATGTTCGTGGCGAAAAAAGAAGAAATTGTTCTAGTTGCACAAACTCATGCTTTGTATGCACCCCGATACCCGTTTTCGCAATGGGACATGTGCGGCAAGGAAATGGCGCAAAACCACCCCAAACATGAGTTTTGGACCTAAAGTGGTGCATTAGGCATGTCCGTTGCGAAAAAACAAGAAAAGTTCTAGTTGCACAAACCCATGCCTTATATGCACCCCGATACCCGATTTCGCAATGGGTCACGTGCGGCAACGAAATGGCGCGAAACCACTCCGAACAAGAGTTTTGAACCTAAAGTACTGGATTGGGCATGTTCATGGTGAAAAAAGAAGAAATGGTTCTAGTTGCACAAACTCATGCCTTGAATGCACGCCAATACCCGTTTTCGCAATGGGTCACGTGCGGCAATGAAATGGTGCAAAGCCACCGCAAAGATGAGTTTTGCACCTAAAGTCGTGCATTGGGCATGTTCGTTGCGAAAAAGGAAGAAACGGTTATAGTTGCACAAACTCATGCCTTGTATGCACCCCGATACCCGTTTTTGGAATGGGTCACGTGTGGCAACGAAATGGCGCGAAACCACACAAAAGATGAGTTTTGGACCTAAAGTGGTGCATTGGGCACGTTCGTTGCAAAAAAAGAAGAAATGGTTCTAGTTGCACAAACTCTTGTCTTGTATGCACGCCGATACCCATTTTCGCAATGGGTCACGTGCGGCAACGAAATGGCGCGAAACCACTCCAAACATGAGTTTTGGACCAAAAGTAGTGGATTGGGCATGTTTGTTGCGAAAAAAGAAGAAATGGTTCTAGTTGGACAAAATCATGCTTTGTATGCACCCCGATACCCGTTTTGGCAATGGGTCACGTGCGGCAACGAAATGGTGCAAAACCACTACAAACAAGAGATTTGGGCCTAAAGTAGTGGATTGGGCATGTTACTGGCGAAAAAAGCACAAATGGTTCTAGTTGCACAAACACATGCTTCCTATACAACCCGATACCTGTTTTCGCCATGGGACATGTGCGGCAAGGAAATGGCACAAAACCACCGCAAACATGAGTTTTGGACCTAAAGTGGTGCATTAGGCATGTCCGTTGCCAAAAAAGAAGAAAAGTTCTACTTGCACAAACTGATGCCTTGTATGCACCCCGATACCCGATTTCGCAATTGGTCACGTGCGACAACGAAATGGCGCGAAACCACTCTGAACAAGAGTTTTGGACCCAAAGTTGTGGAATGGGCATGTTCATGGCGAAAAAAGAAGAAATGGTTCTAGTTGCACAAACTCATGCCTTGTATGCGTGCGGCAATGAAATGGCGCAAAACCACCCAAAACATGAGTGTCGGACCTAAAGTGGTGCATTGGGCATGTCCATTGCGAAAAAAGAAGAAATGGTACTACTTCCACAAACTCATCCCTTGTATGCACCCCCATACCTGTTTTCGCAATGGGACATGTGCGGCAATGAAATGGCGCAAAACCACCCGAATGATGAGTTTTGGACATAAAGTGGTGCATTTGGCATCTTCATTGTGAAAAAGGAAGAAATGGTTCTAGTTGCACAAACTCATGCCTTGTACGCACCCCGATAACCGTTTTGGCAATGTGTCACGTGTGGCAACGAAATGGTGTGAAACCACTCCAAAGATGAGTTCTGGACCTAAAGTGTTGCACTGGGCATGTTCGTTGCGAAAAAAGAATAAATGGTTGTAGTTGCACAAACTCATGCCTTGTATGCACCCCAATACCCATTTTCGCAATGGGTCACGTGTGGCAACGAAATGGCGCGAAATCACTCCAAACATGAGTTTTGGACCTAAAGTAGTGGATTGGGCATGTTCGTTGCGAAAAAAGAAGAAATGGTTCTAGATGCACAAAATCATGCTTTGTATGCACCCCGATACCCGTTTTAGCAATGGGTCACCTGGGGCAACGAAATGGCGCGAAACCCCTCCAAAAATGAGATTTGGACCTAAAGTGGTGCATTGGGCATGTTCGTTGCGAAAATAGAACAAATAGTTCTAGTTGCAGAAACTCATGCCTTGTACGCACCCCGATACCCATTTTCGCAATGGGTCACATGCGGTAATGAAATGGCGCGAAACCACTCCAAACATGAGTTTTGGGCCTAATGTAGTGGATTGGGCATGTTCGTCGCGAAAAAAAGAAGAAATGGTTCTAGTTGCACAAAATCATGCTTTGTATGCACCCCGATACCCGTTTTCGCAATGGGTCATGTGCGGCAACGAAATGGAGCAAAACCACTTCGAACATGAGTTTTGGACCTAAAGTAGTGGATTGGGCATGTTCATGGGGAAAAAAGAAGAAATGGTTCTAGTTGCACAAACTCATGCCTTGTATGCACCCCGATACCCATTTTCACAATGGGACAGGTGTGGCAATGAAATGGCTTAAAACCACCCCCAAAGATGAGTTTTGGACATAAAGTGGTGCATTGGGCATGTTCGTTGTGAAAAAGGAAGAAATGGTTGTTGGTGCACAGACTCATGCCTTGTATGCACCCCGATAACCGTTTTTGCAATGGGTCACGTGTGGCAATGAAATGGCGCGAAACCACTCCAAAGATGAGTTTTCGACCTAAAGTGGTGCATTGGGCATGTTCGTTGTGAAAAAGGAAGAAATGATTCTAGCTGCACAAACTCATGCCTTGTATGCTCCCCGATAACCGTTTTTGCGATGGGTCACGTGTGGCAATGAAATGGCACAATACCACCCCAAAGGTGAGTTTTGGACCTAAAGTGGTGCATTGGGCATGTTCGTTGCAAAAAAAGAAGAAATGGTTCGAGTTGCACAAACTCATGGCTTGTATGCACCACGATACCCATTATCGCAATGGGTCACGTGCAGCAACGAAATGGTGCGAAACCACTCCAAACATGAGTTTTGGATCTAAAGTCGTGGATTGGGCATGTTCGTTGCAAAAAAAGAAGAAATGGTTCTAGGTGCACAAACTCATGCCATGTATGCACCCCGATACCCATTTAAGCAATGGGTCACGTGCGGTAACGAAATGGCACGAATCCACTCCGAACATGAGTTTTGGACCTAAAGTAGTGGATTGGGCATGTTTGTTGCGAAAAAAAGAAAAAATGGTTCTAGTTGCACACAAAATCATGCCTTCTATGCACCCCGATACCCATTTTTGCTATGGGTCACGTGCGGCAATGAAATGGCTCAAAACCACTCCGAACATGAGAATTGGACCTAAAGTAGTGGATTGGGCATGTTCGTGGAGAAAAAAGAAGAAATGGTTCTCGTTGCACAAACTCATGCCTTGTATGCACCCCGATACCCGTTTTCGTAATGGGTCACGTCCGGCAACGAACTGGCGCGAAACCACTCGGAACCTGAGTTTTGAACCAAAAGTAGTGGATTGGGCATGTTCATGGTGAAAAAAGAAGAAATGGTTGTAGTTGCACAAACTCATGCCTTGTATGCACCCCGAGACCCATTTTTCCAATGGGTCACGTGCGACAACGAAATGGCACAAAACCACCCCAAACATGTGTTTTGGACGTAGAGAAATGGTTCTTGTTCACAAACTCATGCCTTGTATGCACCGCGATACCCGTTTTCGCATTTGGTCACATGCGACAACAAAATGGCGCCAAACCACTCCAAACATGACTTTTAGACCAAAAGTAGTAGATTGGGCAGGTTCGTTACGAAAAAAGAAGAAATGGGCTAGTTGCACAAACTCATGCTTTGTATGCACACAGATACCCATTTTCGCAATGGGTCACGTGCGGTAATGAAATGGCGCAAAACCACCCAAAACATGATTGTTGCGAAAAAAGAAGAAATGGTTCTAGTTGCACAAACTCATGCCTTGTATGCAACCCGATACCCGTTTTGGCAATGCGACATGGGCGGCAATGAAATGGCGCAAAACCACTCCGAACATAAGTTTTGGGCCTAAAGTAGTGGATTGGGCATGTTCGTGGCGAAAAAAGAAGAAATGGTTCTAGTTGCACAAACTCATGCCTTGTATGCACCCGGTACCCATTTTCGCAATGGGACCGGTGCGGCAATGAAATGGCGCAAAACCACCCCAAGGATGAGTTTTGGACAAAAAGTGGTGCATTGGGCAGGTTCGTTGCGAAAAAGGAAGAAATGGTTCTAGTTGCACAAACTCATGCCTTGTATGCTTCCCGATAACCGTTTTTGCAATGGGTCACGTGTGGCAACGAAATGGCATGAAACCACACCAAAAATGAGTTTTGGACCTAAAGTGGTGCATTGGGCGCGTTCGTTGTGAAAAAAGAAGAAAAAATGGTTCTAGTTGCACAAACTCATGCCTTGTATGCACCGCGATACCCATTTTCGCACTGTGTCACGTGCGGCAACGAAATGGCGTGAAACCACTCCAAACATGGATTGGGCATGTTCGTCGCGAAAAAAAGAAGAAATGGTTCTAGTTGCACAAATTCATGCTTTGTATGCACCCCGATACCCGTTTTCGCAATGGGTCATGTGCGGCAACGAAATGGCGCAAAACCAACCCAAACATGACTTTTGGACCTAAAGTGGTGCATTAGGCATGTCCGTTGCGAAAAAAGAAGAAAAGTTCTAGTTGCAAAAACTCATGCCTTGTATGCACCCCGATACCCGTTTTCGCAATGGGACATGTGCGGCAACGAAATGGCGGAAAACCACTCCGAACATGAGTTTTGGGCCTAAAATAGCGGATTGGGCATGTTCGTCGCGAAAAAAAGAAGAAATGGTTCTAGTTGAACAAAATCATGCTTTGTATGCACCCCGATACCCTTTTTCGCAATGGGTCATGTGCGGCAACGAAATGGCGCAAAACCACCCCAAACATGAGTTTTGGACCTAAAGTGGTGCATTGGGCATGCTCGTTGTGAAAAAAAGAAGAAATGGTTCTAGTTGCACAAACTCATGCCTTGTATGTACCCCCACACCTGTTTGGGCCACGCGCAGCTATTAAATGGCGCAAAACCACCCAAAACATGAGTGTTGGACCTAAAGTGGTGTATTGGGCATGTCCGTTCTGAAAAAAGAATGAATGGTTCTAGTTGCACAAATTCATGCCTTGTATGCACCCCCATACCAATTTTTGCCATGGGTCACGTGCGGCAATTAAATGTCGCAAAACCACCCAAAACATGAGTGTCGGACCTAAATTAGTGGATTGGGCATGTTCGTGGCAAAAAAAGAAGAAATGGTTCTAGTTGCACAAAGTGATGCCTTGTATGCACCCCGATACCCGTTTTCGCAATGCGTCACGTGCGGCAATGAAATGGCGCAAAACCACCCAAACATGAGTTTTGGACCCAAAGTGGTGCATTGGGTATGTTCGTTGTGAAAAACGAAGAAATGGTTCTAGTTGCAGAAACTCATGCCTTGTATGCACCTCGATACCTGTTTTTGCAATGGGTCACGTGTGGTAACGAAGTGGCTCGAAACATGTTTCTTGTAAAAAGAAGAAGAAATGGTTCTTGTTGCACAAAATCATGCTTTGTATGCACCCTGATACCCGTTTTCTCAATGGGTCACGTGCGGCAATGATATGGTGCAAAGCCACCCCAAAGATGAGTTTTGCACCTAAAGTGGTGCCTTGGTCATGTTCGTAGCGAAAAAGGAAGAAATGGTTATAGTTGCACAAACTCAAGCCTCGTATGCACCCTGATACCCGTTTGTGCAATGGGTCGCGTGTGGCAACGAAATTTCGCGAAACCACTCCGATCAAGAGTTTTGGACCTAAAGTAGTGGATTGGGCATGTTCGTGTGCAAAAAAGAAGAAATGGTTCTAATTCCACAAACACATGCCTTGTATGCACCCCGATACTCGTTTTCGCAATGGGTCACGAGCGGCAATGAAATGGCGCAAAACCGCTCCAAACCTGAGTTTTGGACCTAAAGTAGTCGATTGGGCATGTTTGTTGCGAAAAAAAGAAGAAATGGTTCTAGTTGCACAAAATCATGCTTTGTATGCACCTCGATACCCGTTTTCGTAATGGGTCACGTGCGGCAACGAAATGGGGCAAAACACACCAAACATGAGATTTGGACCTAACGTAGTGGATTGGGCATGTTCTTGGCGAAAAAAGAAGAAATGGTTCATGTTGCACAAACTTATGCCTTGTTTGCACCCCGATACCTGTTTTCGTAATGGGTCACGTGCGGCAACGAACTGGCGCGAAACCACACCGAACATGAGTTTTGAACCTAAAGTAGTGGATTGTGCATGTTCATGGTGAAAAACGAAGAAATGGTTCTAGTTGCACAAACTCATGCCTTGTATGCACTCCGATACCCATTTTCGCATTGGGTCACGTGCGACAACGAAATGGCGCAACACCACCCCAAACTTGTGTTTTGGACCTAGAGTAGGGATTGGGCATGTTCATCACAAAAAAAGAAGAAATGATTCTTGTTGCACAAACTCATGCTTTGTATCCACCGCGATACCAATTTTCACAATGGGTCATGTGCGGCAATGAAATGGCCCAAAACCACCGCAAAATTGAGTTTTGGACTTCAAGTGGTGCATTGGGCATGTTCGTTGCGAAAAAAGAATAAATGGTTCTAGTTGCACAAACTCATGCCTTGTATGCACCCCGATACCCGTTTTCGCAATGTGTCACGTGCGGCAACGAAATGGCGCGAAACCTGTTCGAACATGAGTTTTGGTCCTAAAGTAGTGGATTGGCCATGTTCGTGGCTAAAAAAGAAGAAATGTTTCTAGTTGCACAAACTCATGCCTTGTATGCACCCCGACACCCATTTTTGCAATGGGTCATGTGCGACAACGAAATGGCACAAAACCACCCCAAATAGGTGTTTTGGACGTAGAGTCGTGATTCGGCATGTTCGTCACAAAAAAACAAGAAATGGTTCTTGTTCACAAACTCATGCCTTGTATGCACCGCGATACCCGTTTTCGCAATGGGTCACGTGCGGCAACAAAATGGCGCAAAACCACTCCAAACATGAGTTTTAGACCGAAAGTAGTAGATTGGGCATGTTCGTTACGAAAAAAAGAAGAAATGGGCTAGTTGCACAAACTCATGCTCTGTATGCACATAGATACCCATTTTCTGAATGGGTCACGTGCGGCAATGAAATATGGCAAAACCACCCAAAACATGAGAGTAGGACCTAAATTGGTGCATTGGGCATGTCCGTTGCGAAAAAAGAAGAAATGGTTCGAGTTGCACAAACTCATGCCTTGTATGCACCCCGATACCCGTTTTCGCAATGGGACATGTGCGGCAATGAAATGGCGCAAAACCACCCGAAAGATGAGTTTTGAACATAAAGTGGTGCATTTGGCAGCGTCGTTGTGAAAAGGAAGAAATGGTTCTAGTTGCACAAACTCATGCCTTGTATGCACCCCGATAACCGTTTTTGCAATGGGTCACGTGTGGCAACGAAATGGCGTGAAACCGCTCCAAAGATGAGTTTTGCATAAAAAGTGGTACATTGGGCACGTCCGTTGAGAAAAAAGAAGAAATGGTTCTAGTTGCATAAACTCATGCCTTGTATGCACCACGGTACCCGTTTTCGCAATGGGACATGTGCGACAACGAAATGGCTCAAAACCACTCCGAACATGAGTTTTGGACCTAAAGTAGTGGATTGGGCATGTTCGTGGTGTAAAAAGAAGAAATGGTTCTAGTTGCACAAACTCATGCCTTGTATGCACCCCGATACCCGTTTTCGCAATGGGACATGTGCGGCAATGAAATGGCGCAAAACCACCCAAAACATGAGTGTTGGACCTATAGTGATGCATTGGGCATGTCCGTTGAGAAAAAAGAAGAAATGGTTCTAGTTGCACAAAATCATGCTTTGTATGCACCCCGATACCCGTTTTCACAATGGGACATGTGCGGCAACGAAATGGCGCAAAACCACTCCGAACATGTGTTTTGGACCTAAAGTAGTGGATCGGGCTTGTTTGTGGTGAAAAAAGACGAAATGGTTCTACTTGCACAAACTCATGCCTTGTATGCACCCCGATACCTGTTTTCGCAATGGGTCACGTGCGGCAACGAAATGGCACGAAACCACTCCAAACATGAGTTTTGGAAACAAAGTAGTGGATTGGGCATGTTCGTCGTGAAAAAAGAAGAAATGGTTCTAGTTGCACAATATCATGCTTTGTATGCATCCCGATACCCGTTTTCGCAATAGGTCACGTGCGGCAACGAAATGGCGCGAAACTACTCCAAAGATGAGTTTTGGACCTAAAGTGGTGCATTGAGCATGTTCGTTGCGAAAAAAGAAGAAATGGTTCTAGTTGCACAAACTCATGCCTTGTATGTACCCCCACACCCGTTTTCGCAATGGGCCACGCGTGGCAATTAAATGGCGCAAAAGCACACAAAACATGAGTGTTGGACCTATAGTGGTGCATTGGGCCTGTCCGTTGTGAAAAAAGAAGGAATGGTTCTAGTTGCACAAACTCATGCCTTGTATGCACCCCCATACCAATTTTCGCAATGGGTCACGTGCGGCAATGAAATGGCGCAAAACCACCGAAAACATGAGTGTCGAACCTAAAGTAGTGGATTGGGCATGTTCGTGGTGAAAAAAGAAGAAATGGTTCTAGTTGCACAAACTCATGCCTTGTATGCAGCCCGATGCCCATTTTCGCAATGTGCGGCAATGAAATGGAGGAAACCACCCCAAAGGTGAGTTTTGCACCTAAGGTGGTGCATTGGGCATGTTCGTTGCGAAAAAGGAAGAAATGGTTCTACTTGCAGATAATCATGCCTTGTATGCACCCCGATACCCATTTTTGCAATGGGTCACGTCTGGCAACAAAATGGCGCAAAACCACTCCAAAGATGAGTTTTGGACCTAAAGTGGTGCATTGGGCATGTTCGTTGCAAAAAAAGAAGGAATGGTTCTAGTTGCACAAACTCATGCCTTGTATGCACCCCGATAACCGTTTTCACAATGGGTCAGGTGCGGCAATGAAATGGCGCGAAAAAACTCCGAACAAGAGTTTTGGACCTAAAGTAGTGGATTGGGCATCTTCGTGCCAAAAAAAGAAGAAATGGTTGTAGTTGCACAAACTCATGTCTTGTATCCAGCCCGATACCCATTTTCGCAATGGGACATGTGCGGCAATGAAATGGCGCAAAACCACCCCAAACTTGTGTTTTGGACGTACAGTAGGGATTGGGCATGTTCGTCGCAAAAAAACAAGAAATGGTTCTTGTTCACAAACTCATGCCTTGTATGGACCCCGATACCCGTTTTCACAATGGGTCACGTGCGGCAACAAAATGGCGTGAAACCACTCCAAACATGATTTTTATACCTGAAGTAGTGGATTGGGCATGCTCGTTACGAAAAAATGATGAAATGGGCTAGTTGCACAAAATTGTGGCAACGTGTGGCAACGAAATGGCGCGAAACCACTCCAAAGATGAGTTTTGGACCTAAAGTGGTGCATTGGGCATGTTCGTTGCGAAAAAAGAAGAAATGGTTCTAGTTGCACAAACTCATGCCTTGTATGCACCCCGATACCCGTTTTCGCAATGGGACATGTGCGGCAATGAAATGGCGCAAAACCACCCAAAACATGAGTGTTGGACCCAAACTAGTGCATTGGGCATGTCCATTGAGAAAAAAGAAGAAATGGTTCTAGTTGCATAAACTCATGTCTTGTATGCACCACGGTACCCGTTTTCGCAATGGGACATGTGCAGCAACGAAATGGCTCAAAACCACTCCGAACATGAGTTTTGGACCTAAAGTTGTGGATTGGGCATGTTCGTGGCGAAAAAAGAAGAAATGGTTCTAGTTGCACAAACTCATGCCTTGTATGCACCCCGATACCCGTTTTCGCAATGGGACTTGTGCGGCAATGAAATGGCACAAAACCACCCAAAACATGAGTGTTGGACCTAAACTGGTGCATTGGGCATGTCCGTTGAGAAAAAAGAAGAAATGGTTCTAGTTGCACAAAATCATGCTTTGTATGCACCCCGATACCCGTTTTCACAATGGGACATGTGCGGCAACGAAATGGCGCAAAACCACTCCAAACATTTGTTTTGGACCTAAAGTAGTGGATCGGGCTTGTTTGTGGTGAAAAAAGACGAAATGGTTCTACTTGCACAAACTCATGCCTTGTATGCACCCCGATACCTGTTTTCGCAATGGGTCACGTGCGGCAACGAAATGGCACGAAACCACTCCAAACATGAGTTTTGGAAACAAAGTAGTGGATTGGGCATGTTCGTCGTGAAAAAAGAAGAAATGGTTCTAGTTGCACAATATCATGCTTTGTATGCATCCCGATACCCGTTTTCGCAATAGGTCACGTGCGGCAACGAAATGGCGCGAAACTACTCCAAAGATGAGTTTTGGACCTAAAGTGGTGCATTGAGCATGTTCGTTGCGAAAAAAGAAGAAATGGTTCTAGTTGCACAAACTCATGCCTTGTATGTACCCCCACACCCGTTTTCGCAATGGGCCACGCGTGGCAATTAAATGGCGCAAAATCACACAAAACATGAGTGTTGGACCTATAGTGGTGCATTGGGCCTGTCCGTTGTGAAAAAAGAAGGAATGGTTCTAGTTGCACAAACTCATGCCTTGTACGCACCCCCATACCAATTTTCGCAATGGGTCACGTGCGGCAATGAAATGGCGCAAAACCACCGAAAACATGAGTGTCGAACCTAAAGTAGTGGATTGGGCATGTTCGTGGTGAAAAAAGAAGAAATGGTTCTAGTTGCACAAACTCATGCCTTGTATGCAGCCCGATGCCCATTTTCGCAATGTGCGGCAATGAAATGGCGGAAACCACCCCAAAGGTGAGTTTTGCACCTAAGGTGGTGCATTGGGCATGTTCGTTGCGAAAAAGGAAGAAATGGTTCTAGTTGCAGATAATCATGCCTTGTATGCACCCCGATACCCATTTTTGCAATGGGTCACGTCTGGCAACAAAATGGCGCAAAACCACTCCAAAGATGAGTTTTGGACCTAAAGTGGTGCATTGGGCATGTTCGTTGAGAAAAAAGAAGGAATGGTTCTAGTTGCACAAACTCATGCCTTGTATGCACCCCGATAACCGTTTTCACAATGGGTCAGGTGCGGCAATGAAATGGCGCGAAAAAACTCCGAACAAGAGTTTTGGACCTAAAGTAGTGGATTGGGCATCTTCGTGCCAAAAAAAGAAGAAATGGTTGTAGTTGCACAAACTCATGTCTTGTATGCAGCCCGATACCCATTTTCGCAATGGGACATGTGCGGCAATGAAATGGCGCAAAACCACCCCAAACTTGTGTTTTGGACGTACAGTAGGGATTGGGCATGTTCGTCGCAAAAAAACAAGAAATGGTTCTTGTTCACAAACTCATGCCTTGTATGGACCCCGATACCCGTTTTCACAATGGGTCACGTGCGGCAACAAAATGGCGTGAAACCACTCCAAACATGATTTTTATACCTGAAGTAGTGGATTGGGCATGCTCGTTACGAAAAAATGATGAAATGGGCTAGTTGCACAAAATTGTGGCAACGTGTGGCAACGAAATGGCGCGAAACCACTCCAAAGATGAGTTTTGGACCTAAAGTGGTGCATTGGGCATGTTCGTTGCGAAAAAAGAAGAAATGGTTCTAGTTGCACAAACTCATGCCTTGTATGCACCCCGATACCCGTTTCCGCAATGGGACATGTGCGGCAATGAAATGGCGCAAAACCACCCAAAACATGAGTGTTGGACCCAAACTAGTGCATTGGGCATGTCCATTGAGAAAAAAGAAGAAATGGTTCTAGTTGCATAAACTCATGTCTTGTATGCACCACGGTACCCGTTTTCGCTATGGGACATGTGCAGCAACGAAATGGCTCAAAACCACTCCGAACATGAGTTTTGGACCTAAAGTTGTGGATTGGGCATGTTCGTGGCGAAAAAAGAAGAAATGGTTCTAGTTGCACAAACTCATGCCTTGTATGCACCCCGATACCCGTTTTCGCAATGGGACTTGTGCGGCAATGAAATGGCACAAAACCACCCAAAACATGAGTGTTGGACCTAAACTGGTGCATTGGGCATGTCCGTTGAGAAAAAAGAAGAAATGGTTCTAGTTGCACAAAATCATGCTTTGTATGCACCCCGATACCCGTTTTCACAATGGGACATGTGCGGCAACGAAATGGCGCAAAACCACTCCGAACATGAGTTTTGGACCTAGACTAGTGGATCGGGCTTGTTTGTGGCGAAAAAAGACGAAATGGCTCGACTTGCACAAACTCATGCCTTGTATGCACCCCGATACCCGTTTTCGCAATGGGTCACGTGCGGCAACGAAATGGCACGAAACCACTCCAAATATGAGTTTTGGACCTAAAGTGGCGCATTGGGCGTGTTCGTTGCGAAAAAGGAAGAAATGGTTCTAGTTGCACAAACTCATGCCTTGTATGCACCCGGATATCCATTTTCCCAATGGGTCACGTGCGGCAACGAAATGGCGCGAAACCACTCCAAACAAGAGTTTTGGACCTAAACTAGTGGATTGGGAATGTTCATTGCGAAAAAAAGTAAAAATGGCTCTAGTTGCACAAACTCACTTGTATGCACCCCCATACCCGTTCTCGCAATAGGTAATGTGTGGCAACGAAATGGCGCGAAACCACTCCAAAGAAGAGTTTTGGACCTAAAGTGGTGCATTGGGCATGTTCGTTGCGCTAAAAGAAGAAATGGTTCTAGTTGCACAAACTCATGCCTTGTATGCACCCCGATACCAGTTTTCGCAATGGGTCACGTGCGGCAACGAAATGGCGCGAAACCACTCCAAGCATGAGTTTTGGGCCTAAGGTAGTGGATTGGGCATGTTCGTCGCGAAAAAAAAAGAAATGGTTCTAGTTGCACAAAATCAAGCTTTGTATGCACGATACATGTATTCATAATGGGTCACGTGCGTCAACGAAATGGCGGAAAACCACTCTAAACATGAGATTTGGGCCCAAGGTAGTGGATTGGGCATGTCCATGGCGAAAAAAGAAGAAATGGTTCTGGTTGCACAAACTCATGCCTTGTATGCACCCGATACCTGTTTTCGCAATGGGTCACGTGCGGCAATGAAATGGTGCAAAACCACCCCAAACATGAGTTCTGGACCTAAAGTAGTGCATTGGGCATGTCCGTTGGGAAAAAAGAAGAAATGGTCCTAGTTGCACAAACTCATGCCTTGTGTGCACCCCGATACTCGTTTCCGCAACGGGTCACGTGGGGCAATGAAATGGCGCAAAACCACCCCAAACATGAGTTTTCGGTCAAAAGTGGTGCATTGGGCAAGTCCATTGCGAAAAAAGAGAAAATGGTTCTAATTGCACACACCGACACCCGTTTTCAAATTGGGTCACGGGCGGCAATGAAATGTTGCAAAACCACCCCGAACATGGGTTTTGGACATAAAGTAGTGGATTGGGGATGTTCGTGGTGAAAAAAGAAGAAATCGTTCTAGTTGCACAAACTCATGCCTTGTATGCACCCCGATACCCATTTTCGCAATGTGTCACGTGTGATAACGAAATGGCACAAAACCACCTCAAACATGTGTTATGCACGTAGAGTAGGGATTGGGCATGTTTGCCGCAAAAAAAGAAGAAATGGTTCTTGTTCACAAACTCATGCCTTGTATGCACCTCGATACCGATTTTCGCAATGGGTCACGTGCGACCACGAAATTGCACAAAACCACCCCAAACATGTGTTTTGCACATAGAGTAGGGATTGGGCATGTTCGTCACAAAAAAAGAAGAAATGGTTCTTGTTCACAAACTCATGCCTTGTATGCACCCCGATAACCATTTTAGCAATGGGTCATGTGCGGCAACGAAATGGCGCGAAACCACTCCAAACAAGAGTTTTGGACCTAAAGTAGTGGATTGGGCATGTTCGTGGAGAAAAAAAGAAGAAATGGTTCTAGTTGCACAAACTCTTGCCTTGTATGCACCCCGATACCCATTTTCGCAGTGGGTCATGTGGGGCGACAAAATGGCCCGAAACTACTGCGGACATGAGTTTTGGACCTAAAGTAGTGGATTGGGCATTTTTGTGGAGAAAAAAAGAAGAAATGGTTCTAGTTGCACAAACTCATTCCTTGTATGCGCCCCAATACCCAATTTCGCAATGGGCACGTGCAGCAATGAAATGGCGCAAAACCACCCCAAACATCAGCTTTGGACCTAAAGTGGTGCATTGGGCATGTCTGCTGCAAAAAAAGAAGAAATGGTTCTAGTTGCACAAACTCGTGCATTGTATGCACCCCGATACCCGTTTTCGCAATGGGTCACTTGTGGCAACGAAATGGCGCGAAACCACTCCGAACATGAGTTTTGGACCTATAGTAGTGGATTGGGAATGTTCGTGGCGAAGAAAGAAGAAATGGTTCTAGTTGCACAAACTCATGCCTTCTGTGCACCCTGATACCCGTTTGCGCAATGGGTCACGTGCGGCATTGAAATGGCGGGAAACCAGTCCGAACATGAGTATTGGACCTAAAGTAGTGGATTGGGCATGTTCGTGGCCAAAAAAGAAGAAACGGTTCTAGTTGCACAAACTCATGCCTTGTGTGCACCGTGATACCCGTTTTCTTAATGGCTCACGTGCGTCAATGAACTGGCGCAAAACCACTCCAATGATGAGTTTTGGACCTAAAGTGGTGCATTGGGCTTGTTCGTTGTGAAAAAAAAAAGAAATGGTTCTAGTTGCACAAACTCATGCCTTGTATGCACCCCGATACCCATTTTCGCAATGGGACATGTGCGACAATAAAAGGGCGTAAAACCACCTCAAACATGAGTTTTGGACCTAAAGTGGTGCATTGGGTATGTCCGTTCCGAAAAAAGAAGAAATGGTTCTAGTTGCACAAACTGATGCCTTCTATGCACACCGGTACCCGTTTTCGCAATGGGTCACGTGCGGCAACGAAATGGCGCAAAACCACTCCAAACAAGAGTTTTGGACCTAAAGTAGTGGATTGGGCATGTTAGTTGCGAAAAAAAGAAGAAATGGTTCTAGTTGCACAAAATCATGCTTTGTATGCACCCCGATACCCATTTTCGCAATGGGACATGTGCGGCAGTAAAATTCGTTGCGAAAATGGAAGAAATGGTTCTAATTTCACAAACTCATGCCTTGTATGCACCCCGATACCCGTTTTCGCAATGGGTAACGTGCTGCAACGAAATGGCGCGAAACCACTCCAAACATGAGTTTTAGACCTAAAGTAGTGGAATGGGCATGTTCGTTACGAAAAAAAGAAGAAATGGGCTAGTTGCACAAACTCATGCTTTGTATGCACCCCAACATCCGTTTTCAAATTGGGTCACCGGCGGCAATGAAATGGTGCAAAACCACGCCAAACATGAGTTTTGGACCTAAATTCGTGCACTGGGCATGTCTGTTGCGAAAAAAGAAGAAATGGTTCGAGTTGCACAAACTCATGCCTTGTATGCACCCCGATACCCGTTTTCGCAATGGGTCACGTGCGGCAACGAAATGGCGCGAAACAACTCCAAACATTACTTTTGTACCTAATTTGGTGCATTGGGCATGTCCGTTGCGAAAAAAGAAGAAATGGTTCTAGTTGCACAAACTCATGCCTTGTATGTACCCCGATACCCGTTATCGCAATGGGTCACGTGCGGCAACGAAATGGCGCGAAACCACTCCGAACATGAGTTTTGGACCTAAAGTAGTGGATTGGGCATGTTCATGGAGAAAAAAGAAGAAATGGTTTTAGTTGCAGAAAGTCATGCCTTGTATGCACCCCATACCCATTTTCGCAATGTGTCACGTGCGACAACGAAATGGCACAAAACCACCCCAAACTTGTGTTTTGGACGTAGAGTAGGGATTGGGATGTTCGTAGCAAAAAAAGAAGAAATGGTTCTTGTTCACAAACTCATGCCTTGTATGCGCCCCGATACCAGTTTTCGCAATGGGTAACGTGCGGCAACGAAATGGCGCGAAACCACTCCAAACATGAGTTTTAGACCTAAAGTAGTGGGTTGGGAATGTTCGTTACGAAAAAAAGAAGAAATAGGCCAGGTGCACAATCTGATGCTTTGTATGCACCCCGATACCTGTTTTCAGAATGGGTCACGGGCGGCAATGAAATGGTGCAAAACCACCCCAAACATGAGTTTTGGACCTAAATTGGTGCATTGGGCATGTCCGTTGCGAAAAAAGAAGACATGGTTCTAGTTGCACAAACGAAATGCCTTGTATGCACCCCGGTACACATGTTCGCAATGGGTCACGTGCGGCAACGTAATGGCGCGAAACCACTCCAAACAAGAGTTTTGGACCTAAAGTAGTGGATTGGGCTTGTTCGTGGAGAAAAAAGAAGAAATGTTTCTCGTTGCACAAACTCACGCCGTGTATGTACCTAATACCCATTTTCGCAATGTGTCACGTGCGACAACGAAATGGCACAAAACCACCCCAAACTTGTGTTTTGGACGTAGAGTAGATATTGGCCATGTTCGTCACAATAAGATAAGAAATGGTTCTTGTTCACAAACTCAAGCCTTGTATGCACCCGATACCCATTTTCGCAATTTGTAACGTGCGGCAACGAAATGGCGCGAAACCACTCCAAATATGAGTTTTAGACCTAAAGTAGTGGTTGGGCATGTTCGTGGCAAAAAAAGAAGAAATGGTTATAGTTGCACAAACTCATGCCTTGTGTTCACCCCAATACCCGTTTTTGCAATGGGTCATGTGCGTCAATGAAATGGCGCAAAACCACCCCAAACAAGAGTTTCAGACCGAAACTGGTGCATTGGGCATGTCCGTTGCGAAAAATGAACAAATGGTTCTAGTTGCACAAACTCATGCCTTGTATGCATCCTGATACCCATTTTCGCAATGGGACATGTGCGGCAATAAAATGGCATAAAACCAACTCAAAGATGAGTTTTGGACCTAAAGTGGTGCATTGGGCATGTTCGATGCGAAAGTGGAAGAAATGGTTCTAGTTTCAGAAACTCATGCCTTCTATGCACCCCGATACCCGTTTTCGCAATGGGTCACGTGCGGCAACGAACTGGCGCGAAACCAGTCCAAAGATGTGTTTTGGACCTAAAGTGGTGCATTGGGCATGTTCGTTGCGAAAATAGAAGAAATGGTTCTAGTTGCACAAACTCATGCCTTGTATGCACCCTGATACCCATTTTCGCAATGGGTCACGTGCGGCAACGTATAGGCACGAAACCACTCCAAACAGAGATTTGGACCTAAAGTAGTGGATTGGGTATGTTCATGGCAAAAGAAGAACAAATGATATTAGTTGCACAAACTCATGCCTTGTATGCACCCCTATACCCATTTTCGAAAGGGACATGTGCGGCAATAAAATGGTGTAAAACCACCTCAAAGATTAGTTTTGGACCTAAAGTGGTGCATTGGGCATGTTCATTGCGAAAATGGAAGAAATGGTTCTAGTTTCAGAAACTCATGCCTTCTATGCACCCCGAAACCCCTTTTTACAATGGGTCACGTGCGGCAACGAACTGGCGTGAAATCACTCCAAAGAGGAGTTTTGGACCTAAACTGGTGCATTGGGCATGTTCGTTGCGAAAAAAGAATAAATGGTTCTAGTTGCACAAACTCATGCCTCGTATGCACCCTGATACACATTTTCGCAATGGGTCACGTGTGGCAACGTAATGGCGCGAAGCCACTCCAAACAAGAGTTTTGGACCTAAAGTACTTGATTGGGCAAGTTCATTGCGAAAAAAGTAGAAATGGTTCTAGTTGCACAAAATCATGCTTTGTATGCACCGCGATACCCGTTTTCGCAATGGGTCACGTGTGGCAATGAAATGGTGCGAAACCACTCCGAACATGAGTTTTGTACCTAAATTAGTGGATTGGGCAAGTTCGTGGTAAAAAGAGAAGAAATGGTTATAGTTGCACAAACTCATGCCTTCTATGCACCTCGATACCCGCTTTCGCGATGGGTCACGTGCGGCAACGAAATGGCGCGAAACCACTCCGAACATGAGTTTTGGACCTAAAGTAGTGGATTGGGCATGTTCGTGGAGAAAAAAGAAGAAGTGGTTCTAGGTGCACAAACTCATGCCTTCTATGCACCCAATACCCGTTTTCGCAATGGGTCACGTGCGGCAACGAAATGGCGCGAAACCACTCCGAACATGAGTTTTGGACCTAAAGTAGTGGATTGGGCATGTTCGTGGAGAAAAAAGAAGAAATGGTTTTAGTTGCAGAAAGTCATGCCTTGTATGCACCCCATACCCATTTTCGCAATGTGTCACGTGTGACAACGAAATGGCACAAAACCACCCCAAACTTGTGTTTTGGACATAGAGTAGGGATTGGCCATGTTCGTAGCAAAAAAAGAAGAAATGGTTCTTGTTCGCAAACTCAAGCCTTGTATGCACCCCGATACCTGTTTTCGCAATGTGTAACGTGCGGCATCGAAATGGCGCGAAACCACTCAAACATGAGTTTTAGACCTAAAGTAGTGGTTGGGCATGTTCATTCCGAAAAAAAGGAGAAATGCGCTAGTGTCACTATAATACCTGTTTTCAGAATGTGTCACGGGTGGCAATGAAATGGTGCAAAACCACCCCAAACATGAGCTTTGGACGTAAATTGGTGCATTGGACGTGTCCGTTGCGAAAAAAAAGAAGTGATTCTAGTTGCACAAACTCATGTGTCACGTGCGGCAACGAAATGGTGCGAAACCACTCCGAACATGAGTATTGGACCTAAAGTAGTGCATTGGAATGTTCGTGGCGAAAAAAAAGAAATGGTTCTAGTTGCACAAACTCATACCTTGTATGCGTCGCGATACCCATTTTCGCAATGGGACATGTGCGGCAATGATATGGTGCGAAACCACCCCAAACATGAGTTTTGAACGTAAAGTGGTGCATTAGGCATGTCCATTGCGAAAAAAGAAGAAAAGTTCTAGTTGCACAAACTCATGCCGTGTATGCACCCCGATACCCATTTTCGCAATGTGTCACGTGCGACAACGATATGGCACAACACCACCCCACACATGTGTTTTGGACGTAGAGTAGGGATTGGGCATATTCGTCGCAAAAAAAGAAGAAATGGTTCATGTTCACAAACTCTTGACTTGTATGCACCCCGATACCCGTTTTCGCAATGGGCAAAGTGCGGCAACGAAATGGCGCGAAACCACTCCAAACAAGAGTTTTAGACCTAAAGTAGTGGGTTGGGCATGTTCGTTATGAAAAAAAGATGAAATGGCTAGTTCCAAAATCTCATGCTTTGTATGCACCATGATACCCGTTTTCAGAATGGGTCACGGGCGGCAATGAACTGGTGCAAAATCACCCCAAACATGAGTTTTGGACCTAAATTGGTGCATTGGGCATATCCGTTGCGAAAAAACAAGAAATTGTTCTAGTTGCACAAACTCATGCCTTGTATGCACCCCGATACCCATTTTCGCATTGGGTCACGTGCGGCAACGAAATGGCGTGAAACCACTCCGAACATGAGTTTTGGACCTAAAGTAGTGGATTGGGCATGTTCGTGGCGAAAAATAAAAGAAATGGTTCTAGTTGCACAAACTCATGCGTTGTATGCACCCCGATACCCGTTTTCGCAATGGGTCACGTGCGTCAATGAATTGGCGCAAAACCACCCCAAACATGAGTTTCGGACCGAAACTGGTGCATTGGGCATGTCCGTTGCGAAAAAACAACAAATGGTTCTAGTTGCACAAACTCATGCCTTGTATGCACACAGATACCCGTTTTCGCAATGGGTCATGTGCGGCAATGAAATGGCGCGAAACCACTCCGAACATGAGATTTGGTTCTAAGGAAGTGAATTGGGCATGTTCATGGCGAAAAATGAACAAATGGTTTTAGTTGCACAAACTCATGCCTTGTATGCACCCTGATACCCATTTTCGCAATGGGACATGTGCGGCAATAAAATGGCATAAAACCAACTCAAAGATGAGTTTTGGACCTAAAGTGCTGCATTGGGCCTTTTCGATGTGAAAATGGAAGAAATGGTTCTCGTTTCACAAACTCATGCCTTGTATGCACCACGATACCCGTTTTCGCAATGGGTCACGTGCGGCAACGAACTGGCGCGAAACCACTCCAAAGATGAGTTTTGGAGCTAAAGTGGAGCATTGGTCATGTTTGTTGCGAAAAAAGAAGAAATTGTTCTAGTTGCACAAACTCATTCCTTGTTTGCATCCCGATACACATTTTCGCAATGGGTCACGTGCAGCAACGTAATGGCGCGAAACCAATCCGAACATGAGTTTTGGACCAAAAGTAGTGGATTGAGCATGTTCATGGAGAAAAAACAAGAAATGGTTCTAGTAGCACAAACTCATGCCTTGTATGCACCCAATACCCATTTTCGCAATGTGTCACGTGCGACAATGAAATGGCACAAAACCACCCCAAACTTGTGTTTTGGATGTAGAGTAGGGATTGGTCATGTTCATCGCAAAAAAAAGAAGAAATGGATCTTGATCACAAACTCATGCCTTGTATGCACCCCGATACCCGTTTTCGCAATGGGTCACGTGCGTCAATGAAATGGCGTAAAACCACCCCAAACATGAGTTTCGGACCGAAACAGGTGCATTGGGCATGTCCGTTACGTAAAAAGAACGAATGGTTCTAGTTGTACAAACTCATGCCTTGTATGCACCCCGATACCCATTTTCGCAATGGGACATGTGCGGCAATAAAATAGCGTAAAACCACCTCAAAGATGAGTTTTGACCTAAAGTGGTGCATTGGGCATGTTCGTTGCAGAAATGGAAGAAATGGTTCTCGTTTCACAAACTCATGCCTTGTATGCACCACGATACCCGTTTTCGCAATGGGACATGTGCGGCAATAAAATGGCATAAAACCAACTCAAAGATGAGTTTTGGACCTAAAGTGCTGCATTGGGCCTGTTCGATGCGAAAATGGAAGAAATGGTTCTAGTTTCAGAAACTCATGCCTTCTATGCATCCCGATACCCGTTTTCGCAATAGGTCACGTGCGGCAACGAACTAGCGCGAAACCACTCAAAAGATGAGTTTTGGACCTAAAGTGGTGCATTGGGCATGTTCGTTGCGAAAAAAGAAGAAATGGTTCTAGTTGCACAAACTCATGCCTTGTATGCACCCCGCCACCGTTTTCGCAATGGGTCACGTGCGGCAACGTAATGGCATGAAACCACTCCAAACACGAGATTTGGACCTAAAGTAGTGGATTGGGCATGATCATGGAAAAAAAGAACAAATGATTTTAGTTGCACAAACTCATGCCTTGTATGGACCCCGATACCCATTTTCGCAATGGGACATCTGCGGCAATAAAATGGCGTAAAACCACCTCAGAGATTAGCTTTGGACCTAAAGTGGTGCATTGGTCATGTTCGTTGCGAAAATGGAAGAAATGGTTCTCGTTTCACAAACTCATGCCTTGTATGGACCCCGATACCCGTTTTCGCAATGGGTCACGTGCGGCAACGAACTGGCGCGAAACCACTCCAAAGATGTGTTTTGGACCTGAAGTGGTGCATTGGGCATGTTCGTTGCGAAAAAAGAAGAAATGGTTCTAGTTGCACAAACTCATGCCTTGTAGGCACCCCGATACCCGTTTTTGCAATGGGTCATGTGCAGCAATGAAATGCTGCGAAACCACTCCGAACATGAGTTTTGGTTCTAAGGTAGTGGATTGGGCATGTTCATGGCGAAAAATGAACAAATGGTTTTAGTTGCACAAACTCATGCCTTGTATGCACCCTGATACCCATTTTTGCAATGGAACATGTGCAGCAATAAAATGGCATAAAACCAACTCAAAGATGAGTTTTGGACCTAAAGTGGTGCATTGGGCGTGTTCGATGCAAAAATGGAAGAAATGGTTCTAGTTTCAGAAACTCATGCCTTCAATGCACCCCGATACCCGTTTTCGCAATGGGTCACTTGGGGCAACGAACTGGCGCGAAACCACTCCAAAGATGAGTTTTGTACCTAAAGTTGTGCATTGGGCATGTTCGTTGCGAAAAAAGAAGAAATGGTTCTAGTTGCACAAACTCATGCCTTGTATGCACCCCGATACCCATTTTCGCAAAGGGTCACGTGCGGCAACGTAAAGGCACAAAACCACTCCAAACAAGAGTTCTGGACCTAAAGTAGTGGATTGGGCATGTTCATGGCGAAAAAAGAACAAATGATTTTCGTTGCACAAACTCATGACTTGTATGCACCCCGATACCCATTTTCGCAATGGGACATGTGCGGCAATAAAATGAAGTAAAACCACCTCAAAGATTAGTTTTGGACCTAAAGTGGTTCATTGGGCATGTTCGTTGCGAAAATGGAAGAAATGGTTCTCGTTTCACAAACTCATGCCTTGTATGGACCCCGATACCCGTTTTCACAATGGGTCACGTGCGGCAACGAACTGGCGTGAAACCACTCCAAAGATTAGTTTTGGACCTAAAGTGGTGCATTGGCCATGTTCGTTGCGAAAGAAGAAGAAATGGTTCTAGTTGCACAAACTCATGCGTTGTATGCATCCCGGTACACATTTTCGCAATGGGTCACGTGCAGCAACGTGATGGTGTGACACCACTCCGAACATGAGTTTTGGACCAAAAGTAGTGGATTGAGCATGTTCATGGAGAAAAAACAAGAAATGGTTCTAGTAGCACAAACTCATGCCTTGTATGCACCCAATACCCATTTTCGCAATGTGTCACGTGCGACAACGAAATGGCACAAAACGACCCCAAACTTGTGTTTTGGACATAGAGTAGGGATTGGTCATGTTCATCGCAAAAAAAGAAGAAATGGATCTTGATCACAAACTCATGCCTTGTATGCACCCCGATACCCGTTTTCGCAATGGGTAATGTGCAGCAATGAAATGGCGCGAAACCACTCCAAACATGAGTTTTAGACCAAAAGTAGTGGGTTGGGCATGTTCGTTACGAAAAAAAGAAGAAATGGGCTAGTTGCACAATCTCATGGTTTGTATGCTCCCCGATACCCGTTTTCATAATGGGTCACGGCAGCAATGAAATGGTGCAAAACCACCACAAACATGAGTTTTGGACCTAAATTGGTGCATTGGGCATGTCCGTTGCGTAAAAAGAAGAAATGGTTCTAGTTGCACAAACTCATGCGTTCTATGCACCCCGATACCCGTTTTCGCAATGGGTCACGTGTGGCAACGTAATGGCGCGAAGCCACTCCAAACAAGAGTTTTGGACCTAAAGTACTTGATTGGGCAAGTTCATTGCGAAAAAAGTAGAAATGGTTCTAGTTGCACAAAATCATGCTTTGTATGCACCGCGATACCCGTTTTCGCAATGGGTCACGTGTAGCAACGAAATGACACGAAACGACCGCCAACATGACTTTTGGACCTAAAGTAGTGGCTTGAGCATGTTCGTTGCAAAAAAAAGAAGAAACAGTTCTGATGACACAAACTCATGCTTTGTACGCACCCCGACCCATTCTCGCACTGGGCCACGTGCGGCAATGAAATGGCGTGAAACCACTCCGAACATGAGTTTTGGACATAAAGTAGTGGATTGGGCATGTTCGTGGCGAAAAAAGAAGAAATGGTTCTAGTTGCACAAACTCATGCCTTGTATGCACCCCGATACCCGTTTTCGCAATGGGTAACGTGCGGCAACGAAATGGCGCGAAGCCACTCCAAACATGACTTTTAGCGCCAATGTAGTGGGTTGCGCATGTTTGTTACAAAAAAAAAGAAGAAATGGGCTAGTTGCACAATCTCATTCTTTGTTTGCACCCCGATACCCGTTTTCAGAATGGGTCACGGGCGGCAATGAAATGTTGCAAAACCACCCCAAAGATGAGTTTTGGACCTAAATTGGTGCATTGGGCTTGTCCGTTGCGAAAAAGAAGAAATGGTTGTAGTTGCACAAACTCCTGCCTTTTATGCACACCGATACCCGTTTTCGCAATGGGTAACGTGCGGCAACGAAATGGCGCGAAACCACTCCAAACATGACATTTAGACCCAATGTAGTTGGTTGCGCATGTTTGTTACAAAAAAAAGAAGAAATGGGCTAGTTGCACAATCTCATTCTTTGTTTGCACCCCGATACCCGTTTTCAGAATGGGTCACGGGCGGCAATGAAATGTTGCAAAACCACCCCAAAGATGAGTTTTGGACCAAAATTGGTGCATTGGGCTTGTCCGTTGCGAAAAAGAAGAAATGGTTGTAGTTGCACAAACTCATGCCTTGTATGCACCCCGATACCCGTTTTTGCAATGGGTAACGTGCGGCAACGAAATGGCGCGAAACCACTCCAAACATGACTTTTAGACCCAATGTAGTGGGTTGCGCATGTTTGTTACAAAAAAAAAAGAAGAAATGGGCTAGTTGCACAATCTCATTCTATGTTTGCACCCCGATACCCGTTTTCAGAATGGGTCACGGGCGGCAATAAAATGTTGCAAAACTACCCCAAAGATGAGTTTTGGACCTAAATTGGTGCATTGGGCTTGTTTGTTGCGAAAAAGAAGAAATGGTTGTAGTTGCACAAACTCCTGCATTGTATGCACCCCGATACCCGTTTTCGCAAAGGGTCACGTGCGGCAACGAAATGGCGCGAAACCACTCCATACATGAGTTTTGGTTCTAAAGTAGTGGATTGGGCATGTCCGTTACGAAAAAAGAACGAATGGTTCTAGGTGCACAAACTCATGCCTTGTTTGCACCCCGATACCCGTTTTCGCAATGGGTCACGTGCGTCAATGAAATGGCGCGAAACCACTCCGAACATGAGTTTTGGACCTAAAGTAGTGGATTGGGCATGTTCGTGGAGAAAAAAGAAGGAATGGTTCTAGTTGCACAAACTCATGCGTTGTATGCACCCCGATTCCCGTTTTCGCAATGGTTCACGTGCGGCAATGAAATGGCGCGAAACCACTCCGAACGTTAGATTTGGACCTAAAGTAGTGGATTGGGCATGTTTATGGCGAAAAAAGAACAAATGGTTTTAATTGCACAAACTCATGCCTTGTATGCACCCTGATACCCGTTTTCGCAATGGGACACGTGCGGCAAAAAAATGGCGTAAAACCACCTCAAAGATGAGTTTTGGACCTAAAGTGGAGCATTGGGCATGTTCGTTGCGAAAATAGAAGAAATGGTTCTAGTTTCCCAAACTCATGCCTTCTATGCACCCCGATACCCGTTTTCGCAATGGGTCACGTGCGGCAACGAACTGGTGTGAAACCACTCCAAAGATGAGTTTTGGACCTAAAGTGGTGCATTGGGCATGTTCATTGCGAAAAAAGAAGAAATGGTTCTAGTTGCACAAACTCATGCCTTGTACGCACCCCGATACCCAATTTCGCAATGGGTCATGTGCGGCAACGTAAAGGCACGAAACCACTCCAAACAAGATTTTTGGACCTAAAGTAGTGGATTGGGCATGTTCGTGCAGAAAAAAGAAAGAAATGGTTCTAGTTGCACAAATTCATGCCTTGTATGCACCGAATACCCATTTTCGCATTGTGTCACGTGCGACAACGAAATGGCCCAAAACAACCCGAATCTTGTGTTTTGGACATAGGGTAGGGATTGAGCATGTTCGTCGCAAAAAAAGAAGAAATGGTTCTTGTTCACAAACTCATGCCTTGTATGCACCCCGATACCCATTTTCGCAATGGGTCACGTGCGGCAACGTAAAGGCACGGCACTACTCCAAACAAGAGTTTTGGACCTAAAGTAGTGGATTGGGCATGTTCGTGCAGAAAAAAGAAACAAATGGTTCTAGTTGCACAAACTCATGCCTTGTATGCACCGAATACCCATTTTCGCATTGTGTCTCGTGCGACAACGAAATGGCCCAAAACCACCCGAATCTTGTGTTTTGGACGTAGAGTAGGGATTGGGCATGTTCGTCGCAAAAATAGAAGAAATAGTTCTTATTCACAAACTCATGTCTTGTATGCACCCCGATACCCATTTTCGCAATGGGTAACATGCGGCAACGAAATGGCGCGAAACCACTCCGAACATTAGTTTTAGACCTAAAGTAGTGGGTTGGGCAGGTTCGTTACGAAACAAAGAAGAATTGGGCTAGTTGCACAATCTCATGCTTTGCATGCACCCCGATACCCGTTTTCGCAATGGGTCACGTGCGGCAACGAACTAGCATGAAACCACTCCAAAGATGTGTTTTGGACCTAAAGTGGTGGATTGGGCATGTTCGTTGCGAAAAAAGAAGAAATGGTTGTAGTTGCACAAACTCATGCCTTGTATGCACCCTGATACCCATTTTCGCAATGGGACACGTGCGGCAATAAAATGGCGTAAAACCACCTCAAAGATGAGTTTTGGACCTAAAGTGGTGCATTGGGCATGTTCGTTGTGAAAATGGAAGAAATGGTTCTAGTTTCACAAACTCATGCCTTCTATGCACCCCGATACCCGTTTTCGCAATAGGTCACGTGCGGCAACGAACTAGCGTGAAACCACTCAAAAGATGAGTTTTTACCTAAAGTGGTGCATTGGGCATGTTCGTTGCGAAAACAGAAGAAATGGTTCTAGTTGCACAAACTCATGCCTTGTATGCACCCCGATACCCGTTTTCGCAATGGGACATCTGCGGCAATAAAATGGCGTAAAACCACCTCAGAGATTAGCTTTGGACCTAAAGTGGTGCATTGGGCTTGTTTGTTGCGAAAATGGAAGAAATGGTTCTCGTTTCACAAACTCATGCCTTGTATGCACCCCGATACCCGTTTTCGCAATGGGTCACGTGCGGCAATGAACTGGCGCGAAACCACTGCAAAGATGAGTTTTGGACCTAAAGTGGTGCATTGGGCGTGTTCGATGCAAAAATGGAAGAAATGGTTCTAGTTTCAGAAACTCATGCCTTCAATGCACCCCGATACCCATTTTCGCAATGGGTCACGTGGGGCAACGAACTGGCGCGAAACCACTCCAAAGATGAGTTTTGTACCTAAAGTGGTGCGTTGGCCATGTTCGTTGCGAAAAAAGAAGAAATGGTTCTAGTTGCACAAACTCATGCCTTGTATGCACCCCGATACCCATTTTCGCAAAGGGTCACGTGCGGCAACGTAAAGGCACAAAACCACTCCAAACAAGAGTTCTGGACCTAAAGTAGTGGATTGGGCATGTTCATGGCGAAAAAAGAACAAATTATTTTCTTTGCACAAACTCATGACTTGTATGCACCCCGATACCCATTTTCGCAATGGGACATGTGCGGCAATAAAATGAAGTAAAACCACCTCAAAGATTAGTTTTGGACCTAAAGAGGTTCATTGGGCATGTTCGTTGCGAAAATGGAAAAATGGTTCTCGTTTCACAAACTCATGCCTTGTATGGACCCCGATACCCGTTTTCGCAATGGGTCACGTGCGGCAACGAACTGGCGCGAAACCACTCCAAAGATGAGTTTTGGACCTAAAGTGGTGCATTGGGCTTGTCCGTTGCGAAAAAGAAGAAATGCTTCTAGTTGCACAAACTCATGCCTTGTATGCACCCCGATACCCGTTTTCGCAATGGGTAACGTGCGGCAACGAAATGGCGCGAAACCACTCCAAACATGACTTTTAGACCCAATGTAGTGGGTTGCGCATGTTTGTTACAAAAAAAAAAAAGAAGAAATGGGCTAGTTGCACAATCTCATTCTTTGTTTGCACCCCGATACCCGTTTTCAGAATGGGTCACGGGCGGCAATGAAATGTTGCAAAACCACCCCAAAGATGAGTTTTGGACCTAAATTGGTGCATTGGGCTTGTCCGTTGCGAAAAAGAAGAAATGGTTGTAGTTGCACAAACTCCTGCCTTGTATGCACCCCGATACCCGTTTTCGCAAAGGGTCACGTGCAGCAACGAAATGGCGCGAAACCACTCCAAACATGAGTTTTGGTTCTAAAGTAGTGGATTGGGCATGTCCGTTACGAAAAAAGAACGAATGGTTCTAGTTGCACAAACTCATGCCTTGTATGCACCCCGATAACCGTTTTCGCAATGGGTCACGTGCGTCAATGAAATGGCGCAAAACCAACCCAAACATGAGTTTCGGACCAAAACTGGTGCATTGGGCATGTCTGTTGCGAAAAAAGAAGGAATGGTTCTAGTTGCACAAACTCATGCGTTGTATGCACCCCGATTCCCGTTTTCACAATGGTTCACGTGCGGCAATGAAATGGCGCGAAACCACTCCGAACGTTAGATTTGGACCTAAAGTAGTGGATTGGGCATGTTTATGGCGAAAAAAAAACAAATGGTTTTAGTTGCACAAACTCATGCCTTGTATGCACCCTGATACCCGTTTTCGCAATGGGACACGTGCGGCAAAAAAATGGCGTAAAACAACCTCAAAGATGAGTTTTGGACCTAAAGTGGTGCATTGGGCATGTTCGTTGCGAAAATAGAAGAAATGGTTCTAGTTTCACAAACTCATGCCTTCTATGCACCCCGATACCCGTTTTCGCAATGGGTCACGTGCGGCATCGAAATGGCGCGAAACCACTCCAAAGATGAGTTTTGGACCTAAAGTGGTGCATTGGGCATGTTCGTTGCGAAAAAAGAATAAATGGTTCTAGTTGCACAAACTCATGCCTTGTACGCACCCCGATACCCAATTTCGCAATGGGTCATGTGCGGCAACGTAAAGGCACGAAACCACTCCAAACAAGATTTTTGGACCTAAAGTAGTGGATTGGGCATGTTCGTGCAGAAAAAAAAAAGAAATGGTTCTAGTTGCACAAATTCATGCCTTGTATGCACCGAATACCCATTTTCGCATTGTGTCACGTGCGACAACGAAATGGCCCAAAACAACCCGAATCTTGTGTTTTGGACATAGAGTAGGGATTGAGCATGTTCGTCGCAAAAAAAGAAGAAATGGTTCTTGTTCACAAACTCATGCCTTGTATGCACCCCGATACCCATTTTCGCAATGGGTCACGTGCGGCAACGTAAAGGCACGGCACTACTCCAAACAAGAGTTTTGGACCTAAAGTAGTGGATTGGGCATGTTCGTGCAGAAAAAAGAAACAAATGGTTCTAGTTGCACAAACTCATGCCTTGTATGCACCGAATACCCATTTTCGCATTGTGTCTCGTGCGACAACGAAATGGCCCAAAACCACCCGAATCTTGTGTTTTGGACGTAGAGTAGGGATTGGGCATGTTCGTCGCAAAAATAGAAGAAATGGTTCTTATTCACAAACTCATGCCTTGTATGCACCCCGATACCCGTTTTCGCAATGGATAACATGCGGCAACGAAATGGCGCGAAACCACTCCGAACATTAGTTTTAGACCTAAAGTAGTGGGTTGGGCAGGTTCGTTATGAAAAAAAGAAGAATTGGGCTAGTTGCACAATCTCATGCTTTGCATGCACCCCGATACCCGTTTTCGCAATGGGTCACGTGCGGCAACGAACTAGCATGAAACCACTCCAAAGATGTGTTTTGGACCTAAAGTGGTGGATTGGGCATGTTCGTTGCGAAAAAAGAAGAAATGGTTGTAGTTGCACAAACTCATGCCTTGTATGCACCCTGATACCCATTTTCGCAATGGGACACGTGCGGCAATAAAATGGCGTAAAACCACCTCAAAGATGAGTTTTGGACCTAAAGTGGTGCATTGGGCATGTTCGTTGCGAAAATGGAAGAAATGGTTCTAGTTTCACAAACTCATGCCGTCTATGCACCCCGATACCCGTTTTCGCAATAGGTCACGTGCGGCAACGAACTAGCGTGAAACCACTCAAAAGATGAGTTTTTACCTAAAGTGGTGCATTGGGCATGTTCGTTGCGAAAACAGAAGAAATGGTTCTAGTTGCACAAACTCATGCCTTGTATGCACCCCGATACCCGTTTTCGCAATGGGTCACGTGCGGCAACGTAATGGCATGAAACCACTCCAAACAAGAGATTTGGACCTAAAGTAGTGGATTGGGCATGTTCATGGCAAAAAAGAACAAATGATAATAGTTGCACAAACTCATGACTTGTATGCACCCCGATACCCATTTTCGCAATGGGACATCTGCGGCAATAAAATGGCGTAAAACCACCTCAGAGATTAGCTTTGGACCTAAAGTGGTGCATTGGGCATGTTTGTTGCGAAAATGGAAGAAATGGTTCTCGTTTCACAAACTCATGCCTTGTATGCACCCCGATACCCGTTTTCGCAATGGGTCACGTGCGGCAATGAACTGGCGCGAAACCACTGCAAAGATGAGTTTTGGACCTAATGTGGTGCATTGGGCGTGTTCGATGCAAAAATGGAAGAAATGGTTCTAGTTTCAGAAACTCATGCCTTCAATGCACCCCGATACCCATTTTCGCAATGGGTCACGTGGGGCAACGAACTGGCGCGAAACCACTCCAAAGATGAGTTTTGTACCTAAAGTGGTGCATTGGCCATGTTCGTTGCGAAAAAAGAAGAAATGGTTCTAGTTGCACAAACTCATGCCTTGTATGCACCCCGATACCCATTTTCGCAAAGGGTCACGTGCGGCAACGTAAAGGCACAAAACCACTCCAAACAAGAGTTCTGGACCTAAAGTAGTGGATTGGGCATGTTCATGGCGAAAAAAGAACAAATTATTTTCTTTGCACAAACTCATGACTTGTATGCACCCCGATACCCATTTTCGCAATGGGACATGTGCGGCAATAAAATGAAGTAAAACCACCTCAAAGATTAGTTTTGGACCTAAAGAGGTTCATTGGGCATGTTCGTTGCGAAAATGGAAAAATGGTTCTCGTTTCACAAACTCATGCCTTGTATGGACCCCGATACCCGTTTTCGCAATGGGTCACGTGCGGCAACGAACTGGCGCGAAACCACTCCAAAGATGAGTTTTGGACCTAAAGTGGTGCATTGGGCTTGTCCGTTGCGAAAAAGAAGAAATGCTTCTAGTTGCACAAACTCATGCCTTGTATGCACCCCGATACCCGTTTTCGCAATGGGTAACGTGCGGCAACGAAATGGCGCGAAACCACTCCAAACATGACTTTTAGACCCAATGTAGTGGGTTGCGCATGTTTGTTACAAAAAAAAAAAGAAGAAATGGGCTAGTTGCACAATCTCATTCTTTGTTTGCACCCCGATACCCGTTTTCAGAATGGGTCACGGGCGGCAATGAAATGTTGCAAAACCACCCCAAAGATGAGTTTTGGACCTAAATTGGTGCATTGGGCTTGTCCGTTGCGAAAAAGAAGAAATGGTTGTAGTTGCACAAACTCCTGCCTTGTATGCACCCCGATACCCGTTTTCGCAAAGGGTCACGTGCAGCAACGAAATGGCGCGAAACCACTCCAAACATGAGTTTTGGTTCTAAAGTAGTGGATTGGGCATGTCCGTTACGAAAAAAGAACGAATGGTTCTAGTTGCACAAACTCATGCCTTGTATGCACCCCGATAACCGTTTTCGCAATGGGTCACGTGCGTCAATGAAATGGCGCAAAACCAACCCAAACATGAGTTTCGGACCAAAACTGGTGCATTGGGCATGTCTGTTGCGAAAAAAGAAGGAATGGTTCTAGTTGCACAAACTCATGCGTTGTATGCACCCCGATTCCCGTTTTCACAATGGTTCACGTGCGGCAATGAAATGGCGCGAAACCACTCCGAACGTTAGATTTGGACCTAAAGTAGTGGATTGGGCATGTTTATGGCGAAAAAAAAACAAATGGTTTTAGTTGCACAAACTCATGCCTTGTATGCACCCTGATACCCGTTTTCGCAATGGGACACGTGCGGCAAAAAAATGGCGTAAAACAACCTCAAAGATGAGTTTTGGACCTAAAGTGGTGCATTGGGCATGTTCGTTGCGAAAATAGAAGAAATGGTTCTAGTTTCACAAACTCATGCCTTCTATGCACCCCGATACCCGTTTTCGCAATGGGTCACGTGCGGCATCGAAATGGCGCGAAACCACTCCAAAGATGAGTTTTGGACCTAAAGTGGTGCATTGGGCATGTTCGTTGCGAAAAAAGAATAAATGGTTCTAGTTGCACAAACTCATGCCTTGTACGCACCCCGATACCCAATTTCGCAATGGGTCATGTGCGGCAACGTAAAGGCACGAAACCACTCCAAACAAGATTTTTGGACCTAAAGTAGTGGATTGGGCATGTTCGTGCAGAAAAAAAAAAGAAATGGTTCTAGTTGCACAAATTCATGCCTTGTATGCACCGAATACCCATTTTCGCATTGTGTCACGTGCGACAACGAAATGGCCCAAAACAACCCGAATCTTGTGTTTTGGACATAGAGTAGGGATTGAGCATGTTCGTCGCAAAAAAAGAAGAAATGGTTCTTGTTCACAAACTCATGCCTTGTATGCACCCCGATACCCATTTTCGCAATGGGTCACGTGCGGCAACGTAAAGGCACGGCACTACTCCAAACAAGAGTTTTGGACCTAAAGTAGTGGATTGGGCATGTTCGTGCAGAAAAAAGAAACAAATGGTTCTAGTTGCACAAACTCATGCCTTGTATGCACCGAATACCCATTTTCGCATTGTGTCTCGTGCGACAACGAAATGGCCCAAAACCACCCGAATCTTGTGTTTTGGACGTAGAGTAGGGATTGGGCATGTTCGTCGCAAAAATAGAAGAAATGGTTCTTATTCACAAACTCATGCCTTGTATGCACCCCGATACCCGTTTTCGCAATGGGTAACATGCGGCAACGAAATGGCGCGAAACCACTCCGAACATTAGTTTTAGACCTAAAGTAGTGGGTTGGGCAGGTTAGTTACGAAAAAAAGAAGAATTGGGCTAGTTGCACAATCTCATGCTTTGCATGCACCCCGATACCCGTTTTCGCAATGGGTCACGTGCGGCAACGAACTAGCATGAAACCACTCCAAAGATGTGTTTTGGACCTAAAGTGGTGGATTGGGCATGTTCGTTGCGAAAAAAGAAGAAATGGTTGTAGTTGCACAAACTCATGCCTTGTATGCACCCTGATACCCATTTTCGCAATGGGACACGTGCGGCAATAAAATGGCGTAAAACCACCTCAAAGATGAGTTTTGGACCTAAAGTGGTGCATTGGGCATGTTCGTTGCGAAAATGGAAGAAATGGTTCTAGTTTCACAAACTCATGCCGTCTATGCACCCCGATACCCGTTTTCGCAATAGGTCACGTGCGGCAACGAACTAGCGTGAAACCACTCAAAAGATGAGTTTTTACCTAAAGTGGTGCATTGGGCATGTTCGTTGCGAAAACAGAAGAAATGGTTCTAGTTGCACAAACTCATGCCTTGTATGCACCCCGATACCCGTTTTCGCAATGGGTCACGTGCGGCAACGTAATGGCATGAAACCACTCCAAACAAGAGATTTGGACCTAAAGTAGTGGATTGGGCATGTTCATGGCAAAAAAGAACAAATGATAATAGTTGCACAAACTCATGACTTGTATGCACCCCGATACCCATTTTCGCAATGGGACATCTGCGGCAATAAAATGGCGTAAAACCACCTCAGAGATTAGCTTTGGACCTAAAGTGGTGCATTGGGCATGTTTGTTGCGAAAATGGAAGAAATGGTTCTCGTTTCACAAACTCATGCCTTGTATGCACCCCGATACCCGTTTTCGCAATGGGTCACGTGCGGCAATGAACTGGCGCGAAACCACTGCAAAGATGAGTTTTGGACCTAAAGTGGTGCATTGGGCGTGTTCGATGCAAAAATGGAAGAAATGGTTCTAGTTTCAGAAACTCATGCCTTCAATGCACCCCGATACCCATTTTCGCAATGGGTCACGTGGGGCAACGAACTGGCGCGAAACCACTCCAAAGATGAGTTTTGTACCTAAAGTGGTGCATTGGCCATGTTCGTTGCGAAAAAAGAAGAAATGGTTCTAGTTGCACAAACTCATGCCTTGTATGCACCCCGATACCCATTTTCGCAAAGGGTCACGTGCGGCAACGTAAAGGCACAAAACCACTCCAAACAAGAGTTCTGGACCTAAAGTAGTGGATTGGGCATGTTCATGGCAAAAAAGAACAAATTATTTTCTTTGCACAAACTCATGACTTGTATGCACCCCGATACCCATTTTCGCAATGGGACATCTGCGGCAATAAAATGGCGTAAAACCACCTCAGAGATTAGCTTTGGACCTAAAGTGGTGCATTGGGCATGTTTGTTGCGAAAATGGAAGAAATGGTTCTCGTTTCACAAACTCATGCCTTGTATGCACCCCGATACCCGTTTTCGCAATGGGTCACGTGCGGCAATGAACTGGCGCGAAACCACTGCAAAGATGAGTTTTGGACCTAAAGTGGTGCATTGGGCGTGTTCGATGCAAAAATGGAAGAAATGGTTCTAGTTTCAGAAACTCATGCCTTCAATGCACCCCGATACCCATTTTCGCAATGGGTCACGTGGGGCAACGAACTGGCGCGAAACCACTCCAAAGATGAGTTTTGTACCTAAAGTGGTGCATTGGCCATGTTCGTTGCGAAAAAAGAAGAAATGGTTCTAGTTGCACAAACTCATGCCTTGTATGCACCCCGATACCCATTTTCGCAAAGGGTCACGTGCGGCAACGTAAAGGCACAAAACCACTCCAAACAAGAGTTCTGGACCTAAAGTAGTGGATTGGGCATGTTCATGGCGAAAAAAGAACAAATTATTTTCTTTGCACAAACTCATGACTTGTATGCACCCCGATACCCATTTTCGCAATGGGACATGTGCGGCAATAAAATGAAGTAAAACCACCTCAAAGATTAGTTTTGGACCTAAAGAGGTTCATTGGGCATGTTCGTTGCGAAAATGGAAAAATGGTTCTCGTTTCACAAACTCATGCCTTGTATGGACCCCGATACCCGTTTTCGCAATGGGTCACGTGCGGCAACGAACTGGCGCGAAACCACTCCAAAGATGAGTTTTGGACCTAAAGTGGTGCATTGGGCTTGTCCGTTGCGAAAAAGAAGAAATGCTTCTAGTTGCACAAACTCATGCCTTGTATGCACCCCGATACCCGTTTTCGCAATGGGTAACGTGCGGCAACGAAATGGCGCGAAACCACTCCAAACATGACTTTTAGACCCAATGTAGTGGGTTGCGCATGTTTGTTACAAAAAAAAAAAGAAGAAATGGGCTAGTTGCACAATCTCATTCTTTGTTTGCACCTCGATACCCGTTTTCAGAATGGGTCACGGGCGGCAATGAAATGTTGCAAAACCACCCCAAAGATGAGTTTTGGACCTAAATTGGTGCATTGGGCTTGTCCGTTGCGAAAAAGAAGAAATGGTTGTAGTTGCACAAACTCCTGCCTTGTATGCACCCCGATACCCGTTTTCGCAAAGGGTCACGTGCAGCAACGAAATGGCGCGAAACCACTCCAAACATGAGTTTTGGTTCTAAAGTAGTGGATTGGGCATGTCCGTTACGAAAAAAGAACGAATGGTTCTAGTTGCACAAACTCATGCCTTGTATGCACCCCGATAACCGTTTTCGCAATGGGTCACGTGCGTCAATGAAATGGCGCAAAACCAACCCAAACATGAGTTTCGGACCAAAACTGGTGCATTGGGCATGTCTGTTGCGAAAAAAGAAGGAATGGTTCTAGTTGCACAAACTCATGCGTTGTATGCACCCCGATTCCCGTTTTCACAATGGTTCACGTGCGGCAATGAAATGGCGCGAAACCACTCCGAACGTTAGATTTGGACCTAAAGTAGTGGATTGGGCATGTTTATGGCGAAAAAAAAAACAAATGGTTTTAGTTGCACAAACTCATGCCTTGTATGCACCCTGATACCCGTTTTCGCAATGGGACACGTGCGGCAAAAAAATGGCGTAAAACAACCTCAAAGATGAGTTTTGGACCTAAAGTGGTGCATTGGGCATGTTCGTTGCGAAAATAGAAGAAATGGTTCTAGTTTCACAAACTCATGCCTTCTATGCACCCCGATACCCGTTTTCGCAATGGGTCACGTGCGGCATCGAAATGGCGCGAAACCACTCCAAAGATGAGTTTTGGACCTAAAGTGGTGCATTGGGCATGTTCGTTGCGAAAAAAGAATAAATGGTTCTAGTTGCACAAACTCATGCCTTGTACGCACCCCGATACCCAATTTCGCAATGGGTCATGTGCGGCAACGTAAAGGCACGAAACCACTCCAAACAAGATTTTTGGACCTAAAGTAGTGGATTGGGCATGTTCGTGCAGAAAAAAAAAAGAAATGGTTCTAGTTGCACAAATTCATGCCTTGTATGCACCGAATACCCATTTTCGCATTGTGTCACGTGCGACAACGAAATGGCCCAAAACAACCCGAATCTTGTGTTTTGGACATAGAGTAGGGATTGAGCATGTTCGTCGCAAAAAAAGAAGAAATGGTTCTTGTTCACAAACTCATGCCTTGTATGCACCCCGATACCCATTTTCGCAATGGGTCACGTGCGGCAACGTAAAGGCACGGCACTACTCCAAACAAGAGTTTTGGACCTAAAGTAGTGGATTGGGCATGTTCGTGCAGAAAAAAGAAACAAATGGTTCTAGTTGCACAAACTCATGCCTTGTATGCACCGAATACCCATTTTCGCATTGTGTCTCGTGCGACAACGAAATGGCCCAAAACCACCCGAATCTTGTGTTTTGGACGTAGAGTAGGGATTGGGCATGTTCGTCGCAAAAATAGAAGAAATGGTTCTTATTCACAAACTCATGCCTTGTATGCACCCCGATACCCGTTTTCGCAATGGGTAACATGCGGCAACGAAATGGCGCGAAACCACTCCGAACATTAGTTTTAGACCTAAAGTAGTGGGTTGGGCAGGTTCGTTACGAAAAAAAGAAGAATTGGGCTAGTTGCACAATCTCATGCTTTGCATGCACCCCGATACCCGTTTTCGCAATGGGTCACGTGCGGCAACGAACTAGCATGAAACCACTCCAAAGATGTGTTTTGGACCTAAAGTGGTGGATTGGGCATGTTCGTTGCGAAAAAAGAAGAAATGGTTGTAGTTGCACAAACTCATGCCTTGTATGCACCCTGATACCCATTTTCGCAATGGGACACGTGCGGCAATAAAATGGCGTAAAACCACCTCAAAGATGAGTTTTGGACCTAAAGTGGTGCATTGGGCATGTTCGTTGCGAAAATGGAAGAAATGGTTCTAGTTTCACAAACTCATGCCGTCTATGCACCCCGATACCCGTTTTCGCAATAGGTCACGTGCGGCAACGAACTAGCGTGAAACCACTCAAAAGATGAGTTTTTACCTAAAGTGGTGCATTGGGCATGTTCGTTGCGAAAACAGAAGAAATGGTTCTAGTTGCACAAACTCATGCCTTGTATGCACCCCGATACCCGTTTTCGCAATGGGTCACGTGCGGCAACGTAATGGCATGAAACCACTCCAAACAAGAGATTTGGACCTAAAGTAGTGGATTGGGCATGTTCATGGCAAAAAAGAACAAATGATAATAGTTGCACAAACTCATGACTTGTATGCACCCCGATACCCATTTTCGCAATGGGACATCTGCGGCAATAAAATGGCGTAAAACCACCTCAGAGATTAGCTTTGGACCTAAAGTGGTGCATTGGGCATGTTTGTTGCGAAAATGGAAGAAATGGTTCTCGTTTCACAAACTCATGCCTTGTATGCACCCCGATACCCGTTTTCGCAATGGGTCACGTGCGGCAATGAACTGGCGCGAAACCACTGCAAAGATGAGTTTTGGACCTAAAGTGGTGCATTGGGCGTGTTCGATGCAAAAATGGAAGAAATGGTTCTAGTTTCAGAAACTCATGCCTTCAATGCACCCCGATACCCATTTTCGCAATGGGTCACGTGGGGCAACGAACTGGTGCGAAACCACTCCAAAGATGAGTTTTGTACCTAAAGTGGTGCATTGGCCATGTTCGTTGCGAAAAAAGAAGAAATGGTTCTAGTTGCACAAACTCATGCCTTGTATGCACCCCGATACCCATTTTCGCAAAGGGTCACGTGCGGCAACGTAAAGGCACAAAACCACTCCAAACAAGAGTTCTGGACCTAAAGTAGTGGATTGGGCATGTTCATGGCGAAAAAAGAACAAATTATTTTCTTTGCACAAACTCATGACTTGTATGCACCCCGATACCCATTTTCGCAATGGGACATGTGCGGCAATAAAATGAAGTAAAACCACCTCAAAGATTAGTTTTGGACCTAAAGAGGTTCATTGGGCATGTTCGTTGCGAAAATGGAAAAATGGTTCTCGTTTCACAAACTCATGCCTTGTATGGACCCCGATACCCGTTTTCGCAATGGGTCACGTGCGGCAACGAACTGGCGCGAAACCACTCCAAAGATGAGTTTTGGACCTAAAGTGGTGCATTGGGCTTGTCCGTTGTGAAAAAGAAGAAATGGTTCTAGTTGCACAAACTCATGCCTTGTATGCACCCCGATACCCGTTTTCGCAATGGGTAACGTGCGGCAACGAAATGGCGCGAAACCACTCCAAACATGACTTTTAGACCCAATGTAGTGGGTTGCGCATGTTTGTTACAAAAAAAAAAGAAGAAATGGGCTAGTTGCACAATCTCATTCTTTGTTTGCACCCCGATACCCGTTTTCAGAATGGGTCACGGGCGGCAATGAAATGTTGCAAAACCACCCCAAAGATGAGTTTTGGACCTAAATTGGTGCATTGGGCTTGTCCGTTGCGAAAAAGAAGAAATGGTTGTAGTTGCACAAACTCCTGCCTTGTATGCACCCCGATACCCGTTTTCGCAAAGGGTCACGTGCAGCAACGAAATGGTGCGAAACCACTCCAAACATGAGTTTTGGTTCTAAAGTAGTGGATTGGGCATGTCCGTTACGAAAAAAGAACGAATGGTTCTTGTTGCACAAACTCATGCCTTGTATGCACCCCGATAACCGTTTTCGCAATGGGTCACGTGCGTCAATGAAATGGCGCAAAACCAACCCAAACATGAGTTTCGGACCAAAACTGGTGCATTGGGCATGTCTGTTGCGAAAAAAGAAGGAATGGTTCTAGTTGCACAAACTCATGCGTTGTATGCACCCCGATTCCCGTTTTCACAATGGTTCACGTGCGGCAATGAAATGGCGCGAAACCACTCCGAACGTTAGATTTGGACCTAAAGTAGTGGATTGGGCATGTTTATGGCGAAAAAAGAACAAATGGTTTTAGTTGCACAAACTCATGCCTTGTATGCACCCTGATACCCGTTTTCGCAATGGGACACGTGCGGCAAAAAAATGGCGTAAAACAACCTCAAAGATGAGTTTTTGACCTAAAGTGGTGCATTGGGCATGTTCGTTGCGAAAATAGAAGAAATGGTTCTAGTTTCACAAACTCATGCCTTCTATGCACCCCGATACCCGTTTTCGCAATGGGTCACGTGCGGCATCGAAATGGCGCGAAACCACTCCAAAGATGAGTTTTGGACCTAAAGTGGTGCATTGGGCATGTTCGTTGCGAAAAAAGAATAAATGGTTCTAGTTGCACAAACTCATGCCTTGTACGCACCCCGATACCCAATTTCGCAATGGGTCATGTGCGGCAACGTAAAGGCACGAAACCACTCCAAACAAGATTTTTGGACCTAAAGTAGTGGATTGGGCATGTTCGTGCAGAAAAAAAAAAGAAATGGTTCTAGTTGCACAAATTCATGCCTTGTATGCACCGAATACCCATTTTCGCATTGTGTCACGTGCGACAACGAAATGGCCCAAAACAACCCGAATCTTGTGTTTTGGACATAGAGTAGGGATTGAGCATGTTCGTCGCAAAAAAAGAAGAAATGGTTCTTGTTCACAAACTCATGCCTTGTATGCACCCCGATACCCATTTTCGCAATGGGTCACGTGCGGCAACGTAAAGGCACGGCACTACTCCAAACAATAGTTTTGGACCTAAAGTAGTGGATTGGGCATGTTCGTGCAGAAAAAAGAAACAAATGGTTCTAGTTGCACAAACTCATGCCTTGTATGCACCGAATACCCATTTTCGCATTGTGTCTCGTGCGACAACGAAATGGCCCAAAACCACCCGAATCTTGTGTTTTGGACGTAGAGTAGGGATTGGGCATGTTCGTCGCAAAAATAGAAGAAATGGTTCTTATTCACAAACTCATGCCTTGTATGCACCCCGATACCCGTTTTCGCAATGGGTAACATGCGGCAACGAAATGGCGCGAAACCACTCCGAACATTAGTTTTAGACCTAAAGTAGTGGGTTGGGCAGGTTCGTTACGAAAAAAAGAAGAATTGGGCTAGTTGCACAATCTCATGCTTTGCATGCACCCCGATACCCGTTTTCGCAATGGGTCACGTGCGGCAACGAACTAGCATGAAACCACTCCAAAGATGTGTTTTGGACCTAAAGTGGTGGATTGGGCATGTTCGTTGCGAAAAAAGAAGAAATGGTTGTAGTTGCACAAACTCATGCCTTGTATGCACCCTGATACCCATTTTCGCAATGGGACACGTGCGGCAATAAAATGGCGTAAAACCACCTCAAAGATGAGTTTTGGACCTAAAGTGGTGCATTGGGCATGTTCGTTGCGAAAATGGAAGAAATGGTTCTAGTTTCACAAACTCATGCCTTCTATGCACCCCGATACCCATTTTCGCAATAGGGCACGTGCGGCAACGAACTAGCGTGAAACCACTCAAAAGATGAGTTTTTACCTAAAGTGGTGCATTGGGCATGTTCGTTGCGAAAACAGAAGAAATAGTTCTAGTTGCACAAACTCATGCCTTGTATGCACCCCGATAACCGTTTTCGCAATGGGTCACGTGCGTCAATGAAATGGCTCAAAACCAACCCAAACATGAGTTTCGGACCAAAACTGGTGCATTGGGCATGTCTGTTGCGAAAAAAGAAGGAATGGTTCTAGTTGCACAAACTCATGCGTTGTATGCACCCCGATTCCCGTTTTCACAATGGTTCACGTGCGGCAATGAAATGGCGCGAAACCACTCCGAACGTTAGATTTGGACCTAAAGTAGTGGATTGGGCATGTTTATGGCGAAAAAAGAACAAATGGTTTTATTTGCACAAACTCATGCCTTGTATGCACCCTGATACCCGTTTTCGCAATGGGACACGTGCGGCAAAAAAATGGCGTAAAACAACCTCAAAGATGAGTTTTGGACCTAAAGTGGTGCGTTGGGCATGTTCGTTGCGAAAAAAGAAGAAATGGTTCTAGTTTCACAAACTCATGCCTTCTATGCACCCCGATACCCGTTTTCGCAATGGGTCACGTGCGGCATCGAAATGGCGCGAAACCACTCCAAAGATGAGTTTTGGACCTAAAGTGGTGCATTGGGCATGTTCGTTGCGAAAAAAGAATAAATGGTTCTAGTTGCACAAACTCATGCCTTGTACGCACCCCGATACCCAATTTCGCAATGGGTCATGTGCGGCAACGTAAAGGCACGAAACCACTCCAAACAAGATTTTTGGACCTAAAGTAGTGGATTGGGCTTGTTCGTGCAGAAAAAAAAAAAGAAATGGTTCTAGTTGCACAAATTCATGCCTTGTATGCACCGAATACCCATTTTCGCATTGTGTCACGTGCGACAACGAAATGGCCCAAAACAACCCGAATCTTGTGTTTTGGACATAGAGTAGGGATTGAGCATGTTCGTCGCAAAAAAAGAAGAAATGGTTCTTGTTCACAAACTCATGCCTTGTATGCACCCCGATACCCATTTTCGCAATGGGTCACGTGCGGCAACGTAAAGGCACGGCACTACTCCAAACAATAGTTTTGGACCTAAAGTAGTGGATTGGGCATGTTCGTGCAGAAAAAAGAAACAAATGGTTCTAGTTGCACAAACTCATGCCTTGTATGCACCGAATACCCATTTTCGCATTGTGTCTCGTGCGACAACGAAATGGCCCAAAACCACCCGAATCTTGTGTTTTGGACGTAGAGTAGGGATTGGGCATGTTCGTCGCAAAAATAGAAGAAATGGTTCTTATTCACAAACTCATGCCTTGTATGCACCCCGATACCCGTTTTCGCAATGGGTAACATGCGGCAACGAAATGGCGCGAAACCACTCCGAACATTAGTTTTAGACCTAAAGTAGTGGGTTGGGCAGGTTCGTTACGAAAAAAAGAAGAATTGGGCTAGTTGCACAATCTCATGCTTTGCATGCACCCCGATACCCGTTTTCGCAATGGGTCACGTGCGGCAACGAACTAGCATGAAACCACTCCAAAGATGTGTTTTGGACCTAAAGTGGTGGATTGGGCATGTTCGTTGCGAAAAAAGAAGAAATGGTTGTAGTTGCACAAACTCATGCCTTGTATGCACCCTGATACCCATTTTCGCAAAGGGACACGTGCGGCAATAAAATGGCGTAAAACCACGTCAAAGATGAGTTTTGGACCGAAAGTGGTGCATTGGGCATGTTCGTTGCGAAAATGGAAGAAATGGTTCTAGTTTCACAAACTCATGCCTTCTATGCACCCCGATACCCGTTTTCGCAATAGGTCACGTGCGGCAACGAACTAGCGTGAAACCACTCAAAAGATGAGTTTTTACCTAAAGTGGTGCATTGGGCATGTTCGTTGCGAAAACAGAAGAAATGGTTCTAGTTGCACAAACTCATGCCTTGTATGCACCCCGATACCCGTTTTCGCAATGGGTCACGTGCGGCAACGTAATGGCATGAAACCACTCCAAACAAGAGATTTGGACCTAAAGTAGTGGATTGGGCATGTTCATGGCAAAAAAGAACAAATGATAATAGTTGCACAAACTCATGCCTTGTATGCACCCCGATACCCATTTTCGCAATGGGACATCTGCGGCAATAAAATGGCGTAAAACCACCTCAGAGATTAGCTTTGGACCTAAAGTGGTGCATTGGGCATGTTTGTTGCGAAAATGGAAGAAATGGTTCTCGTTTCACAAACTCATGCCTTGTATGCACCCCGATACCCGTTTTCGCAATGGGTCACGTGCGGCAATGAACAGGCGCGAAACCACTGCAAAGATGAGTTTTGGACCTAAAGTGGTGCATTGGGCGTGTTCGATGCAAAAATGGAAGAAATGGTTCTAGTTTCAGAAACTCATGCCTTCAATGCACCCCGATACCCATTTTCGCAATGGGTCACGTGGGGCAACGAACTGGCGCGAAACCACTCCAAAGATGAGTTTTGTACCTAAAGTGGTGCATTGGCCATGTTCGTTGCGAAAAAAGAAGAAATGGTTCTAGTTGCACAAACTCATGCCTTGTATGCACCCCGATACCCATTTTCGCAAAGGGTCACGTGCGGCAACGTAAAGGCACAAAACCACTCCAAACAAGAGTTCTGGACCTAAAGTAGTGGATTGGGCATGTTCATGGCGAAAAAAGAACAAATTATTTTCTTTGCACAAACTCATGACTTGTATGCACCCCGATACCCATTTTCGCAATGGGACATGTGCGGCAATAAAATGAAGTAAAACCACCTCAAAGATTAGTTTTGGACCTAAAGAGGTTCATTGGGCATGTGCGTTGCGAAAATGGAAAAATGGTTCTCGTTTCACAAACTCATGCCTTGTATGGACCCCGATACCCGTTTTCGCAATGGGTCACGTGCGGCAACGAACTGGCGCGAAACCACTCCAAAGATGAGTTTTGGACCTAAAGTGGTGCATTGGGCTTGTCCGTTGTGAAAAAGAAGAAATGGTTCTAGTTGCACAAACTCATGCCTTGTATGCACCCCGATACCCGTTTTCGCAATGGGTAACGTGCGGCAACGAAATGGCGCGAAACCACTCCAAACATGACTTTTAGACCCAATGTAGTGGGTTGCGCATGTTTGTTACAAAAAAAAAGAAGAAATGGGCTAGTTGCACAATCTCATTCTTTGTTTGCACCCCGATACCCGTTTTCAGAATGGGTCACGGGCGGCAATGAAATGTTGCAAAACCACCCCAAAGATGAGTTTTGGACCTAAATTGGTGCATTGGGCTTGTCCGTTGCGAAAAAGAAGAAATGGTTGTAGTTGCACAAACTCCTGCCTTGTATGCACCCCGATACCCGTTTTCGCAAAGGGTCACGTGCAGCAACGAAATGGCGCGAAACCACTCCAAACATGAGTTTTGGTTCTAAAGTAGTGGATTGGGCATGTCCGTTACGAAAAAAGAACGAATGGTTCTAGTTGCACAAACTCATGCCTTGTATGCACCCCGATAACCGTTTTCGCAATGGGTCACGTGCGTCAATGAAATGGCGCAAAACCAACCCAAACATGAGTTTCGGACCAAAACTGGTGCATTGGGCATGTCTGTTGCGAAAAAAGAAGGAATGGTTCTAGTTGCACAAACTCATGCGTTGTATGCACCCCGATTCCCGTTTTCACAATGGTTCACGTGCGGCAATGAAATGGCACGAAACCACTCCGAACGTTAGATTTGGACCTAAAGTAGTGGATTGGGCATGTTTATGGCGAAAAAAGAACAAATGGTTTTAGTTGCACAAACTCATGCCTTGTATGCACCCTGATACCCGTTTCCGCAATGGGACTCGTGCGGAAAAAAATGGCGTAAAACAACCTCAAAGATGAGTTTTGGACCTAAAGTGGTGCATTGGGCATGTTCGTTGCGAAAATAGAAGAAATGGTTCTAGTTTCACAAACTCATGCCTTCTATGCACCCCGATACCCGTTTTCGCAATGGGTCACGTGCGGCATCGAAATGGCGCGAAACCACTCCAAAGATGAGTTTTGGACCTAAAGTGGTGCATTGGGCATGTTCGTTGCGAAAAAAGAATAAATGGTTCTAGTTGCACAAACTCATGCCTTGTACGCACCCCGATACCCAATTTCGCAATGGGTCATGTGCGGCAACGTAAAGGCACGAAACCACTCCAAACAAGATTTTTGGACCTAAAGTAGTGGATTGGGCATGTTCGTGCAGAAAAAAAAAAGAAATGGTTCTAGTTGCACAAATTCATGCCTTGTATGCACCGAATACCCATTTTCGCATTGTGTCACGTGCGACAACGAAATGGCCCAAAACAACCCGAATCTTGTGTTTTGGACATAGAGTAGGGATTGAGCATGTTCGTCGCAAAAAAAGAAGAAATGGTTCTTGTTCACAAACTCATGCCTTGTATGCACCCCGATACCCATTTTCGCAATGGGTCACGTGCGGCAACGTAAAGGCACGGCACTACTCCAAACAAGAGTTTTGGACCTAAAGTAGTGGATTGGGCATGTTCGTGCAGAAAAAAGAAACAAATGGTTCTAGTTGCACAAACTCATGCCTTGTATGCACCGAATACCCATTTTCGCATTGTGTCTCGTGCGACAACGAAATGGCCCAAAACCACCCGAATCTTGTGTTTTGGACGTAGAGTAGGGATTGGGCATGTTCGTCGCAAAAATAGAAGAAATGGTTCTTATTCACAAACTCATGCCTTGTATGCACCCCGATACCCGTTTTCGCAATGGGTAACATGCGGCAACGAAATGGCGCGAAACCACTCCGAACATTAGTTTTAGACCTAAAGTAGTGGGTTGGGCAGGTTCGTTACGAAAAAAAGAAGAATTGGGCTAGTTGCACAATCTCATGCTTTGCATGCACCCCGATACCCGTTTTCGCAATGGGTCACGTGCGGCAACGAACTAGCATGAAACCACTCCAAAGATGTGTTTTGGACCTAAAGTGGTGGATTGGGCATGTTCGTTGCGAAAAAAGAAGAAATGGTTGTAGTTGCACAAACTCATGCCTTGTATGCACCCTGATACCCATTTTCGCAAAGGGACACGTGCGGCAATAAAATGGCGTAAAACCACCTCAAAGATGAGTTTTGGACCTAAAGTGGTGCATTGGGCATGTTCGTTGCGAAAATGGAAGAAATGGTTCTAGTTTCACAAACTCATGCCTTCTATGCACCCCGATACCCGTTTTCGCAATAGGTCACGTGCGGCAACGAACTAGCGTGAAACCACTCAAAAGATGAGTTTTTACCTAAAGTGGTGCATTGGGCATGTTCGTTGCGAAAACAGAAGAAATGGTTCTAGTTGCACAAACTCATGCCTTGTATGCACCCCGATACCCGTTTTCGCAATGGGTCACGTGCGGCAACGTAATGGCATGAATCCACTCCAAACAAGAGATTTGGACCTAAAGTAGTGGATTGGGCATGTTCATGGCAAAAAAGAACAAATGATAATAGTTGCACAAACTCATGCCTTGTATGCACCCCGATACCCATTTTCGCAATGGGACATCTGCGGCAATAAAATGGCGTAAAACCACCTCAGAGATTAGCTTTGGACCTAAAGTGGTGCATTGGGCATGTTTTTTGCGAAAATGGAAGAAATGGTTCTCGTTTCACAAACTCATGCCTTGTATGCACCCCGATACCCGTTTTCGCAATGGGTCACGTGCGGCAATGAACAGGCGCGAAACCACTGCAAAGATGAGTTTTGGACCTAAAGTGGTGCATTGGGCGTGTTCGATGCAAAAATGGAAGAAATGGTTCTAGTTTCAGAAACTCATGCCTTCAATGCACCCCGATACCCATTTTCGCAATGGGTCACGTGGGGCAACGAACTGGCGCGAAACCACTCCAAAGATGAGTTTTGTACCTAAAGTGGTGCATTGGCCATGTTCGTTGCGAAAAAAGAAGAAATGGTTCTAGTTGCACAAACTCATGCGTTGTATGCACCCCGATTCCCGTTTTCACAATGGTTCACGTGCGGCAATGAAATGGCGCGAAACCACTCCGAACGTTAGATTTGGACCTAAAGTAGTGGATTGGGCATGTTTATGGCGAAAAAAGAACAAATGGTTTTAGTTGCACAAACTCATGCCTTGTATGCACCCTGATACCCGTTTCCGCAATGGGACACGTGCGGCAAAAAAATGGCGTAAAACAACCTCAAAGATGAGTTTTGGACCTAAAGTGGTGCATTGGGCATGTTCGTTGCGAAAATAGAAGAAATGGTTCTAGTTTCACAAACTCATGCCTTCTATGCACCCCGATACCCGATTTCGCAATGGGTCACGTGCGGCATCGAAATGGCGCGAAACCACTCCAAAGATGAGTTTTGGACCTAAAGTGGTGCATTGGGCATGTTCGTTGCGAAAAAAGAATAAATGGTTCTAGTTGCACAAACTCATGCCTTGTACGCACCCCGATACCCAATTTCGCAATGGGTCATGTGCGGCAACGTAAAGGCACGAAACCACTCCAAACAAGATTTTTGGACCTAAAGTAGTGGATTGGGCATGTTCGTGCAGAAAAAAAAAAGAAATGGTTCTAGTTGCACAAATTCATGCCTTGTATGCACCGAATACCCATTTTCGCATTGTGTCACGTGCGACAACGAAATGGCCCAAAACAACCCGAATCTTGTGTTTTGGACATAGAGTAGGGATTGAGCATGTTCGTCGCAAAAAAAGAAGAAATGGTTCTTGTTCACAAACTCATGCCTTGTATGCACCCCGATACCCATTTTCGCAATGGGTCACGTGCGGCAACGTAAAGGCACGGCACTACTCCAAACAAGAGTTTTGGACCTAAAGTAGTGGATTGGGCATGTTCGTGCAGAAAAAAGAAACAAATGGTTCTAGTTGCACAAACTCATGCCTTGTATGCACCGAATACCCATTTTCGCATTGTGTCTCGTGCGACAACGAAATGGCCCAAAACCACCCGAATCTTGTGTTTTGGACGTAGAGTAGGGATTGGGCATGTTCGTCGCAAAAATAGAAGAAATGGTTCTTATTCACAAACTCATGCCTTGTATGCACCCCGATACCCGTTTTCGCAATGGGTAACATGCGGCAACGAAATGGCGCGAAACCACTCCGAACATTAGTTTTAGACCTAAAGTAGTGGGTTGGGCAGGTTCGTTACGAAAAAAAGAAGAATTGGGCTAGTTGCACAATCTCATGCTTTGCATGCACCCCGATACCCGTTTTCGCAATGGGTCACGTGCGGCAACGAACTAGCATGAAACCACTCCAAAGATGTGTTTTGGACCTAAAGTGGTGGATTGGGCATGTTCGTTGCGAAAAAAGAAGAAATGGTTGTAGTTGCACAAACTCATGCCTTGTATGCACCCTGATACCCATTTTCGCAAAGGGACACGTGCGGCAATAAAATGGCGTAAAACCACCTCAAAGATGAGTTTTGGACCTAAAGTGGTGCATTGGGCATGTTCGTTGCGAAAATGGAAGAAATGGTTCTGGTTTCACAAACTCATGCCTTCTATGCACCCCGATACCCGTTTTCGCAATAGGTCACGTGCGGCAACGAACTAGCGTGAAACCACTCAAAAGATGAGTTTTTACCTAAAGTGGTGCATTGGGCATGTTCGTTGCGAAAACAGAAGAAATGGTTCTAGTTGCACAAACTCATGCCTTGTATGCACCCCGATACCCGTTTTCGCAATGGGTCACGTGCGGCAACGTAATGGCATGAATCCACTCCAAACAAGAGATTTGGACCTAAAGTAGTGGATTGGGCATGTTCATGGCAAAAAAGAACAAATGATAATAGTTGCACAAACTCATGCCTTGTATGCACCCCGATACCCATTTTCGCAATGGGACATCTGCGGCAATAAAATGGCGTAAAACCACCTCAGAGATTAGCTTTGGACCTAAAGTGGTGCATTGGGCATGTTTTTTGCGAAAATGGAAGAAATGGTTCTCGTTTCACAAACTCATGCCTTGTATGCACCCCGATACCCGTTTTCGCAATGGGTCACGTGCGGCAATGAACAGGCGCGAAACCACTGCAAAGATGAGTTTTGGACCTAAAGTGGTGCATTGGGCGTGTTCGATGCAAAAATGGAAGAAATGGTTCTAGTTTCAGAAACTCATGCCTTCAATGCACCCCGATACCCATTTTCGCAATGGGTCACGTGGGGCAACGAACTGGCGCGAAACCACTCCAAAGATGAGTTTTGTACCTAAAGTGGTGCATTGGCCATGTTCGTTGCGAAAAAAGAAGAAATGGTTCTAGTTGCACAAACTCATGCCTTGTATGCACCCCGATACCCATTTTCGCAAAGGGTCACGTGCGGCAACGTAAAGGCACAAAACCACTCCAAACAAGAGTTCTGGACCTAAAGTAGTGGATTGGGCATGTTCATGGCGAAAAAAGAACAAATTATTTTCTTTGCACAAACTCATGACTTGTATGCACCCCGATACCCATTTTCGCAATGGGACATGTGCGGCAATAAAATGAAGTAAAACCACCTCAAAGATTAGTTTTGGACCTAAAGAGGTTCATTGGGCATGTTCGTTGCGAAAATGGAAAAATGGTTCTCGTTTCACAAACTCATGCCTTGTATGGACCCCGATACCCGTTTTCGCAATGGGTCACGTGCGGCAACGAACTGGCGCGAAACCACTCCAAAGATGAGTTTTGGACCTAAAGTGGTGCATTGGGCTTGTCCGTTGCGAAAAAGAAGAAATGGTTCTAGTTGCACAAACTCATGCCTTGTATGCACCCCGATACCCGTTTTCGCAATGGGTAACGTGCGGCAACGAAATGGCGCGAAACCACTCCAAACATGACTTTTAGACCCAATGTAGTGGGTTGCGCATGTTTGTTACAAAAAAAAAAGAAGAAATGGGCTAGTTGCACAATCTCATTCTTTGTTTGCACCCCGATACCCGTTTTCAGAATGGGTCACGGGCGGCAATGAAATGTTGCAAAACCACCCCAAAGATGAGTTTTGGACCTAAATTGGTGCATTGGGCTTGTCCGTTGCGAAAAAGAAGAAATGGTTGTAGTTGCACAAACTCCTGCCTTGTATGCACCCCGATACCCGTTTTCGCAAAGGGTCACGTGCAGCAACGAAATGGCGCGAAACCACTCCAAACATGAGTTTTGGTTCTAAAGTAGTGGATTGGGCATGTCCGTTACGAAAAAAGAACGAATGGCTCTAGTTGCACAAACTCATGCCTTGTATGCACCCCGATAACCGTTTTCGCAATGGGTCACGTGCGTCAATGAAATGGCGCAAAACCAACCCAAACATGAGTTTCGGACGAAAACTGGTGCATTGGGCATGTCTGTTGCGAAAAAAGAAGGAATGGTTCTAGTTGCACAAACTCATGCATTGTATGCACCCCGATTCCCGTTTTCACAATGGTTCACGTGCGGCAATGAAATGGCGCGAAACCACTCCGAACGTTAGATTTGGACCTTAAGTAGTGGATTGGGCATGTTTATGGCGAAAAAAGAACAAATGGTTTTAGTTGCACAAACTCATGCCTTGTATGCACCCTGATACCCGTTTTCGCAATGGGACACGTGCGGCAAAAAAATGGCGTAAAACCATCTCAAAGATGAGTTTTGGACCTAAAGTGGTGCATTGGGCATGTTCGTTGCGAAAATAGAAGAAATGGTTCTAGTTTCACAAACTCATGCCTTCTATGCACCCCGATACCCGTTTTCGCAATGGGTCACGTGCGGCATCGAAATGGCGCGAAACCACTCCAAAGATGAGTTTTGGACCTAAAGTGGTGCATTGGGCATGTTCGTTGCGAAAAAAGAATAAATGGTTCTAGTTGCACAAACTCATGCCTTGTACGCACCCCGATACCCAATTTCGCAATGGGTCATGTGCGGCAACGTAAAGGCACGAAACCACTCCAAACAAGATTTTTGGACCTAAAGTAGTGGATTGGGCATGTTCGTGCAGAAAAAAAAAAGAAATGGTTCTAGTTGCACAAATTCATGCCTTGTATGCACCGAATACCCATTTTCGCATTGTGTCACGTGCGACAACGAAATGGCCCAAAACAACCCGAATCTTGTGTTTTGGACATAGAGTAGGGATTGAGCATGTTCGTCGCAAAAAAAGAAGAAATGGTTCTTGTTCACAAACTCATGCCTTGTATGCACCCCGATACCCATTTTCGCAATGGGTCACGTGCGGCAACGTAAAGGCACGGCACTACTCCAAACAAGAGTTTTGGACCTAAAGTAGTGGATTGGGCATGTTCGTGCAGAAAAAAGAAACAAATGGTTCTAGTTGCACAAACTCATGCCTTGTATGCACCGAATACCCATTTTCGCATTGTGTCTCGTGCGACAACGAAATGGCCCAAAACCACCCGAATCTTGTGTTTTGGACGTAGAGTAGGGATTGGGCATGTTCGTCGCAAAAATAGAAGAAATGGTTCTTATTCACAAACTCATGCCTTGTATGCACCCCGATACCCGTTTTCGCAATGGGTAACATGCGGCAACGAAATGGCGCGAAACCACTCCGAACATTAGTTTTAGACCTAAAGTAGTGGGTTGGGCAGGTTCGTTACGAAAAAAAGAAGAATTGGGCTAGTTGCACAATCTCATGCTTTGCATGCACCCCGATACCCGTTTTCGCAATGGGTCACGTGCGGCAACGAACTAGCATGAAACCACTCCAAAGATGTGTTTTGGACCTAAAGTGGTGGATTGGGCATGTTCGTTGCGAAAAAAGAAGAAATGGTTGTAGTTGCACAAACTCATGCCTTGTATGCACCCTGATACCCATTTTCGCAAAGGGACACGTGCGGCAATAAAATGGCGTAAAACCACCTCAAAGATGAGTTTTGGACCTAAAGTGGTGCATTGGGCATGTTCGTTGCGAAAATGGAAGAAATGGTTCTGGTTTCACAAACTCATGCCTTCTATGCACCCCGATACCCGTTTTCGCAATAGGTCACGTGCGGCAACGAACTAGCGTGAAACCACTCAAAAGATGAGTTTTTACCTAAAGTGGTGCATTGGGCATGTTCGTTGCGAAAACAGAAGAAATGGTTCTAGTTGCACAAACTCATGCCTTGTATGCACCCCGATACCCGTTTTCGCAATGGGTCACGTGCGGCAACGTAATGGCATGAATCCACTCCAAACAAGAGATTTGGACCTAAAGTAGTGGATTGGGCATGTTCATGGCAAAAAAGAACAAATGATAATAGTTGCACAAACTCATGCCTTGTATGCACCCCGATACCCATTTTCGCAATGGGACATCTGCGGCAATAAAATGGCGTAAAACCACCTCAGAGATTAGCTTTGGACCTAAAGTGGTGCATTGGGCATGTTTTTTGCGAAAATGGAAGAAATGGTTCTCGTTTCACAAACTCATGCCTTGTATGCACCCCGATACCCGTTTTCGCAATGGGTCACGTGCGGCAATGAACAGGCGCGAAACCACTGCAAAGATGAGTTTTGGACCTAAAGTGGTGCATTGGGCGTGTTCGATGCAAAAATGGAAGAAATGGTTCTAGTTTCAGAAACTCATGCCTTCAATGCACCCCGATACCCATTTTCGCAATGGGTCACGTGGGGCAACGAACTGGCGCGAAACCACTCCAAAGATGAGTTTTGTACCTAAAGTGGTGCATTGGCCATGTTCGTTGCGAAAAAAGAAGAAATGGTTCTAGTTGCACAAACTCATGCCTTGTATGCACCCCGATACCCATTTTCGCAATGGGTCACGTGCGGCAACGTAAAGGCACAAAACCACTCCAAACAAGAGTTCTGGACCTAAAGTAGTGGATTGGGCATGTTCATGGCGAAAAAAGAACAAATTATTTTCTTTGCACAAACTCATGACTTGTATGCACCCCGATACCCATTTTCGCAATGGGACATGTGCGGCAATAAAATGAAGTAAAACCACCTCAAAGATTAGTTTTGGACCTAAAGAGGTTCATTGGGCATGTTCGTTGCGAAAATGGAAAAATGGTTCTCGTTTCACAAACTCATGCCTTGTATGGACCCCGATACCCGTTTTCGCAATGGGTCACGTGCGGCAACGAACTGGCGCGAAACCACTCCAAAGATGAGTTTTGGACCTAAAGTGGTGCATTGGGCTTGTCCGTTGCGAAAAAGAAGAAATGGTTCTAGTTGCACAAACTCATGCCTTGTATGCACCCCGATACCCGTTTTCGCAATGGGTAACGTGCGGCAACGAAATGGCGCGAAACCACTCCAAACATGACTTTTAGACCCAATGTAGTGGGTTGCGCATGTTTGTTACAAAAAAAAAAGAAGAAATGGGCTAGTTGCACAATCTCATTCTTTGTTTGCACCCCGATACCCGTTTTCAGAATGGGTCACGGGCGGCAATGAAATGTTGCAAAACCACCCCAAAGATGAGTTTTGGACCTAAATTGGTGCATTGGGCTTGTCCGTTGCGAAAAAGAAGAAATGGTTGTAGTTGCACAAACTCCTGCCTTGTATGCACCCCGATACCCGTTTTCGCAAAGGGTCACGTGCAGCAACGAAATGGCGCGAAACCACTCCAAACATGAGTTTTGGTTCTAAAGTAGTGGATTGGGCATGTCCGTTACGAAAAAAGAACGAATGGCTCTAGTTGCACAAACTCATGCCTTGTATGCACCCCGATAACCGTTTTCGCAATGGGTCACGTGCGTCAATGAAATGGCGCAAAACCAACCCAAACATGAGTTTCGGACGAAAACTGGTGCATTGGGCATGTCTGTTGCGAAAAAAGAAGGAATGGTTCTAGTTGCACAAACTCATGCATTGTATGCACCCCGATTCCCGTTTTCACAATGGTTCACGTGCGGCAATGAAATGGCGCGAAACCACTCCGAACGTTAGATTTGGACCTTAAGTAGTGGATTGGGCATGTTTATGGCGAAAAAAGAACAAATGGTTTTAGTTGCACAAACTCATGCCTTGTATGCACCCTGATACCCGTTTTCGCAATGGGACACGTGCGGCAAAAAAATGGCGTAAAACCATCTCAAAGATGAGTTTTGGACCTAAAGTGGTGCATTGGGCATGTTCGTTGCGAAAATAGAAGAAATGGTTCTAGTTTCACAAACTCATGCCTTCTATGCACCCCGATACCCGTTTTCGCAATGGGTCACGTGCGGCATCAAACTGGCGCGAAACCACTCCAAAGATGAGTTTTGGACCAAAAGTGGTGCATTAGGCATGTTCGTTGCGAAAAAAGAATAAATGGTTCTAGTTGCACAAACTCATGCCTTGTACGCACCCCGATACCCAATTTCGCAATGGGTCACGTGCGGCAACGTAAAGGCACGAAACCACTCCAAACAAGATTTTTGGACCTAAAGTAGTGGATTGGGCATGTTCGTGCAGAAAAAAGAAAGAAATGGTTCTAGTTGCACAAATTCATGCCATGTATGCACCGAATACCCATTTTCGCATTGTGTCACGTGCGACAACGAAATGGCCCAAAACAACCCGAATCTTGTGTTTTGGACGTAGAGTAGGGATTGGGCATGTTCGTTGCAAAAAAAGAAGAAATGGTTCTTGTTCACAAACTCATGCCTTGTATGCACCCCGATACCCATTTTCGCAATGGGTCACGTGCGGCAACGTAAAGGCACGGCACTACTCCAAACAAGAGTTTTGGACCTAAAGTAGTGGATTGGGCATGTTCGTGCAGAAAAAAGAAACAAATGGTTCTAGTTGCACAAACTCATGCCTTGTATGCACCGAATACCCATTTTCGCATTGTGTCTTGTGCGACAACGAAATGGCCCAAAACCACCCGAATCTTGTGTTTTGGACGTAGAGTAGGGATTGGGCATGTTCGTCGCAAAAATAGAAGAAATGGTTCTTATTCACAAACTCATGCCGTGTATGCACCCCGATACCCGTTTTCGCAATGGGTAACGTGCGGCAACGAAATGGCTCGAAACCACTCCGAACATTAGTTTTAGACCTAAAGTAGTGGGTTGGGCAGGTTCGTTACGAAAAAAAGAAGAATTGGGCTAGTTGCACAATCTCATGCTTTGCATGCACCCCGATACCCGTTTTCGCAATGGGTCACGTGCGGCAACGAACTAGCATGAAACCACTCCAAAGATGAGTTTTGGACCTAAAGTGGTGGATTGGGCATGTTTGTTGCGAAAAAAGAAGAAATGGTTGTAGTTGCACAAACTCATGCCTTGTATGCACCCTGATACCCATTTTCGCAATGGGACACGTGCGGCAATAAAATGGCGTAAAACCACCTCAAAGATGAGTTTTGGACCTAAAGTGCTGCATTGGGCATGTTCGTTGCGAAAATGGATGAAATGGTTCTCGTTTCACAAACTCATGCCTGCTATGCACCCCGATACCCGTTTTTGCAATAGGTCACGTGCGGCAACGAACTAGCGCGAAACCACTCAAAAGATGAGTTTTTACCTAAAGTGGTGCATTGGGCATGTTCGTTGCAAAAACAGAAGAAATGGTTCTAGTTGCACAAACTCATGCCTTGTATGCACCCCGATATCCGTTTTCGCAATGGGTCACGTGCGGCAACGTAATGGCATGAAACCACTCCATACAAGAGATTTGGACTGAAAGTAGTGGATTGGGCATGTTCATGGCAAAAAAGAACAAATGATAATAGTTGCACAAACTCATGCCTTGTATGCACCCCGATACCCATTTTCGCAATGGGACATCTGCGGCAATAAAATGGCGTAAAACCACCTCGGAGATTAGCTTTGGACCTAAAGTGGTGCATTGGGCATGTTTGTTGCGAAAATGGAAGAAATGGTTCTCGTTTCACAAACTCATGCCTTGTATGCACCCCGATACCCGTTTTCGCAATGGGTCACGTGCGGCAATGAACTGGCGCGAAACCACTGCAAAGATGAGTTTTGGACCTAAAGTGTTGCATTGGGCATGTTCGTTGTGAAAAAATAAGAAATGGTTCTAGTTGCACAAACTCAAGCCTTGTATGCACCCCGATACCCGTTTTCGCAATGGGTCACGTGTGTCAATGAAATGGCGTAAAACCACCCCAAACATGAGTTTCGGACCGAAACAGGTGCATTGGGCATGTCCGTTATGTAAAAAGAACGAATGGTTCTAGTTGCACAAACTCATGCCTTGTATGCACCCCGATACTCATTTTCGCAATGGGACATGTGCGGCAATAAAATAGCGTAAAACCACCTCAAAGATGAGTTTTGGACGTAAAGTGGTGCATTGGGCATGTTCATTGCGGAAATGGAAGAAATAGTTCTCGTTTCACAAACTCATGCCTTGTATGCACCACGATACCCGTTTTCGCAATGGGTCACGTGCGGCAATGAACTGGCGCGAAACCACTCCAAAGATGAGTTTTGGAACTAAAGTGGAGCATTGGTCATGTTCGTTGCGAAAAAAGAAGAAATGGTTCTAGTTGCACAAACTAATGCCTTGTATGCATCCCGATACACATTTTCGCAATGGGTCACGTGCAGCAACGTAATGGCGCGAAACCACTCCGAACATGAGTTTTGGACCAAAAGTAGTGGATTGAGCATGTTCATGGAGAAAAAACAAGAAATGGTTCTAGTAGCACAAACTCATGCCTTGTATGCACCCAATACCCATTTTCGCAATGTGTCACGTGCGACAACGAAATGGCACAAAACCACCCCAAACTTGTGTTTTGGACGTAGAGTAGGGATTGGTCATGTTCATCGCAAAAAAAAGAAGAAATGGATCTTGATCACAAACTAATGCCTTGTATGCACCCCGATACCCGTTTTCGCAATGGGTCACGTGCGTCAATGAAATGGCGTAAAACCACCCCAAACATGAGTTTCGGACCGAAACAGGTGCATTGGGCATGTCCGTTACGTAAAAAGAATGAATGGTTCTAGTTACACAAACTCATGCCTTGTATGCACCCCGATACCCATTTTCGCATGGGACATGTGCGGCAATAAAATTGCGTAAAACCACCTCAAAGATGAGTTTTGACCAAAAGTGGTGCATTGGGCATGTTCGTTGCGGAAATGGAAGAAATGGTTCTCATTTCACAAACTCATGCCTTGTATGCACCACGATACCCGTTTTCGCAATGGGACATGTGCGGCAATAAAATGGCATAAAACCAACTCAAAGATGAGTTTTGGACCTAAAGTGCTGCATTGGGCCTGTTCGATGCGAAAATGGAAGAAATGGTTCTAGTTTCAGAAACTCATGCCTTCTATGCACCCCGATACCCGTTTTCGCAATAGGTCACGTGCAGCAACGAACTAGCGCGAAACCACTCAAAAGATGAGTTTTGGACCTAAAGTGGTGCAATGGGCATGTTCGTTGCGAAAAAAGAAGAAATGGTTCTAGTTGCACAAACTCATGCCTTGTATGCACCCCGACACCGTTTTCGCAATGGGTCACGTGCGGCAACGTAATGGCATGAAACCACTCCAAACAAGAGATTTAGACCTAAAGTAGTGGATTGGGCATGTTCATTGCAAAATAAGAACAAATGATATTAGTTGCACAAACTCATGCCTTGTATGCACCCCGATACCCATTTTGGTAATGGGACATCTGCGGCAATAAAATGGCGTAAAACCACCTCAGAGATTAGCTTTGGACCTAAAGTGGTGCATTGGGCATGTTTGTTGCGAAAATGGAAGAAATGGTTCTCGTTTCACAAACTCATGCCTTGTGTGCACCCCGATACCCGTTTTCGCAATGGGTCACGTGCGGCAACGAACTGGCGCGAAACCACTCCAAAGATGAGTTTTGGACCTAAAGTGGTGCATTGGGCATGTTCGTTGTGAAAAAAGAAGAAATGGTTCTAGTTGCACAAACTCATGCCTTGTATGCACCCCGATACCCGTTTTTGCAATGGGTCATGTGCGGCAATGAAATGGTGCGAAACCACTCCGAACATGAGATTTGGTTCTAAGGTAGTGGATTGGGCATGTTCATGGCGAAAAATGAATAAATGGTTTTAGTTGCACAAACTCATGCCTTGTATGCACCCTGATACCCATTTTTGCAATGGAATATGTGCGGCAATAAAATGGCATAAAACCAACTCAAAGTTGAGTTTTGGACCTAAAGTGGTGCATTGGGCGTGTTCGATGCTAAAATGGAAGAAATGGTTCTAGTTTCAGAAACTCATGCCTTCTATGCACCCCGATACCCGTTTTCGCAATGGGTCACGTGGGGCAACGAACTGGCGCGAAACCACTCCAAACATGAGTTTTGTACCTAAAGTGGTGCATTGGGCATGTTCCTTGCGAAAAAAGAAGAAATGGTTCTAGTTGCACAAACTCATGCCTTGTATGCACCCCGATACCCGTTTTCGCAATGGGTCACGTGCCTCAATGAAATGGCGTAAAACCACCCCAAACATGAGTTTCGGACCGAAACAGGTGCATTGGGCATGTCCGTTACGTAAAAAGAACGAATGGTTCTAGTTGCACAAACTCATGCCTTGTATGCACCCCGATACCCATTTTCGCAATGGGACATGTGCGGCAATAAAATAGCGTAAAACCACCTCAAAGATGAGTTTTGGACCTAAAGTGGTGCATTTGGCATGTTCGTTGCGGAAATGGAAGAAATGGTTCTCGTTTCACAAACTCATGCCTTGTATGCACCACGATACCCGTTTTCGCAATGGGTCACGTGCGGCAACGAACTGGCGCGAAACCACTCCAAAGATGAGTTTTGGAGCTAAAGTGGAGCATTGGTCATGTTCGTTTTGAAAAAAGAAGAAATTGTTCTAGTTGCACAAACTCATGCCTTGTATGCACCCAATACCCATTTTCGCAATGTGTCACATGCGACAACGAAATGGCACAAAACCACCCCAAACTTGTGTTTTGGACGTAGAATAGGGATTGGGCATGTTCGTCGCAAAAAAAGAAGAAATGGTTCTTATTCACAAACTCATGCCTTGTATGCACCCCGATACCCGTTTTCGCAATGGGTAACGTGCGGCAACGAAATGGCGTAAAACCACTCTGAACATCAGTTTTAGACCTATAGTAGTGGGTTGGGCAGGTTCGTTACGAAAAAAAGAAGAATTGGGCTAGTTGCACAATCTCATGCTTTGCATGCACCCCGATACCCGTTTTTCGCAATGGGTCACGTGCGGCAACGAACTAGCTTGAAACCACTCCAAAGATGAGTTCTGGACCTAAAGTGGTGGATTGGGCATGTTCGTTGCGAAAAAAGAAGAAATGGTTGTAGTTGCACAAACTCATGCCTTGTATGCACCCTGATACCCATTTTCGCAATGGGACAAGTGCGGCAATAAAATGGAGTAAAACCACCTCAAAGATGAGTTTTGGACCTAAAGTGGTGCATTGGGCATGTTCGTTGTGAAAATGGAAGAAATGGTTCTAGTTTCACAAACTCATGCCTTCTATGCACCCCAATACCCGTTTTCGCAATAGGTCATGTGCGGCAACGAACTAGCGCGAAACCACTCAAAAGATGAGTTTTGGACCTAAAGTGGTGCATTGGGCATGTTTGTTGCTAAAACAGAAGAAATGGTTCTAGTTCCACAAACTCATGCCTTGTATGCACTCCGATACCCATTTTCGCAATGGGTCACGTGGGGCAACGTAACGGCACGAAACCATTCCAAACAAGAGTTTTGGACCTAAAGTACTTGATTGGGCATGTTCGTTGTGAAAAAAAGTAGAAATGGTTCTAGTTGTACAAAATCATGCTTTGAATGCACCCCGATACCCGTTTTCGCAATGTGTCACGTGCGACAACGAAATGGCAGAAAACCACCCCAATCTTGTGTTTTGGACGTAGAGTAGGGTTATGCATGTTCGTCAGAAAAAAACAAGAAATGGTTCTAGTTCACAAACTCATGCCTTGTATGCTCCCCGATACCCATTTTCACAATAGGTAACGTGCGGCAATGAAATGGCGCGAAACCACTCCAAACATGAGTTTCAGACCTAAAGTTGTGGGTTGAGCATGTTCGTTATGAAAAAATGGAGAAATGCGCTAGTTGCACAATCTCATGCTTTGTATGCACCCCGATACCCGTTTTCAGAATGTGTCACGGGCGGCAATGAGATGGTGCAAACCACCCCAAACAAGAGCTTTGACGTAAATTGGTGCATTGGGCATGTCCGTTGCGAAAAAAAAGGAAATGGTTCTAGTTGCACAAATTCATGCCTTGTATGCACCCCGATACCCGTTTTCGCAATGGGTCACGTGCGGCAACGAAATGGGGCGAAACCACTCCGAACATGAGTTTTGGACCTAAAGTAGTGGATTGGGCATGTTCGTGGCGAAAAAAGAAAAAATGGTTCTTGTTGCACAAACTCATGCCTTGTATGCCCCCCGATACCCGTTTTCGCAATGGGTCACGTGCGGCAACAAAATGGCGCGAAACCACTACGAACATGAGATTTGGACCCAAAGTAGTGCATTGGGCATGTTCATGGTGAAAAAAGAATAAATGGTTTTAGTTGTACAAACTCATGCCTTGTATGCACCCCGATACCCATTTTCGCAATAGGACATGTGCGGCAATAAAATCGCGTAAAACCACCTCAAAGATGAAATTTGGACTAAAGTGGCGCATTGGGCATGTTCGTTGCGAAAATGAAAGAAATGGTTCTACTTTCACAACTCAAGCCTTGTATGCACCCCGATACCCGTTTTCGCAATAGGTCACGTGCGGCAACGAAATGGTGCGAAACCACTCCGAACATGAGTTTTCGACCTAAAGTAGTGGATTGGGCATGTTCGTGGCGAAAAAAGAAGAAATGGTTCTAGTTGCACAAACTCATGCCTTATATGCACACCGATACCCGTTTTCGCTATGGGTCACGTGCGTCAACGAAATGGCACGAGACCACTCCGAACATGAGTTTTGGACCTAAAGTAGTGGATTGGGCATGTTCGTGGCGAAAAAAGAGGAAATGGTTATAGTTGCACAAACTCATGCCTTGTATGCACCCCGATACCTGTTTTCACAATGGGTCACGTGCGGCAACGAACTAGCATGAATCCACTCCAAAGATGAGTTTTGGACCTAAAGTGGTGGATTGGGCATGTTCGTTGCGAAAAAAGAAGAAATGGTTGTAGTTGCAGAAACTCATGCCTTATATGCACCCCGATACCCATTTTCGCAATGGGTCACGTGCGGCAATGTAATGGCGTGAAACCACTACAAACAAGAGTTTTGGACGTAAAGTACTTGATTGGGCATGTTCGTTGCGAAAAAAAGTAGAAATGGTTCTAGTTGCACAAAATCATGCTTTGTATGCACCCCAATACCCATTTTCGCAATGGGTCACGTGCGCGAACGAAATGGCGCGCAACCACTCCGATTGCACCTAAAGTAGTGGACTGGGCATGTTCGTGGCAAAAAAAGAAAAAATGGTCATAGTTGCACAAACTCATGCCTTGTATCCACCCCGATACCCATTTTCGCAATGGGGCACGTGCGGCAACGAAATGGCGCGAAAGGACTCCGAACAAGAGTTTTGGACCCAAAGTAGTGGATTGGGCATATTCGTGGCGAAAAAAGAAGAAATCGTTCTAGTTGCACAAAATCATGCTTTGTGTGCACCCCGATATCCGTTTTCGCAATGGGTGACGTGCGGCAACGAAATGGCGCGAAACCACTCCTAACAGGAGTTTTGGACCTAAAGTAGTGGATTGGGCAAGTTCGTGGCAAAAAAAGAAGAAACGGTTCAGGTTGCACAATCTCATGCCTTGTAAGCACCCTGATACCCGTTTTCGCAATGGGTCACATGCGTCAATGAAATGGCGCAAAACCACCCGAATCATGACTTTTGGACCGAAACTGGTGCATTGGGCAAGTCCGTTGTGAAAAAAGAACAAATGGTTCTAGTTGCACAAACTCATGCCATTTATGCCCCCCGATACCCGTTTTCGCAATGGGTCATGTGCGGCAACGAAATGGCAACGTAACAGCACGAAACCATTCAAAACAAGAGTTTGGACCTAAAGTACTTGATTAGGCATGTTCGTTGTGAAAAAAAGTATAAATGGTTCTAGTTGCACAAAATCATGCTTTGTATGCACCCCGATACCCGTTTTCGCAATGGGTCACGTGCGGCAACGAAATGGCGCGGAACCACCCCAAACATGAGTTTCGGACCTAAAGTAGTGGATTGGGCATGTTCGTGGCGAAAAAAGAAGAAATGGTTCTAGTTGCACAAACTCATGCCTTGTATGCCCCCCGATACCCGTTTTCGCAATGGGTCGCGTGCGGCAACGAAATGGCACAAAACCACTCCGAACATGAGATTTGGACCTAGAGTAGTGGATTGGGCATGTTCATGGTGAAAAAAGAACAAATGGTTTTAGTTGCACAAACTCATGCCTTGTATGCACCCCGATACCCGTTTTCGCAATGGGTCGCGTGCGGCAACGAAATGGCACAAAACCACTCCGAACATGAGATTTGGACCTAAAGTAGTGGATTGGGCATGTTCATGGTGAAAAAAGAACAAATGGTTTTAGTTGCACAAACTCATGCCTTGTATGCACCCCGATACCCATTTTCGCAATAGGACATGTGCGGCAATAAAATAGCGTAAAACCACCTCAAAGATGAAATTTGGACCTAAATTGGTGCATTGGGCATGTTCGTTGCGAAAATGAAAGAAATGGTTCTAGTTTCACAAACTCATGCCTTGTATGCACCCCGATACCCGTTTTCGCAATGGGTCACGTGCGGCAACGAAATGGCGCTAAACCACTCCGAACAGGAGTTTTGGACCTAAAGTAGTGGATTGGGCAAGTTCGTGGCGAAAAAAGAAGAAATGGTTCTAGTTGCACAAACTCATGTCTTGTATGCACCCCGATACCCATTTTCCCAATGGGTCACGTGGGGCAACGTAACGGCACGAAACCATTCCAAACAAGAGTTTTGGACCTAAAGTACTTGATTTGGCATGTTCGTTGTGAAAAAAGTACAAATGGTTCTAGTTGCACAAAATCATGCTTTGCATGCACCCCGATACCCGTTTTCGCAATGTGTCACGTGCGACAACGAAATGGCACAAAACCACCCCAATCTTGTGTTTTGGACGTAGAGTAGGGATTGGGCATGTTCGTCGGAAAAAAGCAAGAAATGGTTCAAATCACAAACTCATGCCTTGTATGCTCCCCGATACCCATTTTCGCAATAGGTAACGTGCGGCAATGAAATGGCGCGAAACCACTCCAAACATGAGTTTTAGACCTAAAGTAGTGGGTTGAGCATGTTCGTTATGAAAAAATGGAGAAATGCGCTAGTTGCACAATCTCATGCTTTGTATGCACCCCGATACCCGTTTTCAGAATGTGTCACGGGCGGCAATGAGATGGTGCACACCACCCCAAACAGGAGCTTTAGACGTAAATTGGTGCATTGGGCATGTCCATTGCGAAAAAAAAAGAAATGGTTCTAGTTGCTCAAACTCATGCCTTGTATGCACCCCGATACCCGTTTTCGCAATGGGTCGCGTGCGGCAACGAAATGGCACAAAACCACTCCGAACATGAGATTTGGACCTAAAGTAGTGGATTGGGCATGTTCATGGTGAAAAAAGAACAAATGGTTTTAGTTGCACAAACTCATGCCTTGTATGCACCCCGATACCCATTTTCGCAATAGGACATGTGTGGCAATAAAATAGCGTAAAAACCACCTCAAAGATGAAATTTGGACCTAAATTGGTGCATAGGGCATGTTCGTTGCGAAAATGAAAGAAATGGTTCTAGTTTCACAAACTCATGCCTTGTATGCACCCCGATACCCGTTTTCGCAATGGGTCACGTGCGGCAACGAAATGGCGCGAAACCACTCCGAACATGAGTTTTGGACCTAAAGTAGTGGATTGGGCATGTTCGCGGCGAAAAAAGAAGAAATGGTTCTAGTTGCACAAACTCATGCCTTGTTTGCACAGCGATACCCGTTTTCGTAATGGGTCACGTGCGTCAATGAAATGGCGCGAAACCACCCCAAACATGAGTTTCGGACCTAAAGTAGTGGATTGGGCATGTTCGTGGCGAAAAAAGAAGAAATGGTTCTAGTTGCACAAACTCATGCCTTGTATGCACCCCGATACCCGTTTTCGCAATGGGTCACGTGCGTCAATGAAATGGCGCAAAACCACCCCAATCATGACTTTTGGACCGAAACTGGTGCATTGGGCATGTGCGTGGCAAAAAAAGAAGAAATGGTTCTAGTTGCACAAACTCATGCCTTGTATGCCCCCCGATACCCGTTTTCGCAATGGGCCACGTGCGGCAACGAAATGGCGCGAAACCACTCGGAACATGAGATTTGGACCTAAAGTAGTGGATTGGGCATGTTCATGGTGGAAAAAGAACAAATGGTTTTAGTTGCACAAACTAATGCCTTCTATGCACCCCGATACCCATCTTCGCAATGGGACATGTGCGGCAATAAAATAGCATAAAACCACCTCAAAGATGAAATTTGGAAATAAAGTGGTGCGTTGGGGATGTTCGTTGCGAAAATGGAAGAAATGGTTCTAGTTTCACAAACTCATGCCTTGTATGCACCCCGATACCCGTTTTCGCAATGGGTCACGTGCGGCAACGAAATGGCACGAGACCACTCCGAACATGAGTTTTGGACCTAAAGTAGTGGATTGGGCATGTTCGTGGCGAAAAAAGAGGAAATGGTTATAGTTGCACAAACTCATGCCTTGTATGCACGCCGATACCCGTTTTCACAATGGGTCACGTGCGGCAACGAACTAGCATGAATCCACTCCAAAGATGAGTTTTGGACCTAAAGTGGTGGATTGGGCATGTTCGTTGCGAAAAAAGAAGAAATGGTTGTAGTTGCAGAAACTCATGCCTTATATGCACCCCGATACCCATTTTCGCAATGGGTCACGTGCGGCAATGTAATGGCGTGAAACCACTACAAACAAGAGTTTTGGACGTAAAGTACTTGATTGGGCATGTTCGTTGTGAAAAGAAGTAGAAATGGTTCTAGTTGCACAAAATCATGCTTTGTATGCACCCCGATACCCATTTTCGCAATGGGTCACGTGCGCGAACGAAATGGCGCGCAACCACTCCGATTGCACCTAAAGTAGTGGACTGGGCATGTTCGTGGCAAAAAAAGAAAAAATGGTCATAGTTGCACAAACTCATGCCTTGTATCCACCCCGATACCCATTTTCGCAATGGGGCACGTGCGGCAACGAAATGGCGCGAAAGGACTCCGAACAAGAGTTTTGGACCCAAAGTAGTGGATTGGGCATATTCGTGGCGAAAAAAGAAGAAATCGTTCTAGTTGCACAAAATCATGCTTTGTGTGCACCCCGATATCCGTTTTCGCAATAGGTAACGTGCAGCAATGAAATGGCGCGAAACCACTCCAAACATGAGTTTTAGACCTAAAGTAGAGGGTTGAGCATGTTCGTTATGAAAAAATGGAGAAATGCGCTAGTTGCACAATCTCATGCTTTGTATGCACCCCGATACCCGTATTCAGAATGTGTCACGGGCGGCAATGAGATGGTGCACACCACCCCAAACAAGAGCTTTAGACGTAAATTGGTGCATTGGGCATGTCCATTGCGAAAAAAAAAGAAATGGTTCTAGTTGCTCAAACTCATGCCTTGTATGCACCCCGATACCCGTTTTCGCAATGGGTCACGTGCGTCAATGAAATGGCGCAAAACCACCCCAATCATGACTTTTGGACCGAAACTGGTGCATTGGGCATGTGCGTGGCGAAAAAAGAAGAAATGGTTCTAGTTGCACAAACTCATGCCTTGTATGCCCCACGATACCCGTTTTCGCAATGGGCCACGTGCGGCAACGAAATGGCGCGAAACCACTCGGAACATGAGATTTGGACCTAAAGTAGTGGATTGGGCATGTTCATGGTGGAAAAAGAACAAATGGTTTTAGTTGCACAAACTAATGCCTTCTATGCACCCCGATACCCATCTTCATAATGGGACATGTGCGGCAATAAAATAGCGTAAAACCACCTCAAAGATGAAATTTGGAAATAAAGTGGTGCATTGGGGATGTTCGTTGCGAAAATGGAAGAAATGGTTCTAGTTTCACAAACTCATGCCTTGTATGCACCCCGATACCCGTTTTCGCAATGGGTCACGTGCGGCAACGAAATGGCACGAGACCACTCCGAACATGAGTTTTGGACCTAAAGTAGTGGATTGGGCATGTTCGTGGCGAAAAAAGAGGAAATGGTTATAGTTGCACAAACTCATGCCTTGTATGCACCCCGATACCCGTTTTCACAATGGGTCACGTGCGGCAACGAACTAGCATGAATCCACTCCAAAGATGAGTTTTGGACCTAAAGTGGTGGATTGGGCATGTTCGTTGCGAAAAAAGAAGAAATGGTTGTAGTTGCAGAAACTCATGCCTTATATGCACCCCGATACCCATTTTCGCAATGGGTCACGTGCGGCAATGTAATGGCGTGAAACCACTACAAACAAGAGTTTTGGACGTAAAGTACTTGATTGGGCATGTTCGTTGCGAAAAAAAGTAGAAATGGTTCTAGTTGCACAAAATCATGCTTTGTATGCACCCCGATACCCATTTTCGCAATGGGTCACGTGCGCGAACGAAATGGCGCGCAACCACTCCGATTGCACCTAAAGTAGTGGACTGGGCATGTTCGTGTCAAAAAAAGAAAAAATGGTCATAGTTGCACAAACTCATGCCTTGTATCCACCCCGATACCCATTTTCGCAATGGGGCACGTGCGGCAACGAAATGGCGCGAAAGGACTCCGAACAAGAGTTTTGGACCCAAAGTAGTGGTAGTTGCACAAAATCATGCTTTGTGTGCACCCCGATATCCGTTTTCGCAATGGGTGACGTGCGGCAACGAAATGGCGCGAAACCACTCCTAACAGGAGTTTTGGACCTAAAGTAGTGGATTGGGCAAGTTCGTGGCAAAAAAAGAAGAAACGGTTCAGGTTGCACAATCTCATGCCTTGTAAGCACCCCGATACCCGTTTTCGCAATGGGTCACGTGCGGCAACGAAATGGCGCTAAACCACTCCGAACAGGAGTTTTGGACCTAAAGTAGTGGATTGGGCAAGTTCGTGGCGAAAAAAGAAGAAATGGTTCTAGTTGCACAAACTCATGTCTTGTATGCACCCCGATACCCATTTTCCCAATGGGTCACGTGGGGCAACGTAACGGCACGAAACCATTCCAAACAAGAGTTTTGGACCTAAAGTACTTGATTTGGCATGTTCGTTGTGAAAAAAAGTACAAATGGTTCTAGTTGCACAAAATCATGCTTTGCATGCACCCCGATACCCGTTTTCGCAATGTGTCACGTGCGACAACGAAATGGCACAAAACCACCCCAATCTTGTGTTTTGGACGTAGAGTAGGGATTGGGCTTGTTCGTCGGAAAAAAGCAAGAAATGGTTCAAATCACAAACTCATGCCTTGTATGCTCCCCGATACCCATTTTCGCAATAGGTAACGTGCGGCAATGAAATGGCGCGAAACCACTCCAAACATGAGTTTTAGACCTAAAGTAGTGGGTTGAGCATGTTCGTTATGAAAAAATGGAGAAATGCGCTAGTTGCACAATCTCATGCTTTGTATGCACCCCGATACCCGTTTTCAGAATGTGTCACGGGCGGCAATGAGATGGTGCACACCACCCCAAACAAGAGCTTTAGACGTAAATTGGTGCATTGGGCATGTCCATTGCGAAAAAAAAAGAAATGGTTCTAGTTGCTCAAACTCATGCCTTGTATGCACCCCGATACCCGTTTTCGCAATGGGTCGCGTGCGGCAACGAAATGGCACAAAACCACTCCGAACATGAGATTTGGACCTAAAGTAGTGGATTGGGCATGTTCATGGTGAAAAAAGAACAAATGGTTTTAGTTGCACAAACTCATGCCTTGTATGCACCCCGATACCCATTTTCGCAATAGGACATGTGTGGCAATAAAATAGCGTAAAACCACCTCAAAGATGAAATTTGGACCTAAATTGGTGCATAGGGCATGTTCGTTGCGAAAATGAAAGAAATGGTTCTAGTTTCACAAACTCATGCCTTGTATGCACCCCGATACCCGTTCTCGCAATGGGTCACGTGCGGCAACGAAATGGCGCGAAACCACTCCGAACATGAGTTTTGGACCTAAAGTAGTGGATTGGGCATGTTCGCGGCGAAAAAAGAAGAAATGGTTCTAGTTGCACAAACTCATGCCTTGTTTGCACAGCGATACCCGTTTTCGTAATGGGTCACGTGCGTCAATGAAATGGCGCAAAACCACCCCAAACATGAGTTTCGGACCTAAAGTAGTGGATTGGGCATGTTCGTGGCGAAAAAAGAAGAAATGGTTCTAGTTGCACAAACTCATGCCTTGTATGCACCCCGATACCCGTTTTCGCAATGGGTCACGTGCGTCAATGAAATGGCGCAAAACCACCCCAATCATGACTTTTGGACCGAAACTGGTGCATTGGGCATGTGCGTGGCAAAAAAAGAAGAAATGGTTCTAGTTGCACAAACTCATGCCTTGTATGCCCCCCGATACCCGTTTTCGCAATGGGCCACGTGCGGCAACGAAATGGCGCGAAACCACTCGGAACATGAGATTTGGACCTAAAGTAGTGGATTGGGCATGTTCATGGTGGAAAAAGAACAAATGGTTTTAGTTGCACAAACTAATGCCTTCTATGCACCCCGATACCCATCTTCGCAATGGGACATGTGCGGCAATAAAATAGCATAAAACCACCTCAAAGATGAAATTTGGAAATAAAGTGGTGCGTTGGGGATGTTCGTTGCGAAAATGGAAGAAATGGTTCTAGTTTCACAAACTCATGCCTTGTATGCACCCCGATACCCGTTTTCGCAATGGGTCACGTGCGGCAACGAAATGGCACGAGACCACTCCGAACATGAGTTTTGGACCTAAAGTAGTGGATTGGGCATGTTCGTGGCGAAAAAAGAGGAAATGGTTATAGTTGCACAAACTCATGCCTTGTATGCACCCCGATACCCGTTTTCACAATGGGTCACGTGCGGCAACGAACTAGCATGAATCCACTCCAAAGATGAGTTTTGGACCTAAAGTGGTGGATTGGGCATGTTCGTTGCGAAAAAAGAAGAAATGGTTGTAGTTGCAGAAACTCATGCCTTATATGCACCCCGATACCCATTTTCGCAATGGGTCACGTGCGGCAATGTAATGGCGTGAAACCACTACAAACAAGAGTTTTGGACGTAAAGTACTTGATTGGGCATGTTCGTTGCGAAAAGAAGTAGAAATGGTTCTAGGTGCACAAAATCATGCTTTGTATGCACCCCGATACCCATTTTCGCAATGGGTCACGTGCGCGAACGAAATGGCGCGCAACCACTCCGATTGCACCTAAAGTAGTGGACTGGGCATGTTCGTGTCAAAAAAAGAAAAAATGGTCATAGTTGCACAAACTCATGCCTTGTATCCACCCCGATACCCATTTTCGCAATGGGGCACGTGCGGCAACGAAATGGCGCGAAAGGACTCCGAACAAGAGTTTTGGACCCAAAGTAGTGGTAGTTGCACAAAATCATGCTTTGTGTGCACCCCGATATCCGTTTTCGCAATGGGTGACGTGCGGCAACGAAATGGCGCGAAACCACTCCTAACAGGAGTTTTGGACCTAAAGTAGTGGATTGGGCAAGTTCGTGGCAAAAAAAGAAGAAACGGTTCAGGTTGCACAATCTCATGCCTTGTAAGCACCCCGATACCCGTTTTCGCAATGGGTCACGTGCGGCAACGAAATGGCGCTAAACCACTCCGAACAGGAGTTTTGGACCTAAAGTAGTGGATTGGGCAAGTTCGTGGCGAAAAAAGAAGAAATGGTTCTAGTTGCACAAACTCATGTCTTGTATGCACCCCGATACCCATTTTCCCAATGGGTCACGTGGGGCAACGTAACGGCACGAAACCATTCCAAACAAGAGTTTTGGACCTAAAGTACTTGATTTGGCATGTTCGTTGTGAAAAAAAGTACAAATGGTTCTAGTTGCACAAAATCATGCTTTGCATGCACCCCGATACCCGTTTTCGCAATGTGTCACGTGCGACAACGAAATGGCACAAAACCACCCCAATCTTGTGTTTTGGACGTAGAGTAGGGATTGGGCTTGTTCGTCGGAAAAAAAGCAAGAAATGGTTCAAATCACAAACTCATGCCTTGTATGCTCCCCGATACCCATTTTCGCAATAGGTAACGTGCGGCAATGAAATGGCGCGAAACCACTCCAAACATGAGTTTTAGACCTAAAGTAGTGGGTTGAGCATGTTCGTTATGAAAAAATGGAGAAATGCGCTAGTTGCACAATCTCATGCTTTGTATGCACCCCGATACCCGTTTTCAGAATGTGTCACGGGCGGCAATGAGATGGTGCACACCACCCCAAACAAGAGCTTTAGACGTAAATTGGTGCATTGGGCATGTCCATTGCGAAAAAAAAAGAAATGGTTCTAGTTGCTCAAACTCATGCCTTGTATGCACCCCGATACCCGTTTTCGCAATGGGTCGCGTGCGGCAACGAAATGGCACAAAACCACTCCGAACATGAGATTTGGACCTAAAGTAGTGGATTGGGCATGTTCATGGTGAAAAAAGAACAAATGGTTTTAGTTGCACAAACTCATGCCTTGTATGCACCCCGATACCCATTTTCGCAATAGGACATGTGTGGCAATAAAATAGCGTAAAACCACCTCAAAGATGAAATTTGGACCTAAATTGGTGCATAGGGCATGTTCGTTGCGAAAATGAAAGAAATGGTTCTAGTTTCACAAACTCATGCCTTGTATGCACCCCGATACCCGTTCTCGCAATGGGTCACGTGCGGCAACGAAATGGCGCGAAACCACTCCGAACATGAGTTTTGGACCTAAAGTAGTGGATTGGGCATGTTCGCGGCGAAAAAAGAAGAAATGGTTCTAGTTGCACAAACTCATGCCTTGTTTGCACAGCGATACCCGTTTTCGTAATGGGTCACGTGCGTCAATGAAATGGCGCAAAACCACCCCAAACATGAGTTTCGGACCTAAAGTAGTGGATTGGGCATGTTCGTGGCGAAAAAAGAAGAAATGGTTCTAGTTGCACAAACTCATGCCTTGTATGCACCCCGATACCCGTTTTCGCAATGGGTCACGTGCGTCAATGAAATGGCGCAAAACCACCCCAATCATGACTTTTGGACCGAAACTGGTGCATTGGGCATGTGCGTGGCAAAAAAAGAAGAAATGGTTCTAGTTGCACAAACTCATGCCTTGTATGCCCCCCGATACCCGTTTTCGCAATGGGCCACGTGCGGCAACGAAATGGCGCGAAACCACTCGGAACATGAGATTTGGACCTAAAGTAGTGGATTGGGCATGTTCATGGTGGAAAAAGAACAAATGGTTTTAGTTGCACAAACTAATGCCTTCTATGCACCCCGATACCCATCTTCGCAATGGGACATGTGCGGCAATAAAATAGCATAAAACCACCTCAAAGATGAAATTTGGAAATAAAGTGGTGCGTTGGGGATGTTCGTTGCGAAAATGGAAGAAATGGTTCTAGTTTCACAAACTCATGCCTTGTATGCACCCCGATACCCGTTTTCGCAATGGGTCACGTGCGGCAACGAAATGGCACGAGACCACTCCGAACATGAGTTTTGGACCTAAAGTAGTGGATTGGGCATGTTCGTGGCGAAAAAAGAGGAAATGGTTATAGTTGCACAAACTCATGCCTTGTATGCACCCCGATACCCGTTTTCACAATGGGTCACGTGCGGCAACGAACTAGCATGAATCCACTCCAAAGATGAGTTTTGGACCTAAAGTGGTGGATTGGGCATGTTCGTTGCGAAAAAAGAAGAAATGGTTGTAGTTGCAGAAACTCATGCCTTATATGCACCCCGATACCCATTTTCGCAATGGGTCACGTGCGGCAATGTAATGGCGTGAAACCACTACAAACAAGAGTTTTGGACGTAAAGTACTTGATTGGGCATGTTCGTTGCGAAAAGAAGTAGAAATGGTTCTAGGTGCACAAAATCATGCTTTGTATGCACCCCGATACCCATTTTCGCAATGGGTCACGTGCGCGAACGAAATGGCGCGCAACCACTCCGATTGCACCTAAAGTAGTGGACTGGGCATGTTCGTGTCAAAAAAAGAAAAAATGGTCATAGTTGCACAAACTCATGCCTTGTATCCACCCCGATACCCATTTTCGCAATGGGGCACGTGCGGCAACGAAATGGCGCGAAAGGACTCCGAACAAGAGTTTTGGACCCAAAGTAGTGGTAGTTGCACAAAATCATGCTTTGTGTGCACCCCGATATCCGTTTTCGCAATGGGTGACGTGCGGCAACGAAATGGCGCGAAACCACTCCTAACAGGAGTTTTGGACCTAAAGTAGTGGATTGGGCAAGTTCGTGGCAAAAAAAGAAGAAACGGTTCAGGTTGCACAATCTCATGCCTTGTAAGCACCCCGATACCCGTTTTCGCAATGGGTCACGTGCGGCAACGAAATGGCGCTAAACCACTCCGAACAGGAGTTTTGGACCTAAAGTAGTGGATTGGGCAAGTTCGTGGCGAAAAAAGAAGAAATGGTTCTAGTTGCACAAACTCATGTCTTGTATGCACCCCGATACCCATTTTCCCAATGGGTCACGTGGGGCAACGTAACGGCACGAAACCATTCCAAACAAGAGTTTTGGACCTAAAGTACTTGATTTGGCATGTTCGTTGTGAAAAAAAGTACAAATGGTTCTAGTTGCACAAAATCATGCTTTGCATGCACCCCGATACCCGTTTTCGCAATGTGTCACGTGCGACAACGAAATGGCACAAAACCACCCCAATCTTGTGTTTTGGACGTAGAGTAGGGATTGGGCTTGTTCGTCGGAAAAAAGCAAGAAATGGTTCAAATCACAAACTCATGCCTTGTATGCTCCCCGATACCCATTTTCGCAATAGGTAACGTGCGGCAATGAAATGGCGCGAAACCACTCCAAACATGAGTTTTAGACCTAAAGTAGTGGGTTGAGCATGTTCGTTATGAAAAAATGGAGAAATGCGCTAGTTGCACAATCTCATGCTTTGTATGCACCCCGATACCCGTTTTCAGAATGTGTCACGGGCGGCAATGAGATGGTGCACACCACCCCAAACAAGAGCTTTAGACGTAAATTGGTGCATTGGGCATGTCCATTGCGAAAAAAAAAGAAATGGTTCTAGTTGCTCAAACTCATGCCTTGTATGCACCCCGATACCCGTTTTCGCAATGGGTCGCGTGCGGCAACGAAATGGCACAAAACCACTCCGAACATGAGATTTGGACCTAAAGTAGTGGATTGGGCATGTTCATGGTGAAAAAAGAACAAATGGTTTTAGTTGCACAAACTCATGCCTTGTATGCACCCCGATACCCATTTTCGCAATAGGACATGTGTGGCAATAAAATAGCGTAAAACCACCTCAAAGATGAAATTTGGACCTAAATTGGTGCATAGGGCATGTTCGTTGCGAAAATGAAAGAAATGGTTCTAGTTTCACAAACTCATGCCTTGTATGCACCCCGATACCCGTTCTCGCAATGGGTCACGTGCGGCAACGAAATGGCGCGAAACCACTCCGAACATGAGTTTTGGACCTAAAGTAGTGGATTGGGCATGTTCGCGGCGAAAAAAAGAAGAAATGGTTCTAGTTGCACAAACTCATGCCTTGTTTGCACAGCGATACCCGTTTTCGTAATGGGTCACGTGCGTCAATGAAATGGCGCAAAACCACCCCAAACATGAGTTTCGGACCTAAAGTAGTGGATTGGGCATGTTCGTGGCGAAAAAAGAAGAAATGGTTCTAGTTGCACAAACTCATGCCTTGTATGCACCCCGATACCCGTTTTCGCAATGGGTCACGTGCGTCAATGAAATGGCGCAAAACCACCCCAATCATGACTTTTGGACCGAAACTGGTGCATTGGGCATGTGCGTGGCAAAAAAAGAAGAAATGGTTCTAGTTGCACAAACTCATGCCTTGTATGCCCCCCGATACCCGTTTTCGCAATGGGCCACGTGCGGCAACGAAATGGCGCGAAACCACTCGGAACATGAGATTTGGACCTAAAGTAGTGGATTGGGCATGTTCATGGTGGAAAAAGAACAAATGGTTTTAGTTGCACAAACTAATGCCTTCTATGCACCCCGATACCCATCTTCGCAATGGGACATGTGCGGCAATAAAATAGCATAAAACCACCTCAAAGATGAAATTTGGAAATAAAGTGGTGCGTTGGGGATGTTCGTTGCGAAAATGGAAGAAATGGTTCTAGTTTCACAAACTCATGCCTTGTATGCACCCCGATACCCGTTTTCGCAATGGGTCACGTGCGGCAACGAAATGGCACGAGACCACTCCGAACATGAGTTTTGGACCTAAAGTAGTGGATTGGGCATGTTCGTGGCGAAAAAAGAGGAAATGGTTATAGTTGCACAAACTCATGCCTTGTATGCACCCCGATACCCGTTTTCACAATGGGTCACGTGCGGCAACGAACTAGCATGAATCCACTCCAAAGATGAGTTTTGGACCTAAAGTGGTGGATTGGGCATGTTCGTTGCGAAAAAAGAAGAAATGGTTGTAGTTGCAGAAACTCATGCCTTATATGCACCCCGATACCCATTTTCGCAATGGGTCACGTGCGGCAATGTAATGGCGTGAAACCACTACAAACAAGAGTTTTGGACGTAAAGTACTTGATTGGGCATGTTCGTTGCGAAAAGAAGTAGAAATGGTTCTAGGTGCACAAAATCATGCTTTGTATGCACCCCGATACCCATTTTCGCAATGGGTCACGTGCGCGAACGAAATGGCGCGCAACCACTCCGATTGCACCTAAAGTAGTGGATTGGGCATGTTCGTGGCAAAAAAAGAAAAAATGGTCATAGTTGCACAAACTCATGCCTTGTATCCACCCCGATACCCATTTTCGCAATGGGGCACGTGCGGCAACGAAATGGCGTGAAAGGACTCCGAACAAGAGTTTTGGACCCAAAGTAGTGGATTGGGCATATTCGTGGCGAAAAAAGAAGAAATCGTTCTAGTTGCACAAAATCATGCTTTGTGTGCACCCCGATATCCGTTTTCGCAATAGGTAACGTGCGGCAATGAAATGGCGCGAAACCACTCCAAACATGAGTTTTAGACCTAAAGTAGTGGGTTGAGCATGTTCGTTATGAAAAAATGGAGAAATGCGCTAGTTGCACAATCTCATGCTTTGTATGCACCCCGATACCCGTTTTCAGAATGTGTCACGGGCGGCAATGAGATGGTGCACACCACCCCAAACAAGAGCTTTAGACGTAAATTGGTGCATTGGGCATGTCCATTGCGAAAAAAAAAGAAATGGTTCTAGTTGCTCAAACTCATGCCTTGTATGCACCCCGATACCCGTTTTAGCAATGGGTCACGTGCGTCAATGAAATGGCGCAAAACCACCCCAATCATGACTTTTGGACCGAAACTGGTGCATTGGGCATGTGCGTGGCGAAAAAAGAAGAAATGGTTCTAGTTGCACAAACTCATGCCTTGTATGCACCCCGATACCCGTTTTCACAATGGGTCACGTGCGGCAACGAACTAGCATGAATCCACTCCAAAGATGAGTTTTGGACCTAAAGTGGTGGATTGGGCATGTTCGTTGCGAAAAAAGAAGAAATGGTTGTAGTTGCAGAAACTCATGCCTTATATGCACCCCGATACCCATTTTCGCAATGGGTCACGTGCGGCAATGTAATGGCGTGAAACCACTACAAACAAGAGTTTTGGACATAAAGTACTTGATTGGGCATGTTCGTTGCGAAAAAAAGTAGAAATGGTTCTAGTTGCACAAAATCATGCTTTGTATGCACCCCGATACCCATTTTCGCAATGGGTCACGTGCGCGAACGAAATGGCGCGCAACCACTCCGATTGCACCTAAAGTAGTGGATTGGGCATGTTCGTGGCAAAAAAAGAAAAAATGGTCATAGTTGCACAAACTCATGGCTTGTATCCACCCCGATACCCATTTTCGCAATGGGGCACGTGCGGCAACGAAATGGCGCGAAAGGACTCTGAACAAGAGTTTTGGACCCAAAGTAGTGGATTGGGCATATTCGTGGCGAAAAAAGAAGAAATCGTTCTAGTTGCACAAAATCATGCTTTGTGTGCACCCCGATATCCGTTTTCGCAATAGGTAACGTGCGGCAATGAAATGGCGCGAAACCACTCCAAACGTGAGTTTTAGACCTAAAGTAGTGGGTTGAGCATGTTCGTTATGAAAAAATGGAGAAATGCGCTAGTTGCACAATCTCATGCTTTGTATGCACCCCGATACCCGTTTTCAGAATGTGTCACGGGCGGCAATGAGATGGTGCACACCACCCCAAACAAGAGCTTTAGACGTAAATTGGTGCATTGGGCATGTCCATTGCGAAAAAAAAAGAAATGGTTCTAGTTGCTCAAACTCATGCCTTGTATGCACCCCGATACCCGTTTTCGCAATGGGTCACGTGCGTCAATGAAATGGCGCAAAACCACCCCAATCATGACTTTTGGACCGAAACTGGTGCATTGGGCATGTGCGTGGCGAAAAAAGAAGAAATGGTTCTAGTTGCACAAACTCATGCCTTGTATGCACCCCGATACCCGTTTTCACAATGGGTCACGTGCGGCAACGAACTAGCATGAATCCACTCCAAAGATGAGTTTTGGACCTAAAGTGGTGGATTGGGCATGTTCGTTGCGAAAAAAGAAGAAATGGTTGTAGTTGCAGAAACTCATGCCTTATATGCACCCCGATACCCATTTTCGCAATGGGTCACGTGCGGCAATGTAATGGCGTGAAACCACTACAAACAAGAGTTTTGGACGTAAAGTACTTGATTGGGCATGTTCGTTGCGAAAAAAAGTAGAAATGGTTCTAGTTGCACAAAATCATGCTTTGTATGCACCCCGATACCCATTTTCGCAATGGGTCACGTGCGCGAACGAAATGGCGCGCAACCACTCCGAACATGAGTTTTGGACCTAAAGTAGTGGATTGGGCATGTTCGCGGCGAAAAAAGAAGAAATGGTTCTAGTTGCACAAACTCATGCCTTGTTTGCACAGCGATACCCGTTTTCGTAATGGGTCACGTGCGTCAATGAAATGGCGCAAAACCACCCCAAACATGAGTTTCGGACCTAAAGTAGTGGATTGGGCATGTTCGTGGCGAAAAAAGAAGAAATGGTTCTAGTTGCACAAACTCATGCCTTGTATGCTCCCCGATACCCGTTTTCGCAATGGGTCACGTGCGTCAATGAAATGGCGCAAAACCACCCCAATCATGACTTTTGGACCGAAACTGGTGCATTGGGCATGTGCGTGGCAAAAAAAGAAGAAATGGTTCTAGTTGCACAAACTCATGCCTTGTATGCCCCCCGATACCCGTTTTCGCAATGGGCCACGTGCGGCAACGAAATGGCGCGAAACCACTCGGAACATGAGATTCGGACCTAAAGTAGTGGATTGGGCATGTTCATGGTGGAAAAAGAACAAATGGTTTTAGTTGCACAAACTAATGCCTTCTATGCACCCCGATACCCATCTTCGCAATGGGACATGTGCGGCAATAAAATAGCATAAAACCACCTCAAAGATGAAATTTGGAAATAAAGTGGTGCGTTGGGGATGTTCGTTGCGAAAATGGAAGAAATGGTTCTAGTTTCACAAACTCATGCCTTGTATGCACCCCGATACCCGTTTTCGCAATGGGTCACGTGCGTCAATGAAATGGCGCAAAACCACCCCAATCATGACTTTTGGACCGAAACTGGTGCATTGGGCATGTGCGTGGCGAAAAAAGAAGAAATGGTTCTAGTTGCACAAACTCATGCCTTGTATGCACCCCGATACCCGTTTTCACAATGGGTCACGTGCGGCAACGAACTAGCATGAATCCACTCCAAAGATGAGTTTTGGACCTAAAGTGGTGGATTGGGCATGTTCGTTGCGAAAAAAGAAGAAATGGTTGTAGTTGCAGAAACTCATGCCTTATATGCACCCCGATACCCATTTTCGCAATGGGTCACGTGCGGCAATGTAATGGCGTGAAACCACTACAAACAAGAGTTTTGGACGTAAAGTACTTGATTGGGCATGTTCGTTGCGAAAAAAAGTAGAAATGGTTCTAGTTGCACAAAATCATGCTTTGTATGCACCCCGATACCCATTTTCGCAATGGGTCACGTGCGCGAACGAAATGGCGCGCAACCACTCCGATTGCACCTAAAGTAGTGGATTGGGCATGTTCGTGGCAAAAAAAGAAAAAATGGTCATAGTTGCACAAACTCATGCCTTGTATCCACCCCGATACCCATTTTCGCAATGGGGCACGTGCGGCAACGAAATGGCGCGAAAGGACTCTGAACAAGAGTTTTGGACCCAAAGTAGTGGATTGGGCATATTCGTGGCGAAAAAAGAAGAAATCGTTCTAGTTGCACAAAATCATGCTTTGTGTGCACCCCGATATCCGTTTTCGCAATAGGTAACGTGCGGCAATGAAATGGCGCGAAACCACTCCAAACGTGAGTTTTAGACCTAAAGTAGTGGGTTGAGCATGTTCGTTATGAAAAAATGGAGAAATGCGCTAGTTGCACAATCTCATGCTTTGTATGCACCCCGATACCCGTTTTCAGAATGTGTCACGGGCGGCAATGAGATGGTGCACACCACCCCAAACAAGAGCTTTAGACGTAAATTGGTGCATTGGGCATGTCCATTGCGAAAAAAAAAGAAATGGTTCTAGTTGCTCAAACTCATGCCTTGTATGCACCCCGATACCCGTTTTCGCAATGGGTCACGTGCGTCAATGAAATGGCGCAAAACCACCCCAATCATGACTTTTGGACCGAAACTGGTGCATTGGGCATGTGCGTGGCGAAAAAAGAAGAAATGGTTCTAGTTGCACAAACTCATGCCTTGTATGCACCCCGATACCCGTTTTCACAATGGGTCACGTGCGGCAACGAACTAGCATGAATCCACTCCAAAGATGAGTTTTGGACCTAAAGTGGTGGATTGGGCATGTTCGTGGCAAAAAAAGAAAAAATGGTCATAGTTGCACAAACTCATGCCTTGTATCCACCCCGATACCCATTTTCGCAATGGGGCACGTGCGGCAACGAAATGGCGCGAAAGGACTCTGAACAAGAGTTTTGGACCCAAAGTAGTGGATTGGGCATATTCGTGGCGAAAAAAGAAGAAATCGTTCTAGTTGCACAAAATCATGCTTTGTGTGCACCCCGATATCCGTTTTCGCAATAGGTAACGTGCGGCAATGAAATGGCGCGAAACCACTCCAAACGTGAGTTTTAGACCTAAAGTAGTGGGTTGAGCATGTTCGTTATGAAAAAATGGAGAAATGCGCTAGTTGCACAATCTCATGCTTTGTATGCACCCCGATACCCGTTTTCAGAATGTGTCACGGGCGGCAATGAGATGGTGCACACCACCCCAAACAAGAGCTTTAGACGTAAATTGGTGCATTGGGCATGTCCATTGCGAAAAAAAAAGAAATGGTTCTAGTTGCTCAAACTCATGCCTTGTATGCACCCCGATACCCGTTTTCGCAATGGGTCGCGTGCGGCAACGAAATGGCACAAAACCACTCCGAACATGAGATTTGGACCTAAAGTAGTGGATTGGGCATGTTCATGGTGAAAAAAGAACAAATGGTTTTAGTTGCACAAACTCATGCCTTGTATGCACCCCGATACCCATTTTCGCAATAGGACATGTGTGGCAATAAAATAGCGTAAAACCACCTCAAAGATGAAATTTGGACCTAAATTGGTGCATAGGGCATGTTCGTTGCGAAAATGAAAGAAATGGTTCTAGTTTCACAAACTCATGCCTTGTATGCACCCCGATACCCGTTTTCGCAATGGGTCACGTGCGGCAACGAAATGGCGCGAAACCACTCCGAACATGAGTTTTGGACCTAAAGTAGTGGATTGGGCATGTTCGCGGCGAAAAAAGAAGAAATGGTTCTAGTTGCACAAACTCATGCCTTGTTTGCACAGCGATACCCGTTTTCGTAATGGGTCACGTGCGTCAATGAAATGGCGCAAAACCACCCCAAACATGAGTTTGGGACCTAAAGTAGTGGATTGGGCATGTTCGTGGCGAAAAAAGAAGAAATGGTTCTAGTTGCACAAACTCATGCCTTGTATGCACCCCGATACTCGTTTTCGCAATGGGTCACGTGCGGCAACGAAATGGCGCGAAACCACTCCGAACAGGAGTTTTAGACCCAAACTAGTGGATTGGGCATGTTCGTGGCGAAAAAAGAAGAAATGGTTCTAGTTGCACAAACTCATGTCTTGTATGCACCCCGATACCCATTTTCACAATGGGTCACGTGCGGCAACGTAACAGCACGAAACCATTCCAAACAAGAGTTTTGGACCTAAAGTACTTGATTGGGCATGTTCGTTGTGAAAAAAAGTAGAAATGGTTCTAGTTGCACAAAATCATGCTTTGTATGCACCCCGATACCCGTTTTCGCTATGTGTCACGTGGGCAACGAAATGGCACAAAACCACCAATCTTGTGTTTTGGACGTAGAGTAGGGATTGGGCATGTTCGTCGGAAAAAAAGAAGAAATGGTTCTAGTTCACAAACTCATGCCTTGTATGCTCCCCGATACCCGTTTTCGCAATAGGTAACGTGCGGCAACGAAATGGCGCGAAACCACTCCGAACATGAGATTTGGACCTAAAGTACTGGGTTGGGCATGTTCGTTATGAAAAAATGGAGAAATGCGCTAGTTGCACACTCTCATGCTTTGTATGCACCCCGATACACGTTTTCAGAATGTGTCACGGGCGGCAATGAGATGGTGCAAACCATCCCAAACAAGAGCTTTAGACGTCAATTGGTGCATTGGGCAGGTCCGTTGCGAAAAAAAAGAAATGGTTCTAGTTGCACAAACTCATGCCTTGTATGCACCCCGATACCCGTTTTCGCAATGGGTCACATGCGTCAATGAAATGGCGCAAAACCTCCCCAATCTTGACTTTTGGACCGAAACTGGTGCATTGGGCATGTCCGTTGTGAAAAAAGAAGAAATGGTTCTAGTTGCACAATCTCATGCCATGTATGCCCCCCGATGTCCGTTTTCGCAATGGGGCACGTGCGGCAACGAAATGGCGCGAAAGCACTCCGAACAAGAGATTTGGACCCAAAGTAGTGGATTGGGCATATTCGTGGCGAAAAAAGAAGAAATGGTTCCAGTTGCACAAAATCATGCTTTGTGTGCACCCCGATACCCGTTTTCGCAATGGGTCACATGCGGCAACGAAATGGCGCGAAACCACTCCAACATGATTTTCGAACCTAAAGTAGTGGATTGGGCATGTTCGTGGCAAAAAAAGAAGAAATGGTTCTAGTTTCACAAACTCATGCCTTCTATGCACCCCGATACCCGTTTTCGCAATGGGTCACGTGCGGCAACGAAATGGCACGACACCACTTCGAACATGAGTTTTGGACCTAAAGTAGTGGATTGGGCAGGTTCGTGGTGAAAAAAGAAGAAATGGTTCTAGTTGCACAAACTCATGCCTTGTATGCACCCCGATACTCGTTTTCGCAATGCGTCACGTGCGGCAACGAACAAGCATGAAACCACTCCAAAGATGAGTTTTGGACCTAAAGTGGTGGATTGGGCATGTTTGTTGCGAAAAAAGAAGAAATGGTTCTAGTTGCACAAACTCATGCCTTGTATGCACCCCGATACCCATTTTCGCAATGGGACATGTCCGGCAATAAAATAGCGTAAAACCACCTCAAAGATGAAATTTGGACCTAAAGTGGTGCATTGGGCATGTTCGTTGCGAAAATGGAATAAATGGTTCTAGTTTCACAAACTCATGCCTTGTATGCACCCCGATACCCGTTTTCGCAATGGGTCACGTGCGCCAACGAAATGGCACGACACCACTCCGAACATGAGTTTTGGACCTAAAGTCGTGGATTGGGCATGTTCGTGGTGAAAAAAGAAGAAATGGTTCTAGTTGCACAAACTCATGCCTTGTATGCACCCCGATACCCGTTTTCGCAATGGGTCATGTGCGTCATTGAAATGGCACAAAACCACCCCAAACATGAGTTTTGGACCTAAAGTAGTGGATTGGGCATGTTCGTGCAGAAAAAAGAAAGAAATGGTTCTAGTTGCACAAACTCATGCCTTGTATGCACCCAATACCCATTTTCGCAATGTGTCACGTGCGACAACAAAATGGCACAAAACCACCCCAATCTTGTGTTTTGGACGTAGAGTAGGGATTGGGCATTTTCGTCGCAAAAAAAGAACAAATGGTTCTAGTTCACAAACTCATGCCTTGTATGCACACCGATACCCGTTTTCACAATGGGTCACGTGCCTCAATGAAATGGCGCAAAACCACCCCAATCATAAGTTTTGGACCGAAACTAGTGCATTGGGCATGTCCGTTGTGATAAAAGAAGAAATGGTTCTAGTTGCACAAACTCATGCCATGTATGCACCCCGATACCCATTTTCGCAATGGGTCACGTGCCGCAATGTAATGGCGCGACACCACTCCAAACAAGAGTTTTGGACGTAAAGTACTTGATTGGGCATGTTCGTTGCGTAAAAAAGTAGAAATGGTTCTAGTTGCACAAAACCATGCTTTGTATGCACCCCGATACCCATTTTCGCATTGGGTCACGTGCGGGAACGAAATGGATTGGGCATGTTCGTGGCAAAAAAAAGAAAAAATGGTTATAGTTGCACAAACTCATGCCTTGTATGCACCCCGATACCCATTTTCGCAACGGGGCTCGTGCGGCAACAAAATGGAGCGAAAGCACTCCGAATAAGAGTCTTGGACCCAAAATAGTGGATTGGGCATATTCGTGGCGAAAAAAGAAGAATTGGTTCTAGTTGCACAAAATCATGCTTTGTGTGCACCCCGATACCCGTTTTCGCAATGGGTTACGTGCGGCAACGAAATGGCGCGAAACCACTCCGAACAGGAGTTTTGGACCTAAAGTAGTGGATTGGGCAAGTTTGTAGTGAAAAAAGAAGAAATGGTTCTAGTTGCACAAACTCATGCCTTGTATGCACCCCCCGATACCCGTTTTCGCAATGGGTCACATGCGTCAATGAAATGGCGCAAAACCACCCCAATCATGACTTTTGGACCTAAACTGGTGCATTGGGCATGTCCGTTGTGAAATAAGAAGAAATGGTTCTAGTTGCACAAACTCATGCCTTGTATGGCGCCCGATACCCGTTTTCGCAATGGGTCATGTGCGGCAACGAATTGGCGCGAAACCACTCCGAACATGAGATTTGGACCTAAAGTAGTGGATTGGGCATGTTCATGGCGAAAAAAGAACAAATGGTTTTAGTTGCACAAACTCATGCCTTGTATGCACCCCGATACCCATTTTCGCAATAGGACATGTGCGGCAATAAAATAGCGTAAAACCACCTCAAAGATGAAATTTGGACCTAAATTGGTGCATTGGGCATGTTCGTTGCGAAAATGAAAGAAATGGTTCTAGTTTCACAAACTCATGCCTTGTATGCACCCCGATTCCCGTTTTTGCAATTTGTCACGTGCGGCAACGAAATGGCGCGAAGCCACTCCGAACATGAGTTTTGGACCTAAAGTAGTGGATTGGGCATGTTCGTGCAGAAAAAAGAAAGAAATGGTTCTAGTTGCACAAACTCATGCCTTGTTTGCACCGCGATACCCATTTTCGCAATGGGTCACGTGCGGCAACGAAATGGCGCGAAGCCACTCCGAACATGAGTTTTGGACCTAAAGTTGTGGATTGGGCATGTTCGTGCAGAAAAAAAAAAGAAATGGTTCTAGTTTCACAAACTCATGCCTTGTATGCACCCCGATACCCGTTTTCGCAATGGGTCACGTGCGCCAACGAAATGGCACGACACCACTCCGAACATGAGTTTTGGACCTAAAGTAGTGGATTGGGCATGTTCGTGGTGAAAAAAGAAGAAATGGTTCTAGTTGCACAAACTCATGCCTTGTATGCACCCCGATACCCGTTTTCGCAATGGGTCATGTGCGTCATTGAAATGGCGCAAAACCACCCCAAACATGAGTTTTGGACCTAAAGTAGTGGATTGGGCATGTTCGTGCAGAAAAAAGAAAGAAATGGTTCTAGTTGCACAAACTCATGCCTTGTATGCACCCAATACCCATTTTCGCAATGTGTCACGTGCGACAACAAAATGGCACAAAACCACCCCAATCTTGTGTTTTGGACGTAGAGTAGGGATTGGGCATTTTCGTCGCAAAAAAAGAACAAATGGTTCTAGTTCACAAACTCATGCCTTGTATGCACACCGATACCCGTTTTCACAATGGGTTACGTGCGTCAATGAAATGGCGCAAAACCACCCCAATCATGAGTTTTGGACCGAAACTAGTGCATTGGGCATGTCCGTTGTGATAAAAGAAGAAATGGTTCTAGTTGCACAAACTCATGCCATGTATGCACCCCGATACCCATTTTCGCAATGGGTCACGTGCCGCTATGTAATGGCGCGACACCACTCCAAACAAGAGTTTTGGACGTAAAGTACTTGATTGGGCATGTTCGTTGCGTAAAAAAGTAGAAATGGTTCTAGTTGCACAAAACCATGCTTTGTATGCACCCCGATACCCATTTTCGCATTGGGTCACGTGCGGGAACGAAATGGATTGGGCATGTTCGTGGCAAAAAAAAGAAAAAATGGTTATAGTTGCACAAACTCATGCCTTGTATGCACCCCGATACCCATTTTCGCAACGGGGCTCGTGCGGCAACAAAATGGAGCGAAAGCACTCCGAATAAGAGTTTTGGACCCAAAATAGTGGATTGGGCATATTCGTGGCGAAAAAAGAAGAATTGGTTCTAGTTGCACAAAATCATGCTTTGTGTGCACCCCGATACCCGTTTTCGCAATGGGTTACGTGCGGCAACGAAATGGCGCGAAACCACTCCGAACAGGAGTTTTGGACCTAAAGTAGTGGATTGGGCAAGTTTGTAGTGAAAAAAGAAGAAATGGTTCTAGTTGCACAAACTCATGCCTTGTATGCACCCCCCGATACCCGTTTTCGCAATGGGTCACATGCGTCAATGAAATGGCGCAAAACCACCCCAATCATGACTTTTGGACCTAAACTGGTGCATTGGGCATGTCCGTTGTGAAATAAGAAGAAATGGTTCTAGTTGCACAAACTCATGCCTTGTATGGCGCCCGATACCCGTTTTCGCAATGGGTCATGTGCGGCAACGAATTGGCGCGAAACCACTCCGAACATGAGATTTGGACCTAAAGTAGTGGATTGGGCATGTTCATGGCGAAAAAAGAACAAATGGTTTTAGTTGCACAAACTCATGCCTTGTATGCACCCCGATACCCATTTTCGCAATAGGACATGTGCGGCAATAAAATAGCGTAAAACCACCTCAAAGATGAAATTTGGACCTAAATTGGTGCATTGGGCATGTTCGTTGCGAAAATGAAAGAAATGGTTCTAGTTTCACAAACTCATGCCTTGTATGCACCCCGATTCCCGTTTTTGCAATGGGTCACGTGCGGCAACGAAATGGCGCGAAGCCACTCCGAACATGAATTTTGGACCTAAAGTAGTGGATTGGGCATGTTCGTGCAGAAAAAAGAAAGAAATGGTTCTAGTTGCACAAACTCATGCCTTGTTTGCACCGCGATACCCATTTTCGCAATGGGTCACGTGCGGCAACGAAATGGCGCGAAGCCACTCCGAACATGAGTTTTGGACCTAAAGTTGTGGATTGGGCATGTTCGTGCAGAAAAAAAAAAGAAATGGTTCTAGTTTCACAAACTCATGCCTTGTATGCACCCCGATACCCGTTTTCGCAATGGGTCACGTGCGCCAACGAAATGGCACGACACCACTCCGAACATGAGTTTTGGACCTAAAGTAGTGGATTGGGCATGTTCGTGGTGAAAAAAGAAGAAATGGTTCTAGTTGCACAAACTCATGCCTTGTATGCACCCCGATACCCGTTTTCGCAATGGGTCATGTGCGTCATTGAAATGGCGCAAAACCACCCCAAACATGAGTTTTGGACCTAAAGTAGTGGATTGGGCATGTTCGTGCAGAAAAAAGAAAGAAATGGTTCTAGTTGCACAAACTCATGCCTTGTATGCACCCAATACCCATTTTCGCAATGTGTCACGTGCGACAACAAAATGGCACAAAACCACCCCAATCTTGTGTTTTGGACGTAGAGTAGGGATTGGGCATTTTCGTCGCAAAAAAAGAACAAATGGTTCTAGTTCACAAACTCATGCCTTGTATGCACACCGATACCCGTTTTCACAATGGGTTACGTGCGTCAATGAAATGGCGCAAAACCACCCCAATCATGAGTTTTGGACCGAAACTCGTGCATTGGGCATGTCCGTTGTGATAAAAGAAGAAATGGTTCTAGTTGCACAAACTCATGCCATGTATGCACCCCGATACCCATTTTCGCAATGGGTCACGTGCCGCTATGTAATGGCGCGACACCACTCCAAACAAGAGTTTTGGACGTAAAGTACTTGATTGGGCATGTTCGTTGCGTAAAAAAGTAGAAATGGTTCTAGTTGCACAAAACCATGCTTTGTATGCACCCCGATACCCATTTTCGCATTGGGTCACGTGCGGGAACGAAATGGATTGGGCATGTTCGTGGCAAAAAAAAGAAAAAATGGTTATAGTTGCACAAACTCATGCCTTGTATGCACCCCGATACCCATTTTCGCAATGGGGCTCGTGCGGCAACGAAATGGAGCGAAAGCACTCCGAATAAGAGTTTTGGACCCAAAATAGTGGATTGGGCATATTCGTGGCGAAAAAAGAAGAATTGGTTCTAGTTGCACAAAATCATGCTTTGTGTGCACCCCGATACCCGTTTTCGCAATGGGTTACGTGCGGCAATGAAATGGCGCGAAACCACTCCGAACAGGAGTTTTGGACCTAAAGTAGTGGATTGGGCAAGTTTGTAGTGAAAAAAGAAGAAATGGTTCTAGTTGCACAAACTCATGCCTTGTATGCACCCCCCGATACCCGTTTTCGCAATGGGTCACATGCGTCAATGAAATGGCGCAAAACCACCCCAATCATGACTTTTGGACCTAAGCTGGTGCATTGGGCATGTCCGTTGTGAAATAAGAAGAAATGGTTCTAGTTGCACAAACTCATGCCTTGTATGGCGCCCGATACCCGTTTTCGCAATGGGTCATGTGCGGCAACGAATTGGCGCGAAACCACTCCGAACATGAGATTTGGACCTAAAGTAGTGGATTGGGCATGTTCATGGCGAAAAAAGAACAAATGGTTTTAGTTGCACAAACTCATGCCTTGTATGCACCCCGATACCCATTTTCGCAATAGGACATGTGCGGCAATAAAATAGCGTAAAACCACCTCAAAGATGAAATTTGGACCTAAATTGGTGCATTGGGCATGTTCGTTGCGAAAATGAAAGAAATGGTTCTAGTTTCACAAACTCATGCCTTGTATGCAACCCGATTCCCATTTTTGCAATGGGTCACGTGCGGCAACGAAATGGCGCGAAGCCACTCCGAACATGAATTTTGGACCTAAAGTAGTGGATTGGGCATGTTCGTGCAGAAAAAAGAAAGAAATGGTTCTAGTTGCACAAACTCATGCTTTGTTTGCACCGCGATACCCATTTTCGCAATGGGTCACGTGCGGCAATGAAATGGCGCAAAACGACACCAAACATGAGTTTTGGACCTAAATTGGTGCATTGGGCATGTCGGTTGCGAAAGAAGAAGAAATGGTTCTAGTTGCACAAATTCATGCCTTGTATGCACCTAATACCCATTTTCGCATTGGACACCGTGCGCCAACGAAATGGCCCAAAACCACCCGAAGCTTGTGTTTTGGACGTCGAGTAGGGATTGGGCATGTTTGTTGCAAAAAAAGAAGAAATGGTTCTTGTTCACAAACTCATGCCTTGTATGCACCCCGATACCCGTTTTCGCAATGGGTAACGTGCGGCAGCAAAATGGCGTGAAACCACTCTAAACATAAGTTTTAGACCTAAATTAGTGGGTTGGGCAGGTTCGTTTTGAAAAAAAGAAGAATTGGGCTAGTTGCACAATCTCATGCTTTGTATGCACGCCGATACCCATTTTCAGAATGGGTCACGGGCGGCAATGAAATGGTGCAAAGCCAACCCAAACATGAGTTTTGGACCTAAATTGGTGCATTGGGCATGTCCGTTGTGAAAAAAGAAGAAATGGTTCTAGTTGCACAAACTCATGCCTTGTATGCACCGCGATATCCGTTTTCGCAATGGGTCACCTGCGGCAACGAACTGGTGCGAAACCACTCCGAACATGAGATTTGGACCTAAAGTACTGGATTGGGCATGTTCCTGGTGAAAAAAGAACAAATGGTTTTAGTTGCACAAACTCATGCCTTGTATGCACCCCGATACCCGTTTTCGCAATGGGTCACGTGCGGCAACGAAATGGCGCGAAACCACTCCAAACATAAGTTTTGGACCTAAAGTGGTGGATTGGGAATGTTCGTGGCAAAAAAAGAAGAAATGGTTATAGTTGCACAAACTCATGCCTTGTATGCACCCCGATACCCGTTTTCGCAATGGGTCACGTGCGTCATTGAAATGGCGCAAAACCACCCCATCATGAGTTTTGGACCGAAACTAGTGCATTGGGCATGTCTGTTGTGAAAAAAGAAGAAATGGTTCTAGTTGCACAAACTCATGCCTTGTGTGCACCCCGATACACGTTTTCGCAATGGGTCACGTGTGGCAACGAAATGGCGCAAAACCACTCCGAACATGAGTTTTGGACCTAAATTAGTGGACTGGGCTTGTTCGTGGCGAAAAAAGAAGAAATGGTTCAAGTTGCAGAAACTCATGCCTTGTAAGCACCCTGATACCCGTTTTCGCAATGGGTCACGTGCGTCAATGAAATGGCCTAAAACCACCCCAAACATGAGTTTTGGACCGAAACTGGTGCATTAGGCATGTCCGTTGTGAAAAAAGAATAAATGGTTCTAGTTGAAAAACTCATGCCTTGTATGCACCCCGATATCCGTTTTCGCAATGGGACATGTGCGGCAATAAAATAGCGTAAAACCACAACAAAGATGAAATTTGGACCTTAAGTGGTGCATTGGGCATGTTCCTTGCGAAAATGGAAGAAATGGTTATAGTTGGACAAACTCATGCCTTGTATGCACCCCGATACCTGTTTTCGCAATGGGTCACATGCGACAACGAAATGGTGCGAAACCACTCCGAACATGAGTTTTGGACCCAAAGTAGTGGATTGGGCATGTTCGTGGCGAAAAAAGAAGAAATGGTACTTGTTGCACAAACTCATGCCTTGTATGCACCCAATACCCATTTTCGCAATGTGTCACGTGCGACAACGAAATGGCACAAAACCACCCCTATCTTGTGTTTTGGACGTAGAGTAGGGATTGGCCATGTTCGTCGCAAAAAAAGAAGAAATGGTCCTAGTTCACAAACTCATGCCGTGTGTGCACCACGATACACGTTTTCGCAATGGGTAACGTGCGGCAACGAAATGGCGTGAAACGACTCCAAACATGAGTTTTAGACCTAAAGTAGTGGGTAGGGTAGGTTCATTACGAAAAAAAGATGAAATGGGCTAGTTGCACAATCTCATGCTTTGTATGCACCACGATACCCGTGTTCAGAATGGGTCACGGGCGGCAATGAAATGGTGCAAAACCACCCCAAACATGAGTTTGGGACTTAAATTGGTGCATTGGGCATGTCCGTTGCGAAAAAAGATGAAATGGTTCTAGTCGCACAAACTCATGCCTTGTATGCACCCCGATACCCGTTTTCGCAATGGGTCACGTGCGTCGATGAAATGGCTCAAAACCTCCCCAAACATGAGTTTTGGACCAAAACTGGTGCATTGGGCATGTCCGTTGTGAAAAAAGAAGAAATGGTTCTAGTTGCACAAACTCATGCCTTGTATGCACCCCGATATCCGTTTTCGCAATGGGTCATGTGCGGCAACGAAATGGCGCGAAACCACTCTGAACATGAGATTTGGACCTAAAGTAGTGGATTGGGCATGTTCATGGTGAAAAAGAACTGATGGTTTTAGTTGCACAAACTCATGCCTTTTATGCACCCCGATACCCATTTTCGCAATAGGACATGTGCAGCAATAAAATAGCGTAAAACCACCACAAAGATGAAATTTGGACCTCAAGTGGTGCATTGGGCATGTTCCTTGCGAAAATGGAAGAAATGGTTCTAGTTTCACAAACTCATGCCTTGTATGCACCCCGATACCCGTTTTCGCAATGGGTCACGTGCGGCAACGAACTGGTGCAGAACCACTCCAAAGGTGAGTTTTGGACCTAAAGTGGTGCATTTGGCATGTTCGTTGCAAAAAAATAAGAAATGGTTCTAGTTGCACAAACTCATGACTTGTATGCACCACGATACCCATTTTCGCAATGGGTCACGTGCAGCAACGTAAAGGCGCGAAACCACTCCAAACTAGAGTTTTCGACCTAAAGTACTTGATTGGGCATGTTTGGTGCGAAAAAAGTAGTAATGGTTCTAGTTGCACAAAATCATGCTTTGTATGCACCCCGATACCCATTTTCGCAATGGGTCACGTGCGGCAACGAAATGGTGCGAAACCACTCCGAACATGAGTTTTGGACCTAAAGTGGTCGATTGGGCATGTTCGTGGCAAAAAAAGAAGAAATGGTTGTAGTTGCACAAACTCATGCCTTGTATGCACCTCGATACCCGTTTTCGCAAGGGGTCACGTCCGGCAACGAACTGGCGCGAAACCACTCCAAAGATGAGTTTTGCACCTAAAGTGGTGCATTGGGCATGTTCATTGCCAAAAAAGAAGAAATGGTTCTGGTTGCACAAACTCATGCCTTGTATGCACCCCGATACCCATTTTCGCAATGGGTCATGTGCGGCAACGTAATGGCGCAAAACCACTCCAAACAAGAGTTTTCGACCTAAAGTACTTGATTGGGCATGTTTGGTGCGAAAAAAGTAGTAATGGTTCTAGTTGCACAAAATCATGCTTTGTATGCACCCCGATACCTGTTTTCGCAATGGGTCACGTGCGGCAACGAAATGGTGCGAAACCACTCCGAACATGAGTTTTGGACCTAAAGTGGTCGATTGGGCATGTTCGTGGCAAAAAAAGAAGAAATGGTTGTAGTTGCACAAACTCATGCCTTGTATGCACCTCGATACCCGTTTTCGCAAGGGGTCACGTCCGGCAACGAACTGGCGCGAAACCACTCCAAAGATGAGTTTTGCACCTAAAGTGGTGCATTGGGCATGTTCATTGCCAAAAAAGAAGAAATGGTTCTGGTTGCACAAACTCATGCCTTGTATGCACCCCGATACCCATTTTCGCAATGGGTCATGTGCGGCAACGTAATGGCGCGAAACCACTCCAAACAAGAGTTTTCGACCTAAAGTACTTGATTGGGCATGTTTGGTGCGAAAAAAGTAGTAATGGTTCTAGTTGCACAAAATCATGCTTTGTATGCACCCCGATACCTGTTTTCGCAATGGGTCACGTGCGGCAACGAAATGGTGCGAAACCACTCCGAACATGAGTTTTGGACCTAAAGTGGTCGATTGGGCATGTTCGTGGCAAAAAAAGAAGAAATGGTTGTAGTTGCACAAACTCATGCCTTGTATGCACCTCGATACCCGTTTTCGCAAGGGGTCACGTCCGGCAACGAACTGGCGCGAAACCACTCCAAAGATGAGTTTTGCACCTAAAGTGGTGCATTGGGCATGTTCATTGCCAAAAAAGAAGAAATGGTTCTGGTTGCACAAACTCATGCCTTGTATGCACCCCGATACCCATTTTCGCAATGGGTCATGTGCGGCAACGTAATGGCGCAAAACCACTCCAAACAAGAGTTTTCGACCTAAAGTACTTGATTGGTCATGTTTGGTGCGAAAAAAGTAGTAATGGTTCTAGTTGCACAAAATCATGCTTTGTATGCACCCCGATACCTGTTTTCGCAATGGGTCACGTGCGGCAACGAAATGGTGCGAAACCACTCCGAACATGAGTTTTGGACCTAAAGTGGTCGATTGGGCATGTTCGTGGCAAAAAAAGAAGAAATGGTTGTAGTTGCACAAACTCATGCCTTGTATGCACCTCGATACCCGTTTTCGCAAGGGGTCACGTCCGGCAACGAACTGGCGCGAAACCACTCCAAAGATGAGTTTTGCACCTAAAGTGGTGCATTGGGCATGTTCGTTGCCAAAAAAGAAGAAATGGTTCTGGTTGCACAAACTCATGCCTTGTATGCACCCCGATACCCATTTTCGCAATGGGTCATGTGCGGCAACGTAATGGCGCAAAACCACTCCAAACAAGAGTTTTTGACCTAAAGTACTTGATTGGGCATGTTCATTGCGAAAAAAGTAGAAATGGTTTAAGTAGCCCAAAATCATGCTTTGTATGCACCCCGATACCCGTTTTCGCAATGGGTCACGTGTGTCAATGAAATGACGCAAAACCACCCCAATCATGAGTTTTGGACCGAAACTGGTGCATTGGGCATATCCGTTGTGAAAAAAGACGAAAAGGTTCTAGTTGCACAAACTCATGCTTTGGACCTAAAGTACTTGATTGGGCATGTTCATTGCGAAGAAAATTAGAAATAGTTCTAGTAGCCCAAAATGATGCTTTGTATGCACCCCGATACCCGTTTTCGCAATGGGTCACGTGCGGCAACGAAATGGCGCGAAACCACTCCAAATATGAGTTTTGGACCTAAAGTGGGTGTCGGAGCGGACGTGCTCCTGGTCAGGTGGCGGAATGCACCCGGCCGAGATCCTAAGTACGGAGAGTAGTTAGGGGGAGCAATCGTTGTTAGCTAGTCAATGGTGGCACGATGGTGGCGAGTGGATTTAGAGTGGTTCGGGCCGCCGGAGCGTAATACCCTACGTCCACTATGGGGTGTGTTCTTGTATTTCGTGGGCCTTCTGAGGAGTCTCTGAAGGTGTCTGGGTCTGTGTATCTAGCTTGAGGAGATCGAGGAGCGTCTGTCCAGCGTGTCCCCCTGTGTTGCGTATGCCTCCCCTTTTATAGCCCAAGGGGGGCATGTACATGGTGGCCGGGCCCCGACAGGTGGTCCCGGCCCATTTCCTCTATGCTACAGTTCTATCTTGTGCCTGATGTCCGATGCTCCCAAGCCTTGCGCTTGTACCGCCGTAGTGGCCTGGAGATCTGCCATATCGTCCTTCCTTACACCGCCCTGTCCCATCGGCTGCTAAGCCCGCTAAGGGGCTTCAGAGGCCGAGGGGCAGGCGATGCGCACGCGTGACAGGACGGGGCGCTTGTAGTTGCGTTGCAGCGCCGCTACCTAGTATTAGGCTGAGCGCGGCCGCCGCGCGTGGCGCGGCTCATGATGTGTACAGCGTACTTGTTTACTCAATATAGCCCCCAGTGTAGCTGGGGAAATCTACTGTAGTGCCCTGTTATCACCGCCGCGCCTTGGTAAGGCGTGCCCCTTTGCCTCGCCACCGCCGCCTGCCAGCGGCGGTGCCAGCGGCGATGGGGGGCACGCCCGCCTGACAGCGGCGGCGTCGGCGGGCGACGGGGGCACGCCCGTCTGACACTCGTGGTGTCAGCAGCATCGGGGCGTGCCAGCCTGACAGCGGCGGTGTCGGCGGGCGACGGGGGCACGCCCGTCTGACACTCGTGGTGTCAGCAGCATCGGGGCGTGCCAGCCTGACAGCGGCGGTGTCAGCAGCATCGGGCACGTCCGCCTGCCCGCAATAAATGCGGCAGGTGGGCGAGGCGCCCGGTTGAAGGCCCCTCCACGCGCTTCTGCGGGCACGTGGCGGCCCCGGACCACCGAGGGCGCCGGCTCCGGACCTCCCCGTGCTCTGTGGGCACGAGGCGGCCCCGGACCACCGAAAGTACGGGCCCCGGCCTGAGAGGTCCGGACCTCTCCTCGCGTGGCTGGGGGAGGCTCCGTCCTCCAAGGAGGTCCGGTCCTCCAAGGAGGTCCGGGGCCTCCCCTGTGGGCCGGGTGCGTGGCCCAGCTTTTCCAAGGAGTGGGCCGGGCCCATCTGTTGCGGCCTTAGGCCCTCCTTGTACTGCAGTAGTTACCTCCCTTAGTGATCTTCGTCCAGTGTAAGCGGGTACCCAGTTAGCTGGGTACCGACAGTGGCCCCTGGACTCGCCTTTGGTGAGTTTTTCGAACCTGAGGTGAGCCCACCGTCGCTTACTACACAAGCCGCCGGGAGCCGTGGGCGGTTACCGGCGTTTAGCCGTTAAGCTCACAGTTGGGCAGGGCCCACTCAGTCCACCCGACCCCGCGGGGTGGCCCCGTGGGCTCCCACGATCTGGGGCGCGCGATAGTGGGAACCTCTCGGGAAACGTGGGGGCAGGCCCGCGTCGGGAACTGCGCGGCGGTTCACCTACTCCTTCTCCTGCCATTAAGGCGGGGCGGATGGCTACGTGGGCAGCCGTGCGTAAAGCGGAAAAGGCGGGGGCCCCGCACGTCGCGCCGAGACGCGCGTCCGCGAGTGGCCGCCGGTTCGCCTTCCTGCCTTGCTTGCTCTTCTACCCGCCTGTCATGACTGCCCCCTCGGGCCCCTGCTGTCGTAGACCTGGTGGCCCGTGGGTGCATCCGCGCGCGCGTACATCTTGACGCCCGCGGCTTGCGGAGGATTGGGGGCAACCGTCAAATAGGGCTCTCGACCATCGGCCGAACACGTCCTTCTGCCATTTGCCTTTGCATCCCTCGCATCCGCCGCGGGCGCTTCATCTTCCTCGCAGTAGAGCTCTCGCTCCTTGCCTGCTGCGTGCTCCTTGCCTTCTCCATCGCCAGATTCCTCAGCGATGGGTCCGAGCCACCAATCCCCCCGAGAGACTGAGGAGAACCTCGCCCGCGTCCGCCGCCTGCTCGGCTGGACAGACGCGGAGCGCCGCGATAATGTTCGCACGGGTTCCCTCCCCCACCGCAACTTGCAGCTGGGGGAGTTCGTCCTCTTCGTCCCCTACCTCTACTGTGGTTTGGGGATTCCAATTTCTTCTTTCTTCATGCTGGTGCTGGAGGCGTTTGGGCTGCAGCTCCAGCACCTCACCCCCCATTCCATCCTCCATGCGGCTATCTTTGCCCACTTCTGCGAGATGTTCGTGGGGGTTCCTCCCTGCGTGACGCTCTTCCGCCACTTTTTCTCGGTAAGGTGTTCCGGGCGGAGCTCGACAGAGATCGGCCGGTACTACTTCCTGCTGAAGGGGTCCGGGGGAAGATCGACCTATCTCCCCGCCTTCGCCAGCGCCAAGTGGGAGCACTGGCGCAATGACTGGGTGATCATCCGGGCGGAGCCGAACGACCGGTTGGCGCTCCCGGATAGCAGCCCCGACGCACCCCTCCCGGAGGGTGCCTCGACGGATCTGCCACCTGAGTTCTCCCCCGTGCTAGCCAGGATCGCCGAGCTCGTCAGCGGCGGCCTGACCTCACTGCACGTGCTCGCGGACTTCCTCAGGCGGAGGCTCGCTCCCCTGCAGATGCGGCCAAGGCCGGCATGGAACTACACCGGCCCCAACGACTGCAGCCGGGTAGTACGTGGCGAAGACCACGACCTGACGCCGCTCCTACTGGAGGAATGGGTGCGGTGCGTCACGGACGTGAGCTTCCCTCTGGAGCAGCTGCGCCTGCCGTCCACTATCGTGCCGCTCTGCCGCGACCAGGCCTTGCGGACGGCGGTGCTCCGGGAGATGCCCACGCTCGACGACGGCGGCCTCGCGGCGCGGCAGCTTGGAGGCGACCCCAACCGGGGGGTCCACATTGCCGACGCCCCAGTTGGGGGTTCTGGTGCCAGAGGCACTGCTCTTGCTGACAAGGGCAAGGAGCCGGTGGTAGCGTCCCCCGCCGTTCCGCCGGCAGGTGGTGAGGAGACGCGGCGAAGGCTGGTCCGTGGCGACGGGACCTTTGTCTCGGAGCCCGACCCGAAGCGTCAGCGGACCTCGGGGGAAGGTAGCTCCTCTGGGCAAGGGGAGCGAGTGCCACCGCCGCCCCCGGGCCAGCGGCACTCTCAGCGCCGGGCACCTCCTCCGACGCCGGACCAGCAGCGGCGGTCCTCTCCGGCACCGCCGGCCTCGGGCCCGCGGCAACAGCAGCCACCGGCAGCGTCGACCGCAGATCGGCGGCCGCGGCGAGGCTCTGGCCTTCGTGGCCGCTGGTCGGCGCCTACCTCGAGGTAAGCCCTTTGGATTAGCTTCGCATACTTTGTGGTACTACGGCTAGCTTTTTTCAGGCTTCTCAGCCTTTCGCCGTGCATTCTTGTTTAGGCCGACACGCCCGGCCGGCGTTCCTCCCCCCAGCGGCTCTGGTGACCGGGCGACCACGGCGGAGAAGTGCGCGCCTGGTGGTCCGACGGCGGGAGACGCCACACGGGCCCGGGCTACGACCGAGGGGCCTGCACTAGAGGCCACCCCGTCTGTCCGGCCCCAGGCCCCAGGTGGACCGACGCCGGGGGGCGCCTCGGGGGTCGAGGCCGCACCCGGAGTGCCTACTGAGGGGGCAGCTCCGGGCGCGCGGCCCCAGGCACCAGGCAGCCCGGTGCCGGGGGGCGTCGCGACCCAAGGGCCTGCGCCGGGGGCGGCTCCTGACTGCCGGACCTCGGAGCCTTCGTCGCCCGCCGCCCAGGCGACCAGCCCCGGATCTCCGCCTCCTACCGAGGGGGAACTGGAGGAGGTTCTGGGTAGGCCGCTCCTGCCCCTGCCCCAGCCGGGTGGAGCCTCTCTCCCTCGCGTGCTACGTCGGGCGCACCAGGCCCTGGACGACGCCCAGGAGGCGCTCCAGCTGGAGTGGGCCCGGCTGCAACAGGAGCGCGAGGGCCTGGACGGCTGGCGGGCCCGTCTGGGGGAGCAGATCGAAGCCGCCACCGCCCAGCACTCACGGACCCGTGCGGAGCTTTCCACTGCCCGCACCGAGCTTGACGCCGACCGCGCGGCCTTCCAAGAGGACCTGCAGTGGCTCGCTGGCCGGGAGCGCGCGGTTGGGCTCTGCGAGAAGCAGGCCGAGGTAGGCGAGGCACGGCTGAAGCTCGAGCAGGCGAAGCTGGAGTCCGCGTGGAAGGGCGTGGAGCAGCGCCGGCAAGAGCTGGTGGAGGTGTCTGAGCGGCAGGCTGCTGTCAACTCCGAGCTCGACAAGATGAAGTTAAGGCTTGTCGAGCGCGAGGCAGCGGTTGCGGCTCGCGAGGACTCCGTCGCTCAGCGGGAGGCATCGGCCAAGGCTCTGAGGGACTCTGCTGCTCGCCAGGCTGCCACGCTCAAGGTCCGCGAGGGTTGGGTGAAGTCCCGGGAAGCGGAGCTGGCGGAGCAGGAGAGGCAGCTGCTGGCTGAGCGGGCTGCTCTGGAGCAGCTGAAGCAGGGTGCTGCTCAGCAGGCGGTGGTAGAGGACCGGGAGCAGATGCGCGCCGGCCTCCAACGCATCACCGACTGGGCCGGGGAGGCGAGTTCGGCTCTGGTACCGCTCGGACTGAGTCCGATCCGGGTGACAGAGCCGCCTTCCACCATGGCGGACGCCCTCCCTGTCCTGGACTCGGCGGTGGAGCGACTCCGGCGCCTGGACTCCACACTCGGAGAACGCCTTGAAGCCGAGGGCCGCGAGCTGTGCCGCCTCGTGGTGGAGCACCTCCTGGTCTGCTTCCGGAGCCACGACCCCGCCATTTCCTTGGACCCGGTTATCGCAGGTCCGGTGGAGGAAGTGGAGGCCGCCGCCCGAGACAGTGTGCAGGAGGCGGTGGAAGTCGTTGCCGCCCGGTTCCAGCGGACCCCTGCAGATGAGGACCCGGACGTACCGGGGACAGGAGCCTCTCCAGCGCCGTGGGGCAACAGCTTTTGCTGTTTTGTTTTTTTTTTATATGTAAAACATTAGTATGCCAAGTAATATAAGAATGGTAGTTGCGACTTATCTTCATTTACTCCTTGCTGCATGCTGGTGTGTTGTCACCTGACCCCCTGGCCCCCTGGTAGGTAGGCTCTAAGTTTTGAGGCTGGCTACCACCAAGTCAGAGGCCAGACCTGCATGCAACTCACGGCAAATGTCAGTGTCGCACCTACGGGACCCACTCTGAGTTGGCCTTTTCCGCTATTCGAGGTCCGGAGCGTTTGCTGTCCGGGCCAGAGGCCAGGATGTTTGTTCGTGGGATAGCAGGGTGTGTGAGTTAAGGGTACGGAACCAGGCAAAACTGCGACACAGCCCTGGACTATCCTAGTCCAAAACACCTTAGCTCTGGTCCGGTCCTGCAGTCGTTCGGACCTCTCCTAGTGAAACAAAAGGTAACCGTGCTGCCTCGAAGTTCTCGGAGTCGCAGCCGGACCTTGCTGCTGAGGTTAGGGGGTGTGCCATTAGCTTAGGGGGTGGTCCGGAGCACTAAACGCACTGTTCCTGATACTGGGGGAACTCACGGCGTGGTAGGGAGTGTTCAGTGCTCAGGGTATGAGACCAGGCCAAGCAGCTGACAGCTCCATGCTACCAAGGCGAGCCCCTTTTCTCTGGACCTGGCACCCAGTATTCCGGACCTCCTTCCCAGCCTCTGTGCTAACCGCTTCACGCTCAAGCTGCTAAGTCCTGCTGGTTCCAAGGAGATTTTTGCAAGAGTAGGATTCCACGCATGGGTTAGGAAAAATTGAAACAGATGGCAGCTGAGTAAGCAATAGGGTAACAGCGTAGGCAAGGATTTCAGGGCCAAACTCTTTCTTTAATCAAGCGGTACAGGGTGTCATGTGATGTCAGCCAGAGGTCGGGATTACAAGGGCGGACCTTCACCGCTCTGGTCCACATGGTGGTCCTATTTAGCTTACAAAAAGAAAAGGGGTTGCCCTGAATTTCTTGCCTACGGATAAAACTTACGGAGGTGTTCTATATTCCAAGGGTTCGGCAGTGGAACTCCTTCCTCCGTGGCGAGGCGAACGCAACCGGGGCGACTAACTTCTGTCACCTTGAAAGGGCCTTCCCAGCTGGGGGAGAGCTTGTTGCGCCCTTCTCGGCTCAAGATGCGCCTCAGGACCAGGTCTCCAGGTTGGAGTACCCTGCCCCGCACGGTTCGCTCATGATAGCGTTTGAGCGATTGGTTGTACCGTGCGTTCCGGATTGCAGCCTGCCATCTTTGCTTCTCGACGAGGTCGACGTCGTCGCACCTTGCTTGTTCCTGCAAAGATTCATCAAAAGCTTGGACCCGTGGGGAGCCCAAGAGTATCTCTGGTGGGAGGCATGCCTCGGCCCCGTATACCAGGAAGAATGGGGTTTCCCCGGTTGCTCGGCTGGGTGTGGTCCGGTTCCCCCATAGTACGCAGGGGAGCTCATCAACCCATTTCGCACCGTGCTTTTCCAAGCAGTTGAAGGTGCGGGTTCTGAGCCCCTTGAGGATTTCTGCGTTAGCTCTCTCGACCTGTCCATTGCTCCTAGGATGTGCTACAGAGGCGAAGCATAACTGGATGCCAACGCCGTCGCAGTAGTCCTGGAAGACTCGGCTCGTGAACTGGGTCCCGTTGTCCATTATAATACGGCTAGGGACGCCGAACCGGCACACAATGGACTTAAGGAAAGCTGTTGCAGTTCCTTGGGTGATGCTTACTACTGGGGTCACCTCAGGCCATTTTGTGAATTTGTCAATGGCGACGTAGAGGTACCGGTACCCACCGATAGCTCTAGGGAATGGTCCCAGGATGTCCACCCCCCATACCGCGAAGGGCCAAGAGGGTGGGATCATCTGCAGAGACTGAGCCGGTGTGTGTATCTGCTTTGCGTGGAACTGACACGCCTTGCAGGACCTTACTAGCTCAGCTGCATCCTGGAGTGCTGTCGGCCAGTAAAAGCCATGCCGAAAGGCTTTACCGACCAGCGTACGGGACCCTGAATGATTCCCGCACTCGCCTCCATGGATCTCCGCGAGTAAATCGCGGCCCTCCTCCCGGGTTATGCATCGCATGAGGATGCCATTGGCGCCACGCCTGTAGAGATCCCCTTCTACTAGCGTGTAGCATTTAGCCAACCGCACTATGTGCTCAGCAGACACACGTTCTTCGGGAAGGATTTTGTCCTTCAGGTAGTCCCGGATCTCTGAGATCCGTGCATCGGGACTGCCCTGAGCTATTGGATGTGTCCCTGATGACATGCCGGGGTCAACAGTCCACACGATCCTTGGTGGGCTCCAGAGATGGAGGACCACCGGGACTGCTAGCTTCGAGGTGCTAGTTCTGCCCCCTTCGCCCAGTTCGGTTGGCTGGGCGGTTGGTCTCAGCAGCTGTCTTTTGAAGACGCCCTCGGGTACTGGGCCCCGAGTCGATGCCCTCGCGGAGAGGTCATCTGCCACTGAGTTGAGGTTCCTGGGAACGTGCTGCAGTTCCAGGACCTCGAAGTCCTTCTCGAGCTCCCTCACTCGCATGAGGTATGCTGCGAGCTGGGGGTTATTGCAGCAGCACTCCCTCCGGACCTGTCTGATCACCAATTGGGAATCCCCCTTAACCAGGAGCTGCTTGATCCCCAGTGACTGAGCGATCATGAGCCCAAAGATCAAGCCTTCGTATTCCGCCATGTTGTTAGTGGCTTTGAATCCGAAGCATACTATGTACTTCACCTGATCCCCGTTTGGGTCCTCGAGGGCCACCCCTGCTCCGGACCCTTTTTCGCGGGCGGACTCGTCGAAGAAGAGAGTCCAGTGCGGCTTGGTGAAAACCCGGACGGTCCTGTCCGGCTGGGAAGGTTCCGCCTCGGCCTGCGGACCTCCAGATTCCGAGGCGGTGGGAGTCCACTCTGCGATGAAGTCGGCCAAGACTTGGCTCTTGGCAGCACTCCGGGGCTGGAAGTGGAGCTGGAACTCTGCCAGCTCCGCAGCCCATTTGGCGATATTCCCAGTAGCGTTAGAATTGCGCAGGATTGCTCTTAATGGGTAAGAGGTCACCACGACAACCTTATGCGCCTGGAAATAGTGGCACAACTTTCTGGAAGCAATAAGTAATGCGTAGGCGAACTTGTGAGCTTCCAGATACCTGGCCTTCGCCCCGTGGAGGACTTCACTGACGTAATAGACTGGCTTCTGGGTGGTCCGGACCCTAGTGGCAGGTCCGAGACCATCTCCCCCTGCCAGGCCAGCCCCCTGGGCGGCTTGGCCTCCAGTTTCTGGTGGCTTACCGCCTTGGCAGGGCAGCGTGCCAACCGGACCTCCGGTATCGGGGCCGGCTGCAGCTCCTGTGGTGGGCGGCCCACCACCTTCCACTTGGGAGACCCCGGTGTCTCCCTCGTGGGAATGGGCTGGTCGCTCGGCGACCAAGACCATGCTTACTACCTCGGATGTCGCCGCGAGGTAGAGAAACAGGGTCTCACCAGACTCTGGCGCCACTAAAACGGGCAGAGTAGTGAGATGCTGTTTCAACTCCTGGAAGGCTTGTTCAGCCTCTTCGGTCCATATGAATGGTCCGGACTTCCTCAAAAGCTTGAAGAAGGGCAGGGCTCTCTCGGCTAGCCTTGAGATAAACCGGCTGAGGGCTGCCAAGGACCCAGTGAGTTTCTGGAGGTCCTTGATGCAGGCCGGCGGCCGCATAGCCTCGATTGCCCTGATCTTGGTTGGGTTTGCCTCAATGCCGCGATGTGACACTAGGAAACCTAACAGCTTACCAGCCGAGACGCCAAAGACGCATTTCTCGGGGTTCAGCTTCGTGCGCGTTGTGCGCAATCTGTCGAAAACAAGGGCCAGGTCTTCCATCAAGGTCGACCCTACCCTGGTCTTGACGACAATGTCATCGACATAGACCTCTACTATGTTTCTGATCAGGTCATGGAACGTGAAATTCATGGCACGTAGAAACGTAGGCAAAGCATTCCTCAGACCATATGGCATTACAACGTAACAATACAACCCATCTACTGTTACGAAGGCTGTATGCCTCTTATCCTCCTCTTCCATCTGGATCTGATGAAACCCAGAGTACGCATCCAAAAAAGACAAGAGTTCACACCCGGAGGTGGAATCTACTATCTGGTCTATGCGCGGGAGGGGATAAGGGTCTGGAGGACATACTTTGTTGAGGCTGGTGTAGTCGATACACATCCGAAGCTTCCCGTTCGCCTTGGGGACGACCACCGGGTTGGCCAGCCACTCGGGGTGATGGACCTCCTCGATGAAGCCTGCGTCCAGGAGCTCCCGGACCTCCTGACGGATGAAGTCCTGGTGCTCCACGGACTGCCTCCGTGGCTTTTGCCGCACCGGCTTGGTGTCTGGGTTGATCTTCAGACGGTGCTCAATCACTTCCCTAGGGATCCCAGGCATCTGCGACGGTTCCCAGGCGAACACGTCGACATTTGCCCGGAGGAAAGTAACGAGCGCGTCTCCCTATTTCTCTCCCAGATTCCCTGCGATGCGGGTGGTCTGGGAGGGTTCCGCCCCGATCTGGACGGTCTTGACTGGCACGTCCTCGGGGTCGGAAGGGCGTACCTTGGGCACCTTTGGTCCCTTAGCAGGAACCTTGGCCCGAGAGGTCGAGGGGTTGTCCCCCGCCGGGTCCGCTGCGTCAGTAGCGAGGGCATGGAGCTTCTCTACTGCATCTTCATGACCAAGTACCCGTAATGAGCAACGGCCATGAAGCGGTACAGTGCCGGTCTGCCAATGATGGCGTTGAACGGCAGGTTGACTTCCGTGACATCGAACTAGACGTTCTCTGTGTGGAACTTCTCCGGGGTCCCGAAGGTGACCGGCAGGTCAATCTTTCCTTTCGGGTAGATCGGCACTGGACCCACGCCGGAGAATGGGCGCGTCGGAGCCAGGCGCGACTCTGGAATCTGCAGCTGTTTGAAGGCTGCGTGGCTGATGATGTTGAGGGCGGTTCCGCCGTCGATCAACACGTGGTGGAGCCGTATGTTGGCGACCACCGGCGATGTGATGATCGGCAGTACGCCAGCCCCAGCCATGTTCTTCGGGCAGTCGGCCGGCCCGAAGGAAATGGTGGTGTCTCTCCACTTGTGGTGTGGAGCCACCCCAGGGAGGCTCGGCCTGACCGAGAGGACTTCTCGGCGCAGGGCCTTCACGTCCCGCTGGGAAGAGACCGCCCAGCTTCCGCCGTACATGACGTACAGCTTCTTGCGACGTTCGTTGTCGCTGGATTCAGAGCTGGAGTGGCCTAGAGCATAGACGCTCTTGAGCTCCCGCTCCGGGGGCTGATAGCCCATCTCCTTGCCCCCAGCGGCGGGCCCACCGTCGCTGGTAGCCTTCCCCTTGCCAGGGCACTGGCGTGGGGGTGAGTCGTCCTTGGCCGGATGCTCTCGGCGGTCACTGAGGCGCCGCTGCACGAGCTTTTGTATCTCGCGGCAGTCGGCGGCGCTGTGACCGCTATTGGGATGAACAGGGCACGAGCCGCCACTGTTCCGCGCCTGTTGCCTCGGGCGCTTGCCGCCAGTGTCGCGGCCTCCAGGTGCTGCCGCAGCGACTGGGGCCCCCTCCAGGAACCTCTCAGGGCGTCGGCCCTTCTTCTTTTTCTTGCCGCTCTCTCGGGCGGCACCGGCAGAGGCACCTGGCTGGGCAGTGCTGTCCTGTTGCGGGGAGTGCCATGCCCACCCCTCTGCGGCCCTAGTGCACTTGTCTGCCAGTGCGTACAGGGTGGCAACGTCCTGTACTTGGCGGGTCGCCAGTTTCTCCAGCATCTTCTCATCACGGACGCCTTGCCGGAAGGCTGTGATGATGGATGCGTCGGTGATGCGAGGGATCGTCCCCCGCACCTTGGCGAAACAAGCGATGAACGCTCGGAGGGATTCGCCAGGCTCCTGACGTACTGCATGGAGGTGGACCTCCACGCCGTACTGCTGGCACGCACTCGCGAAATTCGCCTGGAACAGAGTGCAGAGCTCTTCCCAGGATCGGATTGACCCGGGGGTCAGGTTCATGAGCCAAGTCCGGGCCGGCCCAGACAAGGCAACATGAAAGTATGACGCCATAACGGCGTCGTCTCCGCCGGCCGCTGTGATAGCGGTGACGTACACCTGCAGGAATTCCGACGGGTTGGTATTCCCGTCGTACTTCTCCGGCAGGTGCGGCCGGAACTTCTGCGGCCAGCGCGCAGAGCGGAGGCTGTCCGCGAGTGCGGCGCAGCCAACTCCAGCCGATACGACCCCTGGCGGCGTCTGCACGCCAACCGGGGGTGGCGCGTAGGCCGGGGGCTTAGGCGCTGCAGCGGCGAACGCCGCGGCAAGGTTTTTGCCCTTGGCGGCGCTTGGCTGCACCCATGGTTGCTCCACGGTGGTGGGAGTGCCTGCTCGCCGGCGGTTGAGCTCGGCTCGCAGGTCTTCCGTCTGCGCGCTCCTTACTGAGGGGGAGCGCGCGGATATCGCCGCATCGTGCTGCCTGCGGCGGTTCGACCTCCCCCCGCTGCTGGGAGGGAGTCGTGACCCAGTCCTAGCTGGGCCAGGGGTGACCTCGGCTAGGTGGATCAAGCGATCCACATCGCTTCGCCACTGCGCCAGGGCACTAGGTGAGGCTGTCGGCCCCGGGGGGTTACGAAGCAGCTCCCTGGCTGCGGCGAGCGGGCCGCTGGCAGCAGCGGGGTTCGCCGTGGCGGCGTTTGCCGCTACAGCACTTGTTACTGCAGTATTTGCAGCAGCGGCGCCCCCCGCGGGGCGTCGAGAGAGCCGCGGCGTCCGCGCTGCGCCCTCAGAATGGAGGGGGGAGGCCTGCGACCCAGTCGAGGCCACCTCCTCTGATGCGGCTGCATCGTCATGGAAATCGCGGATGCGCACCATCATGCGGCGAGGGATGATGCTAACTGATGCTCGCCCCCTACCTGGTGCGCCAAATGTCGGAGGGGACGTGCTCCTGGTCAGGTGGCGGAATGCACCCGGCCGAGATCCTAAGTACGGAGAGTAGTTAGGGGGAGCAATCGTTGTTAGCTAGTCAATGGTGGCACGATGGTGGCGAGAGGATTTAGAGTGGTTCGGGCCGCCGGAGCGTAATACCCTACGTCCACTATGGGGTGTGTTCTTGTATTTCGTGGGCCTTCTGAGGAGTCTCTGAAGGTGTCTGGGTCTGTGTATCTAGCTTGAGGAGATCGAGGAGCGTCTGTCCAGCGTGTCCCCCTGTGTTGCGTATGCCTCCCCTTTTATAGCCCAAGGGGGGCATATACATGGTGGCCGGGCCCCGACAGGTGGTCCCGGCCCATTTCCTCTATGCTACAGTTCTATCTTGTGCCTGATGTCCGATGCTCCCATGCCTTGCGCTTGTACCGCCGTAGTGGCCTGGAGATCCGCCATATCGTCCTTCCTTACACCGCCCTGTCCCATCGGCTGCTAAGCCCGCTGAGGGGCTTCAGAGGCCGAGGGGCAGGCGATGCGCACGCGTGACAGGTCGGGGCGCTCGTAGTAGCGTTGCAGCGCCGCTACTTAGTATTAGGCTGAGCGCGGCCGCCGCGCGTGGCGCGGCTCATGATGTGTACAGCGTACTTGTTTACTCAATATAGCCCCCAGTGTAGCTGAGGAAATCAACTGTAGTGCCCTATTATCGCCGCCGCGCCTTGGTAAGGCGCGCCCCTTTGCCTCGCCGCCGCCGCTTGCTAGCGGCGGTGCCAGCGGCGATGGGGGGCACGCCCGCCTGACAGCGGCGGCGTCGGCGGGCGACGGGGGCACGCCTGTCGGACAGCGGCGGCGTCGGCGGGCGATGGGGGCACGCCCGTCTGACACTCGTGGTGTCAGCAGCATCGGGGCGTGCCAGCCTGCCAGCGGCGGTGTCGGCGGGCGACGGGGGCACGCCCGTCTGACACTCGTGGTGTCAGCAGCATCGGGGCGTGCCAGCCTGCCAGCGGCGGTGTCGGCGGGCGACGGGGGCACGCCCGTCTGACACTCGTGGTGTCAGCAGCATCGGGGCGTACCAGCCTGACAGCGGCGGTGTCAGCAGCATCGGGCACGTCCGCCTGACCGCAATAAATGCGGCAGGTGGGCGAGGCGCCCGGTTGAAGGCCCCTCCACGCGCTTCTGCGGGCACGTGGCGGCCCCGACCACCGAGGGCGCCGGCTCCGGACCTCCCCGTGCTCTGTGGGCACGAGGCGGCCCCGGACCACCGAAAGTACGGGCCCCCGCCTGAGAGGTCCGGACCTCTCCTCGCGTGGCTGGGGGAGGCTCGGTCCTCCAAGGAGGTCCGGGGCCTCCCCTGTGGGCCGGGTGCGTGGCCCAGCTTTTCCAAGGAGTGGGCCGGGCCCATCTGTTGCGGCCTTAGGCCCTCCTTGTACTGCAGTAGTTACCTCCCTTAGTGACTTCGTCCAGTGTAAGCGGGTACCCGATTAGCTGGGTACCGACAGTGGTGGATTGGGAATGTTCGTGGCAAAAAAAGAAGAAATGGTTATAGTTGCACAAACTCATGCCTTGTATGCACCCCGATACCCGTTTTCGCAATGGGTCACGTGCGTCATTGAAATGGCGCAAAACCACCCCATCATGAGTTTCGGACCGAAACTAGTGCATTGGGCATGTCTGTTGTGAAAAAAGAAGAAATGGTTCTAGTTGCACAAACTCATGCCTTGTGTGCACCCCGATACCCGTTTTCGCAATGGGTCACGTGCGGCAACGAAATGGCGCGAAACCACTCCGAACATGAGTTTTGGACTTAAATTAGTGGATTGGGCATGTTCGTGGCGAAAAAAGAAGAAATGGTTCAAGTTGCACAAACTCATGCCTTGTATGCACCCCGATACCCGTTTTCGCAATGGGTCACGTGCGGCAACGAAATGGCGCGAAACCACTCTGAACTTGAGTTTTGGAGCTATAGTAGTGGATTGGGCATGTTCGTTGCGAAAAAAAGTAGAAATGGTTCTAGTTGCACAAAATGATGCTTTGTGTGCACTCCGATACCCATTTTCGCAATGGGTCACATGCGGCAACGTAATGGCGCGAAACCACTCCAAACAAGAGTTTTCGACCTAAAGTACTTGATTGGGCATGTTTGTTGCGAAAAAAGTAGTAATGGTTCTAGTTGCACAAAATCATGCTTTGTATGCACCCCGATACCCGTTTTCGCAATGGGTCACGTGCGGCAACGAAACGGTGCGAAACCACTCCGAACATGAGTTTTGGACCTAAAGTGGTGGATTGGGCATGTTCGTGGCAAAAAAAGAAGAAATGGTTGTAGTTGCACAAACTCATGCCTTGTATGCAGCCCAATACCCGTTTTCGCAATGGGTCACGTGCTTCAATGAAATGGCGCAAGGCCACCCCAATCATGAGTTTTGGACCGAAACTGGTGCTTTGGGCATGTCCGTTGTGAAAAAAGAAGAAATGGTTCTAGTTGCACAAACTCATGCCTTGTTTGCATCCTGATACCCGTTTTCGCAATGGGTCACGTGCGGCAACGAAATGGTGCGAAACCACTCTGAGCATGAGTTTTGGACCTAAAGTAGTGGATTGGGTATGTTCCTGGCAAAAAACAAAGAAATGGTTATAGTTGCACAAACTCATGCCTTGTATGCACCCTGATACCCGTTTTCGCAATGGGTCACGTGCGGCAAGGAAATGGCGCGAAACCACTCCAAATATGAGTTTTCGACCTAAAGTAGTGGATTGGGCATGTTCGTGGCAAAAAAAGAAGAAATGGTTATAGTTGCACAAACTCATGCCTTGTATGCACCCCGATACCCTTTTCCGCAATGCGTCACGTGCGGCAATGAAATGGCGCGAAACCACTCCGAACATCAGTTTTCGACCTAAAGTTGTGGATTGGGCATGTTCGTGGCAAAAATAAGAAAAAATGGTTATAGTTGGACAAACTCATGCCTTGTAGGCACCCCGATACCCGTTTTCGCAATGGGTCACGTGCGGCAACGAACTGGCGCGGAACCACTCCAAAGATGAGTTTTGGACCTCAAGTGGTGCATTGGGCATGTTCGTTGCGAAAAAATAAGAAATGGTTCTAGTTGCACAAACTCATGCCTTGTATGCACCACGATACCCATTTTCGCAATGGGTCACGTGCCGCAACGTAATGGCGCGAAACAACTCCAAACAAGAGTTTTCGACCTAAAGTACTTGATTGGGCATGTTTGTTGCGAAAAAAGTAGTAATGGTTCTAGTTGCACAAAATCATGCTTTGTATGCACCCCGATACCCGTTTTAACATTGGGTCACGTGCGGCAACGAAATGGTGCGAAACCACTACGAACATGAGTTTTGGACCTAAAGTGGTCGATTGGGCATGTTCGTGGCAAAAAAAGAAGAAATGGTTGTAGTTGCACAAACTCATGCCTTGTATGCACCTCGATACCCGTTTTCGCAAGGGGTCACGTCCGGCAACGAACTGGCGCGAAACCACTCCAAAGATGAGTTTTGCACCTAAAGTGGTGCATTGGGCATGTTCGTTGCCAAAAAAGAAGAAATGGTTCTGGTTGCACAAACTCATGCCTTGTATGCACCCCGATACCCATTTTCGCAATGGGTCATGTGCGGCAACGTAATCGCGCGAAACCACTCCAAACAAGAGTTTTTGACCTAAAGTACTTGATTGGGCATGTTCATTGCGAAAAAAGTAGAAATGGTTTGAGTAGCCCAAAATCATGCTTTGTATGCACCCCGATACCCGTTTTCGCAATGGGTCACGTGCGTCAAAGAAATGACGCAAAACCACCCCAATCAAGAGTTTTGGACCGAAACTGGTGCATTGGGCATATCCATTGTGAAAAAAGACGAAAAGGTTCTAGTTGCACAAACTCATGCTTTGGACCTAAAGTACTTGATTGGGCATGTTCATTGCGATGAAAAGTAGAAATAGTTCTAGTAGCCCAAAATGATGCTTTGTATGCACCCCGATACCCGTTTTCGCAATGGGTCACGTGCGGCAACGAAATGGCGCGAAACCACTCCAAACATGAGTTTTGGACCTAAAGTGGTGGATTGGGAATGTTCGTGGCAAAAAAAGAAGAAATGGTTATAGTTGCACAAACTCATGCCTTGTATGCACCCCGATACCCGTTTTCGCAATGGGTCACGTGCGTCATTGAAATGGCGCAAAACCACCCCATCATGAGTTTCGGACCGAAACTAGTGCATTGGGCATGTCTGTTGTGAAAAAAGAAGAAATGGTTCTAGTTGCACAACCTCATGCCTTGTGTGCACCCCGATACCCGTTTTCGAAATGGGTCACGTGCGGCAACGAACTGGCGCGAAACCACTCCGAACATGAGTTTTGGACCTAAATTAGTGGATTGGGCATGTTCGTGGCGAAAAAAGAAGAAATGGTTCAAGTTGCACAAACTCATGCCTTGTATGCACCCCGATACCCGTTTTCGCAATGGGTCACGTGCGTCAATGAAATGGCGCAAAACCACCCCAATCGTCAGTTTTCGACCGAAACTGGTGCATTGGGCATGTCCGTTGTGAAAAAAGAAGAAATGGTTCTAGTTGCACAAACTCATGCCTTGTATGCACCCCGATACCCGTTTTCGCAATGGGTCACATGCGGCAACGAAATGGCGCGAAACCACTCCGAACTTGAGTTGTGGAGCTATTGTAGTGGATTGGGCATGTTCGTTGCGAAAAAAAGTAGAAATGGTTCTAGTTGCACAAAATCATGCTTTGTATGCACTCCGATACCCATTTTCGCAATGGGTCACATGCGGCAACGTAATGGCGCGAAACCACTCCGAATAAGAGTTTTCGACCTAAAGTACTTAATTGGGCATGTTTGTTGCGAAAAAAGTAGTAATGGTTCTAGTTGCACAAAATCATGCCTTGTATGCACCTCGATACCCGTTTTCGCAATGGGTCACGTGCGTCGATGAAATGGCTCAAAACCACCCCAAACAGGAGGTTTGGACCGAAACTGGTGCATTGGGCATGTCCGTTGTGAAAAAAGAAGAAATGGTTCTAGTTGCACAAACTCATGCCTTGTATGCACCCCGATACCCGTTTTCGCAATGGGTCACTTGCGGCAACGAAATGGCGCGAAACCACTCTGAACTTGAGTTTTGGAGCTATTGTAGTGGATTGGGCATGTTCGTTGCGAAAAAAAGTAGAAATGGTTCTAGTTGCACAAAATCATGCTTTGTATGCACTCCGATACCCATTTTCGCAATGGGTCACATGCGGCAACGTAATGGCGCAAAACCACTCCAAACAAGAGTTTTCGACCTAAAGTTGTGGATTGGGCATGTTCGTGGCAAAAATAAGAAGAAATGGTTATAGTTGGACAAACTCATGCCTTGTATGCACCCCGATACCCGTTTTCGCAATGGGTCACATGCGGCAACGAAATGGCGCGAAACCACTACGAACATGAGTTTTGGACGTAAAGTAGTGGACTGGGCATGTTCGTGGCAAAAAAAGAAGAAATGGTTATAGTTGCACAAACTCATGCCTTGTATGCACCCCGATACCCTTTTTCGCAATGCGTCACGTGTGGCAACGAAATGGCGCGAAACCACTCCGAACATCAGTTTTTGACCTAAAGTTGTGGATTGGGCATGTTCGTGGCAAAAATAAGAAGAAATGGTTATAGTTGGACAAACTCATGCCTCGTATGCACCCCGATACCCGTTTTCGCAATGGGTCTCGTGCGGCAACGAAATGGAGCGAAACCACTCTGAACATGAGTTTTGGACCTAAAGTAGTGGATTGGGCATGTTCGTGGAGAAAAAAGAAGAAATGGTTCTAGTTGCACAAACTCATGCCTTGTATGCACCCAATACCCATTTTCGCAATGTGTCACGTGCGACAACGAAATGGCACAAAACCACCCCAATCTTGTGTTTTGGACGTAGAGTAGGGATTGGGCATGTTCGTCGCAAAAAAAAAAGAAATGGTCCTAGTTCACAAACTGATGCCGTGTGTGCACCACGATACCCATTTTCGCAATGGGTAACGTGCGGCAACGAAATGGCGCGAAACCACTCCAAACATGAGTTTTAGACCTAAAGTAGTGGGTAGGGCAGGTTCGTTACGAAAAAAAGATGAAATGGGCTAGTTGCACAATCTCATGCTTTGTATGCACCACGATAACCGTTTTCGGAATGGGTCACGGGCGGCAATGAAATGGTGCAAAACCACCCCAAATATGAGTTGGGGACCTAAATTGGTGCATTGGGCATGTCCGTTGTGAAAAAAGAAGAAATGGTTCTAGTCGCGCAAACTCATGCCTTGTATGCACCCCGATACCCGTTTTCGCAATGGGTCACGTGCGTCGATGAAATGGCTCAAAACCACCCCAAACAGGAGTTTTGGACCGAAACTGGTGCATTGGGCATGTCCGTTGTGAAAAAAGAAGAAATGGTTCTAGTTGCACAAACTCATGCCTTGTATGCACCCCGATACCCGTTTTCGCAATGGGTCACGTGCGTCAATGAAATGGCGCAAAACCACCCCAATCAAGAGTTTTGGACCGAAACTGGTGCACTGGGCATGTCCGTTGTGAAAAAAGAAGAAATGGTTCTATTTGCACAAACTCATGCCCTGTATGCACCCCGATACCCGTTTTTGCAATGGGTCACGTGCGGCAACGAAATGGCGCGAGACCACTCCGAACATGAGTTTTGGACCTAAAGTAGTGGATAGGGTATGTTCCTAGCGAAAAAAGAAGAAATGGTTCTGGTTGCACAAACTCATGCCTTGTATGCACCCCGATACCCGTTTTCAGAATGTGTCACGGGTGGCAATTTAATGGTGCGAAACCACCCCAAACATGAGTTGGGGACTTAAATTGGTGCATTGGGCATGTCCGTTGTGAAAAAAGAAGAAATGGTTCTAGTCGCACAAACTCATGCCTTGTATGCACCCCGATACCCGTTTTCTCAATGGGTCACGTGCGTCGATGAAATGGCTCAAAACCACCCCAAACATGAGTTTTGGACCGAAACTGGTGCATTGGGCATGTCCGTTGTGAAAAAGGAAGAAATGGTTCTAGTTGCACAAACTCATGCCTTGTATGCACCCCGATACCCGTTTTCGCGATGGGTCACGTGCGGCAACGAAATGGCGCGAAACCACTCCGAACTTGAGTTTTGGACCTATAGTAGTGGATTGGGCATGTTCGTTGCGAAAAAAGTAGAAATGGTTCTAGTTGCCCAAAATCATGCTTTGTATGCACTCCGATACCCATTTTCGCAATGGGTCACATGCGGCAACGTAATGGCGCGAAACCACTCCAAACAAGAGTTTTCGACCTAAAGTACTTGATTGGGCATGTTTGTTGCGAAAAAAGTAGTAATGGTTCTAGTTGCACAAAATCATGCTTTGTATGCACCCCGATACCCGTTTTCGCAATGGGTCACGTGCGGCAACGAAACGGTGCGAAACCACTCCGAACATGAGTTTTGGACCTAAAGTGGTGGATTGGGCATGTTCGTGGCAAAAAAAAAAGAAATGGTTGTAGTTGCACAAACTCATGCCTTGTATGCACCCCAATACCCGTTTTCGCAATGGGTCACGTGCTTCAATGAAATGGCGCAAGACCACCCCAATCATGAGTTTTGGACCGAAACTGGTGCATTGGGCATGTCCGTTGTGAAAAAAGAAGAAATGGTTCTAGTTGCACAAACTCATGCTTTGGACCTAAAGTACTTGATTGGGCATGTTCATTGCGAAGAAAAGTAGAAATGGTTCTAGTAGCCCAAAATGATGCTTTGTATGCACCCCGATACCCGTTTTCGCAATGGGTCACGTGCGGCAACGAAATGGCGCGAAACCACTCCAAACATGAGTTTTGGACCTAAAGTGGTGGATTGGGAATGTTCGTGGCAAAAAAAGAAGAAATGGTTATAGTTGCACAAACTCATGCCTTGTATGCACCCCGATACCCGTTTTCGCAATGGGTCACGTGCGTCATTGAAATGGTGCCAAACCACCCCATCATGACTTTCAGACCGAAACTAGTGCATTGGGCATGTCTGTTGTGAAAAAAGAAGAAATGGTTCTAGTTGCACAAACTCATGCCTTGTGTGCACCCCGATACCCGTTTTCGCAATGGGTCACGTGCGGCAACGAAATGGCGCGAAACCACTCCGAACATGAGTTTTGGACCTAAATTAGTGGATTGGGCATGTTCGTGGCGAAAAAAGAAGAAATGGTTCAAGTCGCACAAACTCATGCCTTGTATGCACCCCGATACCCGTTTTCGCAATGGGTCACGTGCGTCGATGAAATGGCTGAAAACCACCCCAAACAGGAGTTTTGGACCGAAACTGGTGCATTGGGCATGTCCGTTGTGAAAAAAGAAGAAATGGTTCTAGTTGCACAAACTCATGCCTTGTATGCACCCCGATACCCGTTTTCGCAATGGGTCACGTGCGGCAACGAAATGGCGCGAAACCACTCCGAACTTGAGTTTTGGACCTATAGTAGTGGATTGGGCATGTTCGTTGCGAAAAAAAGTAGAAATGGTTCTAGTTTCACAAAATCATGCTTTGTAGGCACTCCGATACCCATTTTCGCAATGGGTCACATGCGGCAACGTAATGGCGCGAAACCACTCCAAACAAGAGTTTTCGACCTAAAGTACTTGATTGGGCATGTTTGTTGCGAAAAAAGTAGTAATGGTTCTAGTTGCACAAAATCATGCTTTGTATGCACCCCGATACCCGTTTTCGCAATGGGTCACGTGCGGCAACGAAACGGTGCGAATCCACTCCGAACATGAGTTTTGGACCTAAAGTGGTGGATTGGGCATGTTCGTGGCAAAAAAAGAAGAAATGGTTGTAGTTGCACAAACTCATGCCTTGTATGCACCCCAATACCCGTTTTCGCAATGGGTCACGTGCTTCAATGAAATGGTGCAAGACCACCCCAATCATGAGTTTTGGACCGAAACTGGTGCATTGGGCATGTCCGTTGTGAAAAAAGAAGAAATGGTTCTAGTTGCACAAACTCATGCCTTGTTTGCATCCTGATACCCGTTTTCGCAATGGGTCACGTGCGGCAACGAAATGGTGCGAAACCACTCTGAACATGAATTTTGGACCTAAAGTAGTGGATTGGGTATGTTCCTGGCAAAAAAAGAAGAAATGGTTATAGTTGCACAAACTCATGCCTTGTATGCACCCTGATACCCGTTTTCGCAATGGGTCACGTGTGGCATGGAAATGGCGCGAAACCATTCCGAATATGAGTTTTCGACCTAAACTAGTGGATTGGGCATGTTCGTGGCAAAAAAAGAAGAAATGGTTATAGTTGCACAAACTCATGTCTTGTATGCACCCCGATACCCTTTTTCGCAATGCGTCACGTGCGGCAACGAAATGGCGCGAAACCACTCCGAACATCAGTTTTCGACCTAAAGTAGTGGATTGGGCATGTTCGTGGCAAAAAAAGAAGAAATGGTTATAGTTGCACAAACTCATGCCTTGTATGCACCCCGATACCCTTTTTCGCAATGCGTCACGTGCGGCAACGAAATGGCGCGGAACCACTCCGAACATCAGTTTTCGACCTAAAGTTGTGGATTGGGCATGTTCGTGGCAAAAATAAGAAGAAATGGTTATAGTTGGACAAACTCATGCCTCGTATGCACCCCGATACCCGTTTTCGCAATGGGTCACGTGCGGCAACGAAATGGTGCGAAACCACTCTGAACATGAGTTTTGGACCTAAAGTAGTGGATTGGGCATGTTTGTGGAGAAAAAAGAAGAAATGGTTCTAGTTGCACAAACTCATGCCTTGTGTGCAGCCAATACCCATTTTCGCAATGTGTCATGTGCGACAACGAAATGGCACAAAACCACCCCAATCTTGTGTTTTGGACGTAGAGTAGGGATTGGGCATGTTCGTCGCAAAAAAAAAAGAAATGGTCCTAGTTCACAAACTCATGCCGTGTGTGCACCACGATACCCATTTTCGCAATGGGTAACGTGCGGCAACGAAATGGCGCGAAACCACTCCAAACATGAGTTTTAGACCTAAAGTAGTGGGTAGGGCAGGTTCGTTACGAAAAAAAGATGAAATGGGCTAGTTGCACAATCTCATGCTTTGTATGCACCACGATAACCGATTTCGGAATGGGTCACGGGCGGCAATGAAACGGTGCAAAACCACCCCAAACATGAGTTGGGGACCTAAATTGGTGCATTGGGCATGTCCGTTGTGAAAAAAGAAGAAATGGTTCTAGTCGTGCAAACTCATGCCTTGTATGACCCCGATACCCGTTTTCGCAATGGGTCACGTGCGTCGATGAAATGGCTCAAAACCACCCCAAACAGGAGTTTTGGACCGAAACTGGTGCATTGGGCATGTCCGTTGTGAAAAAAGAAGAAATGGTTCTAGTTGCACAAACTCGTGCCTTGTATGCACCCCGATACCCGTTTTCGCAATGGATCACGTGCGGCAACGAAATGGCGCGAAACCACTCCGAACTTGAGTTTTGGACCTATAGTAGTGGATTGGGCATGTTCGTTGCGAAAAAAAGTAGAAATGGTTCTAGTTGCACAAAATCATGCTTTGTATGCACTCCGATACCCATTTTCGCAATGGGTCACATGCGGCAACGTAATGGCGCGAAACCACTCCAAACAAGAGTTTTCGACCTAAAGTACTTGATTGGGCATGTTTGTTGCGAAAAAAGTAGTAATGGTTCTAGTTGCACAAAATCATGCTTTGTATGCACCCCGATACCCGTTTTCGCAATGGGTCACGTGCGGCAACGAAACGGTGCGAAACCACTCCGAACATGAGTTTTGGACCTAAAGTGGTGGATTGGGCATGTTCGTGGCAAAAAAAGAAGAAATGGTTGTAGTTGCACAAACTCATGCCTTGTATGCACCCCAATACCCGTTTTCGCAATGGGTCACGTGCTTCAATGAAATGGCGCAAGACCACCCCAATCATGAGTTTTGGACCGAAACTGGTGCATTGGGCATGTCCGTTGTGAAAAAAGAAGAAATGGTTCTAGTTGCACAAACTCATGCCATGTTTGCATCCTGATACCCGTTTTCGCAATGGGTCACGTGCGGCAACGAAATGGTGCGAAACCACTCTGAACATGAGTTTTTTACCTAAAGTAGTGGATTGGGTATGTTCCTGGCAAAAAAAGAAGAAATGGTTATAGTTGCACAAACTCATGCCTTGTATGCACCCTGATACCGGTTTTCGCAATGGGTCACGTGCGGCAAGGAAATGGCGCGAAACCACTCCGAATATGAGTTTTCAACCTAAAGTAGTGGATTGGGCATGTTCGTGGCAAAAAAAGAAGAAATGGTTATAGTTGCACAAACTCATGCCTTGTATGCACCCCGATACCCTTTTTCGCAATGCGTCACGTCCGGCAACGAAATGGCGCGAAACCTCTCCGAACATCAGTTTTCGACCTAAAGTTGTGGATTGGGCATGTTCGTGGCAAAAATAAGAAGAAATGGTTATAGTTGGACAAACTCATGCCTTGTATGCACCCCGATACCCGTTTTCGCAATGGGTCACATGCGGCAACAAAATAGTGCGAAACCACTCTGAACATGAGTTTTGGACCTAAAGTAGTGGATTGGGCATGTTCGTGGAGAAAAAAGAAGAAATGGTTCTAGTTGCACAAACTCATGCCTTGTATGCACCCCAATACCCGTTTTCGCAATGGGTCACGTGCTTCAATGAAATGGCGCAAGACCACCCCAATCATGAGTTTTGGACCGAAACTGGTGCATTGGGCATGTCCGTTGTGAAAAAAGAAGAAATGGTTCTAGTTGCACAAACTCATGCCATGTTTGCATCCTGATACCCGTTTTCGCAATGGGTCACATGCGGCAACGAAATAGTGCGAAACCACTCTGAACATGAGTTTTGGACCTAAAGTAGTGGATTGGGCATGTTCGTGGAGAAAAAAGAAGAAATGGTTCTAGTTGCACAAACTCATGCCTTGTATGCACCCCATACCCATTTTCGCAATGTGTCACGTGCGACAACGAAATGGCACAAAACCACCCCAATCTTGTGTTTTGGACGTAGAGTAGGGATTGGGCATGTTCGCCGCAAAAAAAAGTAGAAATGGTGCAAAACCACCCCAAACATGAGTTTTTGACCTAAATTGGTTCCTTGGGCATGTCCGTTGTTAAAAAAGAAGAAATGGTTCTAGTTGCACAAACTCATGCCTTGTATGCACCCCGATATCCGTTTTCGCAATGGGTCATGTGCGGCAACAAAATGGCGCGAAACCACTCTGAACATGAGATTTGGACCTAAAGTAGTGGATTGGGCATGTTCATGGTGAAAAAGAACTAATGGTTTTAGTTGCACAAACTCATGCCTTTTATGCACCCCGATACCCATTTTCGCAATGGGACATGTGCGGCAATAAAATAGCGTAAAACCACCACAAAGATGAATTTTGGACCTCAAGTGGTGCATTGGGCATGTTCCTTGCGAAAATGGAAGAAATGGTTCTAGTTTCACAAACTCATGCCTTGTATGCACCCCGGTACCCGTTTTCGCAATGGGTCACGTGCGGCAACGAACTGGCGCGGAATCACTCCAAAGATAAGTTTTGGACCTAAAGTGGTGCATTGGGCATGTTCGTTGCGAAAAAATAAGAACTGGTTCTAGTTGCACAAACTCATGCCTTGTATGCACCACGATACCCAATTTCGCAATGGGTCACGTGCGGCAACGTAATGGCGCGAAACCACTCCAAACAAGAGTTTTCGACCTAAAGTACTTGATTGGGCGTGTTTGTTGCGAAAAAAGTAGTAATGGTTCTAGTTGCACAAAATCATGCCTTGTATGCACCCCGATACCCGTTTTCGCAATGGGTCACGTGCGTCGATGAAATGGCTCAAAACCACCCCAAACAGGAGTTTTGGACCGAAACTGGTGCATTGGGCATGTCCGTTGTGAAAAAAGAAGAAATGGTTCTAGTTGCACAAACTCGTGCCTTGTATGCACCCCGATACCCGTTTTCGCAATGGATCACGTGCGGCAACGAAATGGCGCGAAACCACTCCGAACTTGAGTTTTGGACCTATAGTAGTGGATTGGGCATGTTCGTTGCGAAAAAAAGTAGAAATGGTTCTAGTTGCCCAAAATCATGCTTTGTATGCACTCCGATACCCATTTTCGCAATGGGTCACATGCGGCAACGTAATGGCGCGAAACCACTCCAAACAAGAGTTTTCGACCTAAAGTACTTGATTGGGCATGTTTGTTGCGAAAAAAGTAGTAATGGTTCTAGTTGCACAAAATCATGCTTTGTATGCACCCCGATACCCGTTTTCGCAATGGGTCACGTGCGGCAACAAAACGGTGCGAAACCACTCCGAACATGAGTTTTGGACCTAAAGTGGTGGATTGGGCATGTTCGTGGCAAAAAAAAAAGAAATGGTTGTAGTTGCACAAACTCATGCCTTGTATGCACCCCAATACCCGTTTTCGCAATGGGTCACGTGCTTCAATGAAATGGCGCAAGACCACCCCAATCATGAGTTTTGGACCGAAACTGGTGCATTGGGCATGTCCGTTGTGAAAAAAGAAGAAATGGTTCTAGTTGCACAAACTCATGCTTTGGACCTAAAGTACTTGATTGGGCATGTTCATTGCGAAGAAAAGTAGAAATGGTTCTAGTAGCCCAAAATGATGCTTTGTATGCACCCCGATACCGGTTTTCGCAATGGGTCACGTGCGGCAACGAAATGGCGCGAAACCACTCCAAACATGAGTTTTGGACCTAAAGTGGTGGATTGGGAATGTTCGTGGCAAAAAAAGAAGAAATGGTTATAGTTGCACAAACTCATGCCTTGTATGCACCCCGATACCCGTTTTCGCAATGGGTCACGTGCGTCATTGAAATGGTGCCAAACCACCCCATCATGAGTTTCAGACCGAAACTAGTGCATTGGGCATGTCTGTTGTGAAAAAAGAAGAAATGGTTCTAGTTGCACAAACTCATGCCTTGTGTGCACCCCGATACCCGTTTTCGCAATGGGTCACGTGCGGCAACGAAATGGCGCGAAACCACTCCGAACATGAGTTTTGGACCTAAATTAGTGGATTGGGCATGTTCGTGGCGAAAAAAGAAGAAATGGTTCAAGTCGCACAAACTCATGCCTTGTATGCACCCCGATACCCGTTTTCGCAATGGGTCACGTGCGTCGATGAAATGGCTCAAAACCACCCCAAACAGGAGTTTTGGACCGAAACTGGTGCATTGGGCATGTCCGTTGTGAAAAAAGAAGAAATGGTTCTAGTTGCACAAACTCATGCCTTGTATGCACCCCGATACCCGTTTTCGCAATGGGTCACGTGCGGCAACGAAATGGCGCGAAACCACTCCGAACTTGAGTTTTGGACCTATAGTAGTGGATTGGGCATGTTCGTTGCGAAAAAAAGTAGAAATGGTTCTAGTTTCACAAAATCATGCTTTGTAGGCACTCCGATACCCATTTTCGCAATGGGTCACATGCGGCAACGTAATGGCGCGAAACCACTCCAAACAAGAGTTTTCGACCTAAAGTACTTGATTGGGCATGTTTGTTGCGAAAAAAGTAGTAATGGTTCTAGTTGCACAAAATCATGCTTTGTATGCACCCCGATACCCGTTTTCGCAATGGGTCACGTGCGGCAACGAAACGGTGCGAATCCACTCCGAACATGAGTTTTGGACCTAAAGTGGTGGATTGGGCATGTTCGTGGCAAAAAAAGAAGAAATGGTTGTAGTTGCACAAACTCATGCCTTGTATGCACCCCAATACCCGTTTTCGCAATGGGTCACGTGCTTCAATGAAATGGTGCAAGACCACCCCAATCATGAGTTTTGGACCGAAACTGGTGCATTGGGCATGTCCGTTGTGAAAAAAGAAGAAATGGTTCTAGTTGCACAAACTCATGCCTTGTTTGCATCCTGATACCCGTTTTCGCAATGGGTCACGTGCGGCAACGAAATGGTGCGAAACCACTCTGAACATGAATTTTGGACCTAAAGTAGTGGATTGGGTATGTTCCTGGCAAAAAAAGAAGAAATGGTTATAGTTGCACAAACTCATGCCTTGTATGCACCCTGATACCCGTTTTCGCAATGGGTCACGTGTGGCATGGAAATGGCGCGAAACCATTCCGAATATGAGTTTTCGACCTAAACTAGTGGATTGGGCATGTTCGTGGCAAAAAAAGAAGAAATGGTTATAGTTGCACAAACTCATGTCTTGTATGCACCCCGATACCCTTTTTCGCAATGCGTCACGTGCGGCAACGAAATGGCGCGAAACCACTCCGAACATCAGTTTTCGACCTAAAGTAGTGGATTGGGCATGTTCGTGGCAAAAAAAGAAGAAATGGTTATAGTTGCACAAACTCATGCCTTGTATGCACCCCGATACCCTTTTTCGCAATGCGTCACGTGCGGCAACGAAATGGCGCGGAACCACTCCGAACATCAGTTTTCGACCTAAAGTTGTGGATTGGGCATGTTCGTGGCAAAAATAAGAAGAAATGGTTATAGTTGGACAAACTCATGCCTCGTATGCACCCCGATACCCGTTTTCGCAATGGGTCACGTGCGGCAACGAAATGGTGCGAAACCACTCTGAACATGAGTTTTGGACCTAAAGTAGTGGATTGGGCATGTTTGTGGAGAAAAAAGAAGAAATGGTTCTAGTTGCACAAACTCATGCCTTGTGTGCAGCCAATACCCATTTTCGCAATGTGTCACGTGCGACAACGAAATGGCACAAAACCACCCCAATCTTGTGTTTTGGACGTAGAGTAGGGATTGGGCATGTTCGTCGCAAAAAAAAAAGAAATGGTCCTAGTTCACAAACTCATGCCGTGTGTGCACCACGATACCCATTTTCGCAATGGGTAACGTGCGGCAACGAAATGGCGCGAAACCACTCCAAACATGAGTTTTAGACCTAAAGTAGTGGGTAGGGCAGGTTCGTTACGAAAAAAAGATGAAATGGGCTAGTTGCACAATCTCATGCTTTGTATGCACCACGATAACCGATTTCGGAATGGGTCACGGGCGGCAATGAAACGGTGCAAAACCACCCCAAACATGAGTTGGGGACCTAAATTGGTGCATTGGGCATGTCCGTTGTGAAAAAAGAAGAAATGGTTCTAGTCGCGCAAACTCATGCCTTGTATGCACCCCGATACCCGTTTTCGCAATGGGTCACGTGCGTCGATGAAATGGCTCAAAACCACCCCAAACAGGAGTTTTGGACCGAAACTGGTGCATTGGGCATGTCCGTTGTGAAAAAAGAAGAAATGGTTCTAGTTGCACAAACTCGTGCCTTGTATGCACCCCGATACCCGTTTTCGAATTGGATCACGTGCGGCAACGAAATGGCGCGAAACCACTCCGAACTTGAGTTTTGGACCTATAGTAGTGGATTGGGCATGTTCGTTGCGAAAAAAAGTAGAAATGGTTCTAGTTGCACAAAATCATGCTTTGTATGCACTCCGATACCCATTTTCGCAATGGGTCACATGCGGCAACGTAATGGCGCGAAACCACTCCAAACAAGAGTTTTCGACCTAAAGTACTTGATTGGGCATGTTTGTTGCGAAAAAAGTAGTAATGGTTCTAGTTGCACAAAATCATGCTTTGTATGCACCCCGATACCCGTTTTCGCAATGGGTCACGTGCGGCAACGAAACGGTGCGAAACCACTCCGAACATGAGTTTTGGACCTAAAGTGGTGGATTGGGCATGTTCGTGGCAAAAAAAGAAGAAATGGTTGTAGTTGCACAAACTCATGCCTCGTATGCACCCCGATACCCGTTTTCGCAATGGGTCACGTGCGGCAACGAAATGGTGCGAAACCACTCTGAACATGAGTTTTGGACCTAAAGTAGTGGATTGGGCATGTTTGTGGAGAAAAAAGAAGAAATGGTTCTAGTTGCACAAACTCATGCCTTGTGTGCAGCCAATACCCATTTTCGCAATGTGTCACGTGCGACAACGAAATGGCACAAAACCACCCCAATCTTGTGTTTTGGACGTAGAGTAGGGATTGGGCATGTTCGTCGCAAAAAAAAAAGAAATGGTCCTAGTTCACAAACTCATGCCGTGTGTGCACCACGATACCCATTTTCGCAATGGGTAACGTGCGGCAACGAAATGGCGCGAAACCACTCCAAACATGAGTTTTAGACCTAAAGTAGTGGGTAGGGCAGGTTCGTTACGAAAAAAAGATGAAATGGGCTAGTTGCACAATCTCATGCTTTGTATGCACCACGATAACCGATTTCGGAATGGGTCACGGGCGGCAATGAAACGGTGCAAAACCACCCCAAACATGAGTTGGGGACCTAAATTGGTGCATTGGGCATGTCCGTTGTGAAAAAAGAAGAAATGGTTCTAGTCGCGCAAACTCATGCCTTGTATGCACCCCGATACCCGTTTTCGCAATGGGTCACGTGCGTCGATGAAATGGCTCAAAACCACCCCAAACAGGAGTTTTGGACCGAAACTGGTGCATTGGGCATGTCCGTTGTGAAAAAAGAAGAAATGGTTCTAGTTGCACAAACTCGTGCCTTGTATGCACCCCGATACCCGTTTTCGAATTGGATCACGTGCGGCAACGAAATGGCGCGAAACCACTCCGAACTTGAGTTTTGGACCTATAGTAGTGGATTGGGCATGTTCGTTGCGAAAAAAAGTAGAAATGGTTCTAGTTGCACAAAATCATGCTTTGTATGCACTCCGATACCCATTTTCGCAATGGGTCACATGCGGCAACGTAATGGCGCGAAACCACTCCAAACAAGAGTTTTCGACCTAAAGTACTTGATTGGGCATGTTTGTTGCGAAAAAAGTAGTAATGGTTCTAGTTGCACAAAATCATGCTTTGTATGCACCCCGATACCCGTTTTCGCAATGGGTCACGTGCGGCAACGAAACGGTGCGAAACCACTCCGAACATGAGTTTTGGACCTAAAGTGGTGGATTGGGCATGTTCGTGGCAAAAAAAGAAGAAATGGTTGTAGTTGCACAAACTCATGCCTCGTATGCACCCCGATACCCGTTTTCGCAATGGGTCACGTGCGGCAACGAAATGGTGCGAAACCACTCTGAACATGAGTTTTGGACCTAAAGTAGTGGATTGGGCATGTTTGTGGAGAAAAAAGAAGAAATGGTTCTAGTTGCACAAACTCATGCCTTGTGTGCAGCCAATACCCATTTTCGCAATGTGTCACGTGCGACAACGAAATGGCACAAAACCACCCCAATCTTGTGTTTTGGACGTAGAGTAGGGATTGGGCATGTTCGTCGCAAAAAAAAAAGAAATGGTCCTAGTTCACAAACTCATGCCGTGTGTGCACCACGATACCCATTTTCGCAATGGGTAACGTGCGGCAACGAAATGGCGCGAAACCACTCCAAACATGAGTTTTAGACCTAAAGTAGTGGGTAGGGCAGGTTCGTTACGAAAAAAAGATGAAATGGGCTAGTTGCACAATCTCATGCTTTGTATGCACCACGATAACCGATTTCGGAATGGGTCACGGGCGGCAATGAAACGGTGCAAAACCACCCCAAACATGAGTTGGGGACCTAAATTGGTGCATTGGGCATGTCCGTTGTGAAAAAAGAAGAAATGGTTCTAGTCGCGCAAACTCATGCCTTGTATGCACCCCGATACCCGTTTTCGCAATGGGTCACGTGCGTCGATGAAATGGCTCAAAACCACCCCAAACAGGAGTTTTGGACCGAAACTGGTGCATTGGGCATGTCCGTTGTGAAAAAAGAAGAAATGGTTCTAGTTGCACAAACTCGTGCCTTGTATGCACCCCGATACCCGTTTTCGCAATGGATCACGTGCGGCAACGAAATGGCGCGAAACCACTCCGAACTTGAGTTTTGGACCTATAGTAGTGGATTGGGCATGTTCGTTGCGAAAAAAAGTAGAAATGGTTCTAGTTGCACAAAATCATGCTTTGTATGCACTCCGATACCCATTTTCGCAATGGGTCACATGCGGCAACGTAATGGCGCGAAACCACTCCAAACAAGAGTTTTCGACCTAAAGTACTTGATTGGGCATGTTTGTTGCGAAAAAAGTAGTAATGGTTCTAGTTGCACAAAATCATGCTTTGTATGCACCCCGATACCCGTTTTCGCAATGGGTCACGTGCGGCAACGAAACGGTGCGAAACCACTCCGAACATGAGTTTTGGACCTAAAGTGGTGGATTGGGCATGTTCGTGGCAAAAAAAGAAGAAATGGTTGTAGTTGCACAAACTCATGCCTTGTATGCACCCCAATACCCGTTTTCGCAATGGGTCACGTGCTTCAATGAAATGGCGCAAGACCACCCCAATCATGAGTTTTGGACTGAAACTGGTGCATTGGGCATGTCCGTTGTGAAAAAAGAAGAAATGGTTCTAGTTGCACAAACTCATGCCATTTTTGCATCCTGATACCCGTTTTCGCAATGGGTCACGTGCGGCAACGAAATGGTGCGAAACCACTCTGAACATGAGTTTTTTACCTAAAGTAGTGGATTGGGTATGTTCCTGGCAAAAAAAGAAGAAATGGTTATAGTTGCACAAACTCATGCCTTGTATGCACCCTGATACCGGTTTTCGCAATGGGTCACGTGCGGCAAGGAAATGGCGCGAAACCACTCCGAATATGAGTTTTCGACCTAAAGTAGTGGATTGGGCATGTTCGTGGCAAAAAAAGAAGAAATGGTTATAGTTGCACAAACTCATGCCTTGTATGCACCCCGATACCCTTTTTCGCAATGCGTCACGTCTGGCAACGAAATGGCGCGAAACCTCTCCGAACATCAGTTTTCGACCTAAAGTTGTGGATTGGGCATGTTCGTGGCAAAAATAAGAAGAAATGGTTATAGTTGGACAAACTCATGCCTTGTATGCACCCCGATACCCGTTTTCGCAATGGGTCACATGCGGCAACGAAATAGTGCGAAACCACTCTGAACATGAGTTTTGGACCTAAAGTAGTGGATTGGGCATGTTCGTGGAGAAAAAAGAAGAAATGGTTCTAGTTGCACAAACTCATGCCTTGTATGCACCCCAATACCCGTTTTCGCAATGGGTCACGTGCTTCAATGAAATGGCGCAAGACCACCCCAATCATGAGTTTTGGACCGAAACTGGTGCATTGGGCATGTCCGTTGTGAAAAAAGAAGAAATGGTTCTAGTTGCACAAACTCATGCCATGTTTGCATCCTGATACCCGTTTTCGCAATGGGTCACATGCGGCAACGAAATAGTGCGAAACCACTCTGAACATGAGTTTTGGACCTAAAGTAGTGGATTGGGCATGTTCGTGGAGAAAAAAGAAGAAATGGTTCTAGTTGCACAAACTCATGCCTTGTATGCACCCCATACCCATTTTCGCAATGTGTCACGTGCGACAACGAAATGGCACAAAACCACCCCAATCTTGTGTTTTGGACGTAGAGTAGGGATTGGGCATGTTCGCCGCAAAAAAAAGTAGAAATGGTGCAAAACCACCCCAAACATGAGTTTTTGACCTAAATTGGTTCCTTGGGCATGTCCGTTGTTAAAAAAGAAGAAATGGTTCTAGTTGCACAAACTCATGCCTTGTATGCACCCCGATATCCGTTTTCGCAATGGGTCATGTGCGGCAACAAAATGGCGCGAAACCACTCTGAACATGAGATTTGGACCTAAAGTAGTGGATTGGGCATGTTCATGGTGAAAAAGAACTAATGGTTTTAGTTGCACAAACTCATGCCTTTTATGCACCCCGATACCCATTTTCGCAATGGGACATGTGCGGGAATAAAATAGCGTAAAACCACCACAAAGATGAATTTTGGACCTCAAGTGGTGCATTGGGCATGTTCCTTGCGAAAATGGAAGAAATGGTTCTAGTTTCACAAACTCATGCCTTGTATGCACCCCGGTACCCGTTTTCGCAATGGGTCACGTGCGGCAACGAACTGGCGCGGAATCACTCCAAAGATAAGTTTTGGACCTAAAGTGGTGCATTGGGCATGTTCGTTGCGAAAAAATAAGAACTGGTTCTAGTTGCACAAACTCATGCCTTGTATGCACCACGATACCCAATTTCGCAATGGGTCACGTGCGGCAACGTAATGGCGCGAAACCACTCCAAACAAGAGTTTTCGACCTAAAGTACTTGATTGGGCGTGTTTGTTGCGAAAAAAGTAGTAATGGTTCTAGTTGCACAAAATCATGCCTTGTATGCACCCCGATACCCGTTTTCGCAATGGGTCACGTGCGTCGATGAAATGGCTCAAAACCACCCCAAACAGGAGGTTTGGACCGAAACTGGTGCATTGGGCATGTCCGTTGTGAAAAAAGAAGAAATGGTTCTAGTTGCACAAACTCATGCCTTGTATGCACCCCGATACCCGTTTTCACAATGGGTCACGTGCGTCAATGAAATGGCGCAAAACCACCCCAATCAAGAGTTTTGGATCGAAACTGGTGCATTGGGCATGTCCGTTGTGAAAAAAGAAGAAATGGTTCTATTTGCACAAACTCATGCCCTGTATGCACCCCGATACCCGTTTTTGCAATGGGTCACGTGCGGCAACGAAATGGCGCGAGACCACTCCGAACATGAGTTTTGGACCTAAAGTAGTGGATAGGGTATGTTCCTGGCGAAAAAAGAAGAAATGGTTCTGGTTGCACAAACTCATGCCTTGTATGCACCCCGATACCCGTTTTCAGAATGTGTCACGGGTGGCAATTTAATGGTGCGAAACCACCCCAAACATGAGTTGGGGACTTAAATTGGTGCATTGGGCATGTCCGTTGTGAAAAAAGAAGAAATGGTTCTAGTCGCACAAACTCATGCCTTGTATGCACCCCGATACCCGTTTTCTCAATGGGTCACGTGCGTCGATGAAATGGCTCAAAACCACCCCAAACATGAGTTTTGGACCGAAACTGGTGCATTGGGCATGTCCGTTGTGAAAAAAGAAGAAATGGTTCTAGTTGCACAAACTCATGCCTTGTATGCACCCCGATATCCGTTTTCGCGATGGGTCATGTGCGGCAACAAAATGGCGCGAAACCACTCTGAACATGAGATTTGGACCTAAAGTAGTGGATTGGGCATGTTCATGGTGAAAAAGAACTAATGGTTTTAGTTGCACAAACTCATGCCTTGTATGCACCCCGATACCCATTTTCGCAATGGGACATGTGCGGCAATAAAATAGCGTAAAACCACCACAAAGATGAATTTTGGACCTCAAGTGGTGCATTGGGCATGTTCCTTGCGAAAATGGAAGAAATGGTTCTAGTTTCACAAACTCATGCCTTGTATGCACCCCGGTACCCGTTTTCGCAATGGGTCACGTGCGGCAACGAACTGGCGCGGAATCACTCCAAAGATAAGTTTTGGACCTAAAGTGGTGCATTGGGCATGTTCGTTGCGAAAAACTAAGAACTGGTTCTAGTTGCACAAACTCATGCCTTGTATGCACCACGATACCCATTTTCGCAATGGGTCACGTGCGGCAACGTAATGGCGCGAAACCACTCAAAACAAGAGTTTTCGACCTAGAGTACTTGATTGGGCGTGTTTGTTGCGAAAAAAGTAGTAATGGTTCTAGTTGCACAAAATCATGCCTTGTATGCACCCCGATACCCGTTTTCGCAATGGGTCACGTGCGTCGATGAAATGGCTCAAAACCACCCCAAAGAGGAGGTTTGGACCGAAACTGGTGCATTGGGCATGTCCGTTGTGAAAAAAGAAGAAATTGTTCTAGTTGCACAAACTCATGCCTTGTATGCACCCCGATACCCGTTTTCGCAATGGGTCACGTGCGTCAATGAAATGGAGCAAAACCACCCCAATCAAGAGTTTTGGACCGAAACTGGTGCATTGGGCATGTCCGTTGTGAAAAAAGAAGAAATGGTTCTATTTGCACAAACTCATGCCCTGTGTGCACCCCGATACCCGTTTTTGCAATGGGTCACGTGCGGCAACGAAATGGCGCGAGACCACTCCGAACATGAGTTTTGGACCTAAAGTAGTGGATAGGGTATGTTCCTGGCGAAAAAAGAAGAAATGGTTCTGGTTGCACAAACTCATGCCTTGTATGCACCCCGATACCCGTTTTCAGAATGTGTCACGGGTGGCAATTTAATGGTGCGAAACCACCCCAAACATGAGTTGGGGACTTAAATTGGTGCATTGGGCATGTCCGTTGTGAAAAAAGAAGAAATGGTTCTAGTCGCACAAACTCATGCCTTGTATGCACCCCGATACCCGTTTTCGCAATGGGTCACGTGCGTCGATGAAATGGCTCAAAACCACCCCAAACATGAGTTTTGGACCGAAACTGGTGCATTGGGCATGTCTGTTGTGAAAAAAGAAGAAATGGTTCTAGTTGCACAAACTCATGCCTTGTATGCACCCCGATATCCGTTTTCGCGATGGGTCATGTGCGGCAACAAAATGGCGCGAAACCACTCTGAACATGAGATTTGGACCTAAAGTAGTGGATTGGGCATGTTCATGGTGAAAAAGAACTAATGGTTTTAGTTGCACAAACTCATGCCTTTTATGCACCCCGATACCCATTTTCGCAATGGGACATGTGCGGCAATAAAATAGCGTAAAACCACCACAAAGATGAATTTTGGACCTCAAGTGGTGCATTGGGCATGTTCCTTGCGAAAATGGAAGAAATGGTTCTAGTTTCACAAACTCATGCCTTGTATGCACCCCGGTACCCGTTTTCGCAATGGGTCACGTGCGGCAACGAACTGGCGTGGAATCACTCCAAAGATAAGTTTTGGACCTAAAGTGGTGCATTGGGCATGTTCGTTGCGAAAAAATAAGAACTGGTTCTAGTTGCACAAACTCATGCCTTGTATGCACCACGATACCCATTTTCGCAATGGGTCACGTGCGGCAACGTAATGGCGCGAAACCACTCCAAACAAGAGTTTTCCACCTAAAGTACTTGATTGGGCATGTTTGTTGCGAAAAAAGTAGTAATGGTTCTAGTTGCACAAAATCATGCCTTGTATGCACCCCGATACCCGTTTTCGCAATGGGTCACGTGCGTCGATGAAATGGTGCGAAACCACTCCGAACATGAGTTTTGGACCTGAAGTGGTCGATTGGGCATGTTCGTGGCAAGAAAAGAAGAAATGGTTGTAGTTGCACAAACTCATGCCTTGTATGCACCTCGATACCCGTTTTCGCAATGGGTCACGTGCGGCAACGAACTGGTGCGAAACCACTCCAAAGATGAGTTTTGCACCTAAAGTGGTGCATTGGGCATGTTCGTTGCGAAAAAAGAAGAAATGGTTCTGGTTGCACAAACTCATGCCTTGTATGCACCCCGATACCCATTTTCGCAATGGGTCACGTGCGGCAACGTTATGGCGCGAAACCACTCCAAACAAGAGTTTTTGACATAAAGTACTTGATTGGGCATGTTCCTTGCGAAAAAAAGTAGAAATGGTTCTAGTAGCCCAAAATCATGCTTTGTATGCACCCCGATACCCGTTTTCGCAATGGGTCACGTGCGGCAACAAAATGGCGCGAAACCGCTCCGAACATGAGTTTTGGACCTAAAGTGGTGGATTGGGCATGTTCGTGGCAGAAAACGAAGAAACGGTTATAGTTGAACAAACTCATGGCCTGTATGCACCCCGATACCCGTTTTCGCAATGGGTCACGTGCGGCAACGAAATGGCGCGAAACCACTCCGAACATGAGTTTTGGACCTAAAGTGGTGGATTGGGCATGTTCATGGCAAAAAAAGAAGAAATGGTTGTAGTTGCACAAACTCATGCCTTGTATGCACGCCGATACCCGTTTTCGCAATGGGTCACGTGCGTCAATGAAATGGCGCAAAACCACCCCAATCAAGAGTTTTGGACCGAAACTGGTGCATTGGGCATGTCCATTGTGAAAAAAGAAGAAATGGTTCTATTTGCACAAACTCATGCCCTGTATGCACCCCGATACCCGTTTTGGCAATGGGTCACGTGCGGCAACGAAATGGCGCGAGACCACTCCGAACATGAGTTTTGGACCTAAAGTAGTGGATAGGGTATGTTCCTGGCGAAAAAAGAAGAAATGGTTCTGGTTGCACAAACTCATGCCTTGTATGCACCCCGATACCCGTTTTCAGAATGTGTCACGGGTGGCAATTTAATGGTGCGAAACCACCCCAAACATGAGCTTTGGACTTAAATTGGTGCATTGGGCATGTCCGTTGCGAAAAAAAAGAAATGGTTCTAGTTGCACAAACTCATGCCTTGTATGCACCCCAATACCCGTTTTCGCATTGGGTCACGCGCGGCAACGAAATGGCGCGAAACCACTCCAAACATGAGTTCTGGACCTAAAGTAGTGGATAGGGCATGTTCGTGGTGAAAAAAGAAGAAATTGTTCTAGTTGCACAAACTCATGCCTTGTATGTGCCCCGATACCCATTTTTGCAATGGGACATGTGCGGCAATGAAATGGCGCAAAACCACCCCAAACATGAGTTTTGGACTTAAAATGGTGCATTAGGCATGTCCGTTGTGAAAAAAGAAGAAAAGTTCTAGTTGCACAAACTCATGCCATGTATGCACCCCGATACCTATTTTCGCAATATGTCACGTGCGACAACGAAATGGCACTAAACCACCCCAAACATGAGTTTTGCAACGAAACTAGTGCATTCGGCATGTCCGTTGTGAAAAAAGAAGAAATGGTTCTAGTTGCACAAACTTATGCCTTGTATGCACCCCGATACCCGTTTTCGCAATGGGTCACGTGCGGCAACGAAATGGCGCGAAACCACTCCGAACATGAGATTTGGACCTAAAGTAGTGGATTGGGCATATTCATGTTGAAAAAAGAACAAATGGTTTTAGTTGCACAGACTCATGCCTTGTATGCACCCCGATACTTATTTTCACAATTGGACATCTGCGGCAATCAAATAGCGTAAAACCACCTCAAAGAAGAAATTTGGACCTAAAGTGGTGCATTGGGTATGTTCGTTGCGAAAATGGAAGAAATGGTTCTTGTTTCACAAACTCATGCCTTGTATGCACCCCGACAACCGTTTTCGCAATGGGTCACGTGCGGCAACGAACTAGTGTGAAACCACTCCAAAGATGAGTTTTGGACCTAAAGTTGTGCAGTGGGCATGTTTGTTGCGAAAAAACAAGAAATGGTTCTAGTTGCACAAACTCATGCCTTGTGTGCACCCCGATACCCATTTTCGCAATGGGTCACGTGCGGCAACGTAATGGCGCGAAACCACTCCAAACAAGAATTTTGGACCTAAAGTAGTGGATTGGGCATGTTCGTGGCAAAAAAAGAAGAAATGGTTATAGTTGCACAAACTCATGCCTTGTATGCACCCCGATACCCGTTTTCGCAATGGGTCACGTTCGGCGACGAAATAGCACAAAGCCACTCCGAACATGAGTTTCGGACCTAAAGTAGTGGATTGGGCATGTTCGTGTAGAAAAAAGAAGAAATGGTTCTAGTTGCACAAACTCAAGCCTTGTATGCGCCCCGATAACCGTTTTCGCAATGGGTAACGTGCGGCAACGAAATGGCGCGAAATCACTCCAAACATGAGTTTTAGACCTAAAGTAGTGGTTGGGCATGTTCGTTACAAAAAAAAGGAGAAACTAGTTGCACAATCTCATGCTTTGTATGCACCCCGATACCCATTTTCAGAATGTGTTATGGGTGGCAATGAAATGGTGCAAAACCACCCCAAACATGAGCTTTGGACATAAATTGGTGCATTGGGCATGTTCGCTGCGAAAAAAAAGAAATGGTTCTAGGTGCACAAACTCATGCCTTGTACGGATCCCGATACCGGTTTTCGCAATGCGTCACGTGCGGCACCGAAATGGCGCGAAACCAATCCAAACATGAGTTTTGGACCTAAAGTAGTGGATTGGGCATGTTCGTGGAGAAAAAAGAAGAAATGGTTCTAGTTGCACAAACTCATGCCTTGTATGCACCCCGATACCCATTTTTGCAATGGGACATGTGCGGCAATGAAATGGCGCAAAACCACCCCAAACATGAGTTTTGGACTTAAAGTGGTGCATTAGGCATGTCCGTTATGAAAAAAGAAGAAAAGTACTAGTTGCACAAACTCATGCCTTGTATGCACCATGTCATGTGCGCCAACGAAATAGCACAAAACCACCCCAAACATGTGTTTTGGACGTAGAGTAGGGATTGGGCATGTTCGTCGCAAAAAAAAAGAAGAAATGGTTCTTGTTCACAAACTCATGCCTTGTATGCACCTTGATACCCGTTTTCGCAATGGGTCATGTGCGGCAACGAAACGGCGCGAAACCACTGCGAACATGAGTTTTGGACCTAAAGTAGTGGATTGGGCATGTTCGTGGAGAAAAAAGAAGAAATGGTTCTCGTTGCACAAACTCATGCCTTGTATGCACCCCGATACCCGTTTTCGCAATGGGTCATGTGCGTCAATGAAATGGCGCAAATCCACCCCAAACATGAGTTGTGGACCGAAACTGGTGCATTGGGCATGTCCGTTGCGAAAAAAGAAGAAATGGTTCTAGTTGCACAAACTCATGCCTTGTAAGCACCCCGATACCCGTTTTTGCAATGGGTCACGTGCGGCAACGAACTGGCCTGAAACCACTCCGAAGATGAGTTTTGGACCAAAAGTAGTGGATTGGGCATGTTCGTGGAGAAAAAAGAAGAAATGGTTCTAATTGCACAAACTCATGCCTTGTACGCACCCCGATACCCATTTTCGCAATGGGACATGTGTGGCAATGAAATGGCGCAAAACCACCCCAAAGATGTGTTTTGGACCTAAAGTGGGGCATTGGGCATGTTCGTTGCGAAAAAGGTAGAAATGGTTCTAGTTGTATAAAGTCATGCCTTGTATGCACCATGTCATGTGCGCCAACGAAATGGCACAAAACCACCCCAAACATGTGTTTTGGACGTAGAGTAGGGATTGGGCATGTTCGTCGCAAAAAAAAAGAAGAAATGGTTCTTGTTCACAAACTCATGCCTTGTATGCACCTTGATACCCGTTTTCGCAATGGGTCATGTGCGGCAACGAAACGGCGCGAAACCACTGCGAACATGAGCTTTGGACCTAAAGTAGTGGATTGGGCATGTTCGTGGAGAAAAAAGAAGAAATGGTTCTCGTTGCACAAACTCAGGCCTTGTATGCACCCAACACCCATTTTCGCAATGTGTAACTTGCGACAACAAAATGGCACAAAACCACCCCAATCTTCTGTTTTGGATGTAGAGTAGGGATTGGGCATGTTCGTCGGAAAAAAAGTAGAAATGGTTCTAGTTGCACAAAATCATGCTTTGTATGCACCCCGATACCCGTTTTCGCAATGGGTAACGTGCGGCAATGAAATGGTGCGAAACCACACCAAACATGAGTTCTAGACCCAAAGTAGTGGGTTGGGCATGTGCGTTACGAAAAAAAGAAGAAATGGGCTAGTTGCACAATCTCATGCTTTGTATGCACCCCGATACCCGTTTTCAGAATGGGTCACGGGCGGCAATGAAATGGTGCAAAACCACCCCAAACATGAGTTTTGGACCTAAATTGGTGCCGTGGCCATATCCGTTGCGAAAAAAGAAGAAATGGTTCTAGTTGCACAAACTCATGCCTTGTATACACCCCGATACCCGTTTTCGCAATGGGTCACGTGCGGCAACGAAATGGCGCGACACCACTCTGAACATGAGTTTTGGTCCTAAAGTAGTGGATTGGGCATGTTCATGGCGAAAAAAGAACAAATGGTTCTAGTTGCACAAACTCGTGCCTCGTATGCACCCCGATACCCGTTTTCGCAATCGGTCATGTGCAGCAATGAAATGGCGCGAAACCAGTCCGAACATGACATTTGGACCGAAAGTAGTGGATTGGGCATGTTTGTGGTGAAAAAAGAACAAATGGTTTTAGTTGCACAAACTCATGCCTTGTATGCACCCCGATACCCATTTTCGCAATGGGACATGTGCGGCAACAAAATAGCGTAAAACCACCTCAAAGATGAAATTTAGACATAAAGTGGTGCATTGGGCATGTTCATTGTGAAAATGGAAGAAATGATTCTAGTTTCACAAACTCATGCCTTGTATGCATCCCGATACCCGTTTTCGCAATGGGTCACGTGCGGCAACGAACTAGTGCGAATCCACTCTAAAGATGAGTGTTCGACCTAAAGTGGTGCATTGGGCACGTTCGTTGTGAAAATAGAAGAAATGGTTCTAGTTTCACAAACTCATGCCTTGTATGCACCCCGATACCCGTTTTCACAATGGGTCATGTGCGGTAACGAACTGGCGCGAAACCACTCCAAAGAAGAGTGTTCGACCTAAAGTGGTGCATTGGGCATGTACATTGCGAAAAAGGAAGAAATGGTTCTAGTTGCACAAAATCATGCCTTGTATGCACCCCGATACCCGTTTTCGCAATGGGTCACATGCGGCAATGAAATGGTGTGAAACCACTCCGAACATGAGTTTTGCACCTAAAGTAGTGGATTGGGCATGTTCGTGGCAAGAAAAGAAGAAATGGTTATAGTTGCACAACTCATGCCTTGTATGCACCCCGATACCCGTTTTCGCAATCGGTCACGTGCGGCAACGAAATGGCACGAAACCACTCCGAACATGAGTTTTGGACCTAAAGTAGTGGATTGGGCATGTTCGTGGAGAAAAAAGAAGAAATGGTTCTAGTTGCACAAACTCATGCCTTGTATGCACCACATACCCATTTTCGCAATGTGTCACGTGCGACAACGAAATGGCACAAAACCACCCCAATCTTGTGTTTTGGACATAGAGTAGGGATTGGGCATGTTCGCCGCAAAAAAAAGTAGAAATGGTGCAAAACCACCCCAAACATGAGTTTTTGACCTAAATTGGTGCCTTGGGCATGTCCGTTATGAAAAAAGAAGAAATGGTTCTAGCAGCACAAACTCATGCCTTGTATGCACCCCGATACCCGTTTTCGCAATGGGTCATGTGCGGCAATGAAATGGCACGAAACCACTCCGAACATGAGATTTGGAACTAACTAGTGGATTGGGCATGTTCATGGAGAAAAAAGAACAAATGGTTCTAGTTGCACAAACTCATGCCTTGTATGCACCCCGATACCCATTTTCGCAATGGGACATGTGCGGCAATAAAATGGCGTAAAACCACTTCAAAGATGAGTTTTGGACCTAAACTGGTGCATTGGGCACGTTTGTTGCAAAAATGGAAGAAATGGTTCTAATTCACAAACTCATGCCTTCTATGCACCCCGATACCCGTTTTCACAATGGGTCACGTGCGGCAACGAACTGGCACGAAACCACTCCAAAGATGTGTTTTGGACCTAAAGTGGTGCATTGGGCATGTTCGTTGCTTAAAAGAAGAAATGGTTCTAGTTGCACAAACTCATGCCTTGTATGCACCCCGATACCCGTTTTCGCAATGGGTCATGTGCGGCAACAAAATGGCGCGAAACCACTCCAAACATGAGATTTGGACCTAAAGTAGTGGATTGGGCATGTTCGTGGTCAAAAAGAACAAATGGTTTAATTGCACAAACCCATGCCTTGTATGCACCCCGATACCCATTTTCGCAATGGGACATGTGCGGCAATAAAATAGCGTAAAACCACCTCAAAGATGAAATTTGGACCTAAAGTGGTGTATTGGGCATGTTCGTTGTGAAAATGGAAGAAATGGTTCTTGTTTCACAAACTCATGCCTTGTATGCACCCCAATTCCTGTTTTCGCAATGGGTCACGTGCGGCAACGAAATGGCGCGAAACCACTCCGAACATTTGATTTGGACCTAAAGTAGTGGATTGGGCATGTTCATGGTGGAAGAAGAACAAATGGTTTTAGTTGCACAAACTCATGCCTTGTATGCACGCCGATACCCATTTTCGCAATGGGAGATGTGCGGCAACAAAATAGCGTAAAACCACCTCAAAGATGAAATTTGGACCTAAAGTGGTGCATTGGGCATGTTCCTTGCGAAAATGGAAGAAATGGTTCTAGTTTCACAAACTCATGCCTTGTATGCACCCCGATTCGCGTTTTCGCAATGGGTCACGTGCGGCATCAAACTGGCGCGAAACCACTCCAAAGATGCGTTTCGGACCTAAAGTGGTGCATTGGGCATGTTCGTTGCGAAAACAGAAGAAATGGTTCTAGTTGCACAACTCATGCCTTGTATGCACCGTGATACCCATTTTCGCAATGGGTCACGTGCGATAACGTAATGGCGCGAAACCACTCCAAACAATAGTTTTGGACCTAAAGTACTTGATTGGGCAAGTTCGTTACGAAAAAAAGTAGAAATGGTTCTAGTTGCACAAAATCATGCTTTGTACGCACCCCGGTACCCGTTTTCGCAATGGGTCACGTGCGGCAACGAAATGGCGTGAAACCATTGCGAACATGAGTTTTGGACCTAAAGTATTGGATTGTGCATGTTCGTGGCAAAAAAAGAAGAAATGGTTATAGTTGCACAAACTCATGCCTTGTATGCACCCCGATACCCATTTTCGCCATGGGTCACGTGCGGCAACGAAATGGCGCGAAACCACTCCGAACATGAGTTTTGGACCTAAAGTAGTGGATTGGGCATGTTCGTGGAGAAAAAAGAAGAAATGGTTCTAGTTGCACAAACTCATGCCTTGTATGCACCCCGAAACCCGTTTTCGCAATGGGTCACGCTCGGCAACGAAATGGCGCAAAACCACTCCGAACAAGAGTTTTGGACCTAAAGTAGTGGATTGGGCATGTTCGTGGTGAAAAAAGAAGAAATGGTTCTAGTTGCACAAACTCATGCCTTGTATGCACCCCGATACCCGTTTTCGCAATGGGTCATGTGCGTCAATGAAATGGCGCAAATCCACCCCAAACATGAGTTGTGGACCGAAACTGGTGCATTGGGTATGTCCGTTGCGAAAAAAGAAGAAATGGTTCTAGTTGCACAAACTCATGCCTTGTATGCACCCCGATACCCGTTTTCGCTATGGGTCAGGTGCGGCAACGAAATGGAGCGAAACCACTCCGACCATGAGATTTGGACCTAAAGTAGTGGATTGGGTGTGTTCATGGCCAAAAAAGAACAAATGGTTCTAGTTGCACAAACTCATGCCTTGTATGCACCCCGAAACCCGTTTTTGCAATGGGTCAGGTGCGTCAAGGAAATGGGGCAAAACCAACCCAAACATGAGTTTTGGACCGAAATTGGTGCATTGGGCATGTCCGTTGCGAAAAAAGAAAAAATGGTTCTAGCTGCACAAACTCATGCCTTGTATGCACCCCGATACCCATTTTCGCAATGGGACACGTGCGGCAACGAACTAGCGCGAAACCACTCCAAAGATGTGGTTTGGACCTAAAGTGGTGCATTGGGCATGTCCGTTGCGAAAAATAAGAAATGGTTCTAGTTGCACAAACTCATGCCTTGTATGCACCCCGATACCCGTTTTCGCAATGGGTCATGTGCGGCAACGAAATGGTGCGAAACCACTCCGAACATTAGATTTGGACCTAAAGTAGTGGATTGGGCATGTTCGTGGTGAAAAAAACAACAAATGGTTTAATTGCACAAACCCATGCCTTGTATGCACCCCGATACCCATTTTCGCAATGGGACATGTGCGGCAATAAAATAGCGTAAAACCACCTCAAAGATGAAATTTGGACCTAAAGTGGTGTATTGGGCATGTTTGTTGTGAAAATGGAAGAAATGGTTCTTGTTTCACAAACTCATGCCTTGTATGCACCCCAATTCCTGTTTTCGCAATGGGTCACGTGCGGCAACGAAATGGCGCGAAACCACTCCGAACATGAGTTTTGGACCTAAAGTAGTGGATTGGGCATGTTCGTGGAGAAAAAAGAAGAAATGGTTCTAGTTGCACAAACTCGAGCCTTGTATGCACCCAATACCCATTTTCGCAATGTGTCACATGCGACAACGAAATGGCACAAAACCACCCCAATCTTGTGTTTTGGACGTAGAGTAGGGATTGGGCATGTTCGTCGCAAAAAAAGAAGAAATGGTTCTTGTTCACAAACTCATGCCTTGTATGCAACCAGATACCCGTTTTCGCTATGGGTCATGTGCGGCAATGAAATGGCGTGAAACCACTCCGAACAAGAGTTTTGGACCTAAAGTAGTGGATTGGGCATGTTTGTGGTGAAAAAAGAAGAAATGCTTCTAGTTGCACAAACTCATGCCTTGTATGCACCCCGATACCCGTTTTCGCAATGGGTCACGTGCGGCAACAAAATGGCGCGAAACCACTCCAAACAAGAGTTTTAGACCTAAAGTAGTGGTTGGGCATGTTCGTTACGAAAAAAAGGAGAAACGCGCTAGTTGCACAATCTCAGTCTTTGTATGCATCCGGATACCCGTTTTTAGTATGTGTCACGGGCAGCAAAGAAATGGTGCAAAACCACCCCAAACAAGAGCTTTAGATGTAAATTGGTGCATTGGGCATGTCCGTTGTGAAAAAAAAAATGGTTCTAGTTGCACAAACTCATGCCTTGTATGCACCCCGAAACCCGTTTTCGCAATGGGTCACGTTCGGCAACGAAATAGCGCAAAACCACTCCGAACAAGAGTTTTGGACCTAAAGTAGTGGATTGGGCATGTTCGTGGTGAAAAAAGAAGAAATAGTTGTAGTTGCACAAACTCATGCCTTGTATGCACCCCGATACCCATTTTCGCAATGGGACACGTGCGGCAACGAACTAGCGCGAAACCACTCCAAAGATGTGGTTTGGACCTAAAGTGGTGCATTGGGCATGTCCGTTGCGAAAAATAAGAAATGGTTCTAGTTGCACAAACTCATGCCTTGTATGCACCCCGATACCCGTTTTCGCAATGGGTCATGTGCGGCAACGAAATGGTGCGAAACCACTCCGAACATGAGATTTGGACCTAAAGTAGTGGATTGGGCATGTTCGTGGTGAAAAAAACAACAAATGGTTTAATTGCACAAACCCATGCCTTGTATGCACCCCGATACCCATTTTCGCAATGGGACATGTGCGGCAATAAAATAGCGTAAAACCACCTCAAAGATGAAATTTGGACCTAAAGTGGTGTATTGGGCATGTTCGTTGTGAAAATGGAAGAAATGGTTCTTGTTTCACAAACTCATGCCTTGTATGCACCCCAATTCCTGTTTTCGCAATGGGTCACGTGCGGCAACGAAATGGCGCGAAACCACTCCGAACATGAGTTTTGGACCTAAAGTAGTGGATTGGGCATGTTCGTGGAGAAAAAAGAAGAAATGGTTCTAGTTGCACAAACTCGTGCCTTGTATGCACCCAATACCCATTTTCGCAATGTGTCACATGCGACAACGAAATGGCACAAAACCACCCCAATCTTGTGTTTTGGACGTAGAGTAGGGATTGGGCATGTTCGTCGCAAAAAAAGAAGAAATGGTTCTTGTTCACAAACTCATGCCTTGTATGCAACCAGATACCCGTTTTCGCTATGGGTCATGTGCGGCAATGAAATGGCGTGAAACCACTCCGAACAAGAGTTTTGGACCTAAAGTAGTGGATTGGGCATGTTTGTGGTGAAAAAAGAAGAAATGCTTCTAGTTGCACAAACTCATGCCTTGTATGCACCCCGATACCCGTTTTCGCAATGGGTCACGTGCGGCAACAAAATGGCGCGAAACCACTCCAAACAAGAGTTTTAGACCTAAAGTAGTGGTTGGGCATGTTCGTTACGAAAAAAAGGAGAAACGCGCTAGTTGCACAATCTCAGTCTTTGTATGCATCCGGATACCCGTTTTTAGTATGTGTCACGGGCAGCAAAGAAATGGTGCAAAACCACCCCAAACAAGAGCTTTAGATGTAAATTGGTGCATTGGGCATGTCCGTTGTGAAAAAAAAAATGGTTCTAGTTGCACAAACTCATGCCTTGTATGCACCCCGAAACCCGTTTTCGCAATGGGTCACGTTCGGCAACGAAATAGCGCAAAACCACTCCGAACAAGAGTTTTGGACCTAAAGTAGTGGATTGGGCATGTTCGTGGTGAAAAAAGAAGAAATAGTTGTAGTTGCACAAACTCATGCCTTGTATGCACCCCGATACCCATTTTCGCAATGGGACACGTGCGGCAACGAACTAGCGCGAAACCACTCCAAAGATGTGGTTTGGACCGAAACTGGTGCATTGGGCATGTCCGTTGCGAAAAATAAGAAATGGTTCTAGTTGCACAAACTCATGCCTTGTATGCACCCCGATATCCGTTTTCGCAATGCGTCACGTGCGGCAATGAAATGGCGCGAACCCACTCCGAACATGAGTTTTGGACCTAAAGTAGTGGATTGGGCATGTTCGAGGAGAAAAAACAAGAAATGCTTCTAGTTGCACAAACTCATGCCTTGTATGCACCCCGATACCCGTTTTCGCAATGGGTCACGTGCGGCAACAAAATGGCGCGAAACCACTCCAAACAAGAGTTTTAGACCAAAAGTAGTGGTTGGGCATGTTCGTTACAAAAAAAAGGAGAAACGCGCTAGTTGCACAATCTCAGTCTTTGTATGCATCCGGATACCCATTTTTACTATGTGTCACGGGCAGCAAAGAAATGGTGCAAAACCACCCCAAACAAGAGCTTTAGATGTAAATTGGTGCATTGGGCATGTCCGTTGCGAAAAAAAAAGAAATGGTTCTAGTTGCACAAACTCATGCCTTGTATGCACCCCGAAACCCGTTTTCGCAATGGGTCACGTTCAGCAACGAAATAGCGCAAAACCACTCCGAACAAGAGTTTTGGACCTAAAGTAGTGGATTGGGCATGTTCGTGGTGAAAAAAGAAGAAATAGTTCTAGTTGCACAAACTCATGCGTTGTATGCACCCCGATACCCATTTTCGCAATGGGTCATGTGCGTCAATGAAATGGCGCAAATCCACCCCAAACAAGAGTTGTGGACCGAAACTGGTGCATTGGGCATGTCCGTTGTGAAAAAAGAAGAAATGGTTCTAGTTGCACAAACTCATGCCTTGTATGCACCCCGATACCCGTTTTCGCTATGGGTCACGTGCGGCAACGAAATGGTGCGAAACCACTCCGACAGTGAGATTTGGACCTGAAGTAGTGGATTGGGTGTGTTCATGGCAAAAAAAGAACAAATGGTTCTAGTTGCACAAACTCATGTCTTGTATGCACCCCGAAACCCGTTTTTGCAATGGGTCACGTGCGTCAAGGAAATGGCGCAAACCAACCCAAACAGGAGTTTTGGACCGAAACTGGTGCATTGGGCATGTCCGTTGCGAAAAAAGAAGAAATGGTTCTAGCTGCACAAACTCATGCCTTGTATGCACCCCAATACCCGTTTTCGCAATGGGTTATGTGCGGCAATGAAATGGCACGAAACCACTCCGAACATGAGATTTGGACATAAAGTAGTGGATTGGGCGTGTCTATGGCAAAAAATGAACAAATGGTTCTAGTTGCACAAACTCATGCCTTGTATGCACCCCGATACCCATTTTCGCAATGGGACACGTGCGGCAACGAACTGGCGCGAAACCACTCCAAAGATGTGTTTTGGACCTAAAGTGGTGCATTGGGCATGTTCGTTGCAAAAAATAAGAAATGGTTCTAATTGCACAAACTCATGCCTTGTATGCACCCCGATACCCGTTTTCGCAATGGGTCATGTGCGGCAACGAAATGGCGCGAAACCACTCCGAACATGAGATTTGGACCTAAAGTAGTGGATTGGGCATGTTCGTGGTGAAAAAAACAACAAATGGTTTAATTGCACAAACCCATGCCTTGTAAGCACCCCGATACCCATTTTCGCAATGGGACATGTGCGGCAATAAAATAGCGTAAAACTACCTCAAAGATGAAATTTGGACCTAAAGTGGTGTATTGGGCATGTTCGTAGTAAAAATGGAACAAATGGTTCTTGTTTCACAAACTCATGCCTTGTATGCACCCCAATTCCTGTTTTCGCAATGGGTCACGTGCAGCCACAAAATGGCGCGAAACCACTCCGAACATGAGTTTTGGACCTAAAGTAGTGGATTGGGCATGTTCGTGGAGAAAAAAGAAGAAATGGTTCTAGGTGCACAAACTCATGCCTTGTATGCACCCAATACCCATTTTCGCAATGTGTCACATGCGACAACGAAATGGCACAAAACCACCCCAGTCTTGTGTTTTGGGCGTAGAGTAGGGATTGGGCATGTTCGTCGCAAAAAAAGAAGAAATGGTTCTTGTTCACAAACTCATGCCTTGTATGCAACGCGATACCCGTTTTCGCTATGGGTCATGTGCGGCAATGAAATGGCGTGAAACCACTCCGAACAAGAGTTTTGGACCTAAAGTAGTGGATTGGGCATGTTTGTGGTGAAAAAATAACAAATTGTTTTAGTTGCACAAACTCATGCCTTGTATGCACCCCGATACCCATTTTCGCAATGGCACATGTGCGGCAATAAAATAGCGTAAAACCACCTCAAAGATGAAATTTGGACCTAAAGTGGTGCATTGCGGATGTTCGTTGCGAAAATGGAAGAAATGGTTCTAGTTTCAAAAACTCATGCCTTGTATGCACCCCCATTCCCGTTTTCGCAATGGGTCACGTGCAGCAACGAACAGGCGCGAAACCACTCCAAAGATGAGTTTTGAACCTAAAGTGGTGCATTGGGCATGCTCGTTGCGAAAAAATAAGAAATGGTTCTAGTTGCACAAACTCATGCCTTGTATGCACCCCGATACCCGTTTTCGCAATGCGTCATGTGCGGCAATGAAATGGAGCGAAACCACTCCGAACAAGAGTTTTGGACCTAAAGTAGTGGATTGGGCATGTTCGTGGTGAAAAAAGAAGAAATGGTTCTAGTTGCACAAACTCATGCCTTGTATGCACCCCGATACCCGTTTTCGCAATGGGTCATGTGCGTCAATGAAATGGCGCAAATCCACCCCAAACATGAGTTGTGGACCGAAACTCGTGCATTGGGCAAGTCCGTTGCGAAAAAAGAAGAAACGGTTCTAGTTCCACAAACTGATGCCTTGTATGCACCCCGATACCCATTTTCGCTATGGGTCATGTGCGGCTACGAAATGGTGCGAAACCACTCCGACCATGAGATTTGGACCAAAAGTAGTGGATTGGGTGTGTTCATGGCAAAAAAGAACTAATGGTTCTAGTTGCACAAACTCATGCCTTGTATGCACCCCGAAACCCGTTTTTGCAATGGGTCACGTGCGTCAAGGAAATGGCGCAAAACCAACCCAAACAGGAGTTTTGGACCGAAACTGGTGCATTGGGCATGTCCGTTGCGAAAAAAGAAGAAATGGTTCTAGCTGCACAAACTCATGCCTTGTATGCACCCCAATACCCGTTTTCGCAATGGGTTATGTGCGGCAATGAAATGGCACGAAACCACTCCGAACATGAGATTTGGACATAAAGTAGTGGATTGGGCGTGTCTATGGCAAAAAAAGAACAAATGGTTCTAGTTGCACAAACTCATGCCTTGTATGCACCCCGATACCCATTTTCGCAATGGGACACGTGCGGCAACGAACTGGCGCGAAACCACTCCAAAGACGTGTTTTGGACCTAAAGTGGTGCATTGGGCATGTTCGTTGCGAAAAATAAGAAATGGTTCTAGTTGCACAAACTCATGCCTTGTATGCACCCCGATACCCGTTTTCGCAATGGGACATGTGCGGCAACGAAATGGCGCGAAACCACTCCGAACATGAGATTTGGACCTAAAGTAGTGGATTGGGCATGTTCATGGTCAAAAAAACAACAAATGGTTTAATTGCACAAACCCATGCCTTGTAAGCACCCCGATACCCATTTTCGCAATGGGACATGTGCGGCAATAAAATAGCGTAAAACCACCTCAAAGATGAAATTTGGAGCTAAAGTGGTGTATTGGGCATGTTCGTTGTGAAAATGGAACAAATGGTTCTTGTTTCACAAACTCATGCCTTGTATGCACCCCAATTCCTGTTTTCGCAATGGGTCACGTGCGGCAACAAAATGGCGCGAAACCACTCCGAACATGAGTTTTGGACCTAAAGTAGTGGATTGGGCATGTTCGTGGAGAAAAAAGAAGAAATGGTTCTAGTTGCACAAACTCATGCCTTGTATGCACCCAATACCCATTTTCGCAATGTGTCACATGCGACAACGAAATGGCACAAAACCACCCCAGTCTTGTGTTTTGGGCGTAGAGTAGGGATTGGGCATGTTCGTCGCAAAAAAAGAAGAAATGATTCTTGTTCACAAACTCATGCCTTGTATGCAACCCGATACCCGTTTTCGCTATGGGTAATGTGCGGCAATGAAATGGCGTGAAACCACTCCGAACAAGAGTTTTGGACCTAAAGTACTGGATTGGGCATGTTTGTGGTGAAAAAAGAACAAATGGTTTTAGTTGCACAAACTCATGCCTTGTATGCACCCCGATACCCATTTTCGCAATGGGACATGTGCGGCAATAAAATAGCGTAAAACCACCTCAAAGATGAAATTTGGACCTAAAGTGGTGCATTGCGGATGTTCGTTGCGAAAATGGAAGAAATGGTTCTAGTTTCAAAAACTCATGCCTTGTATGCACCCCCATTCCCGTTTTCGCAATGGGTCACGTGCAGCAACGAACAGGCGCGAAACCATTCCAAAGATGAGTTTGGAACCTAAAGTGGTGCATTGGGCATGTCTGTTGCGAAAAAATAAGAAATGGTTCTAGTTGCACAAACTCATGCCTTGTATGCGCCCCGATACCCATTTTCGCAATGGGACATGTGGGGCAATGAAATGGCGCAAAACCACCCCAAACATGTGTTTTGGACTTAAAAGTGGTGCATTAGGCATGTCCGTTGCGAAAAAAGAAGAAAAGTTCTAGTTGGACAAATTCATGCCTTGTATGCACCCTGATACCCGTTTTCCCAAAGGATCACGTGCGGCAACGAAATGGCGCGAAACTAGTAGGAACAAGAGTTTTGGACATAAAGTAGTGGATTGGGCATGTTCGTGGTGAAAAAAGAAAAAATGGTTCTAGTTGCACAAACTCATGCCTTGTATGCACCCCGATACCCGTTTTCGCAATGGGTCATGTGCGTCAATGAAATGGCGCAAATCCACCCCAAACATGAGTTGTGGACCGAAACTGGTGCATTGGGCATGTCCGTTGCGAAAAAAGAAGAAATGGTTCTAGTTGCACAAACTCATGCCTTGTATGCACCCCGATACCCGTTTTTGCAATGGGTCACGTGCGGCAACGAACTGGCCTGAAACCACTCCGAAGATGAGTTTTGGACCAAAAGTAGTGGATTGGGCATGTTCGTGGAGAAAAAAGAAGAAATGGTTCTAATTGCACAAACTCATGCCTTGTACGCACCCCGATACCCATTTTCGCAATGGGACATGTGCGGCAATGAAATGGCGCAAAACCACCCCAAAGATGTGTTTTGGACCTAAAGTGGGGCATTGGGCATGTTCGTTGCGAAAAAGGTAGAAATGGTTCTAGTTGTATAAAGTCATGCCTTGTATGCAACCCGATACCCGTTTTCGCAATGGGTTACATGCGGCAACGAACTGGAGCGAAACCACTCCGAACATGAGTTTTGGACCAAAAGTAGTGGATTGGGCATGTTCGTGGAGAAAAAAGAAGAAATGGTTATAGTTGCACAAACTCCTGCCTTGTATGCACCCGATATCCATTTTCGCAATGTGTCACGTGCGACAACAAAATGGCACAAAACCACCCCAAACATGTGTTTTGGATGTAGAGTAGGGATTGGGCGTGTTCGTCGCAAAAAAAAAGAAGAAATGGTCCTAGTTGCACAAACTCATGCCTTGTATGCAACCCGATAACCGTTTTGGCAATGGGTTACGTGCGGCAACGAACTGGCACGAAACCACTACGAACATGTGTTTTGGACCTAAAGTAGTGGATTTTGCATGTTTGTGGAGAAAAAAGAAGAAATAGTTCTAGTTGCACAAACTCATGCCTGGTATGCACCCGATACCCATTTTCGCAATGTGTCACGTGCGACAACGAAATGGCACAAAACCACCCCAAACATGTGTTTTGGACGTAGAGTAGGGATTGGGCCTGTTTGTCGCAAAAAAAAGAAGAAATGGTTCTTGTTCATAAACTCATGCCTTGTATGCTCCCCGATACCCGTTTTCGCAATGGGTAACGTGATGGAACGAAATGGCGCGAAACCACTCCAAACATGAGTTTTAGACCTAAAGTAGTGGGTTGGGCATGTTCATTACGAAAAAAAGAAGAAATGGGCTAGTTGCACAATCTCATGCTTTGTATGCACCCCAATACACGTTTTCGTAATGGGTCACGTGCGGCAACGAACTGATGCGATGGCACTCCGATCATGAGTTTCGAACCTAAAGTAGTGGATTGGGCATGTTCGTTGTGAAAAAAGAAGAAATGGTTCTAGTTGCACAAACTCATGCCTTGTATGCACCCCGATACCCATTTTCGCAATGGGTCACGTGCGGCAACGTAATGGCGCGAAACCACTCCAAACAAGACTTTTCGACCTAAAGTACATGATTGGGCATTTCATTGCGAAAAAAGTGGAAATGGTTCTAGTTGCACAAAATCATGCTTTCTATGCACCCCGATACCCGTTTTTGCAATGGGTCACGTGCGGCAACGAAATGGCGCGAAACCACTCCGAACATGAGTTTTGGACCTGAAGTAGTGGATTGGGCGTGTTCGTGGCAGAAAAAGAAGAAATGGTTCTAGTTGCACAAACTCATGCCTCGTATGCGCCCCGATACCCATTTTCGCAATGGGACATGTGGGGCAATGAAATGGCACAAAACCACCCCAAACATGCGTTTTAGACTTAAAAGAGGTGCATTAGGCATGTCCGTTACGAAAAAAGAAGAAAAATTCTAGTTGGACAAACTCATGCCGTGTATGCACCCCGATACAGGTTTTCCCAAAGAGTCACGTGCGGCAACGAAATGGCGCGAAACTACTACGAACAATAGTTTTGGACCTAAAGTAGTGGATTGGGCATGTTTGTGGTAGAAAAAGAAGAAATGGTTCTAGTTGCACAAACTCATGTCTTGTATGCACCCCGATACCCGTTTTCACAATGGGTCAGGTGCAGCAATTAACTGGCACGAAACCACTCCGAACATGAGTTTTGGACCTAAAGTAGTGGATTGGGCAAGTTCGTGGCGAAAAAAGAAGAAATGGTTCAAGTTGCACAAACTCATGCCTTGTATGCACCCCGAGGCCCATTTTCGCAATGGGTCACGTGCGGCAACGAACTGGCATGAAACCACTCCGGACATGAGTTTTGGATCTAAAGTAGTGGATTGGGCATGTTGGTGGAGAAAAAAGAAGAAATGGTTCTAGTTGCACAAACTCATGCCTTGTATGCACCCCGACACCCATTTTTGCAATGGGTCACGTGCGACAACGAAATGGCACAAAACCACCCCAAACCTTTGTTTTGGACGTAGAGTAGGGATTGGGCATGTTCGTCGCAAAAAAACAAGAAATGGTTTTTGTTCACAAACTCATGCCTTGTATGGACCCCGATACCCGTTTTCGCATGGGGTCTCGTGCGGCAACAAAGTGGCGCGAAACCACTCCAAACATGTGTTTTAGACCTAAAGTAGTGCATTGGGCATGTTCATTACGATAAAAAAGAAGAAATAGGCTAGCTGCATAAACTCATGCTTTGTATGCACCCCGATACCCATTTTCGCAAGGGGACCCATGCGACAATGAAATTGCGCAAAACTACTCCGAACATTAGTTTTGGAACTAAAGTAGTGGATCAGGCTTATTCGTGGCAAAAAAAGAAGAAATAATTCTAATTGCACGAACTCATGCCTTGTATGCACCCCTATACCCATTTTCACAAATGGACATGTGCGGCAATGAAATGGCGGAAAACCACCCCAACGATAAGTTTTGGACCTAAAGTGGTGCATTGGGCATGTTCATTGTGAAAATGGAAGAAATGGTTCTAGTTTCACAAACTCATGCCTTGTATGGACCCCGATACCCGTTTTCGCAATGGGTCACGTGCGGCAACGAACTGGCGCGAAACCCCTCCAAAGATATGTTTTGGACCTAAAGTAGTGCATTGGGCATGTTCGTTGCAAACAAAGAAGAAATAGTTCTAGTTGCACAAACTCATGCCTTGTATGCACCCCGATACCCGTTTTCGTAACGGGACATGTGCGGCAATGAAAGGGTGCAAAACTACACCAAACATGCGTTTTGGACTTTAAACTGGTGCATTAGGCATGTCCGTTGCGAAAAAAGAAGAAAAGTTCTAGTTGCACAAACTCATGCCTTGTATGCGCCCCGATACCCATTTTCGAAATGGGACATGTGGGGCAATGAAATGGCGCAAAACCACGCCAAACATGCGTTTTGGACTTAAAAGTGGTGCATTAGGCATGTCCGCTGCGAGAAAAGAAAAAAAGTTCTAGTTGGACAAACTCATGCCTTGTATGCACCCCGATACCCATTTTCCCAATGGGTCACGTGCGGCAACGAAATGGCGCGAAACTAGTACGAACAAGAGTTTTGGACCTAAAGTAGTGGATTGGGCATGTTCGTTGCGAAAAAAGAAGAAGTGCTTCTAGTTGCACAAACTCATGCCTTGTATGCACCCCGATACCCGTTTTCGCAAGGGGTCACGTGCGGCTACGAAATGGCGCGAAACCACTTCGAACATGAGTTTTTGACCTAAAGTAGTGGATAGGGCATGTTCATGGACAAAAAAGAAGAAATTGTTCTTGTTGCACAAACACATGCCTTGATGTACCACGATACCCATTTTCGCAATAGGACACATGCGGCAACGAAATAGCGCAAAACCACTCCGAACATTAGTTTTGGACCTAAAGTAGTGCATTGGGCTTATTTGTGTCAAAAAAAGAAGAAATAGTTCTAATTGCACAAACTCAAGCCTTGTATGCACCCCGATACCCATTTTCGCGATGGGACATGTGCGGCAATGAAATTGCACAAAACCACCGCAAAGATGAGTTTTGGACCTAAAGCGGTGCATTGGGCATGTTTGTTTTGAAAAAGGAAGAAATGGTTCTAGTTGCACAAACTCATGCCTTGATGCATCCCGATACCCGTTTTCGCAATGGGTCATGTGTGGCATCGAACTGGCGCGAAACCACTCCAAAGATGAGTTTTGGACCAAAAGTGGTGCATTGGGCATGTTCGTTGTGAAAAAAGAAAAAATGATTCTAGTTGCACAAACTCATGCCTTGTATGCTCCCCGGTACCCATTTTCGCAATGGGACGTGTGCGGCAACGAAATGGCGCAAAACCACCCCAAACATGCATTTTGGACTTAAAAGTGGTGCATTAAGCATGTCCGTTGCGAAAAAAGTAGAAAAGTTCTAGTTGCACAAACTCATGCCTCGTATGCACCCCGATACCCATTTTCGCAATGGGTCACAGGCGGCAACAAAATGGCGTGAAACCACTCCGAACAAGAGTTTTGGACTTAAAGTAGTGGATTGGGCATGTTCGTGGCAAAAAAAGAAGAAATGGTTCTAGTTGCACAAACTCATGCCTTGTATGTACCCCGATACCCGTTTTCGCAATGGGTCACGTGCGGCAATGAACTGGCGCAAAACCACTCCGAACATGAGTTTTGGACCTAAAGTAGTGGATTGGGCATGTTCATGGAGAAAAAAGAAGAAATGGTTCTAGTTACACAAAATAATGCCTTGTATGCACCCCGACCCCCATTTTTGCAATGGGGCACGTGCGACAACGAAATGGCACAAAACCACCCCAAACATGTGTTTTCGACATTGAGTAGGGATTGGGCATGTTCGTCGCAAAGAAACAAGAAATGGTTCTTGTTCACTAACTCATGCCATGTAAGCACCCCGATACCCGTTTTCGCAATGGGTCACGTGCGGGAACAAAATTGGCGCGAAACCACTCCAAACATGAGCTTTAGACCTAAAGTAGTGGATTGGGCATGTTCGTTATGAAAAAATGAAGAAATGGGCTAGTTGCACAAACTCATGCTTCGTATGCAGCCCGATACCCATTTTCGCAATGGGACACGTGCGGCAACGAAATAGCGCAAAGCCACTCCGAACATGAGTTTTGGACCTAAAGTAGTGGATTGGGCATGTTCGTGGTGAAAAAAGAAGAAATGGTTCTAATTCCACAAACTCATGCCTTGTATGCACACCGATACCCATTTTCGCACTGGGACATGTGCGGCATTGAAATGGCGCGAAACCACTCCGAACAAGAGTTTTCGACCTAAAGTAGTGCATTGGGCATGTTCGTTAAGAAAAAATGAAGAAATGGGCTAGTTGCACAAACTGATGCTTCGTATGTACCCTGATACCCATTTTCGCAATGGGACACGTGCGGCAACGAAATAGCGCAAAGCCACTCCAAACATGAGTTTTGGACCTAAAGTAGTGGATTGGGCTTGTTCGTGGCGAAAAAAGAAGAAATGGTTCTAATTCCACAAACTCATGCCTTGTATGCACCCCCGATACCCATTTTCGCAATTGGACATGTGCGGCAAGGAAATGGCGCGAAACCACTCCGAACAAGAGTTTTCGACATAAAGTAGTGCATTGGGCATGTTCGTGGTGAAAAAAGAAGAAGTGGTTTTAGTTGCACAAACTCATGCCTTCTATGCACCCCGATACCCGTTTTCGCAAGGGGTCACGTGCGGCAATGAACTGGCACGAAACCATTCCAAAGATGAGTTTTGGACCTAAAGTGGTGCATTGGCCATGTTCATGGCGAAAAAAGAAGAAAAGTTCTAGTTGGACAAACTCATGCCTTGTATGCACCCCGATACCCGTTTTCGCAATGGGTCACGTGCGGCAGCGAAATGGCATGAAACTAGTACGAAAAAGAGTTTTGGACCTGAAGTAGTAGATTGGGCATGTTCGTTGCGAAAAAAGAAGAAATGGTTCTAGTTGCACAAACTCATGCCTTGTATACACCCCCCCCCGATACCCATTATCGCAATGGGACATGTGTGGCAATAAAATTGCGTAAAACCACCCCAATGATCAGTTTTGGACCTAAATTGATGCATTGGGCATGTCCGTTGCGAAAAAGAAGAAATGGTTCTAGTTGCACAAACTAATGCCTTGTATGCGCCCCGATACCTGTTTTCGCAATGGGACATGTGCGGCAATGAAATGGCGCGAAACCACTCTGAACAAGAGTTTTTGACCTAAAGTAGTGCATTGGGCATGTTCGTGGCGAAAAAAGAAGAAGTGGTTCTAGTTGCACAAACTCATGCCTTGTATGCACCCCGATACCCGTTTTCGCAAGGGGTCACGTGCGGCAACGAAATGGCGCGAAACCACTCTGAACATGAGTTTTTGACCTAAAGTAGTGGATTGGGCATGTTCATGGAGAAAAAAGAAGAAATGGTTCTTGTTGCACAAACTCATGCCTTGATGCACCACGCTACCCATTTTCGCAATGGGACACATGCGGCAACGAAATAGCGCAAAACCACTCCGAACATTTGTTTTAGACCTAAAGTAGTGGATTGGGCTTATTCGTGGCAAAAAAAGAAGAAATAGTTCTAATTGCACAAACTCACGCCTTGTATGCACCCCGATACCCATTTTCGCAATAGTAGATGTGCGGCAACTAACTGGCGCGAAACGACTCCAAAGATGAGTTTTGGACCTCAAGTGGTGCATTGGGCATGTTCGTTGTGAAAAAAAGAAGAAATGGTTCTAGTTGCATAAACTCATGCCTCGTATGCACCCCGATACCAGTTTTCGCAATGGGTCACGGGCGGCAACAAAATGGCGTGAAACCACTCCGAACAAGAGTTTTGGACTTAAAGTCGTGGATTGGGCATGTTCGTGGCAAAAAAAAGAAGAAATGGTTCTAGTTGCACAAACTCATGCCTTGTATGCACCCCAATTCCTGTTTTCGCAATGGGTCACGTGCGGCAACAAAATGGCGCGAACCCACTCCGAACATGAGTTTTGGACCTAAAGTAGTGGATAGGGCATGTTCGTGGAGAAAAAAGAAGAAATGGTTCTAGTTGCACAAACTCATGCCTTGTATGCACCCCGATACCTGTTTTCGCAATGGGTCACGCGCGGCAACAAACTAGCGCAAAACCACTCCGAACATGAGTTTTGGACCTAAAGTAGTGGATTGGGCTTGTTCGTGGACAAAAAAGAATGCCTTCTATGCACCCCGACACCCATTTTTGCAATGGGTCACGTGCGACAATGAAATGGCACAAAACCACCCAAACATGTCTTTTGGACGTAGAGTAGGGAATGGGCATGTTCATCGCAAAAAAATAAGAAATGGCTCTTGTTCACAAAGTCATGCCTTATATGCACCCCGATACCCGTTTTCGCAATGGGACATGTGCGGCAATAAAATGGCGTAAAACCACCCCAAAGATGAGTTTTGGACCTAAATTGCTGTATTGGGCATGTTCGTTGTGAAAAAGGAAGAAATGGTTCTAGTTGTATAAACTCATGCCTTGTATGCACCCCGATACCCGTTTTCGAAATGCGTCACGTGCGGCAATGAACTGGCGCGAAGCCACTCTGAACATTAGTTTTGAACCTAAAGTAGTGGATTGGGCATGTCCGTGGTGAAAAAAGAATAAATGGCTCTAGTTGCACAAACTCAAGCCTTGTATGCACCCCGACACCCATTTTTGCAATGGGTCACGTGCGACAATGAAATGGCACAAAACCACCCCAAATATGTGTTTTGGATGTAGAGTAGGGATTGGGCATGTTCGTCGCAAAAAAATAAGAAATGGTTCTTTTTCACAAATTCATGCCTTGTATGCACCCCGATACCCGTTTTCGCCATGGGTCACGTGCGGCAACAAAATGGCGCGAAACCACTCCAAACATGAGCTTTAGACCTAAAGTAGTGGATTGGGCATGTTCGTTACGAAAAAAAGAAGAAATGGGCTAGTTGCACAAACTTGTGCTTTGTATGCCCCCCGATTGCGTTTGTACCACCGGAACCCTTTCTTCTTTTTTTCGCAACGAACATGTCCAATCCACTACTTTAGATCCAAAACTCATGTTTTGGGTGGTTTCGCGCTATTTTGTTGCCGCACATGACCCATTGCGAAAACGGGTAACGGGGTGGATACAAGGCATGAGTCTGTGCAACAAGAACCATTTCATCTATTTTCGCTACAAATATGCGAGTTTTGGACCTAAAGTAGTGCATTGGGCATGTTCGTGGCGAAAAAAGAAGAAATGGTTCTAGTTGCACAAACTCATGCCTTGTATGCACCCTGATACGCGTTTTTGCAATGGGTCACGTGTGGCAACGAAATGGCGCGAAACCACTCCGAACATGAGTTTTGGACCTAAAGTAGTGGATTGGGCATGTTCGTGGTGAAAAAAGAAGAAATGGTTCTAGTTGCACAAACACATGCTTCCTATGCACCCCAATACCCGTTTTCGCAAGGGGACATGTGCGGCAACGAAATGGCGCGAAACCTCTCCGAACATGAGTTTTGGACCTAAAGTAGTGGATTGGGCATGTTCTAGTTACACAAAGTCATGCCTTGTATGCACCCCGATACCCATTTTCGCAATGTCACGTGCGACAGCGAAATGGCACAAAACCACCCCAAACATGTGTTTTGGACGTAGAGTAGGGATTGGGCATGTTCGTCGCAGAAAAAACAAGAAATGGTTCTTGTTCACAAACTCATGCCTTGTATGAACCCCGAAACCCATTTTCGCAATTGGTAACGTGCGGCAACGAAATGGCGCGAAACCACTCCAAACATGAGTTGTAGACCTAAAGTAGTCGATTGGGCATGTTCGTTACGAAAAAAAGAAAAAACGGGCTAGTTGCACAAACTCATGCTTTGTATGCACCACGATACCCGTTTTCTCAATGGGTCATGTGCGGCAACGAAATGGCATGAAACCACTACGAACAAGAGTTTTGGACATAAAGTAATGGATTGGGCAAGGTCATGGCGAAAAAAGAAGAGATGGTTCTAGTTGCACAAACTCATGCCTTGTATGCGCCCCGATACCCATTTTCGTAATGGGACATGTGCGGCAATGAAATGGCGCAAAACCACCCCAAACATGCGTTTTGGACTTAAAACTGGAGCATTAGGCATGTCCGTTGCGAAAAAAGAAGAAAAGTTCTTGTTGCACAAACACATGCCTTGTTTGCACCGCGATACCCGTTTTCGCAATGGGTGACGTGCGGCAACGAAATGGCGTGAAACCACTACGAACAAGAGTTTTGGACTTAAAGTAGTGGATTGGGCAAGTTCATGGTGAAAAAAGAAGAGATGGTTCTAGTTGCACAAACTCATGCCTTGTATACTCCCCCCCACCCCGATACCCATTTTCGCAATGAGACATCTGCGGCAATAAAATTGCGTAAAATCACCCCAAAGATGAGTTTTGGACCTAAATTGATGCATTGGGCATGTCCGTTGCCAAAAAAATAAGAAATGGTTCTAGTTGCTCACACTCGTGCCTTGTATGCGCCCCGATACCCGTTTTCGCAATGGGACATATGCGGCAATGAAATGGTGCGAAACAACTCTGAAGAAGAGTTTTCGACCAAAAGTAGTGCATTGGGCATGTTCGTGGCAAAAAAAGAAGAAGTAGTTCTAGTTGCACAAAATCATGCCTTGTATGCACCCCGATACCCGTTTTCGCAAGGGGTCACGTGCGGCAACAAAATGGCGCGAGACCACTCCGAACATGAGTTTTGGACCTAAAGTAGTGGATTGGGCATGTTCGTGGAGAAAAAAGAAGAAATGGTTCTAGTTGCACAAACTCTTGCCTTGTATGCACCCCCATTCCCATTTTCGCAATGGGTCACGTGCAGCAACGAACAGGCGCGAAACCACTCCAAAGATGAGTTTTGAACCTAAAGTGGTGCATTGGGCATGTTCGTGGAGAAAAAAGAAGAAATGGTTCTAGTTGCACAAACTCTTGCCTTGTATGCACCCCGACCCCCATTTTTGTAATGGGTCACGTGCAACAACGAAATGGAACAAAACCACCCCAAACATGTGTTTTGGACGTAGAGTAGGATTGGGCATGTTCGTCGCAAAAAACAAGAAATGGTTCTTGTTCACTAACTCATGCCTTGTATGCACCCCGATACCCGTTTTCGCAATTGGTAACGTGCGGCAACGAAATGGCGCGAAACCACTCCAAACATGAGGTTTAGACCTAAAGTAGTCGATTGGGCATGTTCGTTACGAAAAAAAGAAAAAGCGGGCTAGTTGCACAAACTCATGCTTTGTATGCACCGCGATACCCATTTTCGCAATGGGACACGTGCGGCAACGAAATAATGCAAAACCAGTCAGAACATGAGTTTTGGACATAAAGTAGTGGATTGGGCTTGTTCGTGGCCAAAAAAAGAAGAAATGGTTCTAATTGCACAAACTCATGCCTTGTATGCACCCCGATACCCATTTTCGCAATGGGACATGTGCGGCAATGAATTGGTGTAAAACCACCCCAAAGATTAGTTTTGGACCTAAAGTGGTGCATTGGGCATGTTCGTTGCGAAAAAGGAAGAAATGGTTCTAGTTGCACAAACTCATGCCTTGTATGCACCACGATACCCATTTTCGCAATGGGACACGTGCGGCAACGAACTGGCGTGAAACCACTCCAAAGATGTGTTTTGGACCTAAAGTGGTGCATTGGGCATGTTCGTTGCAAAAAATAAGAAATGGTTCTAGTTGCACAAACTCATGCCTTGTATGCACCCCGATACCCGTTTTCGCAATGGGTCACGCACGGCAACAAACTGGCACAAAACTACTCCGAACATGAGTTTTGGACCTAAAGTAGTGGATTGGGCATGTTTGTGGAGAAAAAAGAAGAAATGGTTCTAGTTACACAATCTCATGCCTTCTAGGCACCCCGACACCCATATTTGCAATGGGTCACGTGTGACAACGAAATGGTACAAAACCACCCCAAACATGTGTTTTGGACGTAGAGTAGGATTGGGCATGTTCGTCGCAAAAAACAAGAAATGGTTCTTGTTCACTAACTCATGCCTTGTATGCACCCCGATACCCGTTTTCGCAATTGGTAACGTGCGGCAACGAAATGGCGCGAAACCACTTTAAACATGAGGTTTAGACCTAAAGTAGTCGATTGGGCATGTTCGTTACGAAAAAAAGAAAAAGCGGGCTAGTTGCACAAACTCATGCTTTGTATGCACCGCGATACCCATTTTCGCAATGGGACACGTGCGGCAACGAAATAATGCAAAACCACTCAGAACATGAGTTTTGGACATAAAGTAGTGGATTGGGCTTGTTCGTGGCCAAAAAAAGAAGAAATGGTTCTAATTGCACAAACTCATGCCTTGTATGCACCCCGATACCCATTTTCGCAATGGGACATGTGCGGCAATGAATTGGTGTAAAACCACCCCAAAGATTAGTTTTGGACCCAAAGTGGTGCATTGGGCATGTTCGTTGCGAAAAAGGAAGAAATGGTTCTAGTTGCACAAACTCATGCCTTGTATGCACCCCGATACCCATTTTCGCAATGGGACACGTGCGGCAACGAACTGGCGCGAAACCACTCCAAAGATGTGTTTTGGACCTAAAGTGGTGCATTGGGCATGTTCGTTGCAAAAAATAAGAAATGGTTCTAGTTGCACAAACTCATGCCTTGTATGCACCCCGATACCCGTTTTCGCAATGGGTCACGCACGGCAACAAACTGGCACAAAACTACTCCGAACATGAGTTTTGGACCTAAAGTAGTGGATTGGGCATGTTTGTGGAGAAAAAAGAAGAAATGGTTCTAGTTACACAATCTCATGCCTTCTATGCACCCCGACACCCATTTTGCAATGGGTCACGTGTGACAACGAAATGGTACAAAACCACCCCAAACATGTGTTTTGGACGTAGAGTAGGGATTGGGCATGTTCGTCGCAAAAAAACAGGAAATGGTTCTTGTTCACAAATTCATGCCTTGTATGCACCCCGATACCCGTTTTCGCAATGGGTCACGTGCGGCAACAAAATGGCGTGAAACCACTCCAAACATGAGTTTTAGACCTAAAGTAGTGGATTGGGCATGTTCGTTATGAATAAAAGAATAAATGGGCTAGCGGCACAAACTCATGCTTTGTATGCCCCCCGATTGAGTATGTACCACCGGAACCCTTTCTTCTTTTTTTTCGCAACGAACATGTCCAATCCACTACTTTATATCCAAAACTCATGTTTTGGGTGGTCTCGTGCTATTTTGTTGCCGCACGTGACCCATTGCGAAAACGGGTAGCGGGGTGGATACAAGGCATGAGTCTGTGCAACAAGAACCATTTCATCTATTTTCGCGACAAATATGCGAGTTTTGGACCTAAAGTAGTGCATTGGGCATGTTTGTGGCGAAAAAAGAAGAAATGGTTCTAGTTGCACAAACTCATGCCTTGTATGCACCCTGATACGCGTTTTTGCAATGGGTCACGTGTGGCAACGAAATGGTGCGAAACCACTCTGAACATAAGTTTTGGACCTAAAGTAGTGGATCGGGCATGTTCGTGGTGAAAAAAGAAGAAATGGTTCTAGTTGCACAAAGTCATGCCTTCTATGCACCCCAATACCCATTTTCGCAATGTCACGTGCGACAACGAAATGGCACAAAACCACCCCAAACATGTGTTTTGGATGTAGAGTAGGGATTGGGCATGTTCGTCGCAAAAAAAACAAGAAATGGTTCTTGTTCACAAACTCATGCCTTGTGTGCACCCCGATACCCGTTTTTGCAATTGGTAACGTGCGGCAACGAAATGGCGCGAAACCACTCCAAACAAGAGTTTTAGACCTAAAGTAGTCGATTGGGCAAGTTCGTTACGAAAAAAAGAAATAACGGGCTAGTTCCACAAACTCATGCCTTGTATGCACCCCGATACCCGTTTTCGCAATGGGTCACGTGCGGCAACGAAATGGCGCAAAACAAATCCAAACATGAGATTTGGACCTAAAGTAGTGGATTGGGCTTGTTCGTGGAAAAAAAAAGAAGAAATGGTTCTAATTGCACAAACTCATGCCTTGTATGCACCCCGATACCCATATTCGCAATGGGACGTGTGCGGCAATGAAATGGTGTAAAACCACCCCAAAGATTAGTTTTGGACCTAAAGTGGTGCATTGGGCATGTTCGTTGCGAAAAAGGAAAAAATGGTTCTAGTTGCACAAACTCATGCCTTTTATGCACCCCGATACCCATTTTTGCAATGGGTCACGTGCGGCAACGAAATGGCGCGAAACCACTCCAAACAAGAGTTTTGGACCTAAAGTAATGGATTGGGCGTGTTTGTTGCGAAAAAAGAAGAAATGGTTCTAGTTGCACAAACTCATTCCTTGTATGCACGCCGATACCCATTTTCGCAATGGGTCACGTGCGGCAACGAAATGCGCGAAACCACTCCAAAAATGAGTTTTGGACCTAAAGTAGTGGATCGTGCATGTTTGTTGCGAAAAAAAGAAGAAATGCTTCTAGTTGCACAAAATCATGCTTTCTATGCACCACGATACCCGTTTTCGCATTGGGTCACGTGCGGCAATGAAATGGTGCGAAACCACTCCGAACATGAGTTTTAGACCTAAACTAGTGGATTGGGCATGTTCGGTTTGAAAAAAAAGAAGAAAGGGGCAAGTTGCACAAAATCATGCTTTGTATGCACCCCGATACCCGTTTTCGCAATGGGTCACGGGTGGCAATAAAATGGCGCGAAACCACTCCGAGCATGAGTTTTAGACCTAAAGTAGTGGATTGGGCATGTTCGTTACAAAAAAACAAGAAATGGGCTAGTTGCACAAACTCATGCTTTGTATGCCCCGCGATACCAATTTTCGCAATGGGACACGTGCGGGAATGAAATAACGTAAAACCAATCTGAACATGAGTTTTGGACCTAAAGTAGTGGATTGGGCTTGTTCGTGGCGAAAAAAGAAGAAATGGTTCTAATTGCACAAACTCATGTCTTGTATGCACCCCGATACCCATTTTCGCAATGGGACACGTGCGGCAATGAAATTGCGAAAAACCACCCCAAATATTAGTTTTCGACCTAAAGTGGTGCATTGGGCATGTTCGTTGCGAAAAAGGAAGAAATGGATCTACTTGCACAAACTCATGCCTTGTATGCACGCCGATACCCATTTTCGCAATGGGTCACGTGTGGCAACGAAATGGCGCGAAACCACTCTGAACATGAGTTTTAGACCTAAAGTAGTGGATTGGGCATGGTCGGTATGAAAAAAAGATGAAATGGGCTAGTTGCACAAACTCATGCTTTGTATGTACCCCGATACCCGTTTTCGCAATGGCCCACGGGTGGCAATGAAATGGCGCGAAACCACTCCGAACATGAGTTTTTGACCTAGAGTGGTGCAATGGGCTTGTCTGTTCTGAAAAAAGAAGAAATGGTCCTAGGTGCACAAACTCATGCCTTATATGCACCACGATACCCGTTTTCGCAACGGGTCACGTGCGGCAACGAAATGGCGTGAAACCACTCCGAACTTGAGTTTTGGACCTAATGTAGTGGATTGGGCATGTTCGTGGCGAAAAAAGAAGAAATGGTTCTAGTTGCACAAACTCATGACTTGTATGCACACCGATACCCGTATTCGCAATGGGTAATGTGCGGTAATGAAATGGCGCAAAACCACCCCAAACTTGAGTTTTGGACATAAAGTGGTGCATTGGGCATGTCTGTTGTGAAAAAAGAAGAAATGGTTCTAGTTGCACAAGCTAATGCCATGTATGCACCCTGATACCCATTTTCGCAATGAGTCACGTGCGGTAATGAAATGGCGTGAAACCACTCCAAACATGAGATTTGGACCTAAAGTAGTGGATTGGGCATGTTCATGGTGAAAAAGCAAGAAATGGTTCCAGTTGCACAAACTCATGCCATGTATGCACCCCGATACCCATTTTCGCAATGGGACATATGCAGCAATAAAATGGCGTAAAACCACCCCAAAGATGAGTTTTGGACCTAAAGTGGTGCATTGGGCATGTTCGTTGTGCAAAAGAAAGAAATGGTTCTAGTTGCACAAACTCATGACATGCATGCACCGCGATACCCGTTTTCGCAATGGGTCACATGCGGCAATGAAATGGTGTAAAACCACCCCAAACATGAGTTTTGGACTTAAAGTGGTGCACTAGGCATGTCCGTTGCAAAAAAGAAGAAAAGTTCTAGTTGCACAAACTCAGGCATTGTATGCACCCCGATACCCGTTTTCGCAATGGGTCACGTGCGTCAACGAAATGGCGAGAAACCACTCTGAACAAGAGTTTTGGACCTAAAGTAGTGGATTGGGCATGTTCGTGGCGAAAAAAGAAGAAATGGATCTTGTTGCACAAACTCATGCCTTGTATGCCCCACGATACCCATTTTCGCCATGTGTCACGTGCGACAACGAAATGGCACAAAACCACCCCGATACCCGTTTTCGCAATTGGTAACGTGCGGCAATGAAATGGCGCGAAACCAGTCCAAATATGAGTTTTAGACAGAAAGTAGTGGATTGGGCATGTTCGTTACAAAAAAAACAAGAAAATGGGCTAGTTGCACAAACTCATGCTTTGTATGCACCGCGATACCAATTTTAACAACGGAACACGTGCGGCAACGAAATAATGCAAAACCACTCCAAAAATGAGTTTTGGACCTGAAGTAGTGGATTGGGCTTGTTCGTGGCGAAAAAAGAAGAAAAGTTCTAGTTGCACAAACTCATGCCTTGTATGCACCCCGATAACCGTTTTCGCAATGGGTCACGTGTGGCAACGAAATGGCGCGAAACCACTCGAAACATGAGATTTGGACCTAAAGTAGTGGATTGGGCATGTTCATGGTTAAAAAAGAAGTAATGGTTCTAGTTGCACAAACTCATGCCTTGTATGCACCCCGATACACGGTTTCGCAATGGGTCACGTGCGGCAACGAAATGGCGTAAAACCACCCCAAAGATGAGTTTTGGACCTAAAGTGGTGCATTGGGCATGTTGGTTGCGAAAAAGGAAGAAATGGTTCTAGTTGCACAAACTCATGCTTGTATGCACCCCGATACCCTTTTTTGCATTGAGTCACGTGTGGCAACGAAATGGCGCGAAACCACTCCAAAGATGAGTTTTCGACCTAAAGTGGTGCATTGGGCATGTTCGTTGCGAAAAAAGAAGAAATGGTTCTAGTTGCACAAGCTCATGCCTTTTATGCACGCAGATACCCATTTTTTCAATGGGCACGTGCGGCAACGAAATGGTGCGAAACCACTCCAAACATGAGTTTTAGACCTAAAGGAGTGGATTGGGCATGTTGGTTACGAAAAAAAAGAAGAAATGGGCCAGTTGCACAAATTCATGCTTTGTATGCACCGCGATACCCATTTTCACAATGGGACACGTGCGGCAAGGAAATAATGCAAAACCATTCCGAACATGTGTTTTGGACCTAAAGTAGTGGATTGGACTTGTTCGTGGCAAAAAAAGAAGAAATGGTTCTAATTGTACAAACTCATGCCTTGTATGCACCACGATACCCATTTTCGCAATGGGACATGTGCGGCAATGAAATGGCGCAAAACCACCCCAAACATGAGTTTTGGACCTAAATTGGTGCATTGGGCATGTCCGTTGCGAAAAAAAGAAGAAATGGTTCTAGTTGCACAAACTCATGCCTTGTCTGCACCCCGATACACGGTTTCGCAATGGGTCACGTGCGGCAACAAATTGGCGTGAAACCACTCCGAACATGAGTTTTGGACCTAAAGTAGTGGATTGGGCATGTTCGTGGTGAAAAAAGAAGAAATGGTTCTAGTTGCACAAACTCTTGCCTTGTATGCACCCTGATACCCATGTTCGCAATGTGTCCCGTGCGACAACGAAATGGCGCAACACCACCCCAAATATGTGTCTTGGACGTAAAGTTGGGATTGGGCATGTTCGTCGCAAAAAAACAAGAAATGGTTCTTGTTCACAAACTCATGCCTTGTATGCACCCGATACCCATTTTTGTAATGGGTCAGGTGTGGCGATGAAATGGCATGAAACCACTCCAAAGATGAGTTTTAGACCTAAAGTGGTGCATTGGGCACGTTCGTTGCAAAAAAAAGAAGAAATGGTTCTAGTTGCACAAACTCATGCCTTGTATGCACGCCGATACCCATTTTCGCAATGGGTCACCTGCGGCAACGAAATGGCGCGAAACAACTCCAAAGATGAGTTTTGGACCTAAAGTGGTGCATTTGGCACGTTCGTTGTGAAAAAAGAAGAAATGGTTCTAGTTGCAAAAACTCATGCCTTTTATGCACGCCGATACCCATTTTTGCAATGGGTCACGTGCGGCACCGAAATGGCGCGAAACCACTCCAAACATGAGTTTCGGACCTAAAGTAGTGGATTAGGCATGTTTGTTGTGAAAAAAAAAGAAGAAATGGTTCTAGTTGTACAAAATCTTGCTTTGTATGCACCCCGATACCCGTTCTGGCAATGGATCACGTCCGGCAACGAAATAGCACAAAACCACACCGAACATGAGATTTGGAGCTAAAGTAGTGGATTGGGCATGTTACTGGCGAAAAAAGAAGAAATGGTTCTAATTGCACAAACTCATGCTTTGTATGCAACCCGATACCCGTTTTCGCAATGGGACATGTGCGGCAAGGAAATGGCGCAAAACCACCCAAACATGAGTTTTGGACCTAAAATGGTGCATTAGGCTTGTACGTTGTGAAAAAAGAAGAAAAGTTCTAGTTGCACAAACCGATGCCTTGTATGCACCCCGATACCCGATTTCGCTATGGGTCACGTGCGGCAACGAAATGGCGCGAAACCACTCCGAACATGAGTTTTGGACACAAAGTAGTGGATTGGGCATGTTCGTGGCGAAAAAAGAAGAAATAGTTCTAGTTGCACAAACTCATGCCTTGTATGCACCCCGATACCCGTTTTCGCAACGGGTCACGTGCGGCAACGAAATGGCGCGAAACCACTCCGGACTTGATATTTGGATCTAAAGTGGTGCATTGGGCAAGTCCGTTGCGAAAAAAGAAGAAATGGTTATAGTTGCACAAACTCATGCCTTGTATGCACCCCGATACCCGTTTTCGCAATGGGTCACGTGTGGCAATGAAATGGCCCAAAACCACCCCAAACATGAGTTTTCGACCTAAAGTGGTGCATTAGGCATGTCCGTTGCGAAAAAAAGAAGAAATGGTCCCAGTTGCACAAACTCATGCCTTGTATGCACCCCGATACCCGTTTTCGCAATGCGTCACGTGCGGCAATGAAATGGTACGAAACCACTCCGACCATGAGATTTTGATCTAAAGTGGTGCAATGGGCATGGCCGTGTTGAAAAAAGAAGAAATGGTTCTAGTTGCGCAAACTCATGCCTTGTATGCACCCCGATACACATTTTCGCAATGGGTCACGTGGGACAATGAAATGGCGCAAAACCACCCCAAACATGAGTTTTGGATCTAAAGTAGTGCATTGTGCATGTCCGTTGCGAAAAAAGAAAAAATGGTTCTAGTTGCACAAACTCATGCCTTGTATGCACACCGATACCCATTTTCGCAATGGGTCACGTGGGGCAATCAAATGGCGCAAAACCCCCCCAAACATGAGTTTTGAATCTAAAGTGGTGCATTGGGCAGGTCCGTTGCGAAAAAACAAAAATGGTTCTAGTTGCACAAACTCATGCCTTGTATGCACCTGATACCCGTTTTCGCAATGGGTCACATGCGGCAATGAAATGGCGCAAAACTACGCCAAACACCAGTTTCGGACCTAAAGTAGTGCATTGATCATGTCCGTTACGAAAAAAGAAGAAATGATCCCAGTTGCATAAACTCATGCCTTGTATGCACCCCGATACCCGTTTTTGCAATGGGTCACGTGTGGCAATGAAATGGCGTGAAACCACTACGAACATCAGATTTCGATCTAAAGTGGTGCAATGGGCATGTCCGTTGCGAAAAAAGAAGAAATGGTTCTAGTTGCACAAACTCATGCCTCGTATGCACCCCGATACCCATTTTCGCAATGGGTCACGTGGGGCAATCAAATGGCGCAAAACCCCCCAAAACATGAGTTTTGAATCTAAAGTGGTGCATTGGGCAGGTCCGTTGCGAAAAAACAAAAATGGTTCTAGTTGCACAAACTCATGCCTTGTATGCACCCGATACCCGTTTTCGCAATGGGTCACATGCGGCAATGAAATGGCGCAAAACTACGCCAAACACGAGTTTCGGACCTAAAGTAGTGCATTGATCATGTCCGTTACGAAAAAAGAAGAAATGATCCCAGTTGCATAAACTCATGCCTTGTATGCACCCCGATACCCGTTTTTGCAATGGGTCACGTGTGGCAATGAAATGGCGTGAAACCACTACGAACATCAGATTTCGATCTAAAGTGGTGCAATGGGCATGTCCGTTGCGAAAAAAGAAGAAATGGTTCTAGTTGCACAAACTCATGCCTCGTATGCACCCCGATACCCATTTTCGCAATGGGTCACGTGGGGCAATGAAATGGCGCAAAACCACCCCAAACATGAGTTTTGGATCTAAAGTGGTGCATTGGGCATGTCCGTTGCGAAAAAAAGAAAAAATGGTTTTAATTGCACAAACTCATGCCTTGTATGCACCCCGATACCTGTTTTCGCAATGGGTCACGTGCGGCAACGAAATGGCGCGCAACCACTCCGAACATGAGATTTGGACATAAAGTAGTGGCTTGGGCATGTTCATGGCGAAAAAAGAAGAAATGGTTCGAATTGCACAAACTCATGCCTTGTATGCACCCTGATACCCATTTTCGCATTGGGTCATGTGCAGCGACGAAATGGCGCGAAACCATTCAAAACATGAGATTTGGACCTAAAGTAGTGGACTGGGCATGTCCGTGGTGAAAAAAGTAGAAATGCTTCTAGTTGCACAAACTCATGCCTTGTATGCACAAAGCGATGCCTTGTATGCACCCCGATACCCGATTTCGCTATGGGTCACGTGCGGCAACGAAATGGCGCGAAACCACTCCGAACAAGAGTTTTGGACACAAAGTAGTGGATTGGGCATGTTCGTGGCGAAAAAAAGAAGAAATAGTTCTAGTTGCACAAACTCATGCCTTGTATGCACCCCGATACCCGTTTTTGCAACGGGTCACGTGCGGCAACGAAATGGCGCGAAACCACTCCGGACTTGATATTTGGATCTAAAGTGGTGCATTGGGCAAGTCCATTGCGAAAAAAGAAGAAATGGTTATAGTTGCACAAACTCATGCCTTGTACGCACCCCGATAGCCGTTTTCGCAATGGGTCACGTGTGGCAATGAAATGGCGCAAAACCACCCCAAACATGAGTTTTCGACCTAAAGTGGTGCATTAGGCATGTCCGTTGCGAAAAAAAGAAGAAATGGTCCCAGTTGCACAAACTCATGCCTTGTATGCACCCCGATACCCGTATTCGCAATGGGTCACGTGCGGCAATGAAATGGTACGAAACCACTCCGACCATGAGATTTTGATCTAAAGTGGTGCAATGGGCATGGCCGTGTTGAAAAAAGAAGAAATGGTTCTAGTTGCGCAAACTCATGCCTTGTATGCACCCCGATACACATTTTCGCAATGGGTCACGTGGGACAATGAAATGGCGCAAAACCACCCCAAACATGAGTTTTGAATCTAATGTAGTGCATTGTGCATGTCCGTTGCGAAAAAAGAAAAAATGGTTCTAGTTGCACAAACTCATGCCTTGTATGCACCCGATACCCATTTTCGCAATGGGTCACGTGGGGCAATCAAATGGCGGAAAACCCCCCCAAACATGAGTTTTGAATCTAAAGTGGTGCATTGGGCAGGTCCGTTGCAAAAAAAGAAAAATGGTTCTAATTGCACAAACTCATGCCTTGTATGCACCCGATACCCGTTTTCGCAATGGGTCACGTGCGGCAATGAAATGGCGCAAAACCACGGCAAACATGATTTTTGGACGTAAAGTAGTGCATTGAGCGTGTCCGTTGCGAAAAAAGAAGAAATGGTCCCAGTTGCACAAACTCATGCCTTGTATGCACGCCGATACCCGTTTTCGCAATGGGTCACGTGCGGCAATGAAATGGCGCGAAACCACTCCGAACAAGAGATTTCGACCTAAAGTGGTGCAGTGGGCACGTCCGTCGCGGAAAAAGAAGAAATGGTTCTAGTTGCACAAACTCATGCCTTCTATGCACCCTGATACCCATTTTCGCAATGGGTCACATGGGGAAATGAAATGGCGCAAAACCACCCCAAACATGAGTTGTGGATCAAAAGTGGTGCATTGGGCATGTCAGTTGTGAAAAAAGAATGAATGGTTCTAATTGCACAAACTCATGTCTTGTATGCACCCCGATACCTGTTTTTGCAATGGGTCACGTAAGGCAACGAAATGGCGCGAAACCACTCCGAACATGAGATTTGGACCTAAAGTAGTGGATTGGGCATGTTCGTGGTGAAAAAAGAAGAAATGGTTCTAGTTGCACAAACTCATGCCTTGTATGCACCCGATACCCGTTTTCGCAATGGTCACATGCGGCAATGAAATGGCGCAAAACTACGCCAAACACGAGTTTCGGACCTAAAGTAGTGCATTGAGCATGTCCGTTACGAAAATAGAAGAAATGGTCCCTGTTGCATAAACTCATGCCTTGTATGGACCCCGATACCCGTTTTCGCAATGGGTCACGTGTGGCAATGAAATGGCGCGAAACCACTCCGAACATGGGATTTCGATCTAAAGTGGTGCAATGGGCATGTCCGTTGCGAAAAAAGAAGAAATGGTTCTAGTTGCACAAACTCATGCCTCGTATGCACCCCGAAACCCATTTTCGCAATGGGTCACGTGCGGCAACGAAATGGTGCGAACCCACTCGAAACATGAGATTTGGACCCAAAGTAGTGGATTGGGCATGTTCGTGGTGAAAAAAGAAGAAATGGTTCTAGTTGCACAAACTCATGCCTCGTATGCACCCCGATACCCGTTTTCGCAATGGGTCACGTGGGGCAATGAAATGGCGCAAAACCACCCCAAACATGAGTTTTGGATCTAAAGTGGTGCATTGGGCATGTCCGTTGCGAAAAAAAGAAAAAATGGTTCTAATTGCACAAACTCATGCCTTGTATGCACCCCGATACCTGTTTTCGCAATGGGTCACGTGCGGCAACGAAATGGCGCGCAACCACTCCGAACATGAGATTTGGACATAAAGTAGTGGCTTGGGCATGTTTATGGCGAAAAAAGAAGAAATGGTTCGAATTGCACAAACTCATGCCTTGTATGCACCCCGATACCCATTTTCGCAATGGGTCATGTGCAACGACGAAATGGCGCGAAACCATTCAAAACATGAGATTTGGACCTAAAGTAGTGGACTGGGCATGTCCGTGGTGAAAAAAGAAGAAATGCTTCTAGTTGCACAAACTCATGCCTTGTATGCACCCGATACCCGTTTTCGCAATGGGTCATGTGCGGCAATGAAATGGCGCAAAACAACGGCAAACATGAGTTTTGGACCTAAAGTATTGCATGGAGCATGTCCGTTGCGAAAAAAAGAAGCAATGGTCCCAGTTGCACAAACTCATGCCTTGTATGCACGCCGATACCCGTTTTCGCAATGGGTCACGTGCGCCAACGAAATGGCGCGAAACCACTCTGAACATGAGATTTCGATCTAAAGTGGAGCATTGGGCATGTCCGTTGCGAAAAAAGAAGAAATGGTTCTAGTTGCACAAACTCATGCCTTGTATGCACCCCGATACCCATTTTCTCAATGGGTCACATGGGGAAATGAAATGGCGCAAAACCACCCCAAACATGAGTTTTGGATCAAAAGTGGTCATTAGGCATGTCCATTGCGAAAAAAGAATAAATGGTTCTAATTGCACAAACTCATGCCTTGTATGCACCCCGATACCCATTTTCGCAACGGGTCACGTGCGGCAACAAATTGGCGCGAAACCACTCGAAACATAAGATTTGGACCTAAAGTAGTGGATTTGGCATGTTCATGGCGAAAAAAGAAGAAATGGTTCTAGTTGCACAAACTCATGCCTTGTATGCACCTCGATACCCATTTTCTCAAAGGGATACGTGTGACAATGAAATGGCACAAAACCACCCCAAACCTGAGTTTTGGACCTAAAGTAGTACCTTGGGCATGTCTGTTGTGAAAAAAGAAGAAATGGTTCAAGTTGCACAAACTCATGCCTTGTATGCACCCCGATACTTGTTTTCGCAATGGGTCACGTGCGGCAACGAAATGGCGTGAACCCACTCCGAACATGAGATTTGGACCTAAAGTAGTGGATTGGGCTTGTTCATGGCGAAAAAAGAAGAAATGGTTCTAGTTGAACAAACTCATGCCTTGTATGCACCCCGACACCCATTTTCGCAATGGGACATGTGCGGCAATAAATTGGCGTAAAACCACCCGAGACATGAGATTTGGACCTAAAGTGGTGCATTGGGCAAGTTCATTGGGAAAAAGGAAGAAATGGTTCTAGTTGCACAAACTCATGCCTTCTCTGCACCCCGATACCCATTTTTGCATTGGGTCACATGTGGCAAAAAAATGCCGCAAAACCACCCCAAACATAAGTTTTGGACCTAAAGTAGTGCATTGGGCATGTCCGTTGCGAAAAATGAAGAAATGGTCCTAGTTGCACAAACTCATGCCTTGTACGCACCCCGATACCCGTTTTCGCAAAGGGTCACGTGGGGCAATGAAATGGCGCAAAACCACCCCAAACATGAGTTTTGGTTCTAAAGTTGTACATCAGGCAGGTCAGTTGCGAAAAAAGAAAAAATGGTTCTAATTGCACAAACTCATGCCTTGTATGCACCCCGATACCTGTTTTCGCAATGGGTCACGTGCGGCAACGAAATGGTGCGAAACCCCCCCAAACATGAGTTTTGAATCTAAAGTGGTGCATTGGGCAGGTCCGTTGCGAAAAAACAAAAATGGTTCTAGTTGCACAAACTCATGCCTTGTATGCACCCGATACCCGTTTTCGCAATGGGTCACATGCGGCAATGAAATGGCGCAAAACTACGCCAAACACGAGTTTCGGACCTAAAGTAGTGCATTGATCATGTCCGTTACGAAAAAAGAAGAAATGATCCCAGTTGCATAAACTCATGCCTTGTATGCACCCCGATACCCGTTTTTGCAATGGGTCACGTGTGGCAATGAAATGGCGTGAAACCACTACGAACATCAGATTTCGATCTAAAGTGGTGCAATGGGCATGTCCGTTGCGAAAAAAGAAGAAATGGTTCTAGTTGCACAAACTCATGCCTCGTATGCACCCCGATACCCATTTTCGCAATGGGTCACGTGGGGCAATGAAATGGCGCAAAACCACCCCAAACATGAGTTTTGGATCTAAAGTGGTGCATTGGGCATGTCCGTTGCGAAAAAAGAAAAAATGGTTTTAATTGCACAAACTCATGCCTTGTATGCACCCCGATACCTGTTTTCGCAATGGGTCACGTGCGGCAACGAAATGGCGCGCAACCACTCCGAACATGAGATTTGGACATAAAGTAGTGGCTTGGGCATGTTCATGGCGAAAAAAGAAGAAATGGTTCGAATTGCACAAACTCATGCCTTGTATGCACCCTGATACCCATTTTCGCATTGGGTCATGTGCAGCGACGAAATGGCGCGAAACCATTCAAAACATGAGATTTGGACCTAAAGTAGTGGACTGGGCATGTCCGTGGTGAAAAAAGTAGAAATGCTTCTAGTTGCACAAACTCATGCCTTGTATGCACAAAGCGATGCCTTGTATGCACCCCGATACCCGATTTCGCTATGGGTCACGTGCGGCAACGAAATGGCGCGAAACCACTCCGAACAAGAGTTTTGGACACAAAGTAGTGGATTGGGCATGTTCGTGGCGAAAAAAGAAGAAATAGTTCTAGTTGCACAAACTCATGCCTTGTATGCACCCCGATACCCGTTTTTGCAACGGGTCACGTGCGGCAACGAAATGGCGCGAAACCACTCCGGACTTGATATTTGGATCTAAAGTGGTGCATTGGGCAAGTCCATTGCGAAAAAAGAAGAAATGGTTATAGTTGCACAAACTCATGCCTTGTACGCACCCCGATAGCCGTTTTCGCAATGGGTCACGTGTGGCAATGAAATGGCGCAAAACCACCCCAAACATGAGTTTTCGACCTAAAGTGGTGCATTAGGCATGTCCGTTGCGAAAAAAAGAAGAAATGGTCCCAGTTGCACAAACTCATGCCTTGTATGCACCCCGATACCCGTATTCGCAATGGGTCACGTGCGGCAATGAAATGGTACGAAACCACTCCGACCATGAGATTTTGATCTAAAGTGGTGCAATGGGCATGGCCGTGTTGAAAAAAGAAGAAATGGTTCTAGTTGCGCAAACTCATGCCTTGTATGCACCCCGATACACATTTTCGCAATGGGTCACGTGGGACAATGAAATGGCGCAAAACCACCCCAAACATGAGTTTTGAATCTAATGTAGTGCATTGTGCATGTCCGTTGCGAAAAAAGAAAAAATGGTTCTAGTTGCACAAACTCATGCCTTGTATGCACCCGATACCCATTTTCGCAATGGGTCACGTGGGGCAATCAAATGGCGGAAAACCCCCCCAAACATGAGTTTTGAATCTAAAGTGGTGCATTGGGCAGGTCCGTTGCAAAAAAAGAAAAATGGTTCTAATTGCACAAACTCATGCCTTGTATGCACCCGATACCCGTTTTCGCAATGGGTCACGTGCGGCAATGAAATGGCGCAAAAACCACGGCAAACATGATTTTTGGACGTAAAGTAGTGCATTGAGCGTGTCCGTTGCGAAAAAAGAAGAAATGGTCCCAGTTGCACAAACTCATGCCTTGTATGCACGCCGATACCCGTTTTCGCAATGGGTCACGTGCGGCAATGAAATGGCGCGAAACCACTCCGAACAAGAGATTTCGACCTAAAGTGGTGCAGTGGGCACGTCCGTCGCGGAAAAAGAAGAAATGGTTCTAGTTGCACAAACTCATGCCTTCTATGCACCCTGATACCCATTTTCGCAATGGGTCACATGGGGAAATGAAATGGCGCAAAACCACCCCAAACATGAGTTGTGGATCAAAAGTGGTGCATTGGGCATGTCAGTTGTGAAAAAAGAATGAATGGTTCTAATTGCACAAACTCATGTCTTGTATGCACCCCGATACCTGTTTTTGCAATGGGTCACGTAAGGCAACGAAATGGCGCGAAACCACTCCGAACATGAGATTTGGACCTAAAGTAGTGGATTGGGCATGTTCGTGGTGAAAAAAGAAGAAATGGTTCTAGTTGCACAAACTCATGCCTTGTATGCACCCGATACCCGTTTTCGCAATGGTCACATGCGGCAATGAAATGGCGCAAAACTACGCCAAACACGAGTTTCGGACCTAAAGTAGTGCATTGAGCATGTCCGTTACGAAAATAGAAGAAATGGTCCCTGTTGCATAAACTCATGCCTTGTATGGACCCCGATACCCGTTTTCGCAATGGGTCACGTGTGGCAATGAAATGGCGCGAAACCACTCCGAACATGGGATTTCGATCTAAAGTGGTGCAATGGGCATGTCCGTTGCGAAAAAAGAAGAAATGGTTCTAGTTGCACAAACTCATGCCTCGTATGCACCCCGAAACCCATTTTCGCAATGGGTCACGTGCGGCAACGAAATGGTGCGAACCCACTCGAAACATGAGATTTGGACCCAAAGTAGTGGATTGGGCATGTTCGTGGTGAAAAAAGAAGAAATGGTTCTAGTTGCACAAACTCATGCCTCGTATGCACCCCGATACCCGTTTTCGCAATGGGTCACGTGGGGCAATGAAATGGCGCAAAACCACCCCAAACATGAGTTTTGGATCTAAAGTGGTGCATTGGGCATGTCCGTTGCGAAAAAAGAAAAAATGGTTCTAATTGCACAAACTCATGCCTTGTATGCACCCCGATACCTGTTTTCGCAATGGGTCACGTGCGGCAACGAAATGGCGCGCAACCACTCCGAACATGAGATTTGGACATAAAGTAGTGGCTTGGGCATGTTTATGGCGAAAAAAGAAGAAATGGTTCGAATTGCACAAACTCATGCCTTGTATGCACCCCGATACCCATTTTCGCAATGGGTCATGTGCAACGACGAAATGGCGCGAAACCATTCAAAACATGAGATTTGGACCTAAAGTAGTGGACTGGGCATGTCCGTGGTGAAAAAAGAAGAAATGCTTCTAGTTGCACAAACTCATGCCTTGTATGCACCCGATACCCGTTTTCGCAATGGGTCATGTGCGGCAATGAAATGGCGCAAAACAACGGCAAACATGAGTTTTGGACCTAAAGTATTGCATGGAGCATGTCCGTTGCGAAAAAAAGAAGCAATGGTCCCAGTTGCACAAACTCATGCCTTGTATGCACGCCGATACCCGTTTTCGCAATGGGTCACGTGCGCCAACGAAATGGCGCGAAACCACTCTGAACATGAGATTTCGATCTAAAGTGGAGCATTGGGCATGTCCGTTGCGAAAAAAGAAGAAATGGTTCTAGTTGCACAAACTCATGCCTTGTATGCACCCCGATACCCATTTTCTCAATGGGTCACATGGGGAAATGAAATGGCGCAAAACCACCCCAAACATGAGTTTTGGATCAAAAGTGGTCATTAGGCATGTCCATTGCGAAAAAAGAATAAATGGTTCTAATTGCACAAACTCATGCCTTGTATGCACCCCGATACCCATTTTCGCAACGGGTCACGTGCGGCAACAAATTGGCGCGAAACCACTCGAAACATAAGATTTGGACCTAAAGTAGTGGATTTGGCATGTTCATGGCGAAAAAAGAAGAAATGGTTCTAGTTGCACAAACTCATGCCTTGTATGCACCTCGATACCCATTTTCTCAAAGGGATACGTGTGACAATGAAATGGCACAAAACCACCCCAAACCTGAGTTTTGGACCTAAAGTAGTACCTTGGGCATGTCTGTTGTGAAAAAAGAAGAAATGGTTCAAGTTGCACAAACTCATGCCTTGTATGCACCCCGATACTTGTTTTCGCAATGGGTCACGTGCGGCAACGAAATGGCGTGAACCCACTCCGAACATGAGATTTGGACCTAAAGTAGTGGATTGGGCTTGTTCATGGCGAAAAAAGAAGAAATGGTTCTAGTTGAACAAACTCATGCCTTGTATGCACCCCGACACCCATTTTCGCAATGGGACATGTGCGGCAATAAATTGGCGTAAAACCACCCGAGACATGAGATTTGGACCTAAAGTGGTGCATTGGGCAAGTTCATTGGGAAAAAGGAAGAAATGGTTCTAGTTGCACAAACTCATGCCTTCTCTGCACCCCGATACCCATTTTTGCATTGGGTCACATGTGGCAAAAAAATGCCGCAAAACCACCCCAAACATAAGTTTTGGACCTAAAGTAGTGCATTGGGCATGTCCGTTGCGAAAAATGAAGAAATGGTCCTAGTTGCACAAACTCATGCCTTGTACGCACCCCGATACCCGTTTTCGCAAAGGGTCACGTGGGGCAATGAAATGGCGCAAAACCACCCCAAACATGAGTTTTGGTTCTAAAGTTGTACATCAGGCAGGTCAGTTGCGAAAAAAGAAAAAATGGTTCTAATTGCACAAACTCATGCCTTGTATGCACCCCGATACCTGTTTTCGCAATGGGTCACGTGCGGCAACGAAATGGTGCGAAACCACTCCGAACATGAGATTTGGACCTAAAGTAGTGGATTGGGCATGTTCATGGTGAAAAAAGAAGAAATGGTTCTAGTTGCACAAACTCATGCCTTGTATGCACCCCGATAACCATTTTCGCAATGGGACATGTGCGGCAATAAAATTGCGTAAAACCACCCCAAACATGAGTTTTGTACCTAAAGTGGTGCATTGGGCAAGTTCGTTGGGAAAAAGGAAGAAATGGTTCTAGTTGCACAAACTCATGGCTTGTATGCACCCCGATACCCGTTTTCGCACCACGTGCGACAACGAAATGGCGCGAAACCACTCCGAACATGATATTTGGACCTAATGTACTGGATTGGGCATGTTCATGGCGAAAAAAGAAGAAATGGTTCTAGTTGCACAAACTCATGCCTTGTATGCGCCCCGATACCCATTTTCGCAATGGGACACGTGCGGCAATAAAATGGCGTAGAACCACCCCAAACTCATGTTCGTGGTGAAAAAAGAAGAAATGGTTCTAGTTGCACAAACTCATGCCTTGTATGCACCCCGATACTTGTTTTCAAAATGGGTCACGTGCGGCAACGAAATGGCGTGAAACCACTCCGAACATGAGATTTGGACCTAAAGTAGTGGATTGGGCTTGTTCATGGCGAAAAAAGAAGAAATGGTTCTAGTTGCACAAACTGATGCCTTGTATGCACCCCGATACCCATTTTCGCAATGGGACATGTGCGGCAATAAAATGGCGTAAATCCACCCGAAACATGAGATTTTGACCTAAAGTGGTGCATTGGGCAAGTTCGTTGGGAAAAAGGAAGACATGGTTCTAGTTGCACAAACTCATGCCTTCTCTGCACCCCGATACCCATTTTCGCAATGGGTCACATGTGGCAATAAAATGGCGCAAAACCACCCCAAACATAAGTTTTGGACCTAAAGTAGTGCATTGGGCATCTCCGTTGCGAAAAATGAAGAAATGGTCCTAGTTGCACAAACTCATGCCTTGTACGCACCCCGATACCCGTTTTCGCAATGGGTCACGTGGGGCAATGAAATGGGGCAAAACCACCCCAAACATGAGTTTTGGTACTAAAGTTGTACATTGGGCATGTCCGCTGCGATAAAAGAAAAAATGGTTCTAATTGCACAAACTCTTGCCTTGTATGCACCCCGATACCTGTTTTCGCAATGGGTCACGTGCGGCAACGAAATGGTGCGAAACCACTCCGAACATGAGATTTCGACCTAAAGTAGTGGATTGGGCATGTTCATGGTGAAAAAAGAAGAAATGGTTCTAGTTGCACAAACTCATGCCTTGTATGCACCCCGATAACCATTTTCGCAATGGGACATGTGTGGCAATAAAATTGCGTAAAACCACCCCAAACATGAGTTTTGTACCTAATGTGGTGCATTGGGCATGTTCGTTGGGAAAAAGGAAGAAATGGTTCTAGTTGCACAAACTCATGGCTTGTATGCACCCCGATACCCGTTTTCGCACCACGTGCGACAACGAAATGGCGCGAAACCACTCCGAACATGATATTTGGACCTAATGTACTGGATTGGGCATGTCCGCTGCGATAAAAGAAAAAATGGTTCTAATTGCACAAACTCATGCCTTGTATGCACCTCGATACCCGTTTTGCAATGATTCACATGTGGCAACGAAATGGCACGAAACCACTCCAGTCATGACTTTTGGACCTAAAGTAGTGGATTGGGCATGTTCGTTGCGACAAAAAGAACAAATGGTTCTAGTAGCACAAACTCATGCCTTGTAAGCACCCCGATACCCGTTTTCGCAATGGGTCACGTGCGGCAACGAGCTGATGCGAAAGCACTCCGAACATGAGTTTCGAACCTAAAGTAGTGGATTCGGCATGTTCGTGGTGAAAAAAGAAGAAATGGTTCTAGTTGCACAAACTCATGCCTTCTATGCACCCCGATACCCGTTTTCGTAATGGGTCATGTGCGGCAACGAACTGGTGCGAAACCACTCCGAACATGAGTTTCGAACCTAAAGTAGTGGATTGGGCATGTTCGTAGTGAAAAAAGAAGAAAATGGTTCTAGTTGCACAAACTCATGCCTTGTATGCCCCCCGATACCCGTTTTCGCAATGGGACAAGTGCGGCAATAAAATGGCGTAAAACCACCCCAAACTTGAGTTTTGTACCTAAAGTGGTGCATTGGGCAAGTTCGTTGGGAAAAAGGAAGAAATGGTTCTAGTTGCACAAACTCATGGCTTGTATGCACCCCGATACCGGTTTTCGCACCACGTGCGACAACGAAATGGCGCGAAACCACTCCGAACATGAGATTTGGACCTAATGTAGTGGATTGGGCATGTTCATGGCAAAAAAAAGAAGAAATTGTTCTAGTTGCACAAACTCATGCCTTGTATGCGCCCCAATACCCATTTTCGCAATGGGACACGTGCGGCACTAAAATGGCGTACAACCACCCCAAACATGAGTTTTGTACCTAAAGTGGTGCACTGGGCATGTTCGTGGTGAAAAAAGAAGAAATGGTTCTAGTTGCACAAACTCATGCCTTGTATGCTCCCCGATACCCATTTTCGCAACGGGTCACGTGCGGCAACGAATTGGCGTGAAACCACTCAAAACATGAGATTTGGACCTAAAGTAGTGGATTGGGCATGTTCATGGCGAAAAAAGAAGAAATGGTTCTAGTTGCACAAACTCATGCCTTGTATGCTCCCCGAAACCCATTTTCGCAATGGGTCACGTGCGGCAACGAAATGGTACGAAACCACTCGAAACATGAGATTTGGACCTAAAGTAGTGGATTGGGCATGTTCGTGGTCAAAAAAGAAGAAATGGTTCTAGTTGCACAAACTCATGCCTCGTATGCACCCCGATACCCGTTTTCGCAATGGGTCACGTGGGGCAATGAAATGGCGCAAAACCACCCCAAACATGAGTTTTGGATCTAAAGTGGTGCATTGGGCAAGTCCGTTGCGAAAAAAGAAAAAATGGTTCTAATTGCACAAACTCATGCCTTGTGTGCACCCCGATACCTGTTTTCGCAATGGGTCACGTGCGGCAACGAAATGGCGCGCAACCACTCCGAACATGAGATTTGGACATAAAGTAGTGGCTTGGGCATGTTCATGGCGAAAAAAGAAGAAATGGTTCGAATTGCACAAACTCATGCCTTGTATGCACCCCGATACCCATTTTCGCAATGGGTCATGTGCAGCGACGAAATGGCGCGAAACCATTCAAAACATGAGATTTGGACCTAAAGTAGTGGACTGGGCATGTCCGTGGTGAAAAAAGAAGAAATGCTTCTAGTTGCACAAACTCATGCCTTGTATGCACCCGATACCCGTTTTCGCAATGGGTCACGTGCGGCAACGAACTGGTGCGAAACCACTCCGAACATGAGTTTTGAACCTAAAGTAGTGGATTGGGCATGTTCATTGCGAAAAAAAGAAGAAATGGTTCTAGTTGCACAAACTCATGCCTTATATGCACCCCGATACCCGTTTTCGCAATGGGACACATGCGACAACGAATTAGCACAATACCACCCCAAATATATGTTTTGGACATAGAGTAGGGATTGGGCATGTTCGTCGCGAAAAAACAAGAAATGGTTCTTGTTCACAAACTCATGCCTTGTATGCACCCCGATACCCATTTTCGCAATGGGTCACGTGGGGCAACGAAGTGGCGCAAAACCACCCCAAACATGAGTTTTGGATCTAAAGTGGTGCATTGGGTATGTCCGTTGTGAAAAAGAAAAAATGGTTCTAATTGCACAAACTCATGCCTTGTATGCACCCCGATACCCGATTTCGCTATGGGTCACGTGCGGCAACGAAATGGCGCGAAACCACTCCGAACAAGAGTTTTGGACACAAAGTAGTGGATTGGGCATGTTCGTGGCGAAAAAAAGAAGAAATAGTTCTAGTTGCACAAACTCATGCCTTGTATGCACCCCGATACCCGTTTTCGCAACGGGTCACGTGCGGCAACGAAATGGCGCGAAACCACTCCGGACTTGATATTTGGATCTAAAGTGGTGCATTGGGCAAGTCCGTTGCGAAAAAAGAAGAAATGGTTATAGTTGCACAAACTCATGCCTTGTATGCACCCCGATACCCGTTTTCGCAATGGGTCACGTGTGGCAATGAAATGGCGCAAAACCACCCCAAACATGAGTTTTCGACCTAAAGTGGTGCATTACGCATGTCCGTTGCGAAAAAAAGAAGAAATGGTCCCAGTTGCACAAACTCATGCCTTGTATGCACCCCGATACCCGTTTTCGCAATGGGTCACGTGCGGCAATGAAATGGTACGAAACCACTCCGACCTTGAGATTTTGATCTAAAGTGGTGCAATGGGCATGGCCGTGTTGAAAAAAGAAGAAATGGTTCTAGTTGCGCAAACTCATGCCTTGTATGCACCCCGATACACATTTTCGCAATGGGTCACGTGGGACAATGAAATGGCGCAAAACCACCCCAAACATGAGTTTTGGATCTAAAGTAGTGCATTGTGCATGTCCGTTGCGAAAAAAGAAAAAATGGTTCTAGTTGCACAAACTCATGCCTTGTATGCACCCCGATACCCATTTTCGCAATGGGCACGTGGGGCAACGAAATGGCGCGAAACCACTCCGAACATGAGATTTCGACCTAAAGTGGTGCAGTGCGCACGTCCGTCGCGAAAAAAGAAGAAATGGTTCTAGTTGCACAAACTCATGCCTTCTATGCACCCAAATACCCATTTTGGCAATGGGTCACATGGGGAAATGAAATGGCGCAAAACCACCCCAAACATGAGTTGTGGATCAAAAGTGGTGCATTGGGCATGTCAGCTGTGAAAAAAGAATAAATGGTTCTAATTGCACAAACTCATGCCTTGTATGCACCCCGATACCTGTTTTTGCAATGGGTCACGTAAGGCAACGAAATGGCGCGAAACCACTCCGAACATGAGATCTGGACCTAAAGTAGTGGATTGGGCATGTTCGTGGGGAAAAAAGAAGAAATGGTTCTAGTTGCACAAACTCATGCCTTGTATGCACCCGATACCCATTTTCGCAATGGGTCACATGCGGCAATGAAATGGCGCAAAACTACGCCAAACACGAGTTTCGGACCTAAAGTAGTGCATTGAGCATGTCCGTTACGAAAAAAGAAGAAATGGTCCCAGTTGCATAAACCCATGCCTTGTATGGACCCCGATACCCGTTTCCGCAATGGGTCACGTGTGGCAATGAAATGGCGCGAAACCACTCCGAACATGAGATTTCGATCTAAAGTGGTGCAATGGGCATGTCCGTTGCGAAAAAAGAAGAAATGGTTCTAGTTGCACAAACTCATGCCTCGTATGCACCCCGATACCAATTTTCGCAATGGGTCACGTGGGGCAATGAAATGGCGCAAAACCACCCCAAACATGAGTTTTGGATCTAAAGTGGTGCATTGGGCATGTCCAGTGTGAAAAAAGAAAAAATGGTTCTAATTGCACAAACTCATGCCTTGTATGCACCCCGATACCTGTTTTCGCAATGGGTCACGTGCGGCAACGAAATGGCGCGCAACCACTCCGAACATGAGATTTGGACATAAAGTAGTGGCTTGGGCATGTTCATGGCGAAAAAAGAAGAAATGGTTCGAATTGCACAAACTCATGCCTTGTATGCACCCCGATACCCATTTTCGCAATGGGTCATGTGCAGCGACGAAATGGCGCGAAACCATTCAAAACATGAGATTTGGACCTAAAGTAGTGGACTGGGCATGTCCGTGGTGAAAAAAGAAGAAATGCTTCTAGTTGCACAAACTCATGCCTTGTATGCACCCGATACCCGTTTTCGCAATGGGTCATGTGCGGCAATGAAATGGCGCAAAACAACGGCAAACATGAGTTTTGGACCTAAAGTATTGCATGGAGCATGTCCGTTGCGAAAAAAAGAAGCAATGGTCCCAGTTGCACAAACTCATGCCTTGTATGCACGCCGATACCCGTTTTCGCAATGGCTCACGTGCGCCAACGAAATGGCGCGAAACCACTCTGAACATGAGATTTCGATCTAAAGTGGTGCATTGGGCATGTCCGTTGCGAAAAAAGAAGAAATGGTTCTAGTTGCATAAACTCATGCCTTGTATGCACCCCGATACCCATTTTCTCAATGGGTCACATGGGGAAATGAAATGGCGCAAAACCACCCTAAACATGAGTTTTTGATCAAAAGTGGTCATTGGGCATGTCCGTTGCGAAAAAAGAATAAATGGTTCTAATTGCACAAACTCATGCCTTGTATGCACCCCGATACCCATTTTCGCAACGGGTCACGTGCGGCAACGAATTGGCGCGAAACCACTCGAAACATGAGATTTGGACCTAAAGTAGTGGATTGGGCATGTTCATGGCGAAAAAAGAAGAAATGGTTCTAGTTGCACAAACTCATGCCTTGTATGCACCTCGATACCCATTTTCTCAAAGGGATACGTGTGACAATGAAATGGCGCAAAACCACCCCAAACCTGAGTTTTGGACCTAAAGTAGTGCCTTGCGCATCTCCGTTGTGAAAAAAGAAGAAATGGTTCAAGTTGCACAAACTCATGCCTTGTATGCACCCCGATACTTGTTTTCGCAATGGGTCACGTGCGGCAACGAAATGGCGTGAACCCACTCCGAACATGAGATTTGGACCTAAAGTAGTGGATTGGGCTTGTTCATGGCGAAAAAAGAAGAAATGGTTCTAGTTGAACAAACTCATGGCTTGTATGCACCCCGACACCCATTTTCGCAATGGGACATGTGCGGCAATAAATTGGCATAAAACCACCCGAAACATGAGATTTGGACCTAAAGTGGTGCATTGGGCAAGTTCATTGGGAAAAAGGAAGAAATGGTTGCACAAACTCATGCCTTCTCTGCACCCCGATACCCATTTTTGCAATCGGTCACATGTGGCAAAAAAATGGCGCAAAACCACCCCAAACATAAGTTTTGGACCTAAAGTAGTGCATTGGGCATGTCCGTTGCGAAAAATGAAGAAATGGTCCTAGTTGCACAAACTCATGCCTTGTACGCACCCCGATACCCGTTTTCGCAAAGGGTCACGTGGGGCAATGAAATGGCGCAAAACCACCGCAAACATGAGTTTTGGTTCTAAAGTTGTACATCGGGCAGGTCCGTTGCGAAAAAAGAAAAAATGGTTCTAATTGCACAAACTCATGCCTTGTATGCACCCCGATACCTGTTTTCGCAATGGGTCACGTGCGGCAACGAAATGGTGCGAAACCACTCCGAACATGAGATTTGGACCTAAAGTAGTGGATTGGCATGTTCATGGTGAAAAAAGAAGAAATGGTTCTAGTTGCACAAACTCATGCCTTGAATGCACCCCGATAACCATTTTCGCAATGGGACATGTGCGGCAATAAAATTGCGTAAAACTACCCCAAACATGAGTTTTGTACCTAAAGTGGTGCATTGGGCAAGTTCGTTGGGAAAAAGGAAGAAGTGGTTCTAGTTGCACAAACTCATGGCTTGTATGCACCCCGATACCCGTTTTCGCACCACGTGCGACAACGAAATGGCGCGAAACCACTCCGAACATGAGATTTGGACCTAATGTACTGGATTGGGCATGTTCATGGCGAAAAAAGAAGAAATGGTTCTAGTTGCACAAACTCATGCCTTGTATGCGCCCCGATACCCATTTTCGCAATGGGACACGTGCGGCAATAAAATGGCGTACAACCACCCCAAACTCATGTTCGTGGTGAAAAAAGAAGAAATGGTTCTAGTTGCACAAACTCATGCCTTGTATGCACCCCGATACTTGTTTTCAAAATGGGTCACGTGCGGCAACGAAATGGCGTGAAACCACTCCGAACATGAGATTTGGACCTAAAGTAGTGGATTGGGCTTGTTCATGGCGAAAAAAGAAGAAATGGTTCTAGTTGCACAAACTCATGCCTTGTATGCTCCCCGAAACCCATTTTCGCAATGGGACACGTGCGGCACTAAAATGGCGTACAACCACCCCAAACATGAGTTTTGTACCTAAAGTGGTGCACTGGGCATGTTCGTGGTGAAAAAAGAAGAAATGGTTCTAGTTGCACAAACTCATGCCTTGTATGCTCCCCGATACCCATTTTCGCAACGGGTCACGTGCGGCAACGAATTGGCGCGAAACCACTCGAAACATGAGATTTGGACCTAAAGTAGTGGATTGGGCATGTTCATGGCGAAAAAAGAAGAAATGGTTCTAGTTGCACAAACTCATGCCTTGTATGCTCCCCGAAACCCATTTTCGCAATGGGTCACGTGCGGCAACGAAATGGTGCGAAACCACTCGAAACATGAGATTTGGACCTAAAGTAGTGGATTGGGCATGTTCGTGGTGAAAAAAGAAGAAATGGTTCTAGTTGCACAAACTCATGCCTCGTATGCACCCCGATACCCGTTTTCGCAATGGGTCACGTGGGGCAATGAAATGGCGCAAAACCACCCCAAACATGAGTTTTGGATCTAAAGTGGTGCATTGGGCATGTCCGTTGCGAAAAAAGAAAAAATGGTTCTAATTGCACAAACTCATGCCTTGTATGCACCCCGATACCTGTTTTCGCAATGGGTCACGTGCGGCAACGAAATGGCGCGCAACCACTCCGAACATGAGATTTGGACATAAAGTAGTGGCTTGGGCATGTTCATGGCGAAAAAAGATGAAATGGTTCGAATTGCACAAACTCATGCCTTGTATGCACCCCGATACCCATTTTCGCAATGGGTCATGTGCAGCGACGAAATAGCGCGAAACCATTCAAAACATGAGATTTGGACCTAAAGTAGTGGACTGGGCATGTCCGTGGTGAAAAAAGAAGAAATGCTTCTAGTTGCACAAACTCATGCCTTGTATGCACCCGATACCCGTTTTCGCAATGGGTCACGTGCGGCAACGAACTGGTGCGAAACCACTCCGAACATGAGTTTCGAACCTAAAGTAGTGGATTGGGCATGTTCATTGCGAAAAAAGAAGAAATGGTTCTAGTTGCACAAACTCATGCCTTATATGCACCCCGATACCCGTTTTCGCAATGGGACACATGCGACAACGAATTAGCACAATACCACCCCAAATATATGTTTTGGACATAGAGTAGGGATTGGGCATGTTCGTCGCGAAAAAACAAGAAATGGTTCTAGTTGCACAAACTCATGCCTTGTATGCTCCCCGAAACCCATTTTCGCAATGGGTCACGTGCGGCAACGAAATGGTGCGAAACCACTCGAAACATGAGATTTGGACCTAAAGTAGTGGATTGGGCATGTTCATGGTGAAAAAAGAAGAAATGGTTCTAGTTGCACAAATTCATGCCTTGTATGCACCCCGATACCCATTTTCGCAATGGGACATGTGCAGCAATAAAATTGCGTAAAACCACCCCAAACATGAGTTTTGTACCTAATGTGGTGCATTGGGCATGTTCGTTGGGAAAAAGGAAGAAATGGTTCTAGTTGCACAAACTCATGCCTTGTATGCACCCCGATACCAGTTTTGCAATGGGTCACGTGTGGCAACGAAATGGCACGAAACCACTCCAATCATGACTTTTGGACCCAAAGTAGTGGATTGGGCATGTTCGTTGCGACAAAAAGAACAAATGGATCTAGTAGCACAAACTCATGCCTTGTATGCACCCCGATACCCGTTTTCGCAATGGATCACGTGCGGCAACGAACTGATGCGAAAGCACCCCGAACATTTGTTTTGAACCTAAAGTAGTGGATTGGGCATGTTCGTAGTGAAAAAAGAAGAAATGATTCTAGTTGCACAAACTCATGCCTTGTATGCACCCCGATACCCGTTTTCGCACCACGTGCGACAACGAAATGGCGCGAAACCACTCCGAACATGAGATTTGGACCTAATATAGTGGATTGGGCATGTTCATGGCGAAAAAAGAAGAAATGGTTCTAGTTGCACAAACTCATGCCTTGTATGCGCCCCGATACCCATTTTCGCAATGGGACACGTAAGGCAATAAAATGGCGGACAACCACCCCAAACATGAGTTTTGTACCTAAAGTGGTGCACTGGGCATGTTCGTGGTGAAAAAAGAAGAAATGGTTCTAGTTGCACAAACTCATGCCTTGTATGCACCCCGATACCCAATTTCGCAACGGGTCACGTGCGGCAACGAATTGGCGCGACACCACTCGAAACATGAGATTTGGACCTAAAGTAGTGGATTGGGCATGTTGATGGCAAAAAAAGAAGAAATGGTTCTAGTTGCACAAACTCATACCTTGTATGCACCTCGATACCCATTTTCTCAATGGGTCACGTGTGACAGTGAATTGGCGCAAAACCACCACAAACATGAGTTTTGGACCTATAGTAGTGCATTGGGCATGTCCGTTGCGAAAAAAGAAGAAATGCTCCAAGTTGCACAAACTCATGCCTTGTATGCACCCCGATACCCGTTTTCGCACCACGTACGACAACGAAATGGTGCGAAACCACTCCGAACATGAGATTTGGACCTAATATAGTGGATTGCGCATGTTCATGGCGAAAAAAGAAGAAATGGTTCTAGTTGCACAAACTCATGCCTTGTATGCGCCCCGATATCCATTTTCGCAATGGGACACGTGCGGCAATAAAATGGCGGACAACCACCCCAAACATGAGTTTTGTACCTAAAGTGGTACACTGGGCATGTTCGTGGTGAAAAAAGAAGAAATGGTTCTAGTTGCACAAACTCATGCCTTGTATGCACCCCGATACCCATTTTCGCAACGGGTCACGTGCGGCAACGAATTGGCGCGAAACCACTCGAAACATGAGATTTGGACCTAAAGTAGTGGATTGGGCATGTTAATGGCAAAAAAAGAACAAATGGTTCTAGTTGCACAAACTCATGCCTTGTATGCACCTCGATACCCATTTTCTCAATGGGTCACGTGTGACAGTGAAATGGAGCAAAACCACCACAAACATGAGTTTTGGACCTAAAGTAGTGCATTGGGCATGTCCGTTGCGAAAAAACAAGAAATGCTCCAAGTTGCACAAACTCATGCCTTGTCTGCACCCCGATACCCGTTTTCGTAATGGGTCACGTGCGGCAACGAACTGGTGCGAAACCACTCCGAACATGAGTCTTGAACCTAAAGTAGTGGATTGGGCATGTTTGTAGTGAAAAAAAGAAGAAAGGGTTCTAGTTGCACAAACTCATGCCTTGTATGCATCCCGATACCGGTTTTCGCAATGGGTCACATGCGACAACGAATTAGCACAATACCACCCCAAACATATGTTTTGGACATAGAGTAGGGATTCGGCATGTTCATCGTGAAAAAACAAGAAAAGGTTCTTGTTCACAAACTCATGCCTTGTATGCACCCCGATACCCGTTTTCGCAATGGGTCACGTGGGGCAATGAAGTGGCGCAAAACCACCCCAAACATGAGTTTTGGATCTAAAGTGGTGCATTGGGAATGTCGGTTGCGAAAAAAGAAAAAATGGTTCTAATTGCACAAACTCATGCCTTGTATGCACCCCGATACCTGTTTTCTCAATGGGTCACGTGCAGCAACGAAATGGTGCGAAACCACTCTGAACATGAGATTTGGACCTAAAGTAGTGGATTGGGCATGTTCATGGTGAAAAAAGAAGAAATGGTTCTAGTTGCACAAACTCATGCTTTGTATGCACCCCGATACCCGTTTTCGCAATGGGTCACATGTGGCAATGAAATGGCCCAAAACCACCTCAAACATGAGTTTTGGACCTAAAGTAGTGCATTGGGCATGCCCGTTGCGAAAAAAGAAGAAATGGTCCTAGTTGCACAAACTCATGCCTTGTACGCACCCCGATACCCGTTTTCTTAACGGGTCCCGTGGGGCAATGAAATGGCGCAAAACCACCCCAAACATGAGTTTTGGTTCTAAAGATGTACATTGGGCATGTCCATTGTGAAAAAAGAAAAAATGGTTCTAATTGCACAAACTCAAGCCTTGTACGCACCCCGATACCCGTTTTCGCAAAGGGTCACGTGGGGCAATGAAATGGCGCAAAACCACCGCAAACATGAGTTTTGGTTCTAAAGTTGTACATCGGGCAGGTCCGTTGCGAAAAAAGAAAAAATGGTTCTAATTGCACAAACTCATGCCTTGTATGCACCCCGATACCTGTTTTCGCAATGGGTCACGTGCGGCAACGAAATGGTGCGAAACCACTCCGAACATGAGATTTGGACCTAAAGTAGTGGATTGGCATGTTCATGGTGAAAAAAGAAGAAATGGTTCTAGTTGCACAAACTCATGCCTTGTATGCACCCCGATAACCATTTTCGCAATGGGACATGTGCGGCAATAAAATTGCGTAAAACTACCCCAAACATGAGTTTTGTACCTAAAGTGGTGCATTGGGCAAGTTCGTTGGGAAAAAGGAAGAAGTGGTTCTAGTTGCACAAACTCATGGCTTGTATGCACCCCGATCCCCATTTTCGCACCACGTGCGACAACGAAATGGCGCGAAACCACTCCGAACATGAGATTTGGACCTAATGTACTGGATTGGGCATGTTCATGGCGAAAAAAGAAGAAATGGTTCTAGTTGCACAAACTCATGCCTTGTATGCGCCCCGATACCCATTTTCGCAATGGGACACGTGCGGCAATAAAATGGCGTACAACCACCCCAAACTCATGTTCGTGGTGAAAAAAGAAGAAATGGTTCTAGTTGCACAAACTCATGCCTTGTATGCACCCCGATACTTGTTTTCAAAATGGGTCACGTGCGGCAACGAAATGGCGTGAAACCACTCCGAACATGAGATTTGGACCTAAAGTAGTGGATTGGGCTTGTTCATGGCGAAAAAAGAAGAAATGGTTCTAGTTGCACAAACTCATGCCTTGTATGCTCCCCGAAACCCATTTTCGCAATGGGACACGTGCGGCACTAAAATGGCGTACAACCACCCCAAACATGAGTTTTGTACCTAAAGTGGTGCACTGGGCATGTTCGTGGTGAAAAAAGAAGAAATGGTTCTAGTTGCACAAACTCATGCCTTGTATGCTCCCCGATACCCATTTTCGCAACGGGTCACGTGCGGCAACGAATTGGCGCGAAACCACTCGAAACATGAGATTTGGACCTAAAGTAGTGGATTGGGCATGTTCATGGCGAAAAAAGAAGAAATGGTTCTAGTTGGACAAACTCATGCCTTGTATGCTCCCCGAAACCCATTTTCGCAATGGGTCACGTGCGGCAACGAAATGGTGCGAAACCACTCGAAACATGAGATTTGGACCTAAAGTAGTGGATTGGGCATGTTCGTGGTGAAAAAAGAAGAAATGGTTCTAGTTGCACAAACTCATGCCTCGTATGCACCCCGATACCCGTTTTCGCAATGGGTCACGTGGGGCAATGAAATGGCGCAAAACCACCCCAAACATGAGTTTTGGATCTAAAGTGGTGCACTGGGCATGTCCGTTGCGAAAAAAGAAAAAATGGTTCTAATTGCACAAACTCATGCCTTGTATGCACCCCGATACCTGTTTTCGCAATGGGTCACGTGCGGCAACGAAATGGCGCGCAACCACTCCGAACATGAGATTTGGACATAAAGTTGTGGCTTGGGCATGTTCATGGCGAAAAAAGATGAAATGGTTCGAATTGCACAAACTCATGCCTTGTATGCACCCCGATACCCATTTTCGCAATGGGTCATGTGCAGCGACGAAATAGCGCGAAACCATTCAAAACATGAGATTTGGACCTAAAGTAGTGGACTGGGCATGTCCGTGGTGAAAAAAGAAGAAATGCTTCTAGTTGCACAAACTCATGCCTTGTATGCACCCGATACCCGTTTTCGCAATGGGTCACGTGCGGCAACGAACTGGTGCGAAACCACTCCGAACATGAGTTTCGAACCTAAAGTAGTGGATTGGGCATGTTCATTGCGAAAAAAGAAGAAATGGTTCTAGTTGCACAAACTCATGCCTTATATGCACCCCGATACCCGTTTTCGCAATGGGACACATGCGACAACGAATTAGCACAATACCACCCCAAATATATGTTTTGGACATAGAGTAGGGATTGGGCATGTTCGTCGCGAAAAAACAAGAAATGGTTCTAGTTGCACAAACTCATGCCTTGTATGCTCCCCGAAACCCATTTTCGCAATGGGTCACGTGCGGCAACGAAATGGTGCGAAACCACTCGAAACATGAGATTTGGACCTAAAGTAGTGGATTGGGCATGTTCATGGTGAAAAAAGAAGAAATGGTTCTAGTTGCACAAATTCATGCCTTGTATGCACCCCGATACCCATTTTCGCAATGGGACATGTGCAGCAATAAAATTGCGTAAAACCACCCCAAACATGAGTTTTGTACCTAATGTGGTGCATTGGGCATGTTCGTTGGGAAAAAGGAAGAAATGGTTCTAGTTGCACAAACTCATGCCTTGTATGCACCCCGATACCAGTTTTGCAATGGGTCACGTGTGGCAACGAAATGGCACGAAACCACTCCAATCATGACTTTTGGACCCAAAGTAGTGGATTGGGCATGTTCGTTGCGACAAAAAGAACAAATGGATCTAGTAGCACAAACTCATGCCTTGTATGCACCCCGATACCCGTTTTCGCAATGGATCACGTGCGGCAACGAACTGATGCGAAAGCACCCCGAACATTTGTTTTGAACCTAAAGTAGTGGATTGGGCATGTTCGTAGTGAAAAAAGAAGAAATGATTCTAGTTGCACAAACTCATGCCTTGTATGCACCCCGATACCCGTTTTCGCACCACGTGCGACAACGAAATGGCGCGAAACCACTCCGAACATGAGATTTGGACCTAATATAGTGGATTGGGCATGTTCATGGCGAAAAAAGAAGAAATGGTTCTAGTTGCACAAACTCATGCCTTGTATGCGCCCCGATACCCATTTTCGCAATGGGACACGTAAGGCAATAAAATGGCGGACAACCACCCCAAACATGAGTTTTGTACCTAAAGTGGTGCACTGGGCATGTTCGTGGTGAAAAAAGAAGAAATGGTTCTAGTTGCACAAACTCATGCCTTGTATGCACCCCGATACCCAATTTCGCAACGGGTCACGTGCGGCAACGAATTGGCGCGACACCACTCGAAACATGAGATTTGGACCTAAAGTAGTGGATTGGGCATGTTGATGGCAAAAAAAGAAGAAATGGTTCTAGTTGCACAAACTCATACCTTGTATGCACCTCGATACCCATTTTCTCAATGGGTCACGTGTGACAGTGAATTGGCGCAAAACCACCACAAACATGAGTTTTGGACCTAAAGTAGTGCATTGGGCATGTCCATTGCGAAAAAAGAAGAAATGCTCCAAGTTGCACAAACTCATGCCTTGTATGCACCCCGATACCCGTTTTCGCACCACGTACGACAACGAAATGGTGCGAAACCACTCCGAACATGAGATTTGGACCTAATATAGTGGATTGCGCATGTTCATGGCGAAAAAAGAAGAAATGGTTCTAGTTGCACAAACTCATGCCTTGTATGCGCCCCGATATCCATTTTCGCAATGGGACACGTGCGGCAATAAAATGGCGGACAACCACCCCAAACATGAGTTTTGTACCTAAAGTGGTACACTGGGCATGTTCGTGGTGAAAAAAGAAGAAATGGTTCTAGTTGCACAAACTCATGCCTTGTATGCACCCCGATACCCATTTTCGCAACGGGTCACGTGCGGCAACGAATTGGCGCGAAACCACTCGAAACATGAGATTTGGACCTAAAGTAGTGGATTGGGCATGTTAATGGCAAAAAAAGAACAAATGGTTCTAGTTGCACAAACTCATGCCTTGTATGCACCTCGATACCCATTTTCTCAATGGGTCACGTGTGACAGTGAAATGGCGCAAAACCACCACAAACATGAGTTTTGGACCTAAAGTAGTGCATTGGGCATGTCCGTTGCGAAAAAAGAAGAAATGCTCCAAGTTGCACAAACTCATGCCTTGTCTGCACCCCGATACCCGTTTTCGTAATGGGTCACGTGCGGCAACGAACTGGTGCGAAACCACTCCGAACATGAGTCTTGAACCTAAAGTAGTGGATTGGGCATGTTTGTAGTGAAAAAAAGAAGAAAGGGTTCTAGTTGCACAAACTCATGCCTTGTATGCATCCCGATACCGGTTTTCGCAATGGGTCACATGCGACAACGAATTAGCACAATACCACCCCAAACATATGTTTTGGCCATAGAGTAGGGATTCGGCATGTTCATCGTAAAAAACAAGAAAAGGTTCTTGTTCACAAACTCATGCCTTGTATGCACCCCGATACCCGTTTTCGCAATGGGTCACGTGGGGCAATGAAGTGGCGCAAAACCACCCCAAACATGAGTTTTGGATCTAAAGTGGTGCATTGGGAATGTCGGTTGCGAAAAAAGAAAAAATGGTTCTAATTGCACAAACTCATGCCTTGTATGCACCCCGATACCTGTTTTCTCAATGGGTCACGTGCAGCAACGAAATGGTGCGAAACCACTCCGAACATGAGATTTGGACCTAAAGTAGTGGATTGGGCATGTTCATGGTGAAAAAAGAAGAAATGGTTCTAGTTGCACAAACTCATGCCTTGTATGCACCCCGATACCCGTTTTCGCAATGGGTCACATGTGGCAATGAAATGGCCCAAAACCACCTCAAACATGAGTTTTGGACCTAAAGTAGTGCATTGGGCATGCCCGTTGCGAAAAAAGAAGAAATGGTCCTAGTTGCACAAACTCATGCCTTGTACGCACCCCGATACCCGTTTTCTTAACGGGTCCCGTGGGGCAATGAAATGGCGCAAAACCACCCCAAACATGAGTTTTGGTTCTAAAGTTGTACATTGGGCATGTCCATTGTGAAAAAAGAAAAAATGGTTCTAATTGCACAAACTCAAGCCTTGTATGCACCCCGATACCTGTTTTCGCAATGGGTCACGTGCGGCAAGGAAATCGTGCGAAACCACTCCGAACTTGAGATTTGGACCTAAAGTAGTGGATTGGGCATGTTCATGGTGAAAAAAGAAGAAATGGTTCTAGTTGCACAAACTCATGCCTTGTATGCACCCCGATACCCATTTTCGCAATGGGACATATGCGGCAATAAAATTGAGTAAAACCACGCCAAACATGAGTTTTGTACCTAATGTGGTGCATTGGGCATGTTCGTTGGGAAAAAGGAAGAAATGGTTCTAGTTGCACAAACTCATGCCTTGTATGCACCCCTATACCCGTTTTGCAATGATTCACGTGTGGCAACGAAATGGCACGAAACCACTCCAGTCACGACTTTTGGACCTAAAGTAGTGGATTGGGCATGTTCGTTGCAACAAAAAGAACAAATGGTTCTAGTAGCACAAACTCATGCCTTGTAAGCACCCCGATACCCGTTTTCGCATTGGGTCACGTGCGGCAACGAGCTGATGCGAAAGCACTACGAACATGAGTTTCGAACCTAAAGTAGTGGATTCGGCATGTTCGTGGTGAAAAAAGAAGAAATGGTTCTAGTTGCACAAACCCATGCCTTCTATGCACCCCGTTACCCGTTTTTGTAATGGGTCATGTGCGGCAACGAACTGGTGCGAAACCACTCCGAACTTGAGTTTCGATCCTCAAGTAGTGGATTGGGCATGTTCGTAGTGAAAAAAAGAAGAAAATGGTTCTAGTTGCACAAACTCATGCCTTGTATGCACCCTGATACCCGTTTTCGCAATGGGACATGTGTGGCAATAAAATGGCGTACAACCACCCCAAACAAGAGTTTTGCACCTATAGTGCTGCACTGGGCATGTTCGTGGTGAAAAAAGAAGAAATGGTTCTAGTTGCACAAACTCATGCCTTGTATGCACCCCGATACCCATTTTCGCAACGGGTCACGTGCGGCAACGAATTGGCGCGAAACCACTCGAAACATGAGATTTGGACCTAAAGTAGTGGATTGGGCATGTTCGTGGTGAAAAAAGAAGAAATCGTTCTAGTTGCACAAACTCATGCCTTGTATGCACCCGATACCCGTTTTTGGAATGGGTCACGTGCGGCAATGAAATGGCGTAAAACCACGCCAAACATGAGTTTTGGACCAAAAGTAGTGCATTGAGCATGTCCATTTTGAAAAAAGAAGAAATGGTCCTAGTTGCACAAACTCATGCCTTGTGTGCACCCCGATACCCGTTTTGCAATGGGTCACGTGTGGCAACGAAATGGCACGAAACCACTCCAATCATGACTTTTGGACCTAAAGTAGTGGATTGGGCATGTTCGTTGCGACAAAAAGAACAAATGGTTCTAGTAGCACAAACTCATGCCTTGTATGCACCCCGAAACACGTTTTCGCAATGGGTCACGTGCGGCAACGAACTGATGCGAAAGCACTCCGATCATGAGTTTCGAACCTAAAGTAGTGGATTGGGCATGTTCGTGGTGAAAAAAGAAGAAATGGTTCTAGTTGCACAAACTCATGCCACGTATGCAACCCGATACCCGTTTTCGTAATGGGTCACGTGCGGCAACGAACTGGTGCGAAACCACTCCGAACATGAGTTTCGAACCTAAAGTAGTGGATTGGGCATGTTCGTAGTGAAAAAAAGAAGAAATGGTTCTAGTTGCACAAACTCATGCCTTGTATGCACCCCGATACCCGTTTTCGCAATGGGACATGTGCGGCAATAAAATGGCGTAAAACCACCCCACACATGAGTTTTGGATCTAAAGTGGTGCATTGGGCATGTCCGTTGTGAAAAAGAAAAAATGGTTCTAATTGCACAAACTCATGCCTTGTATGCACCCCGATACCCGTTTTCGCAATGGGTCACGTGCAGCAACGAATTGGCGTGAAACCACTCGAAAGATGAGATTTGGACCTAAAGTAGTGGATTGGGCATGTTCATGGCAAAAAAAAGAAGAAATGGTTCTAGTTGCACAAACTCATGCCTTGTATGCACCCCGATACCCATTTTCACAATGGGTCACGTGTGGCAATGAAATGGCGCCAAACCACCCCAAACTTGAATTTTGGACCTAAAGTAGTGGATTGGGCATGTTCGTGGTGAAAAAAGTAGAAATGGTGCTAGTTGCACAAACTCATGCCCTGTATGCACCCCGATACCCATTTTCTCAATGGGTCACGTGTGGCAATGAAATGGCGCAAAACCACCACAAACATGAGTTTTGGATCTAAAGTGGTGCCTTGGGTATGTCCGTTGCGAAAAAACAAAAAAATGGTTCTAATTGCACAAATCTCTTGCCTTGTATGCACCCCGATACCCGTTTTCGCACCACGTGCGGCAAGGAAATGGCGCGAAACCACTCCAAACATGAGATTTGGACCTAAAGTAGTGGATTGGGCATGTTCGTGGCGAAAAAAGTAGAAATGGAGCTAGTTGCACAAACTCATGCCTTGTATGCACCCCGATACCCATTTTCTCAATGGGTCACGTGTGTCAATGAAATGGCGCAAAACAACCACAAACATGAGTTCCGGATCTAAAGTGGTGCCTTGGGTATGTCCGTTGCGAAAAAAGAAAAAAAATGGTTCTAATTGCACAAATCTCATGCCTTGTATGCACCCCGATACCCGTTTTCGCACCACGTGCGGCAACGAAATGGCGCGAAACGACTCCAAACATGAGATTTGGACCTAAAGTAGTGGATTGGGCACGTTCGTGGCGAAAAAAGAAGAAATGGTTCTAGTTGCACAAACTGATGCCTTGTATGCACCCCGATACCCATTTTCGCAATGGGTCACGTGAGGCAACGAATTGGCGCGAAACCACTCGAAACATGAGATTTGGACCTAAAGTAGTGGATTGGGCATGTTCATGGCGAAAAAAGAAGAAATGGTTCTAGTTGCACAAACTCATGCCTTGTATGCACCCCGATACCCATTTTCTCAATGGGTCACGTGTGGCAATGAAATTGCGCCAAACCACGCCAAACATGAGTTTTGGACCTAAAGTAGTGGATTGAGCATGTTCGTGGCGAAAAAAAAAGTAGAAATGGTGCTAGTTGCACAAACTCATGCCTTGTATGCACCCCGATACCCATTTTCTCAATGGGTCACATGTGGCAATGAAATGGCGCAAAACCACAACAAACATGAGTTTTGGATCTAAAGTGGTGCCTTGGGTATGTCCGTAGCGAAAAAAGAAAAAAATGGTTCTAATTGCACAAATCTCATGCCTTGTATGCACCCCGATACCCGTTTTTGCACCACGTGCGGCAAGGAAATGGCGCGAAACCACTCCAAACATGAGATTTGGACCTAAAGTAGTGGATTGGGCATGTTCGTGGCGAAAAAAGTAGAAATGGTGCTAGTTGCACAAACTCATGCCCTACATGCACCCCGATACCCATTTTCTCAAGGGGTCACATGTGGCAATGAAATGGCGCAAAACCACCACAAACATGAGTTTTGGATCTAAAGTGGTGCCTTGGGCATGTCCGTTGCGAAAAAAGAAAAAAATGGTTCTAATTGCACAATCTCATGCCTTGTATGCACCCCGATACCCATTTTCGCACCACGTGCGGCAACGAAATGGCGCGAAACCACTCCAAACATGAGATTTGGACCTAAAGTAGTGGATTGGGCATATTCGTGGCGAATAAAAAAGAAATGGTTCTAGTTGCACAAACTCATGCCTTGTATGCACCCCGATACCCATTTTCTCAATGGGTCTCGTGTGGCAATGAAACGGCGGAAAACCACCCCAAACATGAGTTTTGGACCTAAAGTAGTGCATTGGGCATGTCCGTTGTGAAAAAAGAAGAAATGGTCCCAGTTGCACAAACTCATGCCTTGTACGCACCCCGATACCCGTTTTCGGAATGGGTCACGTGGGGCAATAAAATGGCCCAAAACCACAGCAAACATGAGTTTTGGATCTAAAGTGGTGCATTGGGCATGTCCGTTGCGAAAAAAGAAAAAATGGTTCTAATTGCACAAACTCATGCCTTGTATGCATCCCGATACCTGTTTTCGCAATGGGTCACGTGCGGCAACGAAATGGCGCGAAACCACTCCGACCATGAGATTTGGACATAAAGTAGTGGATTGGGCAAGTTCATGGCAAAAAAAGAAGAAATGGTTCTAGTTGCACAAAGTCAAGCCTTGTATCCACCCCGATACCCATTTTCGCAATGGGTCACGTGTGGCAACGAATTGGCGCGAAACCACTCGAAACATGAGATTTGGACCTAAAGTGTTGGATTGGGCACGTTCATGGCGAAAAAATAAGAAATAGTTCTAGTTGCACAAACTCATGCCTTGTTTGCACCCCGATACCCATTTTCTCAATGGGTCACGTGTGGCAATGAAATGGCGCAAAACCACAGCAAACATGACTTTTGGATCTAAAGTTGTGCATTGGGCATGTCCGTTGCGAAAAAAGAGAAAATGGTCCTAGTTGCATAAACTCATGCCTTGTACGCACCCCAACACCCGTTTTCGCAATGCGTCACGTAGGGCAATGAAATGGCGCAAAACCACCCCAAACATGAGTTTTTGATCTAAAGTGGTGCATTGGGCATGTCCGTTGCGAAAAAGAAAAAATGGTTCTAATTGCACAAACTCATGCCTTGTAGGCACCCCGATACCTGTTTTCGCAATGGGTCACGTGCGGCAACGAAATGGCGCGAAACAACTCCGAACATGAGATTTGGACATAAAGTAGTGGATTGGGCACGTTCGTGGCGAAAAAAGAAGAAATGGTTCTAGTTGCACAAACTGATGCCTTGTATGCACCCCGATACCCATTTTCGCAATGGGTCACGTGAGGCAACGAATTGGCGCGAAACCACTCGAAACATGAGATTTGGACCTAAAGTAGTGGATTGGGCATGTTCATGGCGAAAAAAGAAGAAATGGTTCTAGTTGCACAAACTCATGCCTTGTATGCACCCCGATACCCATTTTCTCAATGGGTCACGTGTGGCAATGAAATTGCGCCAAACCACGCCAAACATGAGTTTTGGACCTAAAGTAGTGGATTGAGCATGTTCGTGGCGAAAAAAAAAGTAGAAATGGTGCTAGTTGCACAAACTCATGCCTTGTATGCACCCCGATACCCATTTTCTCAATGGGTCACATGTGGCAATGAAATGGCGCAAAACCACAACAAACATGAGTTTTGGATCTAAAGTGGTGCCTTGGGTATGTCCGTAGCGAAAAAAGAAAAAAATGGTTCTAATTGCACAAATCTCATGCCTTGTATGCACCCCGATACCCGTTTTTGCACCACGTGCGGCAAGGAAATGGCGCGAAACCACTCCAAACATGAGATTTGGACCTAAAGTAGTGGATTGGGCATGTTCGTGGCGAAAAAAGTAGAAATGGTGCTAGTTGCACAAACTCATGCCCTGCATGCACCCCGATACCCATTTTCTCAAGGGGTCACATGTGGCAATGAAATGGCGCAAAACCACCACAAACATGAGTTTTGGATCTAAAGTGGTGCCTTGGGCATGTCCGTTGCGAAAAAAGAAAAAAATGGTTCTAATTGCACAATCTCATGCCTTGTATGCACCCCGATACCCGTTTTCGCACCACGTGCGGCAACGAAATGGCGCGAAACCACTCCAAACATGAGATTTGGACCTAAAGTAGTGGATTGGGCATGTTCGTGGCGAATAAAAAAGAAATGGTTCTAGTTGCACAAACTCATGCCTTGTATGCACCCCGATACCCATTTTCTCAATGGGTCTCGTGTGGCAATGAAACGGCGGAAAACCACCCCAAACATGAGTTTTGGACCTAAAGTAGTGCATTGGGCATGTCCGTTGTGAAAAAAGAAGAAATGGTCCCAGTTGCACAAACTCATGCCTTGTACGCACCCCGATACCCGTTTTCGGAATGGGTCACGTGGGGCAATAAAATGGCCCAAAACCACAGCAAACATGAGTTTTGGATCTAAAGTGGTGCATTGGGCATGTCCGTTGCGAAAAAACAAAAAATGGTTCTAATTGCACAAACTCATGCCTTGTATGCATCCCGATACCTGTTTTCGCAATGGGTCACGTGCGGCAACGAAATGGCGCGAAACCACTCCGACCATGAGATTTGGACATAAAGTAGTGGATTGGGCAAGTTCATGGCAAAAAAAGAAGAAATGGTTCTAGTTGCACAAAGTCAAGCCTTGTATCCACCCCGATACCCATTTTCGCAATGGGTCACGTGTGGCAACGAATTGGCGCGAAACCACTCGAAACATGAGATTTGGACCTAAAGTGTTGGATTGGGCATGTTCATGGCGAAAAAATAAGAAATAGTTCTAGTTGCACAAACTCATGCCTTGTTTGCACCCCGATACCCATTTTCTCAATGGGTCACGTGTGGCAATGAAATGGCGCAAAACCACAGCAAACATGACTTTTGGATCTAAAGTTGTGCATTGGGCATGTCCGTTGCGAAAAAAGAAAAAATGGTCCTAGTTGCATAAACTCATGCCTTGTACGCACCCCAATACCCGTTTTCGCAATGCGTCACATAGGGCAATGAAATGGCGCAAAACCACCCCAAACATGAGTTTTGGATCTAAAGTGGTGCATTGGGCATGTCCGTTGCGAAAAAGAAAAAATGGTTCTAATTGCAGAAACTCATGCCTTGTAGGCACCCCGATACCTGTTTTCGCAATGGATCACGTGCGGCAACGAAATGGCGCGAAACAACTCCGAACATGAGATTTGGACATAAAGTAGTGGATTGGGCAAGTTCATGGCAAAAAAAGAAGAAGTGGTTCTAGTTGCACAAAGTCATGCCTTGTATCCACCCCGATACCCATTTTCGCAATGGGTCACGTGCGGCAACGAATTGGCGCGAAACCACTCGAAATATGATATTTGGACCTAAAGTAGTGGATTGGGCATGTTCATGGCGAAAAAAGAAGAAATGGTTCTAGTTGCACAAACTCATGCCTTGTATGCACCCCGATACCCATTTTCTCAATGGGTCACGTCTGGCAATGAAATTGCGCCAAACCACCCCAAACATGAGTTTTGGACCTAAATTAGTGGATTGAGCAAGTTCGTGACGAAAAAAAGTAGAAATGGTGCTAGTTGCACAAACTCATGCCTTGTATGCACCCCGATACCCATTTTCTCAATGGGTCACATGTGGCAATGAAATGGCGCAAAACCACAACATACATGAGTTTTGGATCTAAAGTGGTGCCTTGGGTATGTCCGTAGCGAAAAAAGAAAAAAATGGTTCTAATTGCACAAATCTCATGCCTTGTATGCACCCCGATACCCGTTTTCGCACCACGTGCGGCAAGGAAATGGCGCGAAACCACTCCAAACATGAGATTTGGACCTAAAGTAGTGGATTGGGCATGTTCGTGGCGAAAAAAGAAGAAATGGTTCTAGTTGCACAAACTCATGCCTTGTATGCACCCCGATACCCGTTTTCGCACCACGTGCGGCAAGGAAATGGCGCGAAACCACTCCAAACATGAGATTTGGACCTAAAGTAGTGGATTGGGCATGTTCGTGGCGAAAAAAGTAGAAATGGTGCTAGTTGCACAAACTCATGCCCTGTATGCACCCCGATACCCATTTTCTCAATGGGTCACCTGTGGCAATGACATGGCGCAAAACCACCGCAAACATGAGTTTTGGATCTAAAGTGGTGCCTTGGGCATGTCCGTTGTGAAAAAAGAAAAAAATGGTTCTAATTGCACAATCTCATGCCTTGTATGCACCCCCGATACCCGTTTTCGCACCACGTGCGGCAACGAAATGGCGCGAAACCACTCCAAACATGAGATTTGGACCTAAAGTAGTGGATTGGGCATGTTCGTGGCGAAAAAAGAAGAAATGGTTCTAGTTGCACAAACTCATGCCTTGTATGCACCCCGATACCCAATTTCTCAATGGGTCACGTGTGGCAATGAAACGGCGGAAAACCACCCCAAACATGAGTTTTGGACCTAAAGTTGTGGATTGAGCATGTTCGTGGCGAAAAAAAGTAGAAATGGTGCTAGTTGCACAAACTCATGCCTTGTATGCACCCCGATACCCATTTTCTCAATGGGTCACGTGGGGCAATGAAATGGTGCAAAACCACCCCAAACATAAGTTTTGGATCTAAAGTGGTGCATTGGGCATGTCCGTTACGAAAAAAGAAAAAATGGTTCTAATTCCACAAACTCATGCCTTGCATGCACCCCGATACCTGTTTTCGCAATCGGTCACGTGCGGCAACGAAATGGTGCGAAACCACTCCGACCATGAGATTTGGACATAAAGTAGTGGATTGGGCAAATTCATGGCAAAAAAAGAAGAAATGGTTCTAGTTGCACAAGGTCATGCCTTGTATCCACCCCGATACCCATTTTCGCAATGGGTCACGTGCGGCGACGAATTGGCGCGAAACCACTCGAAACATGAGATTTGGACCTAAAGTAGTGGATTGGGCATGTTCATGGTGAAAAAAGAAGAAATGGTTCTAGTTGCACAAACTCATGCCTTGTATGTACCCCGACACCCATTTTTTCAATGGTTCACGTGTGGCAATGAAATGTCGCTAAACCACCCCAAACATGAGATTTGGACCTAAAGTAGTCTATTGGGCATGTTCGTGGCGAAAAAAAGAAGAAATGGTTCTAGTTGCACAAACTGATGCCTTGTATGCACCCCGATACCCATTTTCGCAATGGGTCACGTGCGGCAACGAATTGGCGCGAAACCACTCGAAACATGAATTTTGGACCTAAAGTAGTGGATTGGGCATGTTCATGGCCAAAAAAGAAGAAATGGTTCTAGTTGCACAAACTCATCCCTTGTATGCACCACGATAGCCATTTTCTCAATGGGTCATGTGTGGTAATGAAATGGCGCAAAACCACCACAAACATGAGTTTTGGATCTAAAGTGGTGCCTTGGGCATGTCCGTTGCGAAAAAAGAACAAAATGGTTCTAATTGCACAATCTCATGCCTTGTATGCACCCCGATACCCGTTTTCGCACCACGTGCAGCAACGAAATGGCGCAAAACCACTCCGAACATGAGATTTGGACCTAAAGTAGTGGATTGGGCATGTTCGTGGCGAAAAAAGAAGAAATGGTTCTAGTTGCACAAACTCATGTCTTGTATGCACCCCGATACCCATTTTCTCATTGGGTCACGTGTGGCAATGAAATGGCTCAAAACCACCCCAAACATGTGTTTTGGATCTAAAGTGGTGCATTGGGCATGTCCGTTCTGAAAAAAGAAAAAATGGTTCTAATTGCATAAACTCATGCCTTGTATGCACCCCGATACCTGTTTTCGCAATGGGTCACGTGCGGCAACGAAATGGTGCGAAACCACTCCGAACAAGAGATTTGGACCCAAAGTAGTGGATTGGGCATGTTCATGGTGAAAAAAGAAGAAATGGTTCTAGTTGCACAAACTCATGCCTTGTATGCACCCCGATACCCATTTTCTCAATGGGTCATGTGTGGTAATGAAATGGCGCAAAACCACCGCAAACATGAGTTTTGGATCTAAAGTGGTGCCTTGGGCATGTTCGTTGCGAAAAAAGAAAAAAATGGTTCTAATTGCACAATCTCATGCCTTGTATGCACCCAGATACCCGTTTTCGCACCACGTGCGGCAACGAAATGGCGCGAAACCACTCCGAACATGAGATTTGGACCTAAAGCAGTGGATTGGGCATGTTCCTGGCAAAAAAAGAAGAAATGGTTCTAGTTGCACAAACTCATGCCTTGTATGCACCCAGATACCCATTTTCGCAATGGGTCACGTGCGGCAACGAATTGGCGCGAAACCACTCGAAACATGAGATTTGGACCTAAAGTAGTGCATTGGGTATATTCGTGGCAAAAAAAGTAGAAATGGTTCTAGTTTCACAAAGTCATGCCTTGCATGCACCCGATACCCGTTTTCGGAATGGGTCACGTGCGGCAATGAAATGGCGCAAAACCACGCCAAACATGAGTTTTGGACCGAAAGTAGTGCATTGAGCATGTCCGTTGTGAAAAAAGAAGAAATGGTCCCAGTTGCACCAACTCATGCCTTGTATGCACCCCGATACCCGTTTTCGCAATGGGTCACGTGCGGCAACGAACTGCTGTGAAACCACTCCGAACATGAGTTTTGAACCTGAAGTTGTGGATTGGGCATGTTCGTGGTGAAAACAGAAGAAATGGTTCTAGTTGCACAAACTCATGCCTTGTATGCACCCCGATACCCATTTTCGCAATGGGTCATGCATGGCAATAAAATGGCGCAAAACCACCCCAAACATGAGTTTTTGACCTAAAGTAGTGCATTGGGCATGTCTGTTGTGAAAAAAGAAAAAATCGTCCAAGTTGCACAAACTCATGCCTTGTACGCACCCTGATACCCGTTTTCGCAATGGGTCACGTGGGGCAATGAAATGGCGCAAAACCACCCCAAACATGAGTTTTGGATCTAAAGTGGTGCATTGTGCATGTCCGTTGCGAAAAAAGAAAAAATGGTTCTAATTGCACGAACTCATGCTTTGTATGCACCGCGATACCTGTTTTCGCAATGGGTCACGTGCGGCAACGAAATGGCGCGAAACCACTCCGAACATGAGATTTGGACCTAAAGTAGTGGATTGGGCATGTTCATGGCGAAAAAAGAAGAAATGGTTCTAGTTGCACAAACTCATGCCTTGTATGCACCTCGGTACTCATTTTCGCAATGGTCACGTGCGGCAACGAATTGGCGCGAAACCACTCGAAACATGAGATTTGGACCTAAAGTAGTGGATTGTGCATGTTCATGGCGAAAAAAGAAGAAATCGTTCTAGTTGCACAAACTCATGCCTTGTATGCACCCCGATACCCATTTTCACAATGGGTCACGTGTGGCAATGTAATGGCGCCAAACCACCCCAAACATGAGTTTTGTGATGATGACATCAACTACAACACAAGTACCTCTACACCAGCAGCACCTTTTCCAGCGCCACCAGATGCACCTCCTCCTCAGGCGCCACCTTCTTCCTCATCTGGGCCAATCACTCGGGCCTGTGCAAGAGATCTAAACTTCGTCATGCTACTGAAGAATGAAGGCCCAGAAGCATAGACGCTGACCCAACTAAGGCCCTTGTGTGGGCGCCTAGGGCTGGCCGCCACTAGGGGCTGCGCCCCCTCCCTGGCCACCCTTCCCTAGGGCTGCGCCCCCTCTCTCTCCCTCTATTTAGACTTGAGTTTTGTTTTACAATTAGCTTTAGCTACTCTTGAACACGCGCAAATCTGCGCAGTCCTCATGTATTTCAGAACTCCACCTTTGAGTAATAATTAGATTGCTCGCATCTCTTTCTTGTTCGTTCTTCGATTGCGGACAGGAAACGATCTTCGTGATCAGGCTGATCTTGCAACAACAAGGTCGGTAACCATAGGAAGTTGGTTCAGCGATTGCATTGGCGCTTCGGGCTCACTCGTCGTAGTCGCATCGTGAGGGTCATCTTCCACCAAGTCGAAATTATCCCCACTCACTGAAAGATCGGGCACTCCGACTTTATCATTTTGGACCTAAAGTAGTGGATTGGGCATGTTCGGGGGGAAAAAAGTAGAAATGGTGCGAGTTGCACAAACTCATGCTTTGTATGCACCCCGATACCCATTTTCACAATGGGTCACGTGTGGCAATCAAATGGCGCAAAACCACCCCAAACATGAGTTTTGGATCTAAAGTGGTGCATTGGGCATGTCCGTTGCGAAAAAAGAAAAAATGGTTCTAATTGCACAAACTCATGCCTTGTATGCACCCCGATACTTGTTTTCACAATGGGTCACGTGCGGCATCGAAATGGCGCGAAACCACTCCGAACATGAGATTTGGACCTAAAGTAGTCGATCGGGCATGTTCATGGCGAAAAAAGAAGAAATGCTTCTAGTTGCACAAACTCATGCCTTGTATGCACCCCAATACCCATTTTCGCAATGGGTCACGTGCGGCAACGAATTGGCGCGAAACCACTCGAAACATGAGATTTGGACCTAAAGTAGTAGATTGGGCATGTTCATGGCGAAAAAAGAAGAAATGGTTCTAGTTGCACAAACTCATGCCATGTATGCACCCGGATACCTATTTTCTCAATGGGTCACGTGTGGCAATGAAATGGCGCAAAACCACCCCAAACATGAGTTTTGGACCTAAAGTAGTGCATTGGGCATGTCCGTTGTGAAAAAAGAAAAAATGGTCCAAGTTGCACAAACACATGCCTTGTACGCACCCTGATACCCGTTTTCGCAATGGGTCACGTGGGGCAATGAAATGGCGCAAAAGCACCCCAAACATGAGTTTTGGATCTAAAGTGGTGCATTGGGCATGTCCGTTGTGAAAAAAGAAAAAATGGTTCTAATTGCACAATCTGATGCCTTGTACGCACCCCGATACCTGTTTTCGCAATGGGTCACGTGCGGCAACGAAATGGCGCGAAACCACTCCAAACATGAGATTTGGACCTAAAGGGCATGTTCATGGCGAAAAAAGAAGAAATTGTTCTAGTTGCACAAACTCATGCCTTGTATGCACCCCGGTATTCATTTTCGCAATGGGTCATGTGCGGCAACGAATTGGCGCGAAACCACTCGAAACATGAGATTTGGATCCAAAGTAGTGGATTGGGCATGTTCATGGCAAAAAAAGAAGAAATGGTTCTAGTTGCACAAACTCATGCCATGTATGCACCCCGATACCCATTTTCTCAATGGGTCACGTGTGGCAATGAAATGGCGCAAAACCACACCAAACATGAGTTTTTGACCTAAAGTAGTGCATTGGGCATGTCCGTTGCGAAAAAAGAAAAAATCGTCCAAGTTGCACCAACTCATGCCTTGTACGCACCCTGATACCCGTTTTCGCAATGGGGCACGTGGGGCAATGAAATGGCGCAAAACCACCGCAAACATGAGTTTTGGATCTAAAGTGGTGCATTGGGCATGTCCGTTGCGAAAAAAGAAAAAATGGTTCTAATTGCACAAACTCATGCCTTGTATGCACCGTGATACCTGTTTTCGCAATGGGTCACGTGCGGCAACGAAATGGCGCGAAACCACTCCGAACATGAGATTTGGACCTAAAGTAGTGGATTGGGCATGTTCATGGCAAAAAAAGAAGAAATGGTTCTAGTTGCACAAACTCATGCCATGTATGCACCCCGATACCCATTTTCTCAATGGGTCACGTGTGGCAATGAAATGGCGCAAAACCACCCCAAACATGAGTTTTGGACCTAAAGTAGTGCATTGGGCATGTCCGTTGTGAAAAAAGAAAAAATGGTCCAAGTTGCACAAACACATGCCTTGTACGTACCCTGATACCCGTTTTCGCAATGGGTCACGTGGGGCAATGAAATGGCGCAAAACCACCCCAAACATGAGTTTTGGATCTAAAGTGGTGCATTGGGCATGTCCGTTGTGAAAAAAGAAAAAATGGTTCTAATTGCACAATCTGATGCCTTGTACGCACCCCGATACCTGTTTTCGCAATGGGTCACGTGCGGCAACGAAATGGCGCGAAACCACTCCGAACATGAGATTTGGACCTAAAGGGCATGTTCATGGCGAAAAAAGAAGAAATGGTTCTAGTTGCACAAACTCATGCCTTGTATGCACCCCGGTACTCATTTTCGCAACGGGTCACGTGCGGCAACGAATTGGCGCGAAACCACTCGAAACATGAGATTTGGACCTAAAGTAGTGGATTGGGCATGTTCATGGCGAAAAAAGAACAAATGGTTCTAGTTGCACAAACTCATGCCATGTATGCACCCCGATACCCATTTTCTCAATGGGTCACGTGTGGCAATGAAATGGCGCAAAGCCACCCCAAACATGAGTTTTGGACCTAAAGTAGTGCATTGGGCATGTCCGTTGTGAAAAAAGAAAAAATCGTCCAAGTTGCACAAACTCATGCCTTGTACGCACCCTCATACCCGTTTTGGCGATGGGTCACGTGGGGCAATGAAATGGCGCAAAACCACCCCAAACATGAGTTTTGGATCTAAAGTGGTGCATTGGGCATGTCCGTTGTGAAAAAAGAAAAAATGGTTCTAATTGCACAAACTCATGCCTTGTATGCACCCCGATACCCGTTTTCGCACCACGTGCGGCAACGAAATGGCACGAAACCACTCCGAACTTGAGATTTGGACCTAAAGTAGTGGATTGGGCATGTTCATGGTGAAAATAGAAGAAATGGTTCTAGTTGCACAAACTCATGCCTTGTATGCACCCCGGTACTCATTTTCGCAATGGGTCACGTGCGGCAACGAATTGGCGCGAAACCACTCGAAACATGAGATTTGGACCTAAAGTAGTGGATTGGGCCTGTTCATGGCGAAAAAAGAAGAAATGGTTCTAGTTGCACAAACTCATGCCTTGTATGCACCCCGATACCCATTTTCTCAATGGGTCACGTGTGGCAATGAAATGGTGCAAAACCACCCCAAACATGAGTTTTGGACCTAAAGTACTGGATTGGGCAAGTTTGTGGCGAAAAAAGTAGAAATGGTGGTAGTTGCACAAACTCATGCCTTGTATGCACCCCGATACCAATTTTCTCAATGGGTCACGTGTGGCAATGAAATGGCGCAAAACCACCGCAAACATGAGTTTGGGATCTAAAGTGGTGCCTTGGGATGTCCATAGCGAAAAAAGGAAAAAATGGTTCTAATTGCACAATCTCATGCCTTGTAAGCACCCTGATACCCGTTTTCGCACCACGTGCGGCAACGAAATGGCACGAAACCACTCCAAACATGAGATTTGGACCTAAAGTAGTGGATTGGGCATGTTCGTGGCGAAAAAAGAAGAAATGGTTCTAGTTGCACAAACTGATGCCTTGTATGCACTGCGATACCCGTTTTCGCAATGGGTCACGTGCGGCAACGAATTGGCGCGAAACCACTCGAAATATGAGATTTGGACCTAAAGTAGTGGATTGGGCATGTTCATGGCGAAAAAAGAAGAAATGGTTCTAGTTGCACAAACTCATGCCTTGTATGCACCCCGATACCCATTTTCTCAATGGGTCACGTGTGGCAATGAAATGGCGCAAGACCACCCCAAACATGAGTTTTGGACCTAAAGTAGTGGATTGGGCATGTTCGTGGCGAAAAAAGTAGAAATGGTTCTAGTTGCACAAACTCATGCCTTGTGTGCACCCCGATACCCATTTTCTCAATGTGTCACGTGTGGCAATGAAATGGCGCAAAACCACCGGAAAAATGAGTTTTGGATCTAAAGTGGTGCCTTGGGCATGTCCGTTGCGAAAATAGAAAAAAATGGTTCTAATTGCACAATCTCATGCCTTGTATGCACCCCGATACCCGTTTTCGCACCACGTGCGGCAACGAAATGGCGCGAAACCACTCCGAACTTGAGATTTGGACATAAAGTAGTGGATTCGGCAAGTTCATGGCAAAGAAGAAGAAATGGTTCTAGTTGCACAAACTCATGCCTTGTGTCCACCCCGATACCCATCTTCGCAATGGGTCACGTGCGGCAACGAATTGGTGCGAAACCACTCAAAACATCAGATTTGGACCTAAAGTATTTGATTGGGCATGTTCGTGGCGAAAAAAGTAGAAATGGTTCTAGTTGCACAAACTCATGCCTTGCATGCTCGCCGATACCCATTTTTTCAATGGGTCACGTGTGGCAATGAAATGGCGCAAAACCACCCCAAACATGAGTTTTGGATCTAAAGTGGTGCCTTGGGCATGTCCTTTGCGAAAAAAGAAAAAAATGGTTCTAATTACACAATCTCATGCCTTGTATGCACCCCGATACCCGTTTCCGCACCACGTGCGGCAACGAAATGGCGTGAAACCATTCCGAACAAGAGATTTGGACCTAAAGTAGTGGATTGGGCATGTTCATGGCGAAAAAAGAAGAAATGGTTCTAGTTGCACAAACACATGCCTTGTATGCACCTCGATACCCATATTCTCAATGGTTCACGTGTGGCAATGAAGTGGCGCAAAACCACCCCAAACATCAGTTTTGTATCTAAAGTGGTGCATTGGGCATGTCCGTTGCGAGAAAAAAAAAATGGTTCTAATTGCACAAACTCATGCCTTGTCTGCACCCCGATATTCGCAATGGGTCACGTGCGGCAACGAAATAGCCCGAAACCACTCCGAACATGAGATTTGGACCTAAAGTAGTGGATCGGGCATGTTCATGGCGAAAAAAGAAGAAATGGTTCTAGTTGCACAAACTCATGCCTTGTATGCACCCCGATACCCATTTTCACAATGGGTCACGTGTGGCAATGAAATGGCGCCAAACCACCCCAAACATGAGTTTGGGACCTAAAGTACTGGATTGGGTAAGTTTGTGGCGAAAAAAGTAGAAATGGTGCTAGTTGCACAAACTCATGCCTTGTATGCACCCCGATACCCATTTTCTCAATGGGTCACGTGTGGCAATGAAATGGCGCAAAACCACCGCAAACATGAGTTTGGGATCTAAAGTGGTGCCTTGGGATGTCCATAGCGAAAAAAGGAAAAAATGGTTCTAATTGCACAATCTCATGCCTTGTAAGCACCCTGATACCCGTTTTCGCACCACGTGCGGCAACGAAATGGCACGAAACCACTGCAAACATGAGATTTGGACCTAAAGTAGTGGATTGGGCATGTTCGTGGCGAAAAAAGAAGAAATGGTTCTAGTTGCACAAACTGATGCCTTGTGTCCACCCCGATACCCATCTTCGCAATGGGTCACGTGCGGCAACGAATTGGCGCGAAACCACTCGAAATATGAGATTTGGACCTAAAGTAGTGGATTGGGCATGTTCCTGGCAAAAAAAGAAGAAATGGTTCTAGTTGCACAAACTCACGCCTTGTATGCACCCCGATAACCATTTTCTCAATGGGTCACGTGTGGCAATGAAATGGCGCAAAAGCACCCCAAACATGAGTTTTGGATCTAAAGTGGTGCATTGGGCATGTCCGTTGTCAAAAAAGAAAAAATGGTTCTAATTGCACAAACTCATGCCTTGTCTGCACCCCGATATTCGCAATGGGTCACGTGCGGCAACGAAATAGCCCGAAACCACTCCGAACATGAGATTTGGACCTAAAGTAGTGGATTGGGCATGTTCATGGCGAAAAAAGAAGAAATGGTTCTAGTTGCACAAACTCATGCCTTGTATGCACCCCGATACCCATTTTCGCAATGGGTCACGTGTGGCAATGAAATGGCGCAAAACCACAACAAACATGAGTTTTGGACCTAAAGTAGTGCATTGGGCATGTCCGTTGCGAAAAAAGAAGAAATGGTCCTAGTTACACAAACTCATGCCTTGTATGCACCCCGATACCCGTTTTCGGAATGGGTCACGTGTGGCAACGAAATGGCGCAAAACCACCACAAAGATGAGTTTTGGATCTAAAGTGGTGCATTGGGCAAGTCCGTTGCGAAAAAAGAAAAAATGGTTCTAATTGCACAAACTCATGCCTTGTATGCACCCCGATACCTGTTTTCGCAATGGGTCACGTACGGCAACGAAATGGCGTGAAACCACTCCGAACATGAGAGTTGGACCTAAAGTAGTGGATTGGGCATGTCCATGGCAGAAAAAGAAGAAATGGTTCTAGTTGCAAAAACTCATGCCTTGTATGCACGCCGATACCCATTTTCGCAATGGGTCACGTGCGGTAATGATATGGGACAAAACCACCCAAAACATGAGTGTTGGACCTAAAGTGGTGCATTGGGCATGTCCGTTGCGAAAAAAGAAGAAATGGTTCTACTTGCACAAACTCATGCCTTGTATGCACCCCAATATCCATTTTCGCAAAGGGTCACGTCCAGCAATGAAATGGTGCGAAACCACTCGAAACATGAAATATGGACCTAAAGTTGTGGATTGGGCATGTTCGTGGTGAAAAAAAAGAAGAAATGGTTCTAGTTGCAAAAACTTATGCCTTGTATGCACCCCGATACCCATTTTCGCAAGGGGTCACGTGCGGTAATGATATGGCACAAAACCACCCAAAACATGAGTGTTGGACCTAAAGTGGTGCATTGGGCTTGTCCGTTGCGAAAAAAGAAGAAATGGTTCTACTTGCACAAACTCATGCCTTGTATGCACCCCAATACCCATTTTCGCAAAGGGTCACGTGTAGCAATGAAATGGCGCGAAACAACTCGAAACATGAGATATGGACCTAAAGTTGTGGATTGGGCATGTTCGTGGTGAAAAAAGAAGAAATGGCTCTAGTTGCACAAACTCATGCCTTGTATGCACCCGATACCCGTTTTCGCAATGGGTCACGTGAGGCAATGAAATGGCGCAAAACCACGCCAAACATGAGGTTTTGACCGAAAGTAGTGCATTGAGCATGTCCGTTGTGAAAAAAGAAGAAATGGTCCCAGTTGCACAAACTCATGCCTTGTATGCACCCCGATACCCGTTTTCACAATGGGTCACGTGTGGCAATGAAATGGCGCAAAACCACCCCAAACATGAGTTTTGGATCTAAAGTGGTGCATTGGGCATGTCCGTTGTGAAAAAAGAAAAAATGGTTCTAATTGCACAAACTCATGCCTTGTATGCACCCCGATACCCGTTTTCGCACCACGTGCGGCAACGAAATGGCACGAAACCACTCCGAACTTGAGATTTGGACCTAAAGTAGTGGATTGGGCATGTTCATGGTGAAAATAGAAGAAATGGTTCTAGTTGCACAAACTCATGCCTTGTATGCACCCCGGTACTCATTTTCGCAATGGGTCACGTGCGGCAACGAATTGGCGCGAAACCACTCGAAACATGAGATTTGGACCTAAAGTAGTGGATTGGGCCTGTTCATGGCGAAAAAAGAAGAAATGGTTCTAGTTGCACAAACTCATGCCTTGTATGCACCCCGATACCCATTTTCACAATGGGTCACGTGTGGCAATGAAATGGTGCAAAACCACCCCAAACATGAGTTTTGGACCTAAAGTACTGGATTGGGCAAGTTTGTGGCGAAAAAAGTAGAAATGGTGCTAGTTGCACAAACTCATGCCTTGTATGCACCCCGATACCAATTTTCTCAATGGGTCACGTGTGGCAATGAAATGGCGCAAAACCACCGCAAACATGAGTTTGGGATCTAAAGTGGTGCCTTGGGATGTCCATAGCGAAAAAAGGAAAAAATGGTTCTAATTGCACAATCTCATGCCTTGTAAGCACCCTGATACCCGTTTTCGCACCACGTGCGGCAACGAAATGGCACGAAACCACTCCAAACATGAGATTTGGACCTAAAGTAGTGGATTGGGCATGTTCGTGGCGAAAAAAGAAGAAATGGTTCTAGTTGCACAAACTGATGCCTTGTATGCACTGCGATACCCGTTTTCGCAATGGGTCACGTGCGGCAACGAATTGGCGCGAAACCACTCGAAATATGAGATTTGGACCTAAAGTAGTGGATTGGGCATGTTCATGGCGAAAAAAGAAGAAATGGTTCTAGTTGCACAAACTCATGCCTTGTATGCACCCCGATACCCATTTTCTCAATGGGTCACGTGTGGCAATGAAATGGCGCAAGACCACCCCAAACATGAGTTTTGGACCTAAAGTAGTGGATTGGGCATGTTCGTGGCGAAAAAAGTAGAAATGGTTCTAGTTGCACAAACTCATGCCTTGTGTGCACCCCGATACCCATTTTCTCAATGTGTCACGTGTGGCAATGAAATGGCGCAAAACCACCGGAAAAATGAGTTTTGGATCTAAAGTGGTGCCTTGGGCATGTCCGTTGCGAAAATAGAAAAAAATGGTTCTAATTGCACAATCTCATGCCTTGTATGCACCCCGATACCCGTTTTCGCACCACGTGCGGCAACGAAATGGCGCGAAACCACTCCGAACTTGAGATTTGGACATAAAGTAGTGGATTCGGCAAGTTCATGGCAAAGAAGAAGAAATGGTTCTAGTTGCACAAACTCATGCCTTGTGTCCACCCCGATACCCATCTTCGCAATGGGTCACGTGCGGCAACGAATTGGTGCGAAACCACTCAAAACATCAGATTTGGACCTAAAGTATTTGATTGGGCATGTTCGTGGCGAAAAAAGTAGAAATGGTTCTAGTTGCACAAACTCATGCCTTGCATGCTCGCCGATACCCATTTTTTCAATGGGTCACGTGTGGCAATGAAATGGCGCAAAACCACCCCAAACATGAGTTTTGGATCTAAAGTGGTGCCTTGGGCATGTCCTTTGCGAAAAAAGAAAAAAATGGTTCTAATTACACAATCTCATGCCTTGTATGCACCCCGATACCCGTTTCCGCACCACGTGCGGCAACGAAATGGCGTGAAACCATTCCGAACAAGAGATTTGGACCTAAAGTAGTGGATTGGGCATGTTCGTGGCGAAAAAAGAAGAAATGGTTCTAGTTGCACAAACACATGCCTTGTATGCACCTCGATACCCATATTCTCAATGGTTCACGTGTGGCAATGAAGTGGCGCAAAACCACCCCAAACATCAGTTTTGTATCTAAAGTGGTGCATTGGGCATGTCCGTTGCGAGAAAAGAAAAAATGGTTCTAATTGCACAAACTCATGCCTTGTCTGCACCCCGATATTCGCAATGGGTCACGTGCGGCAACGAAATAGCCCGAAACCACTCCGAACATGAGATTTGGACCTAAAGTAGTGGATCGGGCATGTTCATGGCGAAAAAAGAAGAAATGGTTCTAGTTGCACAAACTCATGCCTTGTATGCACCCCGATACCCATTTTCACAATGGGTCACGTGTGGCAATGAAATGGCGCCAAACCACCCCAAACATGAGTTTGGGACCTAAAGTACTGGATTGGGCAAGTTTGTGGCGAAAAAAGTAGAAATGGTGCTAGTTGCACAAACTCATGCCTTGTATGCACCCCGATACCCATTTTCTCAATGGGTCACGTGTGGCAATGAAATGGCGCAAAACCACCGCAAACATGAGTTTGGGATCTAAAGTGGTGCCTTGGGATGTCCATAGCGAAAAAAGGAAAAAATGGTTCTAATTGCACAATCTCATGCCTTGTAAGCACCCTGATACCCGTTTTCGCACCACGTGCGGCAACGAAATGGCACGAAACCACTGCAAACATGAGATTTGGACCTAAAGTAGTGGATTGGGCATGTTCGTGGCGAAAAAAGAAGAAATGGTTCTAGTTGCACAAACTGATGCCTTGTGTCCACCCCGATACCCATCTTCGCAATGGGTCACGTGCGGCAACGAATTGGCGCGAAACCACTCGAAATATGAGATTTGGACCTAAAGTAGTGGATTGGGCATGTTCCTGGCAAAAAAAGAAGAAATGGTTCTAGTTGCACAAACTCACGCCTTGTATGCACCCCGATAACCATTTTCTCAATGGGTCACGTGTGGCAATGAAATGGCGCAAAAGCACCCCAAACATGAGTTTTGGATCTAAAGTGGTGCATTGGGCATGTCCGTTGTCAAAAAAGAAAAAATGGTTCTAATTGCACAAACTCATGCCTTGTCTGCACCCCGATATTCGCAATGGGTCACGTGCGGCAACGAAATAGCCCGAAACCACTCCGAACATGAGATTTGGACCTAAAGTAGTGGATTGGGCATGTTCATGGCGAAAAAAGAAGAAATGGTTCTAGTTGCACAAACTCATGCCTTGTATGCACCCCGATACCCATTTTCGCAATGGGTCACGTGTGGCAATGAAATGGCGCAAAACCACAACAAACATGAGTTTTGGACCTAAAGTAGTGCATTGGGCATGTCCGTTGCGAAAAAAGAAGAAATGGTCCTAGTTACACAAACTCATGCCTTGTATGCACCCCGATACCCGTTTTCGGAATGGGTCACGTGTGGCAACGAAATGGCGCAAAACCACCACAAAGATGAGTTTTGGATCTAAAGTGGTGCATTGGGCAAGTCCGTTGCGAAAAAAGAAAAAATGGTTCTAATTGCACAAACTCATGCCTTGTATGCACCCCGATACCTGTTTTCGCAATGGGTCACGTACGGCAACGAAATGGCGTGAAACCACTCCGAACATGAGAGTTGGACCTAAAGTAGTGGATTGGGCATGTCCATGGCAGAAAAAGAAGAAATGGTTCTAGTTGCAAAAACTCATGCCTTGTATGCACGCCGATACCCATTTTCGCAATGGGTCACGTGCGGTAATGATATGGGACAAAACCACCCAAAACATGAGTGTTGGACCTAAAGTGGTGCATTGGGCATGTCCGTTGCGAAAAAAGAAGAAATGGTTCTACTTGCACAAACTCATGCCTTGTATGCACCCCAATATCCATTTTCGCAAAGGGTCACGTCCAGCAATGAAATGGTGCGAAACCACTCGAAACATGAAATATGGACCTAAAGTTGTGGATTGGGCATGTTCGTGGTGAAAAAAAAGAAGAAATGGTTCTAGTTGCAAAAACTTATGCCTTGTATGCACCCCGATACCCATTTTCGCAAGGGGTCACGTGCGGTAATGATATGGCACAAAACCACCCAAAACATGAGTGTTGGACCTAAAGTGGTGCATTGGGCTTGTCCGTTGCGAAAAAAGAAGAAATGGTTCTACTTGCACAAACTCATGCCTTGTATGCACCCCAATACCCATTTTCGCAAAGGGTCACGTGTAGCAATGAAATGGCGCGAAACAACTCGAAACATGAGATATGGACCTAAAGTTGTGGATTGGGCATGTTCGTGGTGAAAAAAGAAGAAATGGCTCCAGTTGCACAAACTCATGCCTTGTATGCACCCGATACCCGTTTTCGCAATGGGTCACGTGAGGCAATGAAATGGCGCAAAACCACGCCAAACATGAGGTTTTGACCGAAAGTAGTGCATTGAGCATGTCCGTTGTGAAAAAAGAAGAAATGGTCCCAGTTGCACAAACTCATGCCTTGTATGCACCCCGATACCCGTTTTCACAATGGGTCACGTGTGGCAATGAAATGGCGCAAAACCACCCTAAACATGAGTTTTGGATCTAAAGTGGTGCATTGGGCATGTCCGTTGTGAAAAAAGAAAAAATGGTTCTAATTGCACAAACTCATGCCTTGTATGCACCCCGATACCCGTTTTCGCACCACGTGCGGCAACGAAATGGCACGAAACCACTCCGAACTTGAGATTTGGACCTAAAGTAGTGGATTGGGCATGTTCATGGTGAAAATAGAAGAAATGGTTCTAGTTGCACAAACTCATGCCTTGTATGCACCCCGGTACTCATTTTCGCAATGGGTCACGTGCGGCAACGAATTGGCGCGAAACCACTCGAAACATGAGATTTGGACCTAAAGTAGTGGATTGGGCCTGTTCATGGCGAAAAAAGAAGAAATGGTTCTAGTTGCACAAACTCATGCCTTGTATGCACCCCGATACCCATTTTCACAATGGGTCACGTGTGGCAATGAAATGGTGCAAAACCACCCCAAACATGAGTTTTGGACCTAAAGTACTGGATTGGGCAAGTTTGTGGCGAAAAAAGTAGAAATGGTGCTAGTTGCACAAACTCATGCCTTGTATGCACCCCGATACCAATTTTCTCAATGGGTCACGTGTGGCAATGAAATGGCGCAAAACCACCGCAAACATGAGTTTGGGATCTAAAGTGGTGCCTTGGGATGTCCATAGCGAAAAAAGGAAAAAATGGTTCTAATTGCACAATCTCATGCCTTGTAAGCACCCTGATACCCGTTTTCGCACCACGTGCGGCAACGAAATGGCACGAAACCACTCCAAACATGAGATTTGGACCTAAAGTAGTGGATTGGGCATGTTCGTGGCGAAAAAAGAAGAAATGGTTCTAGTTGCACAAACTGATGCCTTGTATGCACTGCGATACCCGTTTTCGCAATGGGTCACGTGCGGCAACGAATTGGCGCGAAACCACTCGAAATATGAGATTTGGACCTAAAGTAGTGGATTGGGCATGTTCATGGCGAAAAAAGAAGAAATGGTTCTAGTTGCACAAACTCATGCCTTGTATGCACCCCGATACCCATTTTCTCAATGGGTCACGTGTGGCAATGAAATGGCGCAAGACCACCCCAAACATGAGTTTTGGACCTAAAGTAGTGGATTGGGCATGTTCGTGGCGAAAAAAGTAGAAATGGTTCTAGTTGCACAAACTCATGCCTTGTGTGCACCCCGATACCCATTTTCTCAATGTGTCACGTGTGGCAATGAAATGGCGCAAAACCACCGGAAAAATGAGTTTTGGATCTAAAGTGGTGCCTTGGGCATGTCCGTTGCGAAAATAGAAAAAAATGGTTCTAATTGCACAATCTCATGCCTTGTATGCACCCCGATACCCGTTTTCGCACCACGTGCGGCAACGAAATGGCGCGAAACCACTCCGAACTTGAGATTTGGACATAAAGTAGTGGATTCGGCAAGTTCATGGCAAAGAAGAAGAAATGGTTCTAGTTGCACAAACTCATGCCTTGTGTCCACCCCGATACCCATCTTCGCAATGGGTCACGTGCGGCAACGAATTGGTGCGAAACCACTCAAAACATCAGATTTGGACCTAAAGTATTTGATTGGGCATGTTCGTGGCGAAAAAAGTAGAAATGGTTCTAGTTGCACAAACTCATGCCTTGCATGCTCGCCGATACCCATTTTTTCAATGGGTCACGTGTGGCAATGAAATGGCGCAAAACCACCCCAAACATGAGTTTTGGATCTAAAGTGGTGCCTTGGGCATGTCCTTTGCGAAAAAAGAAAAAAATGGTTCTAATTACACAATCTCATGCCTTGTATGCACCCCGATACCCGTTTCCGCACCACGTGCGGCAACGAAATGGCGTGAAACCATTCCGAACAAGAGATTTGGACCTAAAGTAGTGGATTGGGCATGTTCGTGGCGAAAAAAGAAGAAATGGTTCTAGTTGCACAAACACATGCCTTGTATGCACCTCGATACCCATATTCTCAATGGTTCACGTGTGGCAATGAAGTGGCGCAAAACCACCCCAAACATCAGTTTTGTATCTAAAGTGGTGCATTGGGCATGTCCGTTGCGAGAAAAGAAAAAATGGTTCTAATTGCACAAACTCATGCCTTGTCTGCACCCCGATATTCGCAATGGGTCACGTGCGGCAACGAAATAGCCCGAAACCACTCCGAACATGAGATTTGGACCTAAAGTAGTGGATCGGGCATGTTCATGGCGAAAAAAGAAGAAATGGTTCTAGTTGCACAAACTCATGCCTTGTATGCACCCCGATACCCATTTTCACAATGGGTCACGTGTGGCAATGAAATGGCGCCAAACCACCCCAAACATGAGTTTGGGACCTAAAGTACTGGATTGGGCAAGTTTGTGGCGAAAAAAGTAGAAATGGTGCTAGTTGCACAAACTCATGCCTTGTATGCACCCCGATACCCATTTTCTCAATGGGTCACGTGTGGCAATGAAATGGCGCAAAACCACCGCAAACATGAGTTTGGGATCTAAAGTGGTGCCTTGGGATGTCCATAGCGAAAAAAGGAAAAAATGGTTCTAATTGCACAATCTCATGCCTTGTAAGCACCCTGATACCCGTTTTCGCACCACGTGCGGCAACGAAATGGCACGAAACCACTGCAAACATGAGATTTGGACCTAAAGTAGTGGATTGGGCATGTTCGTGGCGAAAAAAGAAGAAATGGTTCTAGTTGCACAAACTGATGCCTTGTGTCCACCCCGATACCCATCTTCGCAATGGGTCACGTGCGGCAACGAATTGGCGCGAAACCACTCGAAATATGAGATTTGGACCTAAAGTAGTGGATTGGGCATGTTCCTGGCAAAAAAAGAAGAAATGGTTCTAGTTGCACAAACTCACGCCTTGTATGCACCCCGATAACCATTTTCTCAATGGGTCACGTGTGGCAATGAAATGGCGCAAAAGCACCCCAAACATGAGTTTTGGATCTAAAGTGGTGCATTGGGCATGTCCGTTGTCAAAAAAGAAAAAATGGTTCTAATTGCACAAACTCATGCCTTGTCTGCACCCCGATATTCGCAATGGGTCACGTGCGGCAACGAAATAGCCCGAAACCACTCCGAACATGAGATTTGGACCTAAAGTAGTGGATTGGGCATGTTCATGGCGAAAAAAGAAGAAATGGTTCTAGTTGCACAAACTCATGCCTTGTATGCACCCCGATACCCATTTTCGCAATGGGTCACGTGTGGCAATGAAATGGTGCAAAACCACCCCAAACATGAGTTTTGGACCTAAAGTAGTGCATTGGGCATGTCTGTTGCGAAAAAAGAAGAAATGGTCCTAGTTACACAAACTCATGCCTTGTACGCACCCCGATACCCGTTTTCGCAATGGGTCACGTGGGGCAATGAAATGGTGCGAAACCACCCCAAACATGAGTTTTGGATCTAAAGTGGTGCATTGGGCATGTCCGTTGCAAAAAAAGAAAAAATGGTTCTAATTTCACAAAGACATGCATTGTATGCACCCCGATACCTGTTTTCACAATGGGTCACGTGCGGCAACGAAATGGCGCGAAACCACTCCGAACATGAGATTTGGACCTAAAGCAGTGGATTGGGTATGTTCATGGTGAAAAAAGAAGAAATGGTTCTAGTTGCACAAGCTCATGCCTTGTATGCACCCCGATACCCATTTTCTCAATGGGTCACGTGTGGCAATGAAATTGCGCAGAACCACCGCAAACATGAGTTTGGGATCTAAAGTGGTGCCTTGGGCATGTCCGTAGCGAAAAAAGAAAAAAATGGTTCTAATTGCACAATGTCATGCCTTGTATGCACCCGATACCCGTTTTCGGAATGGGTCATGTGCGGCAATGAAATGGCGCAAAACCACGCCAAACATGAGTTTTGGACCGAAAGTAGTGCATTGAGCACGTCCGTTGTGAAAAAGAAGGAATGGTCCCAGTTGCACAAACTCATCATGCCTTGTATGCGCCCCGATACCCGTCTTCACAATGGGTCACGTGCGGCAACGAAATGGCGCGAAACCACTCCGAACATGAGATTTGGACCTAAAGTAGTGGATTGGGCAAGTTCATGGCGAAAAAAGAAGAAATGGTTCTAGTTGCACAAACTCATGCATATGCACCACGATACCCGTTTTCGCACCACGTGCGGCAACGAAATGGCGCGAAACCACTCCGAACATGAGATTTGGACCTAAAGTAGTGGAACAGGCATGTTCATGGCGAAAAAAGAAGAAATAGTTCTAGTTGCACAAACTCATGCCTTGTATGCACCCCGATACCCATTTTCGCAATGGGTCACGTGCGGCAACGAATTAGCGCGAAACCACTCCGAACTTGAGATTTGGACATAAAGTAGTGGATTCGGCAAGTTCATGGCAAAGAAGAAGAAATGGTTCTAGTTGCACAAACTCATGCCTTGTGTCCACCCCGATACCCATCTTCGCAATGGGTCACGTGCGGCAACGAATTGGTGCGAAACCACTCAAAACATCAGATTTGGACCTAAAGTATTTGATTGGGCATGTTCGTGGCGAAAAAAGTAGAAATGGTTCTAGTTGCACAAACTCATGCCTTGCATGCTCGCCGATACCCATTTTTTCAATGGGTCACGTGTGGCAATGAAATGGCACAAAACCACCCCAAACATGAGTTTTGGATCTAAAGTGGTGCCTTGGGCATGTCCTTTGCGAAAAAAGAAAAAAATGGTTCTAATTACACAATCTCATGCCTTGTATGCACCCCGATACCCGTTTCCGCACCACGTGCGGCAACGAAATGGCGTGAAACCATTCCGAACAAGAGATTTGGACCTAAAGTAGTGGATTGGGCATGTTCGTGGCGAAAAAAGAAGAAATGGTTCTAGTTGCACAAACACATGCCTTGTATGCACCTCGATACCCATTTTCTCAATGGTTCACGTGTGGCAATGAAGTGGCGCAAAACCACCCCAAACATCAGTTTTGTATCTAAAGTGGTGCATTGGGCATGTTCGTTGCGAAAAAAGAAAAAATGGTTCTAATTGCACAAACTCATGCCTTGTCTGCACCCCGATATTCGCAATGGGTCACGTGCGGCAACGAAATAGCCCGAAACCACTCCGAACATGAGATTTGGACCTAAAGTAGTGGATTGGGCATGTTCATGGCGAAAAAAGAAGAAATGGTTCTAGTTGCACAAACTCATGCCTTGTATGCACCCCGATACCCATTTTCGCAATGGGTCACGTGTGGCAATGAAATGGCGCAAAACCACAACAAACATGAGTTTTGGACCTAAAGTAGTGCATTGGGCATGTCCGTTGCGAAAAAAGAAGAAATGGTCCTAGTTACACAAACTCATGCCTTGTATGCACCCCGATACCCGTTTTCGGAATGGGTCACGTGTGGCAACGAAATGGCGCAAAACCACCACAAAGATGAGTTTTGGATCTAAAGTGGTGCATTGGGCAAGTCCGTTGCGAAAAAAGAAAAAATGGTTCTAATTGCACAAACTCATGCCTTGTATGCACCCCGATACCTGTTTTCGCAATGGGTCACGTACGGCAACGAAATGGCGTGAAACCACTCCGAACATGAGAGTTGGACCTAAAGTAGTGGATTGGGCATGTCCATGGCAGAAAAAGAAGAAATGGTTCTAGTTGCAAAAACTCATGCCTTGTATGCACGCCGATACCCATTTTCGCAATGGGTCACGTGCGGTAATGATATGGGACAAAACCACCCAAAACATGAGTGTTGGACCTAAAGTGGTGCATTGGGCATGTCCGTTGCGAAAAAAGAAGAAATGGTTCTACTTGCACAAACTCATGCCTTGTATGCACCCCAATATCCATTTTCGCAAAGGGTCACGTCCAGCAATGAAATGGTGCGAAACCACTCGAAACATGAAATATGGACCTAAAGTTGTGGATTGGGCATGTTCGTGGTGCAAAAAAAGAAGAAATGGTTCTAGTTGCAAAAACTTATGCCTTGTATGCACCCCGATACCCATTTTCGCAAGGGGTCACGTGCGGTAATGATATGGCACAAAACCACCCAAAACATGAGTGTTGGACCTAAAGTGGTGCATTGGGCTTGTCCGTTGCGAAAAAAGAAGAAATGGTTCTACTTGCACAAACTCATGCCTTGTATGCACCCCAATACCCATTTTCGCAAAGGGTCACGTGTAGCAATGAAATGGCGCGAAACAACTCGAAACATGAGATATGGACCTAAAGTTGTGGATTGGGCATGTTCGTGGTGAAAAAAGAAGAAATGGCTCTAGTTGCACAAACTCATGCCTTGTATGCACCCGATACCCGTTTTCGCAATGGGTCACGTGAGGCAATGAAATGGCGCAAAACCACGCCAAACATGAGGTTTTGACCGAAAGTAGTGCATTGAGCATGTCCGTTGTGAAAAAGAAGAAATGGTCCCAGTTGCACAAACTCATGCCTTGTATGCACCCCGATACCCGTTTTCACAATGGGTCACGTGTGGCAATGAAATGGCGCAAAACCACCCCAAACATGAGTTTTGGATCTAAAGTGGTGCATTGGGCATGTCCGTTGTGAAAAAAGAAAAAATGGTTCTAATTGCACAAACTCATGCCTTGTATGCACCCCGATACCCGTTTTCGCACCACGTGCGGCAACGAAATGGCACGAAACCACTCCGAACTTGAGATTTGGACCTAAAGTAGTGGATTGGGCATGTTCATGGTGAAAATAGAAGAAATGGTTCTAGTTGCACAAACTCATGCCTTGTATGCACCCCGGTACTCATTTTCGCAATGGGTCACGTGCGGCAACGAATTGGCGCGAAACCACTCGAAACATGAGATTTGGACCTAAAGTAGTGGATTGGGCCTGTTCATGGCGAAAAAAGAAGAAATGGTTCTAGTTGCACAAACTCATGCCTTGTATGCACCCCGATACCCATTTTCACAATGGGTCACGTGTGGCAATGAAATGGTGCAAAACCACCCCAAACATGAGTTTTGGACCTAAAGTACTGGATTGGGCAAGTTTGTGGCGAAAAAAGTAGAAATGGTGCTAGTTGCACAAACTCATGCCTTGTATGCACCCCGATACCAATTTTCTCAATGGGTCACGTGTGGCAATGAAATGGCGCAAAACCACCGCAAACATGAGTTTGGGATCTAAAGTGGTGCCTTGGGATGTCCATAGCGAAAAAAGGAAAAAATGGTTCTAATTGCACAATCTCATGCCTTGTAAGCACCCTGATACCCGTTTTCGCACCACGTGCGGCAACGAAATGGCACGAAACCACTCCAAACATGAGATTTGGACCTAAAGTAGTGGATTGGGCATGTTCGTGGCGAAAAAAGAAGAAATGGTTCTAGTTGCACAAACTGATGCCTTGTATGCACTGCGATACCCGTTTTCGCAATGGGTCACGTGCGGCAACGAATTGGCGCGAAACCACTCGAAATATGAGATTTGGACCTAAAGTAGTGGATTGGGCATGTTCATGGCGAAAAAAGAAGAAATGGTTCTAGTTGCACAAACTCATGCCTTGTATGCACCCCGATACCCATTTTCTCAATGGGTCACGTGTGGCAATGAAATGGCGCAAGACCACCCCAAACATGAGTTTTGGACCTAAAGTAGTGGATTGGGCATGTTCGTGGCGAAAAAAGTAGAAATGGTTCTAGTTGCACAAACTCATGCCTTGTGTGCACCCCGATACCCATTTTCTCAATGTGTCACGTGTGGCAATGAAATGGCGCAAAACCACCGGAAAAATGAGTTTTGGATCTAAAGTGGTGCCTTGGGCATGTCCGTTGCGAAAATAGAAAAAAATGGTTCTAATTGCACAATCTCATGCCTTGTATGCACCCCGATACCCGTTTTCGCACCACGTGCGGCAACGAAATGGCGCGAAACCACTCCGAACTTGAGATTTGGACATAAAGTAGTGGATTCGGCAAGTTCATGGCAAAGAAGAAGAAATGGTTCTAGTTGCACAAACTCATGCCTTGTGTCCACCCCGATACCCATCTTCGCAATGGGTCACGTGCGGCAACGAATTGGTGCGAAACCACTCAAAACATCAGATTTGGACCTAAAGTATTTGATTGGGCATGTTCGTGGCGAAAAAAGTAGAAATGGTTCTAGTTGCACAAACTCATGCCTTGCATGCTCGCCGATACCCATTTTTTCAATGGGTCACGTGTGGCAATGAAATGGCGCAAAACCACCCCAAACATGAGTTTTGGATCTAAAGTGGTGCCTTGGGCATGTCCTTTGCGAAAAAAGAAAAAAATGGTTCTAATTACACAATCTCATGCCTTGTATGCACCCCGATACCCGTTTTCGCACCACGTGCGGCAACGAAATGGCGTGAAACCATTCCGAACAAGAGATTTGGACCTAAAGTAGTGGATTGGGCATGTTCGTGGCGAAAAAAGAAGAAATGGTTCTAGTTGCACAAACACATGCCTTGTATGCACCTCGATACCCATATTCTCAATGGTTCACGTGTGGCAATGAAGTGGCGCAAAACCACCCCAAACATCAGTTTTGTATCTAAAGTGGTGCATTGGGCATGTCCGTTGCGAGAAAAGAAAAAATGGTTCTAATTGCACAAACTCATGCCTTGTCTGCACCCCGATATTCGCAATGGGTCACGTGCGGCAACGAAATAGCCCGAAACCACTCCGAACATGAGATTTGGACCTAAAGTAGTGGATCGGGCATGTTCATGGCGAAAAAAGAAGAAATGGTTCTAGTTGCACAAACTCATGCCTTGTATGCACCCCGATACCCATTTTCACAATGGGTCACGTGTGGCAATGAAATGGCGCCAAACCACCCCAAACATGAGTTTGGGACCTAAAGTACTGGATTGGGCAAGTTTGTGGCGAAAAAAGTAGAAATGGTGCTAGTTGCACAAACTCATGCCTTGTATGCACCCCGATACCCATTTTCTCAATGGGTCACGTGTGGCAATGAAATGGCGCAAAACCACCGCAAACATGAGTTTGGGATCTAAAGTGGTGCCTTGGGATGTCCATAGCGAAAAAAGGAAAAAATGGTTCTAATTGCACAATCTCATGCCTTGTAAGCACCCTGATACCCGTTTTCGCACCACGTGCGGCAACGAAATGGCACGAAACCACTGCAAACATGAGATTTGGACCTAAAGTAGTGGATTGGGCATGTTCGTGGCGAAAAAAGAAGAAATGGTTCTAGTTGCACAAACTGATGCCTTGTGTCCACCCCGATACCCATCTTCGCAATGGGTCACGTGCGGCAACGAATTGGCGCGAAACCACTCGAAATATGAGATTTGGACCTAAAGTAGTGGATTGGGCATGTTCCTGGCAAAAAAAGAAGAAATGGTTCTAGTTGCACAAACTCACGCCTTGTATGCACCCCGATAACCATTTTCTCAATGGGTCACGTGTGGCAATGAAATGGCGCAAAAGCACCCCAAACATGAGTTTTGGATCTAAAGTGGTGCATTGGGCATGTCCGTTGTCAAAAAAGAAAAAATGGTTCTAATTGCACAAACTCATGCCTTGTCTGCACCCCGATATTCGCAATGGGTCACGTGCGGCAACGAAATAGCCCGAAACCACTCCGAACATGAGATTTGGACCTAAAGTAGTGGATTGGGCATGTTCATGGCGAAAAAAGAAGAAATGGTTCTAGTTGCACAAACTCATGCCTTGTATGCACCCCGATACCCATTTTCGCAATGGGTCACGTGTGGCAATGAAATGGCGCAAAACCACAACAAACATGAGTTTTGGACCTAAAGTAGTGCATTGGGCATGTCCGTTGCGAAAAAAGAAGAAATGGTCCTAGTTACACAAACTCATGCCTTGTATGCACCCCGATACCCGTTTTCGGAATGGGTCACGTGTGGCAACGAAATGGCGCAAAACCACCACAAAGATGAGTTTTGGATCTAAAGTGGTGCATTGGGCAAGTCCGTTGCGAAAAAAGAAAAAATGGTTCTAATTGCACAAACTCATGCCTTGTATGCACCCCGATACCTGTTTTCGCAATGGGTCACGTACGGCAACGAAATGGCGTGAAACCACTCCGAACATGAGAGTTGGACCTAAAGTAGTGGATTGGGCATGTCCATGGCAGAAAAAGAAGAAATGGTTCTAGTTGCAAAAACTCATGCCTTGTATGCACGCCGATACCCATTTTCGCAATGGGTCACGTGCGGTAATGATATGGGACAAAACCACCCAAAACATGAGTGTTGGACCTAAAGTGGTGCATTGGGCATGTCCGTTGCGAAAAAAGAAGAAATGGTTCTACTTGCACAAACTCATGCCTTGTATGCACCCCAATATCCATTTTCGCAAAGGGTCACGTCCAGCAATGAAATGGTGCGAAACCACTCGAAACATGAAATATGGACCTAAAGTTGTGGATTGGGCATGTTCGTGGTGAAAAAAAAGAAGAAATGGTTCTAGTTGCAAAAACTTATGCCTTGTATGCACCCCGATACCCATTTTCGCAAGGGGTCACGTGCGGTAATGATATGGCACAAAACCACCCAAAACATGAGTGTTGGACCTAAAGTGGTGCATTGGGCTTGTCCGTTGCGAAAAAAGAAGAAATGGTTCTACTTGCACAAACTCATGCCTTGTATGCACCCCAATACCCATTTTCGCAAAGGGTCACGTGTAGCAATGAAATGGCGCGAAACAACTCGAAACATGAGATATGGACCTAAAGTTGTGGATTGGGCATGTTCGTGGTGAAAAAAGAAGAAATGGCTCTAGTTGCACAAACTCATGCCTTGTATGCACCCGATACCCGTTTTCGCAATGGGTCACGTGAGGCAATGAAATGGCGCAAAACCACGCCAAACATGAGGTTTTGACCGAAAGTAGTGCATTGAGCATGTCCGTTGTGAAAAAAGAAGAAATGGTCCCAGTTGCACAAACTCATGCCTTGTATGCACCCCGATACCCGTTTTCACAATGGGTCACGTGTGGCAATGAAATGGCGCAAAACCACCCCAAACATGAGTTTTGGATCTAAAGTGGTGCATTGGGCATGTCCGTTGTGAAAAAAGAAAAAATGGTTCTAATTGCACAAACTCATGCCTTGTATGCACCCCGATACCCGTTTTCGCACCACGTGCGGCAACGAAATGGCACGAAACCACTCCGAACTTGAGATTTGGACCTAAAGTAGTGGATTGGGCATGTTCATGGTGAAAATAGAAGAAATGGTTCTAGTTGCACAAACTCATGCCTTGTATGCACCCCGGTACTCATTTTCGCAATGGGTCACGTGCGGCAACGAATTGGCGCGAAACCACTCGAAACATGAGATTTGGACCTAAAGTAGTGGATTGGGCCTGTTCATGGCGAAAAAAGAAGAAATGGTTCTAGTTGCACAAACTCATGCCTTGTATGCACCCCGATACCCATTTTCACAATGGGTCACGTGTGGCAATGAAATGGTGCAAAACCACCCCAAACATGAGTTTTGGACCTAAAGTACTGGATTGGGCAAGTTTGTGGCGAAAAAAGTAGAAATGGTGCTAGTTGCACAAACTCATGCCTTGTATGCACCCCGATACCAATTTTCTCAATGGGTCACGTGTGGCAATGAAATGGCGCAAAACCACCGCAAACATGAGTTTGGGATCTAAAGTGGTGCCTTGGGATGTCCATAGCGAAAAAAGGAAAAAATGGTTCTAATTGCACAATCTCATGCCTTGTAAGCACCCTGATACCCGTTTTCGCACCACGTGCGGCAACGAAATGGCACGAAACCACTCCAAACATGAGATTTGGACCTAAAGTAGTGGATTGGGCATGTTCGTGGCGAAAAAAGAAGAAATGGTTCTAGTTGCACAAACTGATGCCTTGTATGCACTGCGATACCCGTTTTCGCAATGGGTCACGTGCGGCAACGAATTGGCGCGAAACCACTCGAAATATGAGATTTGGACCTAAAGTAGTGGATTGGGCATGTTCATGGCGAAAAAAGAAGAAATGGTTCTAGTTGCACAAACTCATGCCTTGTATGCACCCCGATACCCATTTTCTCAATGGGTCACGTGTGGCAATGAAATGGCGCAAGACCACCCCAAACATGAGTTTTGGACCTAAAGTAGTGGATTGGGCATGTTCGTGGCGAAAAAAGTAGAAATGGTTCTAGTTGCACAAACTCATGCCTTGTGTGCACCCCGATACCCATTTTCTCAATGTGTCACGTGTGGCAATGAAATGGCGCAAAACCACCGGAAAAATGAGTTTTGGATCTAAAGTGGTGCCTTGGGCATGTCCGTTGCGAAAATAGAAAAAAATGGTTCTAATTGCACAATCTCATGCCTTGTATGCACCCCGATACCCGTTTTCGCACCACGTGCGGCAACGAAATGGCGCGAAACCACTCCGAACTTGAGATTTGGACATAAAGTAGTGGATTCGGCAAGTTCATGGCAAAGAAGAAGAAATGGTTCTAGTTGCACAAACTCATGCCTTGTGTCCACCCCGATACCCATCTTCGCAATGGGTCACGTGCGGCAACGAATTGGTGCGAAACCACTCAAAACATCAGATTTGGACCTAAAGTATTTGATTGGGCATGTTCGTGGCGAAAAAAGTAGAAATGGTTCTAGTTGCACAAACTCATGCCTTGCATGCTCGCCGATACCCATTTTTTCAATGGGTCACGTGTGGCAATGAAATGGCGCAAAACCACCCCAAACATGAGTTTTGGATCTAAAGTGGTGCCTTGGGCATGTCCTTTGCGAAAAAAGAAAAAAATGGTTCTAATTACACAATCTCATGCCTTGTATGCACCCCGATACCCGTTTCCGCACCACGTGCGGCAACGAAATGGCGTGAAACCATTCCGAACAAGAGATTTGGACCTAAAGTAGTGGATTGGGCATGTTCGTGGCGAAAAAAGAAGAAATGGTTCTAGTTGCACAAACACATGCCTTGTATGCACCTCGATACCCATATTCTCAATGGTTCACGTGTGGCAATGAAGTGGCGCAAAACCACCCCAAACATCAGTTTTGTATCTAAAGTGGTGCATTGGGCATGTCCGTTGCGAGAAAAGAAAAAATGGTTCTAATTGCACAAACTCATGCCTTGTCTGCACCCCGATATTCGCAATGGGTCACGTGCGGCAACGAAATAGCCCGAAACCACTCCGAACATGAGATTTGGACCTAAAGTAGTGGATCGGGCATGTTCATGGCGAAAAAAGAAGAAATGGTTCTAGTTGCACAAACTCATGCCTTGTATGCACCCCGATACCCATTTTCACAATGGGTCACGTGTGGCAATGAAATGGCGCCAAACCACCCCAAACATGAGTTTGGGACCTAAAGTACTGGATTGGGCATGTTTGTGGCGAAAAAAGTAGAAATGGTGCTAGTTGCACAAACTCATGCCTTGTATGCACCCCGATAACCATTTTCTCAATGGGTCACGTGTGGCAATGAAATGGCGCAAAACCACCGCAAACATGAGTTTGGGATCTAAAGTGGTGCCTTGGGATGTCCATAGCGAAAAAAGGAAAAAATGGTTCTAATTGCACAATCTCATGCCTTGTAAGCACCCTGATACCCATTTTCGCACCACGTGCGGCAACGAAATGGCACGAAACCACTGCAAACATGAGATTTGGACCTAAAGTAGTGGATTGGGCATGTTCGTGGCGAAAAAAGAAGAAATGGTTCTAGTTGCACAAACTGATGCCTTGTGTCCACCCCGATACCCATCTTCGCAATGGGTCACGTGCGGCAACGAATTGGCGTGAAACCACTCGAAATATGAGATTTGGACCTAAAGTAGTGGATTGGGCATGTTCCTGGCAAAAAAAGAAGAAATGGTTCTAGTTGCACAAACTCACGCCTTGTATGCACCCCGATAACCATTTTCTCAATGGGTCACGTGTGGCAATGAAATGGCGCAAAAGCACCCCAAACATGAGTTTTGGATCTAAAGTGGTGCATTGGGCATGTCCGTTGTCAAAAAAGAAAAAATGGTTCTAATTGCATAAACTCATGCCTTGTATGCACCCCGATACCTGTTTTCGCAATGGGTTACGTGCGGCAACGAATTGGCGCGAAATCACTCCGAACATGAGATTTGGACCTAAAGTAGTGGATTGGGCATGTTCAAGGCCAAAAAAAAAAGAAATTGTTCTACTTGCACAAACTCATGCCTTGTATGCACCCCGATACCCATTTTCGCAATGGGTCACGTGTGGCAATGAAATGGTGCAAAACCACCCCAAACATGAGTTTTGGACCTAAAGTAGTGCATTGGGCATGTCTGTTGCGAAAAAAGAAGAAATGGTCCTAGTTACACAAACTCATGCCTTGTACGCACCCCGATACCCGTTTTCGCAATGGGTCACGTGGGGCAATGAAATGGTGCGAAACCACCCCAAACATGAGTTTTGGATCTAAAGTGGTGCATTGGGCATGTCCGTTGCAAAAAAAGAAAAAATGGTTCTAATTTCACAAAGACATGCATTGTATGCACCCCGATACCTGTTTTCACAATGGGTCACGTGCAGCAACGAAATGGCGCGAAACCACTCCGAACATGAGATTTGGACCTAAAGCAGTGGATTGGGTATGTTCATGGTGAAAAAAGAAGAAATGGTTCTAGTTGCACAAGCTCATGCCTTGTATGCACCCCGATACCCATTTTCTCAATGGGTCACGTGTGGCAATGAAATTGCGCAGAACCACCGCAAACATGAGTTTGGGATCTAAAGTGGTGCCTTGGGCATGTCCGTAGCGAAAAAAGAAAAAAATGGTTCTAATTGCACAATGTCATGCCTTGTATGCACCCGATACCCGTTTTCGGAATGGGTCATGTGCGGCAATGAAATGGCGCAAAACCACGCCAAACATGAGTTTTGGACCGAAAGTAGTGCATTGAGCACGTCCGTTGTGAAAAAAGAAGGAATGGTCCCAGTTGCACAAACTCATCATGCCTTGTATGCGCCCCGATACCCGTCTTCACAATGGGTCACGTGCGGCAACGAAATGGCGCGAAACCACTCCGAACATGAGATTTGGACCTAAAGTAGTGGATTGGGCAAGTTCATGGCGAAAAAAGAAGAAATGGTTCTAGTTGCACAAACTCATGCATATGCACCACGATACCCGTTTTCGCACCACGTGCGGCAACGAAATGGCGCGAAACCACTCCGAACATGAGATTTGGACCTAAAGTAGTGGAACAGGCATGTTCATGGCGAAAAAAGAAGAAATAGTTCTAGTTGCACAAACTCATGCCTTGTATGCACCCCGATACCCATTTTCGCAATGGGTCACGTGCGGCAACGAATTAGCGCGAAACCACTCCGAACTTGAGATTTGGACATAAAGTAGTGGATTCGGCAAGTTCATGGCAAAGAAGAAGAAATGGTTCTAGTTGCACAAACTCATGCCTTGTGTCCACCCCGATACCCATCTTCGCAATGGGTCACGTGCGGCAACGAATTGGTGCGAAACCACTCAAAACATCAGATTTGGACCTAAAGTATTTGATTGGGCATGTTCGTGGCGAAAAAAGTAGAAATGGTTCTAGTTGCACAAACTCATGCCTTGCATGCTCGCCGATACCCATTTTTTCAATGGGTCACGTGTGGCAATGAAATGGCACAAAACCACCCCAAACATGAGTTTTGGATCTAAAGTGGTGCCTTGGGCATGTCCTTTGCGAAAAAAGAAAAAAATGGTTCTAATTACACAATCTCATGCCTTGTATGCACCCCGATACCCGTTTCCGCACCACGTGCGGCAACGAAATGGCGTGAAACCATTCCGAACAAGAGATTTGGACCTAAAGTAGTGGATTGGGCATGTTCGTGGCGAAAAAAGAAGAAATGGTTCTAGTTGCACAAACACATGCCTTGTATGCACCTCGATACCCATTTTCTCAATGGTTCACGTGTGGCAATGAAGTGGCGCAAAACCACCCCAAACATCAGTTTTGTATCTAAAGTGGTGCATTGGGCATGTTCGTTGCGAAAAAAGAAAAAATGGTTCTAATTGCACAAACTCATGCCTTGTCTGCACCCCGATATTCGCAATGGGTCACGTGCGGCAACGAAATAGCCCGAAACCACTCCGAACATGAGATTTGGACCTAAAGTAGTGGATTGGGCATGTTCATGGCGAAAAAAGAAGAAATGGTTCTAGTTGCACAAACTTTGCCTTGTATGCACCCCGATACCCATTTTCGCAATGGGTCACGTGTGGCAATGAAATGGCGCAAAACCACAACAAACATGAGTTTTGGACCTAAAGTAGTGCATTGGGCATGTCCGTTGCGAAAAAAGAAGAAATGGTCCTAGTTACACAAACTCATGCCTTGTATGCACCCCGATACCCGTTTTCGGAATGGGTCACGTGTGGCAACGAAATGGCGCAAAACCACCACAAAGATGAGTTTTGGATCTAAAGTGGTGCATTGGGCAAGTCCGTTGCGAAAAAAGAAAAAATGGTTCTAATTGCACAAACTCATGCCTTGTATGCACCCCGATACCTGTTTTCGCAATGGGTCACGTACGGCAACGAAATGGCGTGAAACCACTCCGAACATGAGAGTTGGACCTAAAGTAGTGGATTGGCCATGTCCATGGCAGAAAAAGAAGAAATGGTTCTAGTTGCAAAAACTCATGCCTTGTATGCACGCCGATACCCATTTTCGCAATGGGTCACGTGCGGTAATGATATGGGACAAAACCACCCAAAACATGAGTGTTGGACCTAAAGTGGTGCATTGGGCATGTCCGTTGCGAAAAAAGAAGAAATGGTTCTACTTGCACAAACTCATGCCTTGTATGCACCCCAATATCCATTTTCGCAAAGGGTCACGTCCAGCAATGAAATGGTGCGAAACCACTCGAAACATGAAATATGGACCTAAAGTTGTGGATTGGGCATGTTCGTGGTGAAAAAAAAGAAGAAATGGTTCTAGTTGCAAAAACTTATGCCTTGTATGCACCCCGATACCCATTTTCGCAAGGGGTCACGTGCGGTAATGATATGGCACAAAACCACCCAAAACATGAGTGTTGGACCTAAAGTGGTGCATTGGGCTTGTCCGTTGCGAAAAAAGAAGAAATGGTTCTACTTGCACAAACTCATGCCTTGTATGCACCCCAATACCCATTTTCGCAAAGGGTCACGTGTAGCAATGAAATGGCGCGAAACAACTCGAAACATGAGATATGGACCTAAAGTTGTGGATTGGGCATGTTCGTGGTGAAAAAAGAAGAAATGGCTCTAGTTGCACAAACTCATGCCTTGTATGCACCCGATACCCGTTTTCGCAATGGGTCACGTGAGGCAATGAAATGGCGCAAAACCACGCCAAACATGAGGTTTTGACCGAAAGTAGTGCATTGAGCATGTCCGTTGTGAAAAAAGAAGAAATGGTCCCAGTTGCACAAACTCATGCCTTGTATGCACCCCGATACCCGTTTTCACAATGGGTCACGTGTGGCAATGAAATGGCGCAAAACCACCCCAAACATGAGTTTTGGATCTAAAGTGGTGCATTGGGCATGTCCGTTGTGAAAAAAGAAAAAATGGTTCTAATTGCACAAACTCATGCCTTGTATGCACCCCGATACCCGTTTTCGCACCACGTGCGGCAACGAAATGGCACGAAACCACTCCGAACTTGAGATTTGGACCTAAAGTAGTGGATTGGGCATGTTCATGGTGAAAATAGAAGAAATGGTTCTAGTTGCACAAACTCATGCCTTGTATGCACCCCGGTACTCATTTTCGCAATGGGTCACGTGCGGCAACGAATTGGCGCGAAACCACTCGAAACATGAGATTTGGACCTAAAGTAGTGGATTGGGCCTGTTCATGGCGAAAAAAGAAGAAATGGTTCTAGTTGCACAAACTCATGCCTTGTATGCACCCCGATACCCATTTTCACAATGGGTCACGTGTGGCAATGAAATGGTGCAAAACCACCCCAAACATGAGTTTTGGACCTAAAGTACTGGATTGGGCAAGTTTGTGGCGAAAAAAGTAGAAATGGTGCTAGTTGCACAAACTCATGCCTTGTATGCACCCCGATACCAATTTTCTCAATGGGTCACGTGTGGCAATGAAATGGCGCAAAACCACCGCAAACATGAGTTTGGGATCTAAAGTGGTGCCTTGGGATGTCCATAGCGAAAAAAGGAAAAAATGGTTCTAATTGCACAATCTCATGCCTTGTAAGCACCCTGATACCCGTTTTCGCACCACGTGCGGCAACGAAATGGCACGAAACCACTCCAAACATGAGATTTGGACCTAAAGTAGTGGATTGGGCATGTTCGTGGCGAAAAAAGAAGAAATGGTTCTAGTTGCACAAACTGATGCCTTGTATGCACTGCGATACCCGTTTTCGCAATGGGTCACGTGCGGCAACGAATTGGCGCGAAACCACTCGAAATATGAGATTTGGACCTAAAGTAGTGGATTGGGCATGTTCATGGCGAAAAAAGAAGAAATGGTTCTAGTTGCACAAACTCATGCCTTGTATGCACCCCGATACCCATTTTCTCAATGGGTCACGTGTGGCAATGAAATGGCGCAAGACCACCCCAAACATGAGTTTTGGACCTAAAGTAGTGGATTGGGCATGTTCGTGGCGAAAAAAGTAGAAATGGTTCTAGTTGCACAAACTCATGCCTTGTGTGCACCCCGATACCCATTTTCTCAATGTGTCACGTGTGGCAATGAAATGGCGCAAAACCACCGGAAAAATGAGTTTTGGATCTAAAGTGGTGCCTTGGGCATGTCCGTTGCGAAAATAGAAAAAAATGGTTCTAATTGCACAATCTCATGCCTTGTATGCACCCCGATACCCGTTTTCGCACCACGTGCGGCAACGAAATGGCGCGAAACCACTCCGAACTTGAGATTTGGACATAAAGTAGTGGATTCGGCAAGTTCATGGCAAAGAAGAAGAAATGGTTCTAGTTGCACAAACTCATGCCTTGTGTCCACCCCGATACCCATCTTCGCAATGGGTCACGTGCGGCAACGAATTGGTGCGAAACCACTCAAAACATCAGATTTGGACCTAAAGTATTTGATTGGGCATGTTCGTGGCGAAAAAAGTAGAAATGGTTCTAGTTGCACAAACTCATGCCTTGCATGCTCGCCGATACCCATTTTTTCAATGGGTCACGTGTGGCAATGAAATGGCGCAAAACCACCCCAAACATGAGTTTTGGATCTAAAGTGGTGCCTTGGGCATGTCCTTTGCGAAAAAAGAAAAAAATGGTTCTAATTACACAATCTCATGCCTTGTATGCACCCCGATACCCGTTTCCGCACCACGTGCGGCAACGAAATGGCGTGAAACCATTCCGAACAAGAGATTTGGACCTAAAGTAGTGGATTGGGCATGTTCGTGGCGAAAAAAGAAGAAATGGTTCTAGTTGCACAAACACATGCCTTGTATGCACCTCGATACCCATATTCTCAATGGTTCACGTGTGGCAATGAAGTGGCGCAAAACCACCCCAAACATCAGTTTTGTATCTAAAGTGGTGCATTGGGCACGTCCGTTGCGAGAAAAGAAAAAATGGTTCTAATTGCACAAACTCATGCCTTGTCTGCACCCCGATATTCGCAATGGGTCACGTGCGGCAACGAAATAGCCCGAAACCACTCCGAACATGAGATTTGGACCTAAAGTAGTGGATCGGGCATGTTCATGGCGAAAAAAGAAGAAATGGTTCTAGTTGCACAAACTCATGCCTTGTATGCACCCCGATACCCATTTTCACAATGGGTCACGTGTGGCAATGAAATGGCGCCAAACCACCCCAAACATGAGTTTGGGACCTAAAGTACTGGATTGGGCAAGTTTGTGGCGAAAAAAGTAGAAATGGTGCTAGTTGCACAAACTCATGCCTTGTATGCACCCCGATACCCATTTTCTCAATGGGTCACGTGTGGCAATGAAATGGCGCAAAACCACCGCAAACATGAGTTTGGGATCTAAAGTGGTGCCTTGGGATGTCCATAGCGAAAAAAGGAAAAAATGGTTCTAATTGCACAATCTCATGCCTTGTAAGCACCCTGATACCCGTTTTCGCACCACGTGCGGCAACGAAATGGCACGAAACCACTGCAAACATGAGATTTGGACCTAAAGTAGTGGATTGGGCATGTTCGTGGCGAAAAAAGAAGAAATGGTTCTAGTTGCACAAACTGATGCCTTGTGTCCACCCCGATACCCATCTTCGCAATGGGTCACGTGCGGCAACGAATTGGCGCGAAACCACTCGAAATATGAGATTTGGACCTAAAGTAGTGGATTGGGCATGTTCCTGGCAAAAAAAGAAGAAATGGTTCTAGTTGCACAAACTCACGCCTTGTATGCACCCCGATAACCATTTTCTCAATGGGTCACGTGTGGCAATGAAATGGCGCAAAAGCACCCCAAACATGAGTTTTGGATCTAAAGTGGTGCATTGGGCATGTCCGTTGTCAAAAAAGAAAAAATGGTTCTAATTGCACAAACTCATGCCTTGTCTGCACCCCGATATTCGCAATGGGTCACGTGCGGCAACGAAATAGCCCGAAACCACTCCGAACATGAGATTTGGACCTAAAGTAGTGGATTGGGCATGTTCATGGCGAAAAAAGAAGAAATGGTTCTAGTTGCACAAACTCATGCCTTGTATGCACCCCGATACCCATTTTCGCAATGGGTCACGTGTGGCAATGAAATGGCGCAAAAGCACCCCAAACATGAGTTTTGGATCTAAAGTGGTGCATTGGGCATGTCCGTTGTCAAAAAAGAAAAAATGGTTCTAATTGCATAAACTCATGCCTTGTATGCACCCCGATACCTGTTTTCGCAATGGGTTACGTGCGGCAACGAATTGGCGCGAAATCACTCCGAACATGAGATTTGGACCTAAAGTAGTGGATTGGGCATGTTCAAGGCCAAAAAAAAAAGAAATTGTTCTACTTGCACAAACTCATGCCTTGTATGCACCCCGATACCCATTTTCGCAATGGGTCACGTGTGGCAATGAAATGGTGCAAAACCACCCCAAACATGAGTTTTGGACCTAAAGTAGTGCATTGGGCATGTCTGTTGCGAAAAAAGAAGAAATGGTCCTAGTTACACAAACTCATGCCTTGTACGCACCCCGATACCCGTTTTCGCAATGGGTCACGTGGGGCAATGAAATGGTGCGAAACCACCCCAAACATGAGTTTTGGATCTAAAGTGGTGCATTGGGCATGTCCGTTGCAAAAAAAGAAAAAATGGTTCTAATTTCACAAAGACATGCATTGTATGCACCCCGATACCTGTTTTCACAATGGGTCACGTGCGGCAACGAAATGGCGCGAAACCACTCCGAACATGAGATTTGGACCTAAAGCAGTGGATTGGGTATGTTCATGGTGAAAAAAGAAGAAATGGTTCTAGTTGCACAAGCTCATGCCTTGTATGCACCCCGATACCCATTTTCTCAATGGGTCACGTGTGGCAATGAAATTGCGCAGAACCACCGCAAACATGAGTTTGGGATCTAAAGTGGTGCCTTGGGCATGTCCGTAGCGAAAAAAGAAAAAAATGGTTCTAATTGCACAATGTCATGCCTTGTATGCACCCGATACCCGTTTTCGGAATGGGTCATGTGCGGCAATGAAATGGCGCAAAACCACGCCAAACATGAGTTTTGGACCGAAAGTAGTGCATTGAGCACGTCCGTTGTGAAAAAAGAAGGAATGGTCCCAGTTGCACAAACTCATCATGCCTTGTATGCGCCCCGATACCCGTCTTCACAATGGGTCACGTGCGGCAACGAAATGGCGCGAAACCACTCCGAACATGAGATTTGGACCTAAAGTAGTGGATTGGGCAAGTTCATGGCGAAAAAAGAAGAAATGGTTCTAGTTGCACAAACTCATGCATATGCACCACGATACCCGTTTTCGCACCACGTGCGGCAACGAAATGGCGCGAAACCACTCCGAACATGAGATTTGGACCTAAAGTAGTGGAACAGGCATGTTCATGGCGAAAAAAGAAGAAATAGTTCTAGTTGCACAAACTCATGCCTTGTATGCACCCCGATACCCATTTTCGCAATGGGTCACGTGCGGCAACGAATTAGCGCGAAACCACTCCGAACTTGAGATTTGGACATAAAGTAGTGGATTCGGCAAGTTCATGGCAAAGAAGAAGAAATGGTTCTAGTTGCACAAACTCATGCCTTGTGTCCACCCCGATACCCATCTTCGCAATGGGTCACGTGCGGCAACGAATTGGTGCGAAACCACTCAAAACATCAGATTTGGACCTAAAGTATTTGATTGGGCATGTTCGTGGCGAAAAAAGTAGAAATGGTTCTAGTTGCACAAACTCATGCCTTGCATGCTCGCCGATACCCATTTTTTCAATGGGTCACGTGTGGCAATGAAATGGCACAAAACCACCCCAAACATGAGTTTTGGATCTAAAGTGGTGCCTTGGGCATGTCCTTTGCGAAAAAAGAAAAAAATGGTTCTAATTACGCAATCTCATGCCTTGTATGCACCCCGATACCCGTTTCCGCACCACGTGCGGCAACGAAATGGCGTGAAACCATTCCGAACAAGAGATTTGGACCTAAAGTAGTGGATTGGGCATGTTCGTGGCGAAAAAAGAAGAAATGGTTCTAGTTGCACAAACACATGCCTTGTATGCACCTCGATACCCATTTTCTCAATGGTTCACGTGTGGCAATGAAGTGGCGCAAAACCACCCCAAACATCAGTTTTGTATCTAAAGTGGTGCATTGGGCATGTTCGTTGCGAAAAAAGAAAAAATGGTTCTAATTGCACAAACTCATGCCTTGTCTGCACCCCGATATTCGCAATGGGTCACGTGCGGCAACGAAATAGCCCGAAACCACTCCGAACATGAGATTTGGACCTAAAGTAGTGGATTGGGCATGTTCATGGCGAAAAAAGAAGAAATGGTTCTAGTTGCACAAACTCATGCCTTGTATGCACCCCGATACCCATTTTCGCAATGGGTCACGTGTGGCAATGAAATGGCGCAAAACCACAACAAACATGAGTTTTGGACCTAAAGTAGTGCATTGGGCATGTCCGTTGCGAAAAAAGAAGAAATGGTCCTAGTTACACAAACTCATGCCTTGTATGCACCCCGATACCCGTTTTCGGAATGGGTCACGTGTGGCAACGAAATGGCGCAAAACCACCACAAAGATGAGTTTTGGATCTAAAGTGGTGCATTGGGCAAGTCCGTTGCGAAAAAAGAAAAAATGGTTCTAATTGCACAAACTCATGCCTTGTATGCACCCCGATACCCGTTTTCGGAATGGGTCACGTGTGGCAACGAAATGGCGCAAAACCACCACAAAGATGAGTTTTGGATCTAAAGTGGTGCATTGGGCAAGTCCGTTGCGAAAAAAGAAAAAATGGTTCTAATTGCACAAACTCATGCCTTGTATGCACCCCGATACCTGTTTTCGCAATGGGTCACGTACGGCAACGAAATGGCGTGAAACCACTAAAGTAGTGGATTGGGCATGTCCATGGCAGAAAAAGAAGAAATGGTTCTAGTTGCAAAAACTCATGCCTTGTATGCACGCCGATACCCATTTTCGCAATGGGTCACGTGCGGTAATGATATGGGACAAAACCACCCAACACATGAGTGTTGGACCTAAAGTGGTGCATTGGGCATGTCTGTTGCGAAAAAAGAAGAAATGGTTCTACTTGCACAAACTCATGCCTTGTATGCACCCCAATATCCATTTTCGCAAAGGGTCACGTCCAGCAATGAAATGGTGCGAAACCACTCGAAACATGAAATATGGACCTAAAGTTGTGGATTGGGCATGTTCGTGGTGAAAAAAAAGAAGAAATGGTTCTAGTTGCAAAAACTTATGCCTTGTATGCACCCCGATACCCATTTTCGCAAGGGGTCACGTGCGGTAATGATATGGCACAAAACCACCCAAAACATGAGTGTTGGACCTAAAGTGGTGCATTGGGCTTGTCCGTTGCGAAAAAAGAAGAAATGGTTCTACTTGCACAAACTCATGCCTTGTATGCACCCCAATACCCATTTTCGCAAAGGGTCACGTGTAGCAATGAAATGGCGCGAAACAACTCGAAACATGAGATATGGACCTAAAGTTGTGGATTGGGCATGTTCGTGGTGAAAAAAGAAGAAATGGTTCTAGTTGCACAAACTCATGCCTTGTATGCACCCGATACCCGTTTTCGGAATGGGTCACGTGTGGCAACGAAATGGCGCAAAACCACCACAAAGATGAGTTTTGGATCTAAAGTGGTGCATTGGGCAAGTCCGTTGCGAAAAAAGAAAAAATGGTTCTAATTGCACAAACTCATGCCTTGTATGCACCCCGATACCTGTTTTCGCAATGGGTCACGTACGGCAACGAAATGGCGTGAAACTACTCCGAACATGAGAGTTGGACCTAAAGTAGTGGATTGGGCATGTCCATGGCAGAAAAAGAAGAAATGGTTCTAGTTGCAAAAACTCATGCCTTGTATGCACGCCGATACCCATTTTCGCAATGGGTCACGTGCGGTAATGATATGGGACAAAACCACCCAAAACATGAGTGTTGGACCTAAAGTGGTGCATTGGGCTTGTCCGTTGCGAAAAAAGAAGAAATGGTTCTACTTGCACAAACTCATGCCTTGTATGCACCCCAATACCCATTTTAGCAAAGGGTCACGTGTAGCAATGAAATGGCGCGAAACAACTCGAAACATGAGATATGGACCTAAAGTTGTGGATTGGGCATGTTCGTGGTGAAAAATGAAGAAATGGTTCTAGTTGCACAAACTCATGCCTTGTATGCACCCGATACCCGTTTTCGCAATGGGTCACGTGACGCAATCAAATGGCGCAAAACCACGCCAAACATGAGTTTTGGACCGAAAGTAGTGCATTGAGCATGTCCGTTGTGAAAAAAGAAGAAATGGTCCCAGTTGCACAAACTCATGCCTTGTATGCACCCCGATACCTGTTTTCGCAATGGGTCACGTGCGGCAACGAACTGGTGCGAAACCACTCTGAACATGAGTTTTGAACCTAAAGTTGTGGATTGGGCATGTTCGTGGCGAAAAAAGAAGAAATGGTTCTAGTTGCACAAACTCATGCCTTGTATGCACCCCGATACCCATTTTCTCAATGGGTCACGTGTGGCAATGAAATGGCGCAAAACCACCCCAAACATGAGTTTTGGACCTAAAGTCGTGCATTGGGCATGTCCGTTGCGAAAAAAGAAGAAATGGTCCTAGTTGCACAAACTGATGCCTTGTACGCACCCCGATACCCGTTTTCGCAATGGGTCACGTGGGGCAATGAAATGGCGCAAAACCACCCCAAATATGAGTTTTGGACCAAAAGTCATGCATTGGGCATGTCCGTTGCAAAAAAAGAAGAAATGGTCCTAGTTGCACAAACTCATGCCTTGTACGCACCCCGATACCCGTTTTCGCAATGGGTCACGTGGGGCAATGAAATGGCGCAAAACCACCCCAAACATGAGTTTTGGACCTAAAGTCGTGCATTGGGCATGTCCGTTGCGAAAAAAGAAGAAATGGTCCTAGTTGCACAAACTCATGCCTTGTACGCACCCCGATACCCGTTTTCGCAATGGGTCGCGTGTGGCAATGAAATGGCGCAAAACCACCCCAAACATGAGTTTTGGATCTAAAGTGGTGCATTGGGCATGTCCGTTGCGAAAAAAGAAAAAATGGTTCTACTTGCACAAACTCATGCCTTGTATGCACCCCGATACCTGTTTTCGCAATGGGTCACGTGCGGCAACGAAATGGCGCGAAACCACTCCGAACATGAGATTTGGACCTAAACTTGTGGATTGGGCATGTTCGTGGTGAAAAAAGAAGAAATGGTTCTAGTTGCACAAACTCATGCCTTGTATGCACCCCGACACCCATTTTCTCAATGGTTCACGTGTGGCAATGAAATGTCGCTAAACCACCCCAAACATGAGTTTTGGATCTAAAGTGGTGCATTGGGCATGTCCGTTGCACAAAAAGAAAAAATGGTTCTAATTGCACAAACTCATGCCTTGTATGCACCCCGATACCTGTTTTCGCAATGGGTCATGTGTGGCAATGAAATGGCGCAAAACCAACCCAAACATGAGTTTTGGATTTAAAATGGTGCCTTGGGCATGTCCGTTGGGAAAAAAGAAAAAAAATGGTTCTAATTACACAATCTCATGCCTTGTATACACCTCGATACCCGTTTCCGCTCCACGTGCGGCAACGAAATTGCGCGAAACCATTCCGAACATGAGATTTGGACCTAAAGTAGTGGATTGGGCAAGTTCGTGGCGAAAAAAGAAGAAATGGTTCTAGTTGCACAAACTCATGCCTTGTATGCACCTCGATACCCATTTTCTCAATGGTTCACGTGTGGCAATGAAATGGCGCAAAACCACCCCAAACATCAGTTTTGTATCTAAAGTGGTGCATTGGGCATGTCCGTTGCGAAAAAAGAAAAAATGGTTCTAATTGCACAAACTCATGCCTTGTCTGCACCCCGATATTCGCAATGGGTCACGTGCGGCAACGAAATAGCCCGAAACCACTCCGAACATGAGATTTGGACCTAAAGTAGTGGATTGGGCATGTTCATGACGAAAAAAGAAGAAATGGTTCTAGTTGCACAAACTCATGCCTTGTATGCACCCCGATACCCATTTTCGCAATGGGTCACGTGTGGCAATGAAATGGCGCAAAACCACAACAAACATGAGTTTTGGACCTAAAGTAGTGCATTGGGCATGTCCGTTGCGAAAAAAGAAGAAATGGTCCTAGTTACACAAACTCATGCCTTGTATGCACCCCGATACCCGTTTTCGCAATGGGACACGTGCGGCAACGAAATGGCGCAAAACCACCCCAAAGATGAGTTTTGGATCTAAAGTGGTGCATTGGGCATGTCCGTTGCGAAAAAAGAAAAAATGGTTCTAATTGCACAAACTCATGCCTTGTATGCACCGCGATACCTGTTTTCGCAATGGGTCACGTGCGGCAACGAAATGGCGTGAAACCACTCCGAACATGAGAGTTGGACCTAAAGTAGTGGATTGGGCATGTCCATGGCAGAAAAAGAAGAAATGGTTCTAGTTGCAAAAACTCATGCCTTGTATGCACCCCGATACCCATTTTCGCAATGGGTCACGTGCAGTAATGATATGGGACAAAACCACCCAAAACATGAGTGTTGGACCTAAAGTGGTGCATTGGGCATGTCCGTTGCGAAAAAAGAAGAAATGGTTCTACTTGCACAAACTCATGCCTTGTATGCACCCCAATATCCATTTTCGCAAAGGGTCACGTGCAGCAATGAAATGGCGCGAAACCACTCGAAACATGAGATATGGACCTAAAGTTGTGGATTGGGCATGTTCGTGGTGAAAAAAGAAAAATGGTTCTAGTTGCAAAAACTTATGCCTTGTATGCACCCCGATACCCATTTTCGCAAGGGGTCACGTGCGGTAATGATATGGCACAAAACCACCCAAAACATGAGTGTTGGACCTAAAGTGGTGCATTGGGCATGTCCGTTGCGAAAAAAGTAGAAATGGTTCTACTTGCACAAACTCATGCCTTGTATGCACCCCAATACCCATTTTCGCAAAGGGTCACGTGTAGCAATGAAATGGCGCGAAACAACTCGAAACATGAGATATGGACCTAAAGTTGTGGATTGGGCATGTTCGTGGTGAAAAATGAAGAAATGGTTCTAGTTGCACAAACTCATGCCTTGTATGCACCCCGGTACCCATTTTCGCAAGGGGTCACGAGCGGTAATGATATGGCACAAAACCACCCAAAACATGAGTGTTGGACCTAAAGTGGTGCATTGGGCTTGTCCGTTGTGAAAAAAGAAGAAATGGTTCTACTTGCACAAACTCATGCCTTGTATGCACCCCAATACCCATTTTCGCAAAGGGTCACGTGTAGCAATGAAATGGCGCGAAACAACTCGAAACATGAGATATGGACCTAAAGTTGTGGATTGGGCATGTTCGTGGTGAAAAAAGAAGAAATGGTTCTAGTTGCACAAACTCATGCCTTGTATGCACCCGATACCCATTTTCGCAATGGGTCACGTGAGGCAATGAAATGGCGCAAAACCACGCCAAACATGAGGTTTTGACCGAAAGTAGTGCATTGAGCATGTCCGTTGCGCAAAAAGAAAAATTCGTTCTAATTGCACAAACTCATGCCTTGTATGCACCCCGATACCTGTTTTCGCAATGGATCACGTGTGGCAATGAAATGGCGCAAAACCAACCCAAACATGAGTTTTGGATCTAAAATGGTGCCTTGGGCATGTCCGTTGCGAAAAAAGAAAAAAATGGTTCTAATTACACAATCTCATGCCTTGTATGCACCCCGATACCCGTTTCCGCACCACGTGTGGCAACGAAATGGCGCGAAACCATTCCGAACATGAGATTTGGACCTAAAGTAGTGGATTGGGCATGTTCGTGGCGAGAAAAGAAGAAATGGTTCTAGTTGCACAAACTCATGCCTTGTATGCACCCCGATACCTGTTTTCGCAATGGGTCACGTGCGGCAACGAACTGGTGCGAAACCACTCTGAACATGAGTTTTGAACATAAAGTTGTGGATTGGGCATGTTCGTGGCGAAAAAAGAAGAAATGGTTCTAGTTGCACAAACTCATGCCTTGTATGCACCCCGATACCCATTTTCGCAATGGGTCACGTGTGGCAATGAAATGGCGCAAAACCACCCCAAACATGAGTTTTGGACCTAAAGTAGTGTATTGGGCATGTCCGTTGCGAAAAAAGAAGAAATGGCCCTAGTTGCACAAACTCATGCCTTGTACGCACCCCGATACCCGTTTTCGCAATGGGTCACGTGGGGCAATGAAATGGCGCAAAACCACCCCAAACATGAGTTTTGGATCTCAGGTGGCGCATTGGCCATGTCCGTTGCGAAAAAAGAAAAAATGGTTCTGATTGCACAAACTCATGCCTTGTATGCACCCCGACACCCGTTTTCGCAATGGGTCACGTGCGGCAACGAAATGGCGCACAACCACTCCGAACATGAGATTTGGACCTAAAGTAGTGGATTGGGCATGTTCGTGGCGAAAAAAAGAAGAAATTGTTCTAGTTGCACAAACTCATGCCTTGTATGCACCCCGATACCTGTTTTCGCAATGGGTCACGTGCGGCAACGAAATGGCACGAAACCACTTCTAACAAGAGATTTGGACCTAAAGTAGTGGATTGGGCATGTTCAAGGCAAAAAAAGAAGAAATGGTTCTAGTTGCACAAACTCATGCCTTGTATGCACCCCGGTACCTGCTCTCGCAATGGGTCACGTGTGGCAATGAAATGGCGCAAAACCACCCCAAACATGAGTTTTGGACCTAGAGTGGTGCATTGGGCATGTCCTTTGCGAAAAAAGACAAAATGGTTCTAGTTGCACAAACTCATGCGTTGTATGCTCCCCGATACCCGTTTTCGCAATGGGTCACGTGCGGCAACGAACTGGAGCAAAACCACTCTGAACATGAGTTTCGAACCGAAAGTTGTGGAATGGGCATGTTCGTGGCGAAAAAGAAGAAATGCTTCTAGTTGCACAAACTCATGCCTTGTATGCACCCCGATACCCATTTTCTCAATGGGTCACGTGTGGCAATGAAATGGCGCAAAACCACCCCAAACATGAGTTCTGGACCTAAAGAAGTGCATTTGGCAAGTCCATTGCGAAAAAAGAAGAAATGGTCCTAGTTGCACAAACTCATGCCTTGTACGCACCCCGATACCCGTTTTTGCAATGGGTCACGTGGGGAAATGAAATGGTGCAAAACCACCCCAAACATGAGTTTTGGATCTAAAGTGGTGCATTGGGCATGTCCGTTGCGAAAAAAGAAAAAATGGTTCTAATTGCACAAACTCATGCCTTGTATGCACCCCGATACCTATTTTCGCAATGGGTCACGTGCGGCAACGAAATGGCGCGAAACCACTCCGAACATGAGATTTGGGCCTAAACTTGTGGATTGGGCATGTTCGTGGTGAAAAAAGAAGAAATGCTTCTAGTTGCACAAACTGATGCCTTGTATGCACCCGATACCCGTTTTCGCAATGGGTCACGTGACGCAATCAAATGGCGCAAAACCACGCCAAACATGAGTTTTGGACCGAAAGTAGTGCATTGAGCATGTCCGTTGTGAAAAAAGAAGAAATGGTCCCAGTTATACAAACTCATGCCTTGTATGCACCCCGATACCCGTTTTCACAATGGGTCACGTGCGGCAACGAACTGGTGCGAAACCACTCCGAACATGAGTTTCGAACCTAAAGTAGTGGATTGGGCAGGTTCGCGGTGAAAAAAGAAGAAATGGTTCTAGTTGCACAAACTCATGCCTTGTATGCACCCCGATACCCATTTTCGCAATGGGTCACGTGTGGCAATGAAATGGCGCAAAACCACCCCAGACATGAGTTTTGGACCTAAAGTAGTGCATTGGGCATGTCCGTTGCGAAAAAAGAAAAAATGGTCCTAGTTGCACAAACTCGTGCCTTGTACGCACCCTGATACCCGTTTCCGCAATGGGTCACGTGCGGCAATGAAATGGAGCAAAACCACGCCACACATGAGTTTTGGACCGAAAGTAGTGCATTGCACATGACCGTTGTGAAAAAAGAAGAAATGGTCCCAGTTGCACAAACTCATGCCTTGTAGGCACCCCGATACCTATTTCTGCAATGGGTCACATGCGGCAACGAACTGGTGCGAAACCCCTCTGAACATGAGTTTTGAACCTAAAGTTGTGGATTTGGCATGTTCGTGGCGAAAAAAGAAGAAATGGTGCTAGTTGCACAAACTCATGCCTTGTATGCACCCCGATACCCATTTTCTCAATGGGTCACGTGTGGCAATGAAATGGTGCAAAACCACCCCAAAGATGAGTTTTGGACCTAAAGTCGTGCATTGGGCATGTCCGTTGCGAAAAAAGAAGAAATGGTCCTAGTTGCACAAACTCATGCCTTGTACGCACCCCGATACCCGTTTTCGCAATGGGTCTCGTGGGGCAATGAAATGGCGCAAAACCACCCCAAACATGAGTTTTGGATCTCAAGTGGTGCATTGGCCATGTCCGTTGCGAAAAAAGAAAAAATGGTTCTGATTGCACAAACTCATGCCTTGTATGCACCCCGACACCCGTTTTCGCAATGGGTCACGTGCGGCAACGAAATGGCGCACAACCACTCTGAACATGAGATTTGGACCTAAAGTAGTGGATTGGGCATGTTCGTGGCGAAAAAAGAAGAAATTGTTCTAGTTGCACAAACTCATGCCTTGTATGCACCCCGATACCTGTTTTCGCAATGGGTCACGTGCGGCAACGAAATGGCACGAAACCACTTCTAACATGAGATTTGGACCTAAAGTAGTGGATTGGGCATGTTCAAGGCAAAAAAAGAAGAAATGGTTCTAGTTGCACAAACTCATGCCTTGTATGCACCCCGGTACCTGCTCTCGCAATGGGTCACGTGTGGCAATGAAATGGCGCAAAACCACCCCAAACATGAGTTTTGGACCTAGAGTGGTGCATTGGGCATGTCCTTTGCGAAAAAAGACGAAATGGTTCTAGTTGCACAAACTCATGCGTTGTATGCTCCCCGATACCCGTTTTCGCAATGGGTCACGTGCGGCAACGAACTGGAGCAAAACCACTCTGAACATGAGTTTCGAACCTAAAGTTGTGGAATGGGCATGTTCGTGGCGAAAAAGAAGAAATGCTTCTAGTTGCACAAACTCATGCCTTGTATGCACCCCGATACCCATTTTCTCAATGGGTCACGTGTGGCAATGAAATGGCGCAAAACCACCCCAAACATGAGTTCTGGACCTAAAGAAGTGCATTTGGCAAGTCCATTGCGAAAAAAGAAGAAATGGTCCTAGTTGCACAAACTCATGCCTTGTACGCACCCCGATACCCGTTTTTGCAATGGGTCACGTGGGGAAATGAAATGGGGCAAAACCACCCCAAACATGAGTTTTGGATCTAAAGTGGTGCATTGGGCATGTCCGTTGCGAAAAAAGAAAAAATGGTTCTAATTGCACAAACTCATGCCTTGTATGCACCCCGATACCTATTTTCGCAATGGGTCACGTGCGGCAACGAAATGGCGCGAAACCACTCCGAACATGAGATTTGGGCCTAAACTTGTGGATTGGGCATGTTCGTGGTGAAAAAAGAAGAAATGCTTCTAGTTGCACAAACTGATGCCTTGTATGCACCCGATACCCGTTTTCGCAATGGGTCACGTGACGCAATCAAATGGCGCAAAACCACGCCAAACATGAGTTTTGGACCGAAAGTAGTGCATTGAGCATGTCCGTTGTGAAAAAAGAAGAAATGGTCCCAGTTATACAAACTCATGCCTTGTATGCACCCCGATACCCGTTTTCACAATGGGTCACGTGCGGCAACGAACTGGTGCGAAACCACTCCGAACATGAGTTTCGAACCTAAAGTAGTGGATTGGGCAGGTTCGCGGTGAAAAAAGAAGAAATGGTTCTAGTTGCACAAACTCATGCCTTGTATGCACCCCGATACCCATTTTCGCAATGGGTCACGTGTGGCAATGAAATGGCGCAAAACCACCCCAGACATGAGTTTTGGACCTAAAGTAGTGCATTGGGCATGTCCGTTGCGAAAAAAGAAAAAATGATCCTAGTTGCACAAACTCGTGCCTTGTACGCACCCTGATACCCGTTTCCGCAATGGGTCACGTGCGGCAATGAAATGGAGCAAAACCACGCCACACATGAGTTTTGGACCGAAAGTAGTGCATTGCGCATGACCGTTGTGAAAAAAGAAGAAATGGTCCCAGTTGCACAAACTCATGCCTTGTAGGCACCCCGATACCTATTTTTGCAATGGGTCACATGCGGCAACGAACTGGTGCGAAACCCCTCTGAACATGAGTTTTGAACCTAAAGTTGTGGATTTGGCATGTTCGTGGCGAAAAAAGAAGAAATGGTGCTAGTTGCACAAACTCATGCCTTGTATGCACCCCGATACCCATTTTCTCAATGGGTCACGTGTGGCAATGAAATGGTGCAAAACCACCCCAAAGATGAGTTTTGGACCTAAAGTCGTGCATTGGGCATGTCCGTTGCGAAAAAAGAAGAAATGGTCCTAGTTGCACAAACTCATGCCTTGTACGCACCCCGATACCCGTTTTCGCAATGGGTCTCGTGGGGCAATGAAATGGCGCAAAACCACCCCAAACATGAGTTTTGGATCTCAAGTGGTGCATTGGCCATGTCCGTTGCGAAAAAAGAAAAAATGGTTCTGATTGCACAAACTCATGCCTTGTATGCACCCCGACACCCGTTTTCGCAATGGGTCACGTGCGGCAACGAAATGGCGCACAACCACTCCGAACATGAGATTTGGACCTAAAGTAGTGGATTGGGCATGTTCGTGGCGAAAAAAGAAGAAATTGTTCTAGTTGCACAAACTCATGCCTTGTATGCACCCCGATACCTGTTTTCGCAATGGGTCACGTGCGGCAACGAAATGGCACGAAACCACTTCTAACATGAGATTTGGACCTAAAGTAGTGGATTGGGCATGTTCAAGGCAAAAAAAGAAGAAATGGTTCTAGTTGCACAAACTCATGCCTTGTATGCACCCCGGTACCTGCTCTCGCAATGGGTCACGTGTGGCAATGAAATGGCGCAAAACCACCCCAAACATGAGTTTTGGACCTAGAGTGGTGCATTGGGCATGTCCTTTGCGAAAAAAGACGAAATGGTTCTAGTTGCACAAACTCATGCGTTGTATGCTCCCCGATACCCGTTTTCGCAATGGGTCACGTGCGGCAACGAACTGGAGCAAAACCACTCTGAACATGAGTTTCGAACCTAAAGTTGTGGAATGGGCATGTTCGTGGTGAAAAAGAAGAAATGCTTCTAGTTGCACAAACTCATGCCTTGTATGCACCCCGATACCCATTTTCTCAATGGGTCACGTGTGGCAATGAAATGGCGCAAAACCACCCCAAACATGAGTTCTGGACCTAAAGAAGTGCATTTGGCAAGTCCATTGCGAAAAAAGAAGAAATGGTCCTAGTTGCACAAACTCATGCCTTGTACGCACCCCGATACCCGTTTTTGCAATGGGTCACGTGGGGAAATGAAATGGTGCAAAACCACCCCAAACATGAGTTTTGGATCTAAAGTGGTGCATTGGGCATGTCCGTTGCGAAAAAAGAAAAAATGGTTCTAATTGCACAAACTCATGCCTTGTATGCACCCCGATACCTATTTTCGCAATGGGTCACGTGCGGCAACGAAATGGCGCGAAACCACTCCGAACATGAGATTTGGGCCTAAACTTGTGGATTGGGCATGTTCGTGGTGAAAAAAGAAGAAATGCTTCTAGTTGCACAAACTGATGCCTTGTATGCACCCGATACCCGTTTTCGCAATGGGTCACGTGACGCAATCAAATGGCGCAAAACCACGCCAAACATGAGTTTTGGACCGAAAGTAGTGCATTGAGCATGTCCGTTGTGAAAAAAGAAGAAATGGTCCCAGTTATACAAACTCATGCCTTGTATGCACCCGATACCCGTTTTCACAATGGGTCACGTGCGGCAACGAACTGGTGCGAAACCACTCCGAACATGAGTTTCGAACCTAAAGTAGTGGATTGGGCAGGTTCGCGGTGAAAAAAGAAGAAATGGTTCTAGTTGCACAAACTCATGCCTTGTGTGCACCCCGATACCCATTTTCGCAATGGGTCACGTGTGGCAATGAAATGGCGCAAAACCACCCCAGACATGAGTTTTGGACCTAAAGTAGTGCATTGGGCATGTCCGTTGCGAAAAAAGAAAAAATGGTCCTAGTTGCACAAACTCATGCCTTGTACGCACCCTGATACCCGTTTCCGCAATGGGTCACGTGCGGCAATGAAATGGAGCAAAACCACGCCACACATGAGTTTTGGACCGAAAGTAGTGCATTGCGCATGACCGTTGTGAAAAAAGAAGAAATGGTCCCAGTTGCACAAACTCATGCCTTGTAGGCACCCCGATACCTATTTTTGCAATGGGTCACATGCGGCAACGAACTGGTTAGAAACCCCTCTGAACATGAGTTTTGAACCTAAAGTTGTGGATTTGGCATGTTCGTGGCGAAAAAAGAAGAAATGGTGCTAGTTGCACAAACTCATGCCTTGTATGCACCCCGATACCCATTTTCTCAATGGGTCACGTGTGGCAATGAAATGGTGCAAAACCACCCCAAAGATGAGTTTTGGACCTAAAGTCGTGCATTGGGCATGTCCGTTGCGAAAAAAGAAGAAATGGTCCTAGTTGCACAAACTCATGCCTTGTAGGCACCCCGATACCCGTTTTCGCAATGGGTCTCGTGGGGCAATGAAATGGCGCAAAACCACCCCAAACATGAGTTTTGGATCTCAAGTGGTGCATTGGCCATGTCCGTTGCGAAAAAAGAAAAAATGGTTCTGATTGCACAAACTCATGCCTTGTATGCACCCCGACACCCGTTTTCGCAATGGGTCACGTGCGGCAACGAAATGGCGCACAACCACTCCGAACATGAGATTTGGACCTAAAGTAGTGGATTGGGCATGTTCGTGGCGAAAAAAGAAGAAATGGTTCTAGTTGCACAAACTCATGCCTTGTATGCACCCCGATACCCGTTTTCGCAATGGGTCACGTGGGGCAATGAAATGGCGCAAAACCACCCCAAACATGAGTTTTGGACCTAAAGTCGTGCATTGGGCATGTCCGTTGCGAAAAAAGAAGAAATGGTCCTAGTTGCACAAACTCATGCCTTGTACGCACCCCGATACCCGTTTTCGCAATGGGTCACGTGGGGCAATGAAATGGCGCAAAACCACCCCAAACATGAGTTTTGGATCTCAGGTGGCGCATTGGCCATGTCCGTTGCGAAAAAAGAAAAAATGGTTCTGATTGCACAAACTCATGCCTTGTATGCACCCCGACACCCGTTTTCGCAATGGGTCACGTGCGGCAACGAAATGGCGCACAACCACTCCGAACATGAGATTTGGACCTAAAGTAGTGGATTGGGCATGTTCGTGGCGAAAAAAGAAGAAATTGTTCTAGTTGCACAAACTCATGCCTTGTATGCACCCCGATACCTGTTTTCGCAATGAGTCACGTGCGGCAACGAAATGGCACGAAACCACTTCTAACATGAGATTTGGACCTAAAGTAGTGGATTGGGCATGTTCAAGGCAAAAAAAGAAGAAATGGTTCTAGTTGCACAAACTCATGCCTTGTATGCACCCCGGTACCTGCTCTCGCAATGGGTCACGTGTGGCAATGAAATGGCGCAAAACCACACCAAACATGAGTTTTGGACCTAGAGTGGTGCATTGGGCATGTCCTTTGCGAAAAAAGACGAAATGGTTCTAGTTGCACAAACTCATGCGTTGTATGCTCCCCGATACCCGTTTTCGCAATGGGTCACGTGCGGCAACGAACTGGAGCGAAACCACTCTGAACATGAGTTTCGAACCTAAAGTTGTGGAATGGGCATGTTCGTGGCGAAAAAGAAGAAATGCTTCTAGTTGCACAAACTCATGCCTTGTATGCACCCCGATACCCATTTTCTCAATGGGTCACCTGTGGCAATGAAATGGCGCAAAACCACCCCAAACATGAGTTCTGGACCTAAAGAAGTGCATTTGGCAAGTCCATTGCGAAAAAAGAAGAAATGGTCCTAGTTGCACAAACTCATGCCTTGTACGCACCCCGATACCCGTTTTTGCAATGGGTCACGTGGGGAAATGAAATGGCGCAAAACCACCCCAAACATGAGTTTTGGATCTAAAGTGGTGCATTGGGCATGTCCGTTGCGAAAAAAGAAAAAATGGTTCTAATTGCACAAACTCATGCCTTGTATGCACCCCGATACCTATTTTCGCAATGGGTCACGTGCGGCAACGAAATGGCGCGAAACCACTCCGAACATGAGATTTGGGCCTAAACTTGTGGATTGGGCATGTTCGTGGTGAAAAAAGAAGAAATGCTTCTAGTTGCACAAACTGATGCCTTGTATGCACCCGATACCCGTTTTCGCAATGGGTCACGTGACGCAATCAAATGGCGCAAAACCACGCCAAACATGAGTTTTGGACCGAAAGTAGTGCATTGAGCATGTCCGTTGTGAAAAAAGAAGAAATGGTCCCAGTTATACAAACTCATGCCTTGTATGCACCCCGATACCCGTTTTCACAATGGGTCACGTGCGGCAATGAACTGGTGCGAAACCACTCCGAACATGAGTTTCGAACCTAAAGTAGTGGATTGGGCAGGTTCGCGGTGAAAAAAGAAGAAATGGTTCTAGTTGCACAAACTCATGCCTTGTATGCACCCCGATACCCATTTTCGCAATGGGTCACGTGTGGCAATGAAATGGCGCAAAACCACCCCAGACATGAGTTTTGGACCTAAAGTAGTGCATTGGGCATGTCCGTTGTGAAAAAAGAAAAAATGGTCCTAGTTGCACAAACTCATGCCTTGTACGCACCCTGATACCCGTTTCCGCAATGGGTCACGTGCGGCAATGAAATGGAGCAAAACCACGCCACACATGAGTTTTGGACCGAAAGTAGTGCATTGCGCATGACCGTTGTGAAAAAAGAAGAAATGGTCCCAGTTGCACAAACTCATACCTTGTAGGCACCCCGATACCTATTTTCGCAATGGGTCACATGCGGCAACGAACTGGTGCGAAACCCCTCTGAACATGAGTTTTGAACCTAAAGTTGTGGATATGGCATGTTCGTGGCGAAAAAAGAAGAAATGGTTCTAGTTGCACAAACTCATGCCTTGTATGCACCCCGATACCCATTTTCTCAATGGGTCACGTGTGGCAATGAAATGGTGCAAAACCACCCCAAAGATGAGTTTTGGACCTAAAGTCGTGCATTGGGCATGTCCGTTGCGAAAAAAGAAGAAATGGTCCTAGTTGCACAAACTCATGCCTTGTACGCACCCCGATACCCGTTTTCGCAATGGGTCACGTGGGGCAATGAAATGGCGCAAAACCACCCCAAACATGAGTTTTGGATCTCAAGTGGTGCATTGGCCATGTCCGTTGCGAAAAAACAAAAAATGGTTCTGATTGCACAAACTCATGCCTTGTATGCACCCCGACACCCGTTTTCGCAATGGGTCACGTGCGGCAACGAAATGGCGCACAACCACTCCGAACATGAGATTTGGACCTAAAGTAGTGGATTGGGCATGTTCGTGGCGAAAAAAGAAGAAATTTTTCTAGTTGCACAAACTCATGTCTTGTATGCACCCCTATACCCGTTTTCGCAATGGGTCACGTGGGGCAATGAAATGGCGCAAAACCACCCCAAACATGAGTTTTGGACCTAAAGTTGTGCATTGGGCATGTCCGTTGCGAAAAAAGAAGAAATGATCCTAGTTGCACAAACTCATGCCTTGTACGCACCCCGATACCCGTTTTCGCAATGGGTCACGTGGGGCAATGAAATGGCGCAAAACCACCCCAAACATGAGTTCTGGACCTAAATAAGTGCAGTTGGCATGTCCATTGCGAAAAAAGAAGAAATGGTCCTAGTTGCACAAACTCATGCTTTGTATGCTCCCCGATACCCGTTTTCGCAATGGGTCACGTGCGGCAACGAACTGGAGCGAAACCACTCTGAACATGAGTTTCGAACCTAAAGTTGTGGATTGGGCATGTTCGTGGCGAAAAAGAAGAAATGCTTCAAGTTGCACAAACTCATGCCTTGTATGCACCCCGATACCCATTTTCTCAATGGATGACGTGTGGCAATGAAATGGCGCAAAACCACCCCAAACATGAGTTCTGGACCTAAAGAAGTGCAGTTGGCATGTCCATTGCGAAAAAAGAAGAAATGGTCCTAGTTGCACAAACTCATGCCTTGTACGCACCCCGATACCCGTTTTCGCAATGGGTCACGTGGGGAAATGAAATGGCGCAAAACCACCCCAAACATGAGTTTTGGATCTAAAGTGGTGCATTGGGCATGTCCGTTGCGAAAAAAGAAAAAATGGTTCTAAATGCACAAACTCATACCTTGTATACACCCCGATACCCGTTTTCGCAATGGGTGACGTGCGGCAACGAAATGGATTGGGCACATTCATGGTGAAAAAAGAAGAAATGGTCCTAGTTGCACAAACTCATGCCTTGTATGCACCCAGATACCCGTTTTCGCAAAGGGTCACGTGCTGCAACGAATTGGCGCGAAACAATTCAAAACATGAGATTTGGACCTAAAGTAGCGGATTGGGCATGTTTATGGCGAAAAAAAGAAGAAATGGTGCAAGTCGCACAAACTCATGCCTTGTATGCACCGCGATACCCATTTTCTTAATGGGTCACGTGTGGCAATGAAATGGCGCAAAACCACCCCAAACAAGAGTTTTGGACCTAAAGTAGTGCATTGGGCATGTCCGTTGTGAAAAAAGAAGAAATGGTCCTAGTCGTACAAACTCATGCTTTGTACGCACCCCGATACCCGTTGTCGCAATTGGTCAGGTGGGGCAATGAAATGGCGCAAAACCACCCCAAACATGAGTTTTGGATCTAAAGTGGTGCATTGGGCATGTCCGTTGCGAAAAAAGGAAAAATGGTTCTAATTGCACAAATCATGCCTTGTAGCCACCCCGATACCTGTTTTCGCATTGGGTCACGTGCGGCAACGAAATGGCACGACACCACTCCGAACATGAGATTTGGACCTAAATTAGTAGATTCGGCATGTTCAAGGCAAAAAAAGAAGAAATGGTTCTAGTTGCACAAACTCATGCCTTGTATGCACCCCGATACCCCTTTTTGCAATGGGTCACGTGTGTCGACGAAATGGCGCGAAACAACTCCAGACATGAGATTTGGACCAAAAGTAGTGGATTGGGCATGTTCCTTGCGAAAAAAGAAGAAATGGTTCTAGTTGCGCAAACTCATGCTTTGTACGCACCCCGATACCCGTTTTCGCAATTGGACATGTGCGGCAATGAAATGGCACAAAACCATCCCAAACAAGAGTTTTGGACATAAAGTGGTGCATTAGGCATGTCCGTTGCGAAAAAAGAAGAAAAGTTCTAGTTGCACAAACTCATGCCTGGTATGCACCCCGATAATCATTTTCGCAATGGGTCACGTGCGGCAACTAAATGGCGCGAAACCACTCCAAACAAGAGTTTTGGACCTAAAGTGGTGCATTGGGCTTGTCCGTTGCGAAAAAAGAAGAAATGGTTCTAGTTGCACAAACTCATGCCATGTATACACCCCGATACCCTTTTTTGCAATGGGTCACGTGTGACAACGAAATGGCACAAAACCACCCCCAAACATGTGCTTTGGACGTATAGTAGGGATTGGGCATGTTCGTCGCAAAAAAACAAGAAATGGTTCTTGTTGCACAAACTCATGCCTTGTATGCACCCCGATACCCGTTTTCGCAATGGGTGACGTGCGGCAACAAAATGGCGCGAAACCACTCCAAACATGTGTTTTGGACGTAGAGTAGGGATTGGGCATGTTCTTCGCAAAAAAATAAGAAATGGTTCTTGTTCACAAACTCATGCCTTGTATGCACCCCGATACCCATTTTCGCAATGGGACATGTGCGGCAATGAAATGGCGCAAAACCACCCCAAGGACCTAAAGTGGTGCATTGGGCATGTTAGCCGCAAAAAAAGAAGAAATGGTTCTAGTTGCACAAACTCATGCCTTGTATGCACCCTGATATCCGTTTTTGCAATGGGTCACGTGTGGCAACGAAATGGCGCGAAACCACTCCAAAGATGCGTTTTGGACCTAAAGTGGTGTATTGGGCATGTTCGTTGCGAAAAAAGAAGAAATGGTTCTAGTTGCACAACATCGTGCTTGGTATGCACTCCGATACCCGTTTTCGCAATGGGTCACGTGCGGCAACGAAATTGCGCGAAACCTCTCCAAACATGAGATTTGGACCTAAACTAGTGGATTAGGCATGCTCATGGCGAAGAAAGAGGAAATGGTTCTAGTTGCACAAACTCATGCCTTGTATGCACCCCGAGACCCGTTTTCGCAATGGGTCACGTGTGGCAACTAACTAGGGTGAAATCACTCCGAACATGAGTTTTGAACCTAAAGTAGTGGATTGGGCATGTTCGTGGTGAAAAATAGAAGAAATGGTTCTAGTTGCACAAACTCATGCCTTGTATGCAGCCCGATACCCATTTTTGCAATGGGACATATGCGGCAATGAAATGGCACAAAACCACCCAAAAGATGAGTTTTGCACCTAAAGTGGTGCATTGGGTATGTTCGTTGCGGAAAAGGAAGAAATGGTTCTAATTGCACAAACTCATGCCTTGTATGGACCCCGATTCCCGATTTTGCAATGGGTCACGTTTGGCAATGAAATGGCGTGAAACCACTCCAAACATGACTTTTGGGCCTAAAGTAGTGGATTGGGCATGTTCGTTGCGAAAAAAAGAAGAAATGGTTCTAGTTGCACAAACTCACGCCTCGTATGCACCCCGATACCCATTTTTGCAATGGGTCACGTGCGACAACGAAATGGCACAAAACCACCCCCAAACATGTGTTTTGGACGTAGTGTAGGGAGTGGGCATGTTCTTCGCAAAAAAATAAGAAATGGTTCTTGTTCACAAACTCATGCCTTGTATGCACCCCGATACCCATTTTCGCAATGGGACATGTGCGGCAATGAAATGGCGCAAAACCACCCCAAGGACCTAAAGTGGTGCATTGGGCACGTTAGCCGCAAAAAACGAAGAAATGGTTCTAGTTGCACAAACTCATGCCTTGTATGCACCCTGATATCCGTTTTTGCAATGGGTCACGTGTGGCAACGAAATGGCGCGAAACCACTCCAAAGATGAGTTTTGGAGCTAAAGTGGTGCATTGGGCATGTTCGTTGCGAAAAAAGAAGAAATGGTTCTAGTTGCACAACATCGTGCTTGGTATGCACTCCGATACCCGTTTTCGCAATGGGTCACGTGCGGCAACGAAATTGCGCGAAACCACTCCAAACATGAGATTTGGACCTAAAGTAGTGGATTGGGCATGCTCATGGCGAAGAAAGAGGAAATGGTTCTAGTTACACAAACTCATGCCTTGTATGCACCCCGAGACCCGTTTTCGCAATGGGTCACGTGTGGCAACTAACTAGGGCGAAATTACTCCGAACATGAGTTTTGAACCTAAAGTAGTGGATTGGGCATGTTCTTGGTGAAAAATAGAAGAAATGGTTCTAGTTGCACAAACTCATGCCTTGTATGCACCCTGATACCCATTTTTGCAATGGGTCACGTGCGACAACGAAATAGCACAAAACAACCCCCAAACATGTGTTTTGGACGTAAAGTAGGGATTGGGCATGTTCGTCTCAAAAGAACAAGAAATGGTTCTTGTTCACAAACTCATGCCTTGTATGCACCCCGATACCCATTTTCGCAATGGGACATGTGCGGCAATGAAATGGCGCAAAACCACCCCAAGGACCTAATGTGGTGCATTGGGCACGTTAGCAGCGAAAAACGAAGAAATGGTTCTAGTTGCATTCCGATACCTGTTTTCGCAATGGGTCACGTGCGACAACGAAATTGCGCGAAACCACTTCAAACATGAGATTTGGACCTAAAGTAGTGGATTGGGCATGTTCATGGTGAAAAATAGAAGAAATGGTTCTAGTTGCACAAACTCATGCCTTGTACACACCCCGATACCCGTTTTCACAATGGGTCACGTGCGGCAATGAAATGACGCAAAACTACCCCAAACATGAGTTCTAGACCTAAAGTAGTGCATTGGGCATGTCCGTTGTGAAAAAAGAAGAAATGGTCCTAGTTGCACAAACTCATGCCTTGTACACACCCCGATACTCGTTTTCGCAATGGGTCACGTGCGGCAATGAAATGGCGCAAAACCACGCCAAACATGAGTTTTGGACCGAAAGTAGTGCATTGAGCATGTCCGTTGTGAAAAAAAGAAGAAATGGTCCCAGTTGCAAAAACTCATGCCATGTACGCACCCCAATACCAATTTTCGCAAAGGGTCACGTGTCGCAATGAAATGGCGCGACACCACTCGAAACATGAGATTTGGACCTAAAGTTGTGGATTGGGCATGTTCGTGGTGAAAAAAGAAGAAATGGTTCTAGTTGCACAAACACATGCCTTGTATGCACCCCGGTACCCGTTTTCGCAATGGGTCACGTGAGGCAATGAAATGGCGCAAAACCACGCCAAACATGAGTTTTGGACCGAAAGTAGTGCATTGAGCATGTCCGTTGTGAAAAAACAAGAAATGGTCCCAGTTGCACAAACTCATGCCTTGTATGCACCCCGATACCCGTTTTCTCAATGGGTCACGTGCGGCAACGAACTGGTGCGAAACCACTCCAAACATGAGTTTCGAACCTAAAGTTGTGGATTGGGCTTGTTCGTTGTGAAAAAAAGAAGAAATGGTTCTAGTTGCACAAACTCATGCCTTGTATCCACCTCGATACCCATTTTCACAATGGGTCATGTGCGGCAATGAAATGACGCAAAACCACCCCAAACATGAGTTCTGGACCTAAAGTAGTGCATTGGGCATGTGCGTTGCGAAAAAAGAAGAAATGGTCCTAGTTGCACAAACTCATGCCTTGTACACACCCCGATACCCGTTTTCGCAATGGGTCACGTGCGGCAATGAAATGGCGCAAAACCACGCCAAACATGAGTTTTGGACCGAAAGTAGTGCATTGAGCATGTCCGTTGTGAAAAAAAGAAGAAATGGTCCCAGTTGCAAAAACTCATGCCATGTATGCACCCCAATACCCATTTTCGCAAAGGGTCACGTGTAGCAATGAAATGGCGCGACACCACTCGAAACATGAGACTTGGACCTAAAGTTGTGGATTGGGCATGTTCGTGGTGAAAAAAGAAGAAATGGTTCTAGTTGCACAAACACATGCCTTGTACGCACCCGATACCCGTTTTCGCAATGGGTCACGTGAGGCAATGAAATGGCGCAAAACCACGCCAAACATGAGTTTTGGACCGAAAGTAGTGCATTGAGCATGTCCGTTGTGAAAAAACAAGAAATGGTCCCAGTTGCACAAACTCATGCCTTGTATGCACCCCGATACCCGTTTTCTCAATGGGTCACGTGCGGCAACGAACTGGTGCGAAACCACTCCAAACATGAGTTTCGAACCTAAAGTTGTGGATTGGGCTTGTTCGTTGTGAAAAAAAGAAGAAATGGTTCTAGTTGCACAAACTCATGCCTTGTATCCACCTCGATACCCATTTTCACAATGGGTCACGTGCGGCAATGAAATGACGCAAAACCACCCCAAACATGAGTTCTGGACCTAAAGTAGTGCATTGGGCATGTGCGTTGCGAAAAAAGAAGAAATGGTCCTAGTTGCACAAACTCATGCCTTGTACACACCCCGATACCCGTTTTCGCAATGGGTCACGTGCGGCAATGAAATGGCGCAAAACCACGCCAAACATGAGTTTTGGACCGAAAGTAGTGCATTGAGCATGTCCGTTGTGAAAAAAAGAAGAAATGGTCCCAGTTGCAAAAACTCATGCCATGTATGCACCCCAATACCCATTTTCGCAAAGGGTCACGTGTAGCAATGAAATGGCGCGACACCACTCGAAACATGAGACTTGGACCTAAAGTTGTGGATTGGGCATGTTCGTGGTGAAAAAAGAAGAAATGGTTCTAGTTGCACAAACACATGCCTTTTATGCACCCGATACCCGTTTTCGCAATGGGTCACGTGAGGCAATGAAATGGCGTAAAACCCCGCCAAACATGAGTTTTGGACCGAAAGTAGTGCATTGAGCATGTCCGTTGTGAAAAAAGAAGAAATGGTCCCAGTTGCACAAATTCATGCCTTGTATGCACCCCGATACCCGTTTTCTCAATGGGTCACGTGCGGCAACGAACTGGTGCGAAACCACTCCAAACATGAGTTTCGAACCTAAAGTTGTGGATTGGGCTTGTTCGTTGTGAAAAAAAGAAGAAATGGTTCTAGTTGCACAAACTCATGCCTTGTATCCACCTCGATACCCATTTTCACAATGGGTCACGTGCGGCAATGAAATGACGCAAAACCACCCCAAACATGAGTTCTGGACCTAAAGTAGTGCATTGGGCATGTCCGTTGTGAAAAAAGAAGAAATGGACCTTGTTGCACAAACTCATGCCTTGTACACACCCCGATACCCGTTTTCGCAATGGGTCACGTGCGGCAATGAAATGGTACAAAACCACGCCAAACATGAGTTTTGGACCGAAAGTAGTGCATTGATCATGTCCGTTGTGAAAAGAAGAAGAAATGGTCCCAGTTGCACAAATTCATGCCTTGTATGCATCCCGATGCCCGTTTTCGCAATGGGTCACGTGCGGCAACGAACTGGTAAGAAACCACTTTGAACAAGAGTTTCGAACCAAAAGTTGTGGATTGGGCATGATCGTGGTGAAAAAAGAAGAAATGGTTCTAGTTGCACAAACTCATGCCTTGTATGCACCCCGATACCCATTTTCCCAATGGGTCACGTGCGGTAATGAAATGGCACAAAACCACACAAAACATGAGTGTTGGGCCGAGAGTGGTGCATTGGGCATGTCTGTTGTGAAAAAAGAAGAAATGGTTCTAGTTGCACAAACTCATGCCTTGTATGCACCCCAATACCCATTTTCGCAAAGGGTCACGTGCAGCAATGAAATGGTGCGAAACCACTCGAAACATGGGATTTGGACCTAAAGTTTTGGATTGGGCATGTTCGTGGTGAAAAAAGAAGAAATGGCTCTAGTTGCACAAACTCATGCCTTGTATGCACCCGATACCAGTTTTCGCAATGGGTGATGTGCAGCAATGAAATGGCTCGAAACCACGCCAAATATGAGTTTTGGACCTAAACTAGTGTATTGAGCATGTCCGTTACGAAAAAAAAGAAATTGTCCCAGTTTCACAAACTCATGCCTTGTATGCTCCCCAATACCCGTTTTCGCAATGGGTCACGTGCGGCAATGAACTGGTGAGAAACCACTCTGAACATGAGTTTCGAACCTAAAGTTGCGGATTGGGCATGTTCGTGGCGAAAGAAGAAGAAATGGTTCTAATTGCACAAACTCATGCCTTGTATGCACCCCGATACCCATTTTCTCAATGGGTCACGTGTGGCAATGTGTAACACCCTAAATTTAATTTCCAGCATTTTATAATAAATTCAATATGCTTTATTTATTTTCTAGGATTTATTGTGCCTAGTATGCATTTTTCATTATCTTTTGAACTAAATATTGCAATATATCCTAAGGTCAACATGTTTGTGCATTCATGCTGGAGCATATTTTTATTTGATGAGTGGCATAAGGTTTGAATTCAAATTTATTTGAATTCATAGTTTGCTTTTGAGTTTAAAAGAAAAAAAGAGAAATCAGCCCACCTCCCTGAGCCGGCCCACCAGCCACCCTCACCCGAGCCGGCCCAGGCGAGGCGGCCCAGCCGGCCTCCCGCGCGCCGCCTCTCTCCCTCGCGCCGCTGACAGGCGGACCCGCGCCCGTCGAGCCGCTGACAGGCGGGACCCACCTGTCATCCCCAACCTCCTGGCTTTCCATTTCGGGCGACGGCGACTTTCCTTTTTCGGCCGCCACCTTTCCTTCTCTACACCGGCCGACTCCGAGGAGGAGAGCTTCCCCCGCCGCCTTCCCCGTATTCCCCGCTCTCCTGCGCACCGAGTCCCCAAAGGAATCGAAGGATTCCCTTCCTTCCCGAGAGCGCGCGCCGAAGGAAACTCCGGCCGCCGCCTTCCTTACCGCGCCGCCCCCTTCCGAGCCGCTCCGGTCCTATAAATAGCACGCCGGGCTTCGCCCTTTCCCCCTCAACCTCGCCAGCAGCCGCAATCGAGCCCTAGCCATCGCGAGCCGCTCAATTCCGCCGCCACCGTCCGAGGTGAGTAACGCCGGCGAGGTGCAATTCGCCCTCTGTGGTCGCGCTCCCGCCGCCCTAACCCCTCCGTCGTGCTCTGCAGGACCTCGCGACCCCGTTCCGCTAGCTCTCGACGCCCGTGGACGCTCCGACCGAGCTCTCCGCGAAGCCCCGAGCCGCTCCGCCGCCTCCGCTCGTCGCCGACCATCCTCCGGCAGCTCCCGGTCGTCGACAACCCCACGGTGAGCTTCGCCGTGGTCCCGTCTTGCTTTCTAGCTAGGTCCGGTCCCGAATCGCGCCCCGGAACACCGGGCATCGCAAGCTCCGGTGATGCGCCGCCGTCCCCGATGGTCGCCGCCGGCGAAACCTCGCCTTTCAACCTCAGCCGTCCGATCCAGAACGGATGCACGAGATTATAACGTGATCCGATCTCACCTCGGCCGTTAGATCTAGATCCGACCGTCCGGACCAGATGGTGACCGGTCAACTGCGGTCGTCGCCGTTTTTTTTGTTAAAGAGACCCTCGGTTTTTCCGAAATCAACCCGCGGTCCACGCCAGTTCAAAAATAATTACAGATCGGCCCAGTTTTTAATGCTTTAGCCCCTGCGCTATTGAAAAATAGAACCCGCAGTCCAGAGGCTGTGTTTTTGTGCTTTAGACCTCGGATCTTTCCTGAAATTACAGAATTGGTCCCTGGTTTTTCCAAAACAGCCCAGATTTTGAGTTTTCTTCATAAATAGGTCCCTAGAACCTTGTTTTGGCCATAACTTTTCCGTTTTAACTCCGTTTTGGGAGATTCTTTCGCTCACGTGACCGTGGTAATATGTAGAACAGTTCTAAACCAGTTTTGTGTTCTGTTTTGATGTATTGGTGTACTGTTTCTTATCTTTTGTCCATTGTTTGCATGTATGCTCGTATATGGATGCTTGTGTGACGTTTGGACGTAAGTAGACGTTGATCTGTCTGAGGTGAACGAGGAGCCACCTTTTGACATTTGTGAGCAGCAGCAAGAGCACCTTGAGGAAGGCAAGTATAACATGAGCAACACCTATCACCTTTAATTCATTGCATATGCATGTGTCGATCTTGTATGCCTATAAGGACGATACATTAGCCACTTTGATCTCAATGTGAACCTTTTGGGTTGCATGTGGTTAAGTTTTTGCTAGGTGCTGCGCCAACATACACCTATGCTATGTTTTTAATTAATGTTGATTAATGGATCTATGCAATTAATTGTTTGAGCGTGACCCTCTGTGCCGTGTGCTTGAGTGGTGCATGTCTCATTTAAAATTTGTTTTTTAGCAACTTGGTTTAGGGGGCATGAGCATTGTGCTTAGTGGTTTTGCTCATAGCCACTTTCCATAAGGACCGGTTCGCAAAGCGACAACCTGGGACAACAGCACTACCATAAGACTGGTATGGGACGGTCTTAGCTGATTAATTAGATTGTTTTAGATTGGGAGTAACTTACCTGCGGGGCAAGAGGGGAGGTGTGCTTCTGTGGCCCTCGCGCTGCTTGGGTTGAGTGTGATGTGTTCTTCTCCCCTTGAGGCTTGCTCCACCGTTGCATAACCTGAAACCTTAGCGGTTACACCTTACTAACATAATCTTTGTAAAGGCTTCGTAGTGTGGCTTGCTAGTCATCTCATCTAAGGTATGTGATGAACCACTAGCGTAGCTCACGACTTGTGGGTAAAGATGTGCAACCTCTCGAGAGTGTAAAACTGATGCATCAGCCGTGCTCACGGTTATGAGCGGCCCAGATCCTTTATGTGATTAGTTGGGTTATGGATGGTTTTTGGTAAAATCCTGGTTAACCATGATGCTTAATTTCTTCTATGCAATATCTTTGAGATAAAAGTTTCTCTACTCACTTTAGTAAATAGCTTTAATAAAATTTGACCAATTAAAAGCAATGCAGTGGAGTCAGCTAACCTTAGAGCCTCATGGTTCTGTTATACTTGTTGAGTACGAGTTGTGTGCTCACGCTTGTTCTTTTCCGTTTATTCCTTGTTGGGGGGACAAATCCAACCGCTGCTCAGTCAATGGAGATACGGAGGATTATCAAGAAGTCTAGGCTCTTCGCTCTTCCAGTGGACGTCCCTGTGGCGGCTCTAGTTGCTTTCCGTTTACGCTTCCGCTTTTACGTACTCTATGTTAAAGACAAGTGTCTATTATGGTAATAATACTTATGATGTAATCGTTAAACGTTATATTATGACATGTCCTGTGATGACAATTTGTCCTATACATGTGAGACTCGTTCCTGGCGCGTGTATAGTATGCACGGTTTTGGTTCATTGAAAACCGGGTGTGACAGATTGGTATCAGAGCCGTGTCGACTGTAGGACGGAAGCCTAGTTAGTACGGGTCAAAATTTAAGGATTTCCTCCTTCTCTTCCTCCTGTTTTTAAAAGTTTTCTTTTCTTTAAGTTTATACTACAACCCTTTGTTCCTACATTATTTTCAATTCTCTTAACTCCTTTTTTAGAACTGATCTTAACCCAATCTTGGTCGTTTTCTTTGTAGATGGCCCGTACCAGACTGACCGCCCGCAAGCAAACCGGTGCACCCCCGCAAGGCTACCATGTTCCCTTGGCACCACGGAACCCAGAACCAGAAGATCTAGTGCCACCCCCGCCTCTGCAGGAACCCATCATAGTGGGAGATGACTCTGAAGACCCCAGTGAAGCCAGCTCTTTCACTGAGAACACAGAAGAGGATCCAGAGGAGAATCCAGCCCCTGAACTGGTAGAAGCACCTGAGTGGTCACATCACATTGCCGTTCAGATAGAGGATGATCAAGGACCTGCTGTCAAAAGAGAGAGGGTGATCGCCACCTGGGTCAACATCGACCATACCCACCCAGGCAACGGTCTCAACTTTCCCGGACTACTTCGGGAGTGCCTCCAGGAAATCGGCCTCGACAACTTCACCACCTCCTACTTCGCCACTCAGAGTACGCACCCGATTCTACCTGACAGATGGGTGGCCAATGCGTTGATCGAACGCTACAACCTCATCCACGGAGGGAAGACCATTGTGGGTGAATACTGCTGCGTGACGATCCATGAGACGATGGAAGCTGCCATTGAAGATGCTGCACGCCAAGCTCTGGGAACCATCTGCTACGACCACCGTACCCCGTTGAGCCAGACCTGTTTCCGCTACTTCCCTCGCCGCATAGAAGGCCAAGCTGGGCACGAGATCTTTTCGATGGTGTTGGAGGATGACCAGAGGGTAAGGAAGATGGCACGGTACATCGCGGCCCTCAACTCCGCCCACGACATCGTGTTGGACGAGCTTCACCGCAAGACCAAGAGGGTGGCAGAACTTGAAGCTACACTTGCCGGCCTCCAAGGACCAAAGCCTCGAGTGCCAGACGTGACTCTGTCCCAGTTCAAATCCCGCAAGAGGACCCGCAAGGGGGAACTAAATGGTGCCACTAGGATTCTTTTCCATGAGGATTAGGATTACCCTTATCTTTGCTTCACATCGCTAGTACGTTTGAGTCGAGTTGGTCTATAAACGCTTTGAGTCTAGTTCAGTGTTTGGTTGGTTGTGCTTGTGAACTATGTTTGAGTTGGCATTTTGGTTGCTTGATCATGTCCAACTATGGGGATTGTCCATAGTCAAACCAGTTTGAGTTGAGTTTAATAAAAATAGTCAGTTGGGATGAACAACTACTCTATTACTCCTCTCTACCTCATCTAGCTGACGCTCGTTCATCATGGACTAATGACCAACCTGCAACCTCAAAATCTACTTCACCTTGTGAGAGGGATATACATCCTTATGGACTTTCTTTTGTTGCCCACAGATGGTTGGAACTAGAGGACGTGGTGCTAGGGGCGCCCAAGGAAGTAACCAGGGCCACGACCATCCCGACCACCCGTTGCCCAATCCACCACCACTGACGGCCGAGCAGTTCTTTGCCATGCAAACGCAGATGATGGCCACAGTGAACAATGCCATCTTGGCCCTACAACAAGCTCAGGTGCAGGCGCCACCACCACCTCCTCCGCCTAGGGACAGGCGTGGGGATTTCATGAAGGGGCATCCCCCAACCTTCTCCCACGCTGCAGATCCACTACAGGCTGATGACTGGCTTCGTGCTGTGGAGAGACAGCTGGAGATCGCCTAGTGCGATGACCGGGAGAGAGTCCTGTATGCTGCAGGACAACTTCGTGGTGCTGCTTTGGATTGGTGGGAGTCATACCGCCAGCAGGATCGCGATGCCTTCACTTGGGCTCAGTTTAGAGAGAACTTCAGGAGTCACCACGTACCGGCTGGGACCATGAAGATGAAGAAGAAGGAGTTCCTCTCGCTCAAGCAAGGGAGCATGTCCGTCACTGAGTATCGTGACAAGTTCCTGCAGCTTGCAAGGTACGCCACAGCAGAGGTCGCTGAGGATGGCGATAAACAGGAGCATTTCATGGAAGGGCTCAATGACACCCTGCAGTTCCACCTCATGAACTTCACCTTCCCCAGCATCAATCACCTGGGAGATCGTGCGCTCCTTACAGAACGCAAACATCGGGAGATGGAGGAAAGGAAGAGGAAGCTCATACCTGCACCGTCCGGGAGCAACACCCGCCCCCGCTACCAACAACAGCAGCAGCCACCGCGGCCAGGATACCCGCAGAACCACCAGGGGCAGCAGATGGCCCAGGGGCAACGCTACCAGAATCAGCCTCCTCGCCCTGCATATCAAGCTCAGCGTCAGGGGCAGCCTAACCCCCCTGCACCGGCTCAGGCTCCTGTCATTGGCAGAAGTTGCTACAAGTGCGGTGACCCGGGGCACTATGCCAATGTTTGCCCTCAGAAGACAGCCCCCAACCCGCAGAGACCAGGACCGGTCCAGCAGCCGCAAGCTCAGGGGCGCAACAATGGGAACGCCAAGGCGCCGTGGCAAGGAAAGGTGAACCATGTGACGGCAGAAACTGCAGCTGAGGCCCCAAACGTCATGATCGGTACGTTCTTGGTCAACTCTCATCCTGCTACCGTACTATTTGATACTGGTGCCACCCACTCCTTTATTACCAAATCCTTTGCTGAACAACATAAAATACCCATTAGCATGTTGAAAAAGGATATGATAATTACTTCACCTGGAGGGGAAATAAGAACCAATGTGATCTGTACCAGAGTCAGGATTAACATAAGGGGGTTAGAGTTTCATACTAGTCTGTTAGTCATAGAACCGATGGGCATCGACGTCATCCTGGGAATGGAAACATTGAACAAATGGGGAGTCAGAATTGACTGTGCCAAGAGGACTGTTCATATGACAACGCCAGATGGCCAGGAAGTAAGAGTCGGCGCATCCAAACCCTCCGGTTATCTGCATCGGATGGAGGTCCAACCTACAGATGGCATTCGAGTAGTGTGTGAATATCCTGATGTCTTTCCGGAAGAGTTACCAGGTATGCCGCCTGACCGAGACATTGAGTTTTCTATAGACCTTTTACCTGGTACTGCTCCTATATCTAAAAGACCATATAGAATGGCACCCCCAGAACATGAGGAAGTTAAACAAAACATAGATGAGCTGCTAGCAAAGGGATTTATTCGCCATAGTACCTCTCCGTGGGCTTTTCCTGTTCTGTTTGTTGATAAGAAGGAAGGGCCTGCTCGACGGATGTGTGTGGATTATCGTGCATTGAACGAGGTGACTATTAAGAACAAGTATCCTCTGCCACGCATTGATGATTTGTTTGATCAGTTGCAAGGTGCCTGTGTATTCTCCAAAATAGACCTGAGATCTGGCTACCACCAGTTGAAGATCCGTCCCTCAGATATTCCTAAGACTGCTTTCATCACAAAGTATGGTCTCTATGAGTATACTGTGGTGTCTTTTGGTCTGACTAATGCCCCTGCTTTCTTCATGAGTTTAATGAATAAGGTGTTCATGGATTATTTGGACAAGTTCGTGGTGGTATTCATTGATGATATCCTGATCTACTCCAAAACCGAGGAGGAACATGAGGAGCACTTGAGGCTAGTTCTGCAAAGATTGAGGGATCACAAGCTATATGCAAAGTTGAGCAAGTGTGAGTTCTGGATTGACGAGGTACCATTCCTTGGTCATATCATCTCTAAGGGGGGGATCTCAGTGGACCCTGGCAAGGTCATATCAGTGTTGGATTGGAAGGTGCCACAGACTGTCAAGGAAGTACGTGGATTTTTGGGCTTAGCAGGATATTACCGGAGATTCATAGAGAATTTCTCGAAGATTGCGAAGCCGATGACCACGTTGCTTGAGAAGGATGCTGAGTTCATCTGGAGCAAGGAGAGGCAAGCAGCTTTTGAAGAGTTGAAGAAGAAGCTGACCACCGCACCTGTGCTGACATTGCCAGATCTGCAGAAAAGGTTCACAGTATATTGTGATGCTTTAGGCGACGGTCTGGGTTGTGTGCTGATGCAAGAAGGAAAGGTGATTGCCTATGCCTCCCGACAGCTACGCAAGCATGAGGTAAATTATCCTACACATGACTTGGAGTTAGCAGCAGTTGTCCATGCACTTAAGATATGGCATCACTATCTCTTTGGGCAAAGATGTGAGATATACACGGATCACAAGAGTCTTAAGTATATCTTCACTCAGAATGAGCTGAACATGAGGCAGCGCAGATGGTTAGAACTGATCAAGGACTACGACTTGGAGATACGTTATCATCCAGGGAAAGCCAACGTGGTGGCTGATGCTTTGAGCAGAAGAAGCTACGTCAACATGGCCATAGCATTCCAGATGCCACGTGAGTTATGTGAGGAGTTCGAAAGTTTGAGTTTGGGTTTTGTGCATCATACTGCAGCTACCTTTGAAGCCGAACCAACTCTGGAACAAGAAATTCGAAGACATCAAGCCCAGGACGAGAAGATCCAGGAGATACGCGAGCAGATCCAGATAGGCAAAGTGCCCAACTTCAGGGAAGATGAGCAAGGTACAGTATGGTACAAGAACCGGATTTGTGTGCCAGATGTGGACAGAATCAAGAAGTTGATCCTGAGTGAGGCCCATGATACAGCTTACTCTATCCATCCCGGGAGTACTAAGATGTATTATGACCTCAAGGAGAGATTCTGGTGGTTTGGAATGAAATGTGCCGTAGCAGAGTATGTGGCAATTTGTGACACTTGTCAGAGGGTCAAGGCAGAACATCAGAGGCCAGCAGGACTATTGCAACCGTTGAAAATTCTAGAATGGAAGTGGGAGGAAATCAGCATGGACTTTATTGTTGGGTTACCTCGCACCCAGAAAGGTTACAACTCCATATGGGTAGTAGTGGATCGTCTGACCAAGGTCGCCCACTTCATACCTGTGAATACTACCTACTCCGGGGCAAGGTTGGCAGAACTATACATCTCTAGGATTGTGTGTTTGCATAGGGTTCCTAAGAGGATTATATCCGATAGGGGATCACAGTTCACTTCTCGCTTTTGGGAGCAATTGCATGATTCACTGGGTACCAAGCTTCGTTTCAGCACAGCTTACCATCCGCAGACAGACGGTCAGACAGAAAGGACCAATCAAATACTGGAAGATATGTTGCGAGCATGTGTCATCCAATATGGCACAAGTTGGGACAAGTGCTTACCTTATGCCGAGTTCTCCTACAACAACAGCTATCAGGTCAGTATCAAGAAATCACCATTTGAAGCTTTGTATGGTAGAAGGTGTAGGACTCCTTTGCTCTGGGATCAGAAAGGAGAGAAGCAAGTGTTTGGACCGGACATTATCAAGGATGCGGAGGAACAAGTACGGATAGTTCGAGAGAACTTGAGAATTGCTCAGTCTAGGCAGAAAAGCTATGCAGATGTCAGACGGAGAGATCTCACGTTCAAGGAAGATGACTTTGTGTATCTGAAGGTGTCACCTATGCGGGGAGTACGCAGATTCAACATGAAGGGAAAACTAGCACCCAGATATGTTGGACCATTCAAGGTACTAGAAAAGAGAGGAGAAGTGGCTTATCGCTTAGAGTTACCTTCTAGTCTTTCAGGTGTGCACGATGTATTCCATGTCTCGCAGCTGAAGAAGTGCTTGAGAATACCAGAGGAGCAGGCGCCTTTAGAAGGGTTGGAAGTGCAAGAGGACTTGACCTACACTGAGCACCCTATAAAGATTCTGGAAACATCTGAGAGGGTGACCCGGAATAAGAGGATCAAGATGTGCCGAGTGCAATGGAAATACCACACAGAGGAGGAAGCTACTTGGGAAAGGGAGGATGAGTTGAGGGCAGCATACCCTAATCTCTTTGCTAACCAGCCTATGTGAATCTCGGGGCGAGATTCCTTGCAAGGGGGGTAGGTCTGTAACACCCTAAATTTAATTTCCAGCATTTTATAATAAATTCAATATGCTTTATTTATTTTCTAGGATTTATTGTGCCTAGTATGCATTTTTCATTATCTTTTGAACTAAATATTGCAATATATCCTAAGGTCAACATGTTTGTGCATTCATGCTGGAGCATATTTTTATTTGATGAGTGGCATAAGGTTTGAATTCAAATTTATTTGAATTCATAGTTTGCTTTTGAGTTTAAAAGAAAAAAAGAGAAATCAGCCCACCTCCCTGAGCCGGCCCACCAGCCACCCTCACCCGAGCCGGCCCAGGCGAGGCGGCCCAGCCGGCCTCCCGCGCGCCGCCTCTCTCCCTCGCGCCGCTGACAGGCGGACCCGCGCCCGTCGAGCCGCTGACAGGCGGGACCCACCTGTCATCCCCAACCTCCTGGCTTTCCATTTCGGGCGACGGCGACTTTCCTTTTTCGGCCGCCGCCTTTCCTTCTCTACACCGGCCGACTCCGAGGAGGAGAGCTTCCCCCGCCGCCTTCCCCGTATTCCCCGCTCTCCTGCGCACCGAGTCCCCAAAGGAATCGAAGGATTCCCTTCCTTCCCGAGAGCGCGCGCCGAAGGAAACTCCGGCCGCCGCCTTCCTTACCGCACCGCCCCCTTCCGAGCCTCTCCGGTCCTATAAATAGCACGCCGGGCTTCGCCCTTTCCCCCTCAACCTCGCCAGCAGCCGCAATCGAGCCCTAGCCGTCGCGAGCCGCTCAATTCCGCCGCCACCGTCCGAGGTGAGTAACGCCGGCGAGGTGCAATTCGCCCTCTGTGGTCGCGCTCCCGCCGCCCTAACCCCTCCGCCGTGCTCTGCAGGACCTCGCGACCCCGTTCCGCTAGCTCTCGACACCCGTGGATGCTCCGACCGAGCTCTCCGCGAAGCCCCGAGCCGCTCCGCCGCCTCCGCTCGTCGCCGACCATCCTCCGGCAGTTCCCGGTCGTCGACAACCCCACGGTGAGCTTCGCCGTGGTCCCGTCTTGCTTTCTAGCTAGGTCCGGTCCCGAATCGCGCCCCGGAACACCGGGCATTGCGAGCTCCGGCGATGCGCCGCCGTCCCCGATGGTCGCCGCCGGCGAAACCTCGCCTTTCAACCTCAGCCGTCCGATCCAGAACGGATGCACGAGATTATAATGTGATCCGATCTCACCTCGGTCGTTAGATCTAGATCCGACCGTCCGGACCAGATGGTGACCGGTCAACTGCGGTCGTCGCCGTTTTTTTTGTTAAAGAGACCCTCGGTTTTTCCAAAATCAACCCGCGGTCCACGCCAGTTCAAAAATAATTACAGATCGGCCCAGTTTTTAATGCTTTAGCCCCTGCGCTATTGAAAAATAGAACCCGCAGTCCAGAGGCTGTGTTTTTGTGCTTTAGACCTCGGATCTTTCCTGAAATTACAGAATTGGTCCCTGGTTTTTCCAAAACAGCCCAGATTTTGAGTTTTCTTCATAAATAGGTCCCTAGAACCTTGTTTTGGCCATAACTTTTCCGTTTTAACTCCGTTTTGGGCGATTCTTTCGCTCACGTGACCGTGGTAATATGTAGAACAGTTCTAAACCAGTTTTGTGTTCTGTTTTGATGTATTGGTGTACTGTTTCTTATCTTTTGTCCATTGTTTGCATGTATGCTCGTATATGGATGCTTGTGTGACGTTTGGACGTAAGTAGACGTTGATCTGTCTGAGGTGAACGAGGAGCCACCTTTTGACATTTGTGAGCAGCAGCAAGAGCACCTTGAGGAAGGCAAGTATAACATGAGCAACACCTATCACCTTTAATTCATTGCATATGCATGTGTCGATCTTGTATGCCTATAAGGACGATACATTAGCCACTTTGATCTCAATGTGAACCTTTTGGGTTGCATGTGGTTAAGTTTTTGCTAGGTGCTGCGCCAACATACACCTATGCTATGTTTTTAATTAATGTTGATTAATGGATCTATGCAATTAATTGTTTGAGCGTGACCCTCTGTGCCGTGTGCTTGAGTGGTGCATGTCTCATTTAAAATTTGTTTTTTAGCAACTTGGTTTAGGGGGCATGAGCATTGTGCTTAGTGGTTTTGCTCATAGCCACTTTCCATAAGGACCGGTTCGCAAAGCGACAACCTGGGACAACAGCACTACCATAAGACTGGTATGGGACGGTCTTAGCTGATTAATTAGATTGTTTTAGATTGGGAGTAACTTACCTGCGGGGCAAGAGGGGAGGTGTGCTTCTGTGGCCCTCGCGCTGCTTGGGTTGAGTGTGATGTGTTCTTCTCCCCTTGAGGCTTGCTCCACCGTTGCATAACCTGAAACCTTAGCGGTTACACCTTACTAACATAATCTTTGTAAAGGCTTCGTAGTGTGGCTTGCTAGTCATCTCATCTAAGGTATGTGATGAACCACTAGCGTAGCTCACGACTTGTGGGTAAAGATGTGCAACCTCTCGAGAGTGTAAAACTGATGCATCAGCCGTGCTCACGGTTATGAGCGGCCCAGATCCTTTATGTGATTAGTTGGGTTATGGATGGTTTTTGGTAAAATCCTGGTTAACCATGATGCTTAATTTCTTCTATGCAATATCTTTGAGATAAAAGTTTCTCTACTCACTTTAGTAAATAGCTTTAATAAAATTTGACCAATTAAAAGCAATGCAGTGGAGTCAGCTAACCTTAGAGCCTCATGGTTCTGTTATACTTGTTGAGTACGAGTTGTGTGCTCACGCTTGTTCTTTTCCGTTTATTCCTTGTTGGGGGGACAAATCCAACCGCTGCTCAGTCAATGGAGATACGGAGGATTATCAAGAAGTCTAGGCTCTTCGCTCTTCCAGTGGACGTCCCTGTGGCGGCTCTAGTTGCTTTCCGTTTACGCTTCCGCTTTTACGTACTCTATGTTAAAGACAAGTGTCTATTATGGTAATAATACTTATGATGTAATCGTTAAACGTTATATTATGACATGTCCTGTGATGACAATTTGTCCTATACATGTGAGACTCGTTCCTGGCGCGTGTATAGTATGCACGGTTTTGGTTCATTGAAAACCGGGTGTGACACAATGAAATGGCGCCAAACCACCCCAAACATGAGTTTTGGACCTAAAGTAGTGCATTGGGCATGTTAGTTGCGAAAAAACAAGAAATGGTCCTAGTTGCACAAACTCATGCCTGGTACGCACCCCGATACCCGTTTTCGCAATGGGTCACGTAGGGCAATGAAATAGCGCAAAACCACCCCAAACATGAGTTTTGGATCTAAAGTGGTGCATTGGGCATGTCTGTTGCGAAAAAAGAAATTGTCCCAGTTTCACAAACTCATGCCTTGTATGCTCCCCAATACCCGTTTTCGCAATGGGTCACGTGCGGCAATGAAATGACGCAAAAGCAAGCCAAACATGAGTTTTGGACCGAAAGTAGTGCATCGAGCATGTCCGTTGTGAAAAAAGAAGAAATGGTCCCAGTTGCACAAACTCATGCCTTGTATGCACCCCGATACCCGTTTGCACAATGGGTCACGTGCGGCAACGAACTACTGCGAAACCACTCCGAACATGAGTTTCGAACCTAAAGTTGTGGATTGGGCATGTTCGTGGTGAAAAAAGAAAGAAATGGTTCTTGTTGCACAAACTCATGCCATGTATGCACCCCGATACCCATTTTCTCATTGGGTCACGTGTGGCAATGAAATGGCGCAAAACCACCCCAAACATGAGTTTTGGACCAAAAGTAGTGCATTGGGCATGTCCGTTGCAAAAAAAGAAGAAATGGTTCTAGTTGCACAAACTCATGCCTTGTACGCACCCCGATACCCGTTGTCGCAATGGGTCACGTGCGGCAATGAAATGGCGCAAAACCATGCCAAACATGAGTTTTGGACCGAAAGTAGTGCATTGAGCATGTCCGTTGTGAAAAAAGAAGAAATGGTCCTAGTTGCACAAACTCATGCCTTGTATGCACCCCGATACCCGTTTTCGCAACGGGTCACGTGCGGCATTGAACTGGTGCGAAACCACTCAGAACATGAGTTTCGAACCTAAAGTTGTGGATTGGGCATGTTCGTGGCGAAAAAAGAAGAAATGGTTCTAGTTGCACAAACTCATGCCTTGTATGCACCCCGATACCCGTTTTCGCAATAGGTCACGTGCGGCAACGAAATGGCGCGAAACCACTCCGAACATGAGATTTGGACCTAAAGTAGTGGATCGGGCATGTTCATGGCGAGAAAAGAAGAAATGGTTCTAGTTGCACAAACTCATGCCTTGTATGCACCCCGATACCCATTTTCGCAACGAGTCACGTGCGCTAATTAAATGGCACAAAACCACCCAAAACATGAGTGTTGGAATTATAGTGGTGCATTGGGCATGTCCGTTGCGAAAAAACAAGAAATGGTTCTAGTTGCACAAACTCATGCGTTGTATGCACCCCCAATACCCATTTTCGCAAAGGGTCACGTGCAGCAATGAAATGGCGCGAAACCACTCGAAACATGAGATTTGGACCTAAAGTTTTGGATTGGGCATGTTCGTGGTGAAAAAAGAAGAAATGGTTCTAGTTGCACAAACTCATGCCTTGTATGCACCCGATACCCGTTTTCGCAATGGGTCAGGTGCAGCAATGAAATGGCGCAAAACCACGCCAAATATGAGTTTTGGACCTAAACTAGTGTATTGAGCATGTCTGTTATGAAAAAAAAGAAATTGTCCCAGTTTCACAAACTCATGCCTTGTATGCTCCTCAATACACGTTTTCGCAATGGGTCACGTGCGGCAATGAACTGGTGAGAAACCACTCTGAACATAAGTTTCGAACCTAAAGTTGCGGATTGGGCATGTTCGTGGCGAAAGAAGAAGAAGTGGTTCTAATTGCACAAACTCATGCCTTGTATGCACCCCCGATACCCATTTTCTCAATGGGTCACGTGTGTCAATGAAATGGCGCCAAACCACCCCAAACAAGAGTTTTGGACCTAAAGTAGTGCATTGGGCATGTCTGTTGCGAAAAAAGAAGAAATCGTCCTAGTTGCACAAACTCATGCCTTGTATGCACCCCGATACCTGTTTTCGCAATGGGTCACGTGCGGCAACGAACTACTGCGAAACCACTCCGAACATGAGATTTGGACATAAAGTAGTGGATTGGGCATGTTCATTTTGAAAAAAGAAGAAATGGTTCTAGTTGCACAAACTCATGCCTTGTATGGACCCCGATACCCATTTTCGCAATGGGTCACGTGCGTTAATGAAATGGCACAAAACAACCCAAAACATGAGTGTTGGACCTAAAGTGGTGCATTGGGCATGTCCATTGCAAAAAAAGAAGAAATGGTTCTAGTTGCACAAACTCATGCCTTGTATGCACCGCGAAACCCATTTTCGCAAATGGTCACGTGCAGCAATGAAATGCCGCGAAACCACTCGAAACATGAGATTTGGACCTAAAGTTGTGGATTGGGCATGTTCGTGGTGAAAAAAGAAGAAATGGTTCTAGTTGCACAAACTCATGCCTTGTATTTACCCGATACCCGTTTTTGCAATGGGTCACGTGAGGCAATGAAATGGCGCAAAACCACGCCAAACATGAGTTTTGGACCGAAAGTAATGCATTGAGCATGTCTGTCGTGAGAAAAGAAGAAATGGTCCCAGTTGCACAAACTCATGCCTTGTATGCACCCCGATACCCATTTGCGCAATGGGTCACGTGTGGCAACGAACTACTGCGAAACCACTCCGAACATGAGTTTCGAAACTAAAGTTGTGGATTGGGCATGTTCGTGCTGAAAAAAGAAGAAATGGTTCTTGTTGCACAAACTCATGCCTTGTATGCACCCCGATACCCATTTTCTCAATGGGTCACCTGTGGTAATGAAATAGCGCAAAACCACCCCAAACATGAGTTTTGGACCAAAAGTAGTGCATTGGGCATGTCCGTTGCAAAAAAAGAAGAAATGGTTCTAGTTGCACAAACTCATGCCTTGTATGCACCCCGATACCCGTTGTCGCAATGGGTCACGTGCGGCAATGAAATGGCGCAAAACCATGCCAAACATGAGTTTTGGACCGAAAGTAGTGCATTGAGCATGTCCGTTGTGACAAAAGAAGAAATGGTCCTAGTCGCACAAACTCATGCCTTGTATGCACCCCGATACCCGTTTTCGCAACGGGTCACGTGTGGCATCGAACTGGTGCGAAACCACTCTGAACATGAGTTTCGAACCTAAAGTTGTGGATTGGGCATGTTCGTGGCAAAAAAAGAAGAAATGGTTCTAGTTGCACAAACTCATGCCTTGTATGCACCCCGATACCCATTTTCGCAATGGGTCACGTGTGGCAATGAAATGGCGCAAATCCAACCCAAACATGAGTTTTGGACCTAAAGTAGTGCATTTGGCATGTTAGTTGCGAAAAAACAAGAAATGGTCCTAGTTGCACAAACTCATGCCTTGTACGCACCCCGATACCCGTTTTCGCAATGGGTCATGTGGGGCAATGAAATGATGCAAAACCACCCCAAACATGAGTTTTGGATCTAAAGTGGTGCATGGGCTTGTCCGTTGCGAAAAAAGAAAAAATGGTTCTAATTGCACAAACTCATGCCTTGTATTTACCCCGATACCCGTTTTTGCAATGGGTCACGTGCGGCAACGAAATGGCGCACAACCACTCCGAACATGAGATTTGGACCTAAAGTAGTGGATTGGGTATGTTCAAGGCGAAAAAAGAAGAAATGGTTCTAGTTGCACAAACTCATGCCTTGTATGCACCCCGATACCTGCTTTCGCAATGGGTCACGTGTGGCAATGAAATGGCACAAAACCACCCCAAACTTGAGTTTTGGACATAAAGTGGTGCAATGGGCATGTCTGCTGCGAAAAAAGAAGAAATGGTTCTAGTTGCACAAACTCATGCCTTGTATACAGCCCGATACCCATTTTTGCAATGGGTCACGTGCGACAACGAAATGGCACAAAACCACCCCTAAACATGTGTTTTGACGTATAGTAGGGATTGGGCATGTTCGTCGCAAAAAAACAAGAATTGGTTCTTGTTGCACAAACTCATGCCTTGTATGCACCCTGATACCCGTTTTCGCAATGGGTGACGTGCGGCAACAAAATGGCGCGAAACCACTCCAAACATTACTTTTATACCTAAAGTAGTGGACTGGGCATGTTCGTTACGAAAAAAAGAAGAAATTGGCTAGTTGCACAAACTCATGCTTTCTATGCACCCCGAAACCCATTTTCGCAATGGGTCATGTGCGGCAATGAAATGGTGCAAAACCACACCAGACATGAGTTTTGGAACTAAAGGGGTGCATTGGGCATGTCCGTTGCGAAAAAAGAAGAAATGGTTCTCGTTGCACAAACTCATGGCTAGTATGCACCCTGATACTCGTTTTCGCAATGGGACACGTGCGGCAACGAAATGGCGCAAAACCACAGCGAACATGAGATTTGGACCTAAAGTAGTGGACTGGGCATGTTCGTGGCTCAAAAAGAAGAAATGGTTCTAGTTGCACAAACTCATGCCTTGTATGCACCTCGATACCTGCTTTCGCAATGGGTCACGTGTGGCAATGAAATGACGCAAAACCAGCCCAAACTTGAGTTTTGGACCTGAAGTAGTGGATTGGGCATGTTCGTGGCGAAAAAAGAAGAAATGGTTCTAGTTGCACAAACACATGCCTTGTATGCACCCCGACAACCGTTTTCGCAATAGGTCACATGCGGCAACGAAATGGCACGAAACCACTCTGAACAAGAGTTTTGGACCTAAAGTAGTGGATTGGGCATGTTCGTGGGGGAAAAAAGAAGAAATGGTTCTAGTGGCACAAACTCATGCCTTATATGCAGCCCGATACCCATTTTTGCAATGGGACATGTGCGGCGATTAAATGGTGCAAAACCACCCAAATGATGAGTTTTGCACCTAAAGTGGTGCATTGGGTATGTTCGTTGCGGAAAAGGAAGAAATGGTTCTAGTTGCACAAACTCATGCCATGTAAGCACCCCGATACCCGTTTTTGCAATGGGTCACGTGTGGCAATGAAATGGTGTGAAACCACTCCAGGCATGACTTTTGGACCTAATGTAGTGGATTGCGCATGTTCGTTGCGAAAAAAAGAAGAAATGGTTCTAGTTGCACAAACTCATGCCTCGTATGCACCCCGATACCCATTTTTGCAATGGGTCACGTGCGACAACGAAATGGCACAAAACCAACCCCAAACATGTGTTTTGGACGTAGAGTAGGGTTTGGGCATGTTCGTCGCAAAAAAACAAGAAATGGTTCTTGTTCACAAACTCATGCCTTGTATGCACCCCGTTACCCATTTTCGCAATGGGACTTGTGCGGCAATGAAATAGCGCAAAACCACCCCAAAGATGAGTTTTGGACCTAAAGTGGTGCATTGGGCAGGTTAGCTACGAAAAACGAAGAAATGGTTCTAGTTGCACAAACTCATGCCTTGTATGCACCCTGATACCCGTTTTTGTAATGGGTCACGTGTGGCAACGAACTGGCGTGAAACCACTCAGAAGATGAGTTTTGGACCTGAAGTAGTGCATTGGGCATGTTTTGTATGCACCCCGATACCCATTTTCGCAATAGGTCACGTGCGGCAACGAAATGGCGCGAAACCACTCCAAACATGAGTTTTGGACCTGAAGTAGTGGATTGGGCATGTTCGTCGGGAAGAAAAGAAGAAATGCTTCTAGTTGCACAAAATCATGCTTTGTATGGACTCCGATACCCGTTTTCGCAATGGGTCACGTGCGGCAACGAAATTGCGCGAAACCACTCCTAACATGAGATTTGGACCTAAAGTAGTGGATTGGGCATGTTCATTGCGAAAAAAGAAGAAATGGTTCTAGTTGCACAAACTCTTGCTTTGTATGCACCCCGATACCTGTTTTCCCAATGGGACATCTGTGGTAATGAAATGGCGCAAAACCTCCCCAAACATGAGTTTTGGACCTAAAGTGGTTCATTAGGCATGTCTGTTGCGGAAAAAGAAGAAAAGTTCTAGTTGCACAAACTCATGCCTTGTATGCACCCCGATAACCGTTTTCGCAATAGGTCACGTGCGGCAACGAAATGGCGCGAAACAACTCCGAACAAGAGTTTTGGACCTAAAGTAGTGGATTGGGCACATTCGCGGCGAAAAAAGAAGCAATGGTTCTAGTTGCACAAACTCATGCCCTATATGCACCCCGATACCCGTTTTCGCAATGGGATATGTGCGGCAATGAAATGTCACAAAACCACACCAAAGATGAGTTTTGGACCTAAAGTGGTGCATTGGAAATGTTCGTTACGAAAAAGAAAGAGGTGGTTCTAGTTGCACAAACTCATGCCTTGTATGCACCCCGATACACTTTTTTGCAACGGGTCACGTGTGGCAACGAAATGGCGCGAAACCACTCCAAATATGAGTTTTGGACCTAAAGTGGTGCATTGGGCATGTTCGTTATGAAAAGAGAAGAAATGGTTCTAGTTGCACAAACTCATGCCTTGTATGCACCCCGATACCCATTTTCGCAATGGGTCACGTGCGGCAACGAAATGGCACGAAACCACTCCAAACATGAGTTTTGGACCTGAAGTAGTGGATTGGGCATGTTCATCATGAAAAAAAGAAGAAATGGTTCTAGTTGCACTAAATCATGCTTTGTATGCACCCCGATACCTGTTTTCGCAATGGGTCACGAGCGGCAACGAAATGGCGCAAAACCACACCAAACAAGAGATTTGGACCTCAAGTAGTGGATTGGGCATGTTCGTGGTGAAAAAAGAAGAAATGGTTCTAGTTGTACAAACTCATGCCTTGTATGCAGCCCGATACCCCTTTTCGCAATGGGTCACGTGTGGCAACAAACTGTCGCGAAACCACTCCGAACATGAGTTTTCAACCTAAAGTAGTGGATTGCGCATGTTCGTTGTGAAAAAAGAAGAAATGGTTCTAGTTGCACAAACTCATGCCTTGTATGCACCCCGATACCCGTTTTCGCAATGGGACATGTGCGGCAATGAAATGGCGCAAAACAACCCCAAAGATGAGTTTTGCACCTAGAGTGGTGCATTGGGCATGTTTCGTGCGAAAAAGGAAGAAATGGTTCTAGTTGCAAAAAACTCATGCCTTGTATGCACCCCGATACCCGTTTCTGCAATGGGTCACATGTGGCAACGAAATGGCGCGAGACCACTCCGAACAACAGTTTTAGACCTAAAGTAGTTTATTGGGTATGTTCGTGTCCCAAAAAGAAGAAATGGTTCTAGTTGCACAAGCTCATCCCTTGTATGCACCCCTATACCCGTTTCTGCAATGGGTCACGTGCGGCAACGAAATGGCACAAAATCCCCCCAAACACGAGTTTTGGACCTAAAGTAGTGGATTGGGCATGTTTGTTGTGAAGAAAAGAAGAAATGGTTCTAGTTCAGAAAAATCATGCTTTGTATGCACCCCGATACCTGTTTTCGCAATGGGTCACGTGCGGCAACGAAATGGCGCAAAACCACTCCAAACATGAGATTTGGACCTAAAGTAGTGGATTGGGCATGTTCGTGGCGAAAAAAAGAAGAAATGGTTCTAGTTGCACAAACTAATGCCTTCTATGCACCCCGAAACCCATTTTTGCAATGGGTCACCTGCGACAACAAAATGGCACAAAAGCACACCCAAACATGTGTTTTGGACGTAGTGTAGGGATTGGGAATGTTCGTCGCAAAAAAACAAGAAATGGGCTTGTCCACAAACTCATGCCTTGCATGCACCCCGATACCCGTTTTCGCAATGGGTCACGTGCGGCAACAAAATGGCGCAAAACCACTCCAAACTTTACTTTTATACCTAAAGTAGTGGACTGGGCATGTTCGTTACGAAAAAAAGAAGAAATGGGCAAGTTGCACAAACTCATGCTTTCTATGCACCCCGAAATCCATTTTCGCAATGGGTCACGTGCGGCAATGAAATGGTGCAAAACCACATCAAACAAGAGTTTTGGACCTAAAGTGGTGCATTGGGCATGTCGGTTGCAAAAGAAGAAGAAATGGTTCAAGTTGCACAAACTCATGCTTTGTATGCACCCGATACCCGTTTTCCCAATGGGACATGTGCGGCAATGAAATGGCGCAAAACCACCCCAAACATGAGTTTTATACCTAAAGTGGTGCATTACGCATGTCCGTTGCGAAAAAAGAAGAAAAGTTCTAGTTGCACAAACTCATGCCTTGTTTGCACCCCGATAAACCGTTTTCGCAATAGGTCACGTGCGGCAACGAAATGGCGCAAAACCACTCCGAACAAGAGTTTTGGACCTGAAGCAGTGGATTGGGCATGTTCGTGACGAAAAAAGAAGAAATGGTTCTAGTTGCACAAACTCATGCCTTGTATGCACCCCGATACCCGTTTTCGCAATGGGTCACTTGTGGCAATGAAATTGCGCAAAACCACCGCAAACATGAGTTTTGGACCTAAAGTTGTGCATTGGGCATGTTCATTGCGAAAAAGAAAGAAATGGATCAAGTTGCACAAACTCATGCTTTGTATGCACCCGATACCCGTTTTCCCAATGGGACAAGTGCGGCAATGAAATGGCGCAAAACCACCCCAAACATGAGTTTTATACCTAAAGTGGTGCATTACGCATGTCCGTTGCGAAAAAAGAAGAAAAGTTCTAGTTGCGCAAACTCATGCCATGTATGCACCCCGATACACGTTTTTGCAATGGGTCACGTGTGGCAACGAAATAGAACGAAACCACTCCGAACAAGAGTTTTGGACCTAAAGTAGGGGATTGGGCTTGTTCGTTGCGAAAAAAAGAAGAAATGGTTCTAGTTGCACAAACTCATGCCTTATATGCACCCCGATACCCATTTTTGCATTGGGTCACGTGCGACAACGAAATGGCACAAAACCACCCCCAAACATGTGTTTTGGACGTAGAGTAGGGATTGGGCATGTTCGTCACAAAAAACAAGAAATGGTCTTGTTCACAAACTCATGCCTGGTATGCACCCCGATACCCGTTTTCGCAATGGGTCACGTGCGGCAACAAAATGGCGCGAAACCACTCCGAACATTACTTTTAGACCAAAAGTAGTGGATTGGGCATGTTCGTTACGAAAAAAAGAAGAAATGGGCAAGTTGCACAAACTCATGCTTTGTTTGCACCGCGATACCCATTTTCGCAATGGGACACGTGCTGCAACGGAATGGGGCAAAACCACTCCGAACATGAATTTTGGACCTAAAGTAGTGGATTGGGCATGTTCGTGTCCAAAAAACAAGAAATGGTTCTAGTTCCACAAACTCATGCCTTGTATGCACCCCGATACCCGTTTTCGCATTGGGACATGTGCGGCAATGAAATGGCGCAAAACCACCCCAAATATGAGTTTTATACCTAAAGTGGTGCATTACGCATGTCCGTTGCGAAAAAAGAAGAAAAGTTCTAGTTGCACAAACTCATGCCTTGTTTGCACCCCAATAAACCGTTTTCGCAATAGGACACGTGCGGCAACGAAATGGCGCGAAACCACTCCGAACAAGAGTTTTGGACCTGAAGCAGTGGATTGGGCATGTTCGTGACGAAAAAAGAAGAAATGGTTCTAGTTGCACAAACTCATGCCTTGTATGCACCCCGATACCCGTTTTCGCAATGGGTCACTTGTGGCAATGAAATTGCGCAAAACCACCGCAAACATGAGTTTTGGACCTAAAGTTGTGCATTGGGCATGTTCGTTGCGAAAAAGAAAGAAATGGTTCTAGTTGCACAAACTCATGCCTTGTATGCACCCCGATACACGTTTTTGCAATGGGTCACATGTGGCAACGAAATAGAACGAAACCACTCCGAACAAGAGTTTTGGACCTAAAGTAGGGGATTGGGCTTGTTCGTTGCGAAAAAAAGAAGAAATGGTTCTAGTTGCACAAACTCATGCCTTGTATGCACCCCGATACCCATTTTTGCATTGGGTCACGTGCGACAACGAAATGGCACAAAACCACCCCCAAACATGTGTTTTGGACGTAGAGTAGGGATTGAGCATGTTCGTCGCAAAAAACAAGGAATGGTGTTGTTCACAAACTCATGCCTGGTATGCACCCCGATACCCGTTTTCGCAATGGGTCACGTGCGGCAACAAAATGGCGCGAAACCACTCTGAACATTACTTTTAGACCTAAAGTAGTGGATTGGGCATGTTCGTTACGAAAAAAAGAAGAAATGGGCAAGTTGCACAAACTCATGCTTTGTTTGCACCGCTATACCCATTTTCGCAATGGGACACGTGCCGCAACGGAATGGGGCAAAACCACTCCGAACATGAATTTTGGACCTAAAGTAGTGGATTGGGCATGTTCGTGTCCAAAAATGAAGAAATGGTTCTAGTTCCACAAACTCATGCCTTGTATGCACCCCGATACCCGTTTTCGCAATGGGACATCTGCGTCAAAGAAATGGCGCGAAACCACCCCAAAGATGACTTTTGCAACTAAAGTGGTGCATTGGGCATGTTTGGTGTGATAAAGGAAGAAATGGTTTTAGTTGCACAAACTCATGCCTTGTATGTGCCCGATACCCGTTTCGGCAATGAGTCACATGTGGAAACGAAATTGTGCGAAACCACTCCGAACAACAGTTTTGGACCTAAAGTAGTTTATTGGGCATGTTCGTGTCCCAAAAAGAAGAAATGGTTCTAGTTGCACAAACTCATGCCTTGTCTGCACCCCGATACACGTTTTTGCAATGGGTCACGTGTGGCAACGAAATGGAACGAAACTACTTCGAACAAGAGTTTTGGAGCTAAAGTAGTGGATTAGGCATGTTCGTTGCGAAAAAAAAAAGAAATGGGTCTAATTGCACAAACTCATGCCTTGTATGCACCCCGATACCCATTTTCGCATTGGGTCATGTGCGACAACGAAATGGCACAAAACCACCCCCAAACATGTGTTTTGGACGTAGAGTAGGGATTGGGCATGTTCGTCGCAAAAAACAAGAAATGGTCTTGTTCACAAACTCATGCCTGGTAAGCACCCCGATACCCGTTTTCGCAATGGGTCACGTGCGGCAACAAAATGGCGCAAAACCACTCCAAACATTGCTTTTAGACCTAAAGTAGTGGATTGGGCATGTTCGTTACGAAAAAAAGAAGAAATGGGCAAGTTGCACGAACTCATGCTTTGTTTGCACCGCGATACCCATTTTCGCAATGGGTCACGTGCGGGAAATGGTGCAAAACAACACCAAACATGAGTTTTGGACCTAAATTGGTGCATTGGGCATGTCGGTTGCGAAAGAAGAAGAAATGGTTCTAGTTGCACAAACTCATGCCTTGTATGCACCCCGATACCCGTTTTCGCAATGGGACACGTGCCGCAACGGAATGGTGCAAAACCACTCCAAACATGAGTTTTGGACCTAAAGTAGTGGATTGGGCATGTTCGTGTCCAAAAAAGAAGAAATGGTTCTAGTTCCACAAACTCATGCCTTGTATGCAACCCGATACCCGTTTTCGCAATGGGACATCTGCGGCAATGAAATGGCGCGAAACCACCCCAAAGATGAGTTTTGCACCTAGAGTGGTGCATTGGGCATGTTTGGTGCGAAAAAGGAAGAAATGGTTCTAGTTGCAGAAACTCATGCCTTGTCTGCACCCCGATACTCGTTTCTGCAATGGGGGTCACATGTGGAAACGAAATGGCGCGAAACCATTCCGAACAACAGTTTTGAACCTAAAGTAGTTTATTGGGCATGTTCGTGTCCCAAAAAGAAGAAATGTTTCTAGTTGCACAAACTCATCCCTTGTATGCACCCCCAATACCCGTTTTCGCAATGGGTCACGTGCGGCAACGAAAAGGTACAAGACCACCCCAAACATGAGTTTTGGACCTAAAGTAGTGGATTGGGTTTGTTTGTTGCGAAGAAAAGAAGAAATGGTTCTAGTTCAGCAAAATCATGCTTTGTATGCTCCCCGATACCTGTTTTCGCAATGGGTCACGTACGGCAACGAAATGGCGCAAAACCACTCCAAACAAGAGATTTGGACCTAAAGTATTGGATTGGGCATGTTCATGGTGAAAAAAGAATAAATGCTTCTATTTGCACAAACTCATGCCTTGTATGCAGCCCGATACCCGTTTTTCCAATGGGTCACGTGTGGCAACAAATTATCGCGAAACCACTCCGAACATGAGTTTTCAACCTAAAGTAGTGGATTGGGCATGTTCGTGGTGAAAAAAGAAGAAATGGTTCTAGTTGCACAAACTCATGCCTTGTATGCACCCCGATACCCGTTTTCGCAATGGGAGATGTGCGGCAATGAAATGGCGCAAAACCGCCCCAAAGATGAGTTTTGCACCTAAAGTGGTGGGCATGTTTGGTGCGAAAAATGGAAGAAATGGTTCTAGTTGCACAAACTCATGCCTTGTATGCACCCCGATACCCGTTTCTGCATGGGTCACATGTGGCAACGAAATGGAGCGAAACCACTCCGAACAAGAGTTTTGGACCTAAAGTAGTTTATTGGGCATGTTTGTGTCCCAAAAAGAAGAAATGGTTCTAGTTGCACAAACTCATCCCTTGTATGCACCCCTATACCCGTTTTCGCAATGGGTCACGTTCGGCAACGAAATGGCACAAAACCACCCCCAAACTTGAGTTTTGGACATAGAGTAGTGGATTGGGAATGTTTGTTGTGAAAAAAAAGAAGAAATGGTTCTAGTTCAGCAAAATCATGCTTTGTATGCACCCCGATACCTGTTTTCGCAATGGATCACGTGCGGCAACGAAATGGTGCAGAACCACTCCGAACATGAGATTTGGTCCTAAAGTAATTGATTGGGCATGTTCATGGCGAAAAAAGAAGAAATGGTTCTAGTTGCACAAACTCATGCCTTGTATGCACCCCGATACCCGTTTTCGCAATGGGAGATGTGCGGCAATGAAATGGCGCAAAACCACCCCAAAGATGAGTTTTGCACCTAAAGTGGTGGGCATGTTTGGTGCGAAAAATGGAAGAAATGGTTCTAGTTGCACAAACTCATGCCTTGTATGCACCCCGATACCCGTTTCTGCATGGGTCACATGTGGCAACGAAATGGAGCGAAACCACTCCGAACAAGAGTTTTGGACCTAAAGTAGTTTATTGGGCATGTTTGTGTCCCAAAAAGAAGAAATGGTTCTAGTTGCACAAACTCATCCCTAGTATGCACCCCTATACCCGTTTTCGCAATGGGTCACGTGCGGCAACGAAATGGCACAAAACCACCCCCAAACTTGAGTTTTGGACATAGAGTAGTGGATTGGGAATGTTTGTTGTGAAAAAAAGAAGAAATGGTTCTAGTTCAGCAAAATCATGCTTTGTATGCACCCCGATACCTGTTTTCGCAATGGATCACGTGCGGCAACGAAATGGTGCAGAACCACTCCAAACATGAGATTTGGTCCTAAAGTAGTTGATTGGGCATGTTCATGGCAAAAAAAGAAGAAATGGTTCTAGTTGCACAAACTCATCCCTTGTATGCACCCCGATACCCATTTTTGCAATGGGTCACGTGCGGCAACGAAATGGCGCGAAACCACTAAAAAATGAGTTTTGGACCTAAAGTAGTGGATTGGGCATGTTCGTTGCGAAAAAAGAAGAAATGGTTCAAGTTGCACAAACTAATGCCTTGTATGCACCCCGATACCCATTTTTGCAATGGGTCACGTGCGACAACAAAATGGCACAAAAGCACACCCAAACATGTGTTTTGGACGTAGTGTAGGGATTGGGAATGTTCATCACAAAAAAACAAGAAATGGTCTTGTCCACAAACTCATGCCTTGTATGCACCCTGATACCCGTTTTCGCAATGGGAGATGTGCGGCAATGAAATGGCGCAAAACCACCCTAAGGATGAGTTTTGCACCTAAAGTGGTGGGCATGTTTCGTGCGAAAAATGGAAGAAATGGTTCTAGTTGCACAAACTCATGCCTTGTATGCACCCCGATACCCGTTTCTGCATGGGTCACATGTGGCAACGAAATGGACCGAAACCACTCCAAACAAGAGTTTTGGACCTAAAATAGTTTATTGGGCATGTTTGTGTCCCAAAAAGAAGAAATGGTTCTAGTTGCACAAACTCATCCCTTGTATGCACCCCTACACCCGTTTTCGCAATGGGTCACGTGCGGCAACGAAATGGCACAAAACCACCCCAAACATGAGTTTTGCACCTAGAGTAGTGGATTGGGCATGTTTGTTGTGAAAAAAAGAAGAAATGGTTCTAGTTCAGCAAAATCATGCTTTGTATGCACCCCGATACCTGTTTTCGCAATGGATCACGTGCGGCAACGAAATGGTGCAAAACCACTCCAAACATGAGATTTGGTCCTAAAGTAGTTGATCGGGCATGTTCATGGCAAAAAAAGAAGAAATGGTTCTAGTTGCACAAACTCATCCCTTGTATGCACCCCGATACCCATTTTTGCAATGGGTCACGTGCGGCAACGAAATGGCGCGAAACCACTAAAAACATGAGTTTTGGACCTAAAGTAGTGGATTGGGCATGTTCATTGCGAAAAAAGAAGAAATGGTTCTAGTTGCACAAACTAATGCCTTGTATGCACCCCGATACCCATTTTTGCAATGGGTCACATGCGACAACAAAATGGCACAAAAGCACACCCAAACATGTGTTTTGGACGTATTGTAGGGATTGGGAATGTTCATCGCAAAAAAACAAGAAATGGTCTTGTCCACAAACTCATGCCTTGTAAGCACCCCGATACACGTTTTTGCAATGGGTCACGTGTGGCAACGAAATGGAACGAAACCACTCCGAACAAGAGTTTGGGACCTAAAGTAGTGGATTGGGCATGTTCGTTGCGAAAAAAAGAAGAAATGGTTCTAGTTGCACAAACTCATGCCTAGTATGCGCCCCGATACCCATTTTTGCATTGGGTCACGTGAGATAACGAAATGGCACAAAACCACCCCCAAACATGTTGCCAAAAACAAGAAATGGGCAAGTTGCACAAACTCATGCTTTCTATGCACCCCGAAATCCATTTTTGCAATGGGTCACGTGCGGCAATGAAATGGTGCAAAACCACATCAAACATGAGTTATGGACCGAATGTGGTGCATTGGGCATGTCCGTTGCGAAAAAAGAAGAAATGGTTGTAGTTGCACAAACTCATGCCTTGTATGCACCCCGATACCCGTTTTCGCAAAGGGACACGTGCGGCAACGAAATGGCGCAAAACCAATCCGAACATGAGTTTTGGACCTAAAGTAGTCGATTGGGCATGTCCGTGGTGATAAAAGAAGAAATGGTTCTAGTTGCACAAACTCATGCCTTGGATGCGGCCCGATACCCATTTTCGCAATGGGACAGGTGCGGCAATGAAATGGCGCAAAACCACCCCTGTCGGTACCCAGCTAGCCGGGTACCCGCTTACACTGGACGAAGATCACTATGTAGGTAACTGCTGCAGTACAAGGAGGGCCTAAGGCCGCGTACAGATGGGCCCGGCCCACTCCTTGGGAAAGCTAGGGCCACGCACCCGGCCCACAGGGGAGGCCCCGGACCTCCTTGAGGACCAAGCCTCCCCCAGCCACGCGAGGAGAGATCCGGACCTCTCGGGCCGGAGCCCGGAGCCCGTGCCTTCGTCGGCTCCGGACCTCCCCGTGCTCTGTGGGCACGAGGCGGTCCGGAGCCGGCGCCCTCAGTGGTCCGGGGCCGCCACGTGCAGAAGCGCGTGGAGGACCGGAACCAGCGCCCGCGATGGACCGGGGGCGCCACGTGCCCGCAGAGCGCGTGGAGGTCCGGAGCCAGCACCTTCGGTGGTCCGGGGCCGCCACGTGGCCACCGGGCAAGGGAAGGTCTCGCGTTGCCACATGCCCACAAGGCGCGTGGCGGGGCCTTCAGACGGGCACCTCGCCCACCTGCCGCATTTATTGCGGGCAGGTGGGCGTGCCCGATGCCGCTGACACCGCCGCTGTCAGGCTGGCACGCCCCAATGCCGCTGACACCACGAGTGTCAGGCAGGCGTGCCCCCGTCGCTCGCCGACGTTGTCAGACAGGCGTGCCCCCGTCGCCCGTCGACGTTGTCAGACAGGCGTGCCCCCGTCGCCCGCCGACGCCGCCGCTGGCAGGCGGCGGCGGCGAGGCGAGGGGGCGCGCCTTACCAAGGCACGGCGGCGATGACAGAGCACTACAGTTGGTTTCCCCAGCTACACTGGGGGCTATATTGAGAAAACAAGTACGCTGTACTCATCATGAGCCGCGCCACGCGCGGCGGCCGCGCTCAGCCTAATACTAGGCAGCGGCGCTACAACGCTGCTACGGGCACCCTGTCCTGTCGCGCGTGCGCGTCCCCTGCCCCTCGGCCTCTGAAGCCTCTCAGCGGGTTTAGCAGCCGATGGGACAGGACGGCGTGAGGCAGGACGGCGCGGCGCCGTATCCGAGCGACAAGACGGTATGGCGGGCTTCCAGGCCATACCCGGTCACGACGGTGGTACAGACACGAAGCATGGAAGCGTTGGACATCAGACACAGAATAGAACTGTAGCATAGAGGAAATGGCCGAGACCACCTGTCGGGGCCCGGCCACCATGTACATGCCCCCCTTGGGCTATAAAAGGGGAGGCATACGCAACACAAAGGACAGACTCAGACAAGCTCGAACTAGCCCACGAAATACAAGAACACACCCACAGTGGACGTAGGGTATTACGCTCCGGCGGCCCGAACCACTCTAAATCCTCTCGCCACCATCGTGCCGCCACCAACTTAGCTAACAACGATTGCTCCCCCTAACTACTCCCAGTACTTAGGATCTTGGCCGGGTGCACTCCGCCACCTGACCAGGAGCACTCCCGCTCCGACATTTGGAGCGCCAGGTAGGGGCGGGCATCAGTTAGCTTCATCCCTCACCGCATGATGGTGCGCATCCGCGATTTCCATGAGGAAGCAGCCGCATCAGAGGAGGTGGCCTCGACTGGGTCGCAGGCCTCCCCCCACCGTTCTGAGGACGCGGCGCGAACGCCGCGGCTCCCTCGACGCCCCGCGGGGGGCGCCGCTGCTGCAAACACTGCAGTAACAAGTGCTGTAGCGGCAAACGCCGCCACAACGAACCCCGCTGCTGCTAGCGGCCCGCTCGCCGCAGCCAGGGAGTTGCTGCGTAACCCTCCGGGGCCGACAGCCTCACCTAGTGCCTTGGCGCAGTGGCGAAGCGATGTAGATCGCCTGATCCACCTAGCCGAGGTCACCCCTGGCCCGGCTAGGACTGGGTCACGACTCCCTCCCAGCAGCGGGGGGAGGTCGAACCGCCGCAGGCAGCACAATGCGGCAACATCCGCGCGCTCCCCCTCAGTAAGGAGCGCGCAGACGGAAGACCTGCGAGCCGAGCTCAACCGCCGGCGAGCAGGCACCCCCACCACCGTGGAGCAACCACAGATGCAGCCAAGCGCCGCCAAGGGCAAGAACCTTGACGCGGCGTTCGCCGCTGCAGCGCCTAAGCCCCCGGCTTACGCGCCACCCCCGGTTGGCGTGCAAACGCCACCAGGGGTCGTATCGGCTGGAGTTGGCTGCGCAGCACTCGCGGACAGTCTCCGCTCCGTGCGCTGGCCGCAGAAGTTCCGGCCGCACCTGCCGGAAAAGTACGACGGGAATACCAACCCGTCGGAATTCCTGCAGGTGTACGTCACCGCTATCACAGCGGCTGGCGGAGACGACGCCGTTATGGCGTCATACTTCCATGTCGCCTTGTCTGGGCCGGCCCGGACTTGGCTCATGAACCTCTCCCCCGGGTCAATCCGGTCCTAGGAGGAGCTCTGCACTCTGTTCCAGGCGAATTTCGCGAGTGCATGCCAGCAGTACGGCGTGGAGGCCCACCTCCATGCAGTACGCCAAGAGCCTGGCGAATCCCTCCGAGCGTTCATCGCTCGTTTCGCCAAGGTGCGGGGGACAATCCCTCGCATCTCCGACGCGTCCATCATCACAGCCTTCCGGCAAGGCGTCCGCGATGAGAAGATGCTGGAGAAACTGGCGACCCGCCAAGTACAGGACGTCGCCACCCTGTACGCGCTGGCGGACAAGTGCGCTAGAGCTGCCGAGGGGCGTGCATGGCACTCCCCACAGCAGGACAGGACTGCCCAGCCAGGCGCCTCTGCCGGTGCTGCCCGAGAGGGCGGCAAGAAAAAGAAGAAGGGCCGACGCCCTGAGAGGTTCCTGGAAGGGGCCCCTGTCGCTGCGGCAGGACCTGGAGGCCGCGACACCAGTGGCAAGCGCCCGAGGCAACAGGCGCGGAACGGTGGCGGCTCATGTCCTGTTCATCCCAACAGCGGTCACAGCGCCGCCGACTGCCGCGAGATACAAAAGCTCGTGCAGCGGCGTCTCAGTGAGCGCCGAGAGCGTCCGACCAAGGATGACTCGCCCCCACGCCAGCGTCCTGGCAAGGGGAAGGCTACCAGCGACGGTGGGCCCGCCGCTGGGGGCAAGGAGATGGGCTACCAGTCCCCGGAGCGGGAACTCAAGAGCGTCTACGCTCTAGGCCACTCCAGCTTCGAATCTAGCGACAACGAACGTCGCAAGAGGCTGTACGTCATGTATGGCGGAAGCTGGGCAGTCTCTTCTCGGCGGGACATGAAGGCCCTGCGCCGAGAAGTCCTCTCGGTCAGGCCGAGTGTCCCTGGGGTGGCTCCACACCACAAGTGGAAGGACACCACCATTACCTTCGGACCGGCCGACTGCCCAGAAAACATGGCTGGGGCTGGCGTGCTGCCGATCATCACATCTCCAGTGGTCGCCAACATACGGCTCCACCACGTGTTGATCGACGGAGGGGCCGCCCTCAACATCATCAGCCATGCAGCCTTCAAGCAGCTGCAGATTCCGGAGTCGCGCCTGGCTCCGACGCGCCCATTCTCCGGCGTGGGTCCGGTGCCGATCTTCCCGAAAGGGAAGATCGACCTGCCGGTCACCTTCGGGACCCCGGAGAAGTTCCGCACAGAGAACGTCTAGTTCGATGTCGCGGAAGTCAACCTGCCGTTCAACGCCATCATTGGCAGACCGGCACTGTACCGCTTCATGGCCGTTGCCCATTACGGGTACTTGGTCGTGAAGATGCCGTCCCCGGCGGGTGTTCTCACCGTGCCGGGAGACCGCCACGCAGCCGTCGCCGCAGTAGAGAAGCTCCATGCTCTCGCTACTGACGCAGCGAACCCGGCGAGGGACAACCCCTCGGCCTTTCGGGCCAAGGTTCCTGTTAAGGAACCAAAGGTGCCCAAGGTATGCCCTTCCGACCCCGAGGACGTGCCAGTCAAGACCGTCCAGATCGGGGCGGAGTCCTCCCAGACCACCCGCATCGCAGGGAATTTGGGAGAGAAATAGGGAGACGCGCTCGTTGCTTTCCTCCGGGCAAATGTCGACGTGTTCGCCTGGGAACCGTCACAGATGCCTGGGATCCCTAGGGAAGTGATTGAGCACCGTCTGAAGATCAACCCAGACGCCAAGCCGGTGCGGCAAAAGCCGCGGAGGCAGTCCGTGGAGCGCCAGGATTTCATCCGTCAGGAGGTCCGGAAGCTCCTGGACGCGGGCTTCATCGAGGAGGTCCATCACCCCGAGTGGCTGGCCAACCCGGTGGTCGTCCCCAAGGCGAACGGGAAGCTTCGGATGTGTATCGACTACACCAGCCTCAACAAAGTATGTCCTCCAGACCCTTATCCCCTCCCGCGCATAGACCAGATAGTAGATTCCACCTCCGGGTGTGAACTCTTGTCTTTTTTAGATGCGTACTCTGGGTTTCATCAGATCCAGATGGATGAGGAGGATAAGAGGCATACAGCTTTCGTAACAGTAGATGGTTTATATTGTTACGTTGTAATGCCATATGGTCTGAGGAATGCTTTACCTACGTTTCTGCGTGCCATGAACTTCACGTTCCACGACCTGATCAGAAACATAGTAGAGGTCTATGTCGATGACATTGTTGTCAAGACCAGGGTAGGGTCCACCTTGATGGAAGACCTAGCCCTCGTTTTCGATAGGTTGCGCACAACGCGCACGAAACTGAACCCCGAGAAATGCTTCTTTGGCGTCTCGGCCGGTAAACTGTTAGGGTTCCTAGTGTCACATCGCGGCATTGAGGCAAACCCAACCAAGATCAGGGCGATCGAGGCTATGCGGCCGCCGGCCTGCATTAAGGACCTCCAGAAACTCACTGGGTCCTTGGCAGCCCTCAGCCGTTTTATCTCAAAGCTAGCTGAGAGAGCCCTGCCCTTCTTCAAGCTTTTGAGGAAGTCCGGACCATTCATATGGACCGAAGAGGCTGAGCAAGCCTTCCAGGAGTTGAAGCAGCATCTCACTACTCTGCCCGTTTTAGTGGCGCCAGAGTCTGGTGTGACCCTGTTTCTCTACCTCGCGGCGACATCCGAGGTAGTAAGCATGGTCTTGGTCGCCGAGCGACCAGCCCATCCCCACGAAGGGGACACCGGGGTCCCCCAAGTGGAAGGTGGTGGTCCGCCCACCACGGGAGCTGCAGCCGGCCCCGATATCGGAGGTCCGGTTGGCACGTTGCCCTGCCAAGGCGATAGGCCACCAGAAGCTGGAGGCCAAGCCGCCCAGGGGGCCAGCCTGGCAGGGGGAGATGGTCTCGGACCTGCCACTAGGGTCCGGACCACCCAGAAGCCAGTCTATTACGTCAGTGAAGTCCTCCACGGGGCGAAGGCCAGGTATCTGGAAGCTCACAAGTTCGCCTACGCATTACTTATTGCTTCCAGAAAGTTGCGCCACTATTTCCAGGCGCATAAGGTTGTCGTGGTGACCTCTTACCCATTAAGAGCAATCCTGCGCAATTCTAACGCTACTGGGAATATCGCCAAATGGGCTGCGGAGCTGGCAGAATTCCAACTCGACTTCCAGCCCCGAAATGCTGCCAAGAGCCAAGTCTTAGCCGACTTCATCGCAGAGTGGACTCCCACCGCCTCGGAATCTGGAGGTCCGCAAGCCGAGGCGGAACCTTCACAGCCGGACAGGACCGTCCGGGTTTTCACCGAGCCGCACTGGACTCTCTTCTTCGACGGGTCCGCCCGCGAAAAAGGGTCCGGAGCAGGAGTGGCCCTCGTGGACCCAAACGGGGATCAAGTAAAGTACATAGTATGCTTCGAATTCAAAGCCACTAACAACATGGCGGAATACGAAGGCTTGATCTTTGGGCTCATGATCGCTCATTCACTGGGAATCAAGCAGCTCCTGGTTAAGGGGGATTCCCAGTTAGTGATCCGACAGGTCCGGGGGGAGTGCTGCTGCAATAACCCCCAGCTCGCAGCATACCTCATGCGAGTGAGGGAGCTCGAGAAGGACTTCGAGGTCCTGGAACTGCAGCACGTTCCCAGGAACCTCAACTCAGTGGCAGATGACCTCTCCGCGAGGGCATCGACTCGGGGCTCAGTACCCGAGGGCGTCTTCAAAAGACAGCTGCTGAGACCAACCGCCCAGCCAGCCGAACTGGGCGAAGGGGGCAGAACTAGCACCTCGAAGCTAGCAGTCCCAGTGGTCCTCCATCTCTGGAGCCCACCAAGGATCGTGTGGACTGATGACCCCGGCATGTCATCAGGGACACATCCAATGGCTCAGGGCAGTCCCGATGCACGGATCTCAGAGATCCGGGACTACCTGAAGGACAAAATCCTTCCCGAAGGACGTGTGTCCGCTGAGCGCATAGTGCGGTTGGCTAAACGCTACACGCTAGTAGAAGGGGATCTCTACAGGCGTGGCGCCAATGGCATCCTCATGCGATGCATAACCCGGGAGGAGGGCTGCGATTTACTCGCGGAGATCCATGGAGGCGAGTGCGGGAATCATTCAGGGTCCCGTACGCTGGTCGGTAAAGCCTTTCGGCATGGCTTTTACTGGCCGACAGCGCTCCAGGATGCAGCTGAGCTAGTAAGGTCCTGCAAGGCGTGTCAGTTCCACGCAAAGCAGATACACACACCGGCTCAGTCTCTGCAGATGATTCCACCCTCTTGGCCCTTCGCGGTATGGGGGGTGGACATCCTGGGACCTTTCCCTAGAGCTGTCGGTGGGTACCGGTACCTCTACGTCGCCATTGACAAATTCACAAAATGGCCTGAGGTAACCCCAGTAGTAAGCATCACCCAAGGAACTGCAACAGCTTTCCTTAAGTCCATTGTGTGCCGGTTCGGCGTCCCTAGCCGTATTATAACGGACAATGGGACCCAGTTCACGAGCCAGGTCTTCCAGGACTATTGCGACGGCGTTGGCATCCAGTTATGCTTCGCCTCTGTAGCACATCCTAGGAGCAATGGACAGGTCGAGAGAGCTAACACAGAAATCCTCAAGGGGCTCAGAACCCGCACCTTCAACTGCTTGGGAAAGCACGGTGCGAAGTGGGTTGATGAGCTCCCCTGCGTGCTATGGGGGATCCGGACCACACCCAGCCGAGCAACCGGGGAAACCCCATTCTTCCTGGTATACGGGGCCGAGGCATGCCTCCCACCAGAAATACTCTTGGGCTCCCCACGGGTCCAAGCTTTCGGTGAATCTTTGCAGGAACAAGCGAGGTGCGACGACGTCGACCTCGTCGAGGAGCAAAGATGGCAGGCTGCAATCCGGAACGCACGGTACAACCAATCGCTCAAACGCTATCATGAGCGAACCGTGCGGGGCAGGGTGCTCCAACCTGGAGACCTGGTCCTGAGGCGCATCTTGAGCCGAGAAGGGCGCAACAAGCTCTCCCCCAGCTGGGAAGGCCCCTTCAAGGTGACAGAAGTTAGTCGCCCCGGTTGCGTTCGCCTCGCCACGGAGGAAGGAGTTCCGCTACCGAACCCTTGGAATATAGAGCACCTCCGTAAGTTTTATCCGTAGACAAGGAATTCAGGGCAACTCCTTTTTTCTTTTTGTAAGCTAAATAGGACCACCATGTGGACCAGAGCGGTGAAGGTCCGCCCTTGTAATCCCGACCTCTGGCTGACATCACATGACACCCTGTACCGCTTGATTAAAGAAAAAGTTTAGCCCCGAAGTTCTTGTCTCCGTTATTACTACTTGTTTCAATTTTTCCTAACCCCTATGTGGAATCCTACTCTTGCCGAAAATCTCCTCGGAACCAGCAGGACTTAGCAGCTTGAGTGTGAAGCGGTTAGCACAGAGGCTGGGAAGGAGGTCCGGAATACTAGGTGCCAGGTCCAGAGAAAAGGGGCTCGCCTTGGTAGCACGGAGCTGTCAGCTGCTTAGCCTGGTCTCATACCCTAGGCACTGAACACTCCCTACCACGCCGTGAGTTCCCCCAGTATCAGGAACAGTGCGTCTAGCGCTCCGGACCACCCCCTAAGCTAATGGCACACCCCCTAACCTCAGCAGCGAGGTCCGGCTGCGACTCCGAGGACTTCGAGGCAGCGCGGTTACCTTTTTATTTCGCTAGGAGAGGTCCGAACGACTGCAGGACCGGGCTAGAGCTAAGGTGTTTTGGTCTAAGGATAGTCCAGGGCTGTGTCGCAGTTTTGCCTGGTTCTGTACCCTTAACTCACACACCCTACTATCCCGCGAACAAATATCCTAGCCCCTGGCCCGGACAGCAAACGCTCCGGACCTCGAGTAGCGGAAAAGGTCAACTCAGAGTGGGTCCCGTAGGTGCGACATTGACGTTCGCCGTGAGTTGCATGCAGGTCTGGCCTCTGACTTAGTGGTAGCCAGCCTCAAAACTTAGAGCCTACCTACCAGGGGGCCAGGGGGTCAGGTAACAACCCACCAACATGTAGCAGGGAGCAAATGGAGATAAGTCGCAACTACCATTCTTATATTACTTGGCATACTAATGTTTTACATAAAAAAAAAGAAAAAACAAAACAGCAAAAGCTGTTGCCCTACGGCGCTGGAGAGGCCCCCGTCCCCGGTACATCCGGGTCCTCGTCTGCAGGGGTCCGCTGGAACCGGGCGGCGACGACCTCCACCGCCTCCTGCACGCTGACCCGAGCGGCGGCCTTCGCTTCCTCCACCGGACCTGCGATGACCGGGTCCAAGGAGATGGCGGGGTCGTGGCTCCGGAAGCAGACCAGGAGGTGCTCCACCACAAGGCGGCACAACTCGCGGCCCTCAGCTTCAAGGCGCTCTCCGAGCGTGGAGTCTAGGCGCCGGAGTCGCTCCACCGCCGAGTCAAGGACAGGGAGGGCGTCCGCAATAGTGGACGGCGGCTCTGTCACCCGGATCGGACTCAGTCCGAGCGGTACCAGAGCCGAACTCGCCTCCCCGGCCCAGTCGGCGATGCGTTGGAGGCCGACGCGCATCTGCTCCCGGTCCTCCACCGCCGCCTGCTGAGCAGCACCCTGCTTCAGCTGCTCCAGAGCGGCCCGCTCAGCCAGCAGCTGCTTCTCCTGCTCCGCCAGCCCCGCTTCACGGGACTTCACCCAATCCTCGCGGACCTTGAGCGTGGCAGCCTGGCGAGCAGCAGAGTCCCTCAGAGCCTTGGCCGACGCCTCCCGCTGAGCGGCGGAGTCCTCGCGAGCCGCAACCGCTGCCTCGCGCTCGACAAGCCTCGACTTCATCTTGTGGAGCTCGGAGTTGACGGCAGCTTGCCGCTCAGACACCTCCACCAGCTCTTGCCGGCGCTGCTCCACGCCCTTCCACGCGGACTCCAGCTTCGCCTGCTCGAGCTTCAGCCGTGCCTCGGCCACCTCGGTCTGCTTCTCGCGGAGCCCAACCGTGCGCTCCCGGCTAGCGAACCTCTGCAGGTCCTCTTGCAAGGCTGCGCGATCAGCATCGAGCTCGGTGCGGGCGGTGGAAAGCTCCGCACGGGTCCGTGAGTGCTGGGCGGTGGCGGCTTCGATCTGCTCCCCCAGACGGGCCCGCCAGCCGTCCAGGCCCTCGCGCTCCTGTTGCAGCCGGGCCCACTCCAGCTGGAGCGCCTCCTGGGCGTCGTCCAAGGCTTGGTGCGCCCGACGTAGCACGCGAGGGAGAGGGGCTCCACCTGGCTGGGGCAGGGGCAGGAGCGGCCTACCCAGAACCTCCTCCAGTTCCCCCTCGGTAGGAGGCGGAGATCTGGGGCGGGTCGTCTGGGCGGCGGGCGATGAAGGCTCCGAGGTCCGGCAGTCAGGAGCCGCCCCCGGCGCAGGCCCTTGGGTCGCGACGCCCTCCGGCACCTGGCTGCCTGGTGCCTGGGGCTGCGCGCCCGGAGCTGCCCCCTCAGCAGGCACTCCGGGTACGATCTCGACCCCTGAGGCGCCCCCCGGCGTCGGTCCACCTGGGGCCTGGGGCCGGACAGACGGGGTGGCCTCCGGTGCAGGCCCCTCGGTCGTAGCCCGGGCCCGCGTGGCGTCTTCCGCCGTCGGACCACCAGGGGCGCGCTTCTCCGCCGTGGTCGCCCGGCCACCAGAGCCGCTGGGGGGAGGAACGCCGCCCGGGCGTGACGGCCTAAACAAGAATGCACGGCGAAAGGCTGAGGAGCCTGAAAAAAGCTAGCCGTAGTACCACGAAGTATGCAAAGCTAATCCAAAGGGCTTACCTCGAGGTAGGCGCCGACCAGCGGCCACGAAGGCCGGAGCCTCGCCGCGGCTGCCGATCTGCAGTCGACGCTGCCGATGGCTGCTGTTGCCGCGGGCCCGAGGCCGGCGCTGCCGGAGAGGGTCGCCGCTGCTGGTCCGGCGTCGGAGGAGGTGCCCGACGCTGAGGGTGCCGCTGGCCCGGAGGCGGCGGTGGCACTCGCTCCTCTTGCCCAGAGGAGCTGCCTTCCCCTGAGGTCCGCTGACGCTTCGGGTCGGGCTCCGAGACAAAGGTCCCGTCGCCGCGGGCCAGCCTTCGCCGCGTCCCCTCACCACCCGCCGGCGGAGCGGCGGGGGACGCTGCCACCGGCTCCTTGCCCTTATCAGTAGGGGCGGTGCCTCTGGCACCAGAACCCCCAACCGGGGCGTCGGCGATGTGGATCCCCCGGTTGGGATCGCCTCCAAGCTGCCGCGCCGCGAGGCCGCCGTCGTCGAGCGTGGGCATCTCCCGGAGCACCGCCGTCCGCAAGGCCTGGTCGCGGCAGAGCGGCACGATAGCGGACGGTAGGCGCAGCTGCTCCGGAGGGAAGTTCACGTCCGTGACGCACCGCACCCATTCCTCCAGCAGGAGCGGCGTCAGGTCGTGCTCTTCGCCACGTACTACCCGGCTGCAGTCGTTGGAGCCGGTGTAGTTCCACGCCAACCTTGGCCGCATCTGCAAGGGAGCAAGCCTCCGCCTGAGGAAGTCCGCGAGCACGTGCAGCGAGGTCAGGCCGCCGCTGACGAGCTCGGCGATCCTGGCCAGCACGGGGGAAAGCTCGGGTGGCAGATCCGTCGAGGCACCCTCCGGGAGGGGTGCGTCGGGGCTGCTGTCCGGGAGCGCCAACCGGTCGTCCGGCTCCGCCTTGATGATCACCCAGTCATTGCGCCAGTGCTCCCACTTGGCGCTGGCGAAGGTGGGGAGGTAGGTCGATCTTCCCCCGGACCCCTTCAGCAGGAAGTAGTACCGGCCGATCTCCGTCGAGCTCCGCCCGGAACACCTCACTGAGAAGAAGTGGCGGAAGAGCGTCACGCAGGGAGGAACCCCCACGAACATCTCGCAGAAATGGGCAAAGATAGCCGCATGGAGGATGGAGTGGGGGGTGAGGTGCTGAAGCTGCAGCCCAAACGTCTCCAGCACCAGCATGAAGAAAGAAGAAATTGGAATCCCCAACCCACAGTAGAGGTAGGGGACGAAGAGGACGAACTCCCCTAGCTGCAAGTTGCGGTGGGGGGAGGAGCCCGTGCGAACATTATCGCGGCGCTCCGCGTCCGTCCAGCCGAGCAGGCGGCGGACGCGGGTGAGGTTCTCCTCCGTCTCCCGGGGGGATTGGTGGCTCGGACCCATCGCTGAGGAAGCCGGCGATGGAGAAGGCGAGGAGCACGCAGCGGGCAAGGAGCGGAAGCTCTGCTGCGAGGAAGATGAAGCGCCGCGGCGGAAGCGAGGGGTGCAAAGGCAAATGGCAGAAGGACGTGCTCGGCCGATGGCCGAGGACCCTATTTGACGGTTGCCCCCAATCCTCCGCAAGTCGCGGACGACAGGTGTACGCACGCTCGGGCGCACCCACGGGCCACCAAGTCTATGACAGCAGGGGCCCGAGGAGGCAGTCATGACAGGCAGGTAGAAGAGCAAGCAAGACAGGAAGGCGAACCGGCGGCCGCACACGGACGCGCGTCCCGGCGCGACGTGCGGGGCCCCTGCCTTTTCCGCTTTACGCACGGCTGCCCACGTAGCCGTCTGCCCCGCCTTAATGGCAGGAGAAGAAGTAGGTGAACCGCTGCGCGGTTTCCGACGCGGGCCTGCCCCCCACGTTTCCTGAGAGATTCCCACGATCGCGCGCCCCCAGATAATGGGAACCCACGGGGCCACCCCGCGGGGTCGGGTGGACTGAGCCCTCTCCAAAGGCAGGCGAGTCAAGGCCTCGACCAAGAAATCAAGTGGTGGGCCCTGCCCAACTATGAGCTTAACGGCTAAGCGCCGGTAGCCACACACGGCTCCCGGCGACTTGTGTAGTAAGCGACGGTGGGCTCACCTCAGGTTCGAAGAACTCACCAAAGGCGAGCCCAGGGGCCACTGTCGGTACCCAGCTAGCCGGGTACCCGCTTACACTGGACGAAGATCACTATGTAGGTAACTGCTGCAGTACAAGGAGGGCCTAAGGCCGCGTACAGATGGGCCCGGCCCACTCCTTGGGAAAGCTAGGGCCACGCACCCGGCCCACAGGGGAGGCCCCGGACCTCCTTGAGGACCAAGCCTCCCCCAGCCACGCGAGGAGAGATCCGGACCTCTCGGGCCGGAGCCCGGAGCCCGTGCCTTCGTCGGCTCCGGACCTCCCCGTGCTCTGTGGGCACGAGGCGGTCCGGAGCCGGCGCCCTCAGTGGTCCGGGGCCGCCACGTGCAGAAGCGCGTGGAGGACCGGAACCAGCGCCCGCGGTGGACCGGGGGCGCCACGTGCCCGCAGAGCGCGTGGAGGTCCGGAGCCAGCACCTTAGGTGGTCCGGGGCCGCCACGTGGCCACCGGGCAAGGGAAGGTCTCGCGTTGCCACATGCCCACAAGGCGCGTGGCGGGGCCTTCAGACGGGCACCTCGCCCACCTGCCGCATTTATTGCGGGCAGGTGGGCGTGCCCGATGCCGCTGACACCGCCGCTGTCAGGCTGGCACGCCCCAATGCCGCTGACACCACGAGTGTCAGGCAGGCGTGCCCCCGTCGCTCGCCGACGTTGTCAGACAGGCGTGCCCCCGTCGCCCGTCGACGTTGTCAGACAGGCGTGCCCCCGTCGCCCGCCGACGCCGCCGCTGGCAGGCGGCGGCGGCGAGGCGAGGGGGCGCGCCTTACCAAGGCACGGCGGCGATGACAAAGCACTACAATTGGTTTCCCCAGCTACACTGGGGGCTATATTGAGAAAACAAGTACGCTGTACTCATCATGAGCCGCGCCACGCGCGGCGGCCGCGCTCAGCCTAATACTAGGCAGCGGCGCTACAACGCTGCTACGGGCGCCCTGTCCTGTCGCGCGTGCGCGTCCCCTGCCCCTCGGCCTCTGAAGCCTCTCAGCGGGTTTAGCAGCCGATGGGACAGGACGGCGTGAGGCAGGACGGCGCGGCGCCGTATCCGAGCGACAAGACGGTATGGCGGGCTTCCAGGCCATACCCGGTCACGACGGTGGTACAGACACGAAGCATGGAAGCGTTGGACATCAGACATAGAATAGAACTGTAGCATAGAGGAAATGGCCGAGACCACCTGTCGGGGCCCGGCCACCATGTACATGCCCCCCTTGGGCTATAAAAGGGGAGGCATACGCAACACAAAGGACAGACTCAGACAAGCTCGAACTAGCCCACGAAATACAAGAACACACCCACAGTGGACGTAGGGTATTACGCTCCGGCGGCCCGAACCACTCTAAATCCTCTCGCCACCATCGTGCCGCCACCAACTTAGCTAACAACGATTGCTCCCCCTAACTACTCCCAGTACTTAGGATCTTGGCCGGGTGCACTCCGCCACCTGACCAGGAGCACTCCCGCTCCGACAACCCCAAAGATGAGTTTTGCACCTAAAGTGGTGCATTGGGCATGTTTGTTGCGAAACAGGAAGAAATGGTTCTAGTTGCACAAACTCATGCCTTGTGTGCACCCCGAAACCCGTTTTTGCAATGGGTCACGTGTGGCAACGAAATGGTGCAAAACCACTCTGAACAAGAGTTTTGGACCTAAAGTAGTGGATTGGGCATGTTTGTGTCGAAAAAAGATGAAATGGTTCTAGTTGCACAAACTCATGCCTTGTATCCACCCCGATACCCGTTTTCTCAATGGGTCATGTGCGGCAAATGAAATAGCGCAAATCCACCCCAAACATGAGTTTTGGACATAAAGTAGTGGATTGGGCTTGTTTGTTGCGAAAAAAAGAAGAAATGGTTCTAGTTGCACAAAATCATGCTTTTTATGCACCCCGATACCCGTTTTCGCAATGGGTCACGTGCGGGAATGAAATGGCGCAAAACAACTCAACACATCAGATTTGGACCTAAAGTAGTGGATTGGGGATGGTCATGGCAAAAAATGAAGAAATGGTTCTAGTTGCACAAACTCATGCCTTGTCTGCACCCCGATAACCATTTTCGCAATGGGTCACGTGCGGCAACTAACTGGCACAAAACCAATCCGAACATGAGTTTTGAACCTAAAGTAGTGGATTGGGCATGTTCGTGGCGAAAAAAGAAGAAATGGTTCTAGTTGCACAAAGTCATGCCTTGTATGCACCCCGATACCCGTTTTCGCAATTGGTCATGTGTGGCAATGAAATGGCGCAAAACCACCCCAAAGATAAGTTTCGGACCAAAAGTGGTGCATTAGGCATGTCCATTGCGGAAAAAGAAGAAATGGTTTTAGTTGCACAAGCTCATGCCTTGTATACACCCCGATACCCATTTTCGCAATGGGTCACGCGCGGCAACGAAATGGCTTGAAACCACTCTGAGCATGAGATTTGGACCTAAAGTAGTGGATTGGACATGTTTGTTACGAAAAAAAGAAGAAATGGGCAAGTTGCACAAACTCATGCTTTGTTTGCACCACGATACCCATTTTCGCAATGGGTCACGTGCGGCAATGAAATGGCGCAAAACCACACCAAATATGAGTTTTGGACCTGAAGTGGTGGATTGGGCACGTCGGTTGCGAAAGAAGAAGAAATGGTTCTAGGTGCACAAACTCATGCATCGTATGCACCCCGATACCCATTTTTGCAATGGGTCACATGCGACAACGAAATGGCACAAAATGACCCTAAACATGTGTTTTGGACGTAGAGTAGGGATTGGGCATGTTCATCGCAAAAAAAACAAGAAATGGTTCTTGTTCACAAACTCATGCGTTGTATGCACCCCGATACCCGTTTTCGCAATGGATCACATGCGGCAACGAAATGGTGCGAAACCACTCCAAACATGAGATTTGGACCTAAAGTAGTGTATTGGGCATGTTCGTTGCGAAAAAAGAAGAAATGGTTCTAGTTGCACAAACTCATGCTTTGTATGCACCCCGATACCCGTTTTCCCAATGGGAGATGTGCGGCAATGAAATGGCGCAAAACCACCCCAAAGATGAGTTTTGGACCTAAAGTGGTGCATTGGGCATGTTCGTTGTGAAAGAGGAAGAAATGGTTCTTGTTGTACAAACTCATGCCATGTATGCACCCCGATACCCGTTTTTGCAATTGGTCACTGTGGCAATGAAAAGGCGCGAAACCATTCCAAAGATGAGTTTTGGACGTAAAGTGGTGCATTGGGCATGTTCATTGCGAAAAAAAGAAGAAATCGTTCTAGTTGCACAAAATCGTGATTTGTATGCACTCCGATACCAGTTTTCGCAATGGGTCACATGCGGCAACGAAATTGCGCGAAACCACTCCAAACATGAGATTTGGACCTAGAGTAGTAGATTGGGCATGTTCATGGTGAAGAAAGAGGAAATGGTTCTAATTGCACAAACTCATGCCTTGTATGCACCCCGATACCCGTTTTCGCAATGGATCACGTGTGGCAACTAACCGGCGTGAAACCACTCCGAATAAGAGTTTTGAACCTATAGTAGTGGATTGGGCATGTTCGTGGTGAAAAAAGAAGAAATGGTTCTAGTTGCACAAACTCATGCCTTATATGCACCCGGATACCCATTTTTGCAATCGGTCACGTGCGACAATGAAATGGCACAAAAACACCCCAAACATGAGTTTTGGACCTAAAGTGGTGCATTGGGCATGTCCGTTGTGAAAAAAGAAGAAATGGTTCTAGTTGCACAAACTCATGCCATGTATGCATCCCGGTACCCGTTTTCGCAATGAGTCACGTGCGGCAATGAAATGGCGCGAAACCACTCCAAACATGTGTATTTGACCTAAAGTAGTGGATTGGGCATGTTTGTTGCGAAAAAAAATGGTTCTAGTTGCACGAACTCATGCTTTGTATGCACCCCGATATCCATTTTCGCAATGGGTCACGTGCGGCAACGAAATGGCGCGAAACCACACCGAACATGAGTTTTGGACATGAAGTAGTGGATTGGGCATGTTCGTGCCAAAAAAAGAAGAAATAGTTCTAGTTGCGCAAACTCATGCCTTGTATGCACGCCAATACCCATTTTTGCAATGGGACATGTGCGGCAATGAAATGGCGTAGAACCATCCCAAAGATGAGTTTTGGACTTAAAGTGGTTTATTGGGTATGTTTGTTGCGAAAGAAGAAGAAATGGTTCTAGTTGCACAAACTCTTACCTTGTATGGACCCCGATACCCATTTTTGCAATGTGTCACGTGCGCCAACGAAATGGTGCGAAACCACTACAAACATGAGCTTTGGACCTATAGTAGTGGATTGGGCATCTTCCTTGCGAAAAAAAGAACATATGGTTCTAGTTGCACAAACTCATGCTTTGTATGCACCCCGATATCCATTTTTGCAATGGGTCACGTGCGGCAACGAAATGGCGCAAAACCTCTCCAAACATGAGATTTGGACCTAAAGTAGTGGATTGGGCATCTTAATTGCGAAAAAAGTAGAAATGGTGCTAGGTGCACAAACTCAAGCCATGTATGCAGCCCGATACCCATTTTCGCAATTGGTCACGTGCGGCAACAAAATGGTGGGAAACCACTCCAAACATGAGTTTTGGACCTAAAGTATTGGATTGGGCATGTTCGTTGCGAGAAAAAGAAGAAATGGTTCTAGTTGCACAAACTCATGCTTTGTTTGCACCCCGATACCCGTTTTCGCAATGAGTCACGTGCGGCGACGAAATGGCACAAAACCACGCGAAAGAGGAGTTTTGTACCTAAAGTAGTGGATTGGGCATGTTCGTGGAAAAAAAAGAAGAAATAGTTCTAGTTGCACAAACTCATGCCTTGTGTGCACCACCCAATACACATTTTCGCAATGGGACATGTGCGGGAATGAAATGGCACAGAACCATTGCAAAGATGAGTTTTGGACATAAAGTATTGGATTGTGCATGTTCATTGCGAAAAAACAAGAAATGGTTCTTGTTGCACAAACTCATGCTTTGTATGCACCCTGATATCCGTTTTCGCAATGGGTCACGTGCGGCAACGAAATGGCGCAAAACCACTCAAAACATGAGGTTTGGACGTAAAGTAGTGGATTGGGCATGTTCATTGCGAAAAAAGTAGAAATGGTTCTAGGTGCACAAGCTCATGCCTAGTATGCACCCCGATACCCATTTTCGCAATGGGTCACGTGCGGCAACGAAATGGCGGGAAACCACTCCAAACATAAGTTTTGGACCTAAAGTATTGGATTGAGCATGTTCGTTGCGAAAAAAAAGAAGAAATGGTTCTAGTTGCACAAACTCATGGTTTGTTCCCACCCCGATACCCGTTTTCGCAATGGATCACGTGCGGCAACGAAATGGTGCGAAACCACTCCAAACATGAGATTTGGACCTAAAGTAGTGTATTGGGCATGTTCGTTGCAAAAAAAGAAGAAATGGTTCTAGTTGCACAAACTCATGCTTTGTATGCACCCCGATACCCGTTTTCCCAATGGGACATGTGCGGCAATGAAATGGCGCAAAACCACTCCAAACATGAGTTTTGGACCTAAAGTGGTGCGTTAGGCATGTCCGTTGTGAAAAAAGAAGAAAAGTTCTAGTTGCACAAACTCATGCCTTGTATGCACCCCGATAAACCATTCTCGCAATAGGTCACGTGGGGCAACGAAAAGGCGCGAAACCACTCCGAACAAGAGTTTTGGACCTGAAGTATGCACCTCGGTACCCGATTTCGCAATGGGTCACGTGTGGCAATGAAATGGCGCAAAACCATCCCAAACATGAGTTTTGGACCTAAAGTGGTGCATTAGGCATGTCCCATGCGAAAAAAGAAGAAATGGTTCCAGTTGCACAAGCTTATGCTTTGTATACACCCCGATACCCGTTTTCGCAATGGGTCACGTGCGGCAACGAAATGGCTCAAAACCACTCCGAACATAAGATTTCGACCTAAAGTAGTGGATTGGGCATGTTCGTGGCGAAAAAAGAAGAAATGGTTCTAGTTGCACAAACTCATGCCTTGTGTGCAGCCCGATACCCATTTTCGCAATGGGACATGTGTGGCAAAGAAATGGCACAAAACCACCTCAAAGATGACTTTTGCACCTAAAGTGGTGCATTGGGCATGTTCGTTGCGAAAAAGGAAGAAATTGTTCTAGTTGCACAAACTAATGCCTTGTATGCACCCCGATACCCGTTTTTGCAATGGGTCTCGTGTGGCAACGAAATGGATTGAAACCACTCCGAACAAGAGTTTTGGACCTAAAGTAGTGGATTGCGCATGTTCGTTGTGAAAAAAAGAAGAAATGGTTCTAGTTGCACAAACTCATGCCTTGTATGCACCCCGATACCCATTTTTCAATGGGTCAGGTGAGACAACGAAATGGCACAAAACCACCCCCAAACATGTGTTTTGGACGTAGAGTAGGGATTGGCCATGTTCGTAGCAAAAAACAAGAAATGGTCTTGTTCACAAAGTCATGCCTTATATTCACCCCGATACCCGTTTTCGCAATGGGTCACATGCGCCAACCAAATGGCGCGAAACCACTCCAAACATTACTTTTAGACCTAAAGTAGTGGATTGGGCATGTTCGTTATGAAAAAAAGAACAAATGGGCAAGTTGCACAAACTCATGCTTTGTATGCACCGCGATACCCATTTTCGCAATGGGTCACGTGCGGCAATGAAATGGCACAAAACCACACCAACCATGAGTTTTGGACCTAAAGTGGTGCATTGGGCATGTCGGTTGCAAAAGAAGAAGAAATGGTTCTAGTTGCACAAACTCATGCCTTGTATACACCCCGATACCCGTTTTCGCAATGGGACACGTGCGGCAACGGAATGGTGCAAAACCTCTCCGAACATGAGTTTTAGACCTAAAGTTGTGGATTGGGCATGTTCGTGTCCAAAAAAAAAGAAATGGTTCTAGTTGCACAAACACATGCCTTGTATGCACCCCGATACCCGTTTTCACAATGGGACATGTGCGGCAATGAAATGGCATAAAACCACCCCAAAGATGAGTTTCATACCTAAAGTGGTGCATGTTCGTGCTGAAAAAAGATCAAATAGTTCTAGTTGCACAAACTCATGCCTTGTATGCACGCCAATACCCATTTTTGCAATGGCACATGTGCGGCAATGAAATGGCGCAGAACCATCCCAAAGATGAGTTTTCGACCTAAAGTGGTTTATTGGGCAAGTTTGTGCGAAAGAAGAAGAAATGGTTCTAGTCGCACAAACTCATGCCTTGTATGCACCCTGAGACCCATTTTTGCAATGTGTCACGTGCGCCAACGAAATGGCGCGAAACCACTCCAAACATGAGCTTTGGACCTATAGTAGTGGATTGGGCATCTTCATTGTGAAAAAAAGAAGAAATGGTTCTAGTTGCACAAACTCATGCTTTGTATGCACCCCGATATCCGTTTTCGCACTGGGTCACGTGCGGCATTGAAATGGCGCGAAACCACTCCAAACATGAGATTTGGACCTAAAGTAGTGGAATGGGCATGTTCATTGTGAAAAAAGAATATATGGTTTTAGGTGCACAAACTCATGCTTTGTTTGCACCCTGATACCCGTTTTCGCACTGAGTCACGTGCGGCAACGAAATGGAATGAAACCATGCCAAAGATGAGTTTTGGACCTAAAGTAGTGGATTGGGCATGTTCGTGCCGAAAAAAGAAGAAATAGTTCTAGTTGCACAAACTCATGCCTTGTGTGCACCACAATTCCCATTTTCGCAATGGGACATATGCGGGAATGAAATGTTATAGAACCATCCCAAAGATGAGTTTTGGACCTAAAGTATTGGATTGTGCATGTTCATTGCGAAAAAACAAAAAATGGTTCTGGTTGCACAAACTCATGCTTTGTATGCACCGGATACCCGTTTTCGCAATGGGTCACGTGCAGCAACAAAATGGCGCAAAACCTCTCCAAACATGAGATTTGGACCTGAAGTAGTGGATTGGGCATGTTCGTTGCGAAGAAAGAAGAAAAGGTTCTAGTTGCACAAACTCACGCTTTGTATGCACCCTGATACCCATTTTCTCAATGGGTCATGTGCGGCAACGAAATGGTGCGAAACCACTCCGAACATGAATTTTGGACGTACAGGAGTGGATTGGGCATGTTCGTGGTGAAAAAACGAAGAAATTGTTCAAGTTGCAGAAACTCATGACTTGTATGCACCCCAATACCCGTTTTCGCAATGGGTCACGTGCAGTGACGAAATGGCGCAAAACCACTCCGAACATGAGTTTCGGACCTAAAGTAGTGGATTGGGCATGTTCGTTGTGAAAAAAGAACAAATGGTTCTAGTTGCACAAAATCATACTTTGTATGCACCCTGACACCCGTTTTCACAATGGGTCACGTGCGGCGACGAAATGGCGCGAAACCACTCCGAACATGAGTTTTGAACCTAAAGTAGTGGATTGGGCATGTTCGTGGCGGAAAAAGAAGAAATGGTTCTAGTTGCACAAACTCATGCCTTGTATGCACCCCGAAACCCGTTTTCGCAATGGGACATGTGCGGCAATGAAATGGCACGAAACCACTCCGAACGTGAGTTTTGGACCTAAAGTAGTGGATTGGGCATGTTCGTTGTGAAAAAAGAATAAATGGTTCTAGTTGCAAAAACTCATGCTTTGTATGCACCCCGATACCCGTTTTCGCAATGGGTCACGTGCGTCAACGAAATGGCACGACACCACTCCGAACATGAGTATTGGACCTAAAGCAGCGAATTGGGCATGTTGGTTGCGAATAAAAGAAGAAATGGTTCTAGTTGCACAAACTCATGCTTGGTATGCACCCCGATACCCGTTTTCGCATTGGGCCATGTCCGGCAATGAAATGGCGCAAAACCTCTCCAAACATGAGATTTGGACATAGAGTGCTGCATTGGGCATGTTCGTTGCGAAAAAAGAAGAAAAGGTTCTAGTTGCACAAACTCACGCCTTGTATGCACCCCGATACCATTTTCGCAATGGGTCACGTGCGGCAACGAAATGGCTCGAAACCACTCCAAACATGTGTTTTGGACCTAAAGTAGTGGATTGGGCATGCTCGTTGCGAAAAAAATTGGTTCTAGTTGCACGAACTAATGCTTTGTATGCACCCCGATACCTATTTTCGCAATGGGTCACGTGCGGCAATGAAATAGCGCGAAACCACACTGAAGTAGTGGATTGGGCATGTTCGTGCCTAAAAAAGAAGAAATAGTTCTAGTTGCACAAACTCATGACTTGTATGCACCCCAATACCTATTTTCTCAATGGGATATGTCCGGGAATGAAATGGCACAGAACCATCCCAAAGATGAGTTTTGGACCTAAAGTATTGGATTGTGCCTGTTCTTTGCAAAAAAACAAGAAATGGTTCTAGTTGCACAAACTCATGCCATGTATGCACCCCGATAATTTTCGCAATGGGTCACGTGCGGCAATGAAATTGCGCAAAACCACTCCAAACATTAGTTTTGGACCTATAGTAGTTGATTGGGCATCTTCGTTGCGAAAAAAAGAAGAAATGGTTCTAGTTGCACAAACTCAAGCTTTATATGCACCACGATACCCGTTTTCGCAATGGGTCACGTGCAGCAACAAAATGGCGCAAAACCTCTCCAAACATGAGATTTGGACCAAAAGTAGTGGATTGGGTATGTTCGTTGCGAAGAAAGAAGAAAAGGTTCTAGCTGCACAAACTCATGCTTTGTATGCGCCCCGATACCCGTTTTCTCATTGGGTCATGTGTGGCAACGAAATGGCGCAAAACCACTCCGAACATGAGTTTTGGACCTAAAGTAGTGGATTGGGCATGTTCATGGCGAAAAAAGAAGAAATGGTTCTAGTTGCACAAACTCATGCCTTGTATGCACCCGATACCTGTTTTTGCAATGGGTCACGTGCGGCAACAAAATGGTGGGAAACCACACCAAACATGAGTTTTGGACCTAAAGTATTGGATGGGGCATGTTTGTTGTGAATAAAAGAAGAAATGGTTCTAGTTGCACAAACTCATGCTTTGTATGCACCCCGATACCAATTTTCGCAATGGGTCACGTGCGGCAACGAAAAGGCGCAAAACCACTCCAAACATGAGATTTGGACATAAAGTGGTGCATTGGGCATGTTCCTTGCGAAAAAAGAAGAAAATGTTCTAGTTGCACAAACTCACGCTTTGTATGCACCCCGATACCCGTTTTCGTAATGGGTCACGTGCGGCAACAAAATGGCACCAAACCTCTCCAAACATGAGATTTGGACCAAAAGTAGTGGATTGGGCATGTTCATTGCAAAAAAAGTAGAAATGGTTCTAGGTGCACAAACTCATGCCTTGTATGCACCCGGATACCCATTTTCGTAATGGGTCACGTGCGACAACGAAATGGCGGGAAACCAATCCAAACATGAGTTTTGGACCTAAAGTATTGGATTGGGCATGTTCGTTGCGAAAAAAAGAAGAAATGGTTCTAGTTGCACAAACTCATGCTTTGTTTGCACCCAGATACCCGTTTTCGCAATGAGTCACGTGCGACAATGAAATGGCATGAAAACACGCCAAAGATGAGTTTTGGACCGAAAGTAGTGGATTGGGCACGTTCGTCGTGAGAAAAGAAGAAATAGTTCTAGTTGCACAAACTCATGCGTTGCGTGCACCCCAATACCCATTTTCGCAACGGGACATGTGCAGGAATGAAATGGCACAGAACCATCCCAAAGGTGAGTTTTGGAACTAAAGTATTGCATTGTGCATGTTCATTGCGAAAAAACAAGAAATGGTTCTAGTTGCACAAACTCATGCTTTGTATGCACCCCGATATCCGTTTTCGCAATGGGCCACGTGCGGCAACGAAATGGCGCAAAACCTCTCCAAACATGAGATTTGGACCTAAAGTAGTGGATTGGTCATGTTCATTGCGAAAAAAGTAGAAATGGTCCTAGGTGCACAAACTCATGCCTGGTATGCACCCCGATACCCATTTTCGCAAAGGGTCACGTGCGGCAATGAAATGGCCGGAAACCAGTGCAAACATGAGTTTTGGACCTAAAGTATTGGATTGGGCATGTTCGTTGCGAAAAAAAGAAGAAATGGTTCTAGTTGCACAAACTCATGCTTTGTTTGCACCTCGATACCCGTTTTCGCAATGAGTGACGTGCGGCAATGAGATGGTGCGAAACCACTCCAAAGACGAGTTTTGGACCTAAAGTAGTGGATTGGGCATGTTCGTGGCGAAAAATGAAGAAATAGTTCTAGTTGCACAAACTCATGCCTTGTGTGCACCCCAATACCCATTTTCTCAATGGGATATGTCCGGGAATGAAATGGCACAGAACCATCCCAAAGATGAGTTTTGGACCTAAAGTATTGGATTGTGCATGTTCATTGCAAAAAAAAAAATGGTTCTAGTTGCACAAACTCATGCCATGTATGCACCAAGATAACCATTTTCGCAATGGGTCACGTGCGGCAACGAAATGGCGCGAAACCACTCCAAACAAGAGCTTTGGACCTAAAGTAGTGGATTGGGCATGTTTGTTGCGAATAAAAGAAGAAATGGTTCTAGTTGCACAAAATCATGCCTTGTATTTACCCCGATACCTATTTTCGCAATGGTCACGTGCTGCAACGAAATGGCGCGAAACCTCTCCAAACTTGAGATTTGGACCTAAAGTAGTGGATTGGGCATGTTCGTAGTGAAAAAAGAAGAAAATGTTCTAGTTGCACAAACTCACGCTTTGTATGCACTCCAAACTTGAGTTTTGGACCTAACGTAGTGGATTGGGCATGTTCATTGCGAAAAAAGAAGAAATGGTTCTAGGTACACAAACTCATGCCTTGTATGCACCCCGATACCCATTTTCGCAATGGTTCACGTGCGGCAACGAAATGGCGCGAAACCACTCCAAACATGAGTTTTGGACCTAAAGTATTCGATTGGGCATGTACGTTGCGAAAAAAAGAAGAAATGGTTCTAGTTGCATAAACTCATGCTTTGTTTGCACCCCGATACCTGTTCTCGCAATGAGTCACGTGCGGCAACGAAATGGCGCCAAACCTCTCCAAACATGAGATTTGGACCAAAAGCAGTGGATTGGGCATGTTCATAGCGAAAAAAGTAGAAATGGTACTAGGTGCACAAACTCATGCCTTGTATGCACCCGGATACCCATTTTCGCAATGGGTCACGTGCGACAACGAAATGGCGGGAAACCACTCCAAACATGAGTTTTGGACCTAAAGTATTCGATTGGGCATGTTCGTTGCGAAAAAAAGAAGAAATGGTTCTAGTTGCACAAACTCATGCTTTGTTTGCACCCAGATACCCGTTTTCTCAATGAGTCACGTGCGGCAATGAAATGGCACGAAACCACGCCAAAGATGAGTTTTGGACCTAAAGTAGTAGATTGGGCATGTTCGTGGCGAAAAAAGAAGAAATAGGTCTAGTTGCACAAACTCATGCGTTGTCCGCACCCCAATACCCATTTTCGCAACGGGACATGTGCGGGAATGAAATGGCACAGAACCATCCCAAAGGTGAGTTTTGGAACTAAGGTATTGGATTGTGCATGTTCATTGCGAAAATACAAGAAATGGTTCTAGTTGCACAAACTCATGCTTTGTATGCACCCCGATATCCGTTTTCGCAATGGGTCACGTGAGGCAATGAAATGGCGCAAAACCTCTCCAAACATGAGATTTGGACATAAAGTGGTGCGTTGGGCAAGTTCGTTGCGAAAAAAGAAGAAAAGGTTCTAGTTGCACAAACTCACGCCTTGTATGCACCACGATACCCGTTTTCGCAATGAGTCATGTGCGGCAACGAAATGGCGCGAAACCACTCCAAACATGTGTTTTGGACCTAAAATAGTGGATTGGGCATGTTTGTTGCGAAAAAAAATGGTTCTAGTTGCACGAACTCATGCTTTGTATGCACTCCGATACCCATTTTCGCAATGGGTCACGTGCGGCAACAAAATGCCGCGAAACCACTCAGAAAATGAGTTTTGGACATGAGGTAGTGGATTGGGCTTGTTCGTGGCGATAAAATAAGAAATTGTTCTAGTTGCACAAACTCATGCCTTGTATGCACGCCGATACCCATTTTCGCAATGGGACATGTGCGGCAATGAAATGGCGCAGAACCATCCCAAAGATGAGTTTTGGACCTAAAGTGGTTTATTGGGCATGTTTGTTGCGAAAGAAGAAAAAATGGTTCTAGTTGCACAAACTCATGCCTTGTATGCACCCCAATACCCATTTTTGCAATGGGTCACGTGCGGCAACGAAATGGCGCAAAACCACTCCAAACATGAGTTTTGTACCTAAAGTAGTGGATTGGGCATCTACGTTAAGAAAAAAAGAAGAAATGGTTCTAGGTGCACAAACTCATGCCTTGTATGCACCCCGATACCCATTTTCGCAATGGGTCACTTGCAGCAACGAAATTGTGGGAAACCACTCCAAACATGAGTTTTGGATGTAAAGTAGTGGATTGGGCATGTTCGTTGCGAAAAAAAGAAGAAATGGTTCTAGTTGCACAAACTCATGCTTTGTTTGCACCAAGATACCCGTTTTTGCAATGAGTCACGTGTGGCAATGAAATGGCGTGAAACCACCCCAAAGATGAGTTTTGGACCTAAAGTAGTGGATTGGGCATGTTCGTGGCGAAAAAAGAAGAAATAGGTCTAGTTGCACAAACTCATGCGTTGTCCGCACCCCAATACCCATTTTCGCAATGGGACACGTGCGGGAATGAAATGGCATAGAACCATCCCAAAGATGAGTTTTGGACCTAAAGTATTGGATAGGGCATGTTCATTGCGAAAAAACAAGAAATGGTTCTACTTGCACAAACTCATGCCTTGTATGCACCCCGATACCCATTTTCGCAATGGGTCACGTGCGGCAACGAAATGGCGCGAAACCACTCCAAACAAGAGTTTTGGACCAAAAGTAATGGATTGGGCATGTTCGTGGTCAAAAAAGAAGAAAAGGTTCTAGTTCCACAAACTCATGCCTTGTTTGCACCCCAATACCCATTTTGGCAATGGGACATGTGCGGCAATGAAATGGCACAGAACCATCCCAGAAATGAGTTTTGGACCTAAAGTGGTGCATTGGGCATGTTCATCGCGAAAAAAAAGAAATGGTTCTAGTTGCACAAACTCAAGCCTTGTTTGCACCCCGAAACCCATTTTCGCAATGGGACATGTGCGGCAATGAAATGGCGCGAAACTACTCCAAACTTGAGTTTTGGACCAAAATTAGTGGATTCGGCATGTTCATTGCGAAAAAAGAAGAAAAGGTTCTAGTTGCACAAACTCATGCTTTGTATGCACCCCGATACCCGTTTTCGCAATGGGAAATGTGCGGCAATGAAATGGCGCAAAACCACCCCAAACATGAGTTTTGGACCTAAAGTGGTGCATTGGGCATGTCCGTCGTGAAAAAAGAAGAAATAGGTCTAGTTGCACAAACTCATGCGTTGTTCGCACCCCAATACCGATTTTCGCAATGGGACACGTGCGGGAATGAAATGGCATAGAACCATCCCAAAGATGAGTTTTGGACCTAAAGTATTGGATAGGGCATGTTCATTGCGAAAAAACAAGAAATGGTTCTACTTCACAATCTCATGCTTTGTATGCACCCCGATATCCGTTTTCGCAATGGGTCACGTGCGGCAATGAAATGGCGCAAAACCTCACCAAACAAGAGATTTGGACTTAAAGTGGTTCATTGGGCATGTTCGTTGCGAAAAAAAGAAGAAAAGGTTCTAGTTGCACAAATTCACGCCTTGTATGCACCCCGATACCTGTTTTCGCAATGGGTGACGTGCAGCAATGAAATGGCACGAAACCACTCCAAACATGTGTTTTGGACCTAAAGTAGTGGATTGGGCATGTTTGTTGCAAAAAAAAAAGGTTCTAGTTGCACGAACTCATGCTTTGTATGCACCCCGATACCCATTTTCGCAATGGGTCACGTGCGGCAATGAAATGGCGCGAAACCACTCTGAACATGAGTTTTGGACATGAGGTAGTGGATTGGGCTTGTTCGTGGCGATAAAATAAGAAATAGTTCTAGTAGCACAAACTCATGCCTTGTGTGCACGCCGATACCCATTTTCGCAATGGGACATGTGCGGCAATGAAATGGCGCAGAACCATCCCAAAGATGAGTTTTGGACCTAAAGTGGTTTATTGGGCATGTTTGTTGCGAAAGAAGAAAAAATGGTTCTAGTTGCACAAACTCATGCTTTCTATGCACCCCAATACCCATTTTTGCAATGGGTCACGTGAGGCAACGAAATGGCGCGAAACCACTCCAAACACGAGTTTTGTACCTAAAGTAGTGGATTGGGCATCTACGTTGCGAAAAAAAAGAAGAAATGGTTCTAGTTGCACAAACTCAAGCTTTCTATGCACCCCGATATCCGTTTTCGCAATGGATCACGTGCGGCAACGAAATGGCGCAAAACCACTCCAAACATTAGATTTGGACCTAAAGTAGTGGATTGGGCATGTTCATTGCGAAACAAGAAAAAATGGTTCTAGGTGCACAAACTCATGCCTTGTATGCATCTCGATACCCATTTTCGCAATGGGTCACGTGCGGCAACGAAATGGCGGAAAACCACTCCAAACATGAGTTTTGGATCTAAAGTAGTGGATTGGGCATGTTCGTGTCGAAAAAAAATAAATGGTTCTAGTTGCTCAAACTCATGCCTTGTATTATGGGTCACGTGTGGAAATAAAATGGTGCAAAACCACTCCAAACAAGAGTTTTGGACCTAAAGTAGTGGATTGGGCAAGTTCTTGGCAAAAAAAGAAGAAATGGTTCTAGTTGCACAAACTCATGCCTTGTATGCACCACGATACCCATTTTCGCAATGGGTCACGTGCGACAACGAAATGGCACAAAACCACCCCAAACCTGTGTTTTGGACGTAGAGTAGGGATTGGGCATGTTCATCGCGAAAAAAGAAGAAATGGTTCTTGTTCACGAACTCGTGCCCTGTATGCACCCCGATACCCGTTTTCACAATGGGTCACGTGCGGCAACGAAATGGCGCGAAACTACTCTAAAATGAGGATTGGACCTAATGTAGTGGATTGAGCATGTTCGTTGCGAAAAAGGAAGAAATGGTTCTAGTTGCACAAACTCATACTTTGTATGCACCCGATACCCGTTTTCGCAATGAGTCACGAGCTGCGACGAAATGGCGCGAAACCTCTCCAAACATGAGATTTGGACCTAAAGTAGTGGGTTGGGCATGTTCGTTCTGAAAGAAAGAAGACATGGTTCAAGTTGCACAAACTCATGCTTTGTATGCACCCCGATACTTGTTTTCGCAATGGGTCCCGTGCGGCAACAAAATGGCGCAAAACCTCTCCAAACATGATATTTGGACCTAAAGTGGTGGATTGGGCATGTTCGTTGTGAAAAAAAGAAGGCATGGTTCAAGTTGCACAAACTCAAGCTTTGTATGCACCCCGACACCCGTTTTCGCAATAGGTCCCGTGCGGAAACAAAATGGCGCAAAACCTCTCCAAACATGAGATTTGGACCTAAAGTAGTGGATTGGGCTTGTTCATTGCGATGAAAGAAGAAAAGGTTCTAGTTGCAGCCCGATACCCGTTTTCTTAATGGGTCATGTGCGGCAACGAAATGGCGCGAAAACACTCCGAAAATGAGTTTTGGACGTAAAGTAGTGGATTGGGCATGTTTGTGGTGGAAAAAGAAGAAATGGTTCTAGTTGCACAAACTCATGCCTTGTATGCACCCCAATACGCATTTTCGCAATGGGACACGTGCGGCAATGAAATGGCACAGAACCAACCCAAGGATGTGTTTTGGACCTAAAGTGGTGCATTGGGCATGTTCATTAAGAAAAAAGAAGAAATGGTTCTAGTTGCATAAACTCAAGCCTTGTATGCACCCCGATACCCATTTTCACAATGGGTCACGTGCGGCAACGAAATGGAGTGAAACCACTCCGAACATGAGTTTTTGACCTAAAGTAGTGAATTGGGCATATTCGTTGTGAATAAAAGAAGAAATGGTTCTAGTTGCTCAAACTCATGTTTTGTATGCACCCCGATACCTATTTTCGCAATGGGTCATGTGCGGCAACGAAATGGCGCAAAATCACTCCAAACATGAGATTTGGACATAAAGAGGTGCATTGGGCATGTTCGTTGCGAAAAAAGAAGAAAATATTCTAGTTGCACAAACTCACGCCTTGTATGCACCCCGATACCCATTTTCGCAATGGGTCACGTGCGGCAACGAAATGGCGCGAAACCACTCCAAACATGTGTTTTGGTCCTAAAGTAGTGGATTGGGCATGTTTGTTGTGAAAAAAATGGTTCTAGTTGCATGAACTCATGCTTTGTATGCACCCCAATACCCATTTTCGCAATGGGTCACGTGCGGCAACGAAATGGTGCGAAACCACTCTGAACATGAGTTTTGGACATGAGGTAGTGGATTGGGCATGTTCGTGGCGGTAAAATAAGAAATAGTTCTTGTTGCACAAACTCATGCCTTGTATGCACGCCGATACCCATTTTCGCAATGGCACATGTGCGGCAATGAAATGGCACAGAACCATCCCAAAGGTGAGTTTTGGAGCTAAAGTGGTTTATTGGGCATGTTTGTTGCGAAAGAAGAAAAAATGGTTCTAGTTGCACAAACTCATGCCTTGTATGCACCCCAATACCCATTTTTGCAATGGGTCACGTGCGGCAACGAAATGGCGCGAAACCACTCCAAACATGAGTTTTGTACCTAAAGTAGTGGATTGGGCATCTACGTTAAGAAAAAAAGAAGAAATGGTTCTAGGTGCACAAACTCATGCCTTGTATGCACCCCGATACCCATTTTCGCAATGGGTCACGTGCAGCAACGAAATTGTGGGAAACCACTCCAAACATGAGTTTTGGATGTAAAGTAGTGGATTGGGCATGTTCGTTGCGAAAAAAAGAAGAAATGGTTCTAGTTGCACAAACTCATGCTTTGTTTGCACCAAGATACCCGTTTTTGCAATGAGTCACGTGCGGCAATGAAATGGCGCGAAACCACCCCAAAGATGAGTTTTGGACCTAAAGTGGTTTATTGGGCATGTTTGTTGCGAAAGAAGAAAAAATGGTTCTAGTTGCACAAACTCATGCTTTGTATGCACCCCAATACCCATTTTTGCAATGGGTCACATGCGGCAACGAAATGGTGCGAAACCACTCCAAACATGAGTTTTGTACGTAAAGTAGTGGATTGGGCATCTACGTTGCGAAAAAAAGAAGAAATGGTTCTAGTTGCACAAACTGATGCTTTCTATGCACCCCGACATCTGTTTTCGCAATGGGTCACGTGTGGCAACGAAATGGCGCGAAACCACTCCAAACATGGGTTTTGGGCCTAAAGTAGTGGATTGGGCATGTTTGTTGCGAAAAAAAATGGTTCTAGTTGCACGAACTCATGCTTTGTATGCACCCCGATACCCATTTTCGCAATGGGTCACGTGCGGCAACGAAATGGCGCAAAACCACGCTGAACATGTGTTTTGGACATGAGGTAGTGGATTGGGCATGTTCGTGGCGATAAAATAAGAAATAGTTCTAGTTGCACAAACTCATGCCTTGTATGCACGCCGATACCCATTTTCGCAATGGGACATGTGCGGGAATGAAACGGCGCAGAACCATCCCAAAGATGAGTTTTGGACCTAAAGTGGTTTATTGGGCATGTTTGTTGCGAAAGAAGAAAAAATGGTTCTAGTTGCACAAACTCATGCTTTGTATGCACCCCAATACCCATTTTTGCAATGGGTCACATGCGGCAACGAAATGGCGCGAAACCACTCCAAACATGAGTTTTGTACCTAAAGTAGTGGATTGGGCATCTACGTTGCGAAAAAAAGAAGAAATGGTTCTAGTTGCACAAACTCATGCTTAATATGCACCCCGATATCCGTTTTCGCAATGGGTCACGTGCGGCAATGAAATGGCACAAAACCAGTCCAAACATTAGATTTGGGCCTAAAGTAGTGGATTGGGCATGTTCATTGCGAAACAAGAAAAAATGGATCTAGGTGCACAAACTCAGGCCTTGTATGCACCTCGATGCCCATTTTCGCAATGGGTCACGTGCTGCAACGCAATGGCGGGAAACCACTCCAAACATGAGTTTTGGATCTAAAGTAGTGGATTGGGCATGTTCGTGTCGAAAAAAGAATAAATGGTTCTAGTTGCTCAAACTCATGCCTTGTATTATGGGTCACGTGTGGAAATAAAATGGCGCAAAACCACTCCAAATAAGAGTTTTGGACCTAAAGTAGTGGATTGGGCATGTTCTTGGCGAAAAAAGAAGAAATGGTTCTAGTTGCACAAACTCATGCCTTGTATGCACCACGATACCCATTTTCGCAATGGGTCACGTGCGACAACGAAATGGCACAAAACCACCCCAAACCTGTGTTTTCGACGTAGAGTAGGGATTGGGCATGTACCTCGCGAAAAAAGAAGAAATGGTTCTTGTTCACGAACTCGTGCCCTGTATGCACCCCGATACCCGTTTTCACAATGGGTCACGTGCGACAACGAAATGGCGCGAAACTACTCCAAACATGAGGTTTGGACCTAATGTAGTGGATTGGGCATGTTCGTTGCAAAAAAGGAAGAAATGGTTCTAGTTGCACAAACTCATACTTTGTATGCACCCAATACCCGTTTTTGCAATGAGTCTCGTGCGGCAATGACATCGCGCGAAACCACACCGAACATGAGTTTTGGACGTAAAGTAGTGGATTGGGCATGTACGTGGTGAAAAAAGAAGAAATAGTTCTTGTTGCACAAACTCATGCTTGTATCTACCCCAATACTCATTTTCGCAATGAGACACATGTGGCAATGAAATGGCGCAGAACCATCCCATAGATGAGTTTTGGACCTAAAGTGGTGCATTGGGCATGTTCGTTGCGAAAAAAGAAGAAATTGTTCTAGTTGGACAAACTCATGCCTCGTATGCACCCCGATACACGTTTTCGCAATGCGTCACGTGCGGCAACGAAATGGCGCAAAAACACTCCGAACATCAGTTTTGGACCTAAAGTTGTGGATTTGGCATGTTCGTTGCGAACAAAAGTAGAAATGGTTCTAGTTGGACAAACTCATGCCTTGTATGCACGCCGATACGTGTTTTCGCAATGCGTTACGTGCGGCAACGAAATGGCGCGAAACCACTCCGGACATGAGTTTTCGACCAAAACTAGTGGATTGAGCATGTTCGTGGTGAAAGAAGAAAGAATGGTTCTCGTTGCACAAACTCATGCCTTGTATGCACCCCGATACCCATTTTCGCAATGGGTCATGTGCGGCAACGAAATGGCACGAAACCACTCTGAAAAAGAGTTTTGGACCTAAAGTAGTGGACTGGGCATGCTCCTTGCAAAAAAAATAAGAAATGGTTCTAGTTGAACAAACTCATGCTTTGTATGCACCCCGATATCCGTTTTCGGAATGGGTCACGTGCGGCAGCGAAATGGCGAGAAACCACTCCAAACATGAGTTTTGGACCTAAAGTAGTGGATTGGGCATGTTCGTTGTGAAAAAAGAATAAATGGTTCTAGTTGCACAAAATCATGCTTTGTTTGCACCCCGATACCAGATTTCGCAATGGGTCACGTGCGGCGATGAAATGGCGTGAAACCACTCCGAACAGGAGTTTTGGACCTAAAGTAGTGGATTGGGCATGTTCGTGGCGAAAAAAGAAGAAAAGGTTCTATTTGCACAAACTCATACTTTGTATGCACCCCGATACCCATTTTCTCAATGGGAAATGTGCGGCAATGAAATGGCGCAAAACCACCCCAAACATGAGTTTTGGACCTAAAGTGGTGCATTGGGGATGTTCATTTCGAAAAAAGAAGAAATAGGTCTAGTAGCAGAAACTCATGCTTTGTATGCACCCCGATATCCGTTTTCGCAATGGGTCATCTGCGGCAATGAAATGGCGCGAAATCACTCCGAACGTAAGTTTAGGACATAAATTGTGGATTGGGCATGTTCGTTGCGAATAAAGAAGAAATAGTTCTAGTTGCACAAACTCACGCCTTGTATGCACCCCCAATACCCATTTTCGCAATGGCACTTGTGTGGCAATGAAGTGGCGCAAAACCACTCCAAATTTGAGTTTTGGACCTAAAGTAGTGGATTGGGAATGTTCATTGCAAATAAAGAAGAAATGGTTCTAGTTGCACAAAATCATGCTTTGTTTGCACCCCGATACCAGTTTTCGCAATGGGTAACGTGCGGCGACGAAATGGCTTGAAACCACTCCGAACATGAGTTTTGGACCTAAAGTAGTGGATTGGGCATGTTCGTGGTGAAAAAAGAAGAAAAGGTTCTATTTGCACAAACTCATGCCTTGAACGCACCCTGATACCCGTTTCCACAATGGGTCATGTGCGGCAACGAAATGGCGCGAAACAACACCGAACATAAGTTTTGGACATAAATTGTGGATTGGGCATGTTCGTTGCGAATAAAGAAGAAATAGTTCTAGTTGCACAAACTCACGCCTTGTATGCACCCCCAATACCCATTTTCGCAATGGGACATGTGCGGCAATGAAATGGCGCAAAACCACCCCAAAGATGAGTTTTAGACCTAAAGTGGTGCATTGGGCATGTTCGTTGCGAAAAAAGAAGAAATTGTTCTAGTTGCACAAACTCATGCCTTGTATGCACCCCGATACCCGTTTTCGCAATGGGTCACGTGCGGCAACGAAATGGCGCAAAACCACTCCAAACTTGAGTTTTGGACCTGAAGTAGTGGATTGGGCGTGTTCGTTGCAAAAAAAGAAGAAATGGTTCTAGTTGCACAAACTCATGCTTTGTATACACCCCGATATCTGTGTTTGCAATGGGTCACGTGCGGCAACGAAATGGCGCAAAACCTCTCCAAACATGAGATTGGACCGATAGTAGTTGATTGGGCATGTTCGTTGCGAAAAAAAAGAATAGGTTTTAGTTGCACAAACTCATGCTTTGTATGCACCCCGATACCCGTTTTCGCAATGGGAAATGTGCGGCAATGAAATGGCGCAAAACCACCCCAAACAAGAGATTGGACCTAAAGTGGTGCACTGGGCAACGAAATGGCGCAAAACCACTCCAAACATGAGATTTGGACCTAAAGTAGTGGATTGGGCATGTTTGTTGCGAAAAAAGAAGAAATAGTTCTAGTTGCACAAACTCATGCTTTGTATGCACCCCGATACCCGTTTTCGCAATGGGACATGTACGGCAATGAAATGGCGCAAAACCACCCCAAACATCAGTTTTGGACCTAAAGTGGTGCATTAGGCATGTCCGTTGCGAGAAAAGAAGAAAAGTTCTAGTTGCACAAACTCATGCCTTGTATGGACCCCGATACCCGTTTTCGCAATGGGTCACGTGCGGCAACGAAATGGCGCGAAACCACTACGAACAATAGTTTTGGACCTAAAGTAGAGGATTGGGCATGTTCATGGCAAAAATAGAAGAAATGGTTCTAGATGCACAAACTCATGCCTTGTATGCACCCCGATACCCATTTTCGCAATGGGTCATGTGCGGCAATGAAATGGCACGAAGCCACTCCGAAGATGAGTTTTGGACCTAAAGTAGTGGATTTGGCATGTTCGTGGTGAAAAAAAGAAGAAATGGTTCTAGTTGCAGAAACTCATGCCTTGCATGGACCCCGATACCCATTTTCGCAATGGCTCACGTAGACAACGAAATGGCACAAAACCACCAAAACCTGTGTTGTGGACGTAGAGTAGGGATTGGGCATTTTCATCGCGAAAAAAGAAGAAATGGTTCTTGTTCACGAACTTATGCCCTGTATGCACCCTGATACCTGCGAAATGGCACGAAGCTACTCCAAACATGAGATTTGGGTAATTGGTCACGTGCGGCTACGAAATGGCACGAAGCTACTCCAAACATGAGATTTGGACCTAAAGTAGTGGATTCGGCATGTTCATTACGAAAAAGGAAGAAATAGTTCTAGTTGCACAAGCTCATGCCTTGTATGCACCACGAAAACCATTTTCGCAATGGGACATGTGCGGCAATGAAATGGCGCAAAACCACCCCAAAGATGAGTTTTGGACCTAAAGTGGTGCATTGGGCATGTTCGATGCGAAAAAGGAAGAAATGGTTCTAGTTGCACAAACTGATGCCCTGTATACACCCCGATAACCGTTTTTGCAATGGGTCACGTGTGGCTACGAAATGGCGTGAAACCACTCCAAACATGAGTTTTGGACCTAAAGTAGTGGATTGGGCATGTTCGTTGTGAAAAAAGAATAAATTGTTCTAGTTGCACAAACTCATGCTTTCTATGCACCCCGATACCCGTTTTCGCAATGGGTCACCTGCGACGACGAAATGGCGCGAAACCACTCCGAACATGAGTTTTGGACCTAAAGTAGTGGATTGGGCATGTACGTGGCGAAAAAAGAAGAAATAGTTCTAGTTGCACAAACTCATGCCTTGTATGCACCCCAACACCTATTTTCGCAACGAGACATGTGCGGCAATGAAATGGCGCAGAACCATCCCATAGTTGAGTTTTGGACCTAAAGTGGTGTATTGGGCATGTTCGTTGCAAAAAAAGCAGAAATGGTTCGAGTTGCACAAACTCTTGCCTTGTATGCACCTAGATACCCGTTTTCGCAATGGGTCACATCCGGCAACAAAATGGCGCGAAACCACTCCGAACATGAGTTTTGGACCTAAAGTAGTGGATTGGGCATGTTCGTTGTGAAGAAAGAATAAATGGTTCTAGTTGCACAAACTCATGGTTTGTATGCACCCCGATACCCGTTTTCACAATGGGTCACGTGCGAAGACGAAATGGCACGAAACCACTCCGAGCATGAGTTTTGGACCTAAAGTAGTGGATTGGGCATGTTCATGGCGAAAAAAGAAGAAATGGTTCTAGTTGCACAAACTCATGCCTTGTATGCAACCCGATACCCATTTTCGCAATGGGACATGTGCGGCAATGAAATGGCACAATACCACCCCAAAAATGAGTTTTGGACCTAAAGTCGTGCATTGGGCATGTTCCTTGTGAAAAAGGAAGACATGGTTCTAGTTGCACAAACTGATTGCCCTATATGCACCCCGATACCCGTTTCTGCAATGGGTCACGTGTGGCTACGAAATGGCGCGAAACCACTCCAAACAAGAGTTTTGGACCTAAAGTAGTGGATTGGAAATTTTCGTTGCGAAAAAAAGAATAAATGGTTCTAGTTGCACAAACTCATGATTTGTATGCACCCCGATACCCGTTTTCGCAATGGGTCACGTGCAGCGATGAAATGGCGTGAAGAAAAGGTTCTAGTTCCACAAACTCATGCCTTGTTCGCACCCCAATACCCATTTTCGCAATGGGACATGTGCGGCAATGAAATGGCACAGAACCATCCCAAAAATGAGTTTTGGACCTAAAGTAGTGGATTGCGCATGTTCGTGGAGAAAAAAGAAGAAATGGTTCTAGTTGCACAAACTCATGCCTTGTATGCAACCCGATACCCATTTTCGCAATGGGTCATGTGCACAATGAAATTCTGCAAAACCACCAAAAAGATGAGTTTTGGACCTAAAGTGGTGCATTGGGCATGTTCGTTGCGAAAAAGGAAGAAATGGTTCTAGTTGCACGAACTCATGCCTTGTATGCACGCCGATACCTGTTTTTGCAATGGGTCACGTGTGGAAATGAAATGGCGCGAAACCACTCCAAACTTGAGTTTTGGACCCAAAGTAGTGGGTTGGGCATGTTCGTTGCGAAAAAAAGAATAAATGGTTCTAGTTGCACAAACTCATGCCTTCTTTGCACCCCGATACCCGTTTTCGCAATGGGACACGTGCGGCTACGAAATGGCGCGAAACCACTCCGAACATGAGTTTTGGACCTAAAGTAGTGGATTGGGCATGTTTGCGGCGAAAAAAGAAGAAATGGTTCTAGTTGCAAAAACTCATGCCTTGTATGCAACCCGATACCCATTTTCTAAATGGGACATGTGCGGCAAGGAAATGGCGCCAAACCACCCCGAAGATGAGTTTTGAACTTAATGTGGTGCATTGGGCATGTTCGTGGTGAAAAAGGGAGAAATGCTTCTAGTTGCACGAACTCATTCGTGGTATCGGGGTGCATACAAGGCACGAGTTTGTGCAACTAGAACCATTTATTATTTTCTTCGCAACGAACATGCCCAATCCACTACTTTGGGTCCAAAACTCATGTTTGGAGTGGTTTCGCGCCATTTCATTTCCACACGTGATCCATTGGCAAAACTGGTATCGGGGTGCATACAAAGCATGATTTTGTGCATCTAGAACCATTTATTCTTTTTTCACAACGAACATGCCCAATCCACTACTTTAGGTCCAAAACTCATGTTTGGAGTGGTTTCGCGCCATTTCGTCGCCGCACCTGACCCATTGCGAAAATGTGTATCGGGGTGCATGCAAAGCATGAGTTTGTGCAACTAGAACCATTTATTATTTTTTCACAACAAACATGCCCAATCCACTACTTTTGGTCCAAAACTCATGTTTGGAGTCATTTCGCGCCATTTCGTATCCACACATATCCCATTGCGAAAACGGGAATCGGGGTGCATACAAGGCACGAGTTTGTGCAACTAGAACCATTTCTTCTTTTTTTCGCAACGAACATGCCCAATCCACTACTTTGGGTCCAAAACTCATGTTTGGAGTGCTTTCGCGCCATTTCATTTCCACACATGACTCATTGCAAAAACTGGTATCGGGGTGCATACAAAGCATGATTTTCTGCAACTAGAACCATTTATTGTTTTTTCACAATGAAAAAGCCCAATCCACTACGTAAGCTCCAAAACTCATGTTTGGAGTGGTTTCGCGCCATTTCGTAGCTGCACGTATCCCATTGCAAAAACGGGTATCGGGGTGCATACAAGGAATGAGTTCGTGCAACTAGAAGCATTTCTTCCATTTTCACCACGAACATGCCCAATGCACCACATTAAGTCCAAAACTCATCTTCGGGGTGGTTTTGCGCTATTTCATTGCCGCACATGTCCCATTTAGAAAATGGGTATCGGGTTGCATACAAGGCATGAGTTTTTGCAACTAGAACCATTTCTTCTTTTTTCGCCACAAACATGCCCAATCCACTACTTTAGGTCCAAAACTCATGTTCGGAGTGCCTTCGCACCATTTCGTCGCCGCACGTAACCCATTGCGAAAACGAGCATCGAAGTGCATACAAAGCATGAGTTTGTGCAACAAGAACCATTTATTCTTTTTTCACAACGAACATGCCCAATCCACAACTTTAGGTCCAAAACTCATCTTCGGAGTGGCTTCGCGCCATTTCGTTGCCGCACATGACCCATTGCGATAACGGGTATCGGTGTGCATACAAGGCATGCGTTTGTGCATCTAGAACCATTTCTTCTTTTTTCGCCATGAACATGCCCAATCCACAGCTTTAGGTCCAAAACTCTTGTTAGTAGTGGTTTCGCGCCGTTTCATTGCCGCACATGACCCATTGCGAAAACGGGTATCGTGGTGCATACAAGGCATGAGTTTGTGCAACTAGAACCATTTCATCTTTTTTTCGCAACAAACATACCCAATCCACTACTTTAGGTCCAAAACTCATGTTTGGAGTGGTTTCGTGCCATTTCATTTCCACACGTGACCCATTGCAAAAACGGGTATCGGGGTGCATACAAGGCATGAGTTCGTGCAACTAGAACCATTTCTTCCTTTTTCACAACGAACATGCCCAATGCACCAGTTTAGGTCCAAAAATCATCTTTTTGGTCGTTTTGCGCAATTTCATTGCCGCACATGTCCCATTGCGAAAATGGGTATCGGGTTGCGTACAGGGCATGAGATTGTGCAACTAGAACCATTTCTTCTTTTTTCGCCACGAACATGCCCAATCCCTGCTTTAGGTCCAAAACTCATGTTTGGAGTGGTTTCGCGTCATTTCGTCGCCGCATGTGACCCATTGCGAAAACGGGTATCGGGGTGCATACAAAGCATGTTTTGTGCAACTAGAACCATTTATTCTTTTTTCACAACTAACATGCCCAATCCACTACTTTAGATCCAAAACTCATGTTCGGAGTGGTTTCGCGCCATTTCGTAGCCGCGCGTATCCCATTGTGAAAACGGGTATCGGGGTGCATACAAGGCACGAGTTTGTGCAACTAGAAACATTTCTTCTTTTTTTTCGCAACGAACATGCCCAATCCACTACTATGGGTCCAAAACTCGTGTCTGGAGTCGTTTCGCGCCATTTCATTTCCTCATGTGACCCATTGGAAAAACGGGTATCGGGGTGCATACAAGGCATGAGTTCGTGCAACTAGAACCATTTCTTCCTTTTTCGCAACGAACATGCCCAATGCACCACTTTAGTTCCAAAACTCATCTTTATGGTGGTTTAGCGCAATTTCATTGCTGCACATGTCCCATTGCGAAAATGGATATCGGGTTGCATACAAGGCATGAGTTTATGCAACTAGAACCATTTCATCTTTTTTCACCACGAACATGCCCAATCCACTACTTTAGGTCCAAAACTTATGTTCGGAGTGGTTTCGCGTCATTTCGTCGCCGCACGTGACCCATTGCGGAAACGGGTATCGGGGTGCATACAAAGCATGATTTTGTGCAACTAGAACCATTTATTCTTTTTTCACAACGAACATGCCCAATCCACTACTTTAGGTCCAAAACTCATGTTAGGAGTGGTTTCGCGCCATTTGGTAGCCGCACGTATCCCATTGCGAAAACGGGTATCGGGGTGCATACAAGGCACGAGTTTGTGCAACTAGAACCATTTCTTCTTTTTTTCGCAACGAACATGCCCAATACACTACTTTGGGTCCAAAACTCAAGTTTGGAGTGGTTTCGCGCCATTTCATTTCCACATGTGACCATTGCAAAAATGGGTATCGGGGTGCATACAAGGCATGAGTTCGTGCAACTAGAACCATTTCTTCCTTTTTCGCAACGAACATGCCCAATGCACCACTTTAGATCCAAAACTCATCTTTTTGGTGGTTTTGCGCAATTTTATTGCCGCACATATCCCAATGCGAAAATAGGTATCGGGTTGCATACAAGTCATGAGGTTGTGCAACTGGAACCATTTTTTCTTTTTTCACCACGAATATGTCCAATCCCCTACAATAGGTCCAAAACTCATGTTCGGAGTGGTTTCGCGGCATTTCGTTGCCGCACGTGACCCATTGTGAAAACGGGTGTCGGGGTGCATACAAAGCATGATTTTGTGCAACTAGAACCATTTATTCTTTTTTCACAATGAACATGCCCAATCCACTACTTTAGGTATAAAACTCATGTTTCGAGTGGTTTCGCGCCATTTCGTAGCCGCACGTATCCCATTGCGAAAACAGGTATCGGGGTGCATACAAGGCACGAGTTTGTGCAACTTGAACCATTTCTTCTTTTTTTTCGCAACGAACATGCCCAATCCACTACTTTGGGTCCAAAACTCATGTTTGGAGTGGTTTCGTGCCATTTCATTTCCACACGTGACCCATTGCAAAAACGGGTATCGGGGTGCATACAAGGCATGAGTTCGTGCAACTAGAACCATTTCTTCCTTTTTCGCAACGAACATGCCCAATGCACCAGTTTAGGTCCAAAACTCATGTTTTTGGTGCTTTTGCGCAATTTCATTGCCGCACATGTCCCATTGCGAAAATGGGTATCGGGTTGCATACAAGGCATGAGTTTGTGCAACTAGTGGATTAGGCATGTTCGTTGCAAAAAAAGAAGAAATGGTTCTAGTTGCACAAACTCGTGCCTTGTATGCACCGCGATAGCCGTTTTCGCAATGGAATACGTGCGGCTACGAAATGGCGCGAAACCAGTCCAAACATGAGTTTTGGACCAAAACTCGTGGATTGGGCATGTTCGTTGTGAAAAAAGAATAAATGGTTCTAGTTGCACAAAATCATGCTTTGTATGCACCCCGATACCCATTTTCGCAATGGGACATGTGCGGCAATAAAATGGCGAAAAACCACCCCAAAGATGAGTTTTCGACTTAAAGTGGTGCATTGGGCATGTTCGTTACGAAAAAGGAAGAAATGGTTCTAATTTCAGGAACTCATTTGTTGTACGCACCCCGATACCAGTTTTTGCAATGGGTCACGTGTGGAAATGAAATGGCAGGAAACCACTCCAAACATGAGTTTTGGACCCAAAGTAGTGGATTGGGCATGTTCGTTGCGAAAAAAAGAAGAAATGGTTCTTGTTGCACAAACTCGTGCCTCGTATGCACGTCGATACCCGTTTTCGCAATGGGATACGTGCGGCTACGAAATTGCGTGAAACCACTCCAAACATGAGTTTTGGACCTAAAGTAGTGGATTGGGCATGTTCCTTGTGCAAAAAGAATAAATGGATCTAGTTGCACAAACTCATGCTTTGTATGCACCCCGGTATCCATTTTCGCAATGGGTCACGTGCGGTGACGAAATGGCGTGAAACCACTCCGAACATGAGTTTTGGACCTAAAGTAGTGGATTGGGCATGTTCGTGGCGAAAAAAGAAGAAATGGTCCTAGTTGCACAAACTCATGCCTTGTATGCAACCTGAAACCCATTTTCGCAATGGGACATGTGCGGCAATGAAATTGCGCAAAACCACCAAAAAGATGAGTTTTGGATCTAAAGTAGTGCATTGGGCATTTTCGTTGCGAAAAAGGAAGAAATGGTTCTAGTTGCACGAACTTATGCCTTGTGTGCACCCCGATACCCGCTTTTGCAATGGGTCACGTGTGGAAATAAAATGGAGCGAAACCACTCCAAACAAGAGTTTTGGACCCAAAGTAGTGGATTGGGCATGTTCGTTGTGAAAAAAAAGAAGAAATTGTTCTAGTTGCACAAACTCGTGCCTTGTATGCACCTCGATAGCCGTTTTCGCAATGGGATACGTGCGGCTACGAAATGGTGCGAAACCAGTCCAAACATGAGTTTTGAACCAAAACTCGTGGATTGGGCATGTTCGTTGTGAAAAAAGAATAAATGGTTCTAGTTGCACAAAATCAGGCTTTGTATGCACCCCGATACCCGTTTTCGCAATGGGTCACGTGCAGCGATGAAATGGCGCGAAACCACTCCGAACATGAGTTTTGGACCTAAAGTAGTGGATTGGGCATGTTCGTGCCGAAAAAAGAATAAATGGTTCTCGTTGCACAAACTCATGCCTTGTATGCAACCCGATACCCATTTTCGCAATGGGACATGTGCGGCAATGAAATTGTGCAAAACCACCAAAAAGATGAGTTTTGGACCTAAAGTGGTGCATTAGGCATTTTCGTTGCGAAAAAGGAAGAAATGGTTCTAGTTGCACGAACTTATGCCTTGTATGCACCCCGATACCCGTTTTTGCAATGGGTCACGTGTGGAAATAAAATGGAGCGAAACCACTCCAAACATGAGTTTTGGACCCAATGTAGTGGATTGGGCATGTTCGTTGTGAAAAAAAGAAGAAATGGTTCTCGTTGCACAAACTCGTGCCTTGTATGCACCCCGATACCCGTTTTTGCAATGGGATACGTGCGGCTACGAAATGGCCTGAAACCACTACAAACATGAGTTTTGGACCCAACGTAGTGGATTGGGCATGTTCGTTGTGAAAAAAGAATAAATGGTTCTAGTTGCACAAACTCATGCTTTGTATGCACCCCGATATCCGTTTTCGCAATGGGATACGTGCGGCTACGAAATGGTGCGAAACCTCTCCGAACCTGAGTTTTGGACCCTAAGTAGTGGATTGGGCATGTTCGTTGCGAAAAAAGAAGAAATGGTTCTAGTTGCACAAACTCATGCCTTGTATGCAACCCGATACCCATTTTCGCAATGGGACATGTGCGGCAATGAAATTGCGCAAAACCACCAAAAAGATGAGTTTTGGACCTAAAGTGGTGCATTGGGCATGTTCGTTGCGAAAAAGGAAGAAATGGTTCTAGTTGCCTTGTATGCACCCCGATACCTGTTTTTGCAATGGGTCACGTGTGGAAATAAAATAGCGCGAAACCACTCCAAACATGAGTTTTGGACCCAAAGTAGTGGATTGGGCATGTTCGTTACGAAAAAAAGAAGAAATGGTTCTAGTTGCACAAACTCGTGCCTTGTACGCACCCCGACACCCATTTTCGCAATGGGAAACGTGCGGCTACGAAATGGCGTGAAATGACTCCAAACATGAGTTTTGGACCTAAAGTAGTGGATTGGGCATGTTCGTGGTGAAAAAAGAAGAAATGGTTCTAGTTGCACAAACTCATGCCTTGTTTGCAACCCGATACCCATTTTCGCAATGGGACATGTGCGGCAATGAAATTGCGCAAAACCACCAAAAAGATGAGTTTTGGACCTAAAGTGTTGCATAGGGCATTTTCGTTGCGAAAAAGGAAGAAATGGTTCTAGTTGCACGAACTCATGCCTTGTATGCACCCCGATACCCATTTTCGCAATGGGACATGTGCGGCAATTAAATTGCGCAAAACCACCAAACAGATGAGTTTTGGACCTAAACTATTGCATTGGGCATTTTTGTTGCGAAAAAGGAAGAAATGGTTCTAGTTGCACGAACTTATGCCTTGTATGCACCCCGATACCCGTTTTTTCAATGGGTCACGTGTGGAAATGAAATGGCGCAAAACGACTCCAAACATGAGTTTTGGACCCAAAGTAGTAGATTAGGCATGTTCGTTGCAAAAAAAAGAATAAATGGTTCTAGTTGCACAAACTCGTTCCTTGTATGCACCTCGATAGCCGTTTTCGCAATGGGATACGTGCGGCTACGAAATGGCGCAAAACCAGTCCAAACATGACTTTTGGACCAAAACTCGTGGATTGGGCATGTTCGTTGTGAAAAAAGAATAAATGGTTCTAGTTGCACAAAATCATGCTTTGTATGCACGATACCCGTTTTTGCAAAGGGTCACGTGCGGCAACGAAATGGCGCGAAACCACTCCGAACATGAGATTTGGACCTAAAGTAGTGGATTGGGCATGTTCGTGCCGAAAAAAGAAGAAATGGTTCTAGTTGCACAAACTCATGCCTTGTATGCAACTCGATACCCATTTTCGCAAGGGGACATGTGCGGCAATGAAATTGCGCAAAACCACCAAAAAGATGAGTTTTGGACCTAAAGTGGTGCATTAGGCATTTTCGTTGCGAAAAAGGAAGAAATGGTTCTAGTTGCACGAACTGATGCCTGGTATGCACCCCTATACCCGTTTTTGCAATGGGTCACGTGTGGAAATAAAATGGAGCGAAACGACTCCAAAAATGAGTTTTGGACCCAAAGTAGTGGATTGGGCATGTTCGTTGTGAAAAAAAGAAGAAATGGTTCTCGTTGCACAAACTCGTGCCTTGTATGCACCCCGATAACCGTTTTCGCAATGGGATACGTGCGGCTACGAAATGGCCTGAAACCACTCCAAACATGAGTTTTGGACCCAACGTAGTGGATTGGGCATGTTCGTTGTGAAAAAAGAATAAATGGTTCTAGTTGCACAAACTCATGCTTTGTATGCACGCCAATACCCGTTTTCGCAATGGGATACGTGCGGCTACGAAATGGCGCGAAACCTCTCCGAACCTGAGTTTTGGACCCTAAGTAGTGGATTGGGCATGTTCGTTGAGAAAAAAGAAGAAATGGTTCTAGTTGCACAAACTCGTGCCTTGTATGCACCCCGACACCCCTTTTCGCAATGGGAAACGTGCGGCTACGAAATGGCGTGAAATGACTCCAAACATGAGTTTTGGACCTAAAGTAGTGGATTGGGCATGTTCGTGGTGAAAAAAGAAGAAATGGTTCTAGTTGCACAAACTCATGCCTTGTATGCACCCCGATACGCATTTTCGCAATGGGACATGTGCGGCAATTAAATTGCGCAAAACCACCAAACAGATGAGTTTTGGACCTAAAGTGGTGCATTGGGCATTTTCGTTGCGAAAAAGGAAGAAATGGTTCTAGTTGCACGAACTCATGCCTTATATGCACCCCGATACCCGTTTTTGCAATGGGTCATGTGTGGAAATGAAATGGCGCGAAACGACTCCAAACATGAGTTTTGGACCCAAAGTAGTGGATTAGGCATGTTTGTTTCAAAAAAAAGAAGAAATGGTTCTAGTTGCACAAACTCGTGCCTTGTATGCACCTCGATAGCCGTTTTCGCAATGGGTCATGTGCGGCGACGAAATGGCGCGAAACCTCTCCGAACATGAGTTTTGGACCTAAAGTAGTGGATTGGGCATGTTCGTGGCGAAAAAAGAATAAATGGTTCTAGTTGCACAAAATCATGCTTTGTATGCACTCCGATACCCGTTTTCGCAATGGGTCACGTGCGGCGACGAAATGGCGCGAAACCACTCCGAACATGAGTTTTGGACCTAAAGTAGTGCATTGGGCATGTTCGTGCCGAAAAACGAAGAAATGGTTCTAGTTGCACAAACTCATGCCTTGTATGCAACTCGATACCCATTTTCGAAAGGGGACATGTGCGGCAATGAAATTGCGCAAAACCACCAAAAAGATGAGTTTTGGACCTAAAATGGTGCATTAGGCATTTTTGTTGCGAAAAAGGAAGAAATGGTTCTAGTTGCACGAACTCATGCCTTGTATGCACCCCGATACCCATTTTTGCAATGGGTCACGTGTGGAAATGAAATGGCGTGAAAGGACTCCAAACATGAGTTTTGGACCCAAAGTAGTGGATTGGGCATGTTCGTTGCGAAAAAAAGAAGAAATGGTTCTAGTTGCACAAACTCGTGCCTTGTATGCACCTCCGATACCCGTTTTCGCAATGGGATACGTGCCGCTACGAAATGGTGCGAAACCACTCCAAACATGAGTTTTGGACCTACCGTAATGGATTGGGCATGTTCGTTGTGAAAAAAGAATAAATGGTTCTAGTTGCACAAAATCATGCTTTGTATGCACCCCGATATCCGTTTTCGCAATGGGTCACGTGTGGCGATGAAATGGCGTGAAACCACTCCGAAGATGAGTTTTGGACCTAAAGTAGTGGATTGTGAATGTTCGTGGCGAAAAAAGGAGAAATGGTTCTAGTTGCACAAACTCATGCCTTGTATGCAACCCGATACCCATTTTCGCAATGGGACATGTGCGGCAATAAAATGGCGAAAAACCACCCCAAAGATGAGTTTTGGACTTAAAGTGGTGCATTGGGCATGTTCGTTACGAAAAAGAAAGAAATGGTTCTAGTTTCAGGAACTCATTCGTTGTATGCACCCCGATACCAGTTTTTGCAAGGGGTCACGTGTGGAAATGAAATGGCGCGAAACCACTCCAAACATGAGTTTTGGACCCAAAGTAGTGGATTAGGCATGTTCGTTGCGAAAAAAATAAGAAATGGTTCTTGTTGCACAAACTCGTGCCTCGTATGCACGTCGATACCCGTTTTCGCAATGGGACACGTGCGGCTACGAAATTGCGTGAAACCACTCCAAACATGAGTTTTGGACCTAAAGTAGTGGATTGGGCATGTTCGTTGTGCAAAAAGAAAAAATGGTTCTAGTTGCACAAACTCATGCTTTGTATGCACCCCGGTATCAGTTTTTGCAATGGGTCACGTGCGGCGACGAAATGGCGCGAAACCACTCCGAACATGAGTTTTGGACCTAAAGTAGTGGATTGGGCATTTCGTGGCGAAAAAAGAAGAAATGGTTCTAGTTGCACGAACTCGTGCCTTGTATGCAACCCGAAACCCATTTTCGCAATGGGACATGTGCGGCAATGAAATTGCGCAAAACCACCAAAAAGATGTGTTTTGGACCTAAAGTGTTGCATTGGGCATTTTTGTTGCGAAAAAGGAAGAAATGGTTCTAGTTGCACGAACTCATGCCTTGTATGCACCCCGATACCCATTTTTGCAATGGGTCACGTGTGGAAATGAAATGGCACGAAATGACTCCAAACTTAAGTTTTGGACCCAAAGTAGTGGATTAGGCATGTTCGTTGCAAAAAAAAGAAGAAATGGTTCTAGTTGCACAAACTCGTGCCTTGTATGCACCCCGATACCCGTTTTCGCAATGGGATACGTGCCGCTACGAAATGGTGCGAAACCACTCAAAACATGAGTTTTGGACCAAAACTCGTGGATTGGGCATGTTCGTTGTGAAAAAAGAATAAATGGTTCTAGTTGCACAAAATCATGCTTTGTATGCACTCCGATACCCGTTTTCGCAATGGGTCACGTGCGGCGACGAAATGGCGCCAAACCACTCCGAACATGAGTTTTGGACCTAAAGTAGTGGATTGGGCATGTTCGTGCCGAAAAACGAAGAAATGGTTCTAGTTGCACAAACTCATGCCTTGTATGCAACTCGATACCCATTTTCGCAAGGGGACATGTGCGGCAATGAAATTACGCAAAACCACCAAAAAGATGAGTTTTGGACCTAAAGTGGTGCATTAGGCATTTTCGTTGCGAAAAAGGAAGAAATGGTTCTAGTTGCACGAACTCATGCCTTGTATGCACCCCGATACCCGTTTTTGCAATGGGTCACGTGTGGAAATGAAATGGCGTGAAACGACTCCAAACATGAGTTTTGGACCCAAAGTAGTGGATTGGGCATGTTCGTTGCAAAAAAAAGAAGAAATGGTTCTAGCTGCACAAACTCGTGCCTTGTATGCACCTCCGATACCCGTTTTCGCAATGGGATACGTGCCGCTACGAAATGGTGCGAAACCACTCCAAACATGAGTTTTGGACCTAAAGTAGTGGATTGTGCATGTTCGTGGCGAAAAAAGGAGAAATGGTTCTAGTTGCACAAACTCATGCCTTGTATGCAACCCGATACCCATTTTCGCAATGGGACATGTGCGGCAATAAAATGGCGAAAAACCACCCCAAAGATGAGTTTTGGACTTAAAGTGGTGCATTGGGCATGTTCGTTACGAAAAAGAAAGAAATGGTTCTAGTTTCAGGAACTCATTCGTTGTATGCACCCCGATACCAGTTTTTGCAAGGGGTCACGTGTGGAAATGAAATGGTGCGAAACCACTCCAAACATGAGTTTTGGACCCAAAGTAGTGGATTGGGCATGTTCGTTGCGAAAAAAAGAAGAAATGGTTCTTGTTGCACAAACTCGTGCCTCGTATGCACGTCGATACCCGTTTTCGCAATGGGATACGTGCGGCTACGAAATTGCGTGAAACCACTCCAAACATGAGTTTTGGACCGAAAGTAGTGGATTGGGCATGTTCGTTGTGCAAAAAGAAAAAATGGTTCTAGTTGCACAAACTCATGCTTTGTATGCACCCCGGTATCAGTTTTCGCAATGGGTCACGTGCGGCGACGAAATGGCGCGAAACCACTCCGAACATGAGTTTTGGACCTAAAGTTGTGGATTGGGCATTTCGTGGCGAAAAAAGAAGAAATGGTTCTAGTTGCACAAACTCATGCCTTGTATGAACCTGAAACCCATTTTCGCAATGGGACATGTGCGGCAATGAAATTGCGCAAAACCACCAAAAAGATGAGTTTTGGACCTAAAGTGGTGCATTGGGCATTTTTGTTGCGAAAAAGGAATAAATGGTTCTAGTTGCACGAACTTATGCCTTGTATGCACCCCGATACCCGTTTTTGCATTGGGTCACGTGTGGAAATAAAATGGAGCAAAACCACTCCAAACATGAGTTTTGGACCCAAAGTAGTGGATTGGGCATGTTCCTTGTGAAAAAAAGAAGAAATGGTTCTAGTTGCACAAACTCGTGCCTTGTATGCACCCCGATACCCGTTTTCGCAATGGGATACGTGCGGCTACGAAATGGCGTGAAACCACTCCAAACATGAGTTTTGGACCCAACGTAGTGGATTGGGCATGTTCGTTGTGAAAAAAGAATAAATGGTTCTAGTTGCACAAACTCATGCTTTGTATGCACCCCGATACCCGTTTTCGCAATGGGATACGTGCGGCTATGAAATGGCACGAAACCTCTCCAAACCTGAGTTTTGGACCCAAAGTAGTGGATTGGGCATGTTCGTTGCGAAAAAAAGAAGAAATGGTTCTAGTTGCACAAACTCATGCCATGTATGCAACCCGATACCCATTTTCGCAATGGGACATGTGCGGCAATGAAATTGCGCAAAACCACCAAAAAGTTGAGTTTTGGACCTAAAGTAGTGGATTGGGCATGTTCGTTGTGAAAAAACAATAAATGGTTCTAGTTGCACAAAATCATGCTTTGTATGCACCCCGATACCCGTTTTCGTAATGGGTCACGTGCGGCGACGAAATGGCGCGAAACCATTCCGAACATGAGTTTTGGACCTAAACTAGTGGATTGGGCAGGTTCGTGGCGAAAAAAGAAGAATGGGTTCTATTTGCACAAACTCATGCCTTGTATGCACCCCGATACCCGTTTTCGCAATGAGTCACGTGTGGCAACGAAATCATGTGAAACCACTGCGAACATGAGTTTTGGACCTAAAGTAGTGGATTGGGCATGTACGTGGCGAAAAATGAAGATATAGTTCTAGTTGCACAAACTCATGCCTTGTATGCACCCCAATACCCATTTTTGCAACGGGTCACGTGTGGAAATGAAATGGCGCGAAACCACTCGGAACAAGAGTTTTGGACCTAAAGTAGTGGATTGGGCATGTTCGTTGCGAAAAAAGATGAAATGGTTCTAGTTGCACAAACTCATGGCTTGTATGCCCCGCGATACCCATTTTCGCAATGGGTCACGTGCGGCAATGAAATGGTGTGAAACCACTCCGAACCTGAGTTTTGAACCTAAAGTAGTGGATTGGGCATGTTCTTGGTGAAAAAAGAAGAAATGGTTCTAGTTGCACAAACTCAAGCCTTGTATGCAACCCGATACCCATTTTCGCAATGGGACATGTGCGGCAATGAAATTGCGCAAAACCACCAAAAAGATGAGTTTTGGACCTAAAGTGGTGCATTGGGCATGTTCGTTGCGAAAAAAGAAGAAATGGTTCTAGTTGCACAAAGTCTTGCCTTGTATGCACCCCGATACCCGTTTTCGCAATGAGTCACGTGCGGTAACGAAATCGCGTGAAACCACTCCGAACATGAGTTTTAGACATAAAGTAGTGGATTGGGCATGTACGTGGCGAAAAAAGAAGAAATAGTTCTAGTTGCACAAACTCATGCCTTGTATGCACCCCAATACCCATTTTTGCAATGAGACATGTGCGGCAATGAAATGGCGCAGAAGCATCCCATAGATGAGTTTTGGACCTATCGTGGTGCATTGGGCACGTTCGTTGCGAAAAAAGAATAAATGGTTCTAGTTGCACAAACTCTTGCCTTGTATGCACCCCGATACCCGTTTTCGCAATGGGTCACGTGCGGCAATGAAATGGCATTAAACCGCCCCAAACATGAGTTTTAGAATTAGACTTGGGATTGGGCTTGTTTGTCACAAAAAAAAAAAGAAATGGGAGTTGCACAAACTCATGCCTTGTGTGCTCCCCAATACCCGTTTTCGCAATGGGTCACGTGCGGCAACGAAATGGCGCGAAACCACTCCGAGCAGGAGTTTTGGACCTAAAGTAGTGGATTGGGCATGTGCGTGGCGAAAAAAGAAGAAATGGTTCTTGTTGCACAAAGTCATGCCTTGTATGCACCACGATACCCATTTTCGCAATGGGACATGTGCGGCAATCAAATGGCGCAAAACCACCCCAAAGATGAGTTTTGGACCTAAAGTGGTGCAGTGGGCATGTTCGTTGCGAAAAAAAAGAAGAAATGCTTCTAGTTGAACAAACTGATGCCCTGTATGCACGCCGATACCCGTTTTTGCAATGAGTCACTGGCGGCAATGAAATGGTGCGAAACCACCCCAAAGATGAGTTTTGGACGTAGAGTAGGGATTGGGCACGTTCATCGCGAAAAAAGATGAAATGGTTTGTGTTCACGAACTCATGCCATGTATGCACCCCGATACCCATTTTCACAATGGGATACGTGCGGCAACGAAATGGCGCGAAACTTCTCGAAACATGGGTTTTGGAAATAAAGTAGTGGATTAGGCCTGTTCGTGGTGAAAAAAGAAGAAATGGTACTAGTTGCATAAACTCATGCCTTGGATGCACCCCGATACCCATTTTCGCAATGGGCATGTGCGGCAATGACATGGCGCAAAACCACCCCAAACATGAGTTTTGGACCTCAAGTGGTGCACTAGGCATGTCCGTTGTGAGAAAAGAAGAAAAGTTCTCGTTGCACAAACTCATGCCTTGTATGCACCCCGATACCCATTTTCGCAATGGGACATGTGCGGCAATTAAATTGCGCAAAACCACCAAACAGATGAGTTTTGGACCTAAAGTGTTGCATTGGGCATTTTTGTTGCGAAAAAGGAAGAAATGGTTCTAGTTGCACGAACTCATGCCTTGTATGCACCCCGATACCCATTTTCGCAATGGGACATGTGCGGCAATGAAATTGCGCAAAACCACAAAACAAATGAATTTTGGACATAAAGTGTTGCATTGGGCATTTTTGTTGCGAAAAAGGAAGAAATGGTTCTAGTTGCGCGAACTCATGCCTTGTATGCACCCCGATACCCATTTTTGCAATGGGTCACGTGTGGAAATGAAATGGCGCGAAATGACTCCAAACTTGAGTTTTGGACCCAAAGTAGTGGATTAGGCATGTTCGTTGCAAAAAAAAGAAGAAATGGTTCTAGTTGCACAAACTCGTGCCTTGTATGCACCTCGATACCCGTTTTCGCAATGGGATACGTGCGGCTACGAAATGGTGCGAAACCAGTCCAAACATGAGTTTTGGACCAAAACTCGTGGATTGGGCATGTTCGTTGTGAAAAAAGAATAAATGGTTCTAGTTACACAAAATCATGCTTTGTATGCACTCCGATACCCGTTTTCGCAATGGGTCACGTGCGGCGACCAAATGGCGCGAAACCACTACGAACATGAGTTTTGGACCTAAAGTAGAGGATTGGGTATGTTCGTGCCGAAAAACGAAGAAATGGTTCTAGTTGCACAAACTCATGCCTTGTATGCAACTCGATACCCATTTTCGCAAGGGGACATGTGCGGCAATGAAATTGCGTAAAACCACCAAAAAGATGAGTTTTGGACCTAAAGTGGTGCATTAGGCATTTTCGTTGCGAAAAAGAAAGAAATGGTTCTAGTTGCACGAACTCATGCCTTGTATGCACCTCCGATGCCCGTTTTTGCAATGGGTCACGTGTGGAAATGAAATGGCGTGAAACGACTCCAAACATGAGTTTTGGACCCAAAGTAGTGGATTGGGCATGTTCGTTGCGAAAAAAAGAAGAAATGGTTCTAGTTGCACAAACTCGTGCCTTGTATGCACCTCCGATACCCGTTTTCGCAATGGGATACGTGCCGCTACGAAATGGTGCGAAACCACTCCAAACATGAGTTTTGGACCTACCGTAATGGATTGGGCATGTTCGTTTTTAAAAAAGAATAAATGGTTCTAGTTGCACAAAATCATGCTTTGTATGCACCCCGATATCCGTTTTCGTAATGGGTCACGTGTGGCGATGAAATGGCGTGAAACCACTCCGAAGATGAGTTTTGGACCTAAAGTAGTGGATTGTGCATGTTCGTGGCGAAAAAAGGAGAAATGGTTCTAGTTGCACAAACACATGCCTTGTATGCAACCCGATACCCATTTTCGCAATGGGACATGTGCGGCAATAAAATGGCGAAAAACCACCCCAAAGATGAGTTTTGGACTTAAAGTGGTGCATTGGGCATGTTCATTACGAAAAAGAAAGAAATGGTTCTAGTTTCAGGAACTCATTCGTTGTATGCACCCCGATACCAGTTTTTGCAAGGGGTCACGTGTGGAAATGAAATGGCGCGAAACCACTCCAAACATGAGTTTTGGACCCAAAGTAGTGGATTGGGCATGTTCATTGCGAAAAAAAGAAGAAATGGTTCTTGTAGCACAAACTCGTGCATCGTATGCACGTCGATACCCGTTTTCGCAATGGGATACGTGCGGCTACGAAATTGCGTGAAACCACTCCAAACATGAGTTTTGGACCTAAAGTAGTGGATTGGGCATGTTCGTTGTGCAAAAAGAAAAAATGGTTCTAGTTGCACAAACTCATGCTTTGTATGCACCCCGGTATCAGTTTTCGCAATGGGTCACGTGCGGCGACGAAATGGCGCGAAACCACTCCGAACATGAGTTTTGGACCTAAAGTAGTGGATTGGGCATTTCGTGGTGAAAAAAGAAGAAATGGCTCTAGTTGCACAAACTCATGCCTTGTATGCAACCTGAAACCCATTTTCGCAATGGGACATGTGCGGCAATGAAATTGCGCAAAACCACCAAACAGATGAGTTTTGGACCTAAAGTGGTGCATTGGGCATTTTCGTTGCGAAAAAGGAAGAAATGGTTCTAGTTGCACGAACTTATGCCTTGTATGCACCCCGATACCCGTTTTTGCATTGGGTCACGTGTGGAAATAAAATGGAGCAAAACCACTCCAAACATGAGTTTTGGACCCAAAGTAGTGGATTGGGCATGTTCCTTGCGAAAAAAAGAAGAAATGGTTCTAGTTGCACAAACTCATGCCTTGTATGCACCCCGATACCCATTTTCGCAATGGGACATGTGCGGCAATGAAATGGCGCGAAACCACCCCAAAGATGAGTTTTGGACGTAGAGTAGGGATTGGGCACGTTCATCGCGAAAAAAGAAGAAATGGTTCTTGTTCACGAACTCATGCCATGTATGCACCCCGATACCCATTTTCACAATGGGACACGTGCGGCAACGAAATGGCGCGAACCTTCTCGAAACATGGATTTTGGAAATAAAGTAGTGGATTGGGCATGTTCGTTGCGAAAAAGGAAAAAATGGTTCTAGTTGCACAAACTCTTGCTTTGCATGCACCCGATACCCATTTTCGCAATGAGTCACGTGCGGCAACGAAATCACGCTAAACCACTCCGAACTTGAGTTTTTGACCTAAAGTAGTGGATTGGGCATATGCGTGGCGAAAAAAGAAGAAATGGTTCTGGATGTACAAACTCATGCCTTGTATGCACCCGATACACGTTTTCGCAATGGGTCACGTGCCTCAACGAAATGGCGCGAAACCACTCCAAACATGAGATTTGGACCTAAAATAGTGGATTGGGCATGTTCTTTTCGAAAAAGAATTGATCTAGTAGCATAAACTCATGCTTTTTATGCACCCTGATTCCCGTTTTCGGAATGGGACACGTGCGGCAAAGAAAAGGCGCAAAACCACCCCAAACATGAGTTTTGGACCTCAAGTGGTGCATTTGGCATGTCCGTTGCGAGAAAAGAAGAACAGTTCTAGTTGCACAAACTCATGCCTTGTATGCACCCCGATACCCGTTTTCGCAATGGGTCACGTGCGGCAACGAAATGGCGCGAAACCACTCCGAACAAGAGTTTTGGACCTAATGTAGTGGATTGGGCATGTTCATGACGAAAAAAGAAGAAATGGTTCTAGATGTACAAACTCATGCCTTGTAATCACCCCGATACCCGTTTTCACAATGGGACACGTGCGGCAACGAAATGGCGCGAAACTTCTCGAAACATGGGTTTTGGAAATAAAGTAGTGGATTGGGCATGTTCGTTGCGAAAAAGGAAAAAATGGTTCTAGTTGCACAAACTCTTGCTTTGTATGCACCCGATAACCATTTTCGCAATGGGTCACGTGCGGCGACGAAATGGCGCGAAACCACTCCGAACATGAGTTTTGGACCTAAAGTAGTGGATTGGGCATTTCGTGGTGAAAAAAGAAGAAATGGCTCTAGTTGCACAAACTCATGCCTTGTATGCAACCTGAAACCCATTTTCGCAATGGGACATGTGCGGCAATGAAATTGCGCAAAACCACCAAACAGATGAGTTTTGGACCTAAAGTGGTGCATTGGGCATTTTCGTTGCGAAAAAGGAAGAAATGGTTCTAGTTGCACGAACTTATGCCTTGTATGCACCCCGATACCCGTTTTTGCATTGGGTCACGTGTGGAAATAAAATGGAGCAAAACCACTCCAAACATGAGTTTTGGACCCAAAGTAGTGGATTGGGCATGTTCCTTGCGAAAAAAAGAAGAAATGGTTCTAGTTGCACAAACTCATGCCTTGTATGCACCCCGATACCCATTTTCGCAATGGGACATGTGCGGCAATGAAATGGCGCGAAACCACCCCAAAGATGAGTTTTGGACGTAGAGTAGGGATTGGGCACGTTCATCGCGAAAAAAGAAGAAATGGTTCTTGTTCACGAACTCATGCCATGTATGCACCCCGATACCCATTTTCACAATGGGACACGTGCGGCAACGAAATGGCGCGAACCTTCTCGAAACATGGATTTTGGAAATAAAGTAGTGGATTGGGCATGTTCGTTGCGAAAAAGGAAAAAATGGTTCTAGTTGCACAAACTCTTGCTTTGCATGCACCCGATACCCATTTTCGCAATGAGTCACGTGCGGCAACGAAATCACGCTAAACCACTCCGAACTTGAGTTTTTGACCTAAAGTAGTGGATTGGGCATATGCGTGGCGAAAAAAGAAGAAATGGTTCTGGATGTACAAACTCATGCCTTGTATGCACCCGATACACGTTTTCGCAATGGGTCACGTGCCTCAACGAAATGGCGCGAAACCACTCCAAACATGAGATTTGGACCTAAAATAGTGGATTGGGCATGTTCTTTTCGAAAAAGAATTGATCTAGTAGCATAAACTCATGCTTTTTATGCACCCTGATTCCCGTTTTCGGAATGGGACACGTGCGGCAAAGAAAAGGCGCAAAACCACCCCAAACATGAGTTTTGGACCTCAAGTGGTGCATTTGGCATGTCCGTTGCGAGAAAAGAAGAACAGTTCTAGTTGCACAAACTCATGCCTTGTATGCACCCCGATACCCGTTTTCGCAATGGGTCACGTGCGGCAACGAAATGGCGCGAAACCACTCCGAACAAGAGTTTTGGACCTAAAGTAGTGGATTGGGCATGTTCATGACGAAAAAAGAAGAAATGGTTCTAGATGTACAAACTCATGCCTTGTAATCACCCCGATACCCGTTTTCACAATGGGACACGTGCGGCAACGAAATGGCGCGAAACTTCTCGAAACATGGGTTTTGGAAATAAAGTTGTGCATTGGGCATGTTCGTTGCGAAAAAGGAAAAAATGGTTCTAGTTGCACAAACTCTTGCTTTGTATGCACCCGATACCCATTTTCGCAATGAGTCACGTGCGGCAACGAAATCGCGCTAAACTACTCCGAACTTGAGTTTTGGACCTAAAGTAGTGGATTGGGCATGTTCATGGTGAAAAAAGAAGAAATGGTTCTAGTTGCACAAACTCATGCCTTGTATGCACCCTGATACCCATTTTCGCAATGGGTCACGAGCGACAATGAAATGGCAGAAACCACCCCAAACATGTGTTTTAGAATTTGAGTAGGCATTGGGCATGTCCGTTGCGAGAAAAGAAGAAATGGTTCTAGTTGCACAAACTCATGCCTCGTATGCACCCCGATACCTGTTTTCACAATGGGTCACTTGCGGCGACGAAATGGCACGAAACCACTCCGAACAAGAGTTTTGGACCTAAAGTAGTGGATTGGGCATGTGCGTGGCGAAAAAAGAAGAAATGATTCTAGTTGCACAAACTCATGTCTTGTATGCACCCCGATACTCGTTTTCACAATGGGTCACGTGCCTCAACGAAATGGTGCAAAACCACCCAAAAGATGAGTTTGGGACCTAAAGTGGTGCAGTGGGCATGTGCGTTGCGAAAAAAAAGAAGAAATGGTTCTAGTTGAACAAACTCATGCTTTGTTTGCACCCCGAAACCCGTTTTGCAATGAGTCACCGGCGGCAACGAAATGGCGCGAAACTTCTCGAAACATGGGTTTTGGAAATAAAGTAGTGCATTGGGCATGTTCGTTGCGAAAAAGGAAAAAATGGTTCTAGTTGCACAAACTCTTGCTTTGTATGCACCCGATACCCATTTTCGCAATGAGTCACGTGCGGCAACGAAATCACGCTAAACCACTCCGAACTTGAGTTTTGGACCTAAAGTAGTGGATTGGGCATGTTCATGACGAAAAAAGAAGAAATGGTTCTAGATGTTCAAACTCATGCCTTGTATGCACCCCGATACACATTTTCACAATGGGTCACGTGCGGCAACGAAATGGCGCGAAACCACTCCGAACAAGAGTTTTGGACATAAAGTAGTGGATTGGGCCTGTTCATGGCGAAAAAAGAAGAAATGGTTCTAGTTGCACAAACTCATGCCTTGTATTCACCCCGATACCCATTTTCGCAATGGGTCACGAGCGACAATGAAATGGCAGAAACCACCCCAAACATGTGTTTTAGAATTAGAGTAGGCATTGGGCATGCCGTTGCGAGAAAAGAAGAAATGGTTCTAGTTGCACAAACTCATGCCTTGTATGCACCCCGATACCCGTTTTCACAATGGGTCACTTGCGGCGACGAAATGGCGCGAAACCACTCTGAACAAGTGTTTTGGACCTAAAGTAGTGGATTGGGCATATGCGTGGCGAAAAAAGAAGAAATGGTTCTGGATGTACAAACTCATGCCTTGTATGCACCCGATACACGTTTTCGCAATGGGTCACGTGCCTCAACGAAATGGCGCGAAACCACTCCAAACATGAGATTTGGACCTAAAATAGTGGATTGGGCATGTTCGTTTCGAAAAAGAATGGTTCTAGTAGCATAAACTCATGCTTTTTATGCACCCTGATACCCGTTTTCGGAATGGGACATGTGCGGCAAAGAAAAGGCGCAAAACCACCCCAAACATGAGTTTTGGACCTCAAGTGGTGCATTTGGCATGTCCGTTGCGAGAAAAGAAGAACAGTTCTAGTTGCACAAACTCATGCCTTGTATGCACCCCGATACCCGTTTTCGCAATGGGTCACGTGCGGCAACGAAATGGCGCGAAACCACTCCGAACAACAGTTTTGGACCTAAAGTAGTGGTTTGGGCATGTTCATGACGAAAAAAGAAGAAATGGTTCTAGATGTACAAACTCATGCCTTGTAATCACCCCGATACCCGTTTTCACAATGGGACACGTGCGGCAACGAAATGGCGCGAAACTTCTCGAAACATGGGTTTTGGAAATAAAGTAGTGGATTGGGCATGTTCGTTGCGAAAAAGGAAAAAATGGTTCTAGTTGCACAAACTTTTGGTTTGTATGCACCTGATAACCATTTTCGCAATGAGTCACGTGCGGCAACGAAATCACGCTAAACCACTCCGAACTTGAGTTTTGGACCTAAAGTAGTGGATTGGGCATATGCGTGGCGAAAAAAGAAGAAATGGTTCTAGATGTACAAACTCATGCCTTGTATGCACCCGATACACGTTTTCCCAATGGGTCACGTGCCTCAACGAAATGGCGCGAAACCACTCCAAACATGAGATTTGGACCTAAAATAGTGGATTGGGCATGTTCGTTTCGAAAAAAAATGGTTCTAGTAGCATAAACTCATGCTTTTTATGCACCCTGATACCCGTTTTCGGAATGGGACATGTGCGGCAAAGAAAAGGCGCAAAACCACCCCAAACATGAGTTTTGGACCTCAAGTGGTGCATTTGGCATGTCCGTTGCGAGAAAAGAAGAACAGTTCTAGTTGCACAAACTCATGCCTTGTATGCACCCCGATACCCGTTTTCGGAATGGGTCACGTGCGGCAACGAAATGGCGCGAAACCACTCCGAACAAGAGTTTTGGACCTAAAGTAGTGGATTGGGCATGTTCATGACGAAAAAAGAAGAAATGGTTCTAGATGTACAAACTCATGCCTTGTAATCACCCCGATACCCGTTTTCACAATGGGACACGTGCGGCAACGAAATGGCGCGAAACTTCTCGAAACATGGGTTTTGGAAATAAAGTAGTGGATTGGGCATGTTCGTTGCGAAAAAGGAAAAAATGGTTCTAGTTGCACAAACTTTTGGTTTGTATGCACCTGATAACCATTTTCGCAATGAGTCACGTGCGGCAACGAAATCACGCTAAACCACTCCGAACTTGAGTTTTGGACCTAAAGTAGTGGATTGGGCATATGCGTGGCGAAAAAAGAAGAAATGGTTCTAGATGTACAAACTCATGCCTTGTATGCACCCGATACACGTTTTCCCAATGGGTCACGTGCCTCAACGAAATGGCGCGAAACCACTCCAAACATGAGATTTGGACCTAAAATAGTGGATTGGGCATGTTCGTTTCGAAAAAAAATGGTTCTAGTAGCATAAACTCATGCTTTTTATGCACCCTGATACCCGTTTTCGGAATGGGACATGTGCGGCAAAGAAAAGGCGCAAAACCACCCCAAACATGAGTTTTGGACCTCAAGTGGTGCATTTGGCATGTCCGTTGCGAGAAAAGAAGAACAGTTCTAGTTGCACAAACTCATGCCTTGTATGCACCCCGATACCCGTTTTCGGAATGGGTCACGTGCGGCAACGAAATGGCGCGAAACCACTCCGAACAAGAGTTTTGGACCTAAAGTAGTGGATTGGGCATGTTCATGACGAAAAAAGATGAAATGGTTCTAGATGTACAAACTCATGCCTTGTAATCACCCCGATACCCGTTTTCACAATGGGACACGTGCGGCAACGAAATGGTGCGAAACTTCTCGAAACATGGGTTTTGGAAATAAAGTAGTGGATTGGGCATGTTCGTTGCGAAAAAGGAAAAAATGGTTCTAGTTGCACAAACTTTTGCTTTGTATGCACCCGATAACCATTTTCGCAATGGGTCACGTGCGGCGACGAAATGGCGCGAAACCACTGCGAACATGAGTTTTGGACCTAAAGTAGTGGATTGGGCATTTCGTGCTGAAAAAAGAAGAAATGGCTCTAGTTGCACAAACTCATGCCTTGTATGCAACCTGAAACCCATTTTCGCAATGGGACATGTGCGGCAATGAAATTGCGCAAAACCACCAAACAGATGAGTTTTGGACCTAAAGTGGTGCATTGGGCATTTTCGTTGCGAAAAAGGAAGAAATGGTTCTAGTTGCACGAACTTATGCCTTGTATGCACCCCGATACCCGTTTTTGCATTGGGTCACGTGTGGAAATAAAATGGAGCAAAACCACTCCAAACATGAGTTTTGGACCCAAAGTAGTGGATTGGGCATGTTCCTTGCGAAAAAAAGAAGAAATGGTTCTAGTTGCACAAACTCATGCCTTGTATGCACCCCGATACCCATTTTCGCAATGGGACATGTGCGGCAATGAAATGGCGCGAAACCACCCCAAAGATGAGTTTTGGACGTAGAGTAGGGATTGGGCACGTTCATCGCGAAAAAAGAAGAAATGGTTCTTGTTCACGAACTCATGCCATGTATGCACCCCGATACCCATTTTCACAATGGGACACGTGCGGCAACGAAATGGCGCGAACCTTCTCGAAACATGGATTTTGGAAATAAAGTAGTGGATTGGGCATGTTCGTTGCGAAAAAGGAAAAAATGGTTCTAGTTGCACAAACTCTTGCTTTGCATGCACCCGATACCCATTTTCGCAATCAGTCACGTGCGGCAACGAAATCACGCTAAACCACTCCGAACTTGAGTTTTTGACCTAAAGTAGTGGATTGGGCATATGCGTGGCGAAAAAAGAAGAAATGGTTCTAGATGTACAAACTCATGCCTTGTATGCACCCGATACACGTTTTCGCAATGGGTAACGTGCCTCAACGAAATGGCGCGAAACCACTCCAAACATGAGATTTGGACCTAAAATAGTGGATTGGGCATGTTCTTTTCGAAAAAGAATGGTTCTAGTAGCATAAACTCATGCTTTTTATGCACCCTGATTCCCGTTTTCGGAATGGGACACGTGCGGCAAAGAAAAGGCGCAAAACCACCCCAAACATGAGTTTTGGACCTCAAGTGGTGCATTTGGCATGTCCGTTGCGAGAAAAGAAGAACAGTTCTAGTTGCACAAACTCATGCCTTGTATGCACCCCGATACCCGTTTTCGCAATGGGTCACGTGCGGCAACGAAATGGCGCGAAACCACTCCGAACAAGAGTTTTGGACCTAAAGTAGTGGATTGGGCATGTTCATGACGAAAAAAGAAGAAATGGTTCTAGATGTACAAACTCATGCCTTGTAATCACCCCGATACCCGTTTTCACAATGGGACACGTGCGGCAACGAAATGGCGCGAAACTTCTCGAAACATGGGTTTTGGAAATAAAGTTGTGCATTGGGCATGTTCGTTGCGAAAAAGGAAAAAATGGTTCTAGTTGCACAAACTCTTGCTTTGTATGCACCCGATACCCATTTTCGCAATGAGTCACGTGCGGCAACGAAATCGCGCTAAACTACTCCGAACTTGAGTTTTGGACCTAAAGTAGTGGATTGGGCATGTTCATGGTGAAAAAAGAAGAAATGGTTCTAGTTGCACAAACTCATGCCTTGTATGCACCCTGATACCCATTTTCGCAATGGGTCACGAGCGACAATGAAATGGCAGAAACCAACCCAAACATGTGATTTAGAATTTGAGTAGGCATTGGGCATGTCCGTTGCGAGAAAAGAAGAAATGGTTCTAGTTGCACAAACTCATGCCTCGTATGCACCCCAATACCTGTTTTCACAATGGGTCACTTGCGGCGACGAAATGGCACGAAACCACTCCGAACAAGAGTTTTGGACCTAAAGTAGTGGATTGGGCATGTGCGTGGCGAAAAAAGAAGAAATGATTCTAGTTGCACAAACTCATGTCTTGTATGCACCCCGATACTCGTTTTCACAATGGGTCACGTGCCTCAACGAAATGGCGCGAAACCACTCCAAACATGAGATTTGGACCTAAAATAGTGGATTGGGCATGTTCTTTTCGAAAAAGAATGGTTCTAGTAGCATAAACTCATGCTTTTTATGCACCCCGATTCCCGTTTTCGGAATGGGACACGTGCGGCAAAGAAAAGGCGCAAAACCACCCCAAACATGAGTTTTGGACCTCAAGTGGTGCAGTGGGCATGTGCGTTGCGAAAAAAAAGAAGAAATGGTTCTAGTTGAACAAACTCATGCTTTGTTTGCACCCCGAAACCCGTTTTGCAATGAGTCACCGGCGGCAATGAAATGGCGCGAAACCACCCCAAAGATGAGTTTTGGACGTAGAGTAGGGATTGGGCATGTTCATCGCGAAAATAGAAGAAATGGTTCTTGTTCACGAACTCATGCCCTGTATGCACCCCGATACCCATTTTCACAATGGGACACGTGCGGCAACGAAATGGCGCGAAACTTCTCGAAACATGGGTTTTGGAAATAAAGTAATGGACTGGGCATGTTCGTTGCGAAAAAGGAAAAAATGGTTCTAGTTGCACAAACTCTTGCTTTGTATGCACCCGATACCCATTTTCGCAATGAGTCACGTGCGGCAACGAAATCACGCTAAACCACTCCGAACTTGAGTTTTGGACCTAAAGTAGTGGATTGGGCATGTTCATGACGAAAAAAGAAGAAATGGTTCTAGATGTTCAAACTCATGCCTTGTATGCACCCCGATACACATTTTCACAATGGGTCACGTGCGGCAACGAAATGGCGCGAAACCACTCCGAACAAGAGTTTTGGACATAAAGTAGTGGATTGGGCCTGTTCATGGCGAAAAAAGAAGAAATGGTTCTAGTTGCACAAACTCATGCCTTGTATTCACCCCGATACCCATTTTCGCAATGGGTCACGAGCGACAATGAAATGGCAGAAACCACCCCAAACATGTGTTTTAGAATTAGAGTAGGCATTGGGCATGCCGTTGCGAGAAAAGAAGAAATGGTTCTAGTTGCACAAACTCATGCCTTGTATGCACCCCGATACCCGTTTTCACAATGGGTCACTTGCGGCGACGAAATGGCGCGAAACCACTCTGAACAAGTGTTTTGGACCTAAAGTAGTGGATTGGGCATATGCGTGGCGAAAAAAGAAGAAATGGTTCTGGATGTACAAACTCATGCCTTGTATGCACCCGATACACGTTTTCGCAATGGGTCACGTGCCTCAACGAAATGGCGCGAAACCACTCCAAACATGAGATTTGGACCTAAAATAGTGGATTGGGCATGTTCGTTTCGAAAAAGAATGGTTCTAGTAGCATAAACTCATGCTTTTTATGCACCCTGATACCCGTTTTCGGAATGGGACATGTGCGGCAAAGAAAAGGCGCAAAACCACCCCAAACATGAGTTTTGGACCTCAAGTGGTGCATTTGGCATGTCCGTTGCGAGAAAAGAAGAACAGTTCTAGTTGCACAAACTCATGCCTTGTATGCACCCCGATACCCGTTTTCGCAATGGGTCACGTGCGGCAACGAAATGGCGCGAAACCACTCCGAACAACAGTTTTGGACCTAAAGTAGTGGTTTGGGCATGTTCATGACGAAAAAAGAAGAAATGGTTCTAGATGTACAAACTCATGCCTTGTAATCACCCCGATACCCGTTTTCACAATGGGACACGTGCGGCAACGAAATGGCGCGAAACTTCTCGAAACATGGGTTTTGGAAATAAAGTAGTGCATTGGGCATGTTCGTTGCGAAAAAGGAAAAAATGGTTCTAGTTGCACAAACTCTTGCTTTGTATGCACCCGATACCCATTTTCGCAATGAGTCACGTGCGGCAACGAAATCGCGCTAAACTACTCCGAACTTGAGTTTTGGACCTAAAGTAGTGGATTGGGCATGTTCATGGTGAAAAAAGAAGATATGGTTCTAGTTGCACAAACTCATGCCTTGTATGCACCCTGATACCCATTTTCGCAATGGGTCACGAGCGACAATGAAATGGCATAAACCACCCCAAACATGTGTTTTAGAATTTGAGTATGCATTGGGCATGTCCGTTGCGAGAAAAGAAGAAATGGTTCTAGTTGCACAAACTCATGCCTTGTATGCACCCCGATACCCGTTTTCACAATGGGTCACTTGCGGCGATGAAATGGCGCGAAACCACTCCGAACAAGAGTTTTGGACCTAAAGTAGTGGATTGGGCATGTGCGTGGCGAAAAAAGAAGAAATGGTTCTAGATGGAGAAACTCATGCCTTGTATGCACCCGATACACGTTTTCCCAATGGGTCACGTGCCTCAACGAAATGGCGCGAAACCACTCCAAACATGAGATTTGGACCTAAAATAGTGGATTGGGCATGTTCGTTTCGAAAAAAAATGGTTCTAGTAGCATAAACTCATGCTTTTTATGCACCCTGATACCCGTTTTCGGAATGGGACATGTGCGGCAAAGAAAAGGCGCAAAACCACCCCAAACATGAGTTTTGGACCTCAAGTGGTGCATTTGGCATGTCCGTTGCGAGAAAAGAAGAACAGTTCTTGTTGCACAAACTCATGCCTTGTATGCACCCCGATACCCGTTTTCGGAATGGGTCACGTGCGGCAACGAAATGGCGCGAAACCACTCCGAACAAGAGTTTTGGACCTAAAGTAGTGGATTGGGCATGTTCATGACGAAAAAAGAAGAAATGGTTCTAGATGTACAAACTCATGCCTTGTAATCACCCCGATACCCGTTTTCACAATGGGACACGTGCGGCAACGAAATGGCGCGAAACTTCTCGAAACATGGGTTTTGGAAATAAAGTAGTGGATTGGGCATGTTCGTTGCGAAAAAGGAAAAAATGGTTCTAGTTGCACAAACTTTTGCTTTGTATGCACCCGATAACCATTTTCGCAATGAGTCACGTGCGGCAACGAAATCGCGCTAAACCACTCCAAACTTGAGTTTTGGACCTAAAGTAGTGGATTGGGCATGTTCATGACGAAAAAAGAAGAAATGGTTCTAGATGTACAAACTCATGCCTTGTAATCACCCCGATACCCGTTTTCACAATGGGACACGTGCGGCAACGAAATGGCGCGAAACTTCTCGAAACATGGGTTTTGGAAATAAAGTAGTGGATTGGGCATGTTCGTTGCGAAAAAGGAAAAAATGGTTCTAGTTGCACAAACTTTTGCTTTGTGTGCACCTGATAACCATTTTCGCAATGAGTCACGTGCGGCAACGAAATCACGCTAAACCACTCCGAACTTGAGTTTTGGACCTAAAGTAGTGGATTGGGCATATGCGTGGCGAAAAAAGAAGAAATGGTTCTAGTTGCACAAACTCATGCCTTGTATGCACCCCGATACCCGTTTTCACAATGGGTCACTTGCGGCGACGAAATGGCGCGAAACCACTCTGAACAAGTGTTTTGGACCTAAAGTAGTGGATTGGGCATATGCGTGGCGAAAAAAGAAGAAATGGTTCTGGATGTACAAACTCATGCCTTGTATGCACCCGATACACGTTTTCGCAATGGGTCACGTGCCTCAACGAAATGGCGCGAAACCACTCCAAACATGAGATTTGGACCTAAAATAGTGGATTGGGCATGTTCGTTTCGAAAAAGAATGGTTCTAGTAGCATAAACTCATGCTTTTTATGCACCCTGATACCCGTTTTCGGAATGGGACATGTGCGGCAAAGAAAAGGCGCAAAACCACCCCAAACATGAGTTTTGGACCTCAAGTGGTGCATTTGGCATGTCCGTTGCGAGAAAAGAAGAACAGTTCTAGTTGCACAAACTCATGCCTTGTATGCACCCCGATACCCGTTTTCGCAATGGGTCACGTGCGGCAACGAAATGGCGCGAAACCACTCCGAACAACAGTTTTGGACCTAAAGTAGTGGTTTGGGCATGTTCATGACGAAAAAAGAAGAAATGGTTCTAGATGTACAAACTCATGCCTTGTAATCACCCCGATACCCGTTTTCACAATGGGACACGTGCGGCAACGAAATGGCGCGAAACTTCTCGAAACATGGGTTTTGGAAATAAAGTAGTGCATTGGGCATGTTCGTTGCGAAAAAGGAAAAAATGGTTCTAGTTGCACAAACTCTTGCTTTGTATGCACCCGATACCCATTTTCGCAATGAGTCACGTGCGGCAACGAAATCGCGCTAAACTACTCCGAACTTGAGTTTTGGACCTAAAGTAGTGGATTGGGCATGTTCATGGTGAAAAAAGAAGATATGGTTCTAGTTGCACAAACTCATGCCTTGTATGCACCCTGATACCCATTTTCGCAATGGGTCACGAGCGACAATGAAATGGCATAAACCACCCCAAACATGTGTTTTAGAATTTGAGTATGCATTGGGCATGTCCGTTGCGAGAAAAGAAGAAATGGTTCTAGTTGCACAAACTCATGCCTTGTATGCACCCCGATACCCGTTTTCACAATGGGTCACTTGCGGCGACGAAATGGCGCGAAACCACTCCGAACAAGAGTTTTGGACCTAAAGTAGTGGATTGGGCATGTGCGTGGCGAAAAAAGAAGAAATGGTTCTAGATGGAGAAACTCATGCCTTGTATGCACCCGATACACGTTTTCCCAATGGGTCACGTGCCTCAACGAAATGGCGCGAAACCACTCCAAACATGAGATTTGGACCTAAAATAGTGGATTGGGCATGTTCGTTTCGAAAAAAAATGGTTCTAGTAGCATAAACTCATGCTTTTTATGCACCCTGATACCCGTTTTCGGAATGGGACATGTGCGGCAAAGAAAAGGCGCAAAACCACCCCAAACATGAGTTTTGGACCTCAAGTGGTGCATTTGGCATGTCCGTTGCGAGAAAAGAAGAACAGTTCTTGTTGCACAAACTCATGCCTTGTATGCACCCCGATACCCGTTTTCGGAATGGGTCACGTGCGGCAACGAAATGGCGCGAAACCACTCCGAACAAGAGTTTTGGACCTAAAGTAGTGGATTGGGCATGTTCATGACGAAAAAAGAAGAAATGGTTCTAGATGTACAAACTCATGCCTTGTAATCACCCCGATACCCGTTTTCACAATGGGACACGTGCGGCAACGAAATGGCGCGAAACTTCTCGAAACATGGGTTTTGGAAATAAAGTAGTGGATTGGGCATGTTCGTTGCGAAAAAGGAAAAAATGGTTCTAGTTGCACAAACTTTTGCTTTGTATGCACCCGATAACCATTTTCGCAATGAGTCACGTGCGGCAACGAAATCGCGCTAAACCACTCCGAACTTGAGTTTTGGACCTAAAGTAGTGGATTGGGCATGTTCATGACGAAAAAAGAAGAAATGGTTCTAGATGTACAAACTCATGCCTTGTAATCACCCCGATACCCGTTTTCACAATGGGACACGTGCGGCAACGAAATGGCGCGAAACTTCTCGAAACATGGGTTTTGGAAATAAAGTAGTGGATTGGGCATGTTCGTTGCGAAAAAGGAAAAAATGGTTCTAGTTGCACAAACTTTTGCTTTGTATGCACCCGATAACCATTTTCGCAATGAGTCACGTGCGGCAACGAAATCACGCTAAACCACTCCGAACTTGAGTTTTGGACCTAAAGTAGTGGATTGGGCATATGCGTGGCGAAAAAAGAAGAAATGGTTCTAGATGTACAAACTCATGCCTTGTATGCACCCGATACACGTTTTCCCAATGGGTCACGTGCCTCAACGAAATGGCGCGAAACCACTCCAAACATGAGATTTGGACCTAAAATAGTGGATTGGGCATGTTCGTTTCGAAAAAGAATGGTTCTAGTAGCATAAACTCATGCTTTTTATGCACCCTGATACCCGTTTTCGGAATGGGACATGTGCGGCAAAGAAAAGGCGCAAAACCACCCCAAACATGAGTTTTGGACCTCAAGTGGTGCATTTGGCATGTCCGTTGCGAGAAAAGAAGAACAGTTCTAGTTGCACAAACTCATGCCTTGTATGCACCCCGATACCCGTTTTCGCAATGGGTCACGTGCGGCAACGAAATGGCGCGAAACCACTCCGAACAACAGTTTTGGACCTAAAGTAGTGGTTTGGGCATGTTCATGACGAAAAAAGAAGAAATGGTTCTAGATGTACAAACTCATGCCTTGTAATCACCCCGATACCCGTTTTCACAATGGGACACGTGCGGCAACGAAATGGCGCGAAACTTCTCGAAACATGGGTTTTGGAAATAAAGTAGTGCATTGGGCATGTTCGTTGCGAAAAAGGAAAAAATGGTTCTAGTTGCACAAACTCTTGCTTTGTATGCACCCGATACCCATTTTCGCAATGAGTCACGTGCGGCAACGAAATCGCGCTAAACTACTCCGAACTTGAGTTTTGGACCTAAAGTAGTGGATTGGGCATGTTCATGGTGAAAAAAGAAGATATGGTTCTAGTTGCACAAACTCATGCCTTGTATGCACCCTGATACCCATTTTCGCAATGGGTCACGAGCGACAATGAAATGGCATAAACCACCCCAAACATGTGTTTTAGAATTTGAGTATGCATTGGGCATGTCCGTTGCGAGAAAAGAAGAAATGGTTCTAGTTGCACAAACTCATGCCTTGTATGCACCCCGATACCCGTTTTCACAATGGGTCACTTGCGGCGACGAAATGGCGCGAAACCACTCCGAACAAGAGTTTTGGACCTAAAGTAGTGGATTGGGCATGTGCGTGGCGAAAAAAGAAGAAATGGTTCTAGATGGAGAAACTCATGCCTTGTATGCACCCGATACACGTTTTCCCAATGGGTCACGTGCCTCAACGAAATGGCGCGAAACCACTCCAAACATGAGATTTGGACCTAAAATAGTGGATTGGGCATGTTCGTTTCGAAAAAAAAATGGTTCTAGTAGCATAAACTCATGCTTTTTATGCACCCTGATACCCGTTTTCGGAATGGGACATGTGCGGCAAAGAAAAGGCGCAAAACCACCCCAAACATGAGTTTTGGACCTCAAGTGGTGCATTTGGCATGTCCGTTGCGAGAAAAGAAGAACAGTTCTTGTTGCACAAACTCATGCCTTGTATGCACCCCGATACCCGTTTTCGGAATGGGTCACGTGCGGCAACGAAATGGCGCGAAACCACTCCGAACAAGAGTTTTGGACCTAAAGTAGTGGATTGGGCATGTTCATGACGAAAAAAGAAGAAATGGTTCTAGATGTACAAACTCATGCCTTGTAATCACCCCGATACCCGTTTTCACAATGGGACACGTGCGGCAACGAAATGGCGCGAAACTTCTCGAAACATGGGTTTTGGAAATAAAGTAGTGGATTGGGCATGTTCGTTGCGAAAAAGGAAAAAATGGTTCTAGTTGCACAAACTTTTGCTTTGTATGCACCCGATAACCATTTTCGCAATGAGTCACGTGCGGCAACGAAATCGCGCTAAACCACTCCGAACTTGAGTTTTGGACCTAAAGTAGTGGATTGGGCATGTTCATGACGAAAAAAGAAGAAATGGTTCTAGATGTACAAACTCATGCCTTGTAATCACCCCGATACCCGTTTTCACAATGGGACACGTGCGGCAACGAAATGGCGCGAAACTTCTCGAAACATGGGTTTTGGAAATAAAGTAGTGGATTGGGCATGTTCGTTGCGAAAAAGGAAAAAATGGTTCTAGTTGCACAAACTTTTGCTTTGTATGCACCCGATAACCATTTTCGCAATGAGTCACGTGCGGCAACGAAATCACGCTAAACCACTCCGAACTTGAGTTTTGGACCTAAAGTAGTGGATTGGGCATATGCGTGGCGAAAAAAGAAGAAATGGTTCTAGATGTACAAACTCATGCCTTGTATGCACCCGATACACGTTTTCCCAATGGGTCACGTGCCTCAACGAAATGGCGCGAAACCACTCCAAACATGAGATTTGGACCTAAAATAGTGGATTGGGCATGTTCGTTTCGAAAAAAAATGGTTCTAGTAGCATAAACTCATGCTTTTTATGCACCCAGATACCCGTTTTCGGAATGGGACATGTGCGGCAAAGAAAAGGCGCAAAACCACCCCAAACATGAGTTTTGGACCTCAAGTGGTGCATTTGGCATGTCCGTTGCGAGAAAAGAAGAACAGTTCTTGTTGCACAAACTCATGCCTTGTATGCACCCCGATACCCGTTTTCGGAATGGGTCACGTGCGGCAACGAAATGGCGCGAAACCACTCCGAACAAGAGTTTTGGACCTAAAGTAGTGGATTGGGCATGTTCATGACGAAAAAAGAAGAAATGGTTCTAGATGTACAAACTCATGCCTTGTAATCACCCCGATACCCGTTTTCACAATGGGACACGTGCGGCAACGAAATGGCGCGAAACTTCTCGAAACATGGGTTTTGGAAATAAAGTAGTGGATTGGGCATGTTCGTTGCGAAAAAGGAAAAAATGGTTCTAGTTGCACAAACTTTTGCTTTGTATGCACCCGATAACCATTTTCGCAATGGGTCACGTGCGGCGACGAAATGGCGCGAAACCACTCCGAACATGAGTTTTGGACCTAAAGTAGTGGATTGGGCATTTCGTGGTGAAAAAAGAAGAAATGGCTCTAGTTGCACAAACTCATGCCTTGTATGCAACCTGAAACCCATTTTCGCAATGGGACATGTGCGGCAATGAAATTGCGCAAAACCACCAAACAGATGAGTTTTGGACCTAAAGTGGTGCATTGGGCATTTTCGTTGCGAAAAAGGAAGAAATGGTTCTAGTTGCACGAACTTATGCCTTGTATGCACCCCGATACCCGTTTTTGCATTGGGTCACGTGTGGAAATAAAATGGAGCAAAACCACTCCAAACATGAGTTTTGGACCCAAAGTAGTGGATTGGGCATGTTCCTTGCGAAAAAAAGAAGAAATGGTTCTAGTTGCACAAACTCATGCCATGTATGCACCCCGATACCCATTTTCGCAATGGGACATGTGCGGCAATGAAATGGCGCGAAACCACCCCAAAGATGAGTTTTGGACGTAGAGTAGGGATTGGGCACGTTCATCGCGAAAAAAGAAGAAATGGTTCTTGTTCACGAACTCATGCCATGTATGCACCCCGATACCCATTTTCACAATGGGACACGTGCGGCAACGAAATGGCGCGAACCTTCTCGAAACATGGATTTTGGAAATAAAGTAGTGGATTGGGCATGTTCGTTGCGAAAAAGGAAAAAATGGTTCTAGTTGCACAAACTCTTGCTTTGCATGCACCCGATACCCATTTTCGCAATGAATCACGTGCGGCAACGAAATCACGCTAAACCACTCCGAACTTGAGTTTTTGACCTAAAGTAGTGGATTGGGCATATGCGTGGCGAAAAAAGAAGAAATGGTTCTAGATGTACAAACTCATGCCTTGTATGCACCCGATACACGTTTTCGCAATGGGTAACGTGCCTCAACGAAATGGCGCGAAACCACTCCAAACATGAGATTTGGACCTAAAATAGTGGATTGGGCATGTTCTTTTCGAAAAAGAATGGTTCTAGTAGCATAAACTCATGCTTTTTATGCACCCTGATTCCCGTTTTCGGAATGGGACACGTGCGGCAAAGAAAAGGCGCAAAACCACCCCAAACATGAGTTTTGGACCTCAAGTGGTGCATTTGGCATGTCCGTTGCGAGAAAAGAAGAACAGTTCTAGTTGCACAAACTCATGCCTTGTATGCACCCCGATACCCGTTTTCGCAATGGGTCACGTGCGGCAACGAAATGGCGCGAAACCACTCCGAACAAGAGTTTTGGACCTAAAGTAGTGGATTGGGCATGTTCATGACGAAAAAAGAAGAAATGGTTCTAGATGTACAAACTCATGCCTTGTAATCACCCCGATACCCGTTTTCACAATGGGACACGTGCGGCAACGAAATGGCGCGAAACTTCTCGAAACATGGGTTTTGGAAATAAAGTTGTGCATTGGGCATGTTCGTTGCGAAAAAGGAAAAAATGGTTCTAGTTGCACAAACTCTTGCTTTGTATGCACCCGATACCCATTTTCGCAATGAGTCACGTGCGGCAACGAAATCGCGCTAAACTACTCCGAACTTGAGTTTTGGACCTAAAGTAGTGGATTGGGCATGTTCATGGTGAAAAAAGAAGAAATGGTTCTAGTTGCACAAACTCATGCCTTGTATGCACCCTGATACCCATTTTCGCAATGGGTCACGAGCGACAATGAAATGGCAGAAACCACCCCAAACATGTGTTTTAGAATTTGAGTAGGCATTGGGCATGTCCGTTGCGAGAAAAGAAGAAATGGTTCTAGTTGCACAAACTCATGCCTCGTATGCACCCTGATACCTGTTTTCACAATGGGTCACTTGCGGCGACGAAATGGCACGAAACCACTCCGAACAAGAGTTTTGGACCTAAAGTAGTGGATTGGGCATGTGCGTGGCGAAAAAAGAAGAAATGATTCTAGTTGCACAAACTCATGTCTTGTATGCACCCCGATACTCGTTTTCACAATGGGTCACGTGCCTCAACGAAATGGTGCAAAACCACCCAAAAGATGAGTTTGGGACCTAAAGTGGTGCAGTGGGCATGTGCGTTGCGAAAAAAAAGAAGAAATGGTTCTAGTTGAACAAACTCATGCTTTGTTTGCACCCCGAAACCCGTTTTGCAATGAGTCACCGGCGGCAATGAAATGGCGCGAAACCACCCCAAAGATGAGTTTTGGACGTAGAGTAGGGATTGGGCATGTTCATCGCGAAAATAGAAGAAATGGTTCTTGTTCACGAACTCATGCCCTGTATGCACCCCGATACCCATTTTCACAATGGGACACGTGCGGCAACGAAATGGCGCGAAACTTCTCGAAACATGGGTTTTGGAAATAAAGTAATGGATTGGGCATGTTCGTTGCGAAAAAGGAAAAAATGGTTCTAGTTGCACAAACTCTTGCTTTGTATGCACCCGATACCCATTTTCGCAATGAGTCACGTGCGGCAACGAAATCACGCTAAACCACTCCGAACTTGAGTTTTGGACCTAAAGTAGTGGATTGGGCATGTTCATGACGAAAAAAGAAGAAATGGTTCTAGATGTTCAAACTCATGCCTTGTATGCACCCCGATACACATTTTCACAATGGGTCACGTGCGGCAACGAAATGGCGCGAAACCACTCCGAACAAGAGTTTTGGACATAAAGTAGTGGATTGGGCCTGTTCATGGCGAAAAAAGAAGAAATGGTTCTAGTTGCACAAACTCATGCCTTGTATTCACCCCGATACCCATTTTCGCAATGGGTCACGAGCGACAATGAAATGGCAGAAACCACCCCAAACATGTGTTTTAGAATTAGAGTAGGCATTGGGCATGCCGTTGCGAGAAAAGAAGAAATGGTTCTAGTTGCACAAACTCATGCCTTGTATGCACCCCGATACCCGTTTTCACAATGGGTCACTTGCGGCGACGAAATGGCGCGAAACCACTCTGAACAAGTGTTTTGGACCTAAAGTAGTGGATTGGGCATATGCGTGGCGAAAAAAGAAGAAATGGTTCTGGATGTACAAACTCATGCCTTGTATGCACCCGATACACGTTTTCGCAATGGGTCACGTGCCTCAACGAAATGGCGCGAAACCACTCCAAACATGAGATTTGGACCTAAAATAGTGGATTGGGCATGTTCGTTTCGAAAAAGAATGGTTCTAGTAGCATAAACTCATGCTTTTTATGCACCCTGATACCCGTTTTCGGAATGGGACATGTGCGGCAAAGAAAAGGCGCAAAACCACCCCAAACATGAGTTTTGGACCTCAAGTGGTGCATTTGGCATGTCCGTTGCGAGAAAAGAAGAACAGTTCTAGTTGCACAAACTCATGCCTTGTATGCACCCCGATACCCGTTTTCGCAATGGGTCACGTGCGGCAACGAAATGGCGCGAAACCACTCCGAACAACAGTTTTGGACCTAAAGTAGTGGTTTGGGCATGTTCATGATGAAAAAAGAAGAAATGGTTCTAGATGTACAAACTCATGCCTTGTAATCACCCCGATACCCGTTTTCACAATGGGACACGTGCGGCAACGAAATGGCGCGAAACTTCTCGAAACATGGGTTTTGGAAATAAAGTAGTGCATTGGGCATGTTCGTTGCGAAAAAGGAAAAAATGGTTCTAGTTGCACAAACTCTTGCTTTGTATGCACCCGATACCCATTTTCGCAATGAGTCACGTGCGGCAACGAAATCGCGCTAAACTACTCCGAACTTGAGTTTTGGACCTAAAGTAGTGGATTGGGCATGTTCATGGTGAAAAAAGAAGAAATGGTTCTAGTTGCACAAACTCATGCCTTGTATGCACCCTGATACCCATTTTCGCAATGGGTCACGAGCGACAATGAAATGGCATAAACCACCCCAAACATGTGTTTTAGAATTTGAGTATGCATTGGGCATGTCCGTTGCGAGAAAAGAAGAAATGGTTCTAGTTGCACAAACTCATGCCTTGTATGCACCCCGATACCCGTTTTCACAATGGGTCACTTGCGGCGACGAAATGGCGCGAAACCACTCCGAACAAGAGTTTTGGACCTAAAGTAGTGGATTGGGCATGTGCGTGGCGAAAAAAGAAGAAATGGTTCTAGATGTAGAAACTCATGCCTTGTATGCACCCGATACACGTTTTCCCAATGGGTCACGTGCCTCAACGAAATGGCGCGAAACCACTCCAAACATGAGATTTGGACCTAAAATAGTGGATTGGGCATGTTCGTTTCGAAAAAAAATGGTTCTAGTAGCATAAACTCATGCTTTTTATGCACCCTGATACCCGTTTTCGGAATGGGACATGTGCGGCAAAGAAAAGGCGCAAAACCACCCCAAACATGAGTTTTGGACCTCAAGTGGTGCATTTGGCATGTCCGTTGCGAGAAAAGAAGAACAGTTCTTGTTGCACAAACTCATGCCTTGTATGCACCCCGATACCCGTTTTCGGAATGGGTCACGTGCGGCAACGAAATGGCGCGAAACCACTCCGAACAAGAGTTTTGGACCTAAAGTAGTGGATTGGGCATGTTCATGACGAAAAAAGAAGAAATGGTTCTAGATGTACAAACTCATGCCTTGTAATCACCCCGATACCCGTTTTCACAATGGGACACGTGTGGCAACGAAATGGCGCGAAACTTCTTGAAACATGGGTTTTGGAAATAAAGTAGTGGATTGGGCATGTTCGTTGCGAAAAAGGAAAAAATGGTTCTAGTTGCACAAACTTTTGCTTTGTATGCACCCGATACCCATTTTCGCAATGAGTCACGTGCGGCAACGAAATCGCGCTAAACTACTCCGAACTTGAGTTTTGGACCTAAAGTAGTGGATTGGGCATGTTCATGGTGAAAAAAGAAGATATGGTTCTAGTTGCACAAACTCATGCCTTGTATGCACCCTGATACCCATTTTCGCAATGGGTCACGAGCGACAATGAAATGGCATAAACCACCCCAAACATGTGTTTTAGAATTTGAGTATGCATTGGGCATGTCCGTTGCGAGAAAAGAAGAAATGGTTCTAGTTGCACAAACTCATGCCTTGTATGCACCCCGATACCCGTTTTCACAATGGGTCACTTGCGGCGATGAAATGGCGCGAAACCACTCCGAACAAGAGTTTTGGACCTAAAGTAGTGGATTGGGCATGTGCGTGGCGAAAAAAGAAGAAATGGTTCTAGATGGAGAAACTCATGCCTTGTATGCACCCGATACACGTTTTCCCAATGGGTCACGTGCCTCAACGAAATGGCGCGAAACCACTCCAAACATGAGATTTGGACCTAAAATAGTGGATTGGGCATGTTCGTTTCGAAAAAAAATGGTTCTAGTAGCATAAACTCATGCTTTTTATGCACCCTGATACCCGTTTTCGGAATGGGACATGTGCGGCAAAGAAAAGGCGCAAAACCACCCCAAACATGAGTTTTGGACCTCAAGTGGTGCATTTGGCATGTCCGTTGCGAGAAAAGAAGAACAGTTCTTGTTGCACAAACTCATGCCTTGTATGCACCCCGATACCCGTTTTCGGAATGGGTCACGTGCGGCAACGAAATGGCGCGAAACCACTCCGAACAAGAGTTTTGGACCTAAAGTAGTGGATTGGGCATGTTCATGACGAAAAAAGAAGAAATGGTTCTAGATGTACAAACTCATGCCTTGTAATCACCCCGATACCCGTTTTCACAATGGGACACGTGCGGCAACGAAATGGCGCGAAACTTCTCGAAACATGGGTTTTGGAAATAAAGTAGTGGATTGGGCATGTTCGTTGCGAAAAAGGAAAAAATGGTTCTAGTTGCACAAACTTTTGCTTTGTATGCACCCGATAACCATTTTCGCAATGAGTCACGTGCGGCAACGAAATCGCGCTAAACCACTCCAAACTTGAGTTTTGGACCTAAAGTAGTGGATTGGGCATGTTCATGACGAAAAAAGAAGAAATGGTTCTAGATGTACAAACTCATGCCTTGTAATCACCCCGATACCCGTTTTCACAATGGGACACGTGCGGCAACGAAATGGCGCGAAACTTCTCGAAACATGGGTTTTGGAAATAAAGTAGTGGATTGGGCATGTTCGTTGCGAAAAAGGAAAAAATGGTTCTAGTTGCACAAACTTTTGCTTTGTGTGCACCTGATAACCATTTTCGCAATGAGTCACGTGCGGCAACGAAATCACGCTAAACCACTCCGAACTTGAGTTTTGGACCTAAAGTAGTGGATTGGGCATATGCGTGGCGAAAAAAGAAGAAATGGTTCTAGTTGCACAAACTCATGCCTTGTATGCACCCCGATACCCGTTTTCACAATGGGTCACTTGCGGCGACGAAATGGCGCGAAACCACTCTGAACAAGTGTTTTGGACCTAAAGTAGTGGATTGGGCATATGCGTGGCGAAAAAAGAAGAAATGGTTCTGGATGTACAAACTCATGCCTTGTATGCACCCGATACACGTTTTCGCAATGGGTCACGTGCCTCAACGAAATGGCGCGAAACCACTCCAAACATGAGATTTGGACCTAAAATAGTGGATTGGAATGTTCGTTTCGAAAAAGAATGGTTCTAGTAGCATAAACTCATGCTTTTTATGCACCCTGATACCCGTTTTCGGAATGGGACATGTGCGGCAAAGAAAAGGCGCAAAACCACCCCAAACATGAGTTTTGGACCTCAAGTGGTGCATTTGGCATGTCCGTTGCGAGAAAAGAAGAACAGTTCTAGTTGCACAAACTCATGCCTTGTATGCACCCCGATACCCGTTTTCGCAATGGGTCACGTGCGGCAACGAAATGGCGCGAAACCACTCCGAACAACAGTTTTGGACCTAAAGTAGTGGTTTGGGCATGTTCATGACGAAAAAAGAAGAAATGGTTCTAGATGTACAAACTCATGCCTTGTAATCACCCCGATACCCGTTTTCACAATGGGACACGTGCGGCAACGAAATGGCGCGAAACTTCTCGAAACATGGGTTTTGGAAATAAAGTAGTGCATTGGGCATGTTCGTTGCGAAAAAGGAAAAAATGGTTCTAGTTGCACAAACTCTTGCTTTGTATGCACCCGATACCCATTTTCGCAATGAGTCACGTGCGGCAACGAAATCGCGCTAAACTACTCCGAACTTGAGTTTTGGACCTAAAGTAGTGGATTGGGCATGTTCATGGTGAAAAAAGAAGATATGGTTCTAGTTGCACAAACTCATGCCTTGTATGCACCCTGATACCCATTTTCGCAATGGGTCACGAGCGACAATGAAATGGCATAAACCACCCCAAACATGTGTTTTAGAATTTGAGTATGCATTGGGCATGTCCGTTGCGAGAAAAGAAGAAATGGTTCTAGTTGCACAAACTCATGCCTTGTATGCACCCCGATACCCGTTTTCACAATGGGTCACTTGCGGCGACGAAATGGCGCGAAACCACTCCGAACAAGAGTTTTGGACCTAAAGTAGTGGATTGGGCATGTGCGTGGCGAAAAAAGAAGAAATGGTTCTAGATGGAGAAACTCATGCCTTGTATGCACCCGATACACGTTTTCCCAATGGGTCACGTGCCTCAACGAAATGGCGCGAAACCACTCCAAACATGAGATTTGGACCTAAAATAGTGGATTGGGCATGTTCGTTTCGAAAAAAAATGGTTCTAGTAGCATAAACTCATGCTTTTTATGCACCCTGATACCCGTTTTCGGAATGGGACATGTGCGGCAAAGAAAAGGCGCAAAACCACCCCAAACATGAGTTTTGGACCTCAAGTGGTGCATTTGGCATGTCCGTTGCGAGAAAAGAAGAACAGTTCTTGTTGCACAAACTCATGCCTTGTATGCACCCCGATACCCGTTTTCGGAATGGGTCACGTGCGGCAACGAAATGGCGCGAAACCACTCCGAACAAGAGTTTTGGACCTAAAGTAGTGGATTGGGCATGTTCATGACGAAAAAAGAAGAAATGGTTCTAGATGTACAAACTCATGCCTTGTAATCACCCCGATACCCGTTTTCACAATGGGACACGTGCGGCAACGAAATGGCGCGAAACTTCTCGAAACATGGGTTTTGGAAATAAAGTAGTGGATTGGGCATGTTCGTTGCGAAAAAGGAAAAAATGGTTCTAGTTGCACAAACTTTTGCTTTGTATGCACCCGATAACCATTTTCGCAATGAGTCACGTGCGGCAACGAAATCGCGCTAAACCACTCCGAACTTGAGTTTTGGACCTAAAGTAGTGGATTGGGCATGTTCATGACGAAAAAAGAAGAAATGGTTCTAGATGTACAAACTCATGCCTTGTAATCACCCCGATACCCGTTTTCACAATGGGACACGTGCGGCAACGAAATGGCGCGAAACTTCTCGAAACATGGGTTTTGGAAATAAAGTAGTGGATTGGGCATGTTCGTTGCGAAAAAGGAAAAAATGGTTCTAGTTGCACAAACTTTTGCTTTGTATGCACCCGATAACCATTTTCGCAATGAGTCACGTGCGGCAACGAAATCACGCTAAACCACTCCGAACTTGAGTTTTGGACCTAAAGTAGTGGATTGGGCATATGCGTGGCGAAAAAAGAAGAAATGGTTCTAGATGTACAAACTCATGCCTTGTATGCACCCGATACACGTTTTCCCAATGGGTCACGTGCCTCAACGAAATGGCGCGAAACCACTCCAAACATGAGATTTGGACCTAAAATAGTGGATTGGGCATGTTCGTTTCGAAAAAGAATGGTTCTAGTAGCATAAACTCATGCTTTTTATGCACCCTGATACCCGTTTTCGGAATGGGACATGTGCGGCAAAGAAAAGGCGCAAAACCACCCCAAACATGAGTTTTGGACCTCAAGTGGTGCATTTGGCATGTCCGTTGCGAGAAAAGAAGAACAGTTCTAGTTGCACAAACTCATGCCTTGTATGCACCCCGATACCCGTTTTCGCAATGGGTCACGTGCGGCAACGAAATGGCGCGAAACCACTCCGAACAACAGTTTTGGACCTAAAGTAGTGGTTTGGGCATGTTCATGACGAAAAAAGAAGAAATGGTTCTAGATGTACAAACTCATGCCTTGTAATCACCCCGATACCCGTTTTCACAATGGGACACGTGCGGCAACGAAATGGCGCGAAACTTCTCGAAACATGGGTTTTGGAAATAAAGTAGTGCATTGGGCATGTTCGTTGCGAAAAAGGAAAAAATGGTTCTAGTTGCACAAACTCTTGCTTTGTATGCACCCGATACCCATTTTCGCAATGAGTCACGTGCGGCAACGAAATCGCGCTAAACTACTCCGAACTTGAGTTTTGGACCTAAAGTAGTGGATTGGGCATGTTCATGGTGAAAAAAGAAGATATGGTTCTAGTTGCACAAACTCATGCCTTGTATGCACCCTGATACCCATTTTCGCAATGGGTCACGAGCGACAATGAAATGGCATAAACCACCCCAAACATGTGTTTTAGAATTTGAGTATGCATTGGGCATGTCCGTTGCGAGAAAAGAAGAAATGGTTCTAGTTGCACAAACTCATGCCTTGTATGCACCCCGATACCCGTTTTCACAATGGGTCACTTGCGGCGACGAAATGGCGCGAAACCACTCCGAACAAGAGTTTTGGACCTAAAGTAGTGGATTGGGCATGTGCGTGGCGAAAAAAGAAGAAATGGTTCTAGATGGAGAAACTCATGCCTTGTATGCACCCGATACACGTTTTCCCAATGGGTCACGTGCCTCAACGAAATGGCGCGAAACCACTCCAAACATGAGATTTGGACCTAAAATAGTGGATTGGGCATGTTCGTTTCGAAAAAAAATGGTTCTAGTAGCATAAACTCATGCTTTTTATGCACCCTGATACCCGTTTTCGGAATGGGACATGTGCGGCAAAGAAAAGGCGCAAAACCACCCCAAACATGAGTTTTGGACCTCAAGTGGTGCATTTGGCATGTCCGTTGCGAGAAAAGAAGAACAGTTCTTGTTGCACAAACTCATGCCTTGTATGCACCCCGATACCCGTTTTCGGAATGGGTCACGTGCGGCAACGAAATGGCGCGAAACCACTCCGAACAAGAGTTTTGGACCTAAAGTAGTGGATTGGGCATGTTCATGACGAAAAAAGAAGAAATGGTTCTAGATGTACAAACTCATGCCTTGTAATCACCCCGATACCCGTTTTCACAATGGGACACGTGCGGCAACGAAATGGCGCGAAACTTCTCGAAACATGGGTTTTGGAAATAAAGTAGTGGATTGGGCATGTTCGTTGCGAAAAAGGAAAAAATGGTTCTAGTTGCACAAACTTTTGCTTTGTATGCACCCGATAACCATTTTCGCAATGAGTCACGTGCGGCAACGAAATCGCGCTAAACCACTCCGAACTTGAGTTTTGGACCTAAAGTAGTGGATTGGGCATGTTCATGACGAAAAAAGAAGAAATGGTTCTAGATGTACAAACTCATGCCTTGTAATCACCCCGATACCCGTTTTCACAATGGGACACGTGCGGCAACGAAATGGCGCGAAACTTCTCGAAACATGGGTTTTGGAAATAAAGTAGTGGATTGGGCATGTTCGTTGCGAAAAAGGAAAAAATGGTTCTAGTTGCACAAACTTTTGCTTTGTATGCACCCGATAACCATTTTCGCAATGAGTCACGTGCGGCAACGAAATCACGCTAAACCACTCCGAACTTGAGTTTTGGACCTAAAGTAGTGGATTGGGCATATGCGTGGCGAAAAAAGAAGAAATGGTTCTAGATGTACAAACTCATGCCTTGTATGCACCCGATACACGTTTTCCCAATGGGTCACGTGCCTCAACGAAATGGCGCGAAACCACTCCAAACATGAGATTTGGACCTAAAATAGTGGATTGGGCATGTTCGTTTCGAAAAAAAATGGTTCTAGTAGCATAAACTCATGCTTTTTATGCACCCAGATACCCGTTTTCGGAATGGGACATGTGCGGCAAAGAAAAGGCGCAAAACCACCCCAAACATGAGTTTTGGACCTCAAGTGGTGCATTTGGCATGTCCGTTGCGAGAAAAGAAGAACAGTTCTTGTTGCACAAACTCATGCCTTGTATGCACCCCGATACCCGTTTTCGGAATGGGTCACGTGCGGCAACGAAATGGCGCGAAACCACTCCGAACAAGAGTTTTGGACCTAAAGTAGTGGATTGGGCATGTTCATGACGAAAAAAGAAGAAATGGTTCTAGATGTACAAACTCATGCCTTGTAATCACCCCGATACCCGTTTTCACAATGGGACACGTGCGGCAACGAAATGGCGCGAAACTTCTCGAAACATGGGTTTTGGAAATAAAGTAGTGGATTGGGCATGTTCGTTGCGAAAAAGGAAAAAATGGTTCTAGTTGCACAAACTTTTGCTTTGTATGCACCCGATAACCATTTTCGCAATGGGTCACGTGCGGCGACGAAATGGCGCGAAACCACTCCGAACATGAGTTTTGGACCTAAAGTAGTGGATTGGGCATTTCGTGGTGAAAAAAGAAGAAATGGCTCTAGTTGCACAAACTCATGCCTTGTATGCAACCTGAAACCCATTTTCGCAATGGGACATGTGCGGCAATGAAATTGCGCAAAACCACCAAACAGATGAGTTTTGGACCTAAAGTGGTGCATTGGGCATTTTCGTTGCGAAAAAGGAAGAAATGGTTCTAGTTGCACGAACTTATGCCTTGTATGCACCCCGATACCCGTTTTTGCATTGGGTCACGTGTGGAAATAAAATGGAGCAAAACCACTCCAAACATGAGTTTTGGACCCAAAGTAGTGGATTGGGCATGTTCCTTGCGAAAAAAAGAAGAAATGGTTCTAGTTGCACAAACTCATGCCATGTATGCACCCCGATACCCATTTTCGCAATGGGACATGTGCGGCAATGAAATGGCGCGAAACCACCCCAAAGATGAGTTTTGGACGTAGAGTAGGGATTGGGCACGTTCATCGCGAAAAAAGAAGAAATGGTTCTTGTTCACGAACTCATGCCATGTATGCACCCCGATACCCATTTTCACAATGGGACACGTGCGGCAACGAAATGGCGCGAACCTTCTCGAAACATGGATTTTGGAAATAAAGTAGTGGATTGGGCATGTTCGTTGCGAAAAAGGAAAAAATGGTTCTAGTTGCACAAACTCTTGCTTTGCATGCACCCGATACCCATTTTCGCAATGAATCACGTGCGGCAACGAAATCACGCTAAACCACTCCGAACTTGAGTTTTTGACCTAAAGTAGTGGATTGGGCATATGCGTGGCGAAAAAAGAAGAAATGGTTCTAGATGTACAAACTCATGCCTTGTATGCACCCGATACACGTTTTCGCAATGGGTAACGTGCCTCAACGAAATGGCGCGAAACCACTCCAAACATGAGATTTGGACCTAAAATAGTGGATTGGGCATGTTCTTTTCGAAAAAGAATGGTTCTAGTAGCATAAACTCATGCTTTTTATGCACCCTGATTCCCGTTTTCGGAATGGGACACGTGCGGCAAAGAAAAGGCGCAAAACCACCCCAAACATGAGTTTTGGACCTCAAGTGGTGCATTTGGCATGTCCGTTGCGAGAAAAGAAGAACAGTTCTAGTTGCACAAACTCATGCCTTGTATGCACCCCGATACCCGTTTTCGCAATGGGTCACGTGCGGCAACGAAATGGCGCGAAACCACTCCGAACAAGAGTTTTGGACCTAAAGTAGTGGATTGGGCATGTTCATGACGAAAAAAGAAGAAATGGTTCTAGATGTACAAACTCATGCCTTGTAATCACCCCGATACCCGTTTTCACAATGGGACACGTGCGGCAACGAAATGGCGCGAAACTTCTCGAAACATGGGTTTTGGAAATAAAGTTGTGCATTGGGCATGTTCGTTGCGAAAAAGGAAAAAATGGTTCTAGTTGCACAAACTCTTGCTTTGTATGCACCCGATACCCATTTTCGCAATGAGTCACGTGCGGCAACGAAATCGCGCTAAACTACTCCGAACTTGAGTTTTGGACCTAAAGTAGTGGATTGGGCATGTTCATGGTGAAAAAAGAAGAAATGGTTCTAGTTGCACAAACTCATGCCTTGTATGCACCCTGATACCCATTTTCGCAATGGGTCACGAGCGACAATGAAATGGCAGAAACCACCCCAAACATGTGTTTTAGAATTTGAGTAGGCATTGGGCATGTCCGTTGCGAGAAAAGAAGAAATGGTTCTAGTTGCACAAACTCATGCCTCGTATGCACCCTGATACCTGTTTTCACAATGGGTCACTTGCGGCGACGAAATGGCACGAAACCACTCCGAACAAGAGTTTTGGACCTAAAGTAGTGGATTGGGCATGTGCGTGGCGAAAAAAGAAGAAATGATTCTAGTTGCACAAACTCATGTCTTGTATGCACCCCGATACTCGTTTTCACAATGGGTCACGTGCCTCAACGAAATGGTGCAAAACCACCCAAAAGATGAGTTTGGGACCTAAAGTGGTGCAGTGGGCATGTGCGTTGCGAAAAAAAAGAAGAAATGGTTCTAGTTGAACAAACTCATGCTTTGTTTGCACCCCGAAACCCGTTTTGCAATGAGTCACCGGCGGCAATGAAATGGCGCGAAACCACCCCAAAGATGAGTTTTGGACGTAGAGTAGGGATTGGGCATGTTCATCGCGAAAATAGAAGAAATGGTTCTTGTTCACGAACTCATGCCCTGTATGCACCCCGATACCCATTTTCACAATGGGACACGTGCGGCAACGAAATGGCGCGAAACTTCTCGAAACATGGGTTTTGGAAATAAAGTAATGGATTGGGCATGTTCGTTGCGAAAAAGGAAAAAATGGTTCTAGTTGCACAAACTCTTGCTTTGTATGCACCCGATACCCATTTTCGCAATGAGTCACGTGCGGCAACGAAATCACGCTAAACCACTCCGAACTTGAGTTTTGGACCTAAAGTAGTGGATTGGGCATGTTCATGACGAAAAAAGAAGAAATGGTTCTAGATGTTCAAACTCATGCCTTGTATGCACCCCGATACACATTTTCACAATGGGTCACGTGCGGCAACGAAATGGCGCGAAACCACTCCGAACAAGAGTTTTGGACATAAAGTAGTGGATTGGGCCTGTTCATGGCGAAAAAAGAAGAAATGGTTCTAGTTGCACAAACTCATGCCTTGTATTCACCCCGATACCCATTTTCGCAATGGGTCACGAGCGACAATGAAATGGCAGAAACCACCCCAAACATGTGTTTTAGAATTAGAGTAGGCATTGGGCATGCCGTTGCGAGAAAAGAAGAAATGGTTCTAGTTGCACAAACTCATGCCTTGTATGCACCCCGATACCCGTTTTCACAATGGGTCACTTGCGGCGACGAAATGGCGCGAAACCACTCTGAACAAGTGTTTTGGACCTAAAGTAGTGGATTGGGCATATGCGTGGCGAAAAAAGAAGAAATGGTTCTGGATGTACAAACTCATGCCTTGTATGCACCCGATACACGTTTTCGCAATGGGTCACGTGCCTCAACGAAATGGCGCGAAACCACTCCAAACATGAGATTTGGACCTAAAATAGTGGATTGGGCATGTTCGTTTCGAAAAAGAATGGTTCTAGTAGCATAAACTCATGCTTTTTATGCACCCTGATACCCGTTTTCGGAATGGGACATGTGCGGCAAAGAAAAGGCGCAAAACCACCCCAAACATGAGTTTTGGACCTCAAGTGGTGCATTTGGCATGTCCGTTGCGAGAAAAGAAGAACAGTTCTAGTTGCACAAACTCATGCCTTGTATGCACCCCGATACCCGTTTTCGCAATGGGTCACGTGCGGCAACGAAATGGCGCGAAACCACTCCGAACAACAGTTTTGGACCTAAAGTAGTGGTTTGGGCATGTTCATGATGAAAAAAGAAGAAATGGTTCTAGATGTACAAACTCATGCCTTGTAATCACCCCGATACCCGTTTTCACAATGGGACACGTGCGGCAACGAAATGGCGCGAAACTTCTCGAAACATGGGTTTTGGAAATAAAGTAGTGCATTGGGCATGTTCGTTGCGAAAAAGGAAAAAATGGTTCTAGTTGCACAAACTCTTGCTTTGTATGCACCCGATACCCATTTTCGCAATGAGTCACGTGCGGCAACGAAATCGCGCTAAACTACTCCGAACTTGAGTTTTGGACCTAAAGTAGTGGATTGGGCATGTTCATGGTGAAAAAAGAAGAAATGGTTCTAGTTGCACAAACTCATGCCTTGTATGCACCCTGATACCCATTTTCGCAATGGGTCACGAGCGACAATGAAATGGCATAAACCACCCCAAACATGTGTTTTAGAATTTGAGTATGCATTGGGCATGTCCGTTGCGAGAAAAGAAGAAATGGTTCTAGTTGCACAAACTCATGCCTTGTATGCACCCCGATACCCGTTTTCACAATGGGTCACTTGCGGCGACGAAATGGCGCGAAACCACTCCGAACAAGAGTTTTGGACCTAAAGTAGTGGATTGGGCATGTGCGTGGCGAAAAAAGAAGAAATGGTTCTAGATGTAGAAACTCATGCCTTGTATGCACCCGATACACGTTTTCCCAATGGGTCACGTGCCTCAACGAAATGGCGCGAAACCACTCCAAACATGAGATTTGGACCTAAAATAGTGGATTGGGCATGTTCGTTTCGAAAAAAAATGGTTCTAGTAGCATAAACTCATGCTTTTTATGCACCCTGATACCCGTTTTCGGAATGGGACATGTGCGGCAAAGAAAAGGCGCAAAACCACCCCAAACATGAGTTTTGGACCTCAAGTGGTGCATTTGGCATGTCCGTTGCGAGAAAAGAAGAACAGTTCTTGTTGCACAAACTCATGCCTTGTATGCACCCCGATACCCGTTTTCGGAATGGGTCACGTGCGGCAACGAAATGGCGCGAAACCACTCCGAACAAGAGTTTTGGACCTAAAGTAGTGGATTGGGCATGTTCATGACGAAAAAAGAAGAAATGGTTCTAGATGTACAAACTCATGCCTTGTAATCACCCCGATACCCGTTTTCACAATGGGACACGTGTGGCAACGAAATGGCGCGAAACTTCTCGAAACATGGGTTTTGGAAATAAAGTAGTGGATTGGGCATGTTCGTTGCGAAAAAGGAAAAAATGGTTCTAGTTGCACAAACTTTTGCTTTGTATGCACCCGATAACCATTTTCGCAATGAGTCACGTGCGGCAACGAAATCGCGCTAAACCACTCCGAACTTGAGTTTTGGACCTAAAGTAGTGGATTGGGCATGTTCATGACGAAAAAAGAAGAAATGGTTCTAGATGTACAAACTCATGCCTTGTATGCACCCCGATACACATTTTCTCAATGGGTCACGTGCGGCAACGAAATGGCGCGAAACCACTCCGAACAAGGGTTTTGGACATAAAGTAGTGGATTGGGCCTGTTCATGGCGAAAAAAGAAGAAATGGTTCTAGTTGCACAAACTCATGCCTTGTATGCACCCCGATACCCATTTTCGCAATGGGTCACGAGCGACAATGAAATGGCAGAAACCACCCCAAACATGTGTTTTAGAATTAGAGTAGGCATTGGGCATGTCCGTTGCGAGAAAAGAAGAAATGGTTCTAGTTGCACAAACTCATGCCTTGTATGCACCCCGATACCCGTTTTCACAATGGGTCACTTGCGGCGACGAAATGGCGCGAAACCACTCCGAACAAGAGTTTTGGACCTAAAGTAGTGGATTGGGCATATGCGTGGCGAAAAAAGAAGAAATGGTTCTAGATGTACAAACTCATGCCTTGTATGCACCCGATACACCTTTTCGCAATGGGTCACGTGCCTCAACGAAATGGCGCGAAACCACTCCGAACAAGAGTTTTGGACCTAAAGTAGTGGATTGGGCATGTGCGTGGCGAAAAAAGAAGAAATGGTTCTAGATGTACAAACTCATGCCTTGTATGCACCCCGATACTTGTTTTCACAATGGGTCACGTGCCTCAACGAAATGGCGCAAAACCACCCAACAGATGAGTTTGGGACCTAAAGTGGTGCAGTGGGCATGTGCGTTGTGAAAAAAAAGAAGAAATGGTTCTAGTTGAACAAACTCATGCTTTGTTTGCACCCCGAAACCCATTTTGCAATGAGTCACCGGCGGCAATGAAATGGCGCAAAACCACCCCAAAGATGAGTTTTGGACGTAGAGTAGGGATTGGGCATGTTCATCGCGAAAATATAAGTAATGGTTCTTGTTAACGAACTCATGCCCTGTATGCACCCCGATATCCATTTTCACAATGGGACACGTGCGGCAACGAAATGGCGCGAAACTTCTCGAAACATGGGTTTTGGAAATAAAGTAGTGGATTGGGCATGTTCTTTGCGAAAAAGGAAAAAATGGTTCTAGTTGCACAAACTCTTGCTTTGTATGCACCCGATACCCATTTTCGCAATGAGTCACGTGCGGCAACGAAATCTTGCTAAACCACTCCGAACTTGAGTTTTGGACCTAAAGTAGTGGATTGGGCATGTTCATGATGAAAAAAGAAGAAATGGTTCTAGTTGCACAAACTCATGCCTTGTATACACCCTGATGAGGACATCAACTACGACACTAGTACATCTACACCAGCAGCAACTTCTCCAGCGCCACCTTATTCTGGGCCAATTACTCGGGCCCGTGCAAGAGAGTTGAACTTCGTTATGATGCTGAAGAATGAAGGCCCAGAAGACTGAAGGCTGGTCCAACAGAAGGCCTTTGTGTGTGGGCGCCTAGGGCTGGCCCAACATGGGGCGCCTAGGGCTGCGCCCCCACACCCTGGATGCCAGGGGCGGTGCCCCCTTTGCTGGCCGCGCCCCCTTTCCCTTTATTAGTCGAGTCCTGTTTCTTTTAGAACTTGAGTTTTGTTTTACATCTAGCTTTAGCTACATCAGAACACGCACAAATACGTGCTGTCCTCTGTAATTCAGAACTCCACCTTCGAGTGATTAATAGATTGCTCGCGTCTTGTTCTTGTTCGTTCTTCGATTGCGGACAGGAAACGATCTTCGTGATCAGGCTGATCTTGCATCAACAAGGTCGGTAACCACAGGGAGTTGGTTCAGCGATTGCATTGGCGCTTCGGGTTCGCTCGTCGTAGTCGGATCGTGAGGGTTTACTTCCACCAAATCGAAATTATCCCCACTCACCAAAAGATTGGGCACTCTACCACGCCTTGATGATATGCTAGATGAGCTTAGTGGTGCCACTATTTTCACTAAGATAGATTTGCGTAGTGGCTACCACCAGATTAGAATGAAACTGGGTGACGAATGGAAAACGGCTTTTAAAACAAAATTTGGGTTATATGAATGGTTGGTTATGCCGTTTGGTTTGACTAATGCTCCCAGTACCTTTATGCGCTTAATGAATGAAGTTCTAAGGCCTTTCATAGGTTTGTTCGTTGTTGTCTATTTTGATGATATCTTGATTTACAGCAAGTCTATGCAAGCACATTTAGAACATTTGCGTGCTGTTTTTCATGCGTTGCGTGCTGCTCACTTGTTTGGTAACATAGAAAAATGCATCTTTTGCACGCAACGTGTCGCGTTTCTTGGCTATGTTGTTACTCCACAGGGCATTGAGGTGGACAGCAGCAAGATCGATGCCATTCGGGAATGGCCCACACCGACGACGGTCACACATATTCGGAGTTTTCTTGGACTTGCAGGCTTCTACATAATTCTTCCAGCTAATACAATGTTGATTGATTGATACTTACGCATCTGCATTAGGAGTTGAGTGAAAATACTTGCATTAGATTCCCTAGCCGCCCTGGCCCTAGCACCTATACCTAGAGTTCGTAGGACGAGTTGCCTAGAATCTCTAGGTGCGAGTAGACACAAGTGAATGGAGTCACTCGTCGCGTAGGTATTTTCAAAGTCACAAAGATATTACTATTATGTCAATTATTACTTATGCTCATGGTTTAAATGGAGACCGAGGGGAGATTTTATTTCAATATTTACTTTTCATGATGTCTCACTATGGACTCTGCCCGAGTCGTATAAGGCCTGTTCGTTGTTCGTTTGTTGATCGGCATAACATTGCTAGAATGCTTATCTGGGTCGTGGGACCAGTGAAAGTCTTACCTAGGCTCGTCCAGAGTTTTTGAGGTGCCGCCCATCCACTAGATGGAGGCAGAAGGCCTTGGGGAGCTTTGTACTCACTACAGGGAGACCGAGATGTCGGTAGGCTCGCTATGGGGGAAGCGCTTTGAATCTTGGGATGAGACAGGTGGAGATGGGGACTATATGTGGGAACGCGATGGCTAGTAAGCATATAGCCCTGGCATGATAGTTATTCTGGGTAATTAAAATCGATTCGAATCGCTGATGCCCACCAGGTGTGGGAATGCCAATATCACTGTCGGGCAACGTAGTAACTATTGGAATACTTTGTAAATATTACTCATGATTTCAAATATCACATGCTTGTATTGTACTGCTTACATTTCTGCAATTATTATTATGATGATGTTTAATGCAATGATAGAACTTGTTACTTCATGTTGATACATCATTGTTTAAAATCAATGGCTAAGGATCCACTTGTTAGTAAGCAAGCTTTGCATCAGCCGTAAGCCAATCCATTAAGTCCTACTGAGTAATTAGTACTCAGGGTTTGCCCCCACATTTTGAGCGCAGGTATGGAGTTCCTTGTATGCACTTGTGTTGGAGGCAGTGCATGCCCCCATCTGGGATGAGGTCTTCATGTGTGGCACAGGAGCAACATCGATGGGCTTGATGTTGTTTCTTTTAATGCAAGTCTTTTGAGATGTTATCATGACTTTCGAACTTTAGGTTTCCACTGCGAGATACTTTTAAACATGCCATGCAATGGCCCTATGTTGGAACTTGTATTTTATTTTGAACTGGTTTGTAAACTAAATCTATCTATGCTATATTTCAACTGCTTGTGATGATGTAACTGTTGCGGCTCCATCGAGGGCTAGATGTGTGCGATGTTTGTTCCTCTGGGAAAAGGTAATATCGGGAGCCTTTTAACTCTCAACGGATGGCCGGGTTTAGGTCGGCCTAATCACACTGCAAGCCAGAGGTGGCAGGTGTGCTTAGTTCAGCTTAAATGGGCAGTTCTCCCACAGAACATGCCCAATCCACTACTTTAGGTCCAAAACTCATGTTTGGAGTGGTTTCATGCCATTTCGTTGCCGCACGTGACCCATTCCGAAAACAGGTATCGGGGAGCATAAAAGGCATGATTTTGTGCAAGAAGAACCATTTCTTCTTTTTTCACGACGAACATGCCCAATCCACTACTTTAGGTCCAAAACTCATGTTCTGAATGGTTTCGCGCCATTTCGTTGCCGCACGTGACCCATTGCGAGAACGGTTATCAGGGTGCATACAAGGCATGAGTTTGTGCAACAAGAACCATTTCTTCTTTTTTCGCAACGAACATGCCCAATCCACTACTTTAGGTCCAAAACTTATGTTCACAGTGGTTTCACGCCATTTCGATGCCGCACATGACCCATTGCGGTAACGGGAATCGGGGTGCATACACGGCATGAGTTTGTGCAACTAGAACAATTTTTTTCGCAACGAACACGCCCAATGCACCACTTTAGGTCCAAAACTCATCTTTGCGATGGTTTCACGCCATTTCATTGCCGCACATGTCCCATTGCGAAAACGGGTGTCGGGGTGCATACAAGGCATGAGTTTGCGCAACAAGAACCATTTATTCTTTTTTCACCACAAACATGCCCAATCCACTACTTTCGGTCCAAAACTCATGTTCGGAGTGGTTTCATGCCATTTCGTTGCCGCATGTGTCCCATTGCGAAAATGGGTATCGGGGTGCATACAAGGCATGAGTTTGTTGCAACTAGAACCATTTCTTCTTTTTTCGCAACGAACATGCCCAATGGACCAGTTTAGGTCAAAACTCATGTTTGGGGTGGTTTTGCGGCATTTCATTGCCCCACATGACCCATTGCGAAAATGGGTATTGGGGTGCATACAAAGCATGAGTTTGTGCAACTAGAACCATTTCTTCTTTTTCACAACGAACAAGCCCAATCCCTACTCTAGGTCCAAAACTCATGTTTCGAGTGGTTTTGAGCCATTTCATTGCCATACATGTGCCATTGCGAAAACGGGTATCGCGGTGCAAACAAAGCATGAGTTTGTGCAACAAGAACCATTTCTTCTTTTTTGGCGATGAACATGCCCAATCCCCACAGTAGGTCCAAAATACAAGTTTGGGGTGGTTTTGCACCATTTGGTTGTCACACGTGACCCATTGCGAAAATTGGTATTGGGGTGCATAAGAGGTATGAGTTTGTGCAACAAGAACCATTTCTTCTTTTTTGGCAAAGAACATGCCCAATCCCTACAGTAGGTCCAAAACACAAGTTTGGGGTGGTTTTGCACTATTTCATTGTCGCACGTGACCCATTGAGAAAATAGATATTGGGGTGCATAAGAGGTATGAGTTTGTGCAACTAGAACCATTTCTTCTTTTTTCGCCACAAACATGCCCAATCCACTACTTTTGGTCCAAAACTCATGTTCGGAGTGGTTTCACGCCATTTTGTTGCCGCACGTGACCAATTGCGAAAACGGGTATCGGGGTGCATACAAGGCATGAGTTTGTGCAACTAGAACCATTTCTTCTTTTTTCGCGACGAACATACCCAATTCCTACTCTAGGTCCAAAACACATGTTTGGGGTGGTTTTGCACCATTTAGTTGTCGCACGTGACCTATTGTGAAAATGGGTATCGGGGTGCATACAAGGCATGAGTTTGTGCAACTAGAACCATTTCTTCTTTTGTCACCACGAACATGCCCAATCCTCTACTTTATGTCCTAAGCTCATGTTCGCAGTGCGTGCCATTTTGTTGCCGCATGTGACCCATTGCGAAAACAGGAATCAGGGTCCATACACGGCACAACTTTGTGCAGCTAGAACCATTTTTTTGGAATGAACATGCCCACTGCACCACTTTAGGACCAAAACTAATCTTTGGGGTGGTTTTGCGCCATTTCATTGCCGCACATGTCCCATTGCGAAAACGGGTATCGGGGTGCATACAAGGCATGAGCTTGTGCAACAAGAACCATTTCTTCTTTTTTCGCCACGAACTTGCCCAATCCACTACTTTAGGTCCAACACTCATGTTCGGAGTGGTTTTGCGCCATTTCATTGCGGCACGTGTCCCATTGTGAAAACGGGTATCGGGGTGCATACAAGGCATGGGTTTGTTGCAACTATAAACATTTCTTTTTTTTTCTCAACGAACATGCCCAATGCACCACTTTAGGTCCAAAACTCATCTTTGGGGTGTTTTTGCACCATTTCATTGCCGCACATGAACCATTGTGAAATTTGGTATCGGGGTGCATACAAAGCATGAGTTTGTGCACCTAGAACCATTTCTTCTTTTTTTCGGGACGAACATGCACAATCCACTACTTTAGGTCCGAACCTGATGTTTGGACTGGTTTCGCGCCATTTCGTTGCAGCACGTGATCCATTGTGAAAACAAGTATCGGGGTGCATACAAGGCATGAGTTTGTGCAACAAGAACCATTTCTTCTTTTTTCGCCACGAACATGCCCAATCCACAACTTTTGGTCCAAAACTCATGTTTGGAGTGTGTTCATGCCATTTTGTTGCCACATGTGACCCACTGCGAAAACAGGTATCGGGGGGCATACAAGGCAAGAGTTTGTGCCACAAGAACCATTTCTTCTTTTTTCGCGACGAACATGCCCAATCGACTACTTTAGGTTCAAAACTCATGTTTGGAGTGGTTTTGCGCCATTTCATTGCCGCACGTGACCCATTGCGAAAACGGGTATCGGGGTGCATACAATGCATGAGTTTGTGCAACTAGAACCATTTCTTCTTTTTTTCACACTGAACATGCCGTATCCACTACTTTAGATCCAAAACTCATGTTTGGAGTGGTTTCACGCCATTTCGTTGCCGCTTGTGACCCATTGCGAAAACAAGTGTTGTGGTGCATACAAGGCATGAGTTTGTGCAACAAGAACCATTTCTTCTTTTGTCGCGACGAACATGCCCAATCCATACTCAAGGACCAAAACACATGTTTGGGGCGGTTTTGCGCTATTTCGTTGGCGCACATGACTCATTGCGAAAATGGCTATCGGGGTGCATACAAGGCATGAGTTTGTGCAGCTAGAACCATTTCTTCTTTTTTTGCCACAAACATGCCCAATCCACTACTTTAGGTCCAAAACTCATGTTCACATTGGTTCGCACCATTTTGGTACCGCACGTGACGCATTGCGAAAATCGGTATCTGGGTGCATACAAGGCATGAGTTTGGGCAACTAGAACCATTTCTTCTTTTTTCGCAACGAACGTGCCCAATGCACCACTTTTGGTCCAAAACTCATGTTTCGGGTGGTTTTGCGCCATTTCATTGCCGCACATGACCCATTGCGAAAACGGGTATCGGGGTGCATACAAGGCATGAGTTTGTGCAACAAGAACTATTTCTTCTTTTTTCGCCATGAACATGCCCAATCCACTACTTTAGGTCCAAAACTCATGTTCGGAGTGGTTTTGCGCCATTTCGTTGCCGCACGTGTCCCATTGCGAAAACGGGTATCGGGGTGCATACAAGGCATGAGTTTGTAGCAACTAGAAACATTTCTTCTTTTTTCTCAACGAACATGCCCAATGCACCACTTTAGGTCCAAAACTCTCGTTTGGGGTGGTTTTTGCACCATTTCATTGCCGCACATGAACCATTGTGAAAATGGGTATCGGGGTGCATACAAAGCATGAGTTTGTGCAACTAGAACCATTTCTTCTTTTTTCGCGACGAACATGCACAATCCACTACTTTAGGTACAAAACTGATGTTCAGAGTGGTTTCGCACCATTTCGGTGCAGCACGTGACCCGTTGCGAAAACAAGTATCGGGGTGCATACAAGGCATGAGTTTGTGCAACAAGAACCATTTCTTCTTTTTTCGCCACGAACATGCCCAATCCACTACTTTTGGTCCAATACTAATGTTCGGAGTGGTTTCACGCCATTTTGTTGCCACACGTGACCCATTGCGAAAACGGGTATCGGGGTGCATACAAGGCATGAGTTTGTGCCACAAGAACCATTTCTTCTTTTTTCGCGACGAACATGCCCAATCCCTACTCTAGGTCCGAAACACATGTTTGGGGTGGTTTTGCACCATTTAGTTATCTCACGTGACCTATTGGGAAAATGGGTATCGGGGTGCATACAAGGCATGAGTTTGTGCAACTAGAACCATTTCTCCTTTTTTCACCTCAAACATGCCCAATCCTCTACATTAGGTCCAAAACTCATGTTCAGAGTGGTTTCGAGCCATTTCGTTGCGGCACGTGACCCATTGCGAAAACAGGAATAGGGGTCCATACACGGCACAAGTTTATGCAGCTAGATCCATTTTTTTTGCAACAAACATGCCCACTGCACCACTTTAGGACCAAAACTCATCTTTGGGGTGGTTTTGCGCCATTTCATTGCCACACATGTCCCATTGCGAAAACGGGCCTCGGGGTGCATAGAAGGCATGAGTATGTGCAACAAGAACCATTTCTTCTTTTTTTGCCACGAACTTGCCTAATGCACGTGTTCGGAGTGGTTGTGCGCCATTTCGTTGCCGCACGTGTCCCATTGCGAAAATGGGTATCAGAGTGCATACAAGGCATGAGTTTGTTGCAACTAGAAACATTTCTTCTTTTTTCTCAACGAACATGCCCAATGCACGACTTTACGTCCAAAACTCACGTTTGGGGTGGTTTTGCACCATTTCTTTGCCGCACATGAACCATTGTAAAAATGGGCATCGGGGTGCATACAAAGCATGAGTTTGTGCAACTAGAACCATTTCTTCTTTTTTTCGCGACGAACATGCACAATCCACTACTTTAGGTCCAAAACTCATGTTCGGAGTGGTTTCGCGCCTGTTCGTTGCCGCACGTGACCCATTGCGAAATCGGGTATCGGGTTGCATACAAGGCATGAGTTTGTGCAACTAGAACCATTCCTTCTTTTTTCGCAACGAATATGCCCAATGCACCACTTTAGGTCCAAACCTCAAGTTTGGGGTGGTTTTGCGACATTTCATTGCCGCACATGACCCATTGCGAAAATTGGTATCGGGGTGGATACAAAGCTTGAGTTTGCGTAACTAGAACCATTTCTTCTTTTTGGCAATGAACATGCCCAATCCACTACTTTTGGTCCAAAACTCATGTTCGGAATGGTTTCACGCCATATTGTTGCCACACGTGACCCATTGCGAAAACGGGTATCGGGGTGCATACAAGGCATGAGTTTGTGCCAGAAGAACCATTTCTTCTTTTTTCGCGAGAAACATGCCCAATCCCTACTCTAGGTCAAAAACACATGTTTGGGGTGGTTTTGCACCATTTAGTTGTCGCACGTGACCTATTGTGAAAATGGGTATCGGGGTGCATACAAGGCATGAGTTTGTGCAACTAGAACCATTTCTTCTTTTTTCACCATGAACATGCCCAATCCTCTACTTTTATTCCAAAACTCAAGTTCGCAGTGGTTTCGTGCCATTTCATTGCCGCACGTGACCCATTGCGAAAACAGGAATCGGGGTCCATACACGGCACATGTTTGTGCAGCTAGAACCATTTTTTTCGGAACGAACATGCCCACTGCACCACTTTGGGACCAAAACTCATCTTTGGGGTGGTTTTGCACCATTTCATTGCCACACATGTCCCATTGCGAAAACGGGTATCGGGGTGGATACAAAGCATGAGTTTGTGCAACTAGAACCATTTCTTCTTTTTTTCGAAACGAACATGCCCAATCGACTACTTTAGGTTCAAAACTCATGTTTGGAGTGGTTTTGCGCCATTTCATTGCCGCACGTGACCCATTGCGAAAACGGGTATCGGGGTGCATACAATGCATGAGTTTGTGCAACTAGAACCATTTCTTCTTTTTTTCACACTGAACATGCCGTATCCACTACTTTAGATCCAAAACTCATGTTTGGAGTGGTTTCACGCCATTTCGTTGCCGCTTGTGACCCATTGCGAAAACAAGTGTTGTGGTGCATACAAGGCATGAGTTTGTGCAACAAGAACCATTTCTTCTTTTGTCGCGACGAACATGCCCAATCCATACTCAAGGACCAAAACACATGTTTGGGGCGGTTTTGCGCTATTTCGTTGGCGCACATGACTCATTGCGAAAATGGCTATCGGGGTGCATACAAGGCATGAGTTTGTGCAGCTAGAACCATTTCTTCTTTTTTTGCCACAAACATGCCCAATCCACTACTTTAGGTCCAAAACTCATGTTCCCATTGGTTCGCACCATTTTGGTACCGCACGTGACGCATTGCGAAAATCGGTATCTGGGTGCATACAAGGCATGAGTTTGGGCAACTAGAACCATTTCTTCTTTTTTCGCAACGAACGTGCCCAATGCACCACTTTTGGTCCAAAACTCATGTTTCGGGTGGTTTTGCGCCATTTCATTGCCGCACATGACCCATTGCGAAAACGGGTATCGGGGTGCATACAAGGCATGAGTTTGTGCAACAAAAACTATTTCTTCTTTTTTCGCCATGAACATGCCCAATCCACTACTTTAGGTCCAAAACTCATGTTCGGAGTGGTTTTGCGCCATTTCGTTGCCGCACGTGTCCCATTGCGAAAACGGGTATCGGGGTGCATACAAGGCATGAGTTTGTAGCAACTAGAAACATTTCTTCTTTTTTCTCAACGAACATGCCCAATGCACCACTTTAGGTCCAAAACTCTCGTTTGGGGTGGTTTTGCACCATTTCATTGCCGCACATGAACCATTGTGAAAATGGGTATCGGGGTGCATACAAAGCATGAGTTTGTGCAACTAGAACCATTTCTTCTTTTTTCGCGACGAACATGCACAATCCACTACTTTAGGTACAAAACTGATGTTCAGAGTGGTTTCGCACCATTTCGGTGCAGCACGTGACCCGTTGCGAAAACAAGTATCGGGGTGCATACAAGGCATGAGTTTGTGCAACAAGAACCATTTCTTCTTTTTTCGCCACGAACATGCCCAATCCACTACTTTTGGTCCAATACTAATGTTCGGAGTGGTTTCACGCCATTTTGTTGCCACACGTGACCCATTGCGAAAACGGGTATCGGGGTGCATACAAGGCATGAGTTTGTGCCACAAGAACCATTTCTTCTTTTTTCGCGACGAACATGCCCAATCCCTACTCTAGGTCCGAAACACATGTTTGGGGTGGTTTTGCACCATTTAGTTATCTCACGTGACCTATTGGGAAAATGGGTATCGGGGTGCATACAAGGCATGAGTTTGTGCAACTAGAACCATTCTCCTTTTTTCACCTCAAACATGCCCAATCCTCTACATTAGGTCCAAAACTCATGTTCAGAGTGGTTTCGAGCCATTTCGTTGCGGCACGTGACCCATTGCGAAAACAGGAATAGGGGTCCATACACGGCACAAGTTTATGCAGCTAGATCCATTTTTTTTGCAACAAACATGCCCACATGGCACCACTTTAGGACCAAAACTCATCTTTGGGGTGGTTTTGCGCCATTTCATTGGCCACACATGTCCCATTGCGAAAACGGGGCCTCGGGGTGCATAGAAGGCATGAGTATGTGCAACAAGAACCATTCTTCTTTTTTGCCACGAACTTGCCTAATGGTCCAAAACTCATGTTCGGAGTGGTCTCGTGCCATTTCGTTGCCGCACGTGACCCATTGCGAAAACGGGTATCGGGGTGCATACAAGGCATGAGTTTGTGAAACTAGAACCATTTCTTCCATTTTCGCAACGAACATGCCCAATGCACCACTTTAGGTCCAAATTTCATCTTTGAGGTGGTTTTACGCTATTTTATTGCCCCACTTGTCCCATTGCGAAAATGGGTATCGGGGTGCATACAAGGCATCAGTTTGTGCGACTAAAACCATTTGTTCTTTTTTCACCATGAACATGCCCAATCCACTACTTTAGGTCCAAATCTCATGTTCGGAGTGTGTGTCGCGCCATTTCGTTGCCGCACATCACCCATTGCGAAAACGGGTATCGGGGGGCATACAAGGCATGAGTATGTGCAACTAGAACGATATTTTCTTTTTTCACAACGGACATGCCCAATCCACCAGTTTCGGTCCAAAAGTCATGATTGGGGTGGTTTTGCTCCATTTCATTGACGCATGTGACCCATTGCGAAAACGGGTATCGGGGTGCTTACAAGGCATGAGTTTGTGCAACTAGAACCGTTTCTTCTTTTTTTGCCACGAACTTGCCCAATCCACTACTTTAGGTCCAAAACTCCTGTTCGGAGTGGTTTCGCGCCATTTCGTTGCCGCACGTGACCCATTGCGAAAACGGGTATCGGGCTGCATACGAGGCATGAGTTTGTGCAACTAGAACCATTTGTTTCTTTTTTCGCAACGGACATGCCAATGCACCAATTTACGTCTGAAGCTCATGTTTGGGTTGGTTTCGCACCTTTTCATGGCCGCCCGTGACACATTCTAAAAACGGTTATCGGGGTGCATACAAAGCATCAGATTGTGCAACTAGCGCATTTCTCCTTTTTTTTCGTAATGAACATGCCCAACCCACTACTTTAGGTCTAAAACTCATGTTTGGAGTGGTTTCGCGCCATTTCATTGCCGCACGTTACCTATTGCGAAAACGGGTATCGGGGTGCATACAAGGCATGAGTTTGTGAACTATAACCATTTCTTCTTTTTTTCCGACGAACATGCCGAATCCCTACTCTACGTCCTAAACACAAGATTGGGGTGGTTTTGTGCCATTTCATTGTCGCACGTTACCTATTGCGAAAACGGGTATCGGGGTGCATACAAGGCATGAGTTTGTGCAACTAGAACCATTTCTTCTTTTTTCCCCACGAACATGCCCAATCCACTACTTTAGGTCCGAAACTCATGTTTGGGTTGGTTTTGCGCCATTTCATTGATGCACGTGACCCATTGCGAAAACGGGTATCGGGGTGCATACAAGGCATAAGTTTGTGCAACTAGAACTATTTCTTCTTTTTTTGCCACGAACATGCCCAATCCACTACTTTAGGTCCAAATCTCATGTTCGAAGTGGTTTCGCGCCTTTCGTTGCCGCACGTGACCCATTGCGAAAACGGGTATCGGGGTGCATACAAGGCATGAGTTTGTGAAACTAGAACCATTTCTTCCAATTTCGCAATGAGCATCCCCAATGCACCACTTTAGGTCCAAATTTCATTTTTGAGGTGGTTTTACGCTATTTTATTGCCGCACATGTCCCATTGCTAAAATGGGTATCGGGGTGCATACAAGGCATCAGTTTGTGCAACTAAATCCATTTCTTCTTTTTTCAAGATGAACATGCCCAATCCACTACTTTAGGTCCAAATCTCATGTTCGGAGTGGTTTCGCGCCTTTCGTTGCCGCACATGACCCATTGCGAAAACGGGTATCGGGGGCATACATGGCATGAGTTTGTGCAACAAGAACCATTTCTTCTTTTTTCACAACGGACATGCCCAATGCACCAGTTTCGGTCCAAAAGTCATGATTGGGGTGGTTTTGAGCCATTTCATTGACGCATGTGACCCATTGCGAAAACGGGTATCGGGGTGCATACAAGGCATGAGTTTGAGCAACTAGAACCATTTCTTTTTTTTTCACAACTGACATGCCCAATGCACCAATTTACGTCTAAAGCTCTTGTTTGGGGTGGTTTGCACCATCTCTTTGCCGCCCGTGACACATTCTGAAAACGGGTATCGGGGTGCATACAAATCATGCGATTGTGCAACTAGCGCATTTCTCCATTTTTTCATAACGAACATGCCCAACCCAGTACTTTCGGTCCAAATCTCATGTTCGGAGTGGTTTCGCGCCATTTCGTTGCCGCACGTTACCTATTGCGAAAACGGGTATCGGGGAGCATACAAGGCATGAGTTTGTGAACTAGAACCATTTCTTCTTTTTTCCGACGAACGTGCCCAATCCCTACTCTACGTCCAAAACACAAGATTGGGGTGGTTTTGTGCCATTTCGTTGTCGCACGTGACACATTGCGAAAACGGGTATCGGTGTGCATATAAGGCATGAGTTTGTGCAACTAGAACCATTTCTTCTTTTTTGCCACGAACATGCCCAATCCACTACTTTAGGTCCAAAACTCATGTTCGGAGTGGTTTCGCGCCATTTCGTTGCCGCACGTGACCCATTGCAAAAACGGGTATCGGGGTGCATACCAAAAATGAGTTGTGAAACTAGAACCATTTCTTTCATTTTCGCAACGAACATGCCCAATGCACCACTTTAGGTCCAAATTTCATCTTTGAGGTGGTTTTATGCGATTTTTTTACCGCACATGTCCTATTGCGAAAATGGGTATCGGGGTGCATACAAGGCATGAGTTTGTGCTACTAAAACCATTTGTTCTTTTTTCACCATGAACATGCCCAATCCACTACTTTAGGTCCAAATCTCATGTTCGGTGTGGTTTCGCGCCATTTCGTTGCCGCACGTGACCCATTGCGAAAACGGGTATCGGGGTGCATACAAAAAATGAGTTGTGAAACTAGAACCATTTCTTTCATTTTCGCAACGAACATGCCCAATGCACTACTTTACGTCCAAAACTCATGTTCGGAGTGGTTTCGCGCCATTTCGTTGCCGCACGTGACCCATTGCGAAAACGGGTATCGGGGTGCATAGAAGGCACGAGTTGTGAAACTAGAACCATTTCTTTCATTTTCGCAACGAACAGGCCCAATGCACCACTTTAGGTCCAAATTTCATCTTTGAGGTGGTTTTACGCGATTTTATTACCGCACATGTCCTATTGCGAAAATGGGAATCGGGGTGCATACAAGGCATGAGTCTGTGCAACTAAAACCATTTGTTCTTTTTTCAACAGGAACATGCCCAATCCACTACTTTAGGTCCAAATCTCATGTTCGGAGTGGTTTCGCGCCATTTCGTTGCCGCACGTGACCCATTGCGAAAACGGGTATCGGGGGGCATACAAGGCATGAGTATGTGCAACTAGAACGATTTCTTCTTTTTTCACAATGGACATGCCCAATGCACCAGTTTCGGTCCAAAAGTCATGATTGGGGTGGTTTTGCACCATTTCGTTGCCGCACGTGACCCATTGCGAAAACGGGTATCGGGGTGCATACAAGGCATGAGTTTGTGCAACTAGAACCATTCTTTTTTTTTCGCAACGGACATGCCCAATGCACCAATTAACGTCTAAAGCTCTTGTTTGGGGTGGTTTGCACCATCTCATTGCCGCCCGTGACACATTCTGAAAACGGGTATCGGGGTGCATACAAAGCATGAGATTGTGCAACTAGCGCATTTCTCCATTTTTTCATAACGAACATGCTCAACCCACTACTTTAGGTCTAAAACTCATGTTTGGAGTGGTTTCGCGCCATTTCATTGCCGCACGTTACCTATTGCGAAAATGGGTATCGGGGAGCATACAACGCATGAGTTTGTGAACTTGAGCCATTTCTTGCTTTTTTCCGACGAACATGCCCAATCCCAACTCTATGTCCAAAACACAAGATTGGGGTGGTTTTGTGCCATTTAGTTGTCGCACGTGACACATTGCGAAATCGGGTATCGGGGTGCATACAAAGCATGATTTTGTGCAACTAGAACCATTTTTACTTTTTTTCACAACGAACCTGCCAAATCAAGTACTTTAGGTCCAAAACTCTTGTTTGGAATGGTTTCGTGCTGTTACGTTGCCCCACGTGACCCATTGGGAAAATGGGTATCGGGGTGCATACAAGACATGAGTATGTGCAACTAGAACGATTTCTTCTTTTTTCACAATGGACATGCCCAATGCACCAGTTTCGGTCCAAAAGTCATGATTGGGGTGGTTTTGCACCATTTCGTTGCCGCACGTGACCCATTGCGAAAACGGGTATCGGGGTGCATACAAGGCATGAGTTTGTGCAACTAGAACCATTTCTTTTTTTTCGCAACAGACATGCCCAATGCACCAATTTACGTCTAAAGCTCTTGTTTGGGGTGGTTTGCACCATCTCTTTGCCGCCCGTGACACATTCTGAAAACGGGTATCGGGGTGCATACAAATCATGCGATTGTGCAACTAGCGCATTTCTCCATTTTTTCATAACGAACATGCCCAACCCGATACTTTCGGTCCAAATCTCATGTTCGGAGTGGTTTCGCGCCATTTCGTTGCCGCACGTTACCTATTGCGAAAACGGGTATCGGGGAGCATACAAGGCATGAGTTTGTGAACTAGAACCATTTCTTCTTTTTTTCCGACGAACATGCCCAATCCCTACTCTACGTCCAAAACACAAGATTGGGGTGGTTTTGTGCCATTTCGTTGTCGCACGTGACACATTGCGAAAACGGGTATCGGCGTGCATACAAAGCATGATTTTGTGCAACTAGAACCATTTGTACTTTTTTCACAACGAACATGCCCAATCAAGTACTTTAGGTCCAAAACTCTTGTTTGGAATGGTTTCGTGCCGTTACGTTGCCCACGTGACCCATTGCGAAAATGGGTATCGGGGTGCATACAAGACATGAGTTTGTGCAGAAGACCATTTCTTCTTTTTTCGCGAGAAACATGCCAATCCCTACTCTAGGTCCAAAACGAACATGTTTGGTGTGGTTTTGCACCATTTAGTTGTCGCACGTGACCTATTGTGAAAATGGTATCGGGGTGCATACAAGGCATGAGTTTGTGCAACTAGAACCATTTCTTCTTTTGTCACCATGAACATGCCCAATCCTCTACTTTTATTCCAAAACTCAAGTTCGCTAAGTGGTTTCGTGCCATTTCATTGCCGCACGTGACCCATTGCGAAAACAGGAAGTCGGGGTCCATACACGGCCATGTTTGTGCAGCTAGAACCATTTTTTTCGCCACGAACATGCCCAATCCACTACTTTAGGTCCAAAACTCATGTTCGGAGTGGTTTCGCGCCATTTCATTGCCACAACATGTCCCCATTGCGAAAACGGGTATCGGGGTGCATACAAGGCATGAGTTGTGAAACTAGAACCATTTCTTTCATTTTCGCAACGAACATGCCCAATGCACCACTTTAGGTCCAGATTTCATCTTTGAGGTGGTTTTACGCGATTTTATTGCCGCACATGTCCTATTGCGAAAATGGGAATCGGGGTGCATACAAGGCATGAGTTTGTGCAACTAAAACCATTTGTTCTTTTTTCTACAGGAACATGCCCAATCCACTACTTTAGGTCCAAATCTCATGTTCGGAGTGGTTTCGCGCCATTTCGTTGCCGCACGTGACCCATTGCGAAAACGGGTATCGGGGGCATACAAGGCATGAGTATGTGCAACTAGAACGATTTCTTCTTTTTTCACAATGGACATGCCCAATGCACCAGTTTCGGTCCAAAAGTCATGATTGGGGTGGTTTTGCACCATTTCGTTGCCGCACGTGACCCATTGCGAAAACGGGTATCGGGGTGCATACAAGGCATGAGTTTGTGCAACTAGAACCATTTTTTTTTCGCAACAGACATGCCCAATGCACCAATTTACGTCTAAAGCTCTTGTTTGGGGTGGTTTGCACCATCTCATTGCCGCCCCTGACACATTCTGAAAATGGGTATCGGGGTGCATACAAAGCATGAGATTGTGCAACTAGCGCATTTCTCCATTTTTTTCATAACGAACATGCCAAACCCGATACTTTAGGTCCAAATCTCATGTTCGGAGTGGTTTCGCGCATTTTGTTGCCGCACGTTACCTATTGCGAAAACGGGTATGGCGGAGCTTACAAGGCATGAGTTTGTGAACTAGAACCATTTCTTCTTTTTTTCCGACGAACATGCCCAATCCCTACTCTACGTCCATAACACAAGATTGGGGTGGTTTTGTGCCATTTCGTTGTCGCACGTGACACATTGCGAAAACGGGTATCGGGGTGCATACAAAGCATGATTTTGTGCAACTAGAACCATTTGTACTTTTTTTCACAACGAACATGCCCAATCAAGTACTTTAGGTCCAAAACTCTTGTTTGGAATGGTTTCGTGCCGTTACGTTGCCCCACGTGACCCATTGCGAAAATGGGTATCGGGGTGCATACAAGACATGAGTTTGTGCAACTAGAACCATTTCTTCTTTTTTCGCCACGAACTTGCCCAATCCACTACTTTAGGTCCAAAACTCATGTTCGGAGTGGTCTCGTGCCATTTCGTTGCCGCACGTGACCCATTGCGAAAACGGGTATCGGGGTGCATACAAGGCATGAGTTTGTGCAACTAGAACCATTTCTTCTTTTTTCGCCACCAACATGACCAATCCACTACTTTAGGTCCGAAACTCATGTTTGGGGTGGTTTTGCGCCATTTCATAGACGCACGTGACCCATTGCGAAAACGGGTATCGGTGTGCATATAAGGCATGAGTTTGTGCAACTAGAACCATTTCTTCTTTTTTCGCCACGAACATGCCCAATCCACTACTTTAGGTCCAAAACTCATGTTCGGAGTGGTTTCGCGCCATTTCGTTGCCGCACGTGACCCATTCCGAAAACGGGTATCGGGGTGCATACAAGGCATGAGTTGTGAAACTAGAACCATTTCTTTCATTTTCGCAACGAACATGCCCAATGCACCACTTTAGGTCCAGATTTCATCTTTGAGGTGGTTTTACGCGATTTTATTTCCGCACATGTCCTATTGCGAAAATGGGTATCGGGGTGCATATAAGGCATGAGTATGTGCAACTAGAACGATTTATTCTTTTTTCACAATGGACATGCCCAATGCACCAGTTTCGGTCCAAAAGTCATGATTGGGGTGGTTTTGCACCATTTCGTTGCCGCACGTGACCCATTGCGAAAACGGGTATCGGGGTGCATACAAGGCATGAGTTTGTGCAACCAGAACCATTTTTTTTTTTCGCAACAGACATGCCCAATGCACCAATTTACGTCTAAAGCTCTTGTTTGGGGTGGTTTGCACCATCTCATTGCCGCCCGTGACACATTCTGAAAACGGGTATCGGGGTGCATACAAAGCATGAGATTGTGCAACTAGCGCATTTCTCCATTTTTTCATAACGAACATGCCCAACCCGATACTTTAGGTCCAAATCTCATGTTCGGAGTGGTTTCGCGCTATTTTGTTGCCGCACGTTACCTATTGCGAAAACGGGTATTGGGGAGCTTACAAGGCATGAGTTTGTGAACTAGAACCATTTCTTCTTTTTTTCCGACGAACATGCCCAATCCCTACTCTACGTCCATAACACAAGATTGGGGTGGTTTTGTGCCATTTCGTTGTCGCACGTGACACATTGCGAAAACGGGTATCGGGGTGCATACAAAGCATGATTTTGTGCAACTAGAACCATTTGTACTTTTTTTCACAACGAACATGCCCAATCAAGTACTTTAGGTCCAAAACTCTTGTTTGGAATGGTTTCGTGCCGTTACGTTGCCCCACGTGACCCATTGCGAAAATGGGTATCGGGGTGCATACAAGACATGAGTTTGTGCAACTAGAACCATTTCTTCTTTTTTCGCCACGAACTTGTCCAATCCACTACTTTAGGTCCAAAATCATGTTCGGACGTGGTCTCGTGCATTTCGTTTGCCGCAACGTGACCCATGCGAAAACGGGTATCGGGGTGCATACAAGGCAATGAGTTTGTGAAACTAGAACCATTTCTTCTCATTTTCGCAACGAACATGCCCAATGCACCACTTTAGGTCCAAATTTCATCTTTTGAGGTGGTTTATGCTATTTTTATTGCGGCACATGTCCCCATTGCGGAAAATGGGTATCGGGTGCATACAAGCATTGAGTTTGTGCAACTAGAACCATTTTCTTCCTTTTTCGCCGCAAACATGCCCAATCCACTACTTTAGGTCCAAACTCATGTTCGGAGTGGTTTCGCGCCATTTCGTTGCCGCACATGACCATTGCGAAAACGGGTATCGGGGGGCATACATGGCATGAGTTTGTGCAACTAGAACCATTTCTTCTGTTTTCACAAACGGACATGCCCAATGCACCAGTTTCGGTCCAAAAGTCATGATCGGGTGGTTTTGCGCCATTTCATTGACGCATGTGACCCATTGCGGAAAACGGGTATCGGGGTGCTTACAAGGCATGAGATTGTCCCAACCAGAACCGTTTCTTATTTTTTTCGCCACGAACTTGCCCAATCACTATTTAGGTCCAAAACTCCTGTTAGGAGTGGTTCGCGCCATTTCGTTGCCGCACGTCACCCATTGCGAAAACGGATATCGGGGTGCACACAAAGCATGATTTTGTGCAACAAGAACGATTTCTTCTTTTTTCGCCACGAATATGCCCAATCCACTACTTTGGTTCCAAAACTCTTGTTCGGAGTGCTTTCGCGCCATTTCGTTGCCGCACGTGCCCCATTGCGAAAATGGGTATCGAGGTGCATAGAAGGCATGAGTTTGTGCAACTATGACCATTTTTTCTTTTTTTGCCACGAACATGCCCAATCCACTACTTTAGGTGCAATCGGAGTGGTTGCGCGCCATTTCGTTCCCGCACGTGACCCAATGCGAAAATGGGTATCGGGGTGCATACAAAGCAAGATTTTGTGCAACTAGAACCATTTCTACTTCTTTTCGCAATGAACATGCCCAATCAAGTACTTTACGTCCAAAACTTTTGTTTGTAGTGGTTTCACGCCATTACATTGCCGCACGTGACCCATTGCGAAAATGGGTATCGGGGTGCATATAAGGCATGAGTTTCTGCAACTACAACCATTTCTTCTTTTTTGGCAACGAACATGCCCAATCCACCACTTTAGGTCCAAAACTCACCTTTGGAGTGGATTCATGCTAGGTCGTTGCCGCACGTGACCCATTGCGAAAACGGGTATCGGGGTGCATACAAGGCATGAGTTTGTGCAACTATAACCATTTCCTCTTTTTTTGCCACGAACATGCCCACTCCAGTACTTTAGGTTCAAAAATCATGTTCGAAGTGGTTTCGCGCCATTTAGTTGCCGCACGTGACCCATTGCGAAAACGGGTATTGGCGGTGCATACAAAGCATGATTTTGTGCAACTAGAACCAGTTCTACTTTTTTTCACAACGAATATGCCCAATCAAGTACTTTTGGTCCAAAACTCTTGTTTCGAGTGGTTTCGGACCATTATGTTGCCGCACGTGACCCATTGCGAAAACAGGTATCGGGGTGCATACAAGGCATGAGTTTGTGCAAATAGAACCATTTCTTCTTTTTTCGCCACGAACATGCCCAATCCACTACTTTAGGTCCAAAACTCATGTTCGGAGTGGTCTCATTCCATTTCGTTGCCGCACGTGACCCATTGCGAAAACGGGTATCGGGGTGCATACAAGGCATGAGTTTGTGAAACTAGAACCATTTCTTCCATTTTCGCAACGAACATGCCCAATGCACCACTTTAGGTCCAAATTTCATCTTTGAGGTGGTTTTACGCTATTTTATTGCCACACTTGTCCCATTGCGAAAATGGGTATCGGGGTGCATACAAGGCATCAGTTTGTGCAACTAAAACCATTTGTTCTTTTTTCACCATGAACATGCCCAATCCACTACTTTAGGTCCAAATCTCATGTTCGGAGTGGTGTCGCGCCATTTCGTTGCCGCACATGACCCATTGCGAAAACGGGTATCGGGGGGCATACAAGGCATGAGTATGTGCAACTAGAACGATTTCATCTTTTTTCACAACGGACATGCCCAATGCACCAGTTTCGGTCCAAAAGTCATGATTGGGGGTTTTGCGCAATTTCATTGACGCATGTGACCCATTGCGAAAACGGGTATCGGGGTGCTTACAAGGCATGAGTTTGTGCAACTAGAACCGTTTCTTCTTTTTTCGCCACGAACTTGCCCAATCCACTACTTTAGGTCCAAAACTCCTGTTCGGAGTGGTTTCGCGCCATTTCGTTGCTGCACGTGACCCATTGCTAAAACGGGTATCGGGGTGCATAAGAGGCATGAGTTTGGGGTGGTTTCGCACCTTTTCATGGCCGCCCGTGACACATTCTAAAAACGGTTATCGGGGTGCATACAAAGCATCAGATTGTGCAACTAGCGCATTTCTCCTTTTTTTCGTAATGAACATGCCCAACCCACTACTTTAGGTCTAAAACTCATGTTTGGAGTGGTTTCGCGCCATTTCATTGCCGCACGTTACCTATTGCGAAAACGGGTATCGGGGTGCATACAAGGCATGAGTTTGTGAACTAGAACCATTTCTTCTTTTTTTCCGACGAACATGCCGAATCCCTACTCTACGTCCTAAACACAAGATTGGGGTGGTTTTGTGCCATTTCATTGTCGCACGTTACCTATTGCGAAAACGGGTATCGGGGTGCATACAAGGCATGAGTTTGTGCAACTAGAACCATTTCTTCTTTTTTCCCCACGAACATGCCCAATCCACTACTTTAGGTCCGAAACTCATGTTTGGGTTGGTTTTGCGCCATTTAATTGACGCACGTGACCCAATGCGAAAACGGGTATCGGGGTGCATACAAGGCATAAGTTTGTGCAACTAGAACCATTTCTTCTTTTTTTTGCCACGAACATGCCCAATCCACTTCTTTAGGTCCAAATCTCATGTTCGGAGTGGTTTCACGCCTTTCGTTGCCGCACGTGACCCATTGCGAAAACGGGTATCGGGGTGCATACAAGGCATGAGTTTGTGAAACTAGAACCATTTCTTCCAATTTCGCAATGAACATCCCCAATGCACCACTTTAGGTCCAAATTTCATTTTTGAGGTGGTTTTACGCTATTTTATTGCCGCACATGTCCCATTGCTAAATTGGGTATCGGGGTGCATACAAGGCATCAGTTTGTGCAACTAAATCCATTTCTTCTTTTTTCAAGATGAACATGCCCAATCCACTACTTTAGGTCCAAATCTCATGTTCAGAGTGGTTTCGCGCCTTTCGTTGCCGCACATGACCCATTGCGAAAACGGGTATCGGGGGGCATACATGGCATGAGTTTGTGCAACAAGAACCATTTCTTCTTTTTTCACAACGGACATGCCCAATGCACCAGTTTCGGTACAAAAGTCATGATTGGGGTGGTTTTGCGCCATTTCATTGACGCACGTGACCCATTGCGAAAACGGGTATCGGGGTGCATACAAGGCATGAGTTTGTGCAACTAGAACCATTTCTTTTTTTTTTGCAACGGACATGCCCAATGCACCAATTTACGTCTAAAGCTCTTGTTTGGGGTGGTTTACACCATCTCATTGCCGCCCGTGACACATTCTGAAAACGGGTATCGGGGTGCATACAAAGCATGAGATTGTGCAACTAGCGCATTTCTCCATTTTTTCATAACGAACATGCTCAACCCACTACTTTAGGTCTAAAACTCATGTTTGGAGTGGTTTCGCGCCATTTCATTGCCGCACGTTACCTATTGCGAAAATGGGTATCGGGGAGCATACAAGGCATGAGTTTGTGAACTTGAGCCATTTCTTGCTTTTTTCCGACGAACATTGCCAATCCCTACTCTACGTCCAAAACACATGATTGGGGTGGTTTTGTGCCATTTCGTTGTCGCACGTGACACATTGCGAAAACGGGTATCGGGGTGCATGCAAAGCATGATTTTGTGCAACTAGAACCATTTGTACTTTTTTTCACAACGAACATGCCAAATCAAGTACTTTAGGTCCAAAACTCTTGTTTGGAATGGTTTCGTGCCGTTACGTTGCCCCACGTGACCCATTGGGAAAATGGGTATCGGGGTGCATACAAGACATGAGTTTGTGCAACTAGAACCATTTCTTCTTTTTTCGCCACGAACTTGCCCAATCCACTACTTTGGTCCAAAACTCCGGTTCGGAGTGGTTTCGCGCCATTTCGTTGCCGCACGTGACCCATTGCGAAAACGGGTATCGGGTTGCATACAAGGCATGAGTTTGTGCAACTAGAACAATTTCTTCTTTTTTCGCCACCAACATGACCAATCCACTACTTTAGGTCCGAAACTCATGTTTGGGGTGGTTTTGCGCCATTTCATTGACGCACGTGACCCATTGCGAAAACGGGTATCGGTGTGCATATAAGGCATGAGTTTGTGCAACTAGAACCATTTCTTCTTTTTTCGCCACGAACATGCCCAATGCACCAGTTTCGGTCCAAAAGTTATGATTGGGGTGGTTTTGCGCCATTTCATTGACGCACGTGACCCATTGCGAAAACGGGTATCGGGGTGCTTACAAGGCATGAGTTTGAGCAACTAGAACCATTTTTTTTTCGCAACGGACATGCCCAATGCACCAATTTACGTCTAAAGCTCTTGTTTGGGGTGGTTTGCACCATCTCATTGCCGCCCGTGACACATTCTGAAAACGGGTATCGGGGTGCATACAAAGCATGAGATTGTGCAACTAGCGCATTTCTCCATTTTTTCATAACGAACATGCTCAATCCACTACTTTAGGTCTAAAACTCATGTTTGGAGTGGTTTCGCGCCATTTCATTGCCGCACGTTACCTATTGCGAAAATGGGTATCGGGGAGCATACAAGGCATGAGTTTGTGAACTTGAGCCATTTCTTGCTTTTTTCCGACGAACATTGCCAATCCCTACTCTACGTCCAAAACACATGATTGGGGTGGTTTTGTGCCATTTCGTTGTCGCACGTGACACATTGCGAAAACGGGTATCGGGGTGCATGCAAAGCATGATTTTGTGCAACTAGAACCATTTGTACTTTTTTTCACAACGAACATGCCAAATCAAGTACTTTAGGTCCAAAACTCTTGTTTGGAATGGTTTCGTGCCGTTACGTTGCCCCACGTGACCCATTGGGAAAATGGGTATCGGGGTGCATACAAGACATGAGTTTGTGCAACTAGAACCATTTCTTCTTTTTTCGCCACGAACTTGCCCAATCCACTACTTTTGGTCCAAAACTCCGGTTCGGAGTGGTTTCGCGCCATTTCGTTGCCGCACGTGACCCATTGCGAAAACGGGTATCGGGTTGCATACAAGGCATGAGTTTGTGCAACTAGAACCATTTCTTCTTTTTTCGCCACCAACATGACCAATCCACTACTTTAGGTCCGAAACTCATGTTTGGGGTGGTTTTGCGCCATTTCATTGACGCACGTGACCCATTGCGAAAACAGGTATCGGGGTGCATATAAGGCATGAGTTTGTGCAACTAGAACCATTTCTTCTTTTTTCGCCACGAACATGCCCAATGCACCAGTTTCGGTCCAAAAGTCATGATTGGGGTGGTTTTGCGCCATTTCATTGACGCACGTGACCCATTGCGAAAACGGGTATCGGGGTGCTTACAAGGCATGAGTTTGAGCAACTAGAACCATTCTTTTTTTTCGCAACGGACATGCCCAATGCACCAATTTACGTCTAAAGCTCTTGTTTGGGGTGGTGTGCACCATCTCATTGCCGCCGTGACACATTCTGAAAACGGGTATCGGGGTGCATACAAAGCATGAGATTGTGCAACTAGCGCATTTATCCATTTTTTCATAACGAACATGCTCAACCCACTACTTTAGGTCTAAAACTCATGTTTGGAGTGGTTTCGCGCCATTTCATTGCCGCACGTTACCTATTGCGAAAATGGGTATCGGGGAGCATACAACGCATGAGTTTGTGAACTTGAGCCATTTCTTGCTTTTTTCCGACGAACATACCCAATCCTACTCTATGTCCAAAACACAAGATTGGGATGGTTTTGTGCCATTTAGTTGTCGCACGTGACACATTGCGAAATCGGGTATCGGGGTGCATACAAAGCATGATTTTGTGCAACTAGAAACCATTTGTACTTTTTTTCACAACGAACCTGCCAAATCAAGTACTTTAGGTCCAAAACTCTTGTTTGGAATGGTTTCGTGCTGTTACGTTGCCCCACGTGACCCATTGGGAAAATGGGTATCGGGGTGCATACAAGACATGAGTTTGTGCAACTAGAACCATTTCTTTTTTTCGCCACGAACTTGCCCAATCCACTATTTTAGGTCCAAAACTCTGTTCGGAGTGGTTTCGCGCCATTTCGTTGCCGCACGTGACCCATTGCGAAAACGGGTATCGGGGTGCATACAAGGCATGAGTTTGTGCAACTAGAACCATTTCTTCTTTTTCGCCACCAACATGACCAATCCACTACTTTAGGTCCGAAACTCATGTTTGGGGTGGTTTGCGCCATTTCATTGACGCACGTGACCCATTGCGAAAACGGGTATCGGGGTGCATACAAGACATGAGTTTGTGAAACTAGAACCATTTTTCCATTTTCGCAACGAACATCCCCAATGCACCACTTTATTTCAAAATTTCATCTTTGAGGTGGTTTTACGCTATTTTATTGCCGCACATGTCCCATTGCGAAAATGGGTATCGGGGTGCATAGAAGGCATTAGTTTGTGCAACTAAAACCATTTGTTCTTTTTCACCATGAACATATCCAATCCACTACTTTAGGTCCAAATCTCATGTTCGAGTGGTTTCGCGCCATTCGTTGCCGCACGTGGCCCATTGCGAAAACGGGTATCGGGGGGCATACAAGGCAAGAGTTTGTGCAACTAGAACCATTTCTTCTTTTTTCGCCACGAACATGCCCAATGCACCAGTTTCGGTCCAAAAGTCATGATTGGGGTGGTTTTGCGCCATTTCATTGACGCACGTGACCCATTGCGAAAACGGGTATCGGGGTGCATACAAGGCATGAGTTTGAGCAACTAGAACCATTTCTTTTTTTTCGCAACGGACATGCCCAATGCACCAATTTACGTCTAAAGCTCTTGTTTGGGGTGGTGTGCACCATCTCATTGCCGCCCGTGACACATTCTGAAAACGGGTATCGGGGTGCATACAAAGCATGAGATTGTGCAACTAGGGCATTTCTCCATTTTTTCATAACGAACATGCTCAACCCACTACTTTAGGTCTAAAACTCATGTTTGGGTGGTTTCGCCATTCATTGCCGCACGTTACCTATTGCGAAAATGGGTATCGGGGAGCATACAAGGCATGAGTTTGTGAACTGAGCCATTTCTTGCTTTTTTCCGAAGAACATGCCCAATCCCTACTCTACGTCCAAAACACAAGATTGGTGGTGGTTTGTGCCATTTCGTTGTCGCACGTGACACATTGCGAAATCGGGTATCGGGGTGCATACAAAGCATGATTTTGTGCAACTAGAACCATTTGTACTTTTTTTCACAACGAACATGCCAAATCAAGTACTTTAGGTCCAAAACTCTTGTTTGGAATGGTTTCGTGCCGTTACGTTGCCCACGTGACCCATTGGGAAAATGGGTATCGGGGTGCATACAAGACATGAGTTTGTGCAACTAGAACCATTTCTTCTTTTTTCGCCACGAACTTGCCCAATCCACTACTTTAGGTCCAAAACCTGTTCGGAGTGGTTTCGCGCCATTTCGTTGCCGCACGTGACCCATTGAGAAAACGGGTATCGTGGTGCATACAAGGCATGAGTTTGTGCAACTAGAACCATTTCTTCTTTTTCGCCACCAACATGACCAATCCACTACTTTAGGTCCGAAACTCATGTTTGGGTGGTTTTGCGCCATTTCATTGACGCACGTGACCCATTGCGAAAACGGGTATCGGTGTGCATATAAGGCATGAGTTTGTGCAACTAGAACCATTTCTTCTTTTTTCGCCACGAACATGCCCAATCCACTACTTTAGGTCCAAGACTCATGTTCGGAGTGGTTTCGCGCCATTTCGTTGCCGCACGTGACCCATTGCGAAAACGGGTATCGGGGTGCATACAAGGCATGAGTTCTGAAACTAGAACCATTTCTTTCATTTTCGCAACGAACATGCCCAATGCACCACTTTAGGTCCAAATTCATCTTTGAGGTGGTTTACGCGATTTTATTGCCGCACATGTCCTATTGCGAAAAGGGTATCGGGGTGCATATAAGGCATGAGTTTGTGCAACTAAACCATTTGTTCTTTTTTCACCATGAACATGCCCAATCCACTACTTTAGGTCCAAATCTCATGTTCCGAGTGGTTTCGCGCCATTTCGTTGCCGCACGTGGCCCATTGCGAAAACGGGTATGGGGGCATACAAGGCATGAGTTTGTGCAACTAGAACCATTTCTTCTTTTTTCGCCACGAACATGCCCAATCAACTACTTTAGGTACGAAACTCATGTTGGGGTGGTTTGCGCCATTTCATTGCACGTGACCATTGCGAAAACGGGTATCGGGATGCATACAAGGCATGAGTTTGTGCAACTAGAACCATTTCTTCTTTTTCGCCACGAACATGCCCAATCACTACTTTAGGTCCAAACCTCATGTTCGGAGTGGTTTCGCGCCATTTCGTTGCCTCACCTGACCCATTGCGAAAATGGGTATCGGGGTGCATACAAGGCATGAGTTTGTGCAACTAGAACCATTTCTTTTTTTTCGCAACGACATGCCCAATCCACTACTTTAGGTCCAAAACTCATGTTCGTAGTGGTCTCGTGCCATTTCGTTGCCGCACGTGACCCATTGCGAAAACGGGTATCGGGGTGGATACAAGGCATGAGTTTGTGCAACTAAAACCATTTATTCTTTTTTCACCATGAACATGCCCAATCACTACTTTGGTCCAAACTCGGTTCGAGTGGTTTCGCGCCATTTCGTTGCCGCACGTGACCCATTGCGAAAACGGGTATCGGGGCATACAAGGCATGAGTTTGTGCAACTAGAACCATTTCTTCTTTTTTCGCCACCAACATGACCAATCCACTACTTTAGGTCCAAAACTCATGTTCGGAGTGGTTTCGCGCCATTTCGTTGCCGCACGTGACCCATTGCGAAAACGGGTATCGGGGTGCATACAAGGCTTGAGTTGTGAAAGTAGAACCATTTCTTTCATTTTCGCAACGAACATGCCCAATGCGCCACTTTAGGTCCAAATTTCATCTTTGAGGTGGTTTTACGTGATTTTATTGCCGCACATGTCCAATTGCGAAAATGGGTATCGGGGTGCATACAAGGCATGAGTTTGTGCAACTAAAACCATTTATTGTTTTTTCACCATGAACATGCCCAATTCACTACTTTAGGTCCAAATCTCATGTTCGGAGTGGTTTGCGCCATTTCGTTGCCGCACCTGACCCATTGCGAAAACGGGTATCGGGGGCATACAAGGCATGAGTTTGTGCAACTAGAACCATTTCTTTTTTTTCAACGGACATGCCCAATGCACCAATTTACGTCTAAAGCTCTTGTTTGGGGTGGTTTGCACCATCTCATTGCCGCCGTGACACATTCTGAAAACGGGTATCGGGGTGCATACAAAGCATGAGATTGTGCAACTAGCGCAATTCTCCATTTTTTCATAACGAACATGCTCAACCCACTACTTTAGGTCTAAAACTCATGTTTGGAGTGGTTTCGCGCCATTTCATTGCCGCACGTTACCTATTGCGAAAATGGGTATCGGGGAGTATACAAGGCATGAGTTTGTGAACTAGATCCATTTCTTGCTCTTTTCCGACGAACATGCCCAATCCCTACTCTACGTCCAAAACACAAGATTGGGGTGGTTTTGTGCCATTTCGTTGTCGCACGTGACACATTGCGAAAACGGGTATCGGGGTGCATACAAAGCATGATTTTGTGCAACTAGAACCATTTGTACTTTTTTTCACAACGAACATGCCAAATCAAGTACTTTAGGTCCAAAACTCTTGTTTGGAATGGTTTCGTGCCGTTACGTTGCCCCACGTGACCCATTGCGAAAATGGGTATCGGGGTGCATACAAGACATGAGTTTGTGCAACTAGAACCATTTCTTCTTTTTACGCCACGAACTTGCCCAATCCACTACTTTAGGTCCAAAACTCCTGTTCGGAGTGGTTTCGCGCCATTTCGTTGCCGCACGTGACCCATTGCGAAAACGGGTATCGGGGTGCATACAAGGCATGAGTTTGTGAAACTAGAACCATTTCTTCCATTTTCGCAACGAACATCCCCAATGCACCACTTTATTTCCAAATTTCATCTTTGAGTTGGTTTTACGCTATTTTATTGCCGCACATGTCCCGTTGCGAAAATGGGTATCGGGGTGCATAGAACGCATTAGTTTGTGCAACTAAAACCATTTGTTCTTTTTCCACCATGAACATGCCCAGTCCACTACTTTAGGTCCAAATCTCATGTTCCGAGTGGTTTCGCGCCATTTCGTTGCCGCACGTGGCCCATTGCGAAAACGGGTATCGGGGGGCATACAAGGCATGAGTTTGTGCAACTAGAACCATTTCTTCTTTTTTCGCCACGAACATGCCCAATCAACTACTTTAGGTCCGAAACTCATGTTTGGGGTGGTTTTGCGCCATTTCATTGACGTACGTGACCCATTGCGAAAACGGGTATCGGGATGCATAGAAGGCATGAGTTTGTGCAACTAGAACCATTTCTTCTTTTTTCGCCACGAACATGCCCAATCCACTACTTTAGGTCCAAAACTCATGTTCGTAGTGGTCTCGTGCCATTTCGTTGCCGCACGTGACCCATTGCGAAAACGGGTATCGGGGTGGATACAAGGCATGAGTTTGCAACTAAAACCATTTATTCTTTTTTCACCATGAACATGCCCAATTCACTACTTTAGGTCCAAATCTCATGTTCGTAGTGGTTTCGCGCCATTTCGTTGCCGCACGTGACCCATTGCGAAAACGGGTATCGGGGCATACAAGGCATGAGTTTGTGCAACAAGAACCATTTCTTCTTTTTTCGCCACGAACATGCCCAATCCACTACTTTAGGTCCAAAACTCATGTTCGGAGTGGTTTCGCGCCATTTCGTTGCCGCACGTGACCCATTGCGAAAACGGGTATCGGGGTGCATACAAGGCTTGAGTTGTGAAAGTAGAACCATTTCTTTCATTTTCGCAACGAACATGCCCAATGCGCCACTTTAGGTCCAAATTTCATCTTTGAGGTGGTTTTACGCGATTTTATTGCCGCACATGTCCAATTGCGAAAATGGGTATCGGGGTGCATACAAGGCATGAGTTTGTGCAACTAAAACCATTTATTGTTTTTTCACCATGAACATGCCCAATTCACTACTTTAGGTCCAAATCTCATGTTCGGAGTGGTTTCGCGCCATTTCGTTGCCGCACCTGACCCATTGCGAAAACGGGTATCGGGGGGCATACAAGGCATGAGTTTGTGCAACTAGAACCATTTCTTCTTTTTTCGCAACGGACATGCCCAATGCACCAATTTACGTCTAAAGCTCTTGTTTGGGTGGGTTTGCACCATCTCATTGCCGCCCGTGACACATTCTGAAAACGGGTATCGGGGTGCATACAAAGCATGAGATTGTGCAACTAGCGCAATTCTCCATTTTTCATAACGAACATGCTCAACCCACTACTTTAGGTCTAAAACTCATGTTTGGAGTGGTTTCGCGCCATTTCATTGCCGCACGTTACCTATTGCGAAAATGGGTATCGGGAGTATACAAGGCATGAGTTTGTGAACTAGATCCATTTCTTGCTTTTTCCGACGAACATGCCCAATCCCTACTCTACGTCCAAAACACAAGATTGGGGTGGTTTTGTGCCATTTCGTTGTCGCACGTGACACATTGCGAAAACGGGTATCGGGGTGCATACAAAGCATGATTTTGTGCAACTAGAACCATTTGTACTTTTTTTCACAACGAACATGCCAAATCAAGTACTTTAGGTCCAAAACTCTTGTTTGGAATGGTTTCGTGCCGTTACGTTGCCCCACGTGACCCATTGCGAAAATGGGTATCGGGGTGCATACAAGACATGAGTTTGTGCAACTAGAACCATTTCTTCTTTTTACGCCACGAACTTGCCCAATCCACTACTTTAGGTCCAAAACTCCTGTTCGGAGTGGTTTCGCGCCATTTCGTTGCCGCACGTGACCCATTGCGAAAACGGGTATCGGGGTGCATACAAGGCATGAGTTTGTGCAACTAGAACCATTTCTTCTTTTTTCGCCACCAACATGACCAATCCACTACTTTAGGTCCGAAACTCATGTTTGGGGTGCTTTTTGCGCCATTTCATTGACGCACGTGACCCATTGCGAAAACGGGTATCGGTGTGCATATAAGGCATGAGTTTGTGCAACTAGAACCATTTCTTGTTTTTTCGCCACCAACATGCCCAATCCACTACTTTAGGTCCAAAACTCATGTTCGGAGTGGTCTCGCCTTTTCGTTGCCGCACATGACCCATTGCGAAAACGGGTATCGGGGTGCATACAAGGCATGAGTTTGTGAAACTAGAACCATTTCTTCCATTTTCGCAACGAACATCCCCAATGCACCACTTTATTTCCAAATTTCATCTTTGAGTTGGTTTTACGCTATTTTATTGCCGCACATGTCCCGTTGCGAAAATGGGTATCGGGGTGCATAGAACGCATTAGTTTGTGCAACTAAAACCATTTGTTCTTTTTCCACCATGAACATGCCCAGTCCACTACTTTAGGTCCAAATCTCATGTTCCGAGTGGTTTCGCGCCATTTCGTTGCCGCACGTGGCCCATTGCGAAAACGGGTATCGGGGGCATACAAGGCATGAGTTTGTGCAACTAGAACCATTTCTTCTTTTTCGCCACGAACATGCCCAATCAACTACTTTAGGTCCGAAACTCATGTTTGGGGTGTTTTGCGCCATTTCATTGACGTACGTGACCCATTGCGAAAACAGGTATCGGATGCATAGAAGGCATGAGTTTGTGCAACTAGAACCATTTCTTCTTTTTCGCCACGAACATGCCCAATCCACTACTTTAGGTCCAAACTCATGTTCGTAGTGGTCTCGTGCCATTTCGTTGCCGCACGTGACCCATTGCGAAAACGGGTATCGGGGTGGATACAAGGCATGAGTTTGCAACTAAAACCATTTATTCTTTTTTCACCATGAACATGCCCAATTCACTACTTTAGGTCCAAATCTCATGTTCGTAGTGGTTTCGCGCCATTTCGTTGCCGCACGTGACCCATTGCGAAAACGGGTATCGGGGGCATACAAGGCATGAGTTTGTGCAACAAGAACCATTTCTTCTTTTTTCGCCACGAACATGCCCAATCCACTACTTTAGGTCCAAAACTCATGTTCGGAGTGGTTTCGCGCCATTTCGTTGCCGCACGTGACCCATTGCGAAAACGGTATCGGGGTGCATACAAGGCTTGAGTTGTGAAAGTAGAACCATTTCTTTCATTTTCGCAACGAACATGCCCAATGCGCCACTTTAGGTCCAAATTTCATCTTTGAGGTGGTTTTACGCGATTTATTGCCGCACATGTCCAATTGCGAAAATGGGTATCGGGGTGCATACAAGGCATGAGTTTGTGCAACTAAAACCATTTATTGTTTTTTCACCATGAACATGCCCAATTCACTACTTTAGGTCCAAATCTCATGTTCGGAGTGGTTTCGCGCCATTTCGTTGCCGCACTGACCCATTGCGAAAACGGGTATCGGGGGGCATACAAGGCATGAGTTTGTGCAACTAGAACCATTTCTTCTTTTTTCGCAAGGACATGCCCAATGCACCAATTTACGTCTAAAGCTCTTGTTTGGGGTGGTTTGCACCATCTCATTGCCGCCCGTGACACATTCTGAAAACGGGTATCGGGGTGCATACAAAGCATGAGATTGTGCAACTAGCGCAATTCTCCATTTTTCATAACGAACATGCTCAACCACTACTTTAGGTCTAAAACTCATTTGGAGTGGTTTCGCGCCATTTCATTGCCGCACGTTACCTATTGCGAAAATGGGTATCGGGGAGTATACAAGGCATGAGTTGTGAACTAGATCCATTTCTTGCTCTTTTCCGACGAACATGCCCAATCCCTACTCTACGTCCAAAACACAAGATTGGGGTGGTTTTGTGCCATTTCGTTGTCGCACGTGACACATTGCGAAAACGGGTATCGGGGTGCATACAAAGCATGATTTTGTGCAACTAGAACCATTTGTACTTTTTTTCACAACGAACATGCCAAATCAAGTACTTTAGGTCCAAAACTCTTGTTGGAATGGTTTCGTGCCGTTACGTTGCCCCACGTGACCCATTGCGAAAATGGGTATCGGGGTGCATACAAGACATGAGTTTGTGCAACTAGAACCATTTCTTCTTTTTACGCCACGAACTTGCCCAATCCACTACTTTAGGTCCAAAACTCCTGTTCGGAGTGGTTTCGCGCCATTTCGTTGCCGCACGTGACCCATTGCGAAAACGGGTATCGGGGTGCATACAAGGCATGAGTTTGTGCAACTAGAACCATTTCTTCTTTTTTCGCCACCAACATGACCAATCCACTACTTTAGGTCCGAAACTCATGTTTGGGGTGCTTTTTGCGCCATTTCATTGACGCACGTGACCCATTGCGAAAACGGGTATCGGTGTGCATATAAGGCATGAGTTTGTGCAACTAGAACCATTTCTTGTTTTTCGCCACCAACATGCCCAATCCACTACTTTAGGTCCAAAACTCATGTTCGGAGTGGTCTCGCCTTTTCGTTGCCGCACATGACCCATTGCGAAAACGGGTATCGGGGTGCATACAAGGCATGAGTTTGTGAAACTAGAACCATTTCTTCCATTTTCGCAACGAACATCCCCAATGCACCACTTTATTTCCAAATTTCATCTTTGAGTTGGTTTTACGCTATTTTATTGCCGCACATGTCCCGTTGCGAAAATGGGTATCGGGGTGCATAGAACGCATTAGTTTGTGCAACTAAAACCATTTGTTCTTTTTCCACCATGAACATGCCCAGTCCACTACTTTAGGTCCAAATCTCATGTTCCGAGTGGTTTCGCGCCATTTCGTTGCCGCACGTGGCCCATTGCGAAAACGGTATCGGGGGGCATACAAGGCATGAGTTTGTGCAACTAGAACCATTTCTTCTTTTTTCGCCACGAACATGCCCAATCAACTACTTTAGGTCCGAAATCATGTTTGGGGTGGTTTTGCGCCATTTCATTGACGTACGTGACCCATTGCGAAA